>CM046959.1:1332500-2652500 GCA_025698475.1 Gossypium anomalum
CCTTCACCTAAAAAACTAAGAAAAAAACAAATATATCAACTAAATTTGATGGGAAGTATACAAAAAATGGAAACACCAAAAACTCTAAGATCATAATTTTCATATTTTCTCGTTCTTTTAAAATTAACCCTCAATGTCATAAACAAAATAAAAACTGCAAAAAGAAAAGACTAAATTATACAATGTGTAAATGTTGAGAGTTAATATTTTCGGAATCAAGATTAAATTGACACAATATATAAATGTTGAGGGTTGAAGCTATTATTATATAAATTTTACAAGCTATCATGTTATCTTTCCGTTAGTAATTTAACGATGGATAACAAAAAAAGAAATATTTAAATAGTTGGATAACCAAAAAAAAAAAATACTAATAGTTAAGTGACAACTAATGTAATTTACCCAAAACAGTAAATTTGTCAATTATAAAACTTAACATTGATTTAATTCATCAATCTATAGAATCCGTAAGTGATCTTAAATCATAAATAGTATCGATATTATTGTCAATGCAGGAAGATATGAGTTCGTGTACGTTGAAACACATTATACTCCTATTTAAGGGTTATGGGTAGTTCTAGGCTTTATATAAAAAAATACACTTTTTTTAGTATACTATACCTAAGACGTCCACTATTATAAGGATATAATCAAATTAGTCCCTCTACTATTAAATTGATCAATTTAGTCTTTATACTATTAAAAAGAATCAAATAAGGTCAAATTGGAATCGAGTTAATATTTATTGTATAAAAAATGTCATTTATTGTTTAACAGAGTTAATATATTTAGGTTTTTTTTATGATTTTGTAAATAAAATCTTTTGTTTGGAATTGAACTACAATTGATAAAAACAATTTTCAATACATTTTTTATACATTAAATGTTAACTCTATTACAATTTAGACTTATTTAATTCTTTTTAATAGTATAGGGACTAAATTGATACATTTAATAATAGAGAGACTAATTTGATAGTCCCTAAAATACAAGAATTTCTCAACTACTTTAACCCTTTTTTATATATAGTATTTATCTTATTTATTGTATTTTAATTATTTTTAAAACTTTTATGTATTTATATATTTTATATGAGAATAGTTTTAAACCATAAATCTAGATTGAATTGTAAATTTTTGAAAGATTAAATAATAATTTTATCAATATTTAAAATACGTGCTCGAGGAAAGGAAGAGCCAATGAGTGCCTCGGCCCTCAAAAATTAAAAAAAATATTTTTTTCTTAAAATTTATTGAAATTTTAATATCTCTCTCAAATTCGTTTTGAAAATTTTCACTATATCTTTTAATTTCTTCGAAAATTTTAATTAAGCTATTCTAAATTTTTTTCAAAATTCTCGTTAACCTCACAAAAATTTTAATTGGAACCTCAATTTTTTGGAAAAATCTCATTGAACTCCTAAATTTATTGAAAAATTTAATTAGACACTCCAAAACTTAATCTCAAAATCTACTTACTGCAACTGGTATCGTCTCTACTTGACATATATTTATAATTTTTATGATAAATAGTTAAGTTCAATTTTAACTTTGAAAAATTGGGTTAATAAATTATTATGGTTTTAAAAATTAACCCAAAACTAAGTCAATTACCACAATGGTCTCAATTAAAATTTCATATATTCTAATTGGTTTGGCTCATGTTCGTATTTTTGATATAATGCCTAAAACTATTCATAATCCCTTCACAACCCTTAAATAAGAGGGTAATGCATTTCAGTGCACTCGAACCCACGTCTTCCTACACTGATAACAATGTCGATGCCAATCGAACTAAGACTCTATCAATATATTTTTTTATTTATTTGTCACTCATTTAAAAGTTAGATTTATTTTTATATAAAAAAACCGAATTAAAAAAATTAATTATTGTCGAGTTGGTTTTGCTCTGGATACGAAAATGACATAATTGATATACACAGAATTAAATGGTTTTAATTTGGACAATTGGGACTTTAATTAAAAAGGTCCGTGGCCGCCATGATTGCACCTAATCACTTGCCCTTCGCCACAAGCCCATAAATACTCCCTTGACATTCATCTTTGTAAAATAATGGTTTTATTTGTAAATTGGTGCCCGACTATAACCCAATTTTCGAATTGGTCTTTAAAGGCTTCTTTTAGTCAGAAATGATAATTAAACTATTAATTTTTATCTCATTTGACTATAACCCAATTTTCGAATTGGTCTTTAAAGGCTTCTTTTAGTCAGAAATGATAATTAAACTATTAATTTTTATCTCATTTCACCTAAAAAGTATACTTTGCATTGTAGTTGGTTGTGCATCAATTTCAGTGACATTCATTTTTTTTATAAAATAACGGTTTTATTTGTAAATTGGTGCTTAAATGTTGAGGCTAAAATTGTTTAATTTTTTAGAATTAAGACCAAATTTACAAAACATGTAAACATCGAGTGCTAAGTTTGTTATTATACCAATCAAAATTATGTACAATTGACAAAGACATTAACATTGTGATTAATTAACCTTTGTTGGTCACTTTAAAAATTGACAAGGATTAAATTGCTACATTTAAAAAAAATCAATTTGCTTAATTTCAAAATAAAAAAATACTGGAAAATTTTGTTACCTTAAACTTTCAATATTTACTTTTTAACACTTAATTTTTAAATTTATCCCGACTAAATAAGCATAATCTTAACTAAAACCTATTTAGGAATTGATGAAGTGGGTGTATTTCTTATGTATATTTGGGTTCCTTTTTAAGTATTGCAATTTGCGTTGATTGAGTTTTAAGCTCGGTTAATATGGGTATTGTTGTCAATACAGGAGGATGTGCGTTCGAGTGTATTGAAGCACATTATTCTCCTATTTATGGGTTGGAAAAGGGTTATAGATGATTCTAAACATTTTATCAAAAAGAGCATATATGATCATAAAATAAAATATTGCATATGGTCCATTAGCTTGATGCTAATTGGCATAGAGGGGATAATTTTGCCAAACAAAAACAACTCCATGACCACAAAAACAACTCTATTACGGCTTTGATTTATATAATTCTTTTTAATAGTATATGGATGAAATTGATCTATTTAATAATAGAGAGATTAATTTAATTTAATCCCTATGATATAAGGACCTCTCAAGTACTTTAACCAATTTAATTTGTATATAAAATCAAATTGATCGAGTTTTAACTTAGTTGATATTTTTGCTATTACAACAATTTAGAAGTCGTTAGTTTGAATGTACTTAAGTTCATAATTTCCTTATTCATTTTTAAATAATTGTTTATTGTATTATAACTTTTTTATTAGTATCCCGATTCAAACAATGTAAACTCATATAAGAAAACACAAAAATCAAACTCAAATTATAATAATAAAACAAATTAGGCATACTCAAAGTTGCACCCAATTATCAATTTGACACCTAAAGTTTCTAAACGTGATACTCGTTGGCACAATCGTTAACAACGTTACACACAAAAAAAAAAAAAAAAAGGAGCTGAGTTGGCACTCTCACAACGTGCCACATCATACAATTTTTTACCCACTAAGCTTTTAAAATTTTCTAGTATCTTTTAATTTCTTTTAAAACTAACTACTTAATAACAAGATTTTTCATCTTTATTTTTTTATCTTATTATTTTAATTTTTTTTCCAAAATTAAAGTTACATATTTATAATTTATAAATACTGAACCAAATAAGTAACCCAACAATTAAATAACTTTAAACTAACTAACTATAACTCGAATAAATATGAAAGAAAACCACGTGTCTATATAAGACATGAATTCAACTCGAGATCTCAAACTTCTCAATTTAAAAAATACAATAAAAGGATTGCCAATTAACATCATAATCTAAAATTCCTTTTAATTAAAAAAAAAATCAATTATCTTACATTGATGTTGGAGTTTTTTAATTTTGCAAGTGGAATTAAAAACCTAATATATGTTTTATTTATTTTCTTTTAAATATCAGTTAAAAAAAAGAAGCAATTTCTTAATTGAATTTAATAAAAAAAATTGTCAATATATTAAGGATAAACTATCAAAATAGTCACTTTTGTTTTCCTCATGATACATCTTAGTCACTTATATTTAAAATGTTACGTTTTAGTCACTTAAGTTATCGTGTTGTAACATTTTAGTAACTGAGTGTTAATTATATAATTTAACCTAAAATTTTTGTTTGAAATGATGATATAACGTGTTAAATCATCATTTCAAATAAAAATTTTAGGTTAAATTATATAATTGGTCCCTATGTTTTTTTCGTTTTGAGCAATTTGAATTATTTATTTTACGTTAAAAGAGATGGAGAAGGGAGGAAAATAGAGGGAGAAGCAGAAGAGAATGAAAAAGAAGAAGAAGAAGAAAAAAAGTTAAAAGAATATAAAAGAAAAAAATTGCTCCAAATGAAAAAAAAAATGAGGACTAATTGTATAATTTAACCTAAAATTTTTGTTTGAAATAATGACTTAACGTGTCATGTCAACTTACCGTTATACTGTTAACGACAATTAACGGCTCAGTGACTAAAATGTTACAACACGTTAATGTAAGTGACTAAAACATAACATTTTAATAGCATATATTTTTATAATTTTTAAAAGATTAAATTATTTTTTTTCATTCTTAAGGGCAAAATATAATTTTATCATATACTAAATTAATTTTTTTTAAAATTATAAAAAATAAATGTAAAATTTCTATTTTAATTTAGCCTCATGCATAAATAATCAATATTCACATCCATTATAATATTTAAATTTAATTATCTAAATTCGTATTATTCAAATTTTGAGTATTATAAATAATGATTAAAGGCCCATAAAATAAAGTTGGGTATCAAAAAATTTCAAAGAAGCCAACTACATGCAGACCCCATAACATGTTCAATGGACGGCAATGGTGACCACGACTACGACCACAGCCACGACCACGACGGAGGAATCCATTTACACTAGTTTCGTATAATTTTATATAACTAATATTTTATCGATTTAATTGTTATATTTAATATTCTATTTATACAAATAATGTGTGTCAAATTTGACGTAAATTAAAAAAAATAATTATTTTTTTTATATAAAAATTTAGAATAATTTAATAAATATTTATATATACAGTATTTTAGATCGCTACGATAGAGATATAAGACCGGTTCAAAATTTTATATGTATGACAAGTATAATTATATTTAAAAATAGAACGGTTAGATCATTAAAATAGTAATTGTAAAAAGACAAAAGGGTGAATCTCTCTCCATAATAATAATACCGATGTACAATTAATATTTTAATAATTTGTTGAATTTATCAATATAAATGTATTTATCGTACATGTAAATTTTTGAACTGTACAATATCTCTATTATATAGACCTAAAAAAGTGTATATATTGATATTTATTGAACGTTGAAAGTTTTTTACATAAAATAAATATTTAAAAATATTTAATTTATGTCAAATTTGACATATATAATATATACTAGAAATCGTATCACACACTTATGCGTGTAAAAACTACAATTTTAAAATACAAATGTCTATTTAAAAATAACATAGAATAAGTAATGAAACGTATAATTTGGAACTAATTAATAATAACACATTAAATATGTAAGTTATTAAAACGAAAAAAAATATATTAAATTACTTATCATGGTATTGTCATCAGTCTTGAATCGGTGTCGAATTAACTCGTGACAACAACTCAACCAAATGCATTATTAATATATACAACTGATGAATGTAGTAAAATGTGTATAACAAAATTAAAATATATAAAAATATTAGAACAAAACTTAAGTTTAATAAAGTAAAGATTTTATTAATGCAATTGGCATGTGTTCAAATATTACAATATACATATTTTTATTGGTTGTTCTTAAAGTGAAAATACTAAAATACTCTTAAATAATATTATTTATTTTAATTACATAAAGATATTCTCGTAACTTTCTAACTAAGATTAAAATAACCTCAAATAATATTATTTATTTTAATTACGGTGAAGCATTACCGTAAATTCTTAACCGAGTTGAGCGACTTGATTGAGTGTGAAACTAATATAATAGATAATAATAATAATTACAATAATAAACAACAAATTTGTTTATCGTTTTAAGATCAAACAACAATTTTCTGCAAATCAAAGGAGAAAATCAAACAAGAAATTACTTACCAAAAAGCAACAAAAAATTCAAAACCTTTGTTTAATGTTCTTCATCGTCTTACGAAAAACAACCTCAGTATCCAACCCGAACCCGTCAACTTTCCTGACCCGAACCAGTTTCGATCTACGAAATAGCTTAACCAACGGTTTAACACTATACAAATCGTTGGCCGAGTACTTATCTCCTCGCCTCGATAACGACACGTGTAAAACGGCGATACCGTCGGACTTCAACGTCCGTTCGATCTCGGCGACGAATTTTTCCGGACGGAGCGCGTGATCGAACACGTTAGAGAATTCGAAATCGAACGTCTCGTCGTCGAAAGGCTGGTTATGAAAATCACCTTTGATAACGAGTGGCGGGAAAGGTACGAGATCGATACCGATCGAATCGGCGACTCCGACGCGTTTCAACGCCTCAACTTCTTGACCGACGCGAGCGCCGACGCAGAGGCACTTGGATGAATCGGCGAGGAATTTTTCGGATTTCAAATCGGCAAAAAATCGAGAGAAGACTTGGATCTTACGGTCCCAATCTCTTGTCGTCCATATTTCACGTAGTTTGGGGTTAAGAGTTTTGTTGAGTTGGCGTTGGATGTAAGTGTCGTAGGAGGTGTAACCTGGTCGGATTTTGAGGTCTTCGGTGGATGATACGAAGGCGGAATGAGGAGGACGGTTTTCCGTGACGGTGGTGGTGAGGAGTGCTTGGAAGCGGTTAGGGTGGAGGGAAATGAAGAGAAAAAGGAGGAGAAACGAAAGGGAGAGGGAAAGGATTAAGTATTTGAATGTAGGATGCTTTGTTTTAGCTGTTTCCATTTTTGCATGAAAAAAAATTCAAAAGAAAGAAAAAAAGCTGACTTTTTTTATTAAGTTTCTAATTTTTTTAATAAAAAAATTCTAAAAGTGGAAAAGGTTTGTACTTTGTTTTCGGTGAGGGGGCGTCTCCAATTTATTAGTGTCTGCATCTGGTTTTTTTTTTTTTCAGTTTTAGTCCTTGAGATATAGCATTTTAATATTTTCTCACGTCATTATTTAAAAAATTATATTTTTTCACTAAAAATTGTTAGGTAATGGCATGGTACAACCTTAGAGTATTACGTCATCGCATGAATTAAAATTGAAAATATATTACCAAATTTACTGGTGTAAAAGATTGTGTAACTCGAATTCTGTCACTTGTTGAAGAAATAAATACAGTGACAAATTAAGGAGATCTGTGGGGATGAAAGGCTGTAGCCCATTACAAATCCTCATTAAGCACGAAATTGGAATTTGGGTTGTGATCAAGGGTACGGATCGTACATCACAAGTTGAATCCATATAGAATTATTCTTCTTCTATTTGACTTTGATTAGAGCAGGATTTTTCAACCTTAAATAGATGTAGTCTAAATTCCTCTTGTATCATTTGTTTTTTCAACATTAGTGAATTTCTCCTCATCTGCCCATAGTTTTTTCCCCTAAAGGATTTCCATGTAAAATATGTATATTCTTATTTTTTCTTTTATTATTGCTTTGCGATTGTTCTACCACCATTGTTGACGTTTATTATAACAAGGGATTAACGTGGAAAAAAAAAAGTTAGGAAAATTTGTCAAGTTCAAGGACTAAATGTTGCCTTATTCCAAACTTTAATGGGATTTTTTGGGTTAATGTACATTTCCTTGAACTTGGCAATTAAGTCCACTTTGACACATGCATTTTTTTGTCCATTAGGTCCATTTTGGTCCTTAAACATGGATTTCATCAAATTTTTCATTTGTCAAGTTCAAAGATCGAAATAGGCATGATAGCCAAGTTCAAGTATTAAAGTGGATAAAAAATAGTACAAATACCAACATAGACCTAATTTCCAAGTTCAATGACTAAAAGTTATACTAACCCAATTATTTGACAAATTTTTGGATGATAATAATTGGTGAAATTTTGCTATTAGTCCTTATTCAATACTTATGTTGCATATTTAGTCCTTGTATTTTAGCTTTGAAAGTTTAGTCTTAATTCAAATTGTAGTAGTTAAATTCGTTAATTAAATTCTACTATTTCCAAAATTTTATACGGTAAATATATTATTACTTCTGTAATATTGTGTCAGCTTGCTACTTCCACACAGTCATTTTAGTTAATGAATTTAATGGCAACTACCTTGCTCCCCTTAAATGAAAAATTTGTTTTTAATCTCCTAATAAACAATAGAATTAAAAGTTATGATGTGATAAAATTTCACTTTAGCTCCCTAGAAATGAAAATTTTTCTATATAATCCTTTCAAAGAACTACACATAGTTCTTTCTCAACCCTTAAATAGGAGGATAATGAGTTTCAGCACACTCGAACCCACGACCTCCTACACTGGCAATAATACCAATGTCAATCGAGCTAAGACACAATCGACCCTTAAATTTGATTTTTAATATTGATTTAAAATAAAAAAGGATATTATAAATGGAATTAAATTTGCACCATAAGCTTGCACTTTGTCATGGTGCATGGTAGTGCAGATGACTATTTAATTTGAAACATTAACAGTTGCTCTCACTCATGATATAGACCAACAGCGAATTATTGAAAAGGTTGAATTTAATTTAATTAAATGTATAATAATATATAATAATTATACCTTAAAAAATCATTTTTATTTTAACGAAATACTGAATATAGTAAAAGAAAATAAACAGAAATATATTTGAAGTTAGAAATTTTTAACAGTTTTCTGCTTAGTTAAAGTTTGTAAATAAATAAGTTAATGGAATCTTTAATTCGATTGGTATTGACATTGTTTTCAGTGCAGAATGTTGTAGATTCGAGTGCGTTGAAGCGCATTATCCTCCTATTTAAAGGTTGGGGAGGGGCTATGAGTAATTGTAGATATTGTATCAAAAAGAATATATATGATAAAAACCTACAACAAGATTAATGTTCAAAAAAATTTCAGCTTTCTTTTTTTAAAATAATAGTGGGTTTAGTTTTTATTTTTTTGTTATTTTTAGTAGTGTTATGGCATATACATAGGATTTGTAGAAGTAAGGGTACCTCCATATTTATTGAGAACAGTTATTAGAAGAATTCATCGTGACAAAGCATTGTGATAGTATTCATAAGATTGGACCATGAGATGAGGAAGATGATTGATCATTTGAGACCTTGTTTTTCCGCATTACTAATACAACAAGTCTTTTGGGCTTTTAGTAGTGGTTTATTGATTATTCGAATTCGTCGTCAGGTTAGTCTAATGATGACGGAGCTTGAATACAACTTTTGATGGTCCATTAAAGTGATGCGTTTCTGATTTTTTTATAAGCTTACCAGTATTACGGTTACTTTCAATTTATCTCTCTATTAAATTTTATAGATAACAGTATTTAAACAAAAGTTTATAGTATTTTATTTGATGTTTGTATTATATATCATGTCTAGAAATTACTATATTTTATTATTCCTATTAATGATAATATTTTCTTAAAAAATTTAATATAAAAAATTTCTACTATAAACAAGATTGTTAATTTTTGAAATGGGCCAATTTTGAATTTTCTAATTAATTTAACCTACCAATCAAATTTATTCATCCTAACAAGAGATATGCTTTTTAAAATATTGAAAATGAAACATTTTCATCTTTTATCTATATTGTTATTTAAATCCCGGATTCCTAGATAATGTCACGAGCAACTAAACATTAACTTGTTTAAGAAAATTATTGAAATGTCCTTTTATATCTAAAATAAATTATATTAATACAATGATACTTCTTTCCTTTTTAATTAAATAAATTAATAAAAAAATCAAATATTAAACTTCTTTTACCACTTCAACAAAAAATTTAATATAACATTTTTATACATTTCAATGCTATAACAAAAAAAGTTTCGCCCACATTGTTGATATTTATATAGATAAAGTTACCGATTAAGATTATGTGAAATCAAATACTCAAGAAAAATGAAAATATCATAATAAACAATTGAAATAGAAATAATATTCTTAGTATGATGTTATAAAATTTAACATATATTATATATGTTTTTATTAATTTCAAATATTACATTTGATTACTTATTATATGTTATTATATATGGGCTTCCACACATACGCTCATCAAAAAACCACACATACGCTCATCAAAAAATTTAAGAGAAAACCATACAAATACATGAAAAGAATACTAGAAAAATTCGAGAAGCACTCAATTGATTCCTAGTAACATAGAAAAATGTCCACTTGTAATTTTTCCAATATTTGTATCTCAAAGTATATCAAAATTGGCAATACTAATTACCAAATTATACATGTCAATGATGATTACATTGGACAACTTGGATAAGTAAATCCATGCCTATATATAATCCATGCAATATATTTCAAACATTAGGTAGAAACAATCAAATAAAAAAAAAAACTTGAATAAAATCACCAAAGTACAAAAAAAAGAGACATTACTAGGACAAATTACTAGGATTTACATTCTCACAATATCATAAAACCATATTTAAAAAAAAACAATTTCCCAAGAAAAATAACACCAAGTATAATAACTTCAAGCATAGACATCATTAGATACAACAATGATTATATATATAATGAAGAGCCTTTTCTCATCAATGCAAATACATATACACGGATAGGAAAACTAATAGATCCAATATGCTATATTGGTTTACTTCAAAAATAGGGAAAAGACAGAAGACATGATCTATACACGTGAGAATCATTACATTAATACATCAAAATATTGGCCTTCCCAAGCTTAATTCCAACATAAATACGACAAAAAGACATCGTTGCCAACAATACAAAACCCGAATCAACCCAAGATTCTCTGCCTAGCTCAATACAGAATGCAGCAGCCAGCCATAACTTCAAGAATAAGAACAAAAGAAAAAACTCCAAGCCTTCACAATTTGATGGATGTAAAGTGCTTAAACAGAAAACTGGGGAATATGCATGTCAACTCAACATGATGTTACAATTTGCATATAGCTGATCAATGTCTATTCTAAGCAAACATATCAATTACAAGCGTATACAAGCATGAACAAGCATGTATGTTACATAGTTGGTTACAGTTGAATCGGCGATCCTATGTTACAATTTGCATATAGCTCATCAATGACTATGCTAACATACATATTACAAGAATATACAAAGCATGAACAAGTGCTTACACAGAAACTGGGGAGCATGTATCAATGGTTACAGCTGGATCAGTAACACTATGTTACAAATTGCATATAGCTCATCTATGACTACTATGCTAACATATATATTACAAGTATATACAAAAGCATGAACAAGTGCTTACACAGAAACTGAAGAGCATGTATATTACATCGATTGTTAACACTGGATCAGTGACACTAACATTATGTTACAAATTCCATCTAGATCATCTATGCCTATTCTAAGCAAAAACATATCATATTACAAGTATACACAAGCATGAACAAGTGCTTACACAAAACCTGGAGAACATGTGAACATATCGATTACAAGTATATACAAGCATAAACAAGTGCTTACAGAAAAAGGGAGCATGTATGCTACATCAACGGTTACAAGGATCAGCAAACCTATGTTACAATTCGCATCAAGCTCATCTATGCCCCTATTACAAACTAACATATCGATTACAAGTATATACAAGCATGAACAAGTGCTGGGGAGCATTTATGTTACATCCATGGTTACAGCTGGATCAGAAACACTATGTTACAATTTGTATCTAGCTCATCTATGCCTATTATAAATTAACTATTGATTACAAGTATATACAAGCATGAACAAGTGCTTACACAAAAACTGGGAAGTATGTATGTTACATCAACAGCGAACCTATGCTACAATTTGCATCTAAGCTCATCTATGCCTATTCTAAGCTAACATATAGATTACAAGTGTATATAAGCATGAACAAGTGCTTAAACAGAAACCGGGAGTATGCATGTTACATCAATGGTTACAGTTGGATAGGTGATCCTATGTTACAATTTGCATCTAGCTCATCTATGCCTATTCTACGCTAACAAATCAATTACAAGTGTATACATAGCACGAACAAGTGTTGGCCTCGATTCTGTACAAAACTCCTCTAAGACTAATTAGAAAGCCGAATTTAATCATACAAACAATGAAAGAGGCCACATTACAAGATATGGACCTAATAAACAGATCGAACTTTACAAGACAAAAATGCTTTACAAGTAGACTGTATTGTAAGTAGTGACTGTAACGCACACATCACCAACATTCCAGTTCATGGATTCAGTTGGATTTACTTTCTTTCCAGATGTTACAGTTTCTTAGCAGTGCTCATAAAATATATATATATTTTGCACACTTGAAAGGGAAGCCAACGAAGCCAGCTTTCTAACACATCTTCCTCAACAAAGAGTTTCCCCATTTGACTCCCTGGATGTGATGATAAAAAGAAACCCCTATGTCAATAGACATTAAAGAGGAAAAGAAGAAAAGAAAATGAAAAAGGCAGACACCACCCAAAAGCTACCCGCATTACTCACTAACAGTACGAGCATCACATCATATTTTAATAGTAAATAAAGCCTAATGAGACTAGTAGTCCTACAGGCATGACCCTCGTATCTATGAGACAACTAGTTGAAATAGATGACGAGTCACATAGGTACGGCTCACAATAAATATGAGCATGTAGAACCTCTTTAAGAATCGGGCACTAAAACTGGAAATTATAGCATTCTAGGTAAAATATTGTTTTGAAATCAGCCCTCTCAGAGGATAACTTTACCATACAGTTCAAAACTTCAGAACTAAAAAATGACAAAGAAAAGGAAAAAAGGGACGACAGGAAAATGATGAGTTAGAGGAAAATGGTATACTCAGGCAATCCTTCATTATTGGTACTCTAACACAAATGCCTTCTGAGCTAAACATTCAAAAACATACACAAGACTAGATTGCAACAGAATGACTCTGTATGGGGAAGAAGTAAAACTCTCTAACATATAGCATAACCCACCAAAAGTCAAGTTTCAAACATTTGAAAGAGGCAAAGGGAAAATCATGCGATGATATTGATAATGTATAACATGTATTACAATGTTCAGCAAAGGTCAATTGAAAAAGAAGATAGTGTGCATAAAGAAAATGAACAACTAAAGAACAAAATGAGGACGTAACCAGAAAACATCATGATGCAAGATTGACAGAGCAAGATGAAAGTGAAAAAGGAGATGAACTTCATTCTCACATCATCTAAGTTTTATGCCAAGCAAACTTCCTGACCTATGAACCCTCCTCACTTCTAACCCCTATAAAAAGATGTTCAGATAGACCACAGGCTAGAAATATTTCTTATCAATCAGGAATAAACATATCACAAGAATATTTTTAAAGCGTAAATCACAACATCATATGAACAACAACATTTTCTAAGTATCGTGATCACAAGCCAAGTAAGCATTCCCTCGAATATAGTGTTTTGCAGATAATTATAAACCCAATGTTGATATTCAGATGTAGGATGTTAGGATTCCAACCCCACAAAGAATATCCACATTGAATAAAATACTATGTTTTTCCAAGTTCCAACATAGGAATACCAAGTTTTTCATCTAATAGTGGTTCTGTAGAGTGCAGTAAGAGACAAAAAGGGAAGTCTATTCTTCCCCACCACCCACGCAAGTAGCACTTACTTCTTCCTTTAAGAAGCGACGTTTGGCATCTGGACCAACAATCATCACAGAGAATGCTGAAATGATATAACAACCAAGGGAAGAGATACTGAGAGTGAAAACTTAATTAAAGGTCTCATAAGAAAGTGTAAAGAAGCATGCACAGCATAGTTTGTCACTCTGATGGTAGGCGTCTCTTTTTCCCATAGTCCACATCCCTTGATCGAGACCTGTGCTCTTCTTCTCGTGTTGCATGGGACCTGTTCCGAGATCTTGAAGAAGACTGTCCCCTATCCCAGTCATCATCATAATCCAGGTCACGTCCACGATGTCGATGCTCTCTATAGCTGTCTTTCTCTTCCCTGTAACGGTGTTCCCTGTGCTCCCTCTCAGGCCTGTCCGATTCCCGTTCCTTCTCATCATGATGCCTCCTCTCAGAGTTGCCTGACCACTCACGCTCAGAAGCCCGATCTTTTTCCCGAGTGGCACCGCTAGACCTTCCTTTTTCATGATTCGCATCCCCATACCCATACTCTGAAGCACCATCTTCACCGCCATAACTAGACTCTCTAGTCCTGCGATCATGCTCATCTCCTCCCCACCCACCCATGTTTGCGTCAGTCCACATTCCAGAATAAGGCCCATCCATTCCAGCTACACCCATCATTCCCAACCCATTAGGTGCCATTCCACGACCAAAGAAAGCAGGATTGACGTGAGGAGCAACGCCAGCTAGTCCCATTGTATTAACAGCTGGAAATGATGGAAGCATGCCCGGAAAACCAGGTCCTGGAAAACCTCCATAACCACCTCCTCGACCCATATATGTTGGATCAAACCCAGCACCCATCATACCCTGTGGATGCATCATGCCACCAGCAGGACCACCAAATGCAGGGCCTCCCGGTCCTGGTCCATAGGCCCCAGCACCATAAGCACCATTTCCAACTCCAGCTGAGCTCCCAACCATGTTCTTTACACCTACACCTCCCCTTCCTCTCATTGGTCCTCCACCCCCACCTCGGTTGCCAGCTTGACCTCCCCGTCCCCAGCCACCCCTTCCATAGTTCCTACCTGCATCCCCACCTTGGTAATTCATATTACCACCTTTCCCAAAACCTTCATTTGGCCTCCTTCCTTGAGGCTGTACTTGAGGCTGGCCTTGGTCTTTGTTCATATAAGACGCTCCCATCTGCTTCAATGTTTGTGGTGAAGCAAAAGCCACAACGCAAGCTCGACCATTGAACATATAACCATTCATTCCCTCTTTACATGCAGCTGCAGATGCTGAATCATAGAACTCAACTTGACAATAACCTTTGGATTTGCCACTAGCTCTCTCATCAAAGAACTTAATCTCCTTCACCCTTCCATATTGAGATAAAACGCTCTCAAGCTCTGCATCAGTTGTCCACCAATGTAACTCACCAACAAACAGCATTGTTGGACCATTCTCTATAGGTGGCCGAACCTGATTTTCATTCATCATAGGATGATTTACATTCATACCCATTTGATTAGGCGGAACCTGTGAAGCTCCTTGAGGACCACCAGTACCTGAATTTAGGGATTGAGCAGGGTTGTTAGCAATATTTTGAGGCACAACAGAAGGACCAGTCCCAACCTTAGAGGATGCTGAAGTTAATCCCTGAAAACTCATATTTTTTACTTGGGTATCAAAGTTTGTCTCCATAACACTGCCCCCTTGTGAACAGGCAGACCCAGATGGATAATTTCCAGATCCTATTTCTGGTCTGTTAACAGCTGGTTGCACATCTGCTTCATGATAACCGGCACTAACATTGGGGTACTTTCCTTGAACTGAAATTCCTGAGATGTTTGGTCCTTGTGAACCCCCAGCTTCACCTCTGGGTTCAGGAGCCTCATTTTTATGAGATTGAAGCCCAGTACTGCCCGTGCCTGGTTGCACTGGTGGCTCAGATCGTTGCAATTGAAGAAAACCTTCTCCAACATTAACATCATTGTAAAGGTCATCGTATTCGTCATCCTCCCCAATCATCTCTACATCTGCAAGGGCAGGTATGGTTCCACTCCCTTGATACTGTGCCTTTTGTACCCCTCCATACTCCTCATCTCCAAAATCTATTTGTTCTTCAGCCATACCCAGATAACCTCTAACAAACCAAAAGTGAAAAAAAGAAGAAGAAGAAGAAGAAGAAAATAATGAAGAAAAACAAGGTTATTCCTAACTTCAACATTATGAAACTGAAACCATAAGAAAAAAATGCTACTGTATAGATCTATGTCAATCATGTCAAGAATGCAAGAATTCCAGAACAAATTTTTAATAATAATAAGCCTCTTAGTAAGGATCATTTTAGTAACATATTTCCCTAACCATATATCTTATGCATATCTACAACAAGGAAATTCAAGTAGTTAAAACTCGAAGTAAAAGATAAACACCAGAGAGATGCAAAATAGAGAAAGATCTAGCAGCCAAACATCTAAACAAAGGATTAAAATTCACACAATAAAATAAGCATCAAAACGTAAACTTTAGCAACGTATTATATCCAAATATCCCGCTACAAGCCAAAAAAAATCCAACTTGATAAATCGAGAGGGGGAAAAAACCCAAGTTGTAAATGTTGTAGAACAGATAAATTTCAATTATCCAGTTCTAAAAGTCAAATGAGCCAACCATGATTTAAAAAAATAATAATAAAAAGGAAAGAATTATAAATAGAAATAAAATCAGCAAAGGGAAAGAAAATCTAAAGAAGACACACCAGTAATCAACTATGGATCATCATGATCTATTATCATATTTATTTATCTCACTCCTCCTCCACTTCTCTTCTCTTGTGCTTTGTCTTTGGCCTATTACCAAAGAATAAATAAATAAAAATCGAAAGTCGAATCGGTCGAGCCACCGGTTTCCGATTCAACAGCTTCCTACATCCAACTAAATACAATAACATAATTTTTCAAGAATAACAGAAAAACGAAATAATTCATAACCACAATAATAGTACCAACACCGTAAGTTTCATCAATTATAAAGATGCATCTTTTCATTCATCTACAAAATCATACAACGAATTTGAATTTGGCCTACATAAAATTAACAATTTTCCCATTAATAAACCATAATTTATATATGTGTATGTATATAGATAATTGTGGGGTAAAAACAAGAATCTAACCTTAATCTCTGAATGAAGAACAGCTGAGGGAACAGAGACACCTGTGGCCGTCTATGAAGGAAAAAAAAAAAAAAAACTAAGCGCAAGCTGATTGCCTGAGCCTGATCCAAGGAAATAATGCCCTAAGCAAAAAAAGAAAGAAAAAAAAAAGCACTAAGGTCGAAAAAATGGCGTGCTGTAAGTGAAAAGCTCCCCCTCAAGGCCTAAAATGCCTAGTGGATAATTTTTAGACCTTTCTATACTTTTACCAGTTGGGCTAAATTTTAAAAAATAATAATAATAAAAAACCAAAAATATATATCATTTGGGCCGGGTTGAGTCGGTGGAAGCTTGATTTTAAAATTTTTCAAATCTGAGCTAGCCCATTTATGTCAACCCAAATGACTTGTTTTACTATTTAAAAAATAATTTTATTATTATTTGAATTTAAGTTATTTTATATATTTTTTAATTTTAAATAGTATATTAGGCTGGGTTGGATCGAGTTGAAGTTAAAAATTCTAGGTCCAAGCCCGACTCAAATTGTGTTGGGCTATTTGGCCCATGAACACCTTTAATTTAGTGGGGTTTTTTTTGTTAAATTCTATTATTAGTCACTGTTTCCAAAATCTGATGAAAAAAATATATTATCATGTGTGTAATGCAATGTCAGTTTATTATTTTTACATATTACTCACTAAATTTCTAGTTAATGAATAATTGTTATTTACATCAAGATTGAATTTCCAAAATTTAGAAAGTTTAGGGACTTAGAGTGATCCAAGTGGATAATATGGACTAAATCTACAACTATACACATAGTACGGGATTAGTAATTAAATTTAACAAAATGAATTTAATTGCTACTGTTTGGGTCAATACTAAGATTTGAAAATGAAAAAAGTACACGGACTATAATTGATCAAATTAAAGTACATAGACTAAATCCATAATTTTTGCAAAGTACAAGGGCTACCATCATAATTTAACATTTATTTTTTTAGCGTTCAATTAGTTATTGGTGCAATTATACATTTGAAACTTTGATTATGGTTCAAATATATACATGAAACTTTAACTTTGATTCAATCATGCAAATTTAAATAAATAAACACATCAATTTATTTTTATATTTGATAAATATGATTATTTGTATATGCAGTATAAACATAAAACGATGTTAAATTTATAATTGTGTTAATAG
The DNA here is from genome assembly GCA_025698475.1 of Gossypium anomalum. Classification (NCBI taxonomy): domain Eukaryota; kingdom Viridiplantae; phylum Streptophyta; class Magnoliopsida; order Malvales; family Malvaceae; genus Gossypium; species Gossypium anomalum. The sequence continues at coordinate 1,350,673 of CM046959.1, forward strand.
TTTGTGAGAATTTAATCAGACCTAAATTCCATATATAAAATTATACAAAATCAAAATTTATGTATAAAATTACATATTAGACTAAAATTCATATATAATTTTGAAATTTATCTTTTTTCATAAGGGAAGAGGAAGGATTGTTCATGGTATGAATCTGAACAAATATCAATTGAAATTGCTTTTTGTCAATATGGTAACGACTTAGGCTCCGTTTGTTTCACTAAAAATGACTTCCAGAAAATGATTTCTGGAAAATGATTTACTTTTCTGGAAAAGCTAATATTTCCTGGTGTTTGGATGAATCTGTGTAAAATATTTTATGTTGTTTGGTAGATTTCTTAAAAATATTTCATAAAAGTTGTTTTCAATTAAACAAACATATATTTTAGATTTTCTTATTTTTTCATTGTTTAATTGAATTTATTTTTATCTATAATTTTATATTTTACATTGTTTTTGCATATATTAAAAATATTATGTTAAATTCAGATTAATTACAACATCATTTTTTAATTACATGACTACTAAGTGAGTATTTTTTATTTAAAAATGTGACATCAACAAAATTGACAAAAAAATTAACGATGTCAACAATTGGACTTGATTTTCAAATTTGAAAAGTAAAGGGACTAAATTATTGAAAATAAAAGTACAAAGACTAAATTACAAATCTATGAAGTGTATATAGACTTATGACATATTTTAACCTTTATACTACAAAACATTTATTATTAATATATTTATAATTGTAATAAATATTTATTATTAAAATATTAATATTGAATATTTTCAATAATCTGTGAATAACATTATTTAAAATTATTATTTTTAAATTTTATTATTAAAATAAAATTGAAATATTAAATAATTTATTAAAATAATAAATTATATTTATTATATTAATAATTCATTATATGACTAAATATAAATAATTAGATATGTATGTTTAATAATATTTTAAATATTTTTAAAAATAAAAATAAAATTTATTATCAATATAATAATATTAAGTTTGATTTAAGTTAATTTTTATATAAAAATAAAATTATCTATAGATGAGCTATTTTTTGAAAAAGGACTTACATTTTTCAAAAGAGTAAGTCATTTTACAGAAAAAAAATGGCTTGTTTTACCTTAACCTGTAAGTTATTTTCCATTGATCAAACTATTTTCTGTGAAACAAACACAAGAAAATGCAGCAAAACATTTTTTGTAAAACCTTTTACATGTAAACAAACAAACGCTTAATTTACATTAATTTTCAATTTCTATCTAGATCTTAATAGTTCAACATACTTATGATTGTCAAAGTGACATTAACCAGTTGAATCTCTTAATTTTTGATTAGGGGTGTGATTTTAGCATTATTTTTCAAAAGTAATTTTCAAATCAATCTGGGATTTAAGTCGAAATAAAAAAAGTTAAAATTTTTAGTTTCAAGCTTTTGGGTGGAGGTGATCTAGGCCGAGCTTGGGTTTTGTTTTTTAAACCTTGGGCTGACCTAATTCAATGTACAGACATTAAAATTTTAGACCAGACTAACTTGGAGTTGAAAATTCTAAGCTCAGGTTCAACTAGAAGCAAACTGAGTCACTTGATTCAGGAACACTTCTAGTGTGTGTAGAAAGGAAGAGAAAGGATTGTTCACGAGTTGAATACAAAATTAACATAGATAGAAATTTTGATATTAAGTATTTTTTTGTCGCAATGCTAGTGACTTAATTAATATCAAGTTTCGGTTTTGTATTTGGTTCTTAATGGTTCAACATATTTTTATGATTATACAGATAATATTGACCTTTCAAATTTATTAAATTTCGGTTGGGGGTGTTTAAATACATTGCTTTTTAATAATATTTTACAAGTTGAACTAACTTTTCAAATCATAAGTTTTTAAATCAATCCAAAAGGTTAAAATTTCTTGCTTCGAACTTTTGGATAAAGGTGTTTACGGATCGGTTCAGTTGGCTCACTTTTGGATTGTGCTTAGTCCAATCTAATTCATTGTTAAAAATTTTTGTATTAAATAAAATAAAATTATTACTTGAAATTTGAGAAAATTCAAGTTAAATATTTCAACTAAAACTATATTTGATTTTTATATGAATTTTTTATAGGTGTGCTATAGTTTAATTTTCTGTTAATCATTTAAATACAATGATTCGAGTTTTTTAAGATATAATGAGTCATGATCATATCTCGTGGTATATTAAACTAATGCCACATCATTCAATTAAGTCCACCTCATAAGATCAACACTTTTTCTTCATCTGCTAAAAAATATAATTTTACAGGGACTTTGTGCTCGTTGTAAAAGTACTAGGACTAGAATGAACTCTGCCTAAGAATACAGAGTCTAGTCTAGTACTTTTACCAAACCAAGCCAAATATATTATATATGTCTGGGTTTATAATAAACCAGACACCCTCAGTGGCGGATAAAACAACAATAAATGACAAGCTAAAAAAACAAAATATGTCATAGGTCCCTTTACTTTTTGCAAATTTGAAATTTAATCATTATATTTTTATTCTTAGAATTTAATCCATTTACTTTTTTCATATTTCAAAATTCAAGTCTAAATATTAACACTGTTTTCTTTTAATTAGTTGATGTGACATTTTGAAATATAAAAAAAAATCGCTTGGTAGAAACGTAACTAAGAAAATGACGTTGGAATGAACTTAAATTTAACAAAATAATTTTTAAACCTAAATTTTGAAATTTGAAAAGTAGAAGAACTAAATTCTTAAAAATAAAAATATAAGGACTAAATTTCAAATTTACATATAGTAGAGAGACTTATAACAAATTTTAACCAAAGAAGGAGAAAATAACATAACCTTAGCCTTTACAAATCATCATCGTCATCATCATTATTTCACTCCATTAGAATCCGTTAAAACTCTCACCATAATCTCCATGGCTTTAATCTTCATCTGCATAAACAATATATATCGAGCCGTCTCATTGAAAAGCCCTTCGAATCCCACGGATCCGTTGCCGCCGGGAATTAACTTCCTTAGCGTTCTTAGCTTCGTTCCGATGGAGCTGCGGCGGTTTCCACGGCATCGTCGAACCGTGGTTCTGGGTTTTCTGCATTTGATTTGCTTTTTCCTAATGATTCTTCTTCGCTTATTAACTTTTGATCTTCCATTAGAATTTGGGATTTGATGATTGCTTTGTTTGCTATTGGGTTTGGTTAATGAAAGGTGGGGAACTGAAGGAATTTCCATGATTTTTCTTTCTTCAAAGCGTCTTAGTAGCTGATTTTCTGAGAGAAACTTCAAATTTGAAAAGCTTTTGTTGTATTTCGCAGGAATTGGTGGGACTTGAGAGGTTTTATATATAGCATTTGGTGGGCAATGAGGATACTTCAAATAATTTAAGGGATAAACTAACATTTATGTCCCTAATTTTGGTATTTTTTCAATTTAGTCCCTAAACTTTTTTGTTCACATCAATCGTAGAATTTGACAGCTTTTCTCAGTATGGTCCCTAAATTTTTATTCCATTAAAGTGTGATGACATTAAAATTTGAGATTATGCCACATCATCAATTAATTTTTTTAAATTATAATTTCTTTATAATTTATTTGTTTCTATTTTGAGGTTTTATACGAAGAGTCCCATGTCATCAAACATGGAAAACAAATTCAATGACCTGGTTGGAAAAGTTACAAAGTTTTAGGAATAATGTGGATAAAAAAATGTTTAATGACTAAATTGGAAAAAGTTGCCAAGTTCAAGGATTATATGTCGTTTTATCTCATAATTTAATGGCAACTTAGTGGAACGGGGGTTGAGTCCCATAATGAGCAATTGTCTTGTGTGAGTTTCTAGTTCCACCATGTGTAGTTGATATGTGTCAATTTTGCCCTTTCGTGTTTTGTATTGATTTAATTCTGTTTTTTATCGAACATATATTTATGATTATATTATACTTGTGGCGTTGTATTGTATTTGTATTTATAAACTCTAAAAAAAATAATGGAAAAGGTGAGGTAAAGATTTTTATATTTAGAAATTGAGATAAAAGTGTAAATTATCAGTAAGATTAAAGTCAGAAATATTAAGTCGATTGAGTTTTAGCTCAATTGGCATGGGTATTATTGTCAATATAAGAGGACGTGGGTTCGAGTGCGCTGAAGCATATTATCCTCCTATTTATGGATTGGAGAGGGATTATGGGTTGTTTTAGGCATTGTGTCAAAAAGAACAGATATAATTAAAACTTATAATAAAATTATTAAAAAAAATAGAAATATTATATTAATAGCATTTTACCCCTTTATTAAAAAATGGACAAACTAATCACTCTACATTAGATAAGAGAGCATACTAGTATTTTTTGACTAAAAGTATCTATACTATGAGTCAAATGGCATTTTTACTCCCTTTACTCAAAAAATGAGCAAATTAGTCTTTGTACATTAAATCAAAAAGCAAACCGGTCATTTATGTTAAAAATTTCATATATTTCTACTACGAAAAACTAATGTGATTGACAAAATAACCAAATAGTTACACAATGCGTGCCATGTGTACATCATGCTAACGTAAATGGGCTTGTTTTGAATAGTAAAAAATACTATTTTTTTATAGTAGAGGGGCAAAATGCAATCCAACTACGAATACAAGGGCCGTCATAGGAATTTTACCAACCAAACTGTTATAATTCGACATGATTGTACGGGTTTCATGGAAGGCTTTTATGAGAATAGGATGAATGAATAAGGAAAAGCCAAGTGTTAAAACCTAGTGGTATCACATATGTTTGTTGCTTTGGGTGCATGTTACTCAATATATGCAATGCACATGGGGCGCAACCACATGATTCCACTTCCACACCACCACCCAACGCCACCCCACCGCCGCCGCCGCCCACCTTCTAAACCACCACCACTTTTTTTTCTTCCCCTCAAACCCTCATCCAAAACACCCTGGATTATTCCTCCCATAAACTTTTCCAAATTCAGTGCACATATTGTGTTTTTTTTTTTTCGTGTGTGTAAATCATGTTCCTTAATTCTCTCGTTTCAGCTCTTCGACATTTTTTTTGGCCACCAACTCTATCAACATTGGCTTTCAAAGAACACAAGGAAAAAAAACATTGGCTTTCCACCACGTTGCTAATAATAATAATAATTGATTGAATTGGTATCACGAGTCAACTCAATACTAACGTCGGCTCCCAAAAAATGCTAAATATGCTTTTTAGTCTATTTGAAGTTATGAAATTATAAGTTAATATAATGGTAAAATTGCACTTAACCCCTCCACGATAATTATGATTCATCTTTGACTCCTCTATAAAGTAATTTTCTAATTTCACCGCTGTATATGAGCCTTCCCTCATGACCTAATTGGGAGCATACACTCGTTCTTTTACTAAATCGAGCTTGAAGTTAAGTATGAAAATTGAATTTATCTTTTACTAAATACACAAACTTAAAAATTGAATTTATCTTTTACTAAATACACAAACTTAATTAAAACAAATCAAAACGAGTTCAAGCACATAATTTTATTATCATCTCAAATCTAACTCAAATTTTGAAAATGGTTAAAATATGTTGTTAGCCACCGTACTTGAAAAGTTAAAAATGAAGTCATACTTTTTTTATTTAACCCGGTGATTAAGATCGTAAGTATTGTCTATCAAAATATGTTAACTTAAAATTTTGACTAGACAGACCTCAAATGACATGACATGTTTTTTTACGATGATAATTATTGGACTAAAATTTTTAAATTAATAAAAAAATAAAAAAATTAAAATTTAAAATATAAGGATCAAATCTCAAATTTTATACCAGAACATAGACAAACAACTCATTTTAACTTTTAAAAATAAAAATCTGATTAAATTCAAATAAACATAAAACTTCAAAATCCAAATAGATAAAAAAAAACCCTAATGATTAGCAAAAGTTTTTCAGACAGGAAACCTAATGTCGGGATAAGGTAGAATCTTTGGTTCTTTTTACTGACATTCATGAACCCACAATTTTTTTCGATCAAAATAATAATGATTATTTTGTTAAGTGTCTAAAGATCATGTTCGAGCATGTTGAAAGCAATATATATATATATATATATATATATATATATGAAATAGTTGATCATGTAGACAAATCTTAGGGACAAAGATGCATGCATCTTGTCACCGCCGACGATGACATTCTCAAGCTTCAAGTTATAGAATATATTTTTCTTTGCTTTGTATTCACACAACGTTTTAGGACTTGTTATGCAAAGTAAGCTTATATATATATAATTGCACAAACACCCTTAAACTATAACTTTCGTTTTAAATTAGTACTCAAATTTCAAAACATTCTAATTACATTTTCAAACTATCGATGTTATATCAGCGTAAAATATTATGTGACTTAATTTAAAATGAAAAATTTAAAGAAAAGTAAAATGTTGTCGCATAATTTTTAAAATTAAAAACTAAAAATAAAGTAAAACTAAAAAAAAGTAGAGATAGTAAATGACGGTTTTTGTAAATGTTTCGAAAACTTCAAAACATTCATTTTTACAATATTTTTTTTTCTTTAAAATTTTTATTTTAAATTATGTCACATAAGACCCGACATCATATTTAACGATTAAATTAATGATTTTAGTAATTGAAGGACCTTATTGATATAACGTATGTAGTTCAAGGATGCAATTAGAATGTTTTAAAGTTTGAGGCCCAATTTAAACGAGGGTCATGGTTTGGGAATGTTTGGTGGAACTAACTCATATATATGGGTTAATATACTATACTTGAGTTTGGTTTTAATGTCAATTTAGTATATGAGTTTGGCTTCAATGTTCGATTTAATACCTGACATTATGCGGCCCAATAAATATTTGACACACGTGCTCTAGTAAAAAAAAGGTACCTATTTGCGACAAAAAAAAAAAAAACCTCAATTATCAAATTGAAAAACTCAGGTACCAATTTAAATATTAAAGCTAAAATTAAGTTTCAAATTGAGCCAAAAGAGCTTAAGTACCAAATTAATCGAGTTTTAATGTAATATATATTTTAGTAGTATAAGAAGCATGAATTTGTTAAATCCATAAATTCCTTAGAATTTCAAAATCGATACTAAACAAGCATCCAATAAATCAATAGATTTGATAAATAATCATGAATGTTATATTTGTATGCGTATCACTTAATTTACATCAATAAATTGAAATCCAAATCCAAAATTTGAAATTGAAATTGTCAAACGCTACCTTAAGATTGATCATGTGCATAAAAGTTTTTAATAAATTGAAAATGCCTAAATATTTATTCAATATAAAAAAAATCATTCACCAAAGTTTTAGCGACGTAATGGTCAAGACAAAAAAAGTTGGTTAAAAAATTTAATTGATGTAATTTGAGAGTTTAGGGTTTAATTGAGTGCGCTTTTCACGTAAAGACTTTATTAATTTTTTTCATCAAAGTTCAAGGGCTTATATTCTTAATCTAATATGATCATAAAGATCTCAAATTATTCGAAATTTTGCATGTTCGACAAATACAATTATATACACGTGCTTAGAAAACTTGGTTTTATAGTAAGTGAAAATCCTCTTTTTATATGTACATATGATGAGGATTTTAAGAAACTTTTCATAACAATTTTTTACAGTAATGCTAAACACTTAAGATTAAGAAACAACATTTTTTAAAAGCATTTTTTTTTCCAAACCAAACTTTTAAAACGTACTTTTTAACCGCAACAATAATGCTAAACTAGTCCTAAATCGATCAAGACTGATTTCTACATCGAACCACCTAAAAGAATCCATAAAAACTCTTTTCCCGAAGTCAGTGATCGAATCAAAATCTACAAAGGAGTTCCCCCCGTTTCCACTCCTCGTGCTATTCACAAGTTTGAACCACTGACTCTTAGGGTCGCACCGATTATCATCATTCAAGCATTTGCAACCGGCTACAACAACATTGTTGTCCGAATCTATGTCCATGCAAACTGACGTGACATTTCCGAGCTTCAACGATAAGTGCATCTTTGAATCTGATATTGTTTCCCATCTCGAGTTCGAGCCGCCGCAGATGTTTTCGAGCTTCACCATCGTCCCTGGTTCATCAGCTTGTAAGCACAACTGAGTTCCCTTCAACTCCAAGGTATTTTGGGGTGAGTAATTCCAAGCCTCTGAGTCAGTACATGGACCCAAACTCAAAGAGCTACCCGATTGTTTCCTTAAAACACAAAGCCCGGTTAAAGGGTGAAAGATCACTTTGTGTAGTTCGGTTTCCGATAAGCCTAGTCCTGCATGACATTATGGAAAAAATAGATGATGTGCTTGAAAGTCAGGCCGAGCTTGAACAAAAACTTTTAATCTCGGGCCAAGTTATCTAGAACCAAATTTAAATTAAATAATATAAATATTAAATATTAAATATTTTTAATAATTTATAATTTATGGTCGGGTAAAATGAGTTGGGACAAGCCTAGTTATTTGGGTTTTGGCTTAGAAATTTTTGTTACCAAATTTAATTTGGACCAACTTATGAACATGTGTATTCAAGTCGTTTTCTAATATTCTTTTAATATTTTATTATAATTGAATTGTGTTTGATATTATCAGATTTATCATTTAAGAGAAATAATGTAATTAATATGAAAAAACTTGATAAAAATAGGTTTAATATATATTTTAAATATTTTCTCAATCTTTTTCAAATTGATGAAATTTAAACCTTTGCTGGGGAGGTTGGATTGGTTTTAGATTGGATCAATCTCAATCAGGTAATTTGAGTTTCAAACAATTAAGATCATTAGGTTCAAGTTAATTTCAAGTTCAAATACTTTCAAGCTTTGGTCGTTTTAGGTTTGGGCCATTCATTTTGGTTTCTCAAGTCTAATTATTTATGTTTCTGATCACTTTGAGGTTATGCTATTTCAAGTTTGGATCATTTTGGATGGGTCAATTTTAGTTTCGAAAAAATTTTGAGTTAAAGTTGTAGGTTTTTACAAGCCAATAGATTTGACTTAGGGTTGATAGATTGGGTTTCGAATGGGTTGAATTAAAAATAAAAAATCCGAGATTTTTTATGGAAAATAAAGTTTGCTTACCTCGAAAAGGAGATTGAAGTGCTGAAATTCTCTCAACAAAGCTTGAATTCCTCATATCAATCCAATTCCAATCCAATATCCCATAATATTCATTTAACCCAATCACCCCTTCCCTCAAATAATAGCTCCCAACCAGTGTCCATAATGCCCAATCTAGGTCCAGTTCAGCCACCATACCCAAAAAGCAATTCAAGTACCTATTATCATTCACGTTGGTCCCTCGTAGGTCCACCCCAAACTCGCTCACAAACAATGGATAACCTTTATCGACCAAAAACCCTGACATCCTCTTCATATCGTTCGTCACTCTGCCACACACCCGATTTGGGTTGCCGGTCACCCATGCCTGGCCATCAGTGAACCCGTACCAATGCATTTCGAACACTAGTTTTCGACTAAACGTGAGAATCAGGGGTCGGTTTTTGATGAACGATAAGTCTTTATCGAAGCTTAGTCCCGAAAGGATAATGAGCACATTTGGGTTGGCTGCGTGCACTGCTTCAGCTCCTTTTTGCATGTACCTATATAACCCAATTCATCAACATTATGGCAATGAATTTCGAATTCTTTAGCGATACATTAAGGGCAAAGTTAGAAAATAATTTTAGAGAATCATAATTTAATTATAATTTTTTGAAGGATTAAAATATACTTTTTTTAAGAAAAATTAGATTATATTTTAATATTATATTAATTTATAATTCTATAAATATTGAAGGATTAAATGATAATTTTACCATTCGGGTAAGTCCCTACCTACCCCAACTTCACCTTGGACCACATACAGGGATGACAATGGATAATGATGGAATTGGGGTGGGGATTGCTTTATTCTCCTCCACTTTACACTTGTATGTATGTTGAAGGTATATGTTTCTATGGATGTCGGTTATATCTATAATTGCTTCACAACCATCCCTCATTGTTATTATAGTATTATAAAAGATATAATTTATAATGTATAAATAATCATTATTTTATTAAATATAATTATTTTTTCTTTAAAAGAAATTCTAAATTTTAAGGTCAAAACTAAATTGTACTTTTTATGATAGTAAAAATATAATTTAACCATTTTAATAGTCTATATCTTTATAGATTTTAAAGGACTAAATCAAATTTTTATATTTTTAAGAAGGCCAAAATGCAAAAAACCTTTCCAAAAAAATCTAAATAAAAAATTTTCCATTTTAGGGGGACTAGGGCCTCCAACAGCCCCCTAGTTTTGTCCCTATGAATAATACACATACATTTGAAGAATACTAGATTATGGCACACCCGAAATATGAGTGGATGCAAAAGAATTTATATAAAAACCAAATGAAATTTTAGTTGAAATGATAAATTCGAATATTTAAAAATCATAATATCACTGAGAAAAAAAACAAGAAGAAGAAGAAGATATCTTAGAATTAATTCTCGTCATGTGTGAGTTTTTATTGATTTTTACATAAATTGTTAAAATATAAAAACACTCTAATAATAATATACTTTACTTTGTAAAAAAATAGTTTTTTAATCATTCCCTAACTGAGTTTGTGCTCAATTGACTCGTGACACCAACTCAATTAAAGACTTTAAAGATAGTATATGTATATATAAAACATTAGTGTAAATGTATGGTGTTAGTATATACTAAAATTCATACACTCCCTGTATGGTTGGAGATAAAAAATTTAATGTTAAAATGATTTAAATTGAAGAATTAACTGTCGATTGAGTCTTAATTGGATTGGCATGAGCGTTGTTGTTAATGTAGGAGGACATGAGTTTGAATATACTGAAACACATTATTATTCTATTTATGGGTTGAGGAGGGGTTATGAGTAATTCTAGGCATTACGTCAAAAAAAACATATATGATCAAAACCTATAATTAGATTGAAAGGAGGTCGATGCTCTTATCTAACTCTAACTTCAACTGTCTACTTAAAACCGTATAAATCGATTAAATCAAACACGAATTTTTTCGAGTTATATTATATATATATATAGGTAGAATTAGAAAAATTACCTGTACCAATCATTTATGTTTTGTTTGGGACCTCTAAGTTCATTTCTCAAGCTCATACCAATCACATTGGTGACACCATTGAAAAGGGTGGCCATCCGGGTCAGACCCGTGACCCATAGATCCGGGTTAAAATATGGGTCACCGAAGAAACCGTCGCCGTCGAAGTAACCGCAGCACCACCCGGGTTTGCTCAGGTGATTATCGAGTATCACCATTACATTGTTTTTCCCAAGGCTAGACACCACTGCCTGTCATTTCAAATTCATCCAATAATAAGCTAAACAAAAATACCAAAATTTGAGGGTTGATATATATAAATATACATATACATAGATCAGTTGATCTGTTGGGCCAATTGGCCCGACCTGATTTGGGTCGCACTTATAACAAAGATTTTTATAAATTTGAACTGGGTCGGTTATGCCAATTTAATTTTAAATTAAGTAATTTTTAAAAGTATTATTTAAATTGAATTATAAAAATAATTATTAATATAAATTAATATATTATATAATTTTAATTTTTAAAACAATAACATAAGCTTTTTGGATAAGTCTAGATCAGCTTGAGTCAGAGGTAAATTTTATTTTTTCAGAATCAGGCTTTAGTTTGACTTATGGACACTTTCTCAATATATTTGACTATTTCGCATATTTTGTTATATTATATTTAGTGGTGAATCTAGAGGCTGGTAAAGGCTCAGTCCCCCTTAAAATGTAAAATTATTATTTAAGCTTTTAATTTTTTTAAAAATTATACTTTAGCCCCTCTAAAATTATAAGAAATCGATTTAATCCTTTAAAAATTATAAAGATAGACTATAAAAAATTAAAATTTCATTTTGACCCCCTAAAAAATTATTCTGGCTTCGCCCCTGATTGTATTTGCATTTAGAATATTATATATATATATGTATATATGGGTGTCTGTAAATTTTGACGCATTTGAGAATTTGTGTTATGTAGATCAAAAAAATGAAAACTTGAATCGAATCGAAGGTTAAATTAATTCGGATTTTTCACTCTTAATTTAATAATTAGAATTGAATTGTTTAAAGTGTTCATAAGTTTAGAGGAAAAGATCCAACTAAAATTTCTATAAAAATAGGATTTCTCAATAAAATAAGATTTCTCTATAAAATTTAGAGGAAAAGGTTTTAGACCAATTATACGAGGTCCCTAAACTTTAATCAAAAGCCAACAAAATTGTCACATGTCAATCATTCAATGTGCTAATGTGCCATATCAATAATCTATTAAAAGAAAACGAAAATTTTAACGACAACGACTAATTCACATAATTATTTTATTAAAGTGACTAAATTAATTTTTTTTTGAAATAATCAAAATATGATAAATCCTATTTTAAAATGGACATAAACAAACAAATATATACCTAGTTTAGAAATGTAAGTTGATATATATTTAAATCAAGAAGCATAAAAAATAAAATTAAAATAAAAACAATGGGCCTAAGTTTAATGATTTAATCAATGTCAACAACACTTGTTACATTGTAATTATCATTGTCTTTTTTGTCAACTTTTCCCACTTGAGTATTATGATTATGAATAAATTAATAAACAACCACATGATTGACTAAGAAAAATTAAACTATAATAATAAATTATACGGTATAGATGAAGTTTTTTAAACTCCACAAGTAAATTCGGTTATTTAAAGATATGGTTAGTAAAGGGTTTGAATTAAATATCATAATTATTTATTTGGTCCTCCAATTTTATTAAAAAAGTTATTTTAATTTTTCATTTAATTTTTCGTCTTTTTAGCCTTTAAACTAACTCTGAAATAGATGAAAAAGTTAACAATTGTTAACTTTGCTGACATGGCAATCTATGTGTATGCCATGTCAACAATTAATTAAAATTTTTAAAAATTATAAAATATTATTTTAATAATTTATATATATTTTTAATTTTTTTCAGAATTTATATATATATATTAACTTTTCATCTATTCCTGGATGATTTGACAAATAAAACAAGTTTAAGAGCTAAAAAGAAATGAAAAATTAACTTCAGGACAAAACTAGGGACAAGCAGAAGGTTTGGTCCCTTAATTAAATGATTTTTATTGTCTTTTGGTAATAATAATTCAACTTTAGCCCCTTTTGGAATTTGGACCCTTAGTTAATAGAAATTTTCTTTTAGTCCTTCCTAAAAATTAATAATTCAAATTAAATCCTATTATCCCTTTAGTTAAATAAAAGTAGTAAATGAATGGTTTCGATTATTATTTGTCTATGCTCTACCACAAGTTGGAGTTAAAATAATAAAAAAAATTATATATTAAAATAATTAAGATAAATATTAAGATATTCTGAATTGTCTCACACAATATCTCCAAACTATCAAACTTAACTCGAAAATGACAACAAAGTCAAATAGTAAGACAATTTTATTTTTTTTTATCTTTTTAAAATGTGTAAAAAATGTGCCCAACTATATGAAAAATATTGCTAAGGTGTATATGATAAGGAGGGGTGGAGCCAAAAAAGAAATTTTAGGGATAAGGATTAAGTTGTATATTTTTACAAAATAGTAAAAATGTAATTTCACTGCTTTAATAGTCTATCTCTTTATAATTTTTAAAAGATTAAATCAAATTTTGATTATTTATGGGGTTAAAGTGTAATTTTACTATTAATAATTTAAAACTTTATAAATTATAAAGGGCATAAAAGAGAATTTTCCCATTTTATGGGCGTAATTCATGTTAAACTATTTGATAGAATTAAAAAATATATATAGATTTTGAAAAATAAAGAAATTAGAAATGATGAAAGTAATGGAATTAAATATAAAAAAAACACATTATTCAAGGAGATTTAATAAAATTTAACCTATAAATTTATTTTGATACAGTTAGTAAACTACCTATAATCCCCAAACTCTTAAATGGAATGATATTACGCGCTAAGTGCATTTAAATTATAGGTGTTTATGAGTCGAGCTGAGTCAAGTTAAGGCGTAACTTTAAAAAATTCTAGGCTTAAGCTTGAGTCCAACTTGACCTATTCGAAAAGTATGTATTATAGTTTAAAAAATTTTAAAAATATATATTAATTTTTATATATATTATAATTAAAATTAAATAAAAATATTTAAAATAATTTAATTTAAATCCTTGTCCAATCAAGTCGAGTGGGCCACTCGAGCTATTCTTATTTTTTGTATTCCGAGTTGGATATATATTGATATAATGCTTAATTTTATCTATAATTAAGGTTGTTTGAATCAAACTGATTAGATCGGGAACCAATTCAGGTACTAATTTGAAGAAAAGCATTGAATTGGTTGATTCGAATATCAGTACGGACTGATTGAATCAACAAACTAATGACCTGATGGATTCGGCTACAAATCTAAGTCTGAAAACTTTGTCTACAACCTCTTCTTAACCTTTAAATAAAAAAAACACGCTTAAACGTTGACTTAATTATCGTAATAGCAAGGCCCTTAGTGGATATATATTAATAAATGTAAAGGGGAGGGGGTGTTTGTGGATTTCAAACCAAACTTAATTAGATTATCTTTAAGCCTAAGTAATGTCGGAAAACAAGTCATTGTTTTCTAAGTTGTTTCGCCAATGGGGTCTCCACAAAAAAAAATTATTAATTTTTTTCTTATTTTTCCTTTTCCTTTGTGTCAAAAAATTAAAGGATAAACTATAATAAAATCATTAAATTATTAATAAATTAACATTTTGGCCACTTAGTATTAAATTATAAAATATCACTGAATTATTCGAAAGTTTTTATTTTACTGAACTATCAAAAAATATTATTTAAGTTACCGAGTTACTAAGTTTTTTTTTTAAAAAGTCCAATTAGCAAACTGCCAATGATGATTTGATGATCAGTACCTATCATCAAGTAAGTGAATATATCTTAAATCCAAATCAAATTAATGATTAATATCAGAGATCAGAGAAAAAAGTTATTTCATTTTTTATTCATAAATTCATGAGATTTAAAGTAGATTCACAAAAAAAAAAATGAAAACTGTAGAAGAATAGGTGAATAAGAGCTTTTGATTGGTGCATGTGGTTCAAATAAAATGTCATATAGCAACTATTTTAATAGTTTAATAACCATTTTATAACTTTTTAAAATTAAGAGACTAAAACATAAAATTATTAATAATTTGGTTACCTTAAGTATAATTTTCCCTTTGTACTTATCCTATTAGTCTCACGTGGAAACCTAATCTGCCTTTGTGCCAAAAAAACAAAAAAGTAATACAAATTTGAAATTTCGTACCTGGAAAGCTTGTATCAGCGACACATCAATGACGGATGGGTTATTAGCTTGGATTCCAGCAATGGGTTCCATCAACCCGATATTTTGAAACGATCGCCGGACGGTGAGGGAACTTAAAGAGTCATTGGTGGCCAAATACAACGGCCAAGTGAGCCTAACGCAGTTGAATCCCATCGATGCGATCTGTTCGGCGATCGAATCCATCGATCTCTTGCTCAGTCCTTCGGCGAACACTGGCTCGAGGTGCGACGGCCAGTTCACGCAAGCTAGCTTCACTCGCCGATCAGTTTGGTCGTCGACGATCCAACGGGAGTTCGTTGACAAAGGGAGGGATGTGGTTGGATTAACGTGGTGAACGGCGATGAGAATGAGTAGCAAAATAGCTAACCTTGCCATGGTTTTTGAGAGTTTTTTTTTCAATGGAAGGTGGGATTATTGCATTGAATAGCTTGTGTGGTTATATATATATGAAGGATCTAGTTGTATTTTTTTATTTAATTTACATATATTAATAAATGGTACAACTATATCTTCGGTCCCTCTTAATCTTGATATTGGGCAAATTAGTCCCTCTTAAAAAAATAGGAGCAATTTAATCTCAATCAATTTCGAAAGTGAGTATCTAATGATAATTAATCATAACATTAATATTTTTGTCAATTTGAACATATTTTGTATATTATATGTATTTGAAGCCAAATATATATATATATATATATGAATCTTTTAGATTTTCTTAAAATTTTATACATTTTTTCATATGATTCTTTTTAGAATAAATACCAAAATAATAAAATATGTAGACATTAAGAGCTTAATTTATTATTATATCAATAAAAATTATGTATAATTGATTAAAAATATTAATTATCGTGATTAATGTCCTTAGTTGCTCATTTTCGAAATTGATAGAGATTAAATTACTCAGATTTTAGAGGGAATAATTTACTTAATATCAAAATTAAAAGAGACTAAAGAGGTATTTTTACCTTAATAAATCGTCCATTAAATTTATCAATTTAATGGTACTCATTGTATAAATAAATTTTTTTATTTAATCCAACATTTCAATTATATCAATCGAGAATATTACTTTTTTTTCGATGTATATTTAATAATTAAAAGATTTTTCACATCCAACAGAGAGTCAAAATTTTTTAATTTAATCAAAACTATATGTGCATAATATTCTTAAATAGAACATAATTAGGATAATATCAATTTTGGTTCATCTTAACTATAAATTATTCAATTTAAGTCTTTATTTAATAAAAATTAATTAATTTTAATCCTTCAAAATTTTATAGTATCTAAGTAGGGAGAGATGTGGGATGGCTTGGCATGTTGAATGACGTTGAGGATAAAAGAATCAAGTAAACTTCCCTATGTTATTCTTAGTGAAGGGTGGATAAAAAATATTTTTTGTATTGATAATTTTTTATAATTTTATAATTAAATTTAGGGTAAATTATCCAATGTCACTAAACTATAAGTAAATTTATGTTGTTGTCACTCAACTTTAAAAAGTTATAAAATAGTCGTTGAACTATTTGAAAGTTTTCATGTACGTCACTGGGTTATTAACATCATTGTTGTATGGCCTTCTTTGTGCACGCTGCCTACATAAATCCAAAGCTCTTCTTTCCTTTCTCTTGTACAACTAATTTTTTTCATGAAATAACTTTAAACGTCATGAATCTATGAATCAAAATTCAAACAACCAATCTCTAACACTGATCGTCAGATTGACTTGGGTCTAAGTATATCATTTTATTTGCCGATGGGTACTGATCCATCATATCAATCATCGAATTGTTGCCTAGAGCTCGCTAATCGAATTTAGAAAAAAAAAACTTAATAGCCCAGTGATTTAATAAAAACTTTTGAATAGTTAAATGACTTAAATTTTTCATAAAACTAAATGACCGTTTTTATAAATTTTTAAAATTAAATAATCAAAATGTAAACTTATTGATAATTTAGTGATAGGGTTGTGTTGAATTTTAATGAAATTATTTTGTTTATTATGAGGAAAAAATTTGGGGGTCGAGTCAGCCCAATTTGTAACAACTTTGTCCAAAGCAAGTTGGCGCTGTTCACTCGTGGGTTTTTTACCCTAATATTATAAAAAAAAATTATACAGCAAAATGGATTGTCAGCCAGATTAATTACGAAAATGGTATACTTTTTGGGGTCGTGCCTACCTGACAGGCACAATCCATTATTTTATTATTATTTTTTTGTTTTAAAAAATTATTATTATATTATTTTTAATATTTATATTAATATATAGATAAAAATACGCGTTTTACAACGATAAAAAATACCCGAAACGGGTCGAGCCTGTCAGGTAGGCACGACTAGTCGCGCCTGACAGGCAGGCACAACACCCTGCACATTTCCCTTTTCTTTCTTTGCATTTTACAAAAAATTGGTCTTATATCACTTTTGGTCCCTCTACTAGGCCTAAAATTAAAATTCTATTATTATACTTGAATTTCTACAATAATATTTGGTCCTATTTTTTATAATTTTTTTCCAAATAATTAATATTGTTAATTACTCTGATAAAAATTTTGACGTGTTTTTTTAAACAAAATATTAATTTAACAAAACAATGATATGTTAAGTTAGAATAAGTTTTAAATAATAAAATTTCTAACAAAATTATATTAAAATTTTTGTTAATTACTCTATAAAATTTTTGATTAGTTTAACAAAACAATGATATGTTAAGTTGGGATAAGTTTTAAATAATAAAATTTCTAACAAAATTGTATTAAAATTTTTGTTAATTACTCTGATAAAATTTTTGACGTGTTTTTTAAACAGAATGTTAGTTTAACAAAACAATGATATGTTAAGTTGGAATACATTTTTGTTAGAAATTTTATTATTTAAAACTTATTACAGCTTAACATATCATTGTTTTGTTAAACTAATATTTTGTTTAAAAAAACACGTCAAAAAATTTAACAGAGTAATTAACAATATTAATTATTTGGAAAAAAATTATAAAAAAAATAGGACCAAATATTATTGTAGAAATTCAAGTATAAAGATTGAATTTTAATTTTAGGCCTAGTAGAGGGACCAAAAGTGATATAAGACCAATTTTTTGTAAAATGCAAAGAAAGAAAAGGGAAATGTGCAGGGTGTTGTGCCTGCCTGTCAGGCGTGACTAGTCGTGCCTACCTAACAAGCTCGACCCATTTTGAGTATTTTTTATCCGTGTAAAACTCGTATTTTTATCTATATATTAATATAAATATTAAAAATAATATAATAATAGTTTTTTAAAACAAAAAAAATTAATAATAAAATAATGGGTTGTGCCTGTCAGGTAGGCACGACCCCAAAAAGTATACCATTTTCGTAATTAATCTGGCTGAGAACATATTTTGGTGTATAATTTTTTTTAATAATATTGGGGTAAAAAACCCTCTACTCGTGTATGTTTTATTTACAGTGTAATTACATGATAATTCCCTCTATTATAGAAATTAAATCAATCAAGTCTTCTACTAAAAAAAGTATCAATGTGATTTATGTGCTATTATTAAAAAAAAATCAAATAAGGTCAAATTGTAATAAATTTAACATTTAGTATTAAAAATTTGACATCAAGAGTTTTTTTATTTACAATTCAGCTCCAAACAAAAGATGTCATTTGCAAAATCATAAAAAAACTTTCGAAAATATTAACTCAATTAACAGTAAATGATAATTTTTAAACTACTAAATTAATATATTTAATAATAATGGGACTAATTTAATCTTGTCCCTATAATAAAAAACAATAAACTTAGTTTTATTAATTATTTTATAAAAAATAAAAATAAAAAATACCCATATAATGATATAAATTTTTTATAAAAAATATATATATTTAATATTTTTCGACTGAATAACTCTTCAATCTATGACGAAAAGAGTTCGGACCTGAAAATGCCCAATGGACCCAAGTGAATCCACGGATCATCCGGATCCGACCCATATACAATAAAGGAAGATGAAATAAAACTCTGTTATAATCAGGCTGAGTGAAAATGGTGGAAATGTCTTAATAAAGTTTTGGCGCTTTGGTGTTTGGAATTCGAAAAGAAAAAAAGATTTGGGGGTTTAGGGTTTTACTCTGATTTTCATTTCCCAATTGAATCATTAGGGTTTTAAATTTGTAAGTCCTCAAGACCACAATGTAAGTTCAAATTTCTTCTCTTGTGTTTTTCTTCTTGATTTTGTTTTTGGTTAATTTGACTTATAAAAAATGCATGATATTGTAGGGAAGCTGTTAAGTTGGAAATTCGGTGTCCTAAAATCGTTAATGGAATCGGTCTTGAACCCGACCCGGATTGGAGCTTCAAATCTTTGTTATCGGAGCTTGATTCCTTGGAAAAGAAGCTCAATCTCTCTTCTTCGGTTTCTTTGCCCTTTGCAAAAACCAAATCAAGGTGTGTGTGTATTTCATCTTTGTATTTTCTGTACTTGTGTCAGTTAAATTAAGATGTATTTTTTTTAATTTTAATATATGAAATAGAGAAATTTATGGGGAAAAAGGCACCAAGAGAAGCTCAAATGCTTTTGTAATGAGAGTATCTGACGAGGAGTTTGAGGATAGTGATGGTGAGAATGAGGAAGTTCGTGATCGAGGTTTAGTGAAAGCTGCACGATTTAATTGCAATGAATTTTATTTTAGGTATGGATTATGTTAACCCATTGTTTATTTTTGTTAAATTTGAAGTCTTTATTTAGTGTGCATGCTCAAGGTGATTTGTTTTCGTGGTTTTGTTGTGAAATTCTTAATTTTCAGTAGTAGCGATGATGATTCTGATGATCAGCCGTGTCTTGACGTTCAAACCTACTTGATGAATGAGGTGGGATTGGTGGAGAGTGCTTTATATGAGTTAACTCATGAGCATCAACTTGGAGTTAAGGTTTGTTGGATTAACTTCTGTTGAAGAGAGCTTAAGTTTTGTGTTATTATATCATGTTGGTTATGAACTCGGATCTTTTTATTTCATGTGTATTTTATTGTTTGCTATCCTTCATATATGGATTATGACGTAGCATTGCAATGTACTCAAGTACAGGAGGAAATTAGAAACAGAATCTCTGCATTAGAGACAGATTTGATGAATGAGAGCGAAAAGTCTTCCTCTGCACATACTAAAGTTGAGAAATATAGACAAGCAAGGCGAGAAGTGGAGAGGAAATTTGATGTTCAGTACCAACGCAGAGTGTAAGTAGGCATCTTTTGTTTCTCATAGTTATTTATTAACATATTCAGTTTTGGAATACAGTTTCCAGAACTGGATCATGTTGCTGGCTCTTTCATCCTTTTTCCATTTTTCTATTGATGCTGCATGATGCTTTATTGTATGCGTTCTAACTGATCCTTATAGTCTATGTCACTCAGACTTGAGTGTGACTGTTCGATTTGTGTATGTATCTGACATGGGTATGTTTACGAGTTCACTCTAAGTTTTTTCATGTATTTGGAGAGTTCTTGGAGGATTATAGTCTCAAACTCCTTATAGTTCATAGTTAACTACCACTCTCTCTGTTTTATTTTCATTTTTCACCTGTCCTTTTTTGGATGTTCCAAAATGAAGTTATTTTTTTTTTCAAGTTTTGAACACCTTAGCTCTTTCTTTTTCTTCTATATTTAGAATTTGTTTTTCAATTTATTCTACTTTTTGACAATAATAAGTATGGCAAATCAATGTTATAAAAAATAGATGGATGATAATAAACACGTAAAAGTCAAAGCTTCTTTCTTAATATGCAAATAGGGTGAAGAGAGTAGTTCGATTATTGAAAGGAATTAAAGTAAGATTTAATACTTTTGAATTATGGTATAATGGATGAATTTGTTGAAGTTGTCTTCCACAATTACATGGTGCTTGCTGTTCTGGAAACAATTTTTAAAAATACATGAATTTACTACAGTGCAGAAGGACTTGATAATCATTTGACTGCTGTCCAGCGGGACCATGAACTGAAATCACAAATAGAGGAAAGGAAAATACGAAGTGATGCAGCACATGAAGAGGCCAAGAGAAGGGAAAAGGCTCTTCAGGAAGAAAGACTACGCCAAGAAAAGGCCAAAGCAGAGGCAGAGGTTAGTTTGTACAACCCTTAGATGTAGTATATTAGACCTACGTCACATGTGGCACTGCACCTCTCTGTATCTTTTGTTCATCTAACTAGGGCTGTTACTTTGTGCAATTTTCCATTTGTGAACTGACTGGATGTTTTTTTAAGCTGCGGAAGTTCTCTTTTGCTAGGTTGTCATGCATATAACTCAATTTTTGAGAAAACTTTTCTGATTGAACTTAAGAAGGACTTGGCTATTGTAGAGTTCTAAAAGTGTTGCTTGTTACTTTGCTTGTGTTTTCTTTATACTTTACACGAGAGCTATGCTTCATTGTGGTAGCAAGGAATAAAAAAGAACAAGGACAAATTACATGGTTCAGTTCATTGACATTCTTCCATATAAAGATGGATTTAGAGAAAAAGAGAACACAATCTCCTGTCATAATCTTTTAAATCTCGAGATCTCAAGATCACTTTAGTTTGACAAAAGTACTTAAGAATAATAACAGTATGATGATTGGTCTTGTTAGTGCCACAAAGGCTCCACACTCAGACACCACAAGTTTCAATTAGAAAGCCACACAACTAAGTGGCCTCATCACTTCGTTCATGCTCCATGGAAACCATTGGAATTGAGAGAATAAAGTTGGAGTCTATTCTGTTTTTTCTTTATTGAGCTTTAAAGAATTGGGATATTGCAATAGTTCAAGATAGTTTTCTTAATATTTTGCATTTTTTTGCGTGTGTGTATGCTTTCTGATAGGAGGTCCCTGCTCCACTTTGTGAGCCCTTTTCTAGATTTTAACTCTGAAAAAAATGAAACCTTATATCTGTAGATGCATTTTATTTTTAGCAACATATATTTTTTTGTTACTCAAATACTTTTAGAAAACATGTTCGTTTTATAGGGAAATTAAAGGATATTTGCTTTATGATTAAGAAATTTATGTATTAGTTGCAGGCTAAACTAAAAGCTGAGGAAGCAAATAGAGCTGCTTTGGAAGCTGAGAGGATAGCAGCAAAAGAAGCAGCAGAAAAGGAAGCAGCTAAAGCCTCAAAAGCTAATACTTCTGAAGTGCCACAAACAGAAGCTTCAGGAGGCCCAAATGCTACTAGTTCGAGAGTCAAGAATGATAAAACAAATAAATCAGAATTGGCAGGTATATTCATTTATTTTCAGTTTAAAAACATACTCATGCATATTCGCGTATGAACACACGTACAGGACCCTAAACCTAAATACACGGGGACAAATACATGACCTCAGTTCTTGTCACTTCATTGCTGTCTATGTTTCTAAAGACTGCTTGCTAATTGCTAGGCATATTCTTAATGTTGTCCATATTTTGTTTGAGTTTTTGCACTTGATAGATTCATCAGCAGCATGCAAATGCAGATATGTGTGTTCCTTTGTTCTGGTAAACAAGATTTTTGTTCAAGGCGGTACATTAATGTGTCTCTCTGTCAATGTGGCAGGTAATATGCTCAGGGCTGCTGAGAGTGCTTTAAAGCTAGAGAGGGAAAGGCTACAAAAATTAAAAGAGTTGGAAGAAATAAACCAATCACTGAGATCAAGTTCAAATCAGGTATGTCTTATATCTACTTACATTTAGGATATGTATTGCTTATAAAATTGGGTGGTAAATAGCAGAATGTGACCCTATTCGATTAAAGTTTATTATTTCCGTACTTGTCCAAAAGGTAAAAAATAAATTAAAAAAAGGGGGTCGTTATGTAGATGTGTGGGTTATGTATTATATTATTGGAAAGTGCTTTAGCTTTGTTACCATATGTTCTCTATTTGTATTTAGCATTTGGCACTGAATTTTCTTATCAGTGTCTTGGTTTATTTGTATGCATCTTATTTGGTTAAGCAATGTTGTTTGTTTTTAGAATTTTGACAGCACTGGAAGGCTTATTGGTAGATTAATAAGACAAATTAGTGGTAACAAGGACAAGGTTAGGTAAGATGGATCTGTTCATTTTTGTGTTAAGTTAGTTTTGTAAAGTTTATTATATTTTCTGCATTAGGATTTATGTTTGCTTCAACTAGAAGTTTAACATCCAAAATTTCATGATGCTGTTAGATTGATAATTCTATATGTAAACAATCTTTTGCAGCACACAAGCTAGTGAGCTTGTAAAGATTTTCAACAATCCGCGTTGCCCTCAAACCATAAGCATCGCATATTTTGCTCAGAAGGTAATCAGAGTTGCTCATCACAAAACAATGTGTTATTTTCAGCAAATGTACAAAAAATCTAACCATTCAAAATGCAAAGTTGGAAATCTGGTTCCGCATTGAAAGCAATAGAATTTTTCACAATGAAACCAAATATGCATACCTAGAGAAAGTTCCCTTCTCTCTAATGAAAATGACCAAGTAATGTGGCCATGCATGGAACTAAAACAATCTGAGGTCTCTATTCTATATGTTATCTGTCAGTGATGCATGTATTTTGAAACTCCTTATGGTTATGGCGGTGCATTTCTGTTGTTGATACTTCAGGTTGTTTCTAACTGCGAAAGCCCTAGTCATTCTGCCTTTGCCTGTGCACATGTCATCGTCCTTGTAACATCACAGGTACATCTTTTACGGTTCCTTTTCTTGGGTATGGAAGGGATGGGGGTGTAAAGGGAGCAAATTAATCACAATAACCATAAAAAATGGCATTTTCCTATTCACAGGCTGTCTTAGATACTAAGATCATTTCGGTATCATAATTTAAAGTTTATGACTAGGCATGGGACTGCTATAAATTTTAACATGCCACGAAAATAAAAAATATTTCTGATTACTTTCTCAGAAGCCTTGATTTCCTAGGTTGTTTTAATGTGTTTGGTTCATGACTAATTTAGTGGTTGGGTAATGAACTTAGGACAAAGTCTTGAACCATAACATCCTACCGGTAGGTGGATAAGATGGTGAAACAACTAGAGCTTATTTGTAAAATAAGTAAATGATAAGTTGCAATACTTATAGTACATTCTATAGGTTTTGTTGAGGGGAGGTCGGAGTCTCAAACCCTCAAACAATGGATCTGTGCCCAGGGTGTCCATGGTTTTATCCCTGGGTTTTGTCTCTTGACTCCGCGGAGAGCTCCAACGGGTTCATGGAGTGGGAGTGTCTCACCCACCAAGCAAATGTGAGCCTTAGCCTTGGTGGGGTTCGAATTCATGCCCTTATATGGCATTAGCGGGTAAGAAGAGCATGGGTTTGAACCTCACCACGGCCAAGTGCTCATATTTCCTTGGTGGGTGAGGTGCTCCCACTCTCTGAACCCGTTGGGGCTCTCTGTAGAGTCAAGGGACAAAACACGGGATAAAACTGAGCATAGACACTCCGGGCATAATACCTCCACTGTTTGAAGGTTTGAGACTCCCCTCATCCAAGCTGTTTCTTTTTGTTTTGTTTTGTTGGGGAGTGCTTTCTGATCTTAGCATCAGAAACTGTATTTTAACGAAGAAATATTCTTGTTTACCAGTTCCCACAAGCGATGGATCTTGTTCTTGCTGAGATACATAGAGCTTGCATTTACACTGTCCCGAAGCATATATCATACACCAAGGTAACATTTTTATATCTTCTGTAAGCCTATCTCAATGAATAACAAGCTAGCACTCAAACTCACCCGTGTTCTCAAGTGTTTGCATTTGTTAAACATGTAGCTATGCTTTTTTGATATGTGAAACCACTCAACTTGCTCTAGAAAAGCCAAACATGGATAAACGGAATCATGCTAGTGTGCCTCTGTTCCTTTTGCTGATATATGGCTTCTGAGTTGTAATTTGCTATTCCAGTCAGCATTTGAATCCAAAGAAGCTTATTGGAAGGTTATTGGATACAAAGAGGATGATGGGAAGATTGAAAGTACTACGGATTATTTGGCACGGTTGGAATCTTACATGAAGCTGTATGGGGCACTGGTTCAGGTATGTTAATGGTTAAATAAGAAAGAAAGTGATGTCTCTTTCCTAGTTAAGCATATGGATGTTTTTGCCCTCTATACATGTAGCATCATATGATTCATCAAAAACAAACCCTACTAAACGAGATTTTTATCATTAATGGCAGACTGAGGTTGCTGGTTGCCAAAATGTTCATGGTCTAAAGGAAGGTTGGGCTTGGCTTGCTAGGTTTCTAAATGCACTCCCTGCCAATATGTATACCGCTGTGGCTTTGTACGCATTCCTGCAAGTAAGTTGGATTTCTCAGTCTACTCTTTTGCATCATACCAGCAATTGCTGAAAACACAAACATGCCTGGGGATGGCAATAGAGCGGGATGGGGGTGGATGTTGCTAAATCCACCACCTGCCCCACTTCACTAAGGATGTAGAATCTTAAAAACCGCTACCACCTCCATTGATGTTGGATGTATCCATTCTTGCCTTACCCGAGCTCGCTCTGCTTCAATTTAATTTTTGCTACTTGTCTTTAATATTTTCAATTTTTTAAAGTCAAGTGAAAATTTAATATTGATTTTTTCTATAATACTTTGTTACATTTTTACTCTTTTAATACAAATACAAGGATAAAATGATAATTTCATATAGTGAAGCGAAGCGGGGTGGGACAAGCAATAACCATAACAGCTCTATACCCATTATTCAAGAGAAAAAATCCACCCTGTCCCACCTCGCATTTTTTTTGTAAAAAAACATTTGCTCCATTCAGAGTAGATTGATTCGAAATTTCTCGAGCTATTTAGGTTTTGCCATCCCTAATTACATGTTGGGAAAAAGGTTACTAGAATTGGGAAGGGCCAAAATTCAGAATTTGTAAACTATAACCTAGTATGGAGCCAACATGCTCACTGAGATATAAATTTCCTTCGGATTAACATAGATATTCGTTTTCACAGATGGCAGGCTTTGCTCTCTTCAGAAAATACAGATCTCAGTTCATGAAAATGCTGAACTTCATCTCAGAGAACTTTCTAAATGCCTTGAGGTCCCAAGATGATCTGGACCTGAGGCCGATTACGTCCAAGATTCAATGTTACTTGGAAGACAAGTTATTCCTTCAAGAACCAGAGGGAAGAACTTTGCAGAGTTCTTTGTTATCAAATAACATGGCGCCAGAGTCGGATTACCATGGTCCGTATCATCAACAAAGTAGGCATTTCTACTAAACCAATCGAATGGAGAAACCATTTGTAAAGAGTTGCTTAGAAGCACAAACTAGTACGAAGCTAATCTCTTATCCTCATTATTCTTTTCAGTATATACACAAATGTTTTGGGGAAGAAAAAGTTTTAAGATTTATGCTTACATAACAAATTCTACACAATAGTATAAAACTTGACACATCCGTATAATATTTATATATATTCATTTCCTGTTATGTTTTAGTTATTTTCATTTTGGCAAAGAGATCTTGTTTAAAAGAAAAGCAAAATTAAGGCTATGTTAAAATGATTTTTGAAAAATAAAAATGAAAATATGTTAAAATTAGAAAATAAAAAAATTTATTTTCATTGTTTCCACTAAAAATATTTTGTAAAAATAAAAATGATGAAAATAAATTGACCTAAAAATATTATTGTTTTTCAATAATTTTTCGAATATTAAATCTACTATCTTGGTTTGAATTCATATAAATTCAAAAAGTTCTTTTATTTATCATATTTTTATTATAGAAAAATAATTACCAAAATTGTTTTCTAAAGATGAAAATGAAATATAAAAATAAGAAATATTTTCAAAAACCAATCAAAGCCTAATTTATGATTATATAATCATCAATTTTAAACACAAAGATACAAAGGGACAAAAAAAAGTACTAAGACAATTACAAATGGATTCTTCATCAGTGTTTAGTTCTGCAATTTTTTTCTCTCAAGACCCCAGTTGGAGGGCTTGAAACTATGATGCCACAATAACTATGCAACCAATACGAATATTTCATAAACCCTCCAAGTTTGGATCGAGCTCGAAATGCCCCTTTGACTGAAAATTGAACTTGATTGTTCTTGATCTGGTTCTCAAACAGCAGTGCTTCTTTCATTGAAAGACTAACCTGACTGGCTATCATATGAATACTTGCAAACATGGTCTGACCTTTTGCAGCTGAGAAAGGTTCTATGTATTGAGTAGCAATCAAGGTTTCGTCGAAGTAAAGATCAAGAGACAAGCGATTGAAATCAATGCTCACTTTCTTGTTCGGATTTGTGAAGTTAACCAGTAGAGTGACATCTGCATCCAGCAGGTAACCTGTGTCGAGGGTGGCCGCGTTCAAGGTGAAGCCGTTGAGATCGAAGAGTGGTCTATGTGGTCGAAAGATGAGATAGACCATAAGAACGAGTAGGCCTGCAAGTATCACGATCAGCCAAAAAATTATACAGGAAGTTGCCGTAGATAATGTTAGACGGTCGGTTTGACGGACACTTGGGAGGAAAACACCAGAGTGAGGACGGTGCTGTTGGGGATGCCAGCGTTGGTGCTGGTCACCTTCATTGATTTCATGCTGCGGTCTTACCGATGATGAGCTAGGATGTTGGTCATGAAGATGGGGTTGTAGCATTACTTCTTCTGGAGTTGGACCTTGAAACGGTGAAGGTCGTGATCGTAATTGGGGGCGTCGATCTTCATGATGTACTGGTGGCGGCACCCAAACATGAAGTGGCAGGTGAGGTTCACTGTCATGGTGTGGCTCCGGCTGTGACGGGCCAAGTGGATGAGGATGTAAGTCTTGGTCTATAGGACCTCGTAGTGGGACATGCTGGTTGCGACCACGTTGTGGCAGCAAGGTAGCAGGTTGATCATGCTCTTTCTCGGGCGTTATTCTGTCAGGATCATCGATAAAATGTGGGTTGGTTTCAACATGTTGATAAGCCATTGTGGTAATGAAAATAAACTGAAACTAAGTAAAGCAAAGGTACCATCCTAAGTAATAAATGCAAAAAAGTATTTGACTTCATGAGAACTTCAAGTAAAGGCAAAGAATCAAACATAAACCAGTGAGAGAGGCAAGTAATCTTTGATGAGTAAAGGAGGCAAAAGAAGTAATGGGTAAATAAAGTTAAAAGAACTTACCATAAACGTGAAGAAAGTATTTATCGATTTGAGAGCAACATACGGTTTTGAGCTCACAGCGCTTGGAATCACCCGGTCCAATTTCAAGCATAGCATGGTGAAGCTCCCCCTGCAATATACAAGCACACAGGAGTATACTGACAGGTTAAATGAACACAAAGACGAGAGTATCAACAGAGAAATCAGTACTATGAGATAATTGTCATGATACAACCGGTGATCTTTCAAAAATAGGGACCTTCCCCCTACGGTAGGCTACATACCATTTTTTCCTAACAGCAATATTCTTTTTCGTATAAAACTGGTAGGAATTTGCCTGCCTTCATCTATAAAAGGTTAAATCACTTTTGGGGCCTGAACTTGGCAACTATTCTCACATTGGGCCCTAAACTTTTTTTGGGTCCAGGCTAGCCCTTGAACTTGGCAAGTATTCCCCCATTGGGGCTTGAACTTTTTTTTTGTCCAAGTTAGTCACTGATATTTCCTTGAAAACCCTAAAGTTCAGGGACTAACTTGGACAAAAAAAGTTTCAAGCCCCAATGTAAGAACAATTGCCTAGTTCAGGCCACAATATGGGAACAATTATCAAGTTCAGGTCCCAATGTGAGAATAGTTGCCAAGTTCAAACCCTAAATAGTTATTTAACCCATCTATAAATATATTCAAGAGAGAAACAACTCAAACCTGAGATTTATTTCCTAAGAGTCTGCAGAAAGGGCAAAACAGTGGCAAGAATAAAGGATCATAAGAAGAGCAGCAAACAATCCATCCATATGGCTATTCAATACCAAAACAAATAGTTCACCTGAATTTATCAAAATAAATAAATTTTAATATTTAAATCCGAGGCAAGATCACTTGCCTAAGAAAACATAAGAGCTATGAAATTGCAAAAGAATCAACTTCACACTCATGCTCCACGAACCAGGCACATTTAAGCTACTTTTTAAACAAATCAGTTAAGTGAACTTTCAACCCAATGTGCAAGCACTGGATTAGATTGATGCACATTACCATGAATGTTGTAATATAGTGGATTATAATAAAAAATGCCACATGATAACTTCCATCATATGTCATACCACCGCAACAGTCATGATCAACTGGAATGCTACATTCAATGCAAAATCTTAAGTCCTCTAGCTGCTTCATATTAAGTTTAGAGTGTCCCGCATCTAATTTTTAAGTTTACAGATGTCTTGCAAACAAGGCTAGGGTAGAATAGCAAGAAGATGCATTGGGTTGTACTAGTAGTGTCAAAAAATCATTAACACCATGTGCTGCTCTTAGAGCAAACCAAGTATTTCCATAAAAACAGAAGAAGAAACCATCCAAAAGACACATATAGATTAAGTAATGGAATTTGAAATGCAAAATACTACCACCTTTATGCAGAGTCTGTTGATTGGATAGCATTGATCAGTGTCTCCGAAAGAGCTCCATCAAGAGTAAAACCCTTCTCCATCATTTGATCCCATACTGTGCAAGCCTTAGCAAGTTTCTTTTCCCGTACAAGCCCTCCAATTATCAATTTGTAAGTTGTTTCATCAGGAGAGAGCCCTTTAGTCTGCATTTCCTCGTATAGATGTAAAGCTTCATTTACTCTGTTAGACTTGCAAAACCCATTGACGAGGGCATTGTATGAAATCACATCAGGGTTAATTCCCTGCACTATCATGTCATTAAAAATTCCACAAGCCCTTTCAACTTTCCCACTTTTGCATAGGTGGTCAATAATCGTAGTATAGAAAATCTGATCAGGCAACAGACGCATCCCTGACATATGATCGATAAGTGCTTTAGCTACATCGGAACTACCTTCATTAAGAAAAGCTTTTATAAGAGTTGTGTACGTCGCAACATCAGGCGAAATCCCCTTCCTACCCATTTCCTCAAAAAGTTTGTAAGCTTTTCGAACATGACCACCTTTGCAAAATGCTTTGATAATGGTATTATAAGAAACAGCATCAGCCAACCCGTTCGGCTCCATCTTATTAACCATCAAGAAGTATGCTTTATCCAACCTATCAGCATTACAAAGCCCCTTAATCATCTGGTTATAACTATAAATATCAGGACCCATCCCGTTCCTCTCCATCTTCTTCATCAACTTCTCTGCCTCCTCCAACATAAGCTCATTACAACAATAATTCAACAAAATATTATAAGTAACCAAATCCGGCTGACACCCATTTTTTGTCATAAACGACTTTATTGCCTGCGCCTTATCGATTCTCCTCATTTTACAAAATCCATTAATCAGTGCATTAAAGAGCAATGAACTAAACTCTACATCTCCACCCTTAATCACCTCTATAACAAGCTCATACGCCAAATCAACCTTCCCACCTTCGCACAACCAAATGACAAGCGCACAACAGGCTTTCTTATCTGGTTTTAAACCTTTCCCCACCATTTCCTTCCAAAACTCAACAGCATTATCAAGCTTCCCAGCTTTACACATCCCATCAATCATTATCGTATACGTTACAACATCCGGGTCTCTCCCTTTCTCAACTATGCTATAAAAAACCTCTAAAGCTAACTCTACCTTTTTCTCTTTAAACAAAAGATTCAAATAAATGTTAAAAGCCCAAATATCAGGAACATAATTCAATTTATCCATATCATCTAAAAGAAGCTCAATGAGACTAAAGTTTTTGACAGTGCATAAACCAGAGATAAATCGAGAGTAAGTAAATGGGGTCAGAGAGAAACCCTGAGGGAACATTTGGAAGTAGTAGCGTTCAGCTAAGTCGAAACGGGAATGACGAATAAGGACGCCGATGAATCGGTTGTAGTCGATGCCAAAGACTCGGCAATCTGATTGAGTCATTTCGTCGAACAGGTGGACGGCTTGGTCGATGAGGCCAGTTTTAACGAATCTTGAGATGCGGGCACGGTATATTAGGCGGGTCGTGCCCAGAGCGTGATACATATCAGACACAAATGCATATCAAATGGGTTTGAAAGGGTTGGGACCCGATCAGAATCGACATGAGAGGAGCATTTGGATAACAAAAAGAAGAAGAAAATGAGAAATGTTGATGCTGCTAATGGTTTTTTCGGCTACAAAGGAGGGCCGAAAGAGTGCAGCTATTTCACGTGTAAGCCCGGTGTGTCCACAATTTTGGGGCCCAAAGCGTTCTTTGGGTTTATTATTGATCTAATATAAAGTTGTCCATAGCCCGAACAATCTGTCCAGCTGGATAGGCTTAGTTGATCTGAGCTCGAAAAGAAAATTATATTTCAGATCAGCACGATTCAACTTGATTTCAATTTAAAAAAAAAAAATTTAAATATAAAATTTTTAAAATAATAAAATAGGTTTGATATGCTAGGTTGAGTCAATTTGGAAAACATAAAATTTTTTGAGTTGTTCATGGTTTAAACAACCTGTCCAACTCAATAGGCTTAGTTGAAAAGAACAAGAGCTGCGATGGTTATTATGGTTGCAGAGATAATATTTAAAGAGTTAAGTTCGGCAAAAAAAAAAAAAAATACTCAGTAATAACGAAATTGGAATTCAAAGTGGTTACTTGAGCGTGGTAAAATGAAAGTTAACTTAAATAGATAGTGGTATTTTAGCAAAAAAAGGCCTTTTTAAGTGCCAATGAAATGATTATTCATTAAAGAAATAAAGAGGAACACTTAAAGTTCTAAAGAAATATTAAGAACAAATTCTTAATAATTTTTGTATACGAGCCTTCAAGCCATGCTCTCCAGACCATCCCAAAGGTAAAATAACTCAAGAATCCTATCAACTTTCCAAGGTTATTCCCAAAAATTCATTCTCAATGTGATGTTATTTCCAATGATATTGTTTTTAAAAGGTGCTCATACAAGAAATAATATTTATTGAAACTACTATGGATTAAATAGATGAGCAAAAATAAATATCTACATATCCATAATTTCATAGGAAGTGAAAGAATTTTGAAGTACCTGATTTTCATGAATCGAAGCTTAAACTTCAAATTATTGCGCGCCAAGATTTGATTCTCTGAGTTTTTAATGTGATGACACTCAGTTATTTCTTGATCACTGATCAACCGTTTAACTCTATTACATTGCACCGTCTTTTGCATCGATCTCAATGCTTTCCCCAAATTTTTGTTCTTTACTTTCACTCTTAATCATTCTCCATTGTTGATTCTGACTCGGATCATGGCTTTCAAATAAAAAATATATTTAAACTATTAATTTTATCTCATTTTACTCAAAACATTAGTCAATAAGAACATTACATGTGGCATATTCACCAAATGTCGTACACTTGAAAAATAAAAATGAGATAAAATTATTAACAAATAAGAATGTGACATGTATCACATTCATGCGAGATATTGTACACATTTTGTATAAAATGAGATAAAGTTGATAATTTAGATATCATTTTTTATATAAAAAATAGATATCTAAGTGAAAAATGCATAATTTGGGGTCAATCTTATAATTAAGCCTATTATTAATTTGAATTTACTAACAACATTATTAGAAATAAAGGATCAAATTATGAAAAATTAAATTATAGATTTAAATATCAAATTTTAACATAATAGAAGGACGAAAACCAAATTAAACCTTGTTTTCAGCCACGTTTAGTTGAATCTTTGGACACATTATATGTATGCGGACTATGAAAGAACTTTCATTCCACTCTCAAGTCACCTTACCATCGCCACCACCACCACCAGCGCCACCAATTGCGAAAAGCCGAGTCGAAGAAGCGGAAGCCGAGCTCTCGCAAGCTGGCTTACAGTCCGAAGCGAGCCATGGTTGAGCTGAGGCACTCGGGCAGCTCGCTCGGGAGCCGAGCCTCTTCTTCTCCGATGAAACGCGACGAGGATGCTTCCCCTCTCATCTTCAACGATCACGTCCTTCGAGATGATGATGACGATCATCCTCGCCATTCGTTTCGAGATCGTTACCGTTCGTTTTGGTCACAAATTTACTCGTTTTTCCCTTTCCTTAATGATGATCCTAGGTTTTCTCAACACGGTTCCAGGATCTCGCTTCTCTTGCTCGTTTTCATCGTCGTTGCTGGATTGATTTCCTTTTTCTCGATCTTACAACGATTAGTAAGGAATTGATTCACTTTGTGTTGAAGCAGTTCAAATTACTTGGCACTATTTTTTTTTCTAGATTCTTTTATGTTGCATACGATTAGTAAGGAGCTGATTTACTTTGTGTTTAAGTAGTTGAAATTAGTCTGCACTTCTTTTTCTCTAGATTCTTTTATGTTGCATACGATTAGTAAGGCACCGATTCACTTCGTGTTTAAGTAGTTGAAGTTACTCGATACCTTTTTTTCTAGATTCTTTTATGTTGAATAGGAATTTCTGATTTGAAGTTGAAATTATTCTTATTTTTTAAAAATAATAGTATTATTGATATTTGGGGAAAAAATTTAAATGGAGTGAACTAGCTCTAGCTGGTTAAGTTTAATTTAAAGTTTAGCTTTTTTTTTTTTTTTAATGGAAACTGTGAGGTCTACTTTTTTTCATGGATTTAATTTTTGTGTTACTAATTCTAATATCACTGTTAATCTTTATTGTAGAATTCTCCGTATTTGTGTAAAAAAGATGGCATTGTTCTTCACTGTCCGCGTGTAAGTTTTTCTGATGGATCTTGTTATTGTTTTTCTTACTTGTTGTAACAATGGCTTTGGCTTTTTGTAAATCGTGTTTCCTGATTTCTAGGTTAAGGAGAATCCTTCGCTTTGGGAGAATCCTTTCTCTGCAACTACTTCTTGGAAGCCTTGTGCCGAGCGGCGTGACGGTGGAATGTCGGGTATCTAATGTCTATGGCTTCCTTTATTAGTGATGTGTATTTGGTATCACCCGCATTTTGTGAAATGCATTTAGGAAATGTTTGTTATCACGGCTTAGGTTATTAACTCTTTAAATATTGTGCAGACCTTCCTCCCGAGAATGAAACGAGTGGTTATATATTTATTCATGCTGAGGGTGGTCTAAATCAGCAAAGAATTGCGGTATAGATTCTTTTCTTCTTATGGCAACCTGATTGAGTTGAGTTTGTATCATTTTTCGAATGCATCTTATGGAGTTGGTAGGAGGTCATAAGTCTTTTTTGAATTATTGAATCATAAAATTGCTGATCATGGTAGTCGGCACTGTATTAGTACCAGTTATTACTGTTCTGTTCTTAAACGGATACCAAGTAGTCTATGTGCTGATACTTTTGTTTGGTGTCACTGACTTGGAGACTCCTGTTGGAGTTCAATTCAAATACCAGTAATTAATGGAGAACAAAGATGATTATAAACAAATCAGTGCCTAAGATGAGAATCTGTGAAAGAAGTTCTTTCTGAAAGTTCTTTTGCTGCTTGGTTCTATTCTCGTTTTACGATATCCCAGCACCCTTTAACTGTCCTTAAGTGGAACATTGCTGAATGATTTCTGAAAATACTGGTGATTTGGCATCTTCAATGGCCAGCAACAAACTTATGAACTTATTGCGCACTCAATGCAGATATGTAATGCAGTGGCTGTGGCCAAAATTATGAATGCCACGCTTATTTTGCCAGTGCTGAAACAGGATCAGATATGGAAAGATCAAACGTGAGATTTCTTGTCCAACAACCTTATGCGTACTACTGGTCTTGTCTACAGTGATTGTTATATTATAAGTTGTCATACATGCATAGAAAAAAGAAGTTAAAGATAATTAGTTTAGCAAAAAGGCTAATTATTAAACCAGAGCTTCCCAATCTTATTACATACAATTCATATTATACTAAACATTATTTTTCGAAGACTACAGAAGTTGGAATAATATTTTGTTTGTACTATAGTGCCTTTGTTTCTCTCATATCCTATGATGTTAAAGTTCTACCTTAAATTCTACTTGGACTGATGTAGCATGTTTAGACATTGAAATTTCTAGGTGCATCATAATTGTTTTGATATTCAAGTTAATTGAGGTTGACTTATAACATTGTGAAGCTGTCAATTTTCATCGTAATAGCACTAGCTCAAACTTAAAATATATTCTTACATTGAACTGAAATTTCGCGCTCTAAACTTACTACAGAATGGTGGAAATTCTGAGTTTTTCTCACTGCTACACTAGTTCCTGCTTTGGTTTGTAATATATTTGTAAAACTATTTGTAGGAAATTTGAAGACATTTTTGATGTTGATCATTTCATTGACTACTTGAAGGACGATGTGCGAATTGTCCGTGACATACCCGGGTGGTTTACTGACAAATCAGAATTATTTTCAAGTATAAGGTGATTTTTTTTCATGGTTCTTTGTGTTGTCTCTTCTATGCTGGATTTGCTATTATAATTAAAGCTATTTGATTCTATGGATTTGCTTCAATCATGTTGACATCATTAATTTCCTAGATTTCGTGATTGTGAATTTAAATTATTAGGTTATCTGATGGAATTTGTTTATCTTTTACTTTATTTCATTTCGGGAACAAGGGTAACTTGTTGGCTTTTTCCGACTCTCTTGTAAATGCAAATGATAAAAGAGTTTGCACATGTCTCGGTTCATATTTTTCATTGTAGACCTTAACCTCTGCTAATTAGTATCATATCTGGTTTGGAACTTGTAGCCACAAAATCCTAGGTTTATTGTGTAATAATGTCTCTGCATTTTCAAACATGATAGGAGAATTCAAGAACTTACAAAGCATATCTTTATACAAATTTATTCCAACTTTTTGCAACTGGAAAATTTTTTCACCTGGAGAAGTTGTGTTGTGTGATAGACGAACAGTGAAGAACATTCCAAAATATGCACCTGCTCAATTTTATATTGACAATGTGCTGCCTCGGGTCAAAGAGAAGAAAATAATGGCCCTAAAACCATTCGTCGATAGACTTGGGTAAGTCATGTATGTCATAGATCTGTATATGATGAATACTTTTAAAAAAAAAAAAAAATCTTTTTAGACAAGGAATGAGGACTTGGATTGTTACTCTTTTGTGTTTCCTTTCCTTTTTCTCTTGGATAATGTTCAGGTACGATAATGTCCCTCCAGAAATCAACAGGCTAAGATGCAGGGTCAATTATCATGCTCTTAAATTTCTTCCGGAAATTGAGCAAATGGCAAATTTGTTGGTCTCAAGGATGAGGAACCGCACTGGAAGTCCAAATCCTTACATGTTCGTAACATTTTCGGTTTAGTCTCTACTAATATGCTGAATTGATGCTATATTTAACTCCTAGTTAACCAATAGTTTATTTCATTCAGGGCTTTACATCTTAGATTCGAGAAAGGGATGGTAGGCCTATCATTCTGTGATTTCGTTGGAACTAGGGAGGAGAAAGCTAAAATGGCGGAATACAGACAAAAAGAATGGCCTCGACGGTATAAGGTGATCTATAACAATTTGATGTTTTCTGCTTGTTTGCTTGGTAAGAACCAAAAATTGGCCTGGATTATGTCTTATCTTTGTTGTAACTGGCAATGCAGAACGGATCTCATCTCTGGCAGCTTGCACTGCAAAAGCGGAAAGAGGGACGTTGTCCTCTTGAACCTGGCGAAGTGGCAGTGATTCTTCGGGCAATGGGATATCCCAAGGAAACACAGATTTATGTTGCTTCTGGCCAGGTTTATGGTGGTCAGAACCGAATGGCACCCTTACGGAACATGTTCCCGAATTTGGTACATTCATTTTAGTCTTTTCTATATATATATATATATATATATATATTTATGAATCCTACAAAATTGTCTGGAATCGCTTTCCTTATTCAACTGAAATATTCTAGGCAGCTTTTAAAGAGTTAAATCACTATTTGGAGCAACAACTCCCACTTTGGGACTTGAACTTTTTTTTGTCCAAGTTAATCCCTGAACTTGATAATTGTTTTCACATTGGGGCTTGAACTAGGCAACTGTTGCAATATTGGGGTCTGAACTTCTTGGTACAAGTTATGATTTGAACTGGCAATTATTCCTATGTTGGAGTCTGAACTTCAAGGTTC
This sequence comes from Gossypium anomalum, assembly GCA_025698475.1. Taxonomy (NCBI): domain Eukaryota; kingdom Viridiplantae; phylum Streptophyta; class Magnoliopsida; order Malvales; family Malvaceae; genus Gossypium; species Gossypium anomalum. The sequence goes on from CM046959.1 coordinate 1,388,162, forward strand.
TCAAGGAAATATCAGGGACTAACTTAGACAAAGAAAAGTTTAGTCCCCAGTGTAGAAACAATTGCCAAGTTTAGGGCCCAACTTGTATATAAAAAATTTCAGGCCCCAATGTGGGAGTAATATTGTAACAAAAAGTGATTCAACCCACTTTTAAATTGTAACATTTCTTATGTTTTAGTATTTCGTTTCCAGGGAGTACCTCTTGCTGTGCTACTGATCCTTAGCCATATTACGTATAATAGGATGGTAGCATGGATCTGTTAGTTAACAAACTGGATATATATCAGGCGCTGCAATGTGATTAGTTCGACTTGATGCATAAGAAATTGAATGTCTTTGCTATATATATATATATATATATATCTCAATTTTACGTAGTGAAGATGCTTATCATAACGCTTTTGTAACAGGTTACCAAGGAAGAGTTAGCAAGTAAGGAGGAGTTGGCTGGTTTCCGCAAACATGTAACAAGCTTAGCTGCACTCGACTTCTTGGTCTGCCTGAAATCTGATGTGTTCGTAATGACCCACGGAGGTAACTTTGCTAAATTGATTATTGGTGCTAGAAGGTACATGGGTCATCGTCAAAAATCAATAAAACCTGACAAAGGACTTATGTCTAAATCTTTTGGGGATCCTTATATGGGATGGGCTACATTCGTAGAAGATGTAGTCGTTACCCACCAAACCCGAACTGGATTACCAGAAGAAACCTTCCCTAATTACGACCTTTGGGAGAACCCCTTAACTCCTTGCATGTGTAAAGCTTGATAGCCACTTTTTTCTTCTCGTTACTTGTTTATTCTCGTCGAGCTTCATCGAAATGAAACTGCATTTAACAAATGAAGATTCTTTTAGTATCTGAAAGCTACAAGGGAAAAGAGTAACCGATTAAAGTTCTTAACCTTGAAAAAGGAGTACGGTAGAGGGTATTGTCTGATCGGAGCCAATACCAGGACCAGCCAGCAATGCTAGCAGTTTTGTCTGAAAAAAAAAACAGGTAAATTTAACCAAATACTTGTGCCTTTATTTATTGATCTTTGGCATATTTCATTTGTCAAAAGACATCTTCAAGCATCAGTACGACGTCGTGTAAAATATTGGTGAAATGTAGAAGAAAAATGAAACGGTCTTCCTTTGCTCCTATATAATGTAGATCTGTCATTTTTACCTTTAAAAATTAGTATTTTACCTGTTTAATTTTTTAATTAGCTTTTGAAATAATATATCTATAATTATTTTAATTAGTGTTATTCGAATTGTTGAATATAATTAAAATATAATTAGTTTTTTTTTAGGCATAAAGATTTTTTTATCCTCTAAATTTACCGAAAAAATTATTTTAGTTTTTCATTTATTTTTCATCTCTAACTTTTTAACTTGTATTTTTTGTTAAATAATTTTAAAATAGATGGAAAAGTTAACATTTATTAACTTTGTTGATGTGGCGGCATCTGCATGGATTGTCACGTCAACATTTAATTAATTTTTAAAAATTAAAAAATATTTTTTTATACTTTTAAAAATAATTTTAATGATTTTTATTTTAAAAAATAAATTTTTGAATTTTTAAAAATTAATTAAATTTTGACGTGGTAATCTACGTTCATGTTATATCAACAATGTAAAAAAAGTTAATTTTTCTATCTATTTTGAGATTATTTGAAAAGAAATTTAAGTTCAAAAAAGTTAAAACAGATAGAAAAATTAATTGGCCTGATATTATTCTTCGGTTTGGAACTTCAGCTGATCCAAATCTTAATCCAAATATCATTGATTATGGGTCTCGTATCTAAGCAGCTTAATAAACCTATGGCATGTGATGAACCCTACGGTAGCTCATTCTCCCACCACCACCAGGGTCACCATTTTCTTTGAGAGACCTCTTCTTTGTCAATGGGATATGGGTGGTTGTCATGGAGGTCACGGTGGTAGCATTTTTGTTTGAATTGTCAATGGAGTCTGATGATCTATGAAACACTGACATAGACATGCAACACGAATACAACACAGACTTGGCTACACGTATCAAAATTTACATGGATATAAAATTACTTAAAAACGCGATTATGACACAATAAAGTAGATTTTAAGTAGAGAAGTTGTAATACAAGTCCAAAAAAAAAAAAAAAGTATTTTGGAGATTAAATCTCCCCATCCCATAGTTCTTCAAGGGACTTGAATGGTCCATTAGGTGATACCATTGCTAGTTTAGGCAATAACCTACGCTGCTTAATTTCATTGAATTTTTTATAGTCATCTAATGATAATCCCCAATCAAAGATATGCAGGTTCTCTCTCATCCTTTCTTTGTTGAAGCTCTTAACCACAAAACTTAACCCTTGTTCAAATGCCCATCTTAGACAAACCTGTCAATTTTCAAAAAAAAAATAAAAATAAATAAAGTATTTAATGTTTCAGTCTACAATAGAGCATGGGTCACAATCCACCCCAAGCAAGGTATTATCTACTTTGATCCATTGAACTTTTCAAATTTAGTCATCAAAAATGAATCACAAATCGAAAAGGTCTTAACACTAAAATACCCACTTGAACTCTAATAAATAGTCAAAAATTCATAACTCTTCTCTATGACCATGAAATCCTCCTAAAATCTTTAATGGCACATTACTAGTATCCAATAGTCGACTACTATGATCCTAGTTGACTTCTAGTACATGGCTAATGTAAAATTCATGGCTCTTTTCTAAAATTACAACACCAAGTTATTTCATAGCCAATGTTAAACTCATGTCTCCTCTCATGATCATAAAATCCTCCCCATTCTAATAAAAGCTCATTGTCTTCAATGGCACATCACTAGTACCCAAGAGCCAACTACCATGATCTTAGTCGAGCTCTAGTACACGACTGATGTGGAGTTTATGGCTCTTCTCTAAAACTATACCACCATTTCATTTTGGTATAAAATTAGAATGGTGATCTATATAGAATATAATGAAATAGTCACTTTGAAGCTGCATATGACTTGAGAAATGAAATAGTTTGACTATTGGTAAAGGAATACTTGTATCCTAACTATAGAAAAGAATGCAAGATAATTATATTAACGAAAAATAATTTCAAAAAAGACAACCCAAACTCGAAACTCGAATCTGAATTTATGTGAAGGATAAACGAAAATGGTTGTCAAACAAGTTGAAGAAGAAGCAAGAACCTGAGCAACAGTCTTGTTATGAGCATTAGCAATCTCCTTCAGTGTTTCATTATCCATGGGTTCCCCGACGAGTCCCTTTGGCTCCCAAAGGAGAGTAAGCAGTTACCACAATATTTTTAGATTTGCAGAACTCTCTTAGATTCTGCTGTTGCCATAGAGGGCTAATCTCCACCTGAATTCAACAAATTGTTCTCTCCATTTACCAAATAATCACTTGTTTATATAGAAAAGATGATCAATGGAAAATAATAGGAATAAATCTCAAAAAGTTCAGCATGGAACTTTGACCTAACGTGTAATGTATTGCAAAAATTTTGATTTAATATTACTTTGACTCTTCATTTTGTTTAAAATGCTTGTGCTCCCGGCTAGGGATGAAGTTAGAAGTTTATTTTTGGGAGAGCCAAAATTAAATCATAAAATTTTAAAGTGTTAAAGTACAATTTTATATTTGTATATGCTTGTAATTTTAGAAATTTAAGGAGATTAAACTGAAATTTTTTTCTCTTTTGGGGGGAGTAAAGTACATTTTTACCATTAAATTAACTTATAATTTTAAAATTTTATAAGGGACTAAAATAAATTTTCATTTTGAAGGGGGGCTTGCCTGCCCTTTGACGCTGCCCCTACTACCGACTTATATTAAGATATGGGTGTGTATATATGATATTCTTAAGACTCTTCTAATACATGAAATTTAAAAATATATCACATGTATACGTATATATGGCACTCACCGAGTCCCAAGTATGAATAACATAGCTTTGGATTGTTGCAATTGTACACATATAACTTTGATTTTAATTCAGCTACATGAAACTAAAAGGAAAGACTTCATATACTTCAATGGATTTAAAAAGAGTTTATACAACCATCGAGGCTAGGTGAAATAGTATGGGTCTCTTCTACTTTAACTAGTTGTCGAGGGTTTGATCCTCGACCTGAGTATGAAACAGTTTTAAAATCCATAACCAACGTCTACCCCTTAATTGGAAAAATAATATAGTTTGAGGGCCTATTTTGCATTTAAACCTTTAAAATGTGATATTGCCTCAATTTTCTATTTTTTAATATTAAAATTTCATTAGAAGTGAAATTAAGCTTACAAAGCATTATTATAGGAATTTTAACTTACAAAAGGAAGAATACATTTAAAAAAAAATAAAATGAATCCATAAATAATCATAAAATAGTATGTAACGGCATAAATAGTACATAAACTTGAATTAAAATTAAAATTTTAGATGTACACTTACACCGAATCAAATCTCTACGTTCTAACCAACTTCAAAGGTAACTTTAAGATTTATCCGAAATAATAAAAGTATTAGAAGGGAACTAGAGGTGTGCATGGGCTGGGCCCATAAAAAATTTCGTCTCGCTTTCAAGGCCTGGGATCGGCCTGGCCCGAAATATGGGCCTAGAAATTTGTCCAAGTTCGGCCCGGGAAAAAATGGTAGGCCCGAGCCCGGCCCGGCCCGACCACATTAATTTTTTTCTTTTTTTATTAAATAAAAAACTTTAAAATATAATAAATCAAATACATTTAAAAACATAAAAACAAATATTAAAACAAAAAAATAAATACAAAATGAGACTAAAATAATTCTTAAAATAATATATAAATTAAAAATATAAAAAAAAGTAATTATATTAAAATTGAAAATTTGAAACAAATTAGAACTAAATTAAAAACCAAATTATATTAACAACAAAAGTTTTACAATATCAAAATAATATTAAAAACAACAAAAAAGAGTAAAGTAAAAGTAGTAAAGTTACTTAAAATTAAAAATAAAAAAATTTAATATTCCGGGCCCGGCCCCAAAAAATCTTACCCGAGGCCTGGCCCGTTTTCTAAACGGGCCTCATTTTTTTTATCCAAGCCCATTTTTCGGGCCTATATTTTTACCCAAACCCTCCCATTTTTCGAGCGGACCTTCGGACCGGGCCGGGCCGCCCGGCCCATGCACACCTCTAAAGGGAACAAGAAAGCTTACTTGATTGACTGATGGGGGAATGGTAGCAAATCTTACATGAGAAGTTACAGACTCCAATGGATTTTGTGAGGCCAAGCCTCTAGCAATCTTCCATGGCAGCCCACACTGAGTTGAAATCCATAGCTAGTAGTTCATCTTTGGGCACTGGGAATTCAATTTTCCCATTAAAAAATCTTTCGATATTCAATAGTCACATTAAAATCTAATTTAAAGTTAAATCAAATTGAATATCTAAATAGAGGAAAAACTCCTCATATTATTTTCTCCATCTAAAATATTCCTATCTAAAACCTTACTTGCACTCATATTTTTCGCTATATAATAATGCTGCTAAAACTTATTTTTATCACAAAAACAATTTCATGGACGGAAAATATTGGTGGTCAAATCACTCTCACATTTTTGCAAATAAATTATTTGTATTCTAAGTCAAAAAAATTTCTCAAACTCAAATAGCTTAAATTATAAACCCTAAATCTTAATTCAAATATCTTAATTAAAATACTTGATTGACAAACTTTAAATTGCTTTTCTTTTAATATACATTTAGTATTAAAAAATTTCAATTTTAAACTCGAACTTAACATAAACATCTCCTCAATATGATTTTGAGAATGAAAATTAATCTCATTCTTGCTATGTAATTGATGCTTTAATCAAATTGCACTTCGAGTTTTGAATCTAGGATGGCTATAGATTCCATCCTTATAGCTGTATTTTAGTATACAGTTTCAGACCTATCGTTATTTTTTAAAATATATATATAGTTTATTTAAAAATATATATGTATTTAAAATATCAACTTACACCACTTGTATTAACCGAAATGGATTCAAACACACTGAATTGAACCTAAATGAAATATAAACATTGCTATTCTGGTTTATGATAAAAACCCAAGCTAAGCTTTATGATTCCGGTTTACAACTGAAACCAAGCAGTATAGTCAAAGGTGAAAGCAAGCAAAGAACTGCTAGATTAGCTAATTAATCAATGTAGAAGAACGTGAGTTCAAATGCACTGAAGCGCATTATCCTCCTATTTATGGGTTAAAGAAGAACTATAGCTAATTCTAAGTATTGTGTCAAAAAAGAGCAAATATAATCCAAATTTATAATGAGATTATTCAAAAAAAAAAAAACTAGGTTAGGTTTTAGCATAAAAAGAAAAAAGTCTCTTTTATACACCAAAAGAGAGAAATTACATGAAGCTAAACTACTGGGTGGGGCAACTGAAAAAAGAAGGAAGATGGTACAAAACTTACAACAGAAATCACATTACATGGCCTATAAGGCTAAACAGACTGGGAAAATAATAAATCGAGAACAAGGTGATGAGAAGGAAATATTCGGGAACCGGATTACTGGTAGGACTATTTTGAAATCATGAGCATCGGATACAGTAATCGTCGAAATATATTATAATGGCATACCTATCTCGGCTTCCTCTTCATCATGCATCCCATTTGTTGCTGGATATGAGTGAATTGCAGATTTCAACCCAGAACGAAATGTCTTTATATGCTTGTGCACCTGTATAAATGAAATGAAACCCGTTGTTTCAAACGTCTTTTATCGCCGAACAGGTGACCTTGACCTTGACTTCCTTCCCCTGCAAAAATAAGTTTGTAAATCAAACTAAGTTGACAAAAACTAAACAGTTGAAGATTTCAGAACCCGGGATGCTTTCACCTGAGTCTTATATCGGATTTGATGATGGTTGTGTATGTCTCATAAACACTTAATCTAATTTTCAGAATGCATGGTAACATACCTGGTAGTCTCAGAAGAAGAGTAGGGAGAATGCCTGCGCTGAGAATGCTTGCTATGTGGTGACCGCGAAACTTGTCTAGAAACGAAAACATACATCATACTGATTCGGTAAGTTAAAACATATATAAACCGAGAAAAATGCTCAGCCTTGTGCAGAGTCAAACTCGACAATGACCAGCCAGTTACACGTTATCGTTTATCTTTTGGTGATAATGAAAATGAAAACCGAAGACCTTCAAGCAATAACTAAGAAACTGCAAATAACCAAACCCATAGGGAATCTAAAAAAGGAGCTTTGGAACATTCAACATAGCACCATTACTAATGTGTTGTCAAATTATCCATCTAATTTGCATTAGAGAATGCAAAATGAAATCGGATGTGAGAGAGAGAGGACAGTCAACGGAGTAGCTATAGAAGCAGTTAAATATATAAAGGAATAAGTATAGTTCACTTACAAAAAGGGAAGATTAAAATTTCCATAGTCACAACCAGACTAACATTCATATAAGAAAGCGTTAAAAGTTAAATTGTCTGAATAACAAATCATGGTTTTTTTTTTTTTTTTTGGGGGTACATGAGACACCGGTGCTCGCAAGCTACTCAAGTTCGACTAAAAAAAAAAATCGAACACGATTTGGTAATTATCGAGCTGAATTCAAGCTTAGTAATATTTGACTCGAACGGCTTGCAAGCCTTATTGAGCTTTTCATATTTTTTTATATTATTAAATTACATTATTGCCCTTGATATACATTATTAACCCTAAACTCAATAATCAAGCCGAGCTTGAGCTCGAATTTGAGCTCGAGTACAAAACTTGGTAAATGAACTTTAATTGAGCTCGAGTTTAAAAACAGATGTTCGATCACGCTCAAGCCCAATATCGAGCTCCGAATTTCGAGTCAAGCTCCAGCTTGGCAACATTCGGGCTCAGCTCAGCTCGATTACACCCCTAATCATGGTTAACTTGCAAACAAAAAAATACAGTATATGACAAAAGAGACCATATATAGTATAAACAACAATAGTAAATGACTAAAATAATAAGAGGACCACAATTAACAGGGTAAAATACGATAGACGTCGTATTCAAGCACTTTATTATATCTTTATAGTGAGGCTTCATTAGACAATTTAGGCACCAGATCATACTATATCTGCTTGACAAGTGAATATGGTGAAAAATACCCAAACAAGAATAATGCCAGTAACCACCCAACAATCTATTGATCAGCAAACACATATAATTTAACAACACAACTAAAAACTTAGCCTTGTGGAAACCATTCACTAAAAGCACAAAAGAACTAGCAGGCAGAAAAGGTAATAATCAGAAGTACAATTCAAATCGAACAGAAAGTGAACAGGGTGCTTTATGAGGCAATAAAGACAACATGAAAGTTAGTCATAGTTCAGTGCTGGGTAGCATTTGAAACGGGTCATCATTGTTTCTTTAGTTTAAGTTCCTAATAATTATCATGACAGTATCTGCACAAAAACAAATAGAACAGACAAAACCTGCCAAGGGCTCAGTCTTCATAAAAAGAATATGCAAAACATAAACAGAAGCGAAAGTACTGATACAGGTTACCTTCTTCTAGACTTGATAGGAGAAGGTGAAGATCGTTGTTTTCTTGAACGCGACTTCCTGTAGCACACAACAGAAAATTAGAAGCTAAATAACTCAATCAAAAGACAGAATGAATAAATAATCTTTAGATGTCAATGATGAACCTTTTAGAACCATCTGATGCTTCATCACTTGATTCATTAGCATGATCACTGGAGTTATCCTTGCTCTTTCTGCCTCTACTGCTAATGGACGAGGACCTTCTTCTCTTGTGCCTGCTTGAGTCACTCCGACGTTTATGTCTTGATCTGTCTTCCTCTTTTGCCCGTTCTCTTTTTCTGCCAACATCTTCTTTGGCACTAGCTCTGTTAGATCTATCTGCATCTTTCTTGTCATCCTTGGCATCATGATGACTGGATCTTTTTCTTGAATCAGATTCCTTGGCTTTTTCTCCAGATTTAGGCTCTTTTTCTCTCTCTTTTGAGCTGTTTCTATCTTCTATCTTTGGTTTTCTATGCCTCTCGTCCTCTCTCATATGATTCTCATCTCCCTTCTGCTCTCCCCTACTCTTAATGACCTCCAACTCCCTACCACTATCAGGGTCTTTACTGAAAGAACTCTTTCTACTTTCATGCCGATCATTCTTATCTGATTTTACTCTTGTTTCCCTACTTTGCGATTCAGATTTTGTTGATTTTTTAACAACACCTTCATCAGGCAGCTCAGAATCAGATTTTTTTATAACCCGTTCGCCCAAAATATCATCCATCTTAGAACCATTATTTCCATCCTGCAGCTTTCCACTATTAATATTAATTTCATTTCCAGAAATCAACTTGGAAGAAAATGAATTTTCATAGTTCCTCTCTGCACTGTCATCATTAGTGTCTCTTCTGCTTTCAGACTTCATATCACTTCCAAAATTCTTTTCAACGCCCCTGTGCTCATCAAGTACGACCTGTGAACTGCCATTCTCTGTTACATCAATGCCTTGTGAAAGCTTCCTAATGCTGGACTGCAGAACAGCATCATTACTCCTTGAATCTGGTATCTTAGCACTTTGAATTTCATCATCTTCGTCATCAGAGGCATAATTTGCAAGGCCCAGAACATTGCCAGGGGAGCTTGAACTAGATTTTTCTGTAACACCACCAGTGTCTGGTTCCTTTGCTCTACCTGGAACTAGTACCCTTGCAGAAGCCTTAGGAGTTGGGGCAAGTGAAGAAGATGGTGATACCTTGTGACTTGAAGCAGCAGTGTTGTGATCAACTGTAGTTCAGCAGTTATAAAAAAAATGGTGAAATGAAAAGAAAAGATAGCATTAAAGACGAAGCTAGCAGACTTCAGTATTTGCATAAGAAATATCCAGGAAAAAAAAAAATCCAAACACCAGTATCCGCTTACCTTCAAATGTTGTGTCATCTTCATTAACAACTTTGGTCGCAATTTCACTAAACAATTCATCTGTGACCTGATCAAAGGCATGAATTAGATCTACAGCACACTTGCACACACACAAAATAAACCATAAGGACTTAAAAAGCAGAAACCTTTAAAAGGACTTCAGTTAGAACACGTTTTATTTCCTGGTTAATAGCTGCAGTTCTGGCTGCTTCAACATAATCCTACAGAAATAAAAAGCAGTAGGTCTTATCTCAAAGACATCAAATTATAATAAGAAAATCAACGGCATACTGAGATATCAATGAGTTAATGGCAGAAATAGTAGAACCTCATCATCATCCTCTTCTTCAGTTGATTTAGAAGAATCAATGCTTTTGCTATCTGCTTGATCATTTTTAGCCAAGGATTTATCAACAGCTTCATCCTCAATGGATTCTGTTTCCTCTTTAGGATGTTCTAGAGAAGACTTGGCTATGGTGGCTTTGTTCCTTAATATTTCTTCCTTAAGCCAATTAGGCACAGGACCCTGGATAAAATTCCATAAGAAGAACTCAGCAAAGACATCATGAAAGTTTTCAAATTTAACATAGTATCAACTGTAAAGTATTCAATACCTTTTTGGGTCGTTCAGGAATGGCTCCATACATATCACCAGGAAAGGCTGCAGCAGGATGAAGTTGAGCTCCCACACCAAGACCAAAAGGAGCAGTTGCAGATGGAATGTGTGGCTGAAAACTTGGCCCAGGAAACCTTGGAAATGAAGGTGCCGGGTGTCCAGAAACAGGGGAAGGCACTGACAACGGGTCATGCTGGAAAATGGATTTTTTATCAGCATACTAAAACCTGGGAATAAATCAAAGATAACTGACAATGCTTGAAGGAAGACCTGTGCTCCAGGTGGAAGAACTGGAGGATAAACTGCATCAGGTGCTACTGGAGGAGTCCAGGAATTAATTGAAGATGAAATAGCAACAGGATCAACGCCTCTCACAGTTCCCAGTGATTCATGATGAGCAGCATAATTGGACAGCATCTGTGGGTCATGATCATTATTAAACCTAGGTGCAAAATCTAAAGGGCGATCACTAAGATCAGCTGCAGGAGCTGCTGTCTGATTGCCATACAACAAAGGTTGCTCGCTGAGCACTGATCTCCCAGTATCAGGCAATGGAGGTTGCATATGATATGCCGACTCTTGAGCTGATGAAATGGGCAAGGGAAATGGCTTATATGACTGCTCCTTTTGATCTGCAGATTTTTCCTTCCCTGGCATTTTAGAGAGAAGTCAAATAGCAAATAAAACAACATATAACATCCCTAGCAGCCCTTGGCTGTCATTCACATGAAAAGCCAAATTGCTGCACTTCTCCTATCTGCTCTATAGAAGATATTTTTGACAGCAAGAGTAGCTTAACAGAGAAAATTTATCCACTTAAATCTTTCCACCAAAAAAGACAACTTAAGACTTTAGTATTATCGTAACTCAATCCTTAAAAAGGAAACATTACACAACTAGATTAGTCAGCAATATGCAGTTAAAAGATATCTCATAAGTGGTCAGCTTTCCAGAAATCAGAATCCTGACAACCTGCCAAAGAACACTTTCAATTCAATTTTACTTTTTATGAAAATCTCTAATGGTGTGTTTGGATGGAGGGAGGTAGATAAGAGTAAAGTGATCCAGACAAAAAAAAAATTGTGAGTTCTTTTAGCAGGGGGAAGGGAGTTTTAGAAATGAATTAAATCACTTCAAACCCCTACAAGTTCTCCTATTTGAAGTTCCATCAAATCAAGAGAAAGTATAGTAGTTATTAACCAGATGGTTTAGCCTTTTACCCTCAAATTTTTATTTTAGAAATGATCTCATATTGGGAGGCATACTGGTAAATACTTATTGCATATTCTGTACTACTTCCTTTGCATTACCACTGATTTACTTTACCTCCTTTTATCTTCCGGCATTCAAATATAGGTTGCCTTTTGATTTTCAAATTGAAGCATTCATTTATCATATCAAAGTCATCAGCACGTGATATAGCAACCACACTGTAATAGAGATATATTGCCAGTAAAACATATGCATCCTTGTGCAATTATTAATCAATTTTTCTGTTCATTTAGTAAGATATATTGCACAACACTAAGCTTGTAGTTTGATAACTTAACAGAAAAGCAAGCAGCAAAAATTGAACAAACCCACTCAAGCATGTAAGAGCTAGAGAAGTAGTTCAGCAAATTCCAAATGTTAACAAAGCCTTTTTTAAGTTTTGGCATGCATTAAAGAACATAAGCTTGTTTCCACCAGAGCAGAACAGGCTGCAACAAGAAGTGCCGTGTTTACAATTCTGTTAACAATTATAAATGCCATTTCTAGGCACTTCTAATTATTTGGTAGATCAGAAGAAACAGAAGCTATAACTCATGTTACTTTAGCTAAATAAGTGGACAAGTAATGGTAGTGCCAAGAAATGAAACTTTTGGACATGTTCCATAAAACAAAATGCCATTAAATAACTTCAATAGATATAGTAGCTATGTTTAGAGAAAAGAAAGAAGAAATATTCATTCTCTGCTAACAATAATATCTTGACATAATTTAGAAAGTGTTATCTAATTTAATAGTAATTAAAAGTCCAATAAAAAAAGAGAGTAATTCCAGACAACATTTTCATGCCATTAAATTCTTCATTGCTTTATCCATTTAACACTTTGTAACAAGATCAGCATGGTGTTTGAACATAAGAAAATGATTGATACATGACAGCAGTCCAGATAACAAGGTACATTTATATAACCAGTGTGGACTGATAAGAATAAATCATACAAGGGAATTAGTTTCACATTAACTATCATTCGGGAATTCTATTTTTTTCATCTGACAAACAAAGCCATTAGGTTGACCACTGAAGTGTGATATCACAACACAAAATCAATCACTCAAACAACCAAGTACATATTTTAGAATAGCTCCTTCTGAATATTTGTGGACAATTTAAACTCAGACCAAGGACATAAAAATTTAGAGCACAACAGCATCCAATAACTAGGAAAAGACCCTTCCAGGTCATATAAATCCTGGTCAACCACGCTATCATATTAGTTAGGCTACATACCCTACACATCATGAGTTTTTCTGAATGATAGTTGCTAAAAAGTTCCTGTTTAGAAGTACAAAAGGCTATTCAAAAGTATAGAATGGTGTAGAAAATGCGGTCTATAGAAGCAGCCCTTCAGCACTAGCTTCACAAGCAAGTTCAATTTACTTGGTGAAATTATTACCTGAAACCGAAGAATAACTAGAAGGTACCTCCTGCAGATGAACAGATGAACTGGCAGGTAAACTTTCTTGGTGAAGAAATCCACTGTTCGGATCCCTTGCTGAAGTTCCATCTCTAACATTGTAGGGTAGACAACCATCAGGAATATATGAAGATGATCTGGAGTTGTTAGACAAAGTCTCAGTTGGATAAGTTGTTGGTGGTCCATGAGGAGATGCTGCTGGAACAGGGAACTGCTGATAGCTAGAAATTGGCAGTGCCTGTTGAGCATCCATATAATGAGGATCAACAGCTTGTGAATATGGATCATGAAAATGGTTTTGATCCTCCGACCGGCCAGCTGGAGTAATTTGTGATTGAACCGGCTGGTCCTGCATGGCAGCCCTAGTGTTTGCCCATTCTCTAGCTTTGGCTCCCCAATCTTCCACGTTGTTGTGGCCTGGCACCAGAAAATAATTGCAAGCCAAATCCATCAACATCAACATAAAACAAGACAAGCTCAAGTTCAGATTAACTTTCACAACCAAGGCACATGGCTTATATGGGTAGCAACACAGACATTTGTATCCTATATATTTCATTCAGCAACTTATACTATACGGATAATCAATAGCCAACCCCTAAAACAATTGCCATCACAAGCTTACCTTTTAGTTGGTACTAAGAAATACATTGTTACGGGTAACAACCGGTTTGCATTCCACTTAACCATAAACAAGGAGGTGCATGGAACCAATTTAAATGAAGCCTTAATCATTCAATCTATCTATTACAGGTACAGCATTTGAGCTTCGCCGCGGGTTTATAAGTACTGAAATTAACATACAACAACATAAAATAATAAACTCTTAGCATGTATGGGATAAGAATCCTTCAGAGAAAAAAAACCATACTAACATTCAAAAGGAGCAGTCTGCAGTCTCTAAACATATGGATATATCGATCTAATTCTATTGAAGCCGACAAAAAGCTAAATAACATGAGAATGGGGAATGAAACCAGAAAATCAAATTAATACTCACCTTGATGATGAGACCAATTTGGATTGCTCCATTCCTGTAGAATGAAAACAGAGTTACAACAAAGAAAAGTCATTTGATGAAAAGAACCGAATAAGCAGCTATTTACTTAGAAATATAAATAAAATTAGGGGAAAATGAAAAAAAAATGGAAATGAGACAAATAACCTGATTGACATGAGAGAAAGTATTGGGAATCTGCGAAGGAGGCATGTAAGGTCTAGGAGGAGGAGGTGGTGGAGGCGGAGCGAAATGGTTACTTCCGTTATGATGGTGCGGGGGAAAAGGAAGAGGAGGAGGCGGAGGATAAGCGGAATGATCAGGGTGAGGAGGCGGACCCCACTGAGACGGCGGTTGCTGTGGGGAAGGAGGGTGGTGGTGTGGCGGCACAGAATGAGATTGATTGTGATGCTGCTGATACTGGAATTGGAATTGGTTAGAGTACCATGAACCCGGTGGTGGCGGTGCAGCTGCTCTCGGAGGAGGTTGCGGTGGTTGGTACTGGTAATAATGTTGTTGTTGGAGGTGAGGATCAGTCGGAGATGCTTGCGGAGGTGGCGGCGGTGGCGGTCGCATGTAGCGGTGCTGCTGCTGCTGATACGCATCCATTTTGCGTTTTGAATTAAAGAGCGTCTATGATTATGATTTTTCGTTTTTGATGATTTTAAGGAAGGGTTTGGGATTTTTGGTGGAAATTTTAGTAATTTTTTTCTTATGAATTGATTGAAGGAAATAAAATCAGATTTATGAGATAAATAAAAAGGGATTTTTTTTTCCTTTTTATTTATTTTTTTGGTTTTTACTTTTTGGAGGGTTGAACCCATGCCCCATGAACCCTAACTTTTTCTTATGTATAGATCGATGAAATTTTCTACTCCACGCGCCGTTCTACACCCAAATGGTATAAGATTTTTAGAAGGGATAAAATAGCATTTAGTCCCTAAATTTGACAACTTTTCTCATTTTAGTCCTTGAAATTTTTTTCAACATTAGTCCCAAATTTTGGCAGCTTTTCTAAACTGAATCTATTAAGTTATAATGAGATAAGATTCTAAAATTGTGCGTATCATCAATGGAATTGAATTGTTTAAATAATAAGTAATTTTTAGATTTTATATGAAATTTTAATAACTTTCGGATAATGATACGACATAATATTATAATATCATGTCATTATATTTTAATAGAATTTAAGTCTGATACCAAACTGGGAAAAGTTATCAAATTTAATCTAAAATGAAAGAAAAATATTATGTTGCTTTATCTCTTGGAATTTAGGTTGGACCAATTTAAATAAATGGGATACATGCATAATTGGGCCTTACACTTTAGGGTTTGTTCTAATATGAATAATTCCTCTTTCAAAATGTTCAATTTAATACTTGGAGTTTAGCTCCATTTATGAATGTGATATTTGACTCTAATGTCGTAAAAATTATTGTTGATGTGGCATATTAATCAATTAAATTATACCACTTGACACGTTGTGACTTGTTAATTGGGAGTTCAGGCCTCTCATCAATAATTTTTTTTTCAAATTAAAAATAATCTAATTTCTTTTTCATTTGAAGAAATGAAAATGAAGTAATTACACTTTAATTTAATTTCTTTCCATAAAAAATAGAAGGTTTTAAATATCGATGAAAGGTTTCCTCTCAATGTCACCGCATAGAGAAACACCATCAACATGACATCGGGGATAATCAACACCAATGTTTATGATACTGTTGTCATTGTCTGGCAACCTTTCATCTATCAAATAGATAAAATTCTTTATCCTTTGCAGAGTTTTTATCAACATTGAATCATTATCATCGTTGCAGAAGAAAGGATGAATGTGGTGGATAGCCTCGATGATGATTCAATGATGATAACGCCAAAGCCACGAGCTTCGTCATGAAAAAAATGTTGATTTATTAGGAGTTATTACAATCGTTGGAATTTATGGTATTGATCATGGTCACATGAAATTTATAATTCTGAAATACACATTTTATAATTATGTAAGGTACATTGACCAAATCCATGTATCTTTATATTGATCAAAGTTGTTAAGGTACATTGATCAAAGTTGTGTCAACCTAATGTTGACAAAATCAATCACAATAAATTGTTCGTGTACATGCATGTTTCATATATGAAGGGAGGAAGACCTAAGGCATATACATTTACACTATGATGAGAAATGTCTTATGAAAGTATTGTATAAAAGGCTCTTGGTCTCTTTTTTTACTTAAGGTGGGTTTGGATGGGCGGTGGGATGCGATGCGGTGCGTTTAGTTTACTTTTTGTCTCACGCTATAGTATCGTTACAACATCTAATCTCACTATCATTGTTGTTTTTACGCTAACTGCAGGTAAACGCACTGTCCATCCAAACCCACTCTTAATTAAGTTTAAGAGTTTTTCTTGTCACTTAAATTTAAACATCAAGAGAGCAATGATAAAGAATATAAAGTTTGATTCAAAGTTTAAGTCTAGAGAGCTCATATGCTTTGAATGGAATTTTAACAAGATTATCATAAATCATATTTCAAAATATCAATATTTAGATGGCTTGAGGTATGTTCTAAATATTTAGATGGCTTGAGGTATGTTCTATGTTATTCATAAAAGTATGCTTTATTTTACCCATAACTCTTAATAAGGTATTTTTAAATGATGCTTCATATATGCTCAATCAATAGGGGATTTAGCTAAAAGTTTATATCTGGGGTCAAAATTAAATTATAAAAATTTAAAATGATCAAAGTACTATTTTATCTTTGTATATGCTTATAAATTTTAAAGAGATTAAATTAAATTTTTTTTCATTTTTGGGGTCAAAGTGCATTCTTATCATTAAACTAACTTATAATTTTAAAAACTTCAAGAGACTAAAATAATAAATTACCATTTCGAGGGACCAGGGCTCTTGCTTGCTACTTAACGCCGTCCCTACAAAATAAGAAAAAGGATGTAGGGTTTACACACCCAAAAATTGTCGAAAGATGAGGTGCAGTTAAGTGATTGACGTACAAAAGGGAGCTAGCACAAAGCTTCTCTAGGCGTAACTAAACTACAACCAACAAGTGGTTGAAAGAAATGAAGTAGATTTCTTTCTCTAGCATTTGGGCTAAATTTAAATGTTATAATCCTCATTATTAAGAGAATTTTACTTAAATAATACTATCAATCCCAACAAAATTAATTTCAGACCATAAAACGAATTCTAGCACCTGTCATTATACCAAGAAAAAAAAAACAAATTGCAACTCCAATAACCATTTCAACTAATGAAGGACAATTTTGGACTTTATATGCAAAACATCAAAATTCTCACTAAATTAATAACTATGAGTTGGTACATAAGTGTTTATAACTTAAGTGATTAAAAATGAATATATATATATATTAATTGGAATAATATTTGATGTACAGTTGTGTATAAGTCTCATATACCATTAGTGGATAATAACACAACATACCATCATTAAATTAAACAAAAAAATATGAATGACTTGTAAATAAATACTAATAATTTTATTTAAACATTAATCGTAACTATTATAAATAAATATTAATAACTTTCGGATTTAATATATTGATTTTAAGAGCTTAGGGTCTTGGGCTTAGAGTATAGAGTCTTGGATTCAGGTTTCAAAATTTAAACATATATTTATAATAAATTATTATTTAATTATATTTAAATAAAATTATTAATATTTATTTATAAGCCCTTCACTATTTTTTATTTTATTTAATAATAAAGTTTTATGTTATTATTCACCGATGAAAGATGCGACTTAAGCATTGACATCATATCCAACATTCTCTCATCTTAATTTTATAAACAAATGTATTTTTTAAATTATTTATAAAAAATATTTTAAAATAACAAAAATAAATAAAATTTCAATTACTAAAAATCAAAATAAGATAATTTTTTTAGGACGGAGATTGATTAACCCAAAGGCCAAAATGGCCTTTCATTAGAAGGGCAAAACACACACACACACAAAAAAGCCGCAGCAACCCGAAAGGGCACATCCGTAAAATGTAAAAACCCTAGAGGGTAAAACCGGAAACCTAATTTTATCCCACAACCATATAATCCCCACAAACCCTAACTCTCATTTTCTCCCATCTCAGCCGCCTACAAACACTCGGCCTCTCCCAGATCTACACCAAACTCCCAAAATGACAACCCGCTTCAAGAAGAACCGCAAGAAGCGCGGCCATGTGAGCGCCGGTCACGGTCGTATCGGGAAGCACAGGAAGCACCCCGGGGGTCGCGGTAACGCTGGAGGCATGCATCACCACAGGATCCTCTTCGACAAATACCATCCTGGTTATTTCGGTAAGGTTGGTATGAGGTACTTCCACAGGCTCCGTAACAAGTTCCATTGCCCCATCGTCAACATCGACAAGCTCTGGTCTCTTATCCCGGAGGACGTGAAAGCCAAGGCCACCAAGGATGCGGCTCCGATGATCGACGTGACACAGTTCGGGTACTTTAAAGTCCTCGGAAAAGGTGTTTTGCCGGAGAATCAACCGGTGGTCGTCAAGGCTAAGTTGGTGTCGAAGACCGCCGAGAAGAAAATTAAGGAGGCTGGTGGTGCTGTTGTGCTCACCGCTTAGGTTAGGGTTCTTGGTTTTATTGGATCTGAATGACATTTCTGTTAGATTATTGTTATGTTTCGTTTTTTTTGAGTTAAATTTGAAATGAGATTTTTAATATCGTTTAATTTTGGATCAAACTATATGTTTTATGTGATAAGTTTTTTGCCTTGTGCTTATTTTTGCTGTGTTTTGGCATTGTTGCAATTTAAGTTTTATAAAGAACTAATTAGCCATGGATATGGGTTTAATGAATCACGATTGGGTTCGCTAAGTACGTGTTATAAGCCTTTAGTTTTAGGGTGTAATTGGGCTGAGTCGTGCATGAATATTGGTAAGCTCGACTTGAAATTCAAGGTTCAATGCTTGATTTGAGCTTGATTGAACATCAACTTCTCAGAATTACCCAAGCTGGATTATGTTTGTGTATCAATTTTAGCAATTAGTTGAAGCTTGATTAGGCTCTGAACATAATCGAGCTACCTGAGCTCTCTTGAGCTTGATTAAACGAACAATGATAAAAATGTAATTTCATAATATAAATTATATTAAAATGAATAGCTTGACCTGGTTTGTGAGCTGCTTGAATTCAGTCTAATCAATAGCTTTAGCTTAATTTAGTTCAACTCAATAATTATTAAATTGAATTCGGTTTAAATTTTTTAGATTTAAAAACTCAAATAGCTTGTGAGCATTGATGTTTTATTTACACTCTTATTTAGTTCACACTAGTTTCGCTTTTAATCTGCGAATAATGGATATGGGATTCAATGGGGAAATCTTTTTGTTGGAGGTACATTTTTCAAGTGGTTTGTAGGATTTTTGGGGTTGTCTTCTTTAAAAATGTTGTGTACTTAATTTGTTTTAAAGAAAGCTTAAGCTTGAAACTCATTGTAATCGGGTGTGTCAAGCCTAGTGATGGCGGTTTTTTGCTTGCCTTGACCCTGACCGGATTCTCTATCGCCCTGCCTTGACATCGACCCAGCTTTGATTTTAAAAAAATGATCTCACTGAATCAGAACTCGAAAATCAATAGTAAATTAGATTCCAATCCAAGAGTTCTAACTTTTTTAAAAATATTTTTTTTTGATTTTTTGTGAAATTGTTATTTTTTAAAAATGGTAAGTTTTGGCACCATTTTTCTTTTAAGTTGCTTAATATTTACCTCTGAAACTATATGCTAATATATATTTACACACTTGCAAAATGGTTCCTTACAAAGAGAGAAAATTTGGGAAAATAAATTAGGAAGAGAGAGAGGGGAGAATAAAACTTACTAGGTGAAAGGGAGACTACTAGAGTTAATAGAGTTATGCTGATAGTAATAAATTTTAGAGATTATTTAATTTAACTAATATTAAATAAGGCCAATTGAGTCTTAGCTTGATTGGCATGAGCATGATTGTTAATGTAAGACGTAGATTCGAGTGCGTTGAATGGCATCATCTTCTTATTTATAAGTTGAGGATGAGCTATAGATAATTTTAGATATTGAATAAAAAATAACAGATATGATCAAAATAAGTAAATGGGTAATTTTGCAAATATTGGTTTGGAATCAGTCAATTTCGGATTTTTAACCGTCCCTAATCAAGCCATGCACGACCTTGTGCTATAGCATTATTTAACAACAGGTCTTTAGACTCTTTATGGCGAGCCTCATCTGATGGGGAGCACGATGGGGTGTCGAGGCGTGTGCCTGGGTCTAGGTGTGCTTGTGCCTTGGCAGTATCTAACAAAAGACATTCAAACTCGTCCTGGCGAGGCTCATTTGATGGGTAGGTTTTCTATTTTTGAGGATATAATGCATATAGAGTACGCCTCATGGAATTTTCTTTTTTCTGATCTCTTCTATTTTTCAGGTATCATATCAATTTTTTTTTTATACTTAATATTTGAGCATTTGAGAACCAAACTTAACCGTAAGAAATCATGCATATTGACCAATAAAAATATTAGCATGTCTCATACATATATATATATATATTTCACTTAGGCTAGTTTGTTTTTTTTTCTTTTCTTTGTGTGTGGCTAGTGTTTTACCTCACTTAGTTGTTTATCTTCAAATTTTAAAAAGGCAAAATGATGAATTTAACCTTAACGTTTACACATTCTGTCGTATTATTCTTTTTTGAGTCATTTTGATCCTCAATTTTTAAAATTTAGTCAATTTGGTTGCTTTTGGATGGAAAAACTAATTGAAATGTTAAGATTTTAATAACATTAATGTGGTCACTAGCATGACCAAGGGCAAAGTTAGAATTTTTTTCGGAAGTCGGAATTAAATTGTATATTTTTACGATAATAAAAATTTAATTTCACTATTTTAATAGCCTATATTTTTATAAAATTTAAAGAATCAAATTAAATTTTTATTATTTTTGGGGTCAATGCAATTTTACCATTATTAATATAAAATTTTATAAATTATAAGGGGACTTAAATGAAAATTTTTCATTTAGGGGGTTGAAGCCCTTACCAACCCCGGTTTCACCATTGAGCGTGACAGTCCTCGCGTAACTTATAAATATTCAAAAAAATAAAAAATCATAAAAAATTTTAAAATATTTATCTGTGTTAACAGTATAACAGTATAGTGTCACTTTAATTGTCATGTCAATACTATTAAAATTTTAATAGTTCAATTAATTTTTTTATAAAAACTAAATAATTTAACTTGAAAGTTAAAATAATTAAAAAATAAAATAAAATGAGAATATAGTAAACGTTAAAGATTATATTTTTATCTTTTTAAGAAACTCAGTGGTTGAAATGTAGGAGCAAAACTTCAAAAACTAAGAATAAAATTTTAAGGTACTTTAAATCCATTGTAGTTTCCATCGTGCAAGAAGCAGCACCTAAGTCATGAGCAAATGGACTTATATACGGGTACAGTGAGAAACCCCAGCAAAGGTACCAGATTGCAAAAAAAAGAAAAAAGTTCAACATTAAAACTAAAAAGGATATTATATACGGAGATACTAGAATTATGTAATTTGTATATATGAATGTTTCTCACGAGAGAAGAGATGGGAGTAGGGGGGTAATTGAACTAAGCTGAAACGAGTTTGAATATTGTCAAGTTCGAATTTATCTTGAAATTCGGAGTTTGATATTTAATTTAAACTAAATTAAATATCTATTTTTAAGCTCGAGATATAATCGAGTTTAATTTAATTATTAAACTAAGAGTTAATAATATATATTAAAGATGATAATGTAATTTAAAAATATAAAAAATAAAAAGTTTAATAAGATTGACGAGTCATTCAAGTTAAGTATTTTAAGTTCAATTTAAGTATCGAAATAAGTTTGATTTTTTTTTTTTTTAAAATTAAGTTCAAGTAACTTAATATGGAGTTGTTTTGTTGGTGATTTAGATGGGGAACGGAGATGATAGGGGTTGTTGAGATTGTTTTTTCTGTGTTTGTTTATTTTTGTGACTGTTCGCTCACTAGACAGCTGTTTTCTTTAGTTGTGGCAGGTTGTTTTGTTTTTGTGAGTCGCTCTACCCTTTTGTCTTTTCTATAAAATCCAACTGCATTTATTCTCAAAAAAGAAAAAAAAGGGTTATTTTCTAAAAGATAAAAATAGATAATACTAAAACCTGAAATTATCAAGAAATCTCATCAATTAACAGTGTGACCGCCGCCTATGGCGGCCATTTCGGCACAACTCGCTTCCTTTAAATCGTTTTCGAGTTTGTTAAAAGACAAGAAGTGCAGTCGGTTTCGGTGTCAGATCAAGAGTTTTGAAAATCAGCATTCGAATTGGAGCGTCGAATTCCTCTCCGGAAAAGAATCTGTTCATTTGATACGGAATTCATCTCCGCCGATATCAATGGCCGCCTCCGCCGCCGGTTCCGTCGTTAAACCCGCCAAAAAAGTCTGCCTTTTTTATTGCGCCGAGACCGAGGTGCTCGCCAAGAGAATCGCTGCTGAATCAGATGCAATTGAGCTCCGCAGCATAAATTGGCGGTAATCTTATAACCGATTTCATTTCACTGTTAAGGTTGTGGAGAATTCGCTGCGAATTAAGGATTTTAATGGTTTGGATTTAAATTTTGTTTTTTTAGGACATTTGACGATGGATTTCCGAACTTGTTCATACCTAATGCACATGGAATTCGAGGACAAAATGTAGCTTTTCTAGCTTCGTTTAGTTCGCCGGCGGTGATTTTCGAGCAGTTATCGGTGATCTATGCTTTGCCGAAACTGTTCATTTCATCGTTCACGCTAGTTCTCCCGTTTTTCCCAACTGGAACTTCGGAGCGAATGGAAGACGAAGGAGATGTTGCCACGGCTTTCACTCTTGCTAGGATATTGTCCCATATACCGACCTCTAGAGGAGGCCCTACTAGCTTAGTGACATTCGATATCCATGCTTTGCAGGTATAATGCTTTTTCAATTTAAAACTTCTAGTTTAATAGTCAACACCATTTCTATTCTCTTTTTAAATATGCTTTATGTTAGGGATGCTTACTGTCAAAATGATTGCATGAGAGAATTGATGGCAGATTTTGATGAAAATACTATGACTTTGGTGACAGATCTGATTTTAGTTAAATAAATTATTAAAAACTAATAAAATAAAATAAACATTATTGAAAAAATTATAAAACCGGTCCAGCTGTCTGCTCAATTGGTTTTCTGTCCTGGTTTAACTCGTTGGTAGTGATTCGCTAAAATACCAGTTCAACCCCTTTGTCTGGGCCGGTATACTGGCTGGTTCCTGGTCCAATCGGTCCAATCCGGTTCCAACAATTATGGCAAATACTAATGGTCTAAACAATCGGACTATGATTTCTGAATCTAAAAGGTAAAAAGATTTAACTTTTTGAGTACTAGGATTAGATGTTAAACTTAAAAGAACAAGGAGCAACAACATATTTTGACTTTTGAGTTAGTTTTTTTATATAGTTTTATTCTGATTGTTTCTTGAGAAGGTTTCTAATTTGTTTATGTGTATTTTGTTTTTAGGAGAGATTCTACTTTGGTGATACTATTTTGCCTTGCTTTGAGAGTGGGATACCTTTGCTTAAGAATAGGCTTCAAAAGCTTCCTGACTCTGACAAAGTAAGTTTATATACCCTTTTTGATTTGTATATCATTTTTATGGGTATTGATAGTTATTTTTTGTGACGTTTGTCATATTTTGATTGAATGATGTTGTAATGAAACCTTAAATAAAGAATTCTCAAGTATGGAGGATATAACCCCAGCTCTTGGCCTAGTGACCTGGGTGTTCGCCTCCACGACTTACATTGTGAGTTCAAATCACAAGGGCAGCCCCGTTGTGGAGTGTGCGAGAGTTGGCAAATGTTGCTAACACTAGTTTTAGAGAATTCAAAACAAATGTTAGACCTCAAACCATTGAATTAATCCCTGATCACAACACCCGTTTGTTCATACAATCTGATGTATTCAGGCTTCTAACACTAGCTTCTGATCAGGATTGCTAACAGTAGCTTGATATAATGTTGCTAACACTAGCTTCAGAGAATCCACAACAAATGTTGGATCTCAAGCCATCATTTTAATTCCTGATCAAACACCCGTTTTCCTTATCCCTATCATTTCAAACCCTATAGCCGTTTACACACTTTCATATTCTAAATAACAATTCATATACGTTTTGAACCATGTAACATCATCTTGTACTCGTCGTCCAATCATATAACAATTTCCAATCCATTCTATACTACGTATGTATTTACATTTATCGAATATTTCACATATCATAGATTTAATCCACTTGATGCCAAAACAATATATATACCTTTTAAACAATATAATATCACCATGTATATATCATCCATTCATATAAAAAATCATACATACATTCGATACTACATATTTGTTCATATTTATTACAAATCTCACATTTTCCAATTTAGTCCTTTTGATGCCATGATTCATTATTATTTCACATGTATATAAATTAATAAATATAATCATACAATTCAAACAATAATTTGCTCCTACCTCGGGTGTGCTAGTCAATTGTGTGTTTGATGGTTTCTAAGCTTTTGAAGTTCTCAAAACTTCATTTTTCTTGTTGGTTCTTTAGACTATTTCAAAATGGTTGAACCAAAATCAATTTTCTTAGGGATTTTTGTTCTTAATTCAAATTATTTTGGATTATGGTACTTGTGAATCTCTGTGTTGGAAGAGTATTTACTTAAAACAGTTTCGAATTTCTAATATTTTGCTATAATTTCTGTACTTTTCCCAGATATCCATTGCTTTTCCCGATGATGGTGCTTGGAAAAGATTTCATAAACAGCTGCAACATTTTCCAACTGTATGTAACATCTGCATAACATGGATGCTCTACTTCATTTGTAGTTGTGTTTAGCATACATTTAGTCTTTCATCAATCATCATGTCTACAGCCTATGACTGTTGAACCTCATTGTCTGCACTAGTGATCGGTGGTTGTATAGATTTTACACTACTTTTACTTAATTGTAACTATAGATCATTGATACCGAATAAGCTGAAAGCTTGTAATTTAGCTCGTAACATTTAAGAAATCATAAAGGAGTCTTTATGGTACATTGGAAACTAGTGATCTCTTAGGTTATCTTTGAGTTGTGTTTCTTACTCGGCACGTATCTTTTCAAGTCCAAAATGAGACTTGTCTGCCGTCTGTCCAGCTTTATTTTCGGTTAGTCCGTTAATGGTAAATGCAAACTTATAGAATTCGTTTAAGAGACTCAGGATTGTATGTTTCTGGCTTCTGTTAATTATATGGGTTATAAGTGCATGAGATTGCATGTTATGGTTCGGTTTCTGTGTTGTGCACTGCTGATTTTCATATAAAAACAGCATATAAAGGTAGTAATCCATTACCATTCCTTCTCTGATGTTCTTGTTTCAGTTTACTAAAATAACATGGATGGATATTATCTGGAAGTTCTCATTTAGTTGATACGAGAAGTATACTTTAAACAGGACATTTCCAGAGGGATTACACGAGGCTACATTTTCCTTTCCTTTTTACAGACGTGATGTAGTCATTCATCTTCTTCTAGAGGACCGTTTAGCTTCATTTTATGAAATTGTGCATATCTCACTCATTCTTACAGCTTAAAACTCGGTTATTGCATAAAGATGCTGGGATAACATTCTCCAATCATAACAGATTGTTTGTAATAAAGTTCGGATAGGGGACCAACGAATCGTGCGCATCAAAGAGGGAGATGCTACAGGACGGCATGTGGTGATTGTTGATGATTTGGTTCAATCAGGTGGCACTCTGATTGAATGCCAGGTAATCAAACTCCTAACTAGGATTTTCTCGTGGCAGATTGCATTTTGCCTCCTTCACTCAAAAATAAGAAAATTAGTTTCTATTTATTAGATCAAAGAACAAACTGGTAATTTTTATTAAAAATTTCATCCACTTCTATTGTTAAAAATTGGCATGGTTAACAGAATAATTGCGCCTTGTGTTCCTCTTATGGACATATATAGATCAGCTTTTAACAGTAGAAATAGATGAAATTTTTAATAAAAAAAATCAATTTACTCTTTTGATCTAACATACAGGGACTAATTTGTTATTTTTTTAATAGATGGGGTAAAGTGTAATCCAACTTCGAATACAAGTTCTTCCATGGTACTTTTGCCTTTTATTGTTTATGGTTTGTAAACCTGCAATTCTGTGTACTTAACATCTCTGAATGTCCATGTCTTGCAGAAAGCATTAGCAGCCAATGGAGCAACAAAAATAAGTGCATATGTGACGCATGGAATTTTCCCTAAAAGCTCGTGGCAACGCTTTGAACATGATAATGGAGGTATTGCTTGCACCTTTACAATAGCATTTTAGAAGTCCAATATCCTATTTTATATATAGGTTAAAATATGCCATAAGTTCCTGTACTTTTGGTAAAATTGAAATTTAATCCTTGTAGTTTTATTTCTAGGAATTTAGTCTTTTACTTTTTAGATTCCAAAATTCAAGTCAGATTGTTAACCGTGTTAAAATTATTTTGTTAAATTCAAGTTCGTTACAATGTCAATTTTTTAGTTATATTGCTACTAAGTAAATATCTTTTCTATTTTAAAATGTCTCACCAATAAATTAGAAAAATTCAATGTTAACAAATTTAAAATATAATAAGAATAAAAACAAAATTTTATAATATAAAATACAAATATATTAAAATGAAAAGGTCAATTTGAGTCGAATTGAATTCGACTTTGACTAATAGCTCGAGCAACTCGATTATTATCGAATCAACTTCGAGCTTTTTTGTTCCTTTAATTCTTGATGTTGTCTCAAAATTATATGTAGGGCAACCTGAGAAAGGGCTAACCTATTTCTGGATCACTGATTCATGCCCTCACACAGTGAAAGAGGTAAAGTGCAAACGTCCATTTGAAATTCTTAGCCTTTCTGGTTCCATTGCAGCTGCTCTTCAGGTATAAAAGTAACCCTTCCAAAGTTACTAATAAATCATTTCATTACATTTTTTGAGTGAATTTAAGTTGTTTTGTTTATAGAAAAAAAATGTAATGAGATTAGAACCCTCCTTCGGCAGCAGAATTTTCTATTTAGGTTATTCGGGTTTTTTTTTTTCTTTCGATTTTTGGGTATGTTACTCGGAGTTGGATGTTGATGTTGAGTACGGGTATATCTTAATTTAGTTATGTTCAAATTTCTTTTTCAAAAATTCGTATGATTTGTGAGTCGTATTCTCATACTTGTATTTGAATATTTGGTTGGTTACGATATCAAATCCGGATACTATATACACTCCTTCTGTGATGGCACATACTTATCGCCGTGCATTACTTTTACGATTTTTTGGTATGTTACTCGGTGTTGGTCTTGAGTACGGGTACATTTTATTTAGTTATGTTCAATTCTTTTTTCAAAATTTCATATGATTTGTGAGTCGTATTCTCATGCTTGTATTCAAATATTTGGTTGGTTACGATATCAAATGCAGATACTTTATATATACACTACTTCTGAGATGGTATATACTCATCGCCCTGCATTATTTTTATGTTTTTTTTTATATGTTACGTACGAGTTGGTGTTGAGTATGGGTGTATATATCTTATTAGATTATGTTCAATTTGTTTCAAAATTTCGTATATTTTGCGAGCCGATTCACATAATTGTGTTTTAATATTTGGCCCGATTACCATATCGAATTTTTTTTAAATACATACCACAATTTTGATGGTACCTAGTTATTGCCTTTGCATTCTTCTCTCCAATAAATTATAGCAAATTGTAACCCTTCCAAAATAGAGAAATGTTTGAAAATTTGATTCGATAAAATTTAATTAAATCTGATTGAATTGTAAAAAATCAATAACTTCGACTTATGCAATTGAGTCTAGATATGTATCTGAATTTGAGATTAATCCGTAGTCGAACACCCGAAATAATTCATATCATTTTTCCTTTGTGGTTATAAGATGGCTGTTTTATAAAATAGATTTTTAAACACTTAAAAAACAAAATCATATTGCCAGTGTTTAATTAAATTTATATTTCCAAAGGACAAGTGTTAAAATTACACATCAACTATCTTAAAATTAATTTACTCATGAACTGTCTTAAATTTTAATTTTACTTAATTGAATTAGTATCGTTTTACAGTGATACATTATACACTCAAACAATTATATTAATACAATATGAAAAAATATATATGTATTAATTTTTTTAAATATACATATAATTGAACTAAAATTAAAATTGTGTATATAATTACACCTAATCAAAATTTATGTATAAATTTAACATATTTTTATTTATTATTATATTTTACCTAGATGTTAAAATTGTTCTCTTACACTTTAAACTTCTATATTTATTTTCGGCCAGAAAGTATTTAACTTTTAGCTCATCAATATAAAAAATGGTAAAATCTTTATAAAGATTACGGATCATAGATAGAACCCCAACATTTGGTTTATTAGTCAAGACTGTTCAGCACATCTCTAAAATCGTGAAGGTTGCGCTTGTGCGGTTGCTTAAGTGAGTGCAATGCGTGTGTGGGTGTAAGTTCGAAATTCTATTGTATAAAAAAATTTAACATATAATGCTTATTAAGCTATTTTAAATTTTATTAAACATTTTGTTTCCACTTATTTCCAAACCATGCCTGAAATTCCACCGAGATTGACAATAAGAAAGAAAAAAAAGAAATTTAACTTTCAGGATAGTATATAAAAAAATTACAAAAACAACTAATCAATAACTTTGGATTTTGGAACTAATTTTATAGATAAAAAACAAATAAAGGGAACTTAAATAAAAAAGAAACAGATAAACGGAAAATCTGTGAGACACCCTTTTTTTTTTTTTTCTCTATTTCCTCTTTTTAACAGTTTTACAACACAGATCCACACCCAAAAAAGGAAAAACTCAAAAGTAACAACTTAGCCCCTGAACTATATTCTTTTCCCACTTTTGACACCTAAACTTTTTTTTTTCATTTTGGTACTTCAACTATTTTCGTCCTATTTTATGTGCCACATGTTATATTCTTATTGGCAACTTTATATTTTGGGGTAAAGTAGGATAAATATGATAGTTTAGGTACCAAAGTGAAACCAAAAATTTACGTACCAAAGTGAAAAACTGAATACAGTTTAGAGGCTAAATCGTAACTTAAGCCAATTTATAAAAAAAAAAAGCCTTAAAAGGAAGCAAGCACTGTTTCACATAGGTTTCATTTTAACTTGTGAGACACTTTAATGTAATTTAGGAGTTTCTTAAGAGCCTTACCACTATCAATGGCTTCCCTGGCCCTATCGAGAGCTATAGTCACGTCTTCAGCACCATCACAACCCAGTAAATGATCCACAATTCCGGCATTTAAAATGATGCGATCGTATGCTGGCCCTTTTTGGCCATGCAGAGCAGCCAAACCCAGCTCTATATTCTTTGATACCTGCCATTGCAGCAAACACGGTCAAATGATCATCGGTTCTTATATATATACATATATTTATCATTTGATACAATGTCGGGTGGAGTTTCTTAATTTCACAAACAAGGTTTAGAAACTGTCACATGATCTTAATCAATATTTAAAAATATAAACAAATAAATGGACACATGACAGTTCTTTAACACCACTTGTGCTAAAATCCGGTGTACCTGATAATAATCCACACAAACACACGAATATATGGATATATGTACGGATACATAAATAACAAAGAAAAAATGGGGAGGGGGGATTTTCTTTTCACCCCCTTAATGG
This sequence comes from Gossypium anomalum, assembly GCA_025698475.1. Taxonomy (NCBI): domain Eukaryota; kingdom Viridiplantae; phylum Streptophyta; class Magnoliopsida; order Malvales; family Malvaceae; genus Gossypium; species Gossypium anomalum. The sequence continues at coordinate 1,418,227 of CM046959.1, forward strand.
CTAAGTCGCTTGGATTATGTACATTAAATACAAGTATGTGTCCGGCATGGATATTCTCAATTTTTTCAAAGTTTACAATGCCCCATATTTATTTTCAAATATATGTCTGATACAAGTACTTTAGGAAAAATAAAGAGTCTAAATAACATAATGGTTTAGGGTGTTAATTTGGAAGTATAAAGAATATAATTCAATTATTCCTTTGCAACTGTAATGCTTGCATAAAGCAACAAGCTAATGGGAATCAAATTCGAAAGCATCTTGCAATTGCATCATTCTATAGGCAAGGAATAAATCGACAGGCTGATTATAATGATCAAAGATTATACAGAAAAGGAATTTCGAAGTTTATTGACTCATCAGTTCTTGGCATATTGGTTGGCTCAAAATCATGGTCCAAATATGTGTCGGATACGAGTATTTTAAGAAAAATGAAGTGTCCGAATAACATAGATTAATGCAACTTTAATACTGCATAAAACAAAAGGCTGATGGGATTTGGGAGCATCCTACGGTTGTTTCATTCTATAGGCAAGAAACAAATGGACAGGCAAGATCATGATCGAGATTGTATAGAAAAGGAATTTCGAAGTTTACCGATCTATCAGTTCTTGGTGTATCAGTTGGTTCAAAACCATAGTCCATAGCATTAACCTCGAGCCTAAAACTCTGATGTGATACTCCTGCGATAATAGGATATTTTATCAGTAACAAAGGAATTTATTACTTTTAAAGTGGAATAAAGACAACACAGTTTAATACAAACCATCCTCTTTGCAAGCTGTTTCCGTGCCTACTGAACGAAAACCGGAACAATAGTTTACAGGAAAGCCTTTTGACGTGCTTGCTGATCGTAACCTAGTTGTCATCGAGAGGGCACCTTCTTCTCCCTTAAATAAGATCAGTCCCACATATTAAGTGTTTTTTATCAGATCACTTGTTGAATACTCTGAATTTAAGTTAAATTTACACAGTATCTTGAACATCATGTAAAAGGCAAAATTTGTTACTCCTTAACCAAAACATTTCCAAATTAACCCGTATTATAAAGATGAAGTTGTCAATAACGCCAATGGCAAGCCATAAGGCCACTTTGTTTTGTTGTTGCTGCATAAAGGTAAAATTCTAACCTTCACTACCAAACCAGAATGTACACCTCTTCGTTTCATAAGCATTAACAAAGGCTCCTCGTAACCTTCATGATAAAATCCGGCAACAATTGATTCCTTCCCTTTAGCCTGTTACAAAATCATCATTGTAATTTGTGAAATAGGCACCGCGGTCTACTTTAGGAACGGTTTAAACAAGCAAAAACAAAAAGTAGTACAGAAAAAGGTTGTTTGTGCAAGATGTCATGCAAATTTTTAGCTAGGTTAAGCATCCTTGGAAACAAACAACATACATGCATGATATATACATAATATGTATAATATATGAAACTAATACAAAATAATATTATGCCGATATATGTGCTCACCCTAATAAATTGCTGGACCTTTTCAGTTGTTGCTAGTGGTGGGCGTTTCTTTATGTGCTCCCTCAATCCAATCAGTGAATATCTGCAGAAATCATAAAATGATCCTTAACAGCCTCATTAATTTATAGAAAATACAGAGGAGAAAAAATCAAGAAATAGACCATAACTAGTACAGTTCTTAAATTAATTATATAATTACATCTAATGTTTAGAGACAGGAGAAGGGGAAAAAATGTGGAATTATACCCCAAGAACAATCAACCCTAATGAGATCTATGCCTTAGATGCTCAGAACTAGATTATAGCTGATGTAAGATTGCATTTATATGTAGGGCATTATTCAAAAGAGCCACGGTAGAGTAACAGAAAACGTACCAAGTTTCTAAACATATTACACATCATCACAAAACCTGAAAGGGGAAAATATTATCTGGAAGAATATTTGAACGGTAGTTGAAAACATGGACTCGTAAACAGACTAGCTTTTAGTCCCATTTCAAGACTGACATTTTATTTGAACTTGAAGTTGGATTCAAATGTTAATAAGTATATTGAAACCCTTAACCACTTTTATTTACAAGTTATTTCTTCTTGTCCCCCCCCCCCCCCTTGTGATTACCATGGGAGCCAAAAATATGGAAGAAAACGAACTAAACTACATATATTCAGGTAGATTCATACAGAGATGGGCGAGCTTCACGTTGACTTATGTATGCAAAACCAACCTCCCCGTCCTGAAAAAAACTTCAAAAGTTTCAATGAGGGCAAAAAAAGGGAGGGAGCAGAGAGAGACAGAACAGTTGTGTGCGCCAACCTCAATAAGTTCTTTTGCCTGATGCAAGGATAAGTTTGTGTTAGCTCCCATAAAGTTCAGCATTTGTTCTTCAGTTACACCCCCCTGAGAAAAGGAATACTACTTTCAAATTTTGAAACTAGGAACAATTTCATAGCAGCAGAAGGATGTAGTTCTTAGACAATCTGCAGCAGTTACAAATCAACATCTACTTCCATTTTCCAGGATACATCATAACAAAGAAAAACATCCACATGCCACAGATACTGAGAACTTACCTTTGGTGGCATCCACTCCACACCATGAAGCAAGGAAGATTCACCATAACAGGATCTAACTGCAGCAACAAACAACGTGCTTCTAAAGAAACGTGTGTTCCCATCATAAGGTTCACCGTAATGGGTCAAAGAGCTAACATCAGCAACTGGAGCAGGACCTGATGGTCACTCAACAGATTAGCCAGAATATAATAAAACTTCATTTGGTTGATATTCACTTGCAATGCAGCATTGTGACAAGTTTCAAGAAAAAAAATACATGTAAATCACATACCAAGTTCATCATCAAATGCAAGGCAGTATGCTTTAAGTTCGCGATCTGTTTCCCTGTTCATACGCTGACCAATTAAGAAAGCTGAAAGCAATGATTCACTTACTCCAGTAGATTTTCCATCTTCAAATTTCAATGGAAGAACATCTTTCAGAACACCTTGGACTTCCTCATATCCAAGGTGACCTCCTGCCAAAATTTCTCTAAGAGCACCAACCAATCTCATTTCTGTCGTGCCATTCCCAATAAACTGTGGCCCTACTGAATTCCCTAATCCCATTATAGACCCTTCAGGATCAGCAATAAAAATCACATCAGGCGGTAGTGCTCGTAAGAGAAGTGGCCAAAATAAGTTCATTGCACGCCTTTCTCCTTCACTCCATTGAGTCTCTTCTGGAAAGGAATTTGCACGAATAGTCATTCCAGCAAAGAATGCTCCAATCTGTGCTTTTGAGACTTGTTCTTCATCTTTTAATTCCCCCCTAACTGTCAACATACGCAAAACAGTACCTAACTTAAGCCATAAAAATAAATTTCTTTCGAATTCAAAATCTTCAACAAAGACACCAAATCGGTAAAATTTGACCAACCTATATCCACTTGAAATATTTGAAGTTCTAAAAAATCATTTTAGAGCAAATTCCTAAGTTCCAAAAATGAACCAAAAGAAAAAGGCCAAAAGCATACTTCCCATCAAAACAATCTTACTCAAGAAATCAATTAAACCTCAAAAATTGTAGTATTAACGTTATAATCTAACTTCTGAGAGAAAAAGAAGCAATAGTTCCAAGAGAGAAATGCTTTTAACTATAAAATCATTTTAGAGCTAATTCCTAAGTTCAAATAAATAATTTTAGACCGAATTCCAAAGTTCCAAAACTAAAAACACAAGGCCAACACCATATCCCTTCCATCAAAGCAACCTTACTCAATAAAACAATTAAACCTAATAAATTGCATGAACTCTATAACTAAAGTTAAGAGAAACTAACAAAAGAAGCATATATTTCCAAGAGAGAAATAAACAAACTAATACTTAACCTGATCTCAAAATTGTATCCAGAACCTTAAACGCCTGTTCTTCCGAGAGCGGTCTAGTCTGCGTAGGTCCAGTACAAATCCTCGCTTGAGCTTCCAACACCGTTTGATTCGGCTTCGGCAACATAGACCTCCGATAAGTAGAAGAAATCGCCGGATTTCTCATATCAGATTCTTTAAGACCTAGCTCCTCTATAGTCGCCGAATCAAGCACTGCCTTCACGGCGGTCGAACGAGGTTTCCGGCGAATCAAACGGCAGCCGCCGTCTCTTTTCAAGAAATAAAGGGAGGTCCGAGATCGGCATGGATTTGGATCTCGAGAAACGATATTGATTGAAGTGAAATAAAGAGAAGAAGATTCTGGTGAGAGTAGAGCTCGCATTTTTTTGAATTTCTTTGATGAATTTGTTGGCCGTTGTTTTTTCTTTTCCTTTTTCTTTTTGGAGCAAATGAAAAAAAGTACGGAAAAAAAACGGCTTTTAAGGCGTTGAAGGTGGGTTTTGCGGAGATGACGAGGTGAAACAAATGGAGTTTTATCCACTACGCTGCTTGCTCAATTGGAAAAATTGCGCCTTCGTGGTTGCTCGCTGGCGCATTTATGGTAATTTTATTTTATTTATTATTATTATTATCATCTAAATTTAGTTTATTCTAGCATATATTTGACATATGAGTAAGTGGTTCGAGGGTAATAAAGTGTATTATCCTTCTATTTATTCTCCAGCGCATAAATGGTTGGGAGTTCACATTCTCATCATCTTTGGTAAAATCAAGCCCGCCACGTAGACATTCATAAACTGCTCTACCGTAGTTCTTAGCGGATAACCCCAATTTAGGTTTAATAGTACATCCTAATAGGGGCGACCATACTTGTTCAATTTATCTCCTTCAACTTTGGATGCCATGAGGCGGGCCTTGGAAAGTTTTAACATAAGCGATGAGGGATTCGCAGATCCTCTAGACGTAGCGCGCGTAGGGCTTTGAACCCAAATACATTACCCACAATGGAAGTAAACATGTTAGTAATGTGAGCTTCTTCAAAAAGGTCTAAAGGGTAAGCTACATAACATATATATTGATCTTCTTCTCCGTGAACAGGCTCAATGTGGTAGCATCGCCCTTTGTAACGATCAAGGCCGTAAGCCCATCGGGCCCACACGGTTGTCCATGTACCAAAGAGAAGATTCAGCAATACTCTACGCGGCCCTCGCTTCCTCAAAGTAAACTCCGGGTTGAGGAGTTACTCGGAAGGCTGCGAAGATATCAGTATCTTTGACTTCATATTGAGGAGTATAATAAGTCAATTTATACTCTTTAACACCAGCTTTGAATCCAACACTTGCTTTAGTACTCTGTTTGTGGTGACATAAGTCCCTCCCTACAACTCATGAATTAAGAATTCTCGCAACAACAAGGTCTACTCGATATAAATGAGGAGTTAATGAAACCTTTTCGAAGAAATCTTTCAAAAAATTATCAACGAATCCGAAATGTTCCTTATCAGACCATGGTGGGTTATGTGTATTTTAAGTATTATGTTAAAAAGAATAGATATTATTAGAATCTATAATGAGGTTAAAAAAATAGTTTATATTAATGTTTCAGAATCCGACTTGTGGTTGAATTGGGTAAGTTATTGATTTCATTGGTTCGACTGGTTTAATTAAATAAATAATTTAAAATTTTATGAAAATATTTTAAAATAATAGTAATTAGTTTAATTGATTCACTCGATTTTTAGCTCGATTAGTTAATCAATCGATCTGATGCCTCTCTCAAAATTGGTATCCCAATCTGGTACGATTTGAACAATCATGATCTATACTATGATTTAAGATTAACTTAGTTGTGAAATTACTAAAAAATTATTTTCTTTACAAAGTAATAATATTAGGTTAAAATATGCCATAGTCTCTATACCCTTCGTAAATTTAAAATTTAGTCTCTATACTTTTATTCCTAGAAATTTAATCCCTCTACTTTTTAGATTTCAAAATTTAGGTCTGACTGTTAACACTATTGACATTATTTTGTTAAATTCAAATTCATTACAAAGTCATTTTTTTAACTACACCGCTACCAAGTACCAAAAAAATAACAGTGTTAATAAATTAGATCCGAATTTTAAAATTTGAAAAGTAAATAAACTAAATTCCTGCAAATAAAAATATGAAACTAAATTCTCCTACGACATATTTTAACCTAAATATTACTATAAGTGTGTTTAAGTCTTTTATATTAAATCTAATATATATATATATATATACAGGATAGGATTTTAATTTAAAATACACGATTTTCAACACCCAACTTTATTATTTTAAGTAAAGCTTTATTTGTTTTGTACATCAATTTTTTTATAAATATATTCTATATATATTTTCACTCATTCTGTGTGGGTATGTCATAATCTAGTTATTATTATTACTATTACAAGCATATGTAAAATTAGAGTTGTTTTATACACTTTCGTAAATTTTTATATGATTAACATTTTAATGATTTAACTATTACATTTCATGTTTCATTTACGTAAATAATGCATGTCAAATTTAGTGTAAATTTAAAATTTTAACTATTTAATTTATATAAAAAAAGCTTTCAATTGTTGAATATTTATATATTTTTTATATTTTAAATTTATATAATAGTGATATCATTATTATATTAATAAATTAAATAATTAAAATATTAATTATACACAAAATAACAAAACTAAGTAAAACTACTTTAGTTTTATAATTTACTTTCATACAAGTGAATCTCTCCTTTATTATTATTTTAGTTATTATTTAAGTACCAAATGGAATAATGGAAAATTAGAGAAAAAAATGAAAGGTCAAAGCACGAAGTTTTGTGTCATAAAAATTAAAATATTAGTTGACATAAAATATAATTAAAATACAATAGAAAAATAACATGAATTAAAAATGCTTATGAGTGAGATTGAGTTATGATTAGAATAATTTTCATTTGCTTGTGGTCCAATGATAATAACTTATGTGAAATTAAAATATTTTGAGATCTAAAATTTAATTTTTATATGTAACCTTATCTCTTGTAAAAAAAATTGTAACCCCTTTCCTACTTTGAAATATATAATATAATCTTTTACTATACAAAAAATATTAAAATATTAATAGGTACAGTGACGAAATTAAAGAGATAAATTTATATTATTTATTGATTATATATATTTTTAAAATTTTAAAAAAAATGATATTTTTGGGGTTTAAAATATAAAATTTAAATTTTTAGGGGTTTAATGTAATAAAATTTATGTTAATTAGAGCATACATGACTTACAAACTCATGTAAATTTTAATACAATTATTATAGATAAACCCTAAATTCCATTGATATGGCTCCTTTGACGAGGGCATATTCTATTATAGATCAACCTTAATTTCCATTAAAGAGGGCACATATTCTATGATAAATAAACCCTAATTTCCATTGACGGTTCCTTTGATGGCCGCCAACCTTTCCAACAGAAGCTCAAACTCGGCATCACGACTCAGCATGCTAACCCTTGAGTACGTTGAGTCAACACCAAAACTCGGCCCGCCCCTTGTGATTATTTTGCTTTCATCTCTTAACAGATTCTCACAGTTCAAACCCTCCTTGCTCTTCAACCATGCAAAGGCTGCATCAGAAAAAGGAAAAGAAAGTTAAATATAATAAGGTTTCATGAAGGGATAAACTAACATTTAGTCCCTAAATTTATCAACTTTTCTCATCTTGGTGTCTGAACTTTTTTCTATCCACATTAATCTCGAAACTTTACAGTTTTTCTTAATTTGATCCATGAATTTAGATTCCATTAAGATGTAATGACATAGACCACATCGTACTTTGAGATTATGCCATGTCTTCATAAAGGACTAAACATCAGTGTTATTTATAATAAGTAAATAAGATTATTGAAAGCATTTATATACCAGGGTTTGAATCTGTATATTCGCCGGTGAATTTGCAATAATCTCGTGGGTACTTAGGCAGGCTGAAAACACCATTGCTTTTCATCCCCACTTCCCGGAGCTTTCCCCATCGTTCCGACATGAGGCGGCGGCCGTATTCGAAGAAGTTTTCACCTTTGAGGTCGGGATTCCGGCAGTCGTCGGCGATGACACCTAGGATCTTGGCGGCACGGAGCTGGGCTTCTCTGGATACGCCGATGCTGCTCACCTCTATAAACTTCACCATCTTGGCGGCGATCACTTTGTCCTTAACAATAGCCCAGCTGTAGAGTTATCAAAAGCAGATCATTTACGATGATGATAAGTATAATCTAGGGACCAAATTGTGACATAAGACTAATATTTTGATGGATTTTATATGTCATGTGAAAGGAGATGCTTACCCAATGCGAGTTCCAGCATGCCCAGTGGCTTTGGAGAAGGTGAAAAGCATAGCATCATGGTCAGCCTTGCTAGTAATGGGTGCGTACTGAGGCCAATAGTAGGCTAGGTCGTGAATGGCTTTACCACCTTCACGATTCACCACGGTTCCTCGAATCGACCCATCGGGGTTGTTCGGCGATGTGACCACCTCGATGTAGGGTTCGTCTTTATCGTAGCAATTTGCATCGCCTGCCCATTTATACAGCTCCGATCGCAGGAACTTCGTCTCCTCTGGATATGACTGCAAGTTACAAGGTAAAAGAAATAGTAAATAGAGGTTAGTAAAGAAAGCCTAAAACGACGTAGTTTTGGCAGCACCGATCCGTGCACGTGCTATTTAATCAATTAATAGTGTCATCAATTTGACTTTAGCCTGAAATAAAAAGCAGAAGGACCCTTCAAGTACTGGGTTAGAATTAGACCATAATTAAAACATGGATATTTCTATTTGTAAATATAATATATATTTTATTAAAAATTGAAAATAAAGTAAAATTATATATGAAAATATATTCAAAAAATATACGTTAAAACCAAATATATATATATATAATATACACTAACGGCTGCAATTGTATGCTTACCGAGTAGAAAGGGGCGGCAGCGACCACGTTAATAGGTTCAGGCAAATCAGGAGACGAGAGGGCGTATAGCAAAGCATGGAAGAGCTGGGTCGAGCCATTCCCGACAACGATGAACCTATCATCATCGACCATGGCATTCCCAACGACACGATGCAGTGTCCGAATGGCAATGTCGAGCTCCGGCAGCAAAAACCAACATAGGTTCATCGCATTGCAAAAGTAGCTCATGAATTCATCTCCAGCAATAACCACTTTACACCTATCTCCCATCTTCTTCCAGTACGGCTCGTAAATCGTAGGATCACCGCTGCATGTACTAACTGAGTTAAGTTTTGGGTTTTAATCACCCCTTCACTATTCATTACATAGCAAATGCATGCATGCAGTGGCGGACCGTAATGGAGGTCAAAGGGGGCCTTGCCCCCCTCCTAATTACTTTTGGAAAAATTCATTTTTCCCTTGAAACTTGTTGAAAATTTTTAATTTAACCCCTCCAAATTTTTGAAAATCTTCATAATGTCATTTAATTGCTTTGAAAATTTTACTTAAACCCCCCAAAACTTAAGTCTCAATATCTGCCATTGGATGGATGCATCAAGGGAAAATTGTTAGACTCTAGATTTAGAGTCCATGAAGGGTGGTAAAAATTTTGTTATCTTTTAAAGACATTGCATGAAATGAATAAAGCAAAATATCAACGTAAAGGCAACCAATGGAAGCAGTGGACTAACCGAGCAACATTGATGATAGGGTCCGCGGAGAGAGTAGTAGGTTTCTTCACGGCGGAGGAAACTGTGGATTTGGCTGCCGGAACAGCCTTCTCGACCAAGCCGACAACCATCTTGGCTTTTCTTTATAAGAGATTAAAACCAAACTTTTCAACAAATAAGTTTACTGTCGGTGTAATGAGGTATATGGGTACATTCATGCATACATATATATAGGGGAAGAGGAAATGGCAATTTGTTTCTTTTAGAGTAGATTATACAGTGAATTAAAACAATATTTGGTTTTTGGTTGAATACCCAAAAAGGAAAAAAATAGAAAAAAAAATCAAATAGAATTGGTTCATTGAAAAGTCGTAACTATTCGAATAAAAAGGGTTTTATTTGTGATTCGATAACAATAACTTTAAGTGGAAATACATCGTAATAAATATTAGGTTTAATACATAATTTAGTACTTGAATTTGATTTTTTTTTTAAATATGGTACATGTGTTTTATTTTTGTCCGATCTGGTATCTATATTTGACAAAAATTATATATTTTAATATCAAAAGGTAATGATGTTAACTTTTTAATATTTAATTTGAGTTTTATAGTTGATTTGATCAGATTAATCGGACACAAAATTAAACAAATTTACAATTAACACTAGATTTATTCTATTAACAAAATCATGAAAAATTGAAACCTAATAATATTAGCAATTAACTTTTATTGAATCAATTTTAAAACCCGAATTAAACAATAAAAAATTAACTATCAAAACTTAAATTTTTATTAAGTAATAGATTGACTAAAAAACAACTCAAATATCGTATTAAGAAACTGTCAAATTTAAATATCGAATGATATATAAGGGTAAAATAATAATGATAATATACCTTCAAATAATAATGCATGAAAAGAGAGGGAAAAAAAGACAAGTGGATAAACATGTAATGCATGCAGGAAATAAGTGCCGTATGAAAAGGAATCCAAGACAAGCAATACAACAAGACAAGAAAGGAGCATCCGTTATGTAAAGATTGCAATGGTTTTAGTGCCGATGAATCTTGCATGTGATTTGACTAGTAGTAAACCCATGGGTGACTGAATATAGATTATATACGTTACGAGTCAAAGGAGATTAAAATATATGGAACGATAGTTTGTGTCGGTGCGTAGCATTGTTTCTATATATTATGGGTGAATAATAATATAATATTTTATTATTAAGTAACATAAAAGAATATTAAAAAGACTAAATTACACGTGTAAATATTGAGAGTTAAATTTTTAAAAATTAATATTAAATTGATATAATGTACAAATGTTGATGATTAAAATTACTATTATGTCAATTTTAAAAGTTGTCACTGTTAGCCAATTAGGGATCTAAAAAGATAAAATCGAATAGTTGAGTAATCATTTTATAACTTTTCATAGTTGAGTGACAAAAAAAGAAATTTACTAATCGTTGGGTGACTACTAGTATAGTTTACTCAATAAAAAATAATGGAGGACTTATAAATAAATATTTATTATAATTATTATATTTTTTTCTCAAGTTTTGGGTTAGAGTTTATGATTTAGGATTTATATTGGGTTTTAAATTTAGGGTTTATATAAAGCTTTAGGTTTCAAATTTAGAGTTTATTTTTAAATAAAGTTGTTATTATTCATTTTATAAGCCCTCCATTATTTTTTATTTAGGGTTTATAATGATGCACGAGCCTGATGCACTGACAGTTCATCAAATATCCCCCTTATATATAACAATTTCTAACATAGTAGCAAACATGATAATATAACAAACCACTAAATAATTAATAAACTTCACCAGATCTTCATAAAATATTTTCTGTCCATAAAATGTCGGCATACCAATCGTTTCGCGAACATCGTCAACCACCAAGTGGGCAGAAAAAAAATTCCTAACATAGTAAGGAGAAAATATTATAATATAACGAGCCATTGAAAAATTAATCAATTTCACCACGTTTTCATAAAACACACTCTATCAATAAAATGTCGGCATACCAATCACTTCACGAACAAATGTTCAAAAAGAAAACGTAGCCAATCGCCAAGTGGGCAAGAAACAAATTTCTAACATAGTAAAAAGCAAACATAATAATATGACAAACCACTAAATAATTAATCAATTTCACCACGTCTTCATAAAACATTCTCTGTCAATAAAATATCGACATACCAATCACTTCGCGAACAAATGTTCAAAAAGAAAACGTGGCCAACCACCAAGTGGGCAGGAAACAAATTCCTAACATAGTAAAAAGCAAACATGATAATATGACAGACCATTAAATAATTAATCAATTTCACCACATCTTCATAAAACATTCTCTGTCAATAAAATGTCGGCATACCAATCGCTTCGCGGACAAATGTTCAAAAAGAAAACGTCGCCAACCACCAAGTGGGCGAGAAACAAATTCCTAACATAGTAAAAACCAAACATGATAATATGACAAACCACTAAATAATTAATCAGCTTGATCACGACATCTCCATAAAACATTCTCTGACAATAAAACGCCGGCAGACCAATCGCTTCGCAAACAAACATTGAAAAAGGAAACATCGTCAACCACCAAGTGGTAGCTAACTGACACAAAAATGGACTTTCAAATGAATCTCTTGTCCAAAAAGGAAGACATTCCGCCATTAATGTTAAACAACATTTAGTAATTATCAATTTGAGAAAGGATTGTATGAAATAGTGATGTCACGTCATCTGCATCCCTTTTCTAATAGTTTAATATCATATCAATGTTTTCATTCTGAATTTCAACATTTTCATCTTAACAAAATTTCAAATCCTAATGAAAATCCTAAAATTTAAATTAAAAATCCCATAACGCCATAAGAAAAACATGGCATTCGACTAAGGCTAAGAAGAAAAGAAAGAGGGAGTATTTCAATTGTTCTCTTGAACAAGAAATAAAACAATACTTAGAATCTTTGCATAATCGAAGTATTTAGGCAATAAAATAGTGGAGAATTTTTTATCACGTGATCTTATCTCTAAGCAAAGAATCACTATCAATTTCGCACTACCACCTTATTATTAAATAAAATAAAAATAGTGGATGATTTATAAATAAATACTAAAAATTTTACTTAAAACATAATTAAATATTAATTGTAATTATTATATTTTTTGTCATTCAAGTTTAAAATTTTTTATTTTTGTTATTAACGTTATCGAAATTTAATGTTTTGGTCACTCTTCGGTTAAATCACTAATTGTGGTTTTTTTTATTTGCATAATAACAAATTTAGCCCTCCAATGTTTATAGATTCTATAAATTTAGTCTTAAAAAATTCAATAAATTTAGCCATCAATTTTATATATTTTATCAATTTAGTCTTGATTCTTAAAAATTAAAAACTAAATAACTTTAAAAATTAAAAAAATATTTAAAAGTTCATTTTTCGATAAAAATATATACAAAATTATAAAAATATTTATAAATAAATGAATAACTATTTTTCTCATTTTCTAACATGACATTTATTTATTAAAATAATAATTTTATGAATAAAATAATAATCTTATAAACAAAAAAAAATAAGGGGAAAAGTCATGGATTCTTAAGCAGTTCAACTTTTCCATTTTTTCAACATTAACGACTACCATGTTCAGATTGGATCAAATACTACAGCCAAAGGTCGAAAAGGGTTAAGTTGTTGCCCAAAATGAGTTTGTTGAGTTTGAGTTTGTGCTTGAGGAGAGCATGATTGGGTATATCTAGGTAAAGATGAGGTCTTAGAGACCTAGTAGGTAGAAGGTCATGTTGGTAGTTTCCCAATTCCTAGTTCGGTGACATGATGATGAAGGATGTGAAAATCAAGAAGTTCAGAGTAAATGTTATTGATGCTGGTGGTTGTGGGCGATGGTGATGTCCAATGCTTGACAAATTTGATGAGGACTGAGGAGTAAAGTCAAAATGTATAATGAAATTTATTATTTATAAAATAAACTAAAGAAATGAAAAGTGTAAATCTGGTTTAAGGCTTAATTGTGAGGTTCTTTTCAATATTTTATTTATAAGTACAATATTTTAATAAATAAAATTCATGTCAGAACAAGAAAAAAATGAATATTCATTTTTTTATATTTTTTTATAAAACATGTTTGTGTTGTTATAAAAAAATGAACGTTAAAATAAGTTTTTGTAATTTTTTTTAAATTTTAAATTTGAATTTTTAAGAAGTAAAACTAAATTAATAGAATGGGTAAAGTTGAGGATTAAATTTGTTAAATTTTTTAGATTTAAGACTAAATTGATAAAATCTATAAATATTAAAAGGTTAAATTTATTATTATACCAATAAAAAAACCATTAACTCAATATATTAAATTTTGATAATTTTAATAACAAAAATAAATAAAAAAATAAACTTAGAATAACTAAAATAGATACACATTAATTGTTGGCCACTATTTTCCCCCAACTTTAGATACATGTAACTTTGGAAAAGACCAAAGACCTAGCCCAAGCATCCAGCCCATATGAACAAGATCAATTCATTAGGCCAGAAACATGACCCAAAACCTATTTTGTGAGACCTATCTTCTCAACTACTTTTTTCATCAAATTGGGTTAATCTTTTTAGATTAATGATTAAGAATTATAATTTCTATTTATTTTTTTGAACAATCTCGTTATAGGTTCTGGTTATATCTGTTATTTTAGATACAATGGTTAAAACTTTCCATAGCCCCCCCAACCCATAAATAAGAGGATAATACGCTTCAGCACACTTGAACCTACGTCCTCCTATATTGACAACAATCCTAATATCCTAAAAAAGAAAGAAGGTTAGGGCTTGATTTTAAAGCAATTTCCTTTTTAAGTTTTGTCTTCAAGGCTGCCTCAAAGCATTCCATTTCCTAAAACAAACATATATATGAAAGAAAATTTATCATCATTGTACCAAAAAATAAAAATAAAATGAAAGAAAAATATGGACAAATGGGGTCGAGCTTTGAGTATTATATCATTTATGTGGGTTGAATTTGGACAAAAATATTATTCATATTTTGGCTTAAACCGAACTTAAGTTAGCACGGAAGAATTTGATACTTGAACAAATATAATCACGAAGTGAATAGTAAGTTGTTGTGGAAGATATGGATATTTGGATCGATTCAAGTATATTTTTGTGCTTGAGGGTAGAAAATTTATATTTATAAAAAAATTATATGAAAAGCAAACGAGGCTTTGAAGTGACAATGAATTTGTACACCACTTATATTAAATTTTGAAGAAAAAAAAGGTAAATTATTTCATGTTCACTAAATTATTAGAATGTTTTGGTCACTATACTTTAAAAAGTTACAATATGGTCAGTAAATTATTTCAAAGTTTAAGTTACTGAGTTGTTAAAATCTGTAACACCCCTTAATCCTATCCCGTAGTCGGAACAGGATTACGGAGTATTACCGGTCACTACAGTTCGATCACAATTAATAGAGAAAGAAATACAATTCAATTCATAAAATATATCTTAATGTTCCTTTAATGGGCCCTCGAGACTTAAAATGTATGTTAGAACCAAATCGGAACTCAATCGGAAGCTTATAAAATTTTTCATAAAATTCTTAAAGTTTCCCTTTTATAAACAGTACCACACGCCCGTGTGGCTTATGTGACACGCCCGTGTCCTCTACCTGTGGAGCTCTCTGACTTTTGCCTATGAACAAATTAATTTCACGCGGCCAAGACACACGCCCGTGTGCTCAGCCCCGTGTGGCAATCTGTTTTAAAGCATTTTAGGTGCAGGGGACACACGGCCTAACAATATACCCGTGTGCAAGTCGTGTGTCTCACACGGTCTGGTCACACTCCCGTGTGCCAAGCCGTGTGGACTCTATAATGAGTCTTTCACACTTTACTAGCCAACCCTGCAAATTTCAAGCCATAACCAATACAAATATCCATACTAAACCAAAACAATACTTGACTTAAAACACTTATCATGTATCATTATCAATTATCAATTTACTTATTTCACTATTACAATCACAATGCAAAATAACTCACTTAAGACATCCTAGGTACATGTCATTACCAGTAATATACATGCATTACCTCATTGAATTCAGGATCGGCCTGGGATGCTAATTCAACATTCTAGCTTTATTTAACCTGCGCACGGAAATAAACCGTATGTTGAGTATGAACTTTGAGATTTCAATCTAATAATCTTAATAGTTCAATCATTTTGTTTTCGTTTTATAACATTAAGATCTTGTTAATCAATTTCAATGAAATATATACAGTTTCAGTGTTGGTTTAATATCAGTCGATTTTTCATTATCATACAGTAACAACCAATATTCAGTATCATCCAGACATTCAGTAGTAGTCCAATATTCAGTAACAATCAGTTAATCCTTATTGTTCAGTATCAGTCAGTCAACAGTAATAATCAGTTAATCAATAATAACCATTTATTCAGAAACAGTTAATTATTCAGTAGCAGTCAATTATTCAGTACCTTTATTTACCCTTATTAACATGAGTCAGACTTGGACAGATACACGAATCCAACCCACACACCGGGATAACACACAGTGTTTCATCGGTCGAAACTAGAATACACCGTGAATAATAGTAACGATGCGATGCGGTACACATAGTACCTCATCTAAACAAATCCGAGCGATAAAGATATAATGAAGGTGCGGAGTACCTCTTAGGAATGAATCGGAACAAGAATGAAGAAGATGCGACACTTATAGTGTCTCATCGACACAAAGTCGGAATATCCCTAAACACTTCCAGTCCTATGGCATGTCAACTATATCCGACTAGCCCGACACTGTTAATAGGGTTTGCATTTCACTTTCAAATTTTCGTATAACAGTTAATACATTTCAAATTTAACAATTCTTACCTTTAATTTACTTACCATACATAATAAAGCAATACATACAATATTTAACTTAAAAGCTCAGTTTATAGAAATACAAACCGTGAATTTTTCTTGAGTTTACTCCTCGTCCACCTTTTCATTTCCTTTCTTCATAGATGCCTCGGGTGCGATGTTGATTGCAGTAAAAATATGAAAAACCAGCTTAAGAAAACCCTTCTATGGTGTTTTTGCTGATGAGAATGCAGAAAAAAAAAAGAGAAATCTAGATAATTCCACTTTAGTCCTAGCTTTATTAAGTAAATTTTGCAATATTCCAATTTTACCCTTAATTCTCCTTATTTTCTTACTGATTTCATGCCCTTGCCATCCAGCCCAATTAGACCTTGGGTCTATTTGCCTTTTAAACCCTCTTTCTTTTATCATTTAAGCTATTTAATCATTTCCCATAATTTTACATTTGTTACAATTTAGCCATTTTTATTCAATTAACTATCGGAACTTTAAAATTTCTTGACGAAACTTTAATACTAACTTATTAACACTCCATAAATATTTATAAAAATATTTATGGCTCGGTTTAAAATTTTCAAAGTCTCGATACCTCATTATCGATTCTAACTATTTTAATATTTATTTTTAGTACATTATTCGCTATTTTAAAAATTTTCCTAACTTCACATTTAACTTATACTCACTAAATTAATAATATTTTCTACTCATTTGTCGGATTTAGTGATCTCGAATCACTGTTTCGACACCACTGAAAATTTAGGCTATTAAAAAATCGCTATTGTATGACATTCTCTATTTGTATCGCATGCACTAATTGAAAAACTCTCATTTCCCTCTCTTCTACAATTCGATTTTTTTCATGAAACAACTTTGAACATCACAAATCTGCGAACCAACATCCAAATAGTTTTCTTCTTTAATCTTCGATACTGACACTCAAATCGACTTAGATCTAAGGTATATTCTTCTACTTGTCGATGGGTCCTAATCCATCATACTGATCGCTGAATTGTCACTTGGAGGTTGTTAGTCAAACTTTTTTTAAATAAAAAAACTTAAGAGCATAGTGGTTTCAGTTTATTAAATAAAAACATTTGAATAGTTCAATGATCATTTTATAACTTTTTTAAATTGAGTAATTAAAATGTAAACCTATTAGTAATTTAACGACATCGAGTGTAATTTACCAAAAACAAATTTATGACTTAATTTGGTGGGTGGTCTAATCACTAGAATTGAGTCATTTCCCATTTAAAAATAACTGTCCTTTTACATATGGGAAAGTTTATCATTTTTGTATGAATTTTATTTTTTAAATGATTGGAAGATAGTAATTTTGTTTAGAGAGATAAAATTATAAAATTTTAAATAGATAAAATTTTAAAAAATTGTATTTAAGATTTAAAATTAAATTATTAATTTTTTATTAAAAATAAAATTTTGGGATTTAAAAATATTATTCGATTTCTCTCTTCTTTACTTTTCGTATGAAATATGATCTTTTAAATATATAAATTTAATTTATATCAATTGAGCTAGCTTGAAATGATTTCAACTAGGACTAATGCAGGGTCCATTACTTGAATATTTTCCAAAAATGTGAACCTCATGTACTTGCCTTGCCAGAAACCTAACAACAATTATTGGAAATAGAATCATTGGATCATTCAAGTACCATTTTGAAAAAAAATCAAAATTATTGACCTATTGCTTATTATGAAGTCATTGGGTTTAATCTTTGGAATTGCTTATGTTCAATTAAGATGAAAATGAAAAATTTCTTACAAATTTAATTTGATATTCAAAGTTGATTCTACAAAAGAAGAGTACATGCTTACTCAAAAGAAAATTTAGTGCTTCTTCTAAGAACCTAGAAGCCTTACCTAAGAAAACTTAAATCCAATTATGAGTTTTAATTTAAAACAAAATAAGATAAATAAAATATCATGTTATTAGAGTGTCGATCTTATTTCGGTTCATCGATGATTTAAATACCAGCAACATTGAAGAGATAAATTGGCTTGTCAAGATAAGAGGTATGTAAAGTTTCACAATGATGTTGATGTTTGTTTATATTCATCAGCGGTGTTAGTGGGCTATTAGTTATGGTAAAATTGCATTTTGGGCCTAAAAATTAGAAAATTTTGTTTTGGTCCTTTAAAAATTATAAAGCTATAGACTATTAAATGGTAAAATTACATTTTTATTATTGTAAAAATATATAACTTAATTCTACCCCGCAAAAAAAATTTCCTTACTTGGCCTCTATCTAAATTATAAGATAAGTCAGGATTTCTTCGAGAAGGATCAAGATAAAGTTATAAATTATAAGGATCCAAAGTTTTAAAGAATTTTGTTGCCCCTCTGATTTGTTAACGGTAGACAAACATAAAAGAGATCCAACTCAAGATCGGTTAAAAACTAATTATAAAATATTTAGTTGAGAGGAATGAGTTTTTTTTTTTTTTTTTTTAAGAATCTTTCTAAAAATATCAATACTTTCGAGACTTGTAGTTGTTTTTTTTAGGGCTCGAATTATATTCTTTCTTCAATAGTACAATGTGTCCTATCAATGCACTCAATATTTATTTGTATGATTGAATATTTTCTTTGAAAAATAAATACATTTTTTTATAAATATTACAAACAGGTGTTTGACAAAAACTTTAACCACTCCTCTATACAAGTCAAGACAATTATTACAGATACATGTTTGAGCAACTTTATAACAATCGAAATATTAGAAAGAATGGGACAAAACTCACATGTGACATATGCACATAACATGACTAGACATACATATATTATAATTACGTATAATAAAACTCGAACTTAAATATTAAAAACCAAAAGCTTCTACCTTAATTAATAATATCAACCTTTCAATAAATATTAATATTTTTTTGTGTAATTAAATAATCAATAGATTCCAATGGATACAAGAAAGAAAGAGAAAAAAGGAATTAGTGGGGGAAAACAAGGAGATACGAATCTAAGTTAGAAAAAACATTGTAGACTAGCATTAGTTAGTGGAGATTCCAATAATCAAAGTAATGCCCACCATTCATTCAAAAGCACTCTCAGTGTTCATCCTTTTTCATAGCATACATAAAAAAAATGCAATAAGTTTGTTTTATAAATGTTTGCATTTTACTAATAAACAATCAAATTCATTATTTATTCAAATAAAGTGTTGTCAAACAATCGATCTTTACCCGCGCTAGGACACATGGTAAGTTAAAAAAATGTTTGAGCAGTAAGTTTGCTACTAGTAAGTCAAGAGATCATTTGCAAGCTCATCCTTCCGAGATGATCACCTGCATAATGGATGGTTTAATTTTCATTGAGAACATGAAGTTGTTAGTCACTAAACATCACATGGGCTCAATTATTTTATCTCATCAAGTCAGAATTAATGACAAAATTTGTCTTATCACAAACATCCCCCCATGCACTCTGTAATGATGGCCAGATGACTAGTCTAATACGTTAGCACTACTGTACACGGACCTTCACCTATAAATACCTCTAGAAATAATGAAGAAAGGATCGACTCTTCGAGAATAGTAAACCTACACTCTGTGAACACTCTTTTAACTTTCAACCCTTATACTCCCTCCACCTTCATTCTCTATTACCTCCAGCTCTTCACCCTGACTAGATGAACCGGCTTTTATAACAACCTCCGCTACCCCTCAATACTCCCTCTTTGCTGTATCAATCTATCAACCTCCACTCTTTGCCGTGTTTTGGAACCTAATTTTTACCCAAAAGTTTAAAAAATGCCACTTGTAGTCTATGCCACGTAAGCAATTTATTAGTGGATTAACAAAAATTTTAATAGCAGTGACTAGTTTGAACAATTATATTAATTAGAGTGAATAAATTGAAAAAGAAATTTAAGTTTTAGAATGAACTTTGGATGTGGTTTACCCAATTTTTTAATATTTGATCTAAATATTATCTACCATCAAATATTTTCAAATGTTTACGAGTATCCAAATATTTGCAATTTATTGTTGATAAAGTCTTGGTTTATTGGTAAAGGTGGAGGTCGGTAAAGGTGGAGTTCTTGAGTTTGAATATTTAGTTTTGAAATTTATCATATTCAATTATATATGAATTTCAAGACTCCATTATGCGCTGATGTCATTTGTGAGTTTTAATCGTTTTGTATAATTTTATTTGTATTGAAATTATTTTAATTCTATTTGTTGAATATCTTTATACATGATTTTACTATTATAATTATATTCTATCTATTTTTCTCCCACAGTAACGTCATTAACCACTTTATACTCAAATAATCAGCTATTTAAAGCCCACTATCAAGAGCCAGGCTCTCTCCACTAGCTTGTGAGAGACGTCCCATCGGTTTATCATAGTTGATACATAGGTATAGCATCATTTTAGCAAAGAAAAAAAAAACACTCATGACCATGGGGTCTTCACAAAAAGCATTTAGGGCTATGGATTCCTCAATTCACCTTCCTCCAATGAATTAAAAGCTCTTTTCTCTTGTGCTTCACTCACATGGCTGCATGCATGGAGGAGGAGGAGGATGATACGTTCCTATAGAGTAGCTAGCTAGCAGAGGCTTTGGCTAATGCAGTGGCAAACCGGCAAGTCACACAAAGGCAATGGACTCCATCTATGAGTTCTTCTTTATTCATGGCTATAATTTTATGCTTGTTTTTCTGGTATTTTTATTGGGTTTTTTAAAAGGATGTTTTGAAATGTAATCTTGTTTTGTGATTGTCAAAATTTACTATTAGTTTGTGATGGATTTTGCTTTGAAAAGGTCAGAAGTAACGTTGTTTTAGGGATGTTTTGAAATGTAATATTGTTTTGAAAAGCTTGGGAGTGTTTAAAATTCTACTTAGAAGTGTTAAAATTAACAAATTTGATTTGAAAATTTAATCTCAACCTAAAAAGTAGTTGTTAGCTATATTCAGTTAAATTTCGATATTAGTCTTGTATTATGCAAAACCTTGTGAATTTAGTTTATGTACTCTAATTGAATTATTTTTAATTTTTATATTTTTTAAATTTCAAAATTTCAATCTTAACACAACTATAAGCAGGTAAATCCATTGATTGAGGGTTTCTTTTTTTTAATAATATATGAAACTAGCAAGTTGAAAATGTCATTACATATTTGATATTATGTTTATCATATAAAATTTTGGAAATAATATAATTTAATTAATTTAACAATTACCAAATGATTAAGACTGAAATTTTAAAATTTTAAAATAACAATAATTAAAAATGACTAAATAAAAGTATGGAGACCAAATCCATAACTTACATGTAGTATATAGATTAATAACAAAATTTAATCTTTCAAAATTTGTAGAAGTTAACGTTTGGTTAAATATGATATATATATATATTCATTCTTTGTATGATATAAGTATTTTCAATAGTTTTTTTTATTGGTTTGTTGAAAAGAATTTTTTAATAAATTCGAATGTAAGTATTGAATATAAATATTTGTTCGAGATAAGCATGTTGATTTTTTTTTAAAAAAAATTCATACTTCTGAAAATATTTTTAAAAAAAAAACCGTGAAGGTTGGTTTGAAAGAATAGGGTTAAATGACAAAGTGACTTTGAGAAGCTGCATGATGGCCTATATATATATTTTATCTATCTTGGGTTCAGATGTAGGTGCAGATACGAGTGTTGGTCTCATATATATATATATATATATATATATATATATATATATATTTGATTAAGATGAGTTTTATTATATTGCCATTATCAATTTATATTATATTCATATGATAATTATCAATAATCATCGAAATTATTGATTAAGTCAAAGTTATTCACAACAATATCCGTACGTATCTTTCTCTCAAGTAATTTTTCTTTTTGAACTTTACATTGACATCCACATAAATGAGTATCGAATATAAGTACGTGTTTAATGTAAGTATGTTCAATTTTTTAAAAATACTTAAATATAAAAATATGTTTGGCATGTGTATTTAAAAAAAAAAAAATAGTTAGATTGGGAAAGACAAGTTTATTAGTGTCATTAAGAAAATAAAGATGGGGAGACAAAAGATGTAGAAAATTTTTAAGATCTTTATTGCTGACAAATGCCATTTATGTCTAAGATTTCATGTTCACTTTTCAGCAAATAAATTCCAAATGTTTCAGTAACATGGCAAAAGGGAAATCTAATGAAAATGACCCACTTGAAAAGGAGAAAAAAAAAAAACAGAGACCGAACATGAACCCGAACCGACAACTTAGGCAGCTGCACTGATGTATTGGATAGCTTGTTGGCAAATACCGGTCATCGTAGCTTCGGGACCATAGACCTACGAGAGAAACACGCCGAATAGGAAACAAACATATCAGCAAATTTTTTTATTTTGGAAAATGCTGTAGACCAATAATCGTTTGTCTATATAGTATGGTTACCTCAATAGGGATTCCGATTTCCTCTCCAAGTGCCCGCATTTTCGCGAGGCCCCTCTGGTAATTTGGACCTCCTCTCCTCACGTATATCATCATCCGAGCGGCTTTGAGCTTTGATTCCTGTATAAATTTGGACGTCCGGTTATTATTAGTAAGTAAAAGCGGACAACGAGAGAAGCAAAACAGTGAAAACACCACTATAGAGATGCTTACCTTCTCCTTCAAGGCTCGGATAATGCCGTTAAATGTAGCACCGACATCAGTAAAGTTGGCTATTCCTCCGCCAATTACGAGGGCTCTTTTGCGACCATCAGGGTCCGCGGTTGCACACTATCAAGGAAAAATGAAATTATTTGTACAGCCAAAATCATATGCTTAAGATGCTTATGATTGAATTGTAAGTTTTACATCAGAAATTACTCAAATAATGTTTTGTGGTGCCTTCAAGAAAAGTTAGAGACGGCATTAACCGATCAAGTACAAGATCCTGATTTCTACTTTTAGCAACATTGTAATGTGAATGAAGGGCTAGAGTTCCTTACATCAATAACTACTCTGGCATACTGCAATACTTCCTCTTCGTTGGGTGCTCCACTGTATTCTGCATAATTTCCGAGCTCAGAAGCAAAACCAAGATCTCCAACCTGATCAGGCAATGAATTACACAAGTAAATCAAACACATTACTGATATCATAAAATTGCAGGGTTTTTAGTCCTATATTGAAAACCCGGAAAGTGAAAAGAAAATAACCCACCGTATCAGCGTAGATGACACTTGCACCTCCTCCAGCTACCATTGTCCAAATGCGTCCCTTAGGGTTCAACACCGTAAATTTCAACGATGCACTGGTCTGCAATATATTTTTTAAGTTAATACCGCAGGTGTGGATGAAGCTATTAAATGAACTGCAACATGGTTTAAACCATTTTTTCCGGAGAAGAGTTCATAAATTGTGAAATAGATGGTAAACGGAACAGATGATTCGGGGTGATCGATAAAATGTCCATATGTTATATCATATACAGCTCGAGGTTCCCGTCCAATTGGGTGATTAGCAAATAAAAGAAGATTCTGCATGCAAGGCGAACTATCTATTAAATCTAACTTACCTTCTCGTCTAACCCGTGAATATAGCTTTCGGTTGCACTCATAATTCTTCCAAAAGGCAATGGGAATTCGACATTACCCCACCTACAAAAGAAATGAAATTGCATCAGATGAATTTTATTGACACTCCACATAGCATGTTGAAACAATAAATTGATCAAGCTACTGATAAAGGGGGGTATATATACTTCTTGAAGTTCTTGAAAGCAGCAGTGTCATCCAGCTCGCCTCTCATGTCTAAAGGATAAGGCTTTCCGTCGACCAGCGTGAAAGGGTTCATCTCGAGGAAAGTGAAATCGAGATCTGACATTTTCGAACTCGAAAAAGTTAATTACAAAGTACCGAATGTCAGTTTGAATAGTTTTAGATTCAAGAAAGATATATATATGCCATACCTTGGAACAGATTAAAGATCACTTTGATGAACTCCTCGATTTCTCCTTTGATCTATAATGAAAACAACATATATTTAGTTAAAGATTGAAAGAGCATGTTACAGTATGCATACGTTTTGATTCGTTGATGTAGTAGGAAAATCTATCTGATGAAGTTGTCCGTATGAAGACGAAGAAACATGCTCGAGTTAAGAAAAGACTGCTCACTGAATCATTAATTATTTGGAAAAATTACCTCCAAGGGAAGGGTTGCAACAAGTGGAGCACAAGTTTCTGATGTCAAAAGCGACCCGGTTGGGACAGATATGGTCTTGACCTATATGAAGGGTACCTCAACTTAGTTAGGAAACTATTAAGGTAAAATCGAAACAAGAAACAAGAAACAAGAAACAAGAAACAAAAACAAACCGAGTACCAGTTTTAGATCATCTCAAGGTACCTTATCCCAGTTCTCTTCAATTTCAATCCCTCCACACTCTGAAAAGCTAATGCTGCAACCAAGTCGCTCAGAGACAACGTTAAGGTAGAACTCTTCATTGTGAGGGATGAAAGGTTCAACAATGAAAGTTGTAACAGGTCCCTTGCATCCACTCATTTCCACCTGTAATTCACGAGAGGTTAGCATAAAATCGAACCTTTGACCTTTAATAATGACAAATTAATGACTAAAATGTACAAAACCGAAAGTGAACCTCTTTGCCAAGGCGCTCTTTCACGAAAGCAATAACTTGAGCAAAATCCAGATTTAAGCCAACCAAACCACTCTTCCCACGCTTACCGAACAACATATCAGGTTTAACAACCAGTTTCTGTGACGAAAGCCATGGCTCCTTCTCTACTAGCTGATTGAAATCAGTTGATTCCGTAATCTAAAACCAGCAGCACAACCAAACAAATTACTCAAAGTTCAATTCTATAGAATAATCATAAATCACTAAATGAATAGGTAGGTCAATATCTTAAATTCATATTAAAATTTCAAAAATTCTTGATCTGTAAATTTTCTTTTCATAAAACTATGAGTAATTAAAGCAACTCTTCTAACTTAATTCTGGATCAAGAAATTCTAAAAGCTGATAGAATCGATTCCATGATCTAAAATCAGTGACACAACCAAACAAATTAGTCAATGTTCAATTTCATACAATAATCATAAATCAAGGAATCAAGGAAGATCAATATCTTAAATTCATATTCAAATTTGAAAAACTTCCTGATCTGGAAAGAATTTTCTTTTTCATAAAACTAAGAGTAGTTAAAGCAACCGGACCTTCTAACTTTATACTAGATCCAGAAATTCTAAAAGCCGAACAGTATTTTTCTAAGATTTGCTTTGAAATAAATTCAAATTTATCAGCAAAGAAACACTAATACAAATCAAAATAAAAAAATGACATTGACGAACTTTAAAATGAAAAGCGAGATCAAGAAGGACACAATGAACTAAAAATCAATTCAAACTAATCACCAAAGAAATACTAACACAAATCAAACTTTAAAAAAGACAATAATGGTGAACTTTGAAATGAATAGCCAGATCTAGAGTGAGAAATTGAACTAAAAAATTCAAATTTATCAGCAAAGAAATACTAACACAAATCACTTTTTATTTTTAAAGAAGGAAATATTGACGAACTTTGAAATGAATAGCAAGATCTAGAGCGAGAAATTGAACTAAAAATCAATTCAAATTGATCAGAAAAGAAACACCAATAAAAATCGAACTAAAAAAAGAGAGGAAATGTTGATGAACTTCGAAAACAATACGAGGTCTAGAAGGAGAAAATGACTCAAAATCAATTCAAACTAATCAGCAAAGAAAAACTATTATAAATCAAATTAACAAAAAGGAAATATAAATGAATAGCGAGCTCTAGAAGGAGAAATTGAACAAATTAATGAGCAAAGAAACACTAATTCAAATCAAAGTAAAAAAACCGGAAATATCGATGAACTTTGAAATGAATAACGAGGTCTAGAAGGAGAAAATAAGCTAAAAATGAATTCAAACTAATCAGCAAAGAAAAACTATTATAAATCAAATTTTAAAAAAAGGAAATATAAATGAATAGCGAGATCTAGAACGAGAAATTGAACAAAGTAATCAGCAAAGAAACACTAATACAAATCAAACTAAAAAAAGGGGAAACATAGATGAACTTCAAAATGAATAACGAGGTCTGGAAGGAGAAAGTGAGCTAAAAATGAATTCAAACTAATCAGCAAAGAAATACTATTATAAATCATTTAAAAAAAAAAAAGGAAACATAAACGAAGAGCGAGATCTAGAACGAAAGATTGAACAAATTAATTAGTAAAGAAACACTAATACAAATCAAACTAAAAAAACCGGAAATATCGATGAACTTTGAAACGAACAGCTAGATCTAGAAGGAGAAATAGAACTAACTTGTGCAGATTTGATTGGCAAATCTCTACCGGAAAGCCTCTTGAAATGTTCTTTCAACAATCTCTTGGAATCGTACTCTCTGATCTTCTTGCGTGCCATTTCGGGAGTGTTTTTTGTTTTTCTCTCTGAAAATTTTTCAACCAAATCAAAAACTTTGCAAATCAAATCAAAACTTTTTCAAATCAGATCTAAACGAAATCTAAATGAAATTGTAGAGAAAATATAAATGGAGTAAGTACCGTTGAATGACAGGCGAACCGGAAGGTTGTCTAAACTAGAAGCAGGTGGAGGTAGTTGGTTGTTTGGTGTATTTATAGCTGTGAATTTGGATTTGTTGCTTTGAATTTTATTTCTTTTTTCTTTTAAATAATCATAATATTTTCTTTTATTAAGAAAAATAATAAATTAAATTACATTGCATTGCATTATTTTAAATTTAGAATTCTAAAGACTGCGTTAACGCTTTGACTTGCTTGTGGATCAGATTAAGCTATTGTACAAGTGCGAGAGTTTAAATAAAAGTACGATATTTGATAAATGAGTTTTAACGAAAAAATTAAGTTTGCTTAAAAAATAATTAAACTTGGGCTTTAATATTTAAGGCCTAATTATATGTTATGTAATCTATATCACATAAAATTAAATATATAATAATAAAATACTATGTAAGCATTATATTAAGTTGCCGATGAAGCCTTGATTCAGTTGGAAAAAGTGAAGGCTTTGGATTCAAGTACCTAAGTTCGGGATTTACTATGCACAATTTTATGTGTAGGTCTTCGAGTCCCCTCATGTGTGAGTTTTAGTCTAGTTAGTTTCAATTAGTTTATTGGCATATAATTATTTGATTCGACATTGTGATTACTCGGACTTGTATTTGTACTTTAATTGTATCGTACTTATTATATTTCAAAAAATATACATGTTAAGTTATCTATAAAAAAAATTAATTTTGTTCAAAAAAATCTAATTAAAAACCCATCTAAAGTATTAAATTGAAAATAATATGAGTGAACTTAAAACAAACTTACGATGGTCATTTATAAATATGAACGGACTTTTGCAAAATTTTATACCTATATTTTAGATTAATACGGTTTGAGTAAACAAACAATGTACTAATATATATCAAATTCATTCGAGTTTAATTATCAACAATGTATTAATATGATTTAATATTTAAAAATTTATTTAAATTTAATTATAAAAATACATAAATAATAATATAAAATACATTATCAAATGAAATTTAATTTAAGCTTAAAAAAAACGATTCACGACATAATCGTAATTAAATTGAAATATTCCATCAATTAAACCCATATTAAAATCGTGACATTAAAACATGATTTCAATATTTTATTTAGATAATAATTATTGAGTGATTAGAATGACGGATAAAACAAGAAAAATAAAGAAGTTGAAAGGGGGAGAAATTTTCTATATAAAATAAATTGGAAAGAAATTATTCGTGTAAACTTTTTACATATTTAATATTTTTATAATATTTTCCTAATAATATTTTATTTTATTTTTAATTATGTAAATCATATACTAAAAGTTTTATTTTAAAAATTTTCTAAACCCAAATCATATTAATACCTAAACACTTACAATTATTATTGTTATTATTTTTAGATAATCTCATTATAGATTCTGATCATATCTGTACCCATAAATAGAAGGATAATGCGTTTCAGTACACTCGAACTCACATTCTCCTGCATTAATATTAATTCCCATGATAATTGAATTAGAACTCAATAAACTAAACACTTTTACTAAATATATCCATAAAAATGATATTCTCAATCAATATCATATTGGTATTTTTTTTTTCATTTAATTAGAAGTTGGGACATATAAAAATTAAATTTATTTGTCATTTTTGATCGTTTTTCAAATTTTATGGCAGTCTTTCTCTTTCTTATTGTTTTAAAATTTGAGTATTTAATTTCTTGTTGGTACATGGTTGGCTAACTCATTTCCATAATTTATTATTGTTATTACTAATATTATATTGGAAGGCAAGCATCCTCGGTTGGTCCATTTTTTCTTCTGTGTAATAAACTAAAGCCGCCTAAAATTGACCCCTTGTTGAATATTTGTATTTTTTATAACATTTAAATTTGTAATTTTTTTAAAATTTAGATTTATTTATTATTTTAGAATCCAAATCTGAATTAATTAAATTTGTTAAATATATATTTTTAAATATTTTGAATAATGGAATTTGGTGAAGGTCAACGTTCGAATTTTTGAGATACGATAGTTTATTGGTTGATTTCTTCTGTAAGCTATGTTGTTGGTCAATATTAACCGTTTTCGATCAGATCAAGAATAAATTTAGAAGAAAAAAAAGTGGAAATTGGAATTACTTATAAATTTTCAAGAGATTAAAATATAAATTTATCATATATTAGTTTATGTTTTCATAATTTTTGAAAGGACGGAACATAATTTTTTATCTTTAAGGGGAGCTAATATGTAATTTACTATATATATTAATTTATAATTTCTTTATTTATAAGATGACTGAATTGAAAAAATATTAGGGGGCCACAGCCCTTGCCTGCCCCTCAGATTTGTCTTTGGATTCGGTGATTGACACCTTATGTAAGTTGAGTGTTGTGGGTCAACGTTAACCATGAATTGAAAAGAAAAATTAGGGGCCAAACCCCTTATCTATCCCTCAGATTCTACTCTAGATCCAGTGATTGATACATTATGTAAGTTGAGTGTTGTTGGTCAATGTCAACCATGGCCTCATTGACTCGGGATAATTTTTTTCTTCATCTGGCAATGACGCACTTGTTACGATTTTCTTCTATCTTTTAATTTTTTATGAGGCTTTTTCTCGTTGGAAGGGATAAATTCATTTAGTGCTTCGTCGGTAATTATAACTAATAATAATTTGAATTTTTTAAAAAAAATTGCTAAATCTCTCAGTCAACACTGTAACGCTCTGCTTACCTACTACTACAAATTTGCCAAAAAACAGAATAAAAGGAAATGATAAAATATTAAATATTTAGGAAATATTTAGGAAGAAATTACATATATTTAGAATTTTCCAAATAATAGAATCAATGGAACTTATAAAAACAAAATATAGAATATTTAGGAGGAAATAATAAATTTTTATTAATTATGATTTGAAAAATTAAGCTTAGCTTCGAGTAATTTATTTAAATTTAAATATTCATATGAAATTTACGAAGGTTTAAGTAAAAATATTAAACTCGTTTCAAATATCAACCAAGCTTAGATTCAAACATCTAAGGCTCGATCTTGGTTCAATTAGATCATTTTTCTAAATTTGTAATATATTATATTATTTTTACCTATTATATAATTTAGAACTTATAAAAATTAAATCTATTGTAATTTATTATAAAGATTAAAAAGATATTAGTTGCATATATATATTTTTAATATATAGAAAAAAACCTATTAAATATTAAATTAAAAATAATATATATTCCAATCATTTTAAAAATAATATAAATAAGTTTAAAATGAGCTTGAGTTAATCATTTACCGGCATAAGTAGATTTATAAAATTTTAGATCCATATTTCGAGTAGTATCATATTTGAGTAAGCATAAAGTGTATTACTATCATGTTTAAATTTGACTTGACCAAATCCATGAACATATCTAATTTATATTTATAATTTAAGGTATTACATATAACTAGACCTAATTATAGGCCGGACCATTCGGCTCGAAGGTCCGTCCAAAAAATGAGTAGGTTTGGGAAAAATATAGGCCTGAAAAATAGGCTTGGGCAAAAAAATAAGGCTCATTTAGAAAATGAGTCGGGCCTCAGTAAGCTTTTTTTGCCCGGGCCTAGCCCGAATTTGCAAAAAAAAAATGTTGTTGTTTTCTGTTATTTTTCTACTGTTTTGTCGTCATTTCACTATTATATTGCTGCTATTTTGTTGTTATTATTTGGATATTGTATAATTATTGTTTTATTATTAATTTTGCTACTTTTTTAGAGGCTTTTGATTCTTAAGTTGCATTTATCTTAGTGTTATTTAAATATAAATATATAATTTTAATTTTAATTTTATTTTGTTGAGCAACATTTATTTTAATGTTTTTAGTATATTTGATGTATTATCTTTGTTAAATTTATTTTTATATAAAAAATAATATAAAAAAATTTTTAATATGGACAAGACCGGCTTGGATTTTAATTTTTTATCCGGCTAAATTTAGACAAAATTTTAAGCACATTTTTGGGCCAAGCCCGTGCCTATAAAACGGGCTTGAAATTTTATTACGTCCAAACTTTACCCGACTCATAATTACCTCTACATATATATATTATATAATATTTGCTATGAATATTTTAATATAAATAAGTAAGACTTTGTTTTTTTAGCTTAGGTAGCACCATATCCTTGGGTTGGGTTACATGCACCGCAAAGCCAACGAAGCATGGTCCAGTCTAAAATAATATAATTTTAAGCAGATATTTTTTTTAATAATTTCAATTTCAAATTTTTTTTACTAAATGTTTAGAATTACTTATAATTTCTCTCTAACTCATAAATAAGAGGATAATGCGTTTCAACACACTGAAACTCACATTCTCCTATACTAACAACAATGATTATACCAATCAAGCTAAAACAGAATTGACTAAACTAGTCGTTTATAATTTAGCATATAACATATAATGTGTTTTATATTATATACAGAAATATAATATAATATAATATTCACGGGCAGACAGTATTGACCTTTGTTCAATTTCATCCCCCAGTGTCCAGTCAAGCTTACGGCTCAATTTTGTTTTTATTTGATTTGTTCAATTAAAGGCGACTAAATTATATGATAAAATTTGGATCAATCCAATGGATTTATACAATTTCTAAAAAAAAAAAATTGATAAATTTTTAGATAAAAAGCTGTATTTCTTTTACCCAAAAAAAAAAGAGATAATTTCTTTTGTATTACTTAGACTTTTGCATTCTTTTTTCCTTGGTACATTTTCTTAAATAGAATAATCGCTTTTGTTTATCTCAGATTACATTTTAGTTATTTATGTTTGAAATGTTACGTTTTAATCACTTGCGTTATCGCGTTGTAATATTTTAGTCATTGAGTCGGTAATTGCCGGTAATAGTGTAACGGTAAGTTGACGTGGCATGTTAAATCATTATTTTAGGTTAATTTATACAATTGGTCCCCATATTTTTTTTTTGTTTTGAGCAATTTGATTTTTTTTCTTTTATATTGTTTTAACTTTCCTTTTTTTTTCCCATTCTCTTCCTCTTCTCTTTCCATTTTCCACTTTCTCCATTTCTTTTAACGTAGTTTTTTAATGTTTTCTATTTGTTAAAATTAGTCCCTATATTTATATATTTTTTAAACAATTTAATTTTTTCGAGTGATATAAACTTATGGACTAGTTTTTACGTTTGTTTTCACCTTTGAAGGTAAGTTTAATTGTATGACACATACTATTATTTAATTCAAATTTAAATAAAATACTCGAATTTAACATAAACAATCCGAGTTTAAAATAACTATACAAATTAAAATTAAAATAAAAAATTATTTAAAAAAAAAGTGCAGGACGTTTAACCATCCTAACCGGGCCTTCAAGTTCATTGCAAGAATTGGTCCATCAATGAGTCCTAGCAATAGTTTATTATTTTTTCAGCTGTTTAATAATGCAAACCTCTCCATGAATTCAAGATGAAACCATCACATATAGGCATATGTGAGACTACTTGTTTAAAGGTAGAGTTACTCGTTTGATGTTTATAAGTTGAATCTTCGATGAGTGAGGTGCATTAATCATCTAATCTGAAAAGAGATTCAATTTGAATATAAAAACCATTGATGACCTCTTCCGACGATAAAGAAAGACGACATGGTCTGTGTGAAAATTGGTAACGGTTCATAAAGTGATGCCGAAAGCCGTACAAGGTGATTCCAAAGGTTTCGAAGAAGGATTTTAAGTGATCTTGGTGAGGTTTCTCGATGAAAAAATGTTTTCTCCTCTTTTGGTGAACCATAAAAGGTTTATATGTTTTGGAGTGGATCTTGTTGTCTCACAGTACAAGTGTTCACATGCATTTGGAAATGATTGGGGGGCTTCTTATCTTGCTAAGTGGTCTCCGGGTGTAAATTTGTTGATAGGTTATGCTACTTATCCATTTGAAGTCTCGTTCGAATTTTGAAGGGTTTGAGAAAAAATAATAGGCCCAAGGAATAGACTTAGGTTAAAAAAATAAACTTGTTTAAAATATGGGTTTAGTTCATACTCGAACATTCAAGGCTCACAAGGGCCTTACCTCCCCAAAGAAAAGGGGAATTGCATTCTTTACCTTTTAAAACGTATAAAATATAAATAAGTAATGGTAAAATTATAAATTGCCCCCTCCAAAATGATAAGATTTTAATTTAGGGGTCCATCAAAAACTATTAAAATTTCAACTAGCCATTTTCAAATGCAGATGGATTTGGACAAAATTTTAGACCTATATTTCGGGTCAAGTTGAGTTTAGACAATTATAAAATGTATTAATATTATACTTGAGCCCAGTTTGACTCAACCCATAAACCCCTCTACCTAAATAGGTCCAATATAATTTGACGTTTATCCATGTGTTATATATACAAGAGGTAGGTGTTAATGAAGGAAATGACCTACTCTAGTAAAACAATCATTTTGGGTGAATCAGTTGATAAGTTATGAGTAAGGCAAACCCTTTCTTCTTCTTCTTCTTCTTCTTTTTTTTTTTTTTTTTGTATAATTAATGTATTCTTAATTAGGGGCACAGCTAAAAACTTTTCTTCGACGTGAGAAATAAAGAATAATTTTGAGGGGGCAAAATGTGAATTTTTCATTATACTAATTTGTAATATTACAAAATTTAAAACGGTAATATATCAAATTTCCCATTGGGGGGCAAGGCTAGTGCTTGCCTCGTTAGTGCCTCCCTCTTCTCAATATCCCCTTTTATGGTCAATGAAGCCTAATCCTTTTGAAGTTTATGGTTCATCTTTAGAGTTTGAATCCAAATTCTCCTTTCAGAAGTGCAATGTGCTACTAATGTATTCAATACTTACTGATAATTACAAACCCGTTTTATTTTGTACAAACAAATATATAGTGATTTACCTTTAAAAAGCTAATTTTAAGATCATATTCAAATATTTCTGAGAAAGTTTCTAAAACTTACCATAAAGTTTACTATTCATCAGCCAATAACCTCTTGATTTAATGGTAAGAGTATTATGTTGTGGGCATGAGAGTTTGAGTTCGATCTCAAGCAACCCTATCCCCTATCCCCAATTATAAAAAAATTACTTTTTATCAAAACCCCAATAAAAGTGTACCTTAGAATTAATTTAGAGACAATACTTTTGCAATAGTAAATTATCATTCACTTCTAGACCCTTTTCTTCCTCTGAAATCTATGCTTCCTTTGGATGTAATAACCTGAAAAGAAAAAATGAAAAAAAGCCATACACCATTTCAATCTTACATAAAAACAGCAGCTTTAGTCATAATTATATATGATTATATACACATATACATATATGGAGCTAAGTTATTCGAATTTGAGTGTGTCGGAACATAAACATATATATGACACAAATATGAATTTAAATTTTTTCATGTATTTGAAGGATTCTCGGAGTTCATCCTATATCTATGCATTTGACATGCAAGGGCAAAGAGAAGGGTACCTCCACCCCCAAAAAAAAAAGAAAAATTTTCAGTAAGTTATTTTAATTTCTAAGAAACTACAAATTAATATAATAATATAATTGCACTTTAACTCCCCCATCAAAATTATTCATTTGTGGCCTCATGTCTCTTCAAACTTAAATAGAGATTCACGTCGATATCCTACACATGACCTCACGATGTTACACCTTGATCACTAATTAGATCAATGAAATAGTGGCCAACATTGTGGCGTACGACGTCGTGACATCACACCTTGATCACCAATAAATCAATGAAATAATAACTAAGGTCGCAATGTTCTACACATGAGGTCACGATGCCACACCTTAATCACCTATTAGATCAATAAAATAATGGCCAACATTGCGACTTCCTACATGTGACATCGTGACTGACATCACACCTTGGTCACCAATAAATTAGTGGGACAACAGAGAACATCGCAATGTTATATACACATAACGTCACAATGCTACATACTGACTTTTGCTACTTATTTAATGCAAGATCTGTTATTTCACATTTTAAAAAAAAAATTCATGTTAAGACTTCGTGTTAACATAATTACTCATACAATTATTTTAGTAAAATAATAATTATCATTAAATTACCCAAAAATATAATAATACCGTCGAACTTTAAATGTCATGTATAAATATTAAAATTACACTTGAATTTTATTTTAATGTAGAATTCAATACATAAACTTTAATTTAGTGTAATTTTATAAATGAAACTTCGGTTGGGGTTCAGATATACACATTAAATTTTGATTTTGATACAATTGTAAACATTTTAATATTATACATTGAACTAAAATTTATGTACCTTAATGTTAAAATTTAGCAAATAAGTAACCACAAACTAATGATAATTTCTCACTTAACCATTATATAAACCTTTTTAACTTGCAGATAGTTTAGCCATGTGGGATTACTCAACGATATTACAAACGACTAATATGAAATGTTTTAGGGTTTAGGGTATTCTTACCCATGAAAGGCTTGTACTGAGAAATGGCATGAAAATATGCTTCAAAGAATCCCCTATTCTCCTTTTGCAGCTCATTCCACACTGCAAAAAAAATACACACACATTAATATCACTACTTTTCCTTATATTATACGTATATATACACATATATACAGGTATATATATGTTGTATTTTGATCAGCTATATGCAATGATCACCTGTAACTGTAATGCATGGTCGAATGCTTGCATACTTTGCTAGGGCCTTAACACATTGTTGTCGGTTCATGTGAAGCAGCAAACATCTCTCTATCATATACTGAACCTGCAAAATTTCTCATTCAAAAATAAAAAAAAAGGACTTGAAAAAAAATTGTTTTTGGGACTTGAAAGAAAAAAATATGAACAGTGAGGAGGGCTTTGAAATTATACCATTCTAATGTAGCTTTGTGGGTGGCAATGAAGACAAGGAAGATGAAGATGGTGGTGGTGGTGGTGGTGGTTTTGATGGTACATTATTATTATTTCCCTCGAAAAAGAAATGGACAAAGCCAGGGGGGAATGTTGAGATTGAGAGACGAAATGGGAAATACTAAAAAAATGGTAGAGAAGAAAAAGGTATATATAGCATGAGAGATATTTTGAAAATTTATGGTATTATACTATTAGTTGGGTTAAATTGTGGTTTTAGTCCTTTTACTATGACTGAATTTGGATTTTAGTCTTTATAGTTTACTTTGATCTAGTTTGGTTTTTTTTACTTGTACAATGTGATTAGTTAGTGTAAATAGTTACTGCTAGTTAAAATGATGATGTGAAGTTAAAAAATAAAAATTATTTCAACTCATCACGTTGACACGGATATTTTTGTGTTGGATTTTTTTTTAATTATATGCATGTTGAGGGAGGTTGATTTTATGAGGAGTAGTCTGCGAGGTGTTGTTCATCAACAGCCGACTTTGCTAAGAACCTAATGTCTTAAACAATGACCTGAAGTGGCAACAAGTTCACAGAGTGAAAGAGCCTTGTCAGGTGCTCTCTATATGTATAGGACATGGGTTTGAGTCAAACCATGTATGACTAGAGGTGCTCATGAGTCGACTCAGGCCCATGCAAGGTATATAGACTAATTTTCTAAGTTTGGGTTTGACCTAATTCAAAAAATGGGCTTAATTTTTTCCCAAGTTTGACTCAATTTAAGAAAGGTAAGCTTGACCCATTCATATTTGATTTTATTTAAATTAATTTTTATTTTAAAATAATTTTTTTAAAAGATATAATACACTAAATGAATTAAAAAGACTCTAAAATAAAAGTTTTCTAACACATTAAAAATGCATTAAAAAGTATTTATATTAAAAAACACTACCATAAATATAATAAATATTTTATTATATTAAAAACACAAATAAATATAATAAATATTTTATTTTATTAAATATAATTTTTAAAATTTTATGTTTTGGACTGGGTTATTTAGTTGGTTTTTTTTTTTTTTTTGGTTTTGGGTAATGACTTTAATTGTTATTGAGTTAGTGATTTAATATAAATATATATTTAACATATATAATTAATATAATATTTTGTATAACATAGTATATTCGTGCAAGGCTGGGTTTGAGCAAAAAAAATATTGGCCAAGGCTCAGCCCATATAGAAAATGGGCCTTAAATTTTACCCAAGCCCGTTTTTTCGAGCCTTGTATTTTTGTCCTACCCCTCTCATTTTTTGAGCTTGGGCGGGTGGCCCGGTCCATGAGCAGGTTTATGCGCGACATGCATGATTTGCCTTATTAGACACCTGATGAGGTGCTTTCGCGCTATGAACCTACCACCTCTTCAAACAGTCAAGCTCTAGGCAGAGTCGGGAGACAACCTCCTATTAGGGACAACACCGGATGTGTTAAGGGGTTTGCTAGCTTCGGACAGAGCGGCTTTTGCCTCCAAGAGGACGATCTCATTGAAGTCAACCTCCCCTCAACAATTTATATTGGTGTTTTGACT
This sequence comes from Gossypium anomalum, assembly GCA_025698475.1. Taxonomy (NCBI): domain Eukaryota; kingdom Viridiplantae; phylum Streptophyta; class Magnoliopsida; order Malvales; family Malvaceae; genus Gossypium; species Gossypium anomalum. The sequence continues at coordinate 1,455,746 of CM046959.1, forward strand.
GAAATAACTAACTATGTTTAATTATTTGAAAAAAGTAATGACATTGTAAAAGTAAAAGATCAAATTACACCAAATTAACAGAGACTAAACCCAAAATTCAAGCATAGCAGAAGGACCAAAATCAGAATTTCACCAATTAGTTAAAGAAATATAGGAACCACATTTGAAGAGAGTGACTGTTTATCCACAGATATCTAAGTGAAGGGCCAAAATAGCACTAGAAATCCAAGAGATAGATTCTCCTCATCTTTAGGAGATAAGAGCAAATAGAAGAAAATTCGTGTGTCTTGATGATGACTGCTTGCCTATTAGCCACTAGCCATTGTTGCTTTGAAAAAGTAGTCCCATCACCTATAAAACAATGACCGATCGCTGCGTTTTCTTTCAAGGATAAATTTAACATTTAGTCTCTGATTTTGAAAATTTTTCATTTTAGTCTTTAATTTTTTTCTAGTCCACATTAGTTTTGAAATTTGGCAGCTTTTCTCAATTTAGTCCATAAATTTAGATTTTTTTAAAATATGATGAAGTTAAGCATAGAGATTGTGCTACTAGCCATTGGTGCTCTGAAAAAGTCCATCAGCTATAAAACCATGACTCATTGTTGCGCTTTCAAAAGGGACAAAGTATCGTTTAGCCCTTAAATTTGGTAATTTTTTGGGGATCTACTTTAGGCTCGAAACTTTGTAGCTTTCTCAATTTAAACCTGAATTTGGATTTAATTAAAGTATGATGACATGACATTTTTAGATTGATCACATCATTACTTGAGCTTTTTTTAAGTTCTTAAATATTTTTTATATTTTATATTTTTTAAGATTTTATATAAAGTTTTTAAAATATGCTTTAAGGAATAAATTGGTAAAAGTTGTCAAGTTCCAAAATTAATGTGGACCAAAAAAAAAAATTTAAGGATCAAGTTGAGAAGAAATACCAAGTTCGGGGACTAAATATTACTTTTCCCATTTTCTTTAAGTGGTTCCTACGTATTAATTATTTCTTCCAATGGTCCCTTTAATGAGTGCTAAAAGACAAATGGAGGACCTCTTTGATCGAGTCATTGCATGCTTTCGAGGTGCAATCGGTGGATTTAATTAATTCAGTTAAAAAATAAAAATAATTGATTTGATTGATCAACTTTAATTTCGAACCCACGTCTCCTGTACAATAATGATCATGTCAATCGGGAATCAATTTAAGATTGTTGGGTTAATTAAATTGGTTAAATCGAATTTTCTCTCATTATTTTTAAGATATTATATATGATTTATAACTAAATATATTTTTTAAATTGAATATAATATATTCACTAGATGCTTAAATCTAAGGATGATAAAACTCGAATTGTTTTAAGGATTGCGATTCGATCCACTCCGAATATAAAAATGAGTATAGAATAATTATAGAAATTACTTGCCTCATCTCATCTCGATATTTTAAATTTACTATTTTACCATTTCATATTTAACTTTTAAAAGAATAAAAATGTAATAATATGTTATACGATATACCTTAAAATGTTTAATCGAAATAGTAGTAGATATAACTCTTCTATGTCCATATTCAAATGCACATAGAAATTGTTAGAAATAACTAACATTAATAAATACCAAATTTGATTGGTGCAGAATAGTTATGGGTGCATCTAATATCCATAGAAATGGTGTAGGGTTCCAAATTTAAACATTCATGGTAAATCGAGGCGTGAGAAGGGATAGAGTATACCAACACGAAGGCAACAACGAATTTAACAATGTACATCCCTACCCCATTCTATTGTCATTATTAATTAAATCGACTTAATAAATTATAAAAATTCATATAATCAATAATCAATCAATATAACTTATTTTAATCACTTATAAAATCAAATTAAATTTGAATCGACTTTTGATGACTCAGGCCTTACGATCCATGGGATTGCCTTGTGTATGAAACATGAGCCACGTTATGGGGTTAAATGGGTGAGCTTTGAGAGGCACATAAGGGAGATGGGTCCATACGAATTAATAAAGTTAATGCAAAAAGGAATAAAGAGATGAAGACTTATTGCTTTGGCACCACAAATTTTGGAGGCACTCAAATCAAATTATTGGACATGTGAAATTTGGAGAATTTTATGAATCAATAATTCATACACTATAAATAGATTACTTTTATGATTAGAAATTTCTGGGATGAACAATCAGTACCGTTAAATTAAAAGCTAGAGTTCATAAGATCTCAATAAATTCGCTTAAGAGGTAAGAAAATTTGGGCATTGAACCCATGTTAAAAAACCAATTTGATTTCGCGAATAACACGTTAAATCTTACAATCTTATGTTTAAATCTCATTACATGTAAATCATATCAGGGTTCTTTCAGATTTATTATGGTTTAAGTTAATGTATATTCGAGTTTTGAGTCTGTTCATACATTATAATGATTTAATCCTAATTATAACTATTCGGACATGTGTTATTTGAGTACTCGCATAAAATAAAAAAAATCATATTAATAGAAGTGTTCACACAAGTGTATTGGTTTGGATTCAAGTTGAGCCCATATATAGTACCAATATTATATATATTTGCTCAAGCCCAGCTTGATAAATAAATATAGCTTCAAATTTTGTCCAAGCTTACACATATTATTAAATAACTAACTCGAACCCGTTTAAATCCTTTCTTATAAACAACTTAACATATTTTTTTAATATAAATTATGGTACAATATATTTAAGATTCATATGATACGAATTATACAATATATATAAAGGGGAGGGATCCACTTATACCGGTGTAAAACTTAAGTGGTTTTTACACATTTTCGTAACTTTTTTATACGATTAATATTTTAACAATCCATCTGTTGAATTTAATGAGATATTTGTTCTTGTTGTCCTTGTAAAATTTTTAATTGATTCTATATTTCTATCATATCGATCTAAAATATTGTTGATATTAATATATATATTTAATAGTTGATTTTTTTTTTTTACATAAAACGAGTTGTTAGAAATTTTTAATTTATGAAAAATTTGACGTATATAATCTACATGATTGGAGAACGAAACATGATGATTAAGTTGTTAAAATATTAATCATATAAAATATTACGAAACGGTGGAAACCCTCCTCATGTATAAAACAAAATAAAAATTACATAACATAAACTTGAAAGCAAGTTGAGTCAAGCCAAATCCAAACACTAAATATTAAAACCCGAACCTAGTTTATATTTTAAAGAATTTTTTTACCCAAATTCATTTTCCGGAGTTAGTATTTTTACCTGCATCTTATGTGAAATTGAAATAGGGCCATTTCAAAAGGGTTCATTTAGCCCAAGAATAAACTTGGTCACTGTGTTGCGGTCCACTGGTCCTTGCTCAAATACGCTACAAAGCCCAACAACGGTGCTTGTCAAAATGGAAGTGGACTAGAGAATACAACTAAATCTATCAGTTAGATGGGTCGGGTCAGTTCTCAGTCAATTCGAGTTTGAAAAATTTAGGATTTTTTAGGTCGGATCATTTCGGGTTATTTTCATTTCATGTGTAATAATCCGGGTTTAATTTAATATACAGGAGTTGAGCCAAATCATACCCTTAATTGAAGAATATGGCCCTCTCAACATTTTTTTTCCATCCACGTTATTTGAATCCGAAATCTTGCTTAAAGGCATCAAATTCCTTATAGGTCGATGCAATAGACATTAGTAAATCTACTAATCTTATATTGTTCGAACTTGTATTTTTCATAAAGTACTCATATTTAGTGTCTTTATTTGATATATATTTGAATACGAGTATAAAATGGAATTCTTTGAGTAAACATTTAATTTTTTTTTTTATAAATTCACATTAAGTATGTATTCATATCTAACAATTATTTGAATGTGAATAATGTACCCATTGTTGTGCCCCTATTTAAATGAACCATAAATGCTGTGGTACTAAATGAAAACATAAAGACAATTGGGGGACCACTGATTAAAAGAATCACAATTAAAAGAAAAAGTTATTTACTCTTTTTCATGATAAATTAAATGCACAATCACATAAAAGGGAAGAAAACTAGAAAGTTTGTTGGCCTTGAAGAACCCTATTTATAGCCCCAAAAAAATGTTTAAATAACATTGATTTTGGTTTTGATTTCCTCAAAAATGTTTGTTTTGATGCACAACTATTTTCGTGAATATTTATGTGCTTAAATATAAAATAGAATCCCGTGTTGGCTTGATGGGTGTGGCTTGAATTCAAGTTACGCTAGTTGTGTTATTGTTAGGGTTTTGCCCTTCTATTATAATTCATAAAAAAAAACACATATAATAATATAATAATAAGGTTGTTTATTGTCTATCATAACGGTCCGTAAGTCATTGAAGTTTACAATTAAATCTTTATTGTTTATATTTATTTTTGAGAATTTTTTTTATTTTTTAAGATTTATGACAAAATTTAGTAAGACTAATTTTTTTTTTTAATAAAATTTTAAAATCTTCAATCTTAAACCCTAAAATTTTAGATCTTTAGAACTTACGGATTATGAGCTTATCATTTCTCTAATTATAACTAATAGTAAAACCTCGTGTTTGAATCTTATGGATAGAGAAACCAACATTGAAAAAGTTTTACCTATTGTTCAAGTGTTCGAACTAGCTCAACTTTAAATTTAATTGAGACTCAATATGACTACTCAATATTGAATAATTTCAAACAACAAACACGCAATGATAAAAATTCTCAAAAAAAAAAGATGCCAGTGAAGACCAACAAATCAAATACTATGGATTTAACTTACGATCGTAAATGAATTTTTAATTACAATAAATTATGATAAATATAAAAAATTTAAAATTATAAAATAATGATCATAACATAATGTTTGAATTTGAGGTGTAGCCAAATTAAAGGGGCGGGTTGTGACTTTGATCCCCGTTAACCGACGATAAATTAACAATTTTAGTCAATTTCATTTATAAATATTCAACTTAAGTCCTTTTTTAAATATATCTTTTTTTTTTGCTTTTGACCTCTAAACTTTAAAAATTTTATTTTAGCCCCAATATCATATTATTGGCTTTCCCTTGTTTGAATTACTATCTGAATCCGACTTTGATATGATATTGTCTTATTAATTCTTGGTAAGAATCTATTAAATGCATGACTCCAAAATGGATGTCTCTGAGATTATAATATTTTCATATATATATATATATATATATATATATATATATATATATACACCTATATATACCTATGACAGTCACGAGAGGCTGCTATGAGCTCCATACTTTCAGCAATTCATTTAAAATATTGGCCCAAAGGTTGATGAATTTGCATTTAAGGTCAGGCATGGAAGTTTGATGACTTATTTTAATAGTCAAAAGTACAACTCATGGTATTTCTTGTGATACTTTTTCTTATATATTATCCCAATTTTTTTAAATTTTAGCGATGAATTTATTAAGAGAGATAATTACGAATTTAAAAAGAAAATATTTTTTATGAATTAAAAAATACTTTAACTTCAACAGTAAAAAAATTATATGGTTTTGATTTAAGAGAAAAAATTTCGAATTAAAATGGGTAACAATTAAGTTTAAAAGTTCAAAATCAAATGTTGGAAGATAATTATTATTAGAAAATGGTTAGAACTACCATAGTCCCACCTCAACCCATAAATAGGAGAATAACGCGCTTCAACGCACTCAAATCCATGTTCTCTTGCATAGGCAACAATGCCCATGCGGCCATGCCAATCGAGCTAATACTTAATTAGCAAATGTTTAAAATTTATTATTTTATCTAATGTGGAAAATTTTATAAAAAAATTCATAAATGAATTTAGAAGTCTGTGAAATGCTTTAATAGAGTTGAACAAATAATAAAATACTTTGCGAGTATAGGAAATGCAAATAAAAATTATCAAAATTCAGACTCAAAAAAAATTTTAGTGATCAATTATTTAAAATGTTTTGATTTTTTTATCACTTTGATCCTAATTTTTATTTATCATTTTAGTTTTTAACATTCAGAATTTAGTCAAATTATTTTTTTGGGCAAAGAATTGATTAGAGGGTTAAAATTTTAACAATAGATGACAATGATATGATAGTCACGTGGTAATCCTCACATACTCCATAAAAAAATTTAAAATAAACATAGAAATTAAAAAAAATTATCCACATCAACAATAAAATGCACGTGAACTATCACACAAATCGTTATGTCAGCGCCAGTAAAATTTTAATAGTTTAATCAATTTTTTTATACAAAGATAAATAATTTGAATAATTTTTAAAAATTAAATACCGAAGTAAAAAAAAATATTGAGAGCCAAAGTAAAAAAAAATGTTAGGCTGAATTTATTACAATAAATTCTTTCTTAATTGTCTAAGTGTTTTTTCTTAATTGTCTAAGTGTTTTCTTTACCATTTATATCATGGAGGAGCAAAATTTTTCATTTAAACTCTTTAATAATAATTAAATTATATTTTAGTCCTCTTAAAAATAATAAAATTTTGATTTAATCATTTAGAAATTATAAAGATATAAACTATTAAAATAATGAAATTACAGTTTTACTATTATAAAAATATATAATTTAATTCCGATCTCTAAAAATTTTTTTGATTCCGCCACTCTATTTATAGGAATTTTAACCACAACTATTTTTTTCCTTTGGTAACTTAACCACAAATATTTTAAAGGTAATCAATTTTATCATTATGCCTTAAAAAACGTAAAAACTATCAATTTTCAATGTTAGTAGGTTGGACATTTTGACCATAGGGTAGGTGATTTTATATCCATCGAGGCTATGAAAAGGTTAAAACATGCTATATAAGTGCCTATTCTTCGTAAATTTGAAATTTAATTTCTCGACTTTTTAAATTTTAAAATTCAAGTTTAACTATTAATATTGTTAAATTTATTAGTGTGACAGTTTAAAATTTAGAAAAATACTTACATGATAGTCATGTAACTAAAAAAATAACGTAATGACTCTAAAGTTATCAAAATAATTTTAGCACTGTTAATAATTAAACTTGAATTTTAAAATTTAAAAAATATAGAAACCAAATTCTTAAAATTAAGACTAAATCCTAAAATTTTAAAAACTACAAAAATTTATAGCATATTTTAACTTTGAAAATTTATTGACCGTACTTAAATCCATATCTTCCTATACTAATAATAATACCGATACTTATTCAGCTTAGAGTGAATCCACAACCCAAAATAATTTGGTATGAAATGTCAAATCAATACGGTCATATAAACACTATTCCGTTTGGCCCAATTAGGCGGTGGATATTGGTACAAAACGTAAAAGAACAAAAATGGAGGTGTAAAAGGCTAAGAGAGGGTTGGCAAGTATGTTCCATTTAATAAGTAACAGAGTAAAAAGAAAAAATCGAGATCGAAATTAAATTATATATTTTTATGATAGTAAAATTGTAATTTTAGTATTTTAATAGCTTATATCTTTAAAAATTTTTAAGGATTAAATTAAATTTTTATCATTTTTAAGGGACTAAAATATAATTTTACTAATACTAATTTAAAATTTTATAAATTATAAAGAGTCAAAATGAAAAAAATTTCATTTAGGGGGACCGGAACTCTGCCAACCCCTTAGTTCCTCCACTGATTTTAATAATTTATATAATTTATGTTATATTTACTAAAAAAAAGTAAATTGTGTCGTGTATTTGAAATATTTTTATATTTTTGCATTAAGTCTTATTTGTGTTTGTGTTTCCTTTACGTGCAGCGGCAAGAAGAGCAATGTCTGGGGGCAAATAATGGCCTTACCCCATTCTTTCACCCAAAAGTGGAAAATTATTTTCCAATCCCTTAAAATGAAATGTTTTAGTTAAAACAATAGTAAAGTTACACTTAAAAAAAAAAAAAATCAATTTCAGCTCCTCAAAAATGGAAAAAAAATTATAATTTAGTTTTTTTAAAAAAGTGTAAAAAATTTTAAGTTAATATAATAATAAAGATTATATTTTAACCTACTCAAAAAATTATAATCGATTCTAGTCTCTCTAAAATAAATTCTCAATTTCATCCCTATAATGTCGTATTTTAGATATTTTCCTCATACCGTATTCATAACCGTGTGGTGTCAAATGATGAAAATCTTAACGAAACCCAAGTTTGCATGTGTATGCACAGTTGTAAAATTAAGTTTGATGAAACTAATTTAATTGTTGGTATTTGATTCGGTTCAGTAAATTAATTCGGTCGGATACTGATACATTAAAAATATAATTATAATAATTAAATTAACATAATTATAATTAATACATTATTTTAAATATTTAATGTATATAATATGTAAATATTTAATTGATTTAATCATTTGATTTGATTGTTTTGATTATTATAAAAAAGAATTTATTAAAATTTAATTTTTATAATTTTTTGGGGCTGAAAAGTAAATAAACCCGTGACATTGGAAAGAATGGCCATTTTTGTAGGCCACGAAATAAGGGGTTTTGTAATCCCAACAAAGAAATAAAGACAAACTTGTTTTTTGTCCTTTTGAATTTAAGAATCAGTTAAAAGAGATCCGATTCCCTACCCATTTTTCACATGCACAGCAACTATTTCTATAAAAAAAATTTAACAATTATTTCATCAGTTTGTATTTTCGAAATACGAAAATGAGTGTAATTTTTGAGATTTGAATTTTAAATGAATTGAATTGAACTGATTAATTGGATCGAGAATCGGTTGGTGTATTGGTTCAGAGAAAATTATTAGGCCGGTTGATTTAAGAATTTATATGTACTAGTTGAATCAGATTTTTTTTTAATTTTTCAACAATTTATTTAATTAAACGGGATAGATCAGTGAAATCAAGAATTAGTCGGGGTACCAGTCTGGAGAAAGTTATTAGATCGATTGACTTAGGAACTAGCATGTACTGTTTGGACACTATTGTTTTTAATTTTTTTTTTATTTTTTAATGATTTATTTAATCGAATAAATCATATTGGTTAGACTAATGAATTGGTGACTTAATTGGTTCAACTACTGATCCAATTTTGAAAACCTTAGTTTTAAATATGTTTATATAAATCAATTAAATTAAATTTTGTATCAAAAGTAAGCAAAAAATTCACGACATTACTGTCAAGGAAGATCGAACATGAGTCCAACTGAGTAATTGACACAATTTAACTACAAAGTCAAGTATTAGTAAGTGTTGGGAGTAACGGTATTATGGTAGGGCATATTACACTCTTAAGGTGTGCTTGGTTGGGTGTAAAAGTGGAGGAATGAGAGAAATGAAAGGAAAATAGGAAAGAAAATGAAGTTTGAGTGTACTTAGTAGGGAAGAAAAATGAGAGGAAAAAAATAGGAGGTTGAGATGATTTTCAAATTAAATAAATATAATTTGTAGGTGAACTATAAAAATACACAAAATTAATTTAAATTTATAGTAATATAAGTGGATTCTTTCGTGTATGTATAAATGGTGTGTTCTTCAAAATCGGGATCGACCATTATGCTTTATTTACTTATTTTCTTCCAATTGATAATTTTTTTTAGTTGTAAAGAAAGTTGAAGTTGAAAAGTTCAACTATTGATGGAAGGATTAAGTTGTCTGGCACTAATCATGTCATATAATATATTGTACCATTAGAGGCGAGTGAGAAAAAAATGAAATCTCGTTGTACAACTCTTTACTATCTTGATCATAGTATCAACCACCATGTTCACTGTTCGACATGTTGGATATTTAATTGTCAGTCCCTCGTCATCCATTTTCGAATCTCCAACCCTAGCAATGGTATCCCCACTAGAGGTGTGCATGGGCCGGGCCCATAAAAAATTTTTGGCCCGTTTTCAAGGCCCGGGCCCGGCCCGGCCCGAAATATGGGCCTAGAATTTTGTCCAAGCCCGGCCCGAGAAAAAAATGATAGGCCCGAGCCCGGCCCGGCCATATTAAAAAAAATTTTTACTTTTTTTTATTAAATAAAAAACTTTAAAATATAATAAATCAAATGCATTTAAAACATAAAAAAATATTAAAAAAATGGGACTAAAATAATTCTTAAAATAATATATAAATTAAAAATATAATAAAAAATAATTATATTAAAATTAAAAAATTGAAATAAATTAGAACTAAATTATATTAATAACAAAAATTTTACAATATCAAAATAACATTAAAAACAATAAAAAAAACTAAAGTTACTTAAAATTTAAAATAAAAAAATTTAAAAATAATTTAATATTAAAATCGGGCCGGGCCGGGCCGGGCCCGGGCCAAAAAAATCTTGCCCGAGGCCCGGCCCGTTTTCTAAACGGGCCTCTTTTTTTGCCCAAGCCCATTTTTCGGGCCTATATTTTTACCCAAACCCTCCCATTTTTCGGGCGGGCCTTCGGGCCGGGCCGGGCCGCCCGGCCCATGCACACCTCTAATCCCCACTCATTCGGTTCTAATATTAAGTTTACTATTGTTTTGCTATAGCTCTCAATTAACAATCGACGCACCCCTTTTTCTTAAGTCGTTTTTAACCTATTTACTAATGCTTGAAGTTCTTCTAAAATCGAGCTAACACCGACAAAAATTCTCACATGCCAAAAAGGAAAATCCAAAAATAAAAATCAACCATGGAATATTATTGATGAAGAATAAGAGCCATATACTAACCGTTCATAATGGCTTACTTTTAGATGTTACATGAAATTGATTTCTTACCTATAAAAGGAACAATAAAACGAAAAATAGAATAATTAAAGAAATAAAGTTGTCACAAATACAAAAAGAAAGCTACTAATGATGAGTTCATTATTATTTAATTAGGAATATTCTAGTACTAATTTTTTTGTTGCTTTATGCTATTAGGACAAACATAAAAATATTATTATATATTAGTTTATGATATATTTATGTAAAAAAAATATTACATAAAAAAATATTTATAAAAATTTTATATGAAAATATATTTGTAAATTTCATTATCTGTTTTTAGATTCATTCTGGTTTGAAATTAAATATCTATATATTCTAAATAAAAAAATATTTTTTATACAAATAAATTATTTGATGCAATATTAGGGAAGTTTATAAAATTTACATGTGAGAATGATAGATGGAAAAAGTATTATGAAGGTCCCTATATTAAAAGTCAGATTATATTTTATCCTTTCTGTTAAAAAAAAAATGAGTAAATTAGTATCTATACGTTATTTTGTTAATAATTTAATCCATTTGTATTGCTAAAAACTGACTTGGCTAATAGAATAATCATATAGTGACACATGGCGTGTCACGTATATCTCATGCTAACGTACAGAGATCAATTTTTGACAATAAAAATAGATAGAATTTTTAATAGAATGATAGTTTGCTCTATGATCCAACGTACTTGGACTAATTTGCCTATTTTTTTAATAGAAGAGGTAAAATGCAATCCAACTCTTAATATAAGGAGAAACGTTTGACAATATACTCTTTAATATATGACGTGTTATGTATACTTTATGTTGATGTATCACGTGTTTTTACCAATGATAGATATATATTGTTTGATATAATTTATAAGAATATATTAAAATCAATAGAATATAGATAATATCTTAATTCTGGTTTCTTAAATTAAAATATTTGGTTGTGCATTTATATATATATATACATATCGAATACAAATTCATATGTAAATGGATATCATATTAAAATATTTGACAATATCTAAACCAAAATAAAAAACAAATTCAAACAAAACTTATCTAAACGTCCGTACATGAATCCCTTTTAAATCCACTATTAACATAAAATCTAATACCCAAATTTATATAATAAAAAAATCAGATAATGTCAAATGTTTAATTTTCTCAAAAAAATATCCATTATCATTGGACTAGATATTTCACGAGTAGGATTAAAGATTGACAAGTGTCCAATAAAGATATAGTAAAATATTAAAATATAAATATTTTAAAAAAGAAACACATGATAATTTTTTAAGTTACTTGTGGAATAAAAAGAGTACACCGCCAATATACCAAATATTAACATGAATATAATATTTGATATTTGATATCTGATTGTGATTTTAATTTTTAACTTGGTATTTGAGTTTTTTCTTCTTCCAGTTAGTATTTGAGTGTAACTTCATTGTTCAATTTGATACCTGAACAAACAACATTATATGGCCTAATGAATACTCGACAAGTAAAAACATAAGTACTTAGTTGGAATAAAAAATAGACTCAAGTAACAAATTGAACATTAAAACCAAATTTAAATACTTAATTGGGACAAAAAAATCTGTAAGTATCAAATTGAAAAAAACTCAAATACTAAATTGAACACGAAAGCAAAAGTCGGATACTGAATTAAACATTAACATCAAATTCACGTACCGAATACATTATTAATCCAAACAAAACATATCAAAGATATGTGATTTGTTGTCATAGAATATAAATAAGTGTTGAGTAATTATTTAATGCACCACAAGTGGATTGATAGTGTGACGAGTGTCACATTTATTTATATGTACTTGCCAATCTGTTTGTGGAATTTAAAAAACTATATTAATGATGTATCAAATAATTTTTCGAAATTTAATATTATTTTTTGTAAAGAAAGGGTAAAACGGAGTGAAAGTTTCTACATATATCAAATCTGAAACTGAAGTAAAAAGAAAATTCAATATAAATTCTTAATCATATGCATAAATTATTAACTTTTAGTTTGTACCCAAATATGTTGTTAACTTTAATTTAAAGACAAAAAGCAATTTGTTTTTTACCCACTTAACCTATCAAATAATTGTACCATTTTCATGGTATATAAAGCAAAACCTATGGGCACCATGAGAGGGTTTCTTTCAGTAGTTTCTTCTGCTCAAGTTTTGCAGAAAACTGTAGCTAAATCTCTGTTTTTCAATACTGACAAAAGAAAAAAAAAAAAGAAAAAGAAAAACTAAACTGACAAACAACAAAATTCTATTCAGGTGAAAACCATCAGTTTCCTTTTGGTAGACAGTTTGTTTCGGTTGGGAGTAAATATATATATATATATGTGTGTGTGTGTGTAGATGTGCCTTCATCATTCCTCAGTAATTGTAGGGTAATTTGTATATGAAATAAGAATGTGTTGATAAGTAAGTTCTACTTATGTGTTAGGATATGAATATTTAGGAAAAAAATGATATATTTTAAAATTGTACATAATTTGGTCTAATATGTAATTTGATACATGAACTTTAATCTTGTGTAATCATAACATGAAATTTTGATTGTGGTTCAGATGTATAAATGAAACTTTAATTTTGATTAAACTGTTCGCATTTAAAAAATAAATACATCAATTTACTTATATATTAGGTAAATATCATTATTTGTGTATGCAATATGCAAGTGTAAAGTGGTGTTATAATGATAACTGTGTTAATCATTTGTAAGATTAAATCAAGTGAAAAGTTCATATATAAAATTGCACAAAATTAAAATTTGTGCATAACATTGCACATTTGATCAAAGTTAACATATAGTTTTAAGATTTATCCCTTAAAAAAAAGGAAAATTAAAAGAGAAAAAAAGAAAAGAAGTTGAAGATAATTATTAGATGAGTTGGTATTTGGCAGGCTGACTGTGACACTTAATCAACTTCTTGACCCTACTTGTGAAGTCTAAAAACTCCACTGACAGTATACCAAATAATCTCTTATTAGATATAACTCTTTTTACCTTCAAAGCATCCTACGGTCACCACAAATCACTTAAAACCAATAGGTTTGCACATATTATAGGATGATCTTCTAATTGGATGAATGATATATTGTCAATTTTCTTTAGGATCAATATTTTTAGGGTTAATATATTATTTTATATCTATTTTAATGTTTAATTCTATATTAATTTTATGTATAATTAAAAAATTATAAAAGAAAAAAAGTTAAAAAGGGTATGATGTAAGTTTATTTTTAGGAAATGATTGATTTTTTCTAATTATATCTTTTTATAAAATAACGTAAGTAAGAAATTAATAGGATAATTTTTTTGTATATTAAAAGAAACCACATTTGATTTACGAAGTATTCTCTTACAATGTAATTATAATTTATAAATTTATCCTTTTTAAATAAAAGATAATATTCATGTATTTAAATTTTATAATAAATTTTATTCTTAACAAATATATGGATTAAATATTTAATAATAAATTTTAATTGATAATTTTTAAATTAGTTTTTATTTATGATTTTAATTGAAAGAAAATTGTTTCAAATTTATCTTGCATATATTTTCTAAATATAATAACGCATATACATGGATATATAAAGAATAAATTAAAAAAAAACACTTGAAATCACGTTTTATTTTAGCCAAAGGCTAACCAATAGGAATATAAAAAATAATTGATTCCAGGTATTGGTCCTAGCAAAACTACAAATAATAAAATCATATGAATGTAAAACCATAGGTGATCTAACTCACAAGTCCTACGCTACTTAAATGGATCAATTCTACTAATATTCTCAGGGTTGAATCCAAATTTTTTTTAGTAAGGGCTAAAATTTAATTATAAATTTTTCATAGATCAAAACATAAGTTTATTATGCATTAATTTATAATTTTATCATTTTTGAAGGGACTAAATAGAAATTGTTTTTATTTTTAGGGGGCTAAAATGCAATTTTACTATATATTAATTTCTAATCTCTTTATTTATAAGAGGACTGAATTGAAAATTTTTATTTTGGGGGGCCAAAGTGAAAGTTTACTACATATTAATTTATAGTTTCTCTATTTATAAGATGACTAAATTAAAAAAAAATCATTTTTGGGGGGCCAAGCCCCTACCTGTCCCCCTCAAATTTGCCTATGCATATTCTACAAAAATAAATAAATATTTGATACAAATACTAGTGCTAAATCAAAATTGAAGCTAGGAAAAAAATAAAATCAAAAGAAAAAAACTTGTGAAGAATCTGTTGAAGTAAAGTAGTTAGAAAGAATAATGAGGCAATAAAATTTTTTCATCTAAACAAATATAAAATAGGATTAATTTTTTCTTAATATTTTTTTTCCGAAATTAACTTTCCTACTTTTTATCATGGGAACTAAATTAACAAACTAATGAGAAAGTAACTCCCAAGGAAAAAGTTATATTCCAAGAAATATAAACAAAATCTGACATTTCAAATGTTGGAATAACTTTCCAATTGATTACCTTCCATCATACCAAGTACGAGTAAGTTTTTCTTATTCCAATTTATCTTCTATATTCAAATTGGCAACTAAATTTTTTAATTTAATACTTTAGTTTTTTTTGTCCTAATTAAACATTTAAATTTAAATTTAATATTCATTTTAATACTTGAAATTTATTTTAATCTCAATTAAATATTTTTATTTTATTACTAGAATACACATATCAAATATTTATTCCACCATCAGTTAAACACCAAATATTCAACCTAACTCATAAGATGATCACATGCTTCAAATTACATACGCTTACCCATTGGATTCAAAGTTTAGGTGGATCACAAAATTGACTTTAGGAACAAACTTTTTGAAAGACTAAAGCACTTAAAGTATTTAAAATGTGATTGTTGTGGTTGTAGTTTATATTTTTATTATAATATTGAAATATTATTATTGTATGAATCTAAAATTGATATTAAAAGCAACCCAAAATCTAAAACCATTAAAATCAATCCTAAATAACTCAATACTCTAATTTCAAAACTATCCCTCTCAATCTTGCTCACCCTATAAATACCCTAAAGTGAATATATATTTAAAAAGGAAAAAAAATTCAGAATAATTGTGGGTTAAGAAGACAAAGCATAAAACTGAAGCCCGTGAACGTTGCATGTGAGAATAGAAAGCTGTTATAATCAGTGCCCCCAACATATAGACCCATTCACGTGTCCCCATTTTGTTCTTTCCTTTTTTTAACATTAAATTTTAATTCTGCATTAAATAACAGTAAAATTGTAAATTTTCTCTCTTCTTGGAAAAAAATGTATTGATTACCAGATGTAGTAAGAGTAGGGAAGGTATATTTCTGTTAATAGTCACATCATTTGTTTGTATTTAACAAAAATGAACTTTAATTTTCAATCTAAGCTTTGTTTTGGACAGTGTTTAAAAAATAAAAGGATATTAAATTTTTTATATTTTAATTTTGTAAAATTTAGAGATATATCACACTGTTGAACTTTTTATCCCTCTAATACATTGACATTCTGATTTTAAAAAGAAAAGGATTATATAATAATTAAATAAAAAACCTCATTTCATTTTTAATATTGAATAAATTCATCCCTTTAAAAAATAATTTAATTCCTCACAATTTAAAAAAATGTGTAACCAAAACCAATTAATCACATTGTTTATTTTTTCCATCTTATTTTTTATTAGTAAAAAAATAAATTCAACATTCAATGTTTACAAATTGTATCGTTTTAGTCATAATTTTAAAAAAAATTAATAAATTTAGCTCTTATTTGATATTGACAGATTTAATATTAAGACAAAATATTAAAAGCTAAATTTATTAATATTTTTAGAATTAGAACAAAACTGATAAAATATATAAACATTAAAAATTATCATACTAATAAAAAATAGAATACATTGATAAAAGAAATAAACAATATAATTAATTATCTTTAATTACATACTTTTAAAATCGAAAAAATTCAATTGATATATGTATTTTGGTTGAGGCCGGAAATTGGACGATATTATGTTGTTATGTTCGAAAATGATTTTTTTATTATAAAAATACACACTGAATACAAATAACGAATACGACTATTTTAAAAAATAAGTTAGATGGAACAGCATTTTTACATGTGGCATGTAAATGGGCCCCTGCAATAACCTTTTTCAGTAAAATAAAGAAATCCCGACCAAAATGGACCCCTGAAAGAACCCTTTTTCAATAAATAAAGAATTCCCGACCAAAATTCACAAGAAGGGGCTTAGGGTAATAAGACAAGTGTTGATAAATTAATAATGCAGAGAAAAGGAGGGGGAGAGAGAATGAAATTATGATGCATAAACACCCAGCACTACCAAAGCAGATTTTTTTTTCCAAAAAATAATTATATTTATTTTCACTAAAGATATATTAAGTCTAGGGATTATTATTTAGTAGTTAAAATGTATTTTAAGTTTTTATAAAATAAGTCTCTTTATTTTTATTTTATGAAAATTTTTTTATTTTTAAATTTAAAAATATAAGTCTAATTATTAAGATTGTTAAAATTTTTCTCTTAAATTTAAATTTTTTATAACCAAAGGCGGCGGTAGGGATAGGTAGAGACTCCAACTCTTTAAAATAATAAATTTATGTTTTAATCTTTTAAAATTTATAAAGTTTTAAGTTAGTACATGATAAAATTATATTTCAACTCTAGAATGTTAAAATTTTGATTTAATTTTTTAAAACTTTACGAAGATATAATTTATAAGCTATTAAAATAGTAAAATTACATTTTCACTCAAAATTATACTACTTAGTTTTGAGCACCCTAATTTTTTTTTTTTTTTTACTTTGCCTTTGGTTACAACACTATTTTCTTTGTTTAGGTTGAAAATTGCTTTTTAAAAAGTGTTAGTAAAAAAAATACTTTTTAAAATTTTGGTAGTATTTATCATTGTTGTTCATAAGTGTTTTTGAGAAAATAAATGTTTATTTTAAACATAATGTTGTAAAGTAAAATATTTAATGAAGAGCTAAAATGTGATTTTATTGAAAAATACTTTTCCAAAAAGTAAAAAATTAAAAATTTTGATTTTTTGGTTGGACTTAAAATCATAATTCAAAATCAATGCTTGGTTTGAAATAAAATTTTTTTATTTAAAATTATGATTTGGGTTGAAAACTATTTTCCAACCTCAATGATAAACTCAACCATTTTTTTTTTTTAATGTTACACTAATAATTTTAAAAAAAAAATTAACGATATTAACAATTAAATTTAAAATTTAAAATCTAAAAGATAGAGAGATTAAATTCCTAAAAAATAAAAGTATCAAAGGTACATAAATTTAGACCATATTTTAACTTTATTTAGTATATTAACCATGAAATTGTTTAACTTTATTTGGTATATTAACCATGAAATTGTTTAACTTTACAATTGAAATTAAAAACTCAAAACTTTTTTATTTTATATTTTCAAATATGAATTAAAAAATGCAGGGTGATTTTTTAACTCTTTTATAAAATTAAAAGAACTATAAAATTAAAAGAACTACACCATACCATATAATTATCCCAAGTTTATATACCCTTACGGTTTTCTTTTTTTTTTTTTTTTCCATGTGTGAATAGTCCTAATTGCTTCTCCCCATGTTTAAATACCAGCAATCGCTTATTATTTTGGCACTCAAGCAAAACTCCTCTCTCTCTCGCTCTCTCCCCTTTTTCTTCTCTCGTTTCCACCTTGAGAGATACCAAAATAAAAGGAAAAAGGGACAAAAAAATGAAGGGTGTTGGGTTAAGAAGACTCACATTTATGTTTTTAGTAGCATTTCTAGTGTGGTCTTCAAGTATTGAAACCTGCATTGCTAGAAAAAGCAAGCATTGGAGGCATGGTACTTCAGTTTCACTGTATAAGAAGAAAACAAAAGATCATAGTCACGGTCATCACAATTACCATAATGGAGGAACAAAGACAAAACCTCCGCCGTATAAAACTACTCCTCCGTCACCAAAGGTAAAAGCTCCTCCATCTCCATCTCCTAAGCCTAAAGTCAAAGTCCCTTCAATTCCGCCGCCCCAGAAAGGCTACGGCAATGGACAGCAGTCTAAAGTCTTTGACGTACTGCATTTTGGTGCCAAGGGTGATGGGAAAACTGATGATACCAAGGTGACGTCAAATTCCCATTTATAGCTTTGAAGTTTATAAATGACTATCATGTTCGAATATGCATTAGGACATGAATGCTTAGTATGCCAAAAACAAAAAATACATTATCTTAGTAAAAGTAACATAAAGTTCCCTATACTAAGAGTTAGATTACATTTTTACTCCATTCTACTAAAAAAAGATAAATTAGTCACTATAAATTAATCATTCTGTAGAAAAATTCATTTAATTTTACTGTTAATATCAACACCAATGAGTAGAATTTTTAACTGAAAGGACTAATTTGTTATTTAATTTAATGTATAAGGATTAATTTATCAATTTTTTAAATAAAAAAGATAAAAATATAATTTAAGTCTTAATATAATATAAGATACTCTATGATATTTTTCCCATATTTTCTTTCTTTTACATGCATAGGGAAAGAAGAACTTTTTGGGGTATTAGAGAAAGAACTACCCGAGGCAGGTGGGGTCCACTTAAAAGTAAAGAAAAAAAATCCTGTTTTAAAGGTGGTTTTTATGGTACCTTACCCACCTTTACCATATTGCCATACAGTTCTCAATCTGTGATCTCATTTATTTCCTAATAAATATTTAATTACCCTAGCATAATACATATAACCAACATTCAACTGTAATTCTATACCTTTTAGTTTTATTGTGGCACACTGATCAGACAATAGCAGCCACATAGCTGATCTGTTAATGGTGCGAAGCAGGCATTCCAAGCCGCATGGGCAGCTGCATGTAAGGTGCAGGCATCAACTGTTGTCGTTCCTGCTAAATTCATCTTCCTTGTAGGACCCATTTCATTCTCTGGTCCATACTGTCAAGCAAACATTGTGTTTCAGGTAACATGTGAGATAATTAATTGCTCTTTACCACATTGTAGTTATATGCATTTGGCGACTCTTAAAGGGTTATATCTCTCCACTCATATTTGGATATGTATCACAGCAATCGCATACTAGTGAAGAATTGTCACATGATCAAGGCTGATGTAACTGAATTTTTTTTTGTTTTCTCAGCTGGATGGTACAATTATTGCTCCCACTGATTCTAAACCCTGGGGCAAAGGTATTTTACAGTGGCTAGAATTCACAAAGCTGAAAGGTATAACAGTTCAGGGAAAAGGTATCATTGATGGAAGAGGATCAGGGTGGTGGCTAGATGCACCATATGAAGATCCATATGATGATGAAAGAAAATTAATAATCCCATTAAACAATACAGTTCAAGAACGGCCACCAATGCCGGTAAGTACCTACTTCAATTTCCACTTTCCCCTGAAACTCTGGTGTTAATTTATGGTGAGGTCCCTCTACTACATGGACCCTCTACTATTAAACGGATCAATTTAGTCCTTATACTATTAAAAAAAATCAAATAAGAATTAATATTTATTGTAAAAGAAAGTTAATATTTTAAAAGTTTTTACGGTTCTATAAATGAAATCTTCAGTTTGGAATTAAATTGCAATTGAATAAAATAATTTTCAAGATATTTTTATACAGTAAATGTTTACTCTGTTACAAACTGAACTTATTTTATTCTTTTTAGTAGTATAAGGACTAATTTAATTCATTTAATAGTAGAGTGACTAATTTGATCTAGTCTCTATAATACAGGGACTTCTCAGGTGCATTAACCTATGATTTATCAATAAAACTAATCATGTTTCTCTTATAAATTGGATGGTAGGTCAGAAATGAACTCAGTGGAAAAATGCCTAGCATCAAACCAACTGTAAGGACCACTTGAAACTATGAGGAAAAAAAAACAATCTTTATTCCATGATTATGCAGTCTTATGAAGGTTTTTTTCCTTACATTCTGTTGTTCAGGCACTAAGGTTTTATGGGAGCTTTAATGTGACAGTCACGGGCATAACAATTCAAAACAGTCCACAATGCCATCTTAAGTTTGATAATTGCATAGGAGTTGTGGTACACGACATGTCCGTCTCATCTCCAGGGGACAGTCCTAACACAGATGGAATCCACCTACAGAATTCCAAAGATGTGCTAATTCATGGCACTACTCTTGCCTGCGGTAATTTATTTCAATATCTTGCTAGTAAATAGAAATTTATGCCTTTGCAATAATACCAAATTAAGTTGAAAAACACTGGTGGAGCACTTTAAACTCTGGTTTTGACTTATGTTACTGGGGTTTTAGCGTGGATATCGGACACAAGTAGGTGTCCTAATCAGAAGAAAAATCCAAACAGCATAGGTCTCGACAAAAAACGAGAAAGACATGCGGGTCAACATTGAGAGACACGGGGTTAAGATAAAAGAACTTGTGAACAATTTGAGGTAAAATTACCATGAAGGCTATTATACTAGGAGCTGGATTGCTTTTGGCCCCTTTATCAAAAATTTTGATAAATTAGTCCTTATACATTAGATCAAAAAGTAAATTGGTCATTCTGTTAAAATTTTTATCCATTTTTACTATTAAAAATTAGTCATTGTATGTCAGTATAAAGTACATGTGGCACGCCATGCATAGCTGTATGGTTATTTCATCAGCCACACCAGTTTTTAACAGTAAAAATAGATTAAATTTGAAATAGAAGTGACCAATTTACTCTTCAATTTAATATATAAAAACTAAATTACTAAGGAGAAAAATACTATGTAACTCCTAATACATAATCCTTCATGCTATTTTTGCCAACAATTCGACAGCATCGTAGGAAAAAAGTGCTAAATTGAGGGGTGTTTGATAGGATGTTGAAAGAAACATATCACAATCTTATCCTGCTCATAATTCGTTCTTCTCATTCTCTATCCCCACCAATAATTTGACAAAGTGGCTGCCAGCACTATCAAAATTTTCTAAGGATTACAATGACAAATCACTTGACACGTGCCATTTTCTAAAGAATGGTGTGGCATCAACCACCCAAAATAGGATTAGGATTTCAACCGCATAGGCCACAAGAATATATATTTTGTTTTCTTCTTTCATTTTTTCCTTTTGTCTCCACATACAACTAGATTTTTCCTTTAATCCCTAGCTTCTGGTATTTAGAATTTAAGATTCAAATGTGAGTGTTAGATACGGTATGTATACTTCTATCCGAACATGCTAGGACGCGGATACTTCAAAAATGAAGAATCCCTTAGCTTCTTGTCTAAATTTTGCCCAGAAGCAGTTTCTCATGACAAGTTAATTCTGAAGATCTAATGCTTTTGGCAGGAAATAAATGCTTAAATTAAATCAGTTTTGATCACAGATTAGTGACAATGAACATTTACTAACCTAAGCTCTTAAATGTGATAATTGATGCAGGAGATGACTGCGTTTCGATACAAACAGGATGCTCAAATGTATACATTCACAATGTGAACTGTGGACCAGGACATGGAATCAGCATTGGAAGCTTGGGAAAGGATAATACAAAAGCCTGTGTCTCAAACATCACTGTCCGTGATATCATGATGCATAACACAATGAATGGTGTCAGAATAAAGACATGGCAGGTAAGCTTACAATCTTCACTTCCACATCATAAACGTACATCAAGTTTGGAAGAGAGCAATCACAAAGATGGTCTAGGTAAATGAGCTAATAAACTGGCTTTTAATTAAACCCAAACCATAACTCATTAACAAGATGTCTTCAGATAATATATATCGCAAGCCACCAACAAACTCAAGTACATGATTTTGGTAAAATGAAAAAAAGAAGACAGCTAAAATCATGAAAAAGAGAGAGAGGTGAACAAAAATTTAGATAAACTAGAATTCATCAAACATAATAGTGGGTGAAAAAACATTTTTTTTTAGAATAATTACATTTTAAAAGGAAATTTAGATAAAATTTAAAAATGGAAAAGTAGTTTTAAACAATTAATTATGTTTTAGTAGTTACTTATGAAACATTAAAAGACTTAAATACCCTTTATTTTTCATTGCGATAGTAATTTAGGTTTTAAGTAATTTACATGACCTAGTCAAAATCAAGTTAACTATGCAATAAACTCAATGAACAGCTTTATAATAGTATAGATTATTTAACTAGATAATCAAATCCATATACCAACCTCACCCAAATTCAAATCCATATACCACCCTCACCCAAATTCAAGTTATACAGACACTAAAAGTAAAATGACTGATCAAATGCAATCTATTACAATTAATTCAAGTTTTTCCTTAATTTAAAATTCGTTATCCGTGTAGTTTACATGTATGTCTGAGGTTTGCCACAACAAAGTTGACATTTAAATTATTCAACACTAGATTACCTTCATTCCAAGAAATAATCCTATTCCAAACTCAACATACAGGATTTGACAATTTCCAACAAGTTTGATTATTTTGAATTTTCACTTTCCTATTAATTGGTCCAGTAGACCTAAAACTCCTGTCCATTCCTATTGCTAAGGAAAAAGATTCAATTTAATTTCCTAACGTTCTAAGTTCTTATATGAATCTAGATGGCTAGTAAAGCAGTTTCTTGTATATTACTTCAAATCACATCTGCAGGGTGGATCAGGCAATGTTCAAGGGGTTCTATTCTCAAACATTCAAGTTTCTGAGGTCCAGCTTCCAATTGTGATCGATCAATTCTATTGTGACAAAAGAACATGTAAGAACCAAACAGCAGCAGTCGCTCTATCAGGAATTACCTACGAAAAAATAAGAGGAACATACACAGTAAAACCTGTGCACTTGGCCTGTAGTGACAGCCTTCCATGTATAGGGGTGACTTTATCTGCCATTCAGCTAAAGCCAATGCAGGAACGCTACCACCTATACGATCCATTCTGTTGGCAAAGTTATGGAGAGTTGACCACTCCTACTGTCCCTCCAATTGCTTGTTTACAGATTGGCAAGCCACCAAATAACAGAGTCCAATCCAACTATGATGTGTGCTAAGCTTAATCTACAGGTAATTTATGGTGTTTTAGCTTGTGTGGTCGGCATGGTTTTTCTGACCCCTTTCACACCATTCGTTTTTTTTTTTTTTTTTTTTTTTTTTTGTAAAGAGTGTAAATTTAGGTGTCATCCTATTCTATAGGCATTTTTCTTAGATGGGATTATTCCAGTTCAGGGTTCCCACTACGTAAGATTATACAGCTATGTTATTACGTATAGTCCAATACGAGACTCTTTCGTTAAGGCAGATTAGATGTGCATCAATAAATCAATATATAGATATTTGGTTCTTCGGATATAAGCACATAAAAGTCACTTATGTTGTTCCGACGCTTAAAAATACTTGCATTGGAAGTATATCCAGCCATGAAAAGGAGATATGATCCTCGAATGACCCTCTAAATACATGAAAAATTTAAAATAAATTGAACATTCTTATGTCAAACAATCCTAGACTGACTAATATAGACAGTCACTTAAAATACAAGCCACTAACTATGTTAACCGGACCTTTTATTTTTCCTAAAATACCCATGTTGAATAACAACCTTTGACACATATTCAAACATGAATGTGTAAGCATGAACCTCTAAACATATTGAAAATTTTAGAAAATTTTAGAAAATTTTGAATATGCACAATTTGGGCACATATATCATATGCACTAGTAGAAGGCTCAAACATGCAGAAAAAAAAGCATACAAATCTTATCAAGCAATAAGAAAGAACTGCACTCGAAGCAATTTTGAAGCTCAAATGAGAAAAATCTGTCCTTAGAAACAATTTAGATACCGAAAGGCACAAGCTAAAAATGAATTATCAATAAAAACCAATATCGGCAGCTATGAATTGCAATAGTTTATCAGGGAACGCTGTGGTTGGTAATCAGCTCTTTCAGCGGATAACTTGGATTTCTTTTCTGAAAATCTGTTACCTCAAGCAATATTCCATATAGAATTCAAGATCATTACAACTACTATGATTCTATCGTTAACCAGACCGATTCAAAATCACTTAAATTAAGAAAGAAAAAAAGGAATTCAAGCAAGCAAACGATTCGGTGCATGCTTTTTAAACAAACAATTCAAGTAATATTTAAACATGATAATCATGCAAGTAATTAGGGTACCTAAACAGAGATCGAGAAGAAGATCCGGCATCGTCTCTTAGTTTTTCCCTTGGTTTTTCTTTCGACGCCACTGATCCATATAGAATTCAAGATCATTACAACTATTATGATTCTATCATTAACCAGACCGATTCAAAATCACTTAAACTAAGGGGGAAAATAAAGAATTCAAGCAAGCAAACGATTCGGCGCATGCTTTTTAAACAAACAATTCAAGTAATATTTAAACATGATAATTATGCAAGTAATTAGGGTACCTAAACAGAGGTCGAGAAGAAGATCCGGCATCGTCTCGCAGTTTTTCCTTTGACGCCACCGATCCTCCCCCACCCCTTAAAAATTCTAATGTTCTCCACAATTTCCGCAAACAATAGAAGAGATCCAAGTCGTTAATAACCATTTTAAGGAGCAGCATTTCTTATATTTGTTTATAGTACTGATTAGTGCGGTGCTTTTCAGTGAATCCCGCCAATGCTCAAAATTCAAACCGCCACTACTTGTATCTTCGGTAACTAATATTTCCCTTTGTAAATTTTCATTTTGATCATTAAACTTTAAAATTTTATAAAATGGTCACTGAAATCATTTAAACTAGAACTTTCAAATAGTTTAGTGATAATTTTGTAATCTTTGGAAGTTCAATGACCAAATTGTAAACTTACTAATAGTTTGATGACTTTGGTTGTAGTTTACCCTTTAAACTATTATAAATAAAAAAATTAATTTTGGCACTTTTCTCACTTAAACAAATTCGCGTTGGTCTCAATCTCTCTCTCGTTGGTCTAAATATTTCCCTTTGATACTCTTTCGTCCGTTCTGGTTCAAATTCAAAATTCTCTCACGGGTTTCACTGCTGTTATCTTCAAAGGTATTCAAATTTCTGTTTCGGTTTTGCTTTTCAATCTTTCAGGCAACAACCAAAAAAAAATAAAGAATGTAAAGAAACCAATGCAATGCGATTTACGTGATTCTGTCTCTTTGATTTAGATGTTAGGCTTTGAAATTGTTTCATATCCCGTTTAAGCTAGTTGTTATAGCATGAATTTTGGCTTGAATTGCTTGTTCATCACTTCATTTCATGGCTTGCTTGTCGAATTATGAGAAATCTTGTTGGTTTCCTTTCTGATCTGAACATTTCTGATGAATAAAAGATTGAGTAACTAAATAAAAAAAATTAATAATTGGATAATTAAAATAGAACCAAAGCTTAGTTGGGTAACTCTATTCTTGTAGTTTACCCGATAAACTATATTATTATTGTTCGTTTTAGACTAAGTTTAATTATTATTTTTGCTAGTACTAGTAAAAGATTAGAAGGCTAAAGCAGTGAGAGGGGGCGCAGCAATCAAAAATCAAATCGAATATTGCAGAGAAGAATAGAGAGGAAAGAGAAGGAAATGGCTTTAAATGGAAATGGTTGCTGTTGGATTCAGGAACGTATTTTAAGTAGAAATGGATGTAGTGTGTTCCTCACTCCCAGGAGTAGGTCCTCTGCTGCCATTTTGCCCCGCAAGTCAACCGCTCTCTCCTCTTCCTCTTCCTTTCAATTCCAAGGTTATCTTTCTTTATTATTTTTTTTGAATCTCATGTCCTGCTTTTGGTGCTTCAATTAAAACTTGAATCTCAGTTTTGTTTAAGATTGTCTTGGAAATTTATAGGGTTGTCATCCTTCGATCTGATGCACGAGGTTGGGAAATTCTCTAGGGTTGTTTTCTCTTTCGTTCTGGGAATTCGTAGAATTTGTTTTCGAAATGGAAAATTTCACTCTTCAGTACTAAGAAACTAAAAGGAAAGAGAAATGTGGGATTTGGATTTATACTTTCTTAGTGATTGAGGTTAGCTCAAGTAAGTTATGGCAGTAACGAAACCAATTACCTTGACCCTTATCTTCACGTTTTCAAACATCTACAGTTTTGTTTTCGTGGACTTGCAATTGGTATTTGAATTTATAGGAAACAGAGTAAATAATTGGCTCCAAAATTTATTAATTGTTTTCTCCGAAACTCGGTATATTACAGTGGAAAGTGAAGAGAGCATTTGCTTTGGATTATTGGATATAATTACTAATATATATTGATAAAATCAGGATTTGTGGTGGATAGGAAGCAGAGCTCCTCCTCTATGCAAACGGCTGCAGTCCGCCATTTAGTGGGATCTGTTACCAAAACTCAAGGCCTTCGCTTTGCTGTGGTCAGTTTTTTATTTAATTGTCATCTGTAACTACAAAGTCAAAGATTGACTTTGCCTTCCTTTTTTTTTTTGGTGTGTTCAATTGTTTTCATACTATTATGTTATTACTATGGTAATTGTTTTCTTCTTCAATTTTTTATTACATTGTCAAAGGTTGTCGCTCGTTTCAATGAGATTGTGACAAGGCAGCTCTTGGAGGGCGCTCTGGACACTTTCAGAAAGTATTCAGTTAATGAAGAAGACATTGATGTGTGTAACAACCACTAACCACCCTTCTACTTAATTTACTAAAGTAAACGCCTTCTTTAATATCATGCTGTCTCATATCTCTATCTCGAGTTAGATGTCTGCTTTTTCTTTGAATGTATCTACATGTCTGAGCTTTCTCTTCTGCTATGGCTGCAAATTCTAACAATTATTTAGACAATTGCAGCTCAAAAGACAAGGATATAGGAGTAGGGTATCTCTGCCGTTCTCATTTGATGGCAATGCTATCAAAGTCTTTTTCTTCTATGATTCATGATATGTTCTGTATATCATCTTACTTATTACAAGCCCTTTTTCAGCATATGAATCTTTTGACCAAGTCCTTCAATTAATATTTAGACAATGCTTAGCCAACTTTTTGGATGGCTTGATCATTTTATCACTTTCTTATCAGGTTGTTTGGGTCCCAGGTAGTTTTGAAATAGGTATTGTTGCAGAAAGGCTGGGCAAGTCTCGAAATTATCATGCAATTTTATGTATCGGAGCTGTGGTATGGCTTCTTTCGTCTTTCTTGGAAATCTTCTCATATAACTTTTTATCTTCTTTTGGGGGTTCTTTTCTGAGTACATTTTGCTGGATTTTATTAATTCTGCCAACAGATAAGAGGAGATACTACTCACTATGATGCTGTGGCTAATTCTGTTGCATCTGGGGTGCTTTCAGCTGGCCTAAACTCAGGTTAATCTTCATGCTTAATGTTATTTTGTATTAACCCATTTCTTGCAAAATGCTACCATAGCTTCAAGAGTCAATTGTTCGTGGCATCTCAGCTATAAATTAAGACAATATTTAGATTTTCATTGATCAAAAGCATATGCTCCCTTTTCTCATTTACTCAGGCATATGCTGTTGAACCTTTTTCATGCTGTCAATATTGTAAACTTTGTCTGGCATACTTACAGTTTGTTTTTAGACTGTAGTATACCATCTTTTGTTTGTGCTCTTTCCAAGGTGACTCCTACTTTTCACCCTATATTCATAATGTTTGAGAATTTTACTCTTACCTGACTACATAATGCTATTATGATAATCTTTTAAGCACAAATTTTATTTATTTTTCCTAATTGTTTCAATTAGAAAGCGCAAGAGACCACCTTGCAAGATTCTTTTTCTTTTTAAAAGTTTAAAATTACCCTACTTTCAAACTAGGAGGACAAATTTCCATGTAGCAGTTGTCAATTAAGATCTCTATCAATCTCATGCCCTAAAGATTAAAAAAATATTTTCTGTAGGAAACGATTTTCTGGAAGTTTTCATGTATCAAAATGGAGTCACCCGTTCCCTCTATTTTCCAACTTTTATTATTCCTTGTGATTTGAAGCTGCAATTTATCAACTCTGCAGGTGTTCCTTGCATATTTGGTGTTTTGACTTGTGAGGACATGGACCAGGTATGATACAGGAGCTGGATAAAAGATCAATTTGTACTAAGAACTATAAGTTTTTTTTTTGTTAAGTGAGATGGGCTGTTCACTGAAGCTGCACAAACAGATATAGTGGGGTACCCTCTCTAGTTTCCTTCACATTGAATATTGGAACGTCAGAGGGAGGGGAAATCTGGTCATCTTGTAGGTTGTGCATACCAACTACCAAGTGGTTGATGTGTCATTTACTTTAGAGTAGTTTTGAGATGATATATATGTATCTCACTTCATCTTTTTTGAAGATTGAGATGATATATTTGAATGTGTGAGGGGTTTGACATCTTTTATTCTTGGATGCAATTGAAGAAACAAAATGATTTCAGGAGTGGAATTTTTATGTAATTATTTCACATGACAACTGTAGGCATTAAATCGAGCTGGTGGTAAATCTGGGAACAAAGGTGCAGAGTGTGCTTTGACAGCGGTAAGTTTATTGTAGACTAATGGAGTTGGTATTTGATTTTCTCCTCCTTTTTTTTTTTTTAATTGTTTGTAATTCCAATTTAGTTATTAGGAGCTGAATGGAGGTACGTAAGTATGTAAATAGAGAAAAGGATTACCTTCCCCTAGCTCACTGTCGCTAATGAGTGAGCCTGTTGGTCCTTGTTGTGAACTTTTCCAGCACAAGGGTAGGGTTGAGACCATTTAACCCGAACACTATACATTCCCATTTCTTAGCAATATTCTCAATCACCTTTGGCTTTTGGTACTTTCGGGTTATTTCAATGGTTTGATGCGTGGCATAAAACCCTTGCTAACTTGATTGGTTCTGTTAATAATGACAATAATTAAAACTGCAAAGTGCATTTACTCCCTTGTTAACTTGCAAGAAAGTTGTGCATACCTTTTCAGTCAATCCATATTCCTTTGCTTTTGTGCTTTTCAAAGATGATTTTACCAACTCCATGATTTCTCCTTAATTCTCCATTCATTTTTCTTTTTTCGTAATTTGCATATATCCATTGGTGTGTTCTATTTCTAATGAAGGAATTAAGAAAGTGATAAAATATAATATCATTGCCTTGCTTGCATTGCACTTATTAAAGTTGATTCATATAGTCATAGTTTAGGATTTGAATCCCAGCATCTGCAGCTCCTTTTTTGCTCCTGGTACCATTGCTTCTCTGTCATTGAATAAATTGGCAGATAAATTGTTCATTTTGTCTTATACATGTTGTCAAGGCACAGCAATGAGGAAAAAGTGCTTACAGTTCAATTTCTTTTGGATTGTATTGCAGATTGAGATGGCTTCCTTGTTTGATCACCATCTTAAGTAGCCTCAGTATTATCCATTACATGATGAACTTGTGTTGTTGCTGTGGGATCATTCTATCTGGGGAGTTTACGGAAAAGCAAAACGGTAAACATAGATAGATCCCGGCACTCTAATTTGCAATTTTCTTGTTATACACTATTCTTGTTGATCTAATAAATGATCAATGCTTTTGCTTTCTTTTATTTTTATGTTGTTTCTGGTACTTGTGAGAACTCGTTAAGGGCTTCGCTATTACCCTTTCAATAATCCGATTGGCTAATGTTTACCAACCTCATACCTAGTTGCTTTTTGTCCTAAATTATGGGCGCGGTTAATGCAGTCTGTTGAGTTGAATATTGATGTTGATAGTATAGTTGGTATTGTATCGATAATTGGTTGGTAATTATTGATTTTAAAACAAAATGAGATAGTATTAGGGTGGGTTTGGATGGGCGATGGGGTGCGTTTATATTACTTTTTGTCTTACACTACAGTATTGTTACAGTATCTAATCTCACTGCCACTTTTGTTTTTACACTAACCGTAGGTAAACACACCGCCCATATTAGGCTCCTATACTAGGTGTTGGATCGCATTGTTATTTTTTATTAAAATTTTATTTGTTTTTACTGTTGAAATTAGTATGGGTGACAAAACCAAATAGGGACATGTGACGTGTCATGTGTAATTCATGCTGATGTATAGGGACCAGTTTTTAATAGTAAAAAACGGATGAAATTTTTAACAGAAGGATTAATTTATTGTTTGATTTAACCTATAGGGATTAATTTGCTCATTATTGTGTGTGAAAGAGACAAAATGCAATCTAACTCCTAGTACAAAAGTTTTCACAATCTTAACTCAAAAACAGGATGTAACCACTCTTGGTCTCACTAATCTAATTTCTATTAATTGGTTTTTGGATGTGACATTAAGTAATTTACCCTAAATATTAATAGATATATGAGAATAAGTTAAGAGCTTAAGTATAGATATATATGCCTAATTTAAACCCTATCTAACATATGGAATCTTTTTTATCCAAATATGTGAATATATACTAAGCAGATTGATTAATCAAAAAATTATATATTTAAAGAATCAAAGTATCTAGAGGTGATAATAGGGCGGGTTCGAGTCGGGTTGTAACAAAATTTTAGTTTTGTTTTATAGGCTTGGGCTTGGCCTAGTTCGAAAAATGGGTCTAAAATTTTACCTAAATCTAACCCGGATAAAAAGCTAAAGCTTGAGCCTGACTTGCCCATATTAAAATTTTTCTATATAAAAATAAATTTAAAAATATAATACATCAAATACGCTAAAATATTAAAATAAATATTTTTCAACAAATTAAAAATAAATTAAAAAATATTTATACTTAAATAACACTAAGATAGGTGCAATTTAACAAGAAAATATCTCTAAAATAGTAGCAAAATTAACAATAAAATAAGAGTTATATAATATTCAAACAATAATAACAAAATAATAGCAATATAATAATAAAAAGCAGCAAGACAGTGGCAAAATAATATTTTTTTTTTCTTTACAAATTTGAGTCAGGTCGGGCCCAGGCCAAAAAAGCTTGTTTGAGACTTAACTTGTTTTCTAAATAGGTCTTATTTTTTGTTCAAATCTATTTTTCGAGCTTATATTTTTCTCAAACTCTCTTACTTTTCGGGCGAGCCTTCGGGCCACCGGATCGACCCATAATCAAGTCTAGCAGAAAAAAAATGCTACATTTCAAATAATTTAAATATATCGATAAAAATTCAAAAAAGATCACCATTTAATAATTAAAAAAATGCAAGTTTTAGTCTACTTTTGCATATGCTCTCAATCTTCTCACCAAACTCTACCAATATGATCTAATATTTCTTTGTTTAATGTTTGAACACGTCTTTTGGGATGTCCAAAGTGTTCTTCCACCAACAGTTAACTGACAGACACCGAATCCCTCCTCTACTTTTGTTAAAGGAAAACAAAAGAAAAAGCAAAGCGATGGAATAAAGAAGACATTCCACCATCAAATCAAATTTAGACCAATCCCATTAACTAGGGAGTGATAGTTAAATAATCAAATCAAAAGAAAAACCCATGAAGACATTTACCTATCCATAAGATCCGACAGATATCTCGTCCCATCCCTCAGGTTAACTCCAAACAGCACCCTGAATTGACATTCATTACCCTGTTACGGCATGAGTAGGGATAGGGATCTCAACGATTGAGGTCCATGCCTAACCGCTTTCCCTTTATAAATCTTCCCTCAAAATTGGGGTAAAATGGAAGGAGATGTAGACTTGATTCTGCCCAAAACTCTTTAGAATATTGTAATTATAGCGACTTTCCACACCTTTAATGGCATGAAGTACCTCCATCTTAGCCATTTTTCACACCTAACCAACCACCTCAACTCCTGTGTTGTAACATTTATAATATTTTGATTTTCGAAAAATAAAATTAAAGCTAATAAAATTTTGACTGCATTGATAAGGTTGAAGTTTTTGAGATTTTGAGCTATTCTCTCATAAAAAATTATATTAATTAGTTCAAGTTAAATTAAAATTAATTACTAAATTATTTAGTTATAAAAAAAATTTAAAACTAAATAAGATTTTATTCAAATAATTATGATTTTTAATCAAATGAACTCATAAAATAAACAATAAGATTTGAATCAGATTTCAACTATTTTTATATTTTATTTTTTTTCAAAATCCTATCATTAACCACATAAGATGGCATGTGGGAAAACATTGCAGTGCTGAATTTGCTTTTGCTCTAATCCCAATGTTGAAACACCCATTACTTTTTGTCTTCCCAAAATCGCCTGCAAAGCCCTCAACTTTGACCACTAATCTTAAATTCTATGGTTAAAGTGTGTGCAAGTGCCTATACTTTTTGTGAATTTAAAATTTAATCATTATATTTTTATTTCTATAAATTTAGCCTCTCTATTTTTCAGATTTCTATAAATTTAGTCTCTCCACTTTTGTTAATTTTAGGTTTATTACAACGTGTATTGCTACTAAATGAGTTTTTTTATTCTAAAATGCCACACCAACAAATTTAACAAAAAAAATTTAACATTGTTAATAATCGGACTTGAATTTTGAAATCTGAAAAATATAGGGACTAAATTATTAGAAATAATAGTACATGGACTAAATTACAAATTTGGGAAAAGTACAAAGACTTATGTCATATTTAAACCAATATCTAAACCAGCTTCAACAACCAAATATAGGTTACACTGATTTCAGAAAAGATTGTGAACTTGTCCCACCATGATTCCCTATTTTCTTTAGTCATGCAATTTTGTTCATATGTTCTCAATAAAGAAGAAGCTGATAAGCTTATAAACTTGTTTGAAACGGGTTACTTCATGACCAAAGCTAACAATTTTTTATTAAAGGGATCTAAGATAAGATAAGAAAATAAATAAATTTACAAAGGGATAAAGATATATACTTATTTAAAAAAATTTAAAATATAAAAATTGTTGAGTGTTTGTTTTACGATATCTCCTTTAGAGTATCTCATTCACATATATATATATAAGGCACGGTCCGTTGAAGGGACGTGCTAGGGGTGACTATAGGCCATGCTAGGGGTGACACGTTACCCCCTTAAGGGTTGCACCTATTTTAGATGCTTCGGGTGGGTAAAGTAAGACCATGTATATAGCGAACACTCATAACAACAAGCTCTTAGGGGAGCTAGCCATTGCCTGAATGGTACAAGACCTAGTAGCAAGCATACGTGTTATACGAGCGGAGTTTACGTGATGTGCTTTATATTAATTATGTAACAAAAAAATTAATTTTAAAAAAAATACCATCTCACTAAATTGAATTACTTAACTTTTTACGAGGATCCAAAAATTTCACTATTTCATGTAAAGGGCCAAAACCCCTACCTACCCCTTTGAATTTTTCTGTCTAGAAAATCAATCCAATCCAATGATTGATGAATAAACAAACGATGCACAGTAACCAATGGCAGCCAAAATCTTACTTTCTCTCATTACAAAGCAAAGTGCAATTACCCCTTCTTCAGCACATATTAAAGAAACAGCCGGAATATCTTTAGCTGTCCTCTCTTTATTAAAGAAAGTTCGTTCCTTTATTGAATTGAAAATGAACCAATAGTCGTAGTATTGCACTTGAAGTTTTGGCATGGGTAAAAATTTATATTCACTACTTATATTTTATTAGAATTTAAGATTTAATCCTGTTATTTAAAAGTTTTAAGAAAATATTTTTTTATTTAATTTTTGTAGTTTAATTCTTGACGGTATAGGTAGTTACTTACTATTAAGTATGATTATTGAGTTTATAATGATTTATTTTTTAAGTTAAGAGGTCGAACCCTCAATAAATTTGATATTATCCTTGATAAGGGTTTTGTCTTCCTACACTATCGAGAATCATATCAAGTTTATAGAATAAAAGTGTCTCGAAGTGCTTGAACAGAAAAAATCACAACAAATTGAAGAGTTTACGTATGATCTGACTCGATTCCAGAAACTATGGCATATAGGTGAATGATGGGGGAGTATGCTACTACTTTAGTTAGCCCATAGCAGAGTTGAGGCACATGCATTAATAATATAGTATAATTGCATGGGTGTATCGATGATTTTGATAAAAAATATTTAATTAATAATAGTATATTATTATATTAAAATTTTTAAATTGAATCTCAAGAAAAGAATTCAGATTTAAATTTTAGAGATAATAGCTTTAAAAAGATTAATTTTATTGACCATAAAATACATATGAATGATACTTTGATCATACAAAAAATCGAAATTGTAAAACTATTGAGGTATAAAGATAAAATCTTAAATTTTATTTAAGTACATGGACTAACTTTATAATTTAACCTCTTTGAAAACCAATTCACATCTATATATATAAATATATATGTTTGTAACAAGCAAATATATTCTTAGTTACTTGTTCAAAGAGTTTCCTCTCCATTCCCTCTCTCTTTATCTTCACTTAAAGAACAACCCAAGTTGCATATACAAAAAAAAAAAAAAAAAAAAAAAAATCCAAACCCGTTGATGCCCTACCAAATCTATCTCATCATCTCTTAAAACCAGACCAAAGAATCAATGTCTGAAACACAACAACCCGTTGTCGTTTACCCAAACACTGTGTCATCAGGGCAAGTAGAACCATCTCATTCTCACTCAGATGGATCCTTTGGCACAGTTTTTATAGTACTTGCAATCATCATTGTTATATCATCCACAGCTTGCTTTCTTGGAAGACTATGTACTCGGCGGGTAAGCCAACCAAAACCCACTAAGCAAAGCAAAAGCTCTAATCCACGACCTAAAGGAAACGACATAGAGTTGGGGTTTGATGGTCGGTTCCCTACTGCAAAACCTGTCGGCAGCCATGGCGGCGGTGGTGACCAAAGCAAAAGGTTCAAAATGCTTGGAAATGAAGATCCTAGAGGGTTTAGATCAATGCCTGGAAAGCATGGGGATGTTAAAGGATTTAAAGTGCAAGGAAATGGGGATCTTAGAGGATTTAGAATCCATGGAAATGGAAACATTGAAGGTGACCCTAAGCATGTTGATGTTGGAGTACTTTAAGGCCATGGTGCATTATATGTTGTGCATGGCTACTTTATTTATTTTTCTTTTTTCTTATGTTCTTTTTCCAATTTTTTTACAACAAAAACAGGATTGTTCCAGAACTAAATACTTAATATCAAAAATCGATTAGTTCACTAGTTTTTTTTTAGTGGTCTTTGTGTTTGAATTGAAAGTTTAATGATATATCATCAATTGCTTGCCTTAACATTATACTTTTTTTCTTTTTGTATTTTGTAAAAGGAGGACAAATAATGTTGGTTATGTAATTGCTTGAATATATATGATTTTCCTTACCTTTTTATTTTGCATTTGAAGGATACATTTAATATAATTTGCATTCTCTAAAATCCACATGAAATTTTCAAAATTTTAATTTTAGAAGTTTAAAAATGAAATTATAGTTATGATGACTTAATTTTAATATTTTTTGTTTGATCTAATATTCTAATTATGTCTCTAGTTTTTTTATTTTTCGAATTTCTAAAGGATTAGATTTCAAAATTTTGAATAGTATAAGGATTGGGGCATAATTTAACTTTTTTTTTATTATCAAAATTTGAAAAATTATTGTATTAAATTGTTTTTACTTGATTAATTTTTTCCTCCGACTCTCAACAAGAAAGAGATGACATATTGGATTTACATAGTCCGAAGGTAACGTATAGTGCATGTAATATATGCAAAGCTCGAAGGCAACAAAACTCCAAACATGCTATAAACTCTAATTGGTATGCCAACTATATCCTAACATTTCATTAAAATTACCTGGACATTTCATATAAGCTCATATATCATTTTCTGAATTTCTACGTTTATACTTTGTATATTGTGTATTCATGGTATATTATACATATGAATAAAGCTCTTTGAGCCTCCATCATCATATACTTTCCATTTTCAAATCATATCTCATATCACTTATAAGTTCATCAAATAATTTTTCAATATACACTGCAATTTGATTTGTATGCTCGTTTATAAAACTACCCATATACTTAGGATAGGTTTAGATGGGCGGTGGGGTGCGGTGCTGTGTGTTTAGCTTACTTTTTGTCTCACGTTACAGTATCACTACAGTATCTAATTTCATCGCCACTGTTATTTTTACACTAACCGTAAATAAACGCATTTACGGTAAAATATAGTTTCCATGTAAAATGACCAAAATGCTCATTATGTGGTAAAATTGCATTTTAGTCTTTTTTTTGTCTCATAACATTCTTTATTCCATTCAAGACAATTAATCTTTCAAAATTCATTTAGTTTATATTTTTCAACCATAATTATTAATTATCCACACATAAATTTGCATTCATGACCTTTCTAGATAAATTTGGAAAATTTATGGTTTAGTCCCTAAACCTTCATTTTTATTCAATGCAGTCCAAAAAGTTCTTTTGCTTGCACTTATATACTATTCTGATCATATAGTACTTATTTAAAGCCTTTTGCAACTTGTCTCTTCACCATTGGGCAATTTGCACCATAAGTCCATATACTTTTCAACTTTTCTAATTTAGTTCTCGAATTGACTTCTATCAAATTAGTACTCAACCCGATTCATCCTTATGCTTTACAGCCATTATTAACTCCTATTTCCTCAATCCGATCAAATCATACCAGTGTCCTCAACTTTTCCAACTTTACAATTTAGTCTCATTTGTACTAATATCTCACATTCACAATAATTCTCTCAAATTTCCTCTTCTAAAAATCAAAATAATTCTTTAAGAAAAAAATTAGAAGTTTTAAGGAGTGGTTTGTTAGATTATCTTCAAGTAAGGGCATTTATATAGAAGATAAGATCTGAATTCCAGTTATTGTTCGATATATATAGAAAGGTGTGATTTTTTTTTGAGCAATCTCATTATAAGTTTTGATCATATCTGTTCTTTTTAACACAGTACCTAAAACTATTCATAACCTCTCCCCAATTCGTAAATAGGAGGATAATGCGCTTAATTTCCAAACACAATGAACAAATATTATCTCCAACAAAACAAGAAAATGATAGAAGAAAATGGTGTCAACCACCAGAAAGTTGGATTAAATTGAACTGTGATGGTGATTTCTTGGAGGCAAATAATCCAAATGTTGTGGGAATTGTTCTAAAAGCTATATTTACAACAAATCATAAATTGAAAATGCTGATCAAAATATTAATAAAAAATTTGATAAATATAAAATATTGGTGGTCAAATTGTAAAAATTTCAAAAGTCTAGTAACCAAAAAAGAAATTAAAAAAATAAATAATAAAAACTATAATCTTATCTACACTTAAATTAAAATTTTCAATAGTTAAATGAACAAATTCAAAACCTATAAAAGTAATTTACTTTCTTTTTAAGAACGTGCTTAATCATTTTTCAGTTTGCCTCGTTCTTTTACATTGAATATACATACAATTTTCTTTTTGTCTAAAATTTTTGGTGTTGGGTAATTACATTAAGCTTCAACTAAATTCGAAGTCAAGCAGGGTAGGACTCCCTTAAACAAATGGCACATTCTTGTTTTCTCCATCCATAAGACTTGAACCGAAAATTTTACTAAAATGGACATTGAACTTCTTACCGTTCTTACCGTTTAACCAAAGGTCGTTTGAGAGCAATTTTTATCCTTAAAAACTAAACCCAACTTTGAGTTAAAGTAACTCTAGAGAAGGATCACTTTTATCTTTCCCCAATGCTCAAAATTACAATTTCAAAGGGAATTTAAGTAAAAAGGGATTTCTACATTTACAAAACAAATGCCCTGCAAAAACACTCATTAACATTTTAACCCAAAAACAATCGACCATCATTTGAAGCGACCGCCGCTGCAGTTCCCCGATGTGCCATTGTCACTATATCCACTACCATTTTTTTTAATAGGTTGAAGCTCTGATTCGCCGCTCGTAAATTCGCTTGAACTACATTCGGACCTCCATGAAGGTTGTCCACGTGATATTTCTCTTGAAGTGAACTCGTCACTGTAAATGTCCGATTCCGAGCTGTTGTCACTGCCAAGTGCCATCCTCCTGAAGTTCAAAATTTCTTCACTATACTTGGCAGAATCATAAACAGTGCTCTGACCGACTTTCACCCCATTTGTTAGATCAGATCCATCAACGTCCAATGCTCTTACCACCTGTTTACGAGTGTGAGATATAAGTAGATGCTCGACTGGATACTTCTTGAATGAATCTAAATATTTATATTCAGCCCTCAATTATATGAATCGGGTTGGTTTTGAATCAAGTTGATTTAAATTAGATATACCTACATTTTTTAATTTTTTGTTGTTTTAGTTTAGGCCAATTTCGAGTTCTAACTTTGAGACTTAGGTTATTTTAGGTTTAAATTATTTAGGGTTTGAATTGTTTCAGTTTAGGTAGTTTAGATTTTCAGAGTAGCTTCATCTTGTTTCCATTTCAAGTTTAGGTTTGAGTCGAAGGCTTTTCAAGTCAAGTTATTACGGGTTTGGATCATTTCGGTTTCGATCACTTAAAGTTTAAATCATTTCAAGTTTCTTGTTCAAATCTTTTCGTATTTGAGTTACTTTGATTTAATTTGAATTGAATAAATTCAAATTTTTAAATATTTTGTTGTTTTAGTTTTGTCCAGTTTCGAGACTCGATCTTCTTAGGTTTGGGTTTGAAGCTTTAGCCATTACGAGTTCTGGTCATTTTGGGTTTGAATTATTCTAGCTTCTGGAGCCATTTCAAGTTAAGGTTTGAGGCTAGGGCTTTTCAAGTTTGGATAATTTTGGTTTTGATCATATAGGGTTTGAATCATTTCAAGCTTATTGTTCGAATCATTTAGGATTTGAGTTATGTTGGGTTCGATTAGTTTTGGACTTGTATCATGTCAAGCAAAAATTGTTTAATCTTTTATGATCAAATTGGGTTCAGTTTAGTTTCAAGTTTATCGAAATGAGTTTTTGAACTTGATTAATTTATCTATATCCCATACTTATGGATATGCATAGAATATTATTGTCAAATAATGGAGTTTTACGAGATATGAAGAATTAGAGCAACAATTAGTGGCGAAAGTTTAGATAATAATAAAAACAAAGAAAATATCAAAGTTCGTTAACATTACCAACGCCATGCGAGGTCGTTTTGTGGCGGAACGCCGCACACAAGCGGCGGCTGCCTCGATCATCATTAATACCTCACTCTCTACGTAACGCTTTTCAAGCCTTGCATCAATTATATCACTAAAATCACTAGTTTCAAGGGCTTGAATGAGGAGAGGTCGTGCCTGCCAAAAATCATGATAACATTGGCTCAATTGAAAAAGAAAACCAAGAAAATACACTATTATAAAAAAAAAATGATTGGTTATATTACGGTTTTGATATCTTTATTATGGTCAAATTTAGGGCTTAGTCCTTATAATTTAACATTATTTTTGTTCCGTTGTCTAAATAATTAATACCGCTAACTATTTTGATTAAAATGTTAATGTAAAACTTTTTTGTATATAACACTCTCGACTCATCAAGCTAATATGATTTTTTTTTAATGTGTTGAGTGGGGTGCCTTCAAGAAAAATCTATGTCAATATTTTGACTAGAATCGGTAACATTATTAACTAGTTTGACTAATTGACGGTATTATAAAAGTAAATGAGTCAAATTATACCAAAAATTTACCAATATATATGTTATGGAGATCGATGTACAACTTTAGAGAGAAAGCAAAAGTCAATGGTGTTATTAGATTCAGATCCATACCCATTCGACCAAACTTTCATCACCCAGAGGCTGAGTCGGATCAACGGGTTTTCGACCCGTTATAAGTTCTAAAAGCACAACTCCAAATGAGAAAACATCAGATCTATCCGTCAACTTCCCACTTGATGCATACTCTGGTGCCAAGTACCTGAAAGGCAAATGAAATCACTAATTATTATATGTAGTATGCAATAAAAAGAAATAGAACGAGGTTTAGCTTGACTGTCACCACTACTATTACAACAAGTTGGAGATTGTGGGTTTGAACATGCTTAAGCTCGTAATGTCCTCCAATTTAGTTAGTTTAGGGTTTGGGGATTCATAGATAGTTGAATATTTGTATTGAAAAAATGAGCAAGTAGTAGTCAAGTTATGGTTTTGATCTTTCTACTATTCTCATATTTGAGATATAATCATTATACTTTAATTTGACCATTTACTTTTATAGTATTATTAGTTAATCCAAACATTATCTATTACCGTTAAAATGCTTATGTGGATTTTTCTTAAAAGTACCCTTCCAATAGAAAAATACATATTACTAAGATGAGTTGAAAGGCTTTTCTTTTTTAAAAAAAATTCAACATTAGCACTTTAAATAGAATACTTAACAGTGTTAACTAGTTAGACTATCTAATAACATTATAAAAGTAAAGAGATCAAAAGTATAATCTTTTTGATACAATACCTAAACTACACAGCTCAAATCCACAACTTCCAAGTTGAATGCAACAACCTCAAGCTCAACACAAAATTCTGGACTCAAGCTCGATCAAACATCAATTTTTTAAATTCGAGCTTTGCTAAGACATAATCGAGCTACTCAAACTCGATTGAGCTCGTTTATTAATTTTTGTACTCAAGTTAAGCTCCTTAGTATTCTTGCTCTAGCACATCTTAAACTCTTTCTATATAACAAACTTAAAAATATAATTTCATAATATATAGACATAATAAAATGAAAAGCTTAATTACGCCCACAAGTCATTCAAATCAAGTATTATGGTGCTCCAGTTATTCAAACTCAAACTTGATGCGATAATTATCGAATTAAATGTAAATTTTTCTTTCTTTTTTAGTCAAACTCAAATAAATTGCAAGGAGGACCCAATATAAGTTAAAACAATCTCAACTATTGAAAAGCATGACCTACCCGAATGTTCCCATCACACGAGTTGAAACATGGGATTGACTTGAGTCATTAAGTCGGGCAAGTCCAAAGTCTGCCACCTGTAGAATTTTTTCGTTTAATTACAATGTAAGGCCTTCAATTTTCAAAAAATTGAATCTGAGAAAAAATAATTAAATTATTTCAAAGGTGCATGAGGGGAAGAGTTCATTGCCTGTGCTTCAAAATCATCTTCCAATAGAATGTTTGCTGACTTAATGTCCCTATGGATAATTCTTGGATGACCTGAAAATATATTCATAATAAGGAAGATAAGCAAAAAATAAGCAAAAAAAATAAATAAAAATTAATACACTAGTTACAAGTCAACAACCCACAACCATAGTATTTTTTTTTAAAAATAATCTTATTAGAAGTTCTGATTATATTAGATTTTTTTGACACAATGCCTAGAACTACCAATAGTTTAACTACCAATAGTTTAGTCCCTTCTCAACCCATAAATAGGATGATAATACGCTTCAGCGCACTCGAATCCACGTCCTCCTGCATTGGCAACAGTAATCATACCAGTCGAACTAAGATTCAATTCGCCACAACCATAATAATTTTTGTATAGTTAAATAAGCTCTTAATCTTTGAACTTATTACCTAAGTAAATCTTTAAGACAAACCAATATTTCACTTGAGAATAAGGGCTTCCTTAGGTATAATTCAAAAGATAAGGTTTTATTTGGACGACAAAAAAGTATAGGGCTTATCTATATACTTTAGGGGGCTTTCTAATATTTTAGACACTTGAAAACTTCAAGGTCAAATTATGGTTTTGATCCTTTTGCTATAGTTTAATTAGAACTTTAATCCTTATACATTAATTTTGTACGTGGTCTCTCTCCTTTTATAATGTCTTAACTTAGTTCAAATAGTTAACTATTCAGATTAAAATGTAGGTATAGATTAATAAGAAAAGTTGGCATAATTAATAAAGTGTTTTATAATTCTGAACTAAAGAGACTAAATCCTTATTTTTAGCATAATAAAGGGACCAAAACCAGAATTAAGCAAAAAAAAAACTAAACTATGATCATTTTAATAATTGAAAAAGAAGAAAATGAAGAGATACATACAATCTTCATGTAAGTATGCCAAACCCTTGGCTGCTCCTATTGCAATCTTCATTCTCTGGGGCCATTCAAGCACTGGCATTCCTTTCCCTGGTGGTGCACAATGATTTCCCAATATTAGAACCAATCATCATAGTTTTAATTGGACAAATTTTTACTATGATCCCTTTATTATATTCAAATATGGTATTTCAATCCTCTACTTTTATAATGTCATAAGTTAATCCAAATAGTTAATTATTTTGTAAACGGTATTTTTGAAGAAAAATCCATGTCGATATTTTAATTAAAATAGTTATCTTTCTTAACATCATAAAAGTAGAAAACCAGATTACACCAAAATAAAATACAGAGATAATCCAGAATTTGAGTATAGTAGAAGGATCAAAATTGTAATTTAACCCCTTTTTTTATTTGGGAAGTAACCAATTATCTTACCATGCAAATGATGTTCAAGGGTTTTATTTCTCACGAAATCATATATTAGCAGCCTTTGATTCTCAGATATGCAGTATCCAACCAAAGAGACCAAATGCCTATGATGAATACGGCTTATGATCTCAACTTCGGCCTTGAACTCTCGTTCGCCTTGCCCATTACCTACCTTCAATCGCTTAACGGCCACAAACCTCCCGTCGGGCAACCGACCCTTGTACACGCACCCGAACCCGCCCTCACCAACAATGTTGTCACGAGCGAACCCGTCGGTCATTTCCATCAACTCTTCATACGTGAAGAATGTCTTGGAACCGGCTATGATTCCCGATTCTGGACCGTGGTAATTGTTCAATCTTTGAGCCTCCGAACCGTTCACCAAAGTTGAATCCAAGCCATCAAGTTGAGGATTATAGTAGGCCGCATCTGCATAACTAAGATGATTGTTAAATTAAATCGAAACATTTAAAGAAAAAAAGGGGTTAATTCCACTAGAAGTCCCCAAACTATGGATCAGATTCTAATGGAGAAGTTTTCAAGTATTAGTATCGTATCAATTAATTTCTTCTATAAGCGTAGCTATTAACTTTTATGTTAAATGTTAGTTCAGATTTGACAGGATATGATCAAATTTTTAACACATTTGTACCTATTGGCATATTGAATCTAACATGTTAAAAAAAGAAAACAATCCCCTCAAAATTTAATGATATAATCTATTTTCATAACATGGCAGCCCCAAACTATCCATTTGGTAGGTATACACATGTTTATAATTTGATCCACAGGAGTGAAGTCAGAAAATTTATTAGTGGCTGAAGTTATTCGGGATATGTTTACGAGAGTTAAAAATGTAATATCATCAATTTATTAGCTTATAAATTTATAATTTCTAAAATATTAAATAAAAAATTTATCAATTAAGAGGACCAAAATACAATTTTACCATATACTAATTTATAATTTATAAAACTTAAAGAGTCAAATATATATATTTCTATTTTAGTGGGATCAACAACTCTACCAACCCTGTATTTCTTTATCATAAGCCAACATTTAATACCTAAATCGATATTAGGTTGACGGAAAAATATGATTGATACCAACATACTTTGAAGATTGAATTAAAATGTATTATTTTACCTGATTTCACTTCAATATTAGTAGGTGGTGGCGTGAAGGCTTCTTTCTTTTTCCCTTTTTTCCTCACAAAGAAAAACAAGGCAATGAATGCTACGATGAAAAAAGCCCCTACCACCGTTGCATCGATCATAACATCATATTTAGCGTTTTTCGCAATAGCATGTCCTTTTTGATCATTAGGGCCACCTTTTGAAGGGGGAGAAGCGCCGATTGCATTAGGGGAGCTTTGCGGTGGGCTTGGTGGACGAAGAGCTGACGCGTGAGGAGAAAGTTCCGACAATGTTTTAGTGGCAACATTTGGTGCTGGGGATGAAAATCCAGGTGAAGGATATAGTG
Organism: Gossypium anomalum; assembly: GCA_025698475.1. Classification (NCBI taxonomy): domain Eukaryota; kingdom Viridiplantae; phylum Streptophyta; class Magnoliopsida; order Malvales; family Malvaceae; genus Gossypium; species Gossypium anomalum. The sequence continues at coordinate 1,500,264 of CM046959.1, forward strand.
ATTTTGAAGTTTCGGAAGATGGTGGTTGTGGTGGACTAGTTGTCAGAAGAGGTGGGGGAGGAAGGGGTGATTTTTCCGACGGAGATTGTGGTGAGTTCCTAGAAGAGCTATCTGAAGGTGGTGATGATTTTTGCTTAGGAGGAGGAGGTGATGAAGTTGGTGATGATTGTTTCTTAGGAGGTGGCGGTGATGGTGACTGTGAAAAAGGTGATTGTTTCTTCGAAGGGGTAGGAGATGGAGGTGGTGGAGATTGTTCCTCAGTAGGAGGAGGAGAAGGAGGAGGAGGTGAAGGTGGTGATGATGATGATGGTGTTGATGGTGAAGGAGGTGATTGTTTATTAGAAGGACTAGGAGGTGTCTCCGGCGATGGTGACGACGTAGGGGGTGAACTCTTTTTCGGCGGTGGCGAAGGTGGTGATTGGTCAAACGACTCGTTGTTTGAAGGTGATGAAGATGCTTTTTTATTAGAAACATCATCACCAACACTCGGCGGTGAAGGGCTCCAATTCGACGGTGGCGTTGAATTACCATCTTTCGATTCTTCATTTGATTTTGAGTCTTTTGATGGTGACGGAGGAGAAGGGCTTGACGTATTGTTTTCCAGCGTCAACGACTCCTCCAACTCCGACATTTCTCCTCTTCCTCTCTCTATGCTAAAAAGAATCCTGCTGTAATTTTCTTTTTGGTTTTTCTCTTCGTTCTTTTTTCCAATTACAATTCTACCACATAATCTTACACCCAAAATTTAATCTTTTTCAAAAAAGAAAATCAAATTAACGTAGGTCTAACGTGAAAAACAAAACTATGTTTATAATTCTAGTAACCTTACAAATCCCTATTGACTTCATTCTCTTTCATCAACTTTCATCAACAAAAACCAGAAAATCAAAGGAAAAACATAAACCCTTTTCTCTTTTTTTTTTTTTTTTTCCCTTTTTTTAAACACTACCAAAAAGAAAAAAATAAATTGAAAAATAGGATAAAAAGAGCAGAAATAGATGAAGAACAAGAAAAGAAGGTTTAAGAAAAATACGCGTAGAAAGGAAAATTGAAAAGAGAAAATGTAGGGAAATTAAGGGGAAATAAGAATAATATTGTAAATGTATAGTTATTAGTTGTTGTAAGCGACGATGGTTTTCGTACAGCTGCTCCTCCTTTTTTTGATATTCATCTTCCTTGTCTTTCGGCTTACCGCCCAACTTATTAGCTTCTAAATTATAATTGCTCATACTATCACATATAGATTGTGATTAGAGGACTACATGGAACCGTCCAGGCCCAATCAAAATTTTAGACTAGGTTTGAGTTTGAAAATAGGTTTAAAATTTCCAGCTCGGATAAAAATACTAAATCTAGTTTGGTTCGCCTGTATTAATCTTTTTTGTATCATTTTTAAAAAATATATAATACGTCAAAAATATTAAAAATGTTAAAATAAATATTTCTTAATAAATTGAAAATAAATTATAAAAAAATGTATACTTAAATAAAACTAAGATAAGTATAATTTAACAAACAAATGCCTCTAAAATAGTAAACAAAATTAATAACAAAATAAGAGTTATACAATATTCAGACAATAACAACAAAAATAATAGAAACATAATAGTGAGTAAGAAAACATCAAGAAAATAGCAGCAAAACAGTAAAAAAAAAAAAAAACAAGAAAACATCATTTTTTGGGGGGGCAAATTCGGGCTGGGCTCGGGCTAAAAAAGCCTTACTCGAGGCTCGACCCGTTTTCTAAACGGACCTTTTTTTTGCCCAAACCCATTTTCCAGACATATATTTTTATCCAAACCTTCATACTTTTCAAGCGAGCCTTCAAGTCGAACAGAGTGGTCCGATTCATGGACTGGTTTAATTGTGATTTCCGTTAGGATAGGAAATTCAAAGTATATACATATATATATATATATATATATATATATGTAAGATCAGAGGTGTTCATGGTTGGGTGTGATGGAATTCAATTTAATTCCGATTCATATATAATTGTTCAATTCCGATTCGATTTGAAATATGTGATTCAAATTTTACTTAAGATCACCCAAATTGTAAAGGTATAACGATAAATTTAGCACCTAATGTTTACCTATTTTTTCACTTTAGCCCTCAATTTTTAAAATTTAGTCAATTTATTTTGTTTTGGAAAAAAATATTGATTGAACAGATAAAATTTTAATGGTACTAATGTGGCAACTCGCACGGCAATTTACATGTTGAATTTTTTGAATTTTTAATAATTTGCTTATGAGCTACCATGTAAGTTACCACATCATTTTCGTTTAAATTTTAAAGGTGCAACCAACTTTTTCATCTTAAGAAGGTAAATTAGACTAAAATTTGAAGGTTAGGTTCAAAGTGATAAAAAAAAAAAAAGAGATTTAATAACAAAGAGATAAAAAGAGTAAATGTTAAAAGCTAAATTTATTATTTTTCCATTTGTAAATCACTATTCGAAATTTGAAACTGCCCTTTTTTTTTTATTTAAGATTTGGTAATTAAATATAACTAAATTTTGGCACACATGAGTGGAGAAAATATGTAAAAAATATATTTATTAAAAGATTATGTAAAAATCAAATAAAGTTTTTGTTGAAATAATAAACTTGCAGCGTTAAAAACCATGATTTTTTTTAGGTTCAAACCTCTTTATGGGTTAATTTTTATTGATTTTAAACCTCTTTATGTGTTAATTTTTATTGATTTTATATAAAATGTAAAAAAAATAAAAATATTTTTACAACAATATAACTTACTTTATAAAAAGCTATAAGTAGAGGAGTAATCGAGCTAAGTCAAGTCCGAATACTACTAAGCTTGAGCACAACTCGAAATTCGGAACTTGATACTTAGCTCAAGCTCAATCGGACATGTATTTTTAAGTTCAAACTCAGTCCGAGATATAATTGAGCTACTTGAGCTTGAGCTTGACCTCAATTAAGATCGTTTACCAAATTTGTACTCAAGCTTGAACTCTTAATTAACCCGATAATTAAGCTTAGGGTTAATAATTTATATTGAGAGAAATAATGTAATTTAATAATATAAAAATATAAAAAGCTCGATAAGGCTCATGAGCCGTTCGAGACAAGTATTACTAAGTTGAAATTCGACTTGGTCGATAGCTCGAGCTCAACTCAATGATTACCAATTGAGTTAATTCTTTTTTAATTCAAACTTGAGCAGCTTACAAGCACCAATATTTTATTTATACCCGTAGTTGTAAGTATAAAAACTACAACTCCACAAAATCAACCAATGACGGCCAACACAAAGAGTGACACAACAAAAACAGCTGAGTCCACACCCAACAATAGACTTCACACAACATGCAACGTCTTAAGTCGAGAACTTGCAACCACCTTCCCATGACCACAAAAAATAATTCTATCCTCGTTAAAACCATGTAAGCATTTTGTGGGATTTGAGTAAGCATATCATATTTAAGTTTAGATCAAATCTGGTTGAACCTATAAGCACTTCTACTTGTGATGTACTTTTTGAATATATTTATATATATAGTAATTATTTGATACACGGTATGGAATTTTTTAAACATCACAAGCAAGTTGAATGCGTGACAAGTGTCACATTTATTTATTCTTTATTATTTTACTACACCCTATTAGTTACTTGTCATATACAAAACTTGTTTGTGGAGTCTAAAAAATTTCACAAGCGGCGTGAAGCCAAAAGCTTTTTATTGTGAAGGGGGTGGTATTGAATAAAAAAATTTAGAAGGCCAAAGTATATTTTTACCATTTAATTAACTGTCAAGTTCACAAGTTTAAAGGACTAAAAAATAAATTTTACCAAACCAATGGGTGGCCAAGGCCTTTGACTCTTGGTGTCACCTCAAGTTCATTAAACTATTAGTAAGTTTACATATTGATCACTCAACTTCAAAAAGTTACAAAATGCTCATTGAACTATTCAAAAGTTTTTATTTAAGTCATTAGGCTGTTAAGGTTTTTTTTTAAAAGTTCGGCTAGTGAGCTCTAAGCGATGATTCGGTGACTAGTACAGTGGATCAATACTTATTAACAAGTAGAATAATATACTATAGATCCAAGTTAATCTGATGGTTAGTGTCGGAGAATGAAGAAAAAGTTGTTTGGATTTTGGTTCACAAATTCGTGACATTCAAAGTTGTTTAATGAAAAAAAAAACTTGAACTGTAAAATAGAAGGATAATGAGAGCTTTCGATTGGTGCTAGCAATGCAAGTAGAGAAGGCTATATAAAAATGATTTTAATAATCCAATGACTTAAATAAAAACTTGTAGTGACTATTTTGTAATCTTTTGAAGTTGAGTGACCAAAACATAGATTGTTAATATAATGTTTTTAGTTTTTTTGAAAGTAAGCTTTTTTTATTTTTGTGAATTACAATAACAGGGCAATGCCCGAACAACCAATGTGACTAGTGCAATTCGAACCCAGACCATACATGAGACAGTGAGCACCCTTGACCATCAGGCCATCACATGATGTTCAAAGTAAACTTTTAATATAATATAAATATCGAATTTGGGGGTATTATAAATGTTTTGTTAATGTAGTATCCATTTCCATTAGAACAAATTAGTGAAGGTCCCCATATGTTCAACTAATTGAAGTGATTGTGTACTATAGCCTATTCTCCTAATTTTAAAAACATATTTGTGTTGTGTGTTTGTGTTTGTGTTCATTCATTTAAATTAATGAATTTGTTCTTGAACGTTAAATAAATATTTAACACATTTGTGAATAATTAAAAATATACTAATGGATAAAAAAAAATATACTGAAGTGGCACACGAGTCATCACACTAACATCATTAAAAAATTAATGTTTTAGTTAACATTTTTGGTAAAAGCACCATGAATGTCCCTGTACTAGAAATTAGATTGCATTTTGCCCCTTTACTCAAAGAATGAGCAAATTTGTCTTTATATGTTAGATCAAAGAAAAAACTGGTCCTTTCTGTTAAAAATTTAATCTATTTTTTACTATTAAAAATTAGTGTGGCTGATGATATAATGAGGCAGTCACATGTTGTACGACACACAAGGATGGATTTTAAAAATAAAAATGGATAGAATTTTTAATAAAATGACCAATTTACTCTTTTATCTAATATACAAAAACTAATTTGTCAATTTTTTAAGTAGAGAGCAAAATGCAATCCAACTTCTAGTACAAAGGTTTCTATGGTACTTTTACAAGCATTTTTGTTAAAAAAATTATTTGACTCTTTTTGAAAGATCAACGATCAACTTTAATTTAAGACTAAATTGATAAAAAGATGTAAATATTGGGGGGCAAATGTATCATTATACCTAAAATAAAATATTCTCCACTTATTTCGGTTTTTCTTTTCTTCCTCTACACGCAATAGCGCCAGTCCCCGTCTATAGCTCTACGCGTGTTTAAAAATAGAAATTGCAACTACAAAAAAATTGCCGGTTAAAATTATGCAATATTTATTTATTTATTTAAATGAAAGCGTTGAGAATTTTCAACCAACAGAACCTCCCTATAAAAACCCAATAACAAAACCGCACATTTACCCTCCAAAAAAACCTCTCGTAATTTAATTTTATGTCTAATTGGAGCCCAGAGGCTTGATTTTGAGTTTTTTGTTTGCGTTAATCATGCAAGTAGTGAATCCTTCTTTGTCTCAGTTCACTGGAACTGCTTTTCCGGTCGCTGCCGGTGGTTTTAACCGTGACTTCGGAGTTAAAGTGCAGATCGGAGACGACGGGTCGAGCAAACAGCTTGAAATGGAAGAGAAAGAAGAAGAAGAATTTTCGTTTGATTGTTTAAATCCCGACGGTTCGCCGATATCGGCCGAAGACGTTTTCCTTAACGGTAAGATCCGTCCGGTTTATCCGTTTTCTAACGAAGATCTTGTTTTCGCTAACGGAAACGATTCCGTCTCAAAGCCTGAAGACTGTGAAATGTCTGTAAGGACTCCATTGAAGAAGGTTTTCGTCGAAGGTTCGCCGGAAACGACGTCGTCGTCGGAAACAACGGGACCGTACCGGAGGATCGTGGAGAAAACGTTGCCGGACACGTGTAAGAAGAGCAATTCAACGGGATTTTCAAAGCTTTGGAGGTTTAAAGATTTCATGATTCGAAGTAATAGCGACGGTAAAGATGCCTTCGTGTTTTTTAGCCATACGACGTCGTCTTCCGGTACTTCGTCGGTAAAAGCTGAAAAGAAAAGCGAAAAACCAAAGGCGACGATAAAACAGAAGAGTAGCAACGTCAGCTCATGAAAAGCTTTATGTTAAAAACAAAGCAATGAGGGAAGGGGAAAAACGACGGTCGTATTTGCCGTATAAGCAATTTGGGTTTTTTACTAACGTTAATAAGCTAAGCAGAAATCTTCATCCTTTTTAGAATTATTATTCATCTTTTCTAATTAAATTTAAGCAATTATTACGACTAATTTCTTAAATTAATTAATTTTTTTATTCGTAAATTTTGTAAACTACATTAAATGGGGTTTGTTAGGAATTTGTAAAATGACATAAATCAATGATTTGTTGATCACGTATTAATGCTATTCTAGTTTGTTTATAAATAATATATATTTTTTGATATGTTAATAATTTTATATTTATTTTTTCATTTATTTTATTGTTTTTTAATATTAATCTTATTATAGATTTTTTAATATATCTAATTTTTTATACAATTTCTAAAATTTTCCAATAATATTACTATCAATCGAGTTAAGACTTAATCGATACATTTTTTTTTTATCCATAATTAAATGTTGTCATATAAAATTATTTATACAGTATTAAGTTAATCATAAGATATAATATCATTAAAAATTATCAAGTTGTTTGTATTTTTTATTTTTTATTTTTTCTTGAAATATATAGATTTATGTAATATTAGTAAATCAAATGATGCCATCTTATTAAAAATAAAGTTTTTATTTTTTATTTTTTTAGATGATCTTGAATATAAATTTATAAATATATGTGAAAAAATATATTGAAAATATTGTTAAATTTAAAATGATATATCAAAGCATATTGATATCTCATATTAATATAAACCAATATTAAAATAGAATGGTACTACAACCGATATAATATTAATAAGGGTAAATTACATTGATAGTCACTCAATTGTTGGTAAGTTTCTTTTTTGTCATCCAAGTATGAAAAATTACAAAATGGTCACTAAATTATTTTTGATTTTGTCTTTTTTGGTCACCAATCGTTAAATGGCTAATCGAAAGACGATGTGGTAGCTTTTAAAATTGACATAATAGTAACTTTAACCCTTAACATTTATACATTGTGTTAATTTAGTCATGATTCTAAAAGAATTTAACTCTCAACGTTTACATATTGTGTAATTTGATTTTTTTTACATTTTTACTTTTCTTTGTGACCTTTTCACCTAAAAAGCTAAAAAGAATATCAACTAAATTTGATTAATATATCAAAAATCCAAAATAATAATCTTCATCTTTTTTTTTTCATTCTTTTAAAATCAACTCCCATTATCACAAAGAAAAGGAAAACTATAAAAAGAAAAAAAAAAGAGAGAGACCAAATTACACAATATATAAATGTTGAGGGTTAAAGTTGTTATTATGTGGATTTTAAAAGCTACTAAGTTATCTTTTCGTTTGCAATTTAACTGTCGGTGACAAAAAAAGAAATAGTTAAATAGTTAACCGATTATTTTATAACTTTTCATAATTGAGTGCCCGAAAAATAAATTTACCAATATATTTTTTTTTATACAATAGAATTTCAAACACACCCACCGCACACACTCATTTAAACTACCACACAAGCAAAGGCAGATTTAGGAGGCTGGCAGGGGCCCCGATCTCTTCTAAAAAAGAAATTTTATCATTTTGGTCCTTTAAATTAAAAAAATTAAATTAGTAAAAGTAAAATTACACATTGACCTCCTTAAAAATGATAAAAATTTAATTTAATAATTTTAAAATTATGAATATATGGACAATTTAATTTCACCGCCTAATATTTTTTCCTGACTTCACCCCTACATATAAGCACAACTTACAAATCAATCCCATAATTTTTAAAATATTGTGAGCACATTTGGTCAATAAATCAAATACTAAAATTTAACATGTCAATAATTGAGTGACTACCGATACAATTTACCCTATTAATAACTTTGAGAATCCTCTCGGAAACTTCGAGTCTGACTCAAACAAATACATTTAGCTTATAAAGTAGAGAGTTTTTAGTTGAAACCCACCGTTAGGTTTATTTGGGAGTTTCCACGAATCCTAGAAAGTAGTTTCTTTTGTGAAAACGAAACTTTGATAATTCCCAGTGTTTGGCACGTAGTTTAACAAAAACAAGTGAACCCCCACAAATTGTGTTGTCAAATCAAATTCCAATTTCCATATACTTTCTTCTTTCTTTCACCAAAAGTTTCGTATATAATCATATAGTATTTTTTATGCATTAGACATTAGGTTATATTTTGTTGAGGGTTAGTTCAAAAAATAAGTCGTTCAGCGTAAAGTACACAAGACACGCCACATATCACTATTTGATTATTCTATTAATTACATAAGTTTTTAACAATATAAATAGATAAAATTTTTAACAAAAATATTAATTTATTTTTTAAACTAATGTGCAAAGACTAATTTACTTATTTTTTTAGTAAAAGAGGCAAAATAAAACTTAAATCTTAATATAGAACCATTCATGATACTTTTACCGTATTTTTATTCGTTTTATGTTTTGAGTCTACTCTTTAAGTAAGTTTACAGTCACTTTTTTCATACAACTCCTAACATATTAATAACTTGTATTTTGCATTGATATACTTATATCATATTAGTGTTTTATTTTAATTTTAGGTATTTTTTTTAAAAATGTATTCATGTTATACAATAGTATTGTGTTGAACAATATTATGGGTTCATCTTTGTTGGGGAACAGGCTGTCAAATACAAAGCATTTTAGCTTTAAAAATTCCAATTCCATGGGAAATACTATTTAAGCACCATGACTTGGTTTTTTGTTTTCCTAGTGGAAAAGATCAATGAATTTTATGCTCTTAGAAAGTTGTTATCAAGATAATAACAACCTAAAAAAAAGAATTTTAGAAAAAATCTTTAAATTGTAGACGTTATAGATGTTGATAGAATGTTTAGAACTATCCATAGTCCATTCCTAACTCTTAAATAGGAGGATAATGTAATTCAACGCACTTGAACTCAAGTCCTCCTGAGACTGATAACAATGCTAATATCAATCGAGCTAAGACTCAATCGACTATAGTTATTGAGTTCTTAAATTAGTATCTCATTTTGTGAAAAAATATATGTCAGATTATTAGTTAATTTGACTTGAATTAAATTATTCGATTCAATATTTGTAATGATTATTTCTAATGAAAATTATTGATATAATTAAGGGATATATATCAAATTTATACATGAATTTTGGTTCACTATGCAATCAGGGGCGAAGCCAAGGAGGCTGGCATTGGCCCCGGCCCCCCTAAAATGTAAAATTGCATTTTAGGCCCTTAAATTTTTTTAAAAATTTTAAATTAGTAAAGGTAAAATTACACTTTGACCCCCTTAAAATTATAAAAATTTGATTTAATCCTTTACAAATTATAAAGATATAAACTATAAAAAATTAAAATTTCATCCGGCCCCCCCTAAAAATTTTTTCTGGCTTCGCCCCTATACGCAATTTGATATATTAGCTTTGATTTGGAGTAATTATACACATGAAACTTGACTTGTGGTTCATATGGACACATGAAACTTTGACTTTGAATCAATTGTGCACATTTAAATAAATAAATACATACATTTATTTTCATATTGAATTAATATAACTAGTTGTGTATGCAATATATCCATGTAAAATCATGCAATATAATTATTTTTATTCCTTTAATTTAAACTTTTGATATTTTTATTGCCAGTAACAGTGGCTTCTATTTAAAAATCTCATTATAGCGGGATCATGTGGGATCTTTTTAAATTAATAGTTGAAATAAAAATGAGTAAAAAAAAGAAAAAGAAACATCAACCCATCGGTAATCATGTTACATAGGATTTGCGTTAAAAAATGTGAGTTTACCATTTAACCAACTCAACTGATTTCAACACTAAATAAGGAGAGGAATTGATTTCTAGAGAAAAAGAACATATTCAGTAACTGATATAATAGGTTCCAAATCTAGATCAATAGCACAATTTCTTAGTTTCTGACTAGCTTTATAAAATGACTATAGCTTCTTATTTCTGCCTTTAACCACAACCATTGATTTAAAAAAAATATCTTACTATAATAAGATCTCACCTTAAATGTTACCTTAATAATATTATCTAATTAGAGGATTCAAATAACTTAAAATAGAAATAAAAAAATTATTTTTATTTTGGAATAGTACTAATTTTACTAAAATAATATGGGTTCTGATCATATCCCATATCCCCTCCCTAACCAATAAATAGAAAAATAATGTACTTCGGTGCATTCGAATTCACATACTCCTACATTGACAACAATACCCATATCAATCGAGTTAAGATTCAATCAATGATTATAGAGAGAGTTGATTCTAAATGTATCTAAATTTTAACAATAATACATGCACATTTATATTGACTACTTAAATATGAGGTCCATTTATGTGGGTAAGGGATCAAAAACTCAAGACAAATTGGGCTAGGTTTAAGGTCTGCCCAAATTTCAGGCTATAAAAATCCTATGGCCCAATTGATTTTGGGCTTTGGAATGACAATTTTTTTTTTTTTATGATTTGCATTTGATATATAGAGAAATCACATAGTTAAAACAATCATGCTAGTAAGCTTCATGAAATATAAAGAAAAGCATGATTATTATTTATGACCCCAAAAAATTTGTTTCTCAATTTAACCCCAAATAAAAACCTAAAAAGACATTGATGTGGTGTGATTAGGAAACTAACCCAAATACATTTGTTTCCAGAATTAACCTTAAACAAAAATGGTTAAATTTTGTTATTAGTCCTTGTATTATGCATCAGTTGTATATTTAATTTTTGTATTTTAATTAGGTGATTTTTAGTATTTGTATTTTTCAAAATTTGAAAGTTTAGTCCTAACCAAATAATAGGTGTTAAATTCATCAGAATTTGATGTGTCAAACATATTATCACATAAGTAATGTCATGTTAGCTTGCTATTTTTTTTTTTAATTTTTCTTTGAAATTCAATTAATGGATTTAATAATCGTCCTTTGCGTCAATGCTGGAGATTTCAATACTCGAAAAGTATAGGACTAAAAATGATTCGATCAGAGAACATAGACTAAATATACAACTTCACACATAACACATGATTAATAGTAAAAATTAACCAAATAAGTTAACCAATTCAAAATTCGAAAAGTACAGGAATTAAAACTAACCAAATTAAAATATAGGGATTAAATCTACAATTTACACATAGTATAGAAATTAATAGCAGAAATTGACCAATAGAAACTTTGATGTGTTGTCTTTAAAACATTAAAAATATGCCATAGGTCCATGTGCTCTTTACAAATTTGAAAGTTAGTCCTTGTACTTTTATTTTCAGGAATTTAGCTTCTCTACTTTCTAGATTTCAAAATTCAAGTTTAATTGTTAATATTGTTAAATCTTTTGTTAAATTTTTTTAGTGTGACATTTTGAAATAAAAAAAACACTCACTTGATAGCAATGTGACTTAAAAATGACATTGTAATGAACTTAAATTTAACAAAATGATTTTAACAGTATTAACAGTTAGACTTGAATTTTAAAAATTGAAAAGTAGAAAGATTAAACTCCTAGAAATAAAAGTATAAAGACTAAAATTTAAATTTATGAAGAGTATAAGGATTAATGGCATATTTTAACCCTACTTCAATTACAAATTTTACATACTCATAAATTGGGGAATAGAATAAATTTTCTTACAAGCCAGGGTTTACTAAGACCAAAAGAAAAAATTCTAGGGACTTCCTTGAACAAAAACGTTGTCGTACTGGGACCACTCAAGCAATTAGATTAAATATTAACCATATTAAATATTAAAGAAAAAACAGTCCAATGGTTTTGAGTAATTTAACCCATACTTTTCATATTTCTCGATTTAACCCGTATTTAACACTTTCATTAAAATTCATTTAACAAAAGTTGTTTAATCAACATCGTGAGTTCATTTTCTTCCATTAAACATCAAAAACAGCCTATTTGCTCTCATGGTAGAAATCTAGACTTTCAACCATATTGCAAATTAGTCCCCCAAATAGCTAGCTTAAGCTATAACGATTCCGAACACATAAAAATTATAAAAAATGGGACATAAATGCATAACTAGATGAAAAATAATGTTGGCTGAAATTTCAAGCTCCAAAACCCCATGTTTCTTTGCTTATCACGTTTGAAGAAGAAAAATTGAAGAATATGACTTTGATTTTGCTTTATTAACTTTTGTTTTATATGTTTAATGGCCTAGTTTCTATTTTACCCTTACCAACTTTACAATTTTCATGATTACTAATCCATACTCATCCAATATCACATTTAATGGTCTAATTATCACATAAAGACCTCTACAATTAAATTATATAGCTATTTAACCCTATTAGCTTATAAAACTTAATTTTTTCACTTTATGCGATTAAGTCCTTTTTATCGAATAGAGCATATAAACGATAAAATTTCTTAATGAAATTTTTATGCTAACATAATATCATACTGTAGATCACATAATAATAGAAAAATAAATTTTTCTACATCGGATTTGTGGTCCCGAAACCACTGTTCTGATTTCACTGAAAACAGACTGTTACACTTTTGCTCTCAATAGACTTTTCATAAGAAATCAGTAGGGTAGTTGTGCTGAAAACTCAAAGGAGTTGAAAAGTAAAAGCAATTTTTGAAAAAGGTGAGAAGCAAGCTGACGAAATGTTGAAAAGTTGAATGGGATAATTGCATTTTTGCTCCTTAATTTTTAGACCATTTACAAGTTGGTCCTTGAACCTCAACTATAAATAGGCCTAACCATTTCACTTCCAAACCATCCCAAATCATTCTTTCTCAAGTCATTCTACTACTAGAAAGTTGTAGAGAGTTTTCTAAATAGTTGTTTTCTCCTTTTTATCAAGAGAGAATTTTTCATTGTTTTCTCCTTGTTAAATTGTGAGAGGTTGTAACTCCTGATTTTTTCTCATAGTGAAATTCTTCTATCTTTGCACGTGATTTTTTGCCTATATTAATTAAGGGTTTTGTCCATATAAAATCTGTGTCTTCTTTATCTTCATTATTATTTTCTCAAATTATTAGTTGCAACTCTGCTCTATTCGCCGACCGCATTTTGCAACAGTTGGCACCACTACTTATATCTAATATTGATCTAAGAAAATTTCTACTGCATGCAAATGGGACTTTTAAAGGTCTCAGATATTGAAGCTTTAGTGAAGGAAGTAAAGGAAGAGATGTTACCGGACATCGATCCTTACTCTTTTGTTTCAGCTTTTGCTTATCACACAGCCTAGCTAGCCATGGTTCCTGCAGATTCCGACCAGACATGTCTCATGTTCAAGGAATGCTTGGAATGGGTGGTGAATAACCAGACAAAAGAAGGGTGTTGGGGAAAGTATGTGGACACCATCGACACTCTTTCTGCTACTTTGGCTTGCGTCATTGCAATCCACAAGTGGAGTATTGGAGCTAATAATATAAAACGAGGTATTCTCTCTACTACGTACGTATACCTAAATATAACTAACTAAATGGTTATTTGGACTTGTACTGTTAATTGATTAATTTAAGTCATAATTCTTATGAACTTTCAGGATTGGACTTTGTTCAAGAAAATGCTGAGAAGATTCTTAGGAAAACTGAGGACCATTTTCCTCATTGGTTTACCATAATCTTCCCAGGAATGATTGAACTTGCACGTAAAGTTGGGATCCAACTTGCCTTCCCTTCCCAATTAAACGCCTTCTTGTTAGAGATTTTCCACAAACGACAACTCCTCCTTGATACGTAATTTCTCTCATTAAGTTTTTTTATTTTTTTATTTTTATGTGTTGAGATTGAACCTTAACCTATATAGTTATTAAACGTGATACTCATTGTTGTAGCGAGGAACTTATCGGCAATCAACATTATCCTCCATTGCTATCGTATCTTGAAGCTCTTCCTCCGTCATATGACGTTAGTGAACGAGACATAACTATGAACTTGAATGGTAATGGTTCATTGTTCCAATCTCCTGCTGCCACAGCAAGTGCTTTCATGGCTACGGGAAATGAACAGTCTCTATTCTATCTGCAAATGGTAGTCGGAAAATGTGCTAATAGAGGTAAGCCAAATTAAACTTTTGTCTCGTATGTAGGCCAAGAGTATTCCATGTAACACCCCCTACCCATATCCGTCATCGGAATAGGGTACGAGGCATTACCGGAGCTTATCAAATCATTATTAATTAGGGGAAAAAGTAAAACAAAGTAAACATGTAATATTTAATAAATTCATATAACATGGTAATTAACTTATCGCTTCTCTATATTCAACATAATTATGCAAAGCATAATTATTCGAATTGATCATGAACCCTAATACATATTCTTATCACATTGTTAGTCATATAATTCATATAAATATCAAGAAACATGTATGGGCTCAACTTTCATTAAATTTCTGATATGCATATACTTTTACACATTATTTATTCACATAACTTATAACAATCATTTCTATGTATTTTAAATACTCTTTCATAACAATTTGTCTTGATTTCAGACTATCTCACATTGGAGCTTTACTCATCAAATCATTTGAAATACTATTTTTATACAAATAGTACCCTTGAGTTGCACAATTCTATAATTATGAACAAACACATTTATAAATTATATTCCATGTTCATATATCATAATCTCATGTCTCCATATATCAAATATATAACCATCATTTTCTTGTGTTTCAGATAAATACATATAACCATACATAAGCATGCCATTCATTATTTCTTCCTGTCTATCACAATTTCAAATGACAGATTCATGTGAATGAGCTCAATAATAACGATGAAAATACTTACCACATTCTTTCACACATGTTCCACTTATAACATATATATATTTTTTTATATTTGGCTTGACATTTACTAAGCAATATCGGATATTCATTTATTAGGCAATATCAAATATTCAAATTATTCTTTCACATATATAACATTTAATTCAAACATGAATTTATAACATTTTTCATTTTAAAAAAGTTTAATATTTACCAAATATAATCGAGCATGTGATTAATTTATGCATAAGTCACTCACATATTTTCCTCCTCCTCCTCTCCATTCCACATCCTTAATGTATATAACACGCTTATAAGTAGCATTATCTATAATTTCACTATTTACTTATATTTATATCCCAAAGCTGTTCATCTGTGTCATAGTCACTAAATTATTTTTAACTTGAGCTATGGAGCTCCAAATTAAGATCCCCTAATTTTCCCTGAAACTAGACTTACATATCTTCTTACCATAAACTTTTCTGAATTTTTGGTTTTAGCCAATAAGTACAGTTTATTCTTTAAAGTCACCCCTATTCTGTTGTCTGACAGTTCAGACCCTTCTTCACTAAAAATTAATTACCTCCTCGTATATGATTCGAATAATGTTCTTGTTTATTTATCTTGAAAATAGACTCATTCAGGATTCTAAACATATAAATTTAAGCCCCTAATTATTTTTTTTAATTTTTGATGATTTTCCAAAGTCAGAACAGGGGAACCTGAAATCATTCTGACCTTGTCTCACAAAATTTATTTTATATCATGATTTACAATTCCATTGCTTACATCGTTTCTTCTATAAGAAACTAGACTCAATAAGATTTAATTTCATGTTTTATTCATCCTCTCATTCGATTTATACAATTTTTGGTGATTTTTCAAATTTAGACTACTACTGCTGTCCAAAACAGTTTTAATGCAAAATATTAATTTTCATTTTACCCCAAATTTCACAGTTCATACAATTCAGTCCTTGCTCAATTAACCCCTCAATTGAGCTAATTTTTCTCAAGTAATACTTTAGGCTATCATTTAAAACTACTTCATAACCCCTAAAAATCAGCAATTTATCACTAGACCTTAATTTCAAACTCTTTCATAATTAGGTCCTAAAATCAATTTCCATCAATTTTACTTGATAAAATCATCATATATCAAAATTAAAGCTTCAATTCTATATTTGTTCATCATATGCTTCCAGTTTTTATCCATAGAAACTTTAAAAATTAGCCATGGAATCAAAAACTAATGACATAGTAAGTTGGACCCAATTGTAAAAGTCCAAAATCTTAGAAATTTCAAGGAGAAAGCAAGAATTAAACTTACATGAAGATAGAGAATGAAAACCAGCTTGAACCCTCTTCCATGGCTGTTTTTCAGCTGATGAAAATGAAGAGAAAATGAAGAGAATTCTAGATATTCCAATTTGGTCCCATTTTTATTTTGCTAATTTTGTCAATTTTCTAATTTTGCCCTTATTTTACCCATTTCCTGATTTTTCTCGGCTATTGCCACCCAAAATATCTCCTTTGGGCTTATTTTCACTTTAGGTCCTTCCTCATTTGACAGTTGAGCTACTTAATCCTTCTAGCAACTTTTACACCTTTTTCAATTTAGTTCTTTTTATTTAATTAATCACCCAAACGTCAAAATTTTCTAACGAAATTTTAATACTACCTTATTGACACTCCATAAATATTTATAAAAATATTTATGGCTCGGTTTATAACACCGAGATCTCGATATTTTTTTTTCAATTTATTGACCAAATAAATCTTTATAAAACACAATTTACTATTTCAAAAATCTTTTAAAAGCTACATTTGACTCATAAATATTAAATAATATAATCTACGAGTTCCTTTTTCGGATTTGGTGGTCTCAAACCACTATTTTCGACATCGATGAAATTTGGGCTATTACATTCCATCTTTTTGCCAGTTTCGTGATTTAACATATTATAATCTACAAAAACTGATCGGATAGAATTAGAATTCAAAAATTGATATAACCAACATGATATTAGGTTGGTCCATTCTGGCAAGTTAGCCAACTTTAGTTATTGAACTTATATAATATATTTATTTTATATATTATAATATAAATATATTTATGTAGTAATGTAGACATTGCATTTCATTTTCCTTCTAAAATTATAGTTTTGACTTTCTTTATTCAGTTCCACCAACTTTTCCCATGGATGAAGAGCTGATAAGGCTTTGTTTGGTGAATCAACTACAGAGGTTGGGGCTAGCTGACCATTTTACAGATGAAATTGAAGAAATATTGGTCCAGATTTACCGGTACTTAAGAAAATACATACCGAGTAACATTAATATTCTTCCCATAAAACCCAAAACTTTATTTTGAATTCAAATCTAATACCAAAACTGTCAGGAATTACAAAACTCTAGAGTGGTTGGATAAAGCAAGCAATAATATTGTAGATGTGGGAATCCAGTTACACAAAGATTCTTTAGCACTTCGACTAATCCGCATGCATGGTTATAGCATATCACCTCGTACGAGTCAACTAAACCTTCATCTCATGAATTTCTTTTAAATCTGTGCAACATATATGAGTACATATCTATGTGTTGCATACGCAGGTCATTTCTATTGGTTCTTAAATAATCAAGAAGTTAGAGCTCCTATTGAAGAAAATCAGGAATACTTCACAATCAGCATGCTGAATGCTTATAGAGCCACGAATCTTATGTTTCCAGGAGAGAATGAAGTTGAGGAAGCGAGATCATTTGCTAGGAAAGTGTTAGAGAAAATTACATTGAAAGATAATAGCTTAGCATCTACCGGCCTGAACAAAATGGTAATCAAATCTGTAGAACAAAGAAGTGCCTTTACAATTTTGTTTTCACCTCTCTTTTCCAACAAAAAAAAAAAGTTGGGGTTTGTCAAACTCATGATAATTGATCAGA
Organism: Gossypium anomalum; assembly: GCA_025698475.1. Taxonomy (NCBI): domain Eukaryota; kingdom Viridiplantae; phylum Streptophyta; class Magnoliopsida; order Malvales; family Malvaceae; genus Gossypium; species Gossypium anomalum. Next base: position 1,518,278 of record CM046959.1, read on the forward strand.
TCTTCAAAAAACGGTCATTCCACTACCTTAATTTTGTTTTTGTTGTTATTTCAAAGATTCGAAAAGAAAATGATAACCCTCAATAAAATGTGTGATAGGTGGAGCATGAACTGAAATTTCCATGGATCGCTCGATTAGATCATTTGGACCGTAGAGCATGGATTGAAGACATCAATAACACTAATGTGTTGTGGGTAGGCAAGACCTCCTTCCATAGGTAAATAATATAAATTACTAAAATGTTTAAAAATCTTAGAAGAAAATGAATCTTAATTGAACATATCGTTATTGACAAGACACGTCAGATTGAGTTTAAGAATAATATTGATATATTTTATACTTATTTAAGTCTAATTTGATATGAAATTATGAGCTTAAATTTTTGTTCAAAATCATTCATATTTATAAATAGTTAATCCAAAATAATTTTGGGTCCACCCATTTTATTTTTTGAATTTAAAAAAATATATTTATATTACTTTTATTTTAATATGTAATCATTTTATATAATTTTCACTTATTAAAATTTTATATATAGGTATTAATATTTACATTATAGTATTATATATTACTATATATTTAATTTTTAAGTGTTATAAATTACACTATATATATATATATATATATAACATAATAAATTATAGGGATAAATCTCAAAATTGTACAAAAACTTTGATTTAATGTGTAATTGTATACATGAACTTTAATTTGGTGCAATTATATACGTGAAACTCTAATTGTGGTTCAAATATATACTTGAAACTTTAATTTTGGTTTAATCATACACATTTAAAGAAAAAATACATTAATTTATTTTTATATTGGATAAATATGTCAATAATTGTGTTAGTAATTTACAAGAATTGGATAAAAAAATTCATGTATAAAATTACACAAAATCAAAGTTTGAGCATACAATTGCACATTAAACCATATTTCATATATAATTTTAGGATTTATCCCTATATTATATTATAAACATCAAAATAGATCAAGTTAGGCTGAGCCGAGTTTGGGTTTTAAATGTTTGAGTCCGATCTCATTTCATATTTTAAATAGGCCTGACTTTTTTTTACTTAAACTCATTTTTTAGACTAATATTTTCACCTATACTTCTAAAATAGTTTTGAAGGTCCATAACTATGTCTTATTAAACATCAAAAACCTTTTGGAAGAAGATTGTCAACCCTGTTAAATGAGAAGCTATTGCAACTCGCTGTGGCGGATTACGAGTTCCGACAGTCGATATACAGGAAGGAGTTGGAGGAAGTGATAAGGTGCTTGTTCTTTCATTATTATTATATGAAATACGAGATTTAGTAATTAAATAACTCAGTGTATAAATTTATGTATAGGTGGTTCAAGAACAAGGGTATGAGCGACATGGGATTTGGTCGAGATAAAACTACATATTGTTACTTTGCCATTGCTTCTAGCATTCCACTGCCATATAACTCTGAAGTGAGGATGATAATTACAAAAAGTGCAGTTGTGATAACAGTTGCCGACGATTTTTATGATACCGAAGCTTCTTTCGATGAACTGACCACCCTCACTCAAGCTATTGCAAGGTAATTTTTAACCGCACAACTAATACCCTAACTTCGATACACTTATAGCAATTGAAATTGTTCTGTAGATGGGATGCTGAGAGATTGAGTGGTCACAGTAAGACTATCTTTAATGCCTTGGATGATCTCGTCAGTGAATTTGTAGCTAAAGTTCGGCATCAGCATGGAATTGATATAACATATTTTGTGGTTCGCTAACATTTTCCCCTAAAAACTTAATTGATGAACTCTTTTCTTTTTTTACCAGTGGTATGAAACGTTTAATTCATGGTTTGTGGAGTCGGAGGCAAAGTGGAGCATGGAGGGATTTGTTCCGTCAAAGGAAGAATACCTTGGAATTGGAGCAGTGTCCATTGCTCTACACACCATTGTTCTTCCAGCTTCCAATCTGTTGAATCCAAGCTTAGCAGACTACAAAATCAGGGCAGGGGAATACCAGACTGTTTCCAAATTGGCAATGCTTATACCTCGTTTACTCAACGATATACAGAGCTATCAGGTGACAGTTATTGAATCTTTTACAAGGCTAGAACATTCATTTCTCTCTTTATATTTAAAAGAGATTGTTGCTAATAATTTCTGGTGAGATGACAGAAAGAAGAACAAGAGGGGAAACTGAACTACGTTTTACTACATATGACAGAAAACCCTGGAACAGACATCCAAGATTCGACGGCCTATGTTCGATAAATAATCTACAAAAATTGGGGGGAGTTTCTCCAACATGTCCTCATGGATGGATTGGCAGAAGAACTGCCGAAATCCTGCAAGTTTCTTCATTTATCATGCGTCAAGGTGTTTCAAATGTTCTTCCATTCCAGCAATAGATATGATTCCAACACAGATATGCTTCAAGACATTCAAAAGGCAATCTATATCCCTCTAAATATCAGATCAAACTAGAAAGCATTGATGTCTGATCATCAGCAAGATTGTGATATGGGCGCTTTAATTGCAATCGGAGTTTTTAGTTTTATTTATTTATTATATAAGGTTTTACTTAAGAGTTTTAGTTTTGCTTATTTTATATATTATATTAGGTTTTTGTTTCCTTCATAAACTCTAAGTTAAGAATTCTATTTTATGTTAATTAGGACTCTTTCCTTTGTTATTAACAGTCTATAAAAGTCTGACAATATGAAATAAAGAGGTAAGCAATTATTCTATCAAAAGAAATGTTATTTTGAGAGGGGGTTCAGTCAAGGACGAATCTGCCTTTTGAGTAACCATAGGTCGAAGCAAGAATTCTTTCTCGTCTAGACCTGTGACTAAATCTTACACCAAAGTGCATAACTGATTGATCCAAAAGGCAATGTATAAATAAGGCCGGAGATATATTAGGTGACTTAATTTACTCAAATTCGCAACTTCTAAAAATTTATAATTATATTGATGCTTACTGAAATAATTATACTCCATTAGCATTACAGATTTCAAATTTCGTACTAGTTTTAACATTCATATTTTTAACTTTATATGTTTTTAATCATTTAAAACTTCTATCAATTTAATTCTTAATTTTTTTCACCAATCACATTTTATTTTATTCTGATCATGGAATTCTTATATACACTCGATTGTCATATATTTTTACTAAAACAATATTGTCATCCCTAATAGGAGTTTCTTACCGAACCCAACCAAGAAACCATAACTTTTTATTTAATCACAACACATTGTACTTCCACATTAACTCCTATAGATGAATTGGAAAGTTTTCATCTCCACACCCAATAATGGTTGTTTGCTTAACAAGTTTTAGTTGATTGGTGATTATCAAATTAGACCCATAGCTAAAATAGTCATTCATTTTCAGTGTATCAGCACCATAACAAACTACTTCCTCTCATACTCATGCAGTTCTCTTGAAAATAGATTGATTCCAAGCTTCTAATGGTACCCCAAATATCACAAGCCAAGTTGCTCTTCTTGACATGAAACATAAACTTGACCATGGTTCCACCTTATCAAACCATTCCATTAACCGTGCATGGTTAAAAAATAATGAGGTACTAATTACCTAAGGTTGGTTTGGCTTCCATATATAGAACACCACTAATTTTGAAATCCTCATTTAACATGGCAGCCCGTACAACCCTCTAGTGGTAAAAATAAAATAAAATTTGATCCGCGAAAAAGTTTAATATTCAATTCAATATTTGTAATGATTATTTTTAATGAAACTTATTGATATAATTAAGGGATAAATACTAAATCTATATGTGAACTTTGGTTCACTACGTAATTTGATACATTAGCTTTGATTTGGAGTAAATTTCACTTGTGGTTCATATGGACATATTAAACTTTGATTTTGAATCAATTGTGCACATTTAAAGAAATGAATACATACATTTTTTCATATTGGATTAATATAACTAGTTGTGTATGCAATATATCCATATAAAATCGTGCAATATAATTATTTTCATTCCTTTAATCTAAACTTCTGATATTTTTATTATCAATAACGATGACTTCTATTTAAAAATCCCATTATGGCGAGATCATATGGGATCTTTTTAAATTAATAGTTGAAATAAAAATGAGGGGGAAAAAAAAAAAAGAAACATCAATTCATCGGTGATCATGTTACATAGGATTTGCATTAAGAAATGTGAGTTTACCATTTAACCAACTCAAATGGTTTCAACACTAAATAAGGAGAGGAATTGATTTCTAAAGAAAAAGAACATATTCAGTAACTGATTTAATTGGTTCTAGATCTAGATCAATAGCACAATTTCTTAGTTTTTGACTAGCTTGATAAAATGACTATAGCTCCTCATTTCTTTCTTTAACCATAATCGTTGATTATTATAGTTTCTGATTATATCCCCATATCCCCTACCCCAGAGGTGAAGCTAGAATAATTTTTTAGGGGGCGAATAAAATTTAAATTTTTTATAGTCTATATCTTTATAATTTTTAAAGGATTAAGTCAAATTTTTATAATTTTAGGGGGCCAAAGTGCAATTTTATCTTTACTAATTTAAATTTTTTTAAAAAAAAATTTAAGGGCCTAAATAACAATTTTATATTTTAGGGGGCAGAGCCCCTGTCAGCCCCCTAGATTCGCCACTGTCCTCCACAACCCATAAACAAGAAGATAATATGCTTCAGCGCATTTGAACTCACATCCTCCTGCATTGACAACAATACTCATACCACGATTATAGAGAGAGTTGATTCTACTATATCTAAATTTTAACAACAATACATACACATTCATATGAATCTTGTAAATTTATATTGACTACTTAAATATGAGGTCCATTTATGTGGGTAAGGGATCAAAAACTCAAGACAAATTGGGCTAGGTTTAAGGTCAAGATCTTAATTATTTAAAGCCCAAATTTCGGGCTATAAAAATCTATGGCCCAATTGATTTTGGGCTTGAGGATGACAATTTTTTTATGATTTGCATTTAATATATAGAGAAATCACATAGTTAAAACAATCATGCTAGTAAGCTTCATGAAATATAAAGAAAAGCATGATTATGATTTATGACCCCAAATATTTGTTTCTCAATTAACCCCAAATAAAAACCTAAAAAGACATTGATGTGGTGTGATTAGGAAACTAGCCCAAATACATTTGTTTCCAGAATTAACCTTAAACAAAAATGGTTAAATTTTGTTATTAGTCCTTGTATTATGCATCAGTTGTATATTTAATTTTTGTATTTTAATTAGGTGATTTTTAGTATTTTTATTTTTCAAAATTTGAAAGTTTAGTTCTAACCAAATAATAGGTGTTAAATTCATCAGTATTTGATGTGCCAAACATATTATCATATAAGTAATGTCATGTTAGCTTGCTATTTTTTTTTAAATTTTGCTTTGAAATTTAGTTAATGGATTTAATAATCATCCTTTGCATCAATGCTGGAAATTTCAATACTCGAAAAGTATAGGACTAAAAATGATTCGATCAGAGAACATAGACTAAATATACAACACATAATACATGATTAATAGTAAAAATTAACCAAATAAGTTAACCAATTCAAAATTCGAAAAGTACAGGGATTAAAACTAACCAAATTAAAATATAGGGATTAAATCTACAATTTACAGATAGTATAGAAATTAATTGTCTTTAAAACATTAAAAATATGCCATAGGTCCATGTGCTCTTTACAAATTTGAAAGTTAGTCCTTGTACTTTTATTTTCAGGAATTTAGCCTCTCTAATTTCTAGATTTTAAAATTCAGGTTTAATTGTTAATATTCTTAAATTTTTTAGTGTGACGTTTTGAAAAAAAAAAAGCACTCACTTGGTAGCAATGTGACTGAAGAAATGACGTTGTAATGAATTTAAATTTAACGAATGATCTTAACAGTGTTAACAGTTGGACTTGAATTTTGAAAATTGAAAAGTAGAAAAATTAAATTCCTCAAAATAAAAGTATAAAGAGTACATTTTAAATTTATGAAGAGTATAAGGATTTATGGCATATTTTAACCCTACTTTAATTACAAATTTTACATACTCATAAATTGGCGATTGCTTTTATACAGGGGTATAGAAGATATTTTCTTACAAGTCAGGGTTTACTAAGACCAAAGAAAAAATTCTAGGGACTTCCTTGAACAAAAACGTTGTCGTACTTGGACCACTCAAGCAGTTAGATTAAAAATTAACTAATAACTGGTCTAGACCCACATATTAAATATTAAAGAAAAAACAGTTCAATAGTTTTGAGAAATTTAAGCCAGAAACATATGGTAGTGGTGGGCTACGTTTTTCAAACATGAAATGAGGCCAACAGCAAAAAAATAGAAGGAAATAGACTTCAACAAGTCAACGAAAGCAAGGAGAATGTCAACGCTGTCAAGCAGTCTATTTCCTTAGCTATAAATAGTTTGTCTGTAGCAAAAAAATCCAGCCAACGGTCCATGAATATGATATATTAGTAAAATTTTAAGGGCAAGCATCGACAACATCAGCAGCAGCATGGTCCCAAGGTGTCTTGTCTCCTTAAATTTCACAATCGCAATTATTTTATGATTATATATATATATATATATGTATCTATGGGTTAATGTAGTTTTTAGTCTTTCAATTTAGTAATTGGATTTATTTGATGTTTATATATATTTTGAGGATAAATTCGATTAAACAATGAATAAATAAAATAATGAAATAATTGGAAAGATCGAATAGAAATATTTTATGTGAAAAAATTTCTCCAAAAATGATAAAAAATCACGGGTAAAAATAATTTCACTAAAACGGCAAAAAAAAAAGAAAGTACAAAAGATGGAGGTGAAAACTAAATCCTAAAACCTGAAAATAAGAACTCTCAAAACGTAAACACAAAATTCCCTAAAAGCTTGTAATCTAAGGTTGTAGAAGACATATTTATAGTCTAAATTTATAGGTAAAATAATATTAAAATATTCTACTCTAATCAGAGTTTAAGTGGGAAACTAAAATAATGTTTAACTAAAAGAAGTAAAGCTGGGAAAATTGAGGAACATGTCGCCACGTCGTGACGTGGCATATCGGCTCGTTGCAACATCATTTCGCCTTTTCAATGTTGTCGTGTCGACGGGATGATTTGTTTCTTTTCATTGAGACGTCATGCCTCATCCGGACGAAAAACTCCTCCTCATTGCAACGTTACACACTGTTTATGCTGAAATGCAAGGTATACTCCACAAATCTCTACATTGACTTGTATTTCCACAATGTCTTTTTTGCCAAAGCCTGCCATGGGCCTATCTCTAACTTTGCAGGATATTAATTGAGTCTAAGTCGTGCTTGAACTTTGAAACCGGAAGACTTCTAGTCTTCAGCTTGTGTACTGCCAAATCAAACCTGACTCAGATCTTCTATCCATGAACGCAGTGCTCTGTTTTTCCAAAACCTGCACCCAAAAAAGAACTTCTCTTATTCAAAATAGTCATACATTTTTCCCTCCTATGACCAAGTCGCCTTTGCTTCAAATGAGTTGACTTTGACTTCTTAACAAACAAGGGACATGTTGTTTCACCGATCATCATTAATCCTTGTAGAACATAAAAACTATCAGTCTTTCTACCTTTCATCAAAATGAGAGCCCCACGAGATACTTTAATGTCGTTTGACTCGATGTTAATTCTACAACCCTTTGAGTCTTTAAGTCTGATACATGTCTAACATCTAACAGTGTCCTGATTGTCCTGTTATACATCTTGATATGAATAGTACAAACACAGATTACTTTACTAGGTAAGCTATTCCCTATTCACACAACTCCACGTTCAGTTGAATTGTATGTGGAGAACCAGTCCCTGTTGTGACACATGTGGAAAGAATACCCCAAATTTAAGATCTATTCGGACGTAAGCTTAGAGCTTTTGCTCGTCGACAGCAAAAAGAAATCATCACCCTTGTCGTCAGCCAAATTAGCACCAGCTAATTCTTAGCAATCCTTTTATTTCGTAGTTTGTAACAATCTGCCTTGACGTTACCTAACTTTTTACAATAGCGACATCTCTTATCTCGATTACTTAATACTACCAAAATTGACACTTGCCTATTTGACTTGTTATTTGTACCAAATTTATTGCCGAGTTTGTCTTTACTCAACAAGTGACCCTTTACATCCTCGAATGAGAGTTTATCTCTGCCATAAATCAGGATCTCCCTAAAAAAATTATATGAAAGGGAAATAGCACAATAATAGCATAGTCTAATCTTCATCGTCAATTTGAACCTCAACATTCTTTAAATCATTGAAAAGAGTAATAAATTGATTGATGTGACCTTTAAGGTGCTCACCTTCTTCCATGCGAAACATGTATAGTCGTTGTTTCAACACCGGTCGGTTAGACAGAAACTTTGTCGTTAAAGGGTTTCTAACCTTTTCCACAAGTCGTATGTCATTTTGTCCATCAACAACTCTTACAATACACTATTTGAAAGGCACAACTAAATTGCAGACAAGGCCTTCTCATCAAGCTCTTCCCATTTTGACTTATCCATATTTGTTGGCTTCTTCTCTATAACGACATTTTTCAGACCATTTTAAACCAATATTGTTGTCATCCAAACTTGCCACAGATTAAAATTTGTGATGCCATCGAACTTTTCAATGTCGAATCTTATTATTTCTATCTCTGAATGAGTTGAATGTAGAAATCGAAACAAGCTCTGATACCAGCTTGTTGGGAATAAATCCAATTAAGCAACGAACAAATAAAACAACGAAAAAATTGAAAAGATCGAACACAAATATTTCACTAAAATGAAAAAATAGAGAGTATAAAAGATGGAGATAAAAACTAAACCTCGAAACCCGAAAATAAGAACCTTCAAAACTTAAACATAAAATTCCTTGAAAGCTTGTAAAAGCTAATACCTAAATGTATTATGGGTTATTTCTTTTTTAAGGTTGTAGAAGGCTTATTTATAGTCTAAATTCGTAGGTAAATTAATATTAAAATATTCTACTCTAATCAGAGTATAAGTGGGAAACTAAAACAATGTTTAAGTGAAAGAAGCAAAGTCAAGAAGATTGAGGAACATGCCGCCACGTCATGATGTGGCATATTTGCTCGTCGCAACGTCGTTTCAATGTTGTCGCGTCATCGAGGCGAGTTATTTCTTCTCGTTGGGACGTCATGCCTCATCAGGATGAAAAACTCTTTCTTGTTGTGATGTCACACACTATTTATGCTGAAATGAAAGTCATACTCCACAATATAAATTTATTTTGATATCTGAATTTGGCAACTAGAAAATGCAGAGGAAGGAGTGGCAGGTTGTGGCTTTGGCTCCCAAAAAATAAAAAATTCTTTATATCGTCCCTTTAGGTTTTAAGAAACTATAAATTAGTATAATGGTAAATTTATACTTTGGTCTCTCTTAAATTTTTATTCATTTATGCCCCTCATAAAATAATATTCTAGCTTTGCTCCTAGCAACTAGGTCTATTTTAGGCATGAACTTGGATTCCATCGAACTTTTACAATTTTCATGTTCAAGGGCCAAAATGAACCTAGTTGTCAAGTTCAAAAACCAAAGTGAAAAAAAAAAGTGCATGTACCAAACAAGACCTAGTTACCAAGTTTAGGATCCAAAAATTACAGTAACTCATATATATTTTACCTGTCGAGGGTTATTTGTCCAAATTCAAAGGCTTATATGATAATTGAAGAGTTTAGATAAAATTGGACAAAAAAACGTTTGTTTAAAATATAAGTCAGGTTGTCAATAAGATTTTGGATCAACAACAATGTTAAACCATTGAGTTAATTATTCAGATTGGTGCTTGTAATGATTGGTTTTATCGGAATCGTTGTAAGTTGACATTTTGGCCACACAACTTCAAAAAGTTACAAAATGATCATTGAACTATTCAAAAGTTTTTATTTAAGTCACTGGGTTGTTAAGTTTTTGTTTTTGTTTTTTTTCTAAAAGTTCAGCTAGCGAGCTTCAAGTGATGATTCAACGATCGGTACGGTGAACAATACCCATCGACTAGTAGAAGAACATAGATTAGATCCAAGTCAATCTGATGGTCAGTGTTAGGGATCGAAGAAGAAAGCTATTTAGATTTTGGTTCACGGATTCATGACATTCAAAGCTATTTTATGAAAAAACACTGAACTGTGGAAGATAAGGGGAATGAGAGTTTTCGTGTAACACCCCTTAGCCTGTTAGGAAGACTTGGCATGTATTGAACAGCCGAATGAACCACTCGACAAACCGAGGCATTACTAACAAATTCAAATCCTTTGGCTTGTTTTTTTTTTTTTTAACTTTGAAAAAATAATTGTGTGGAATCCCTTTTTTTGTTAAAACCATTATTATTCGCTCAATTGGTTTTGTATCTTTAAGGAGGGTAATAGGAATTAATAAAACTACCCATTAATCAAACTATGTCTTCAAAGGCAAATACACTTAGGAAAAGATAGATTAGAAAACTACAAATCAGAGGAGTTTGGCGATCACAACTATAATCAAGGACAATTACACTTTATAAGACAAAACATTACAATTGCAAAGTAAAAGCAAAAGCTAAACACAAAACGTATATATGTCCTTTGCCGAATAACCATACATGATACAAAATAGACAAGTGGCTCACTTGCAGATGCAGCTATAGCGTAGTCCCTTTTTACTGATCTTCTTCTACTAATCAATCTCTTAAGGAAGAAAAGTAACGGAGTAAGTTCAATTGAAGTTGGTGAGTTCCCATTAGACACAATTTGTTTATTAGGTCACCCCTGATCAACTCAAAGATAATGATATTTTTGTTTCTAGGTTGTTTCCTATAACAACCTTACGCCAGTTTATCAGTATAGTTCCCTGGCGAACACCTCACCTTTATAACACAAAAAATCCTTAGTGGACACATACCAATAACTCATGCATACTTCTCTCAGTCATGTATGTTTACCTATGACCCAACCTTGTGCCAGCCTTAGACCCATATTTCAAAAATCAGAATTGCATATAATTCATAATAATATCTATATTCATATTCCGTGTTAAATTGAACACGTGTTCTCTCACAAGGTTGGGTCATGATCTACCGGTCCGTTTTATAATAAAGCTATCTTACTGGAGGCATCAAAAATAAAACTTCTTTCCACATTTTCACATATGGCAAGTATTTTGGTACCAGGCTCGCATACAAGGTGGATATTAACCGCGACCTTGGCCATGTTCACACACACAACAAACTTGTTACGTACACGTTAATACACGCTACATCGACAAATCTTCAGTAGAGATAACTTACCTTCCACAAATTCATATCATAAAGTGTTAAAACCCCAAAAGAAGCAAAAAGGAACTCACCATAACCTTCAGAATAGAATCTACTCTATTGGTTATTTGTCTCAATTCATCGGACCTTCGTTAGCTTCTTGAGCTAAATAAGAATCAATCATAATTATCAAGCTATATATCTACTAAGAATTGATCATGCATGTTCTAATGTAAAGACGTAAGTTTCTTCGACATCAACCTAAAGTTTTCCAAAAATTACCAGTCAGCTGGCACTTATCAATGACGTCTTAACAAATTATTGGTAACCTTCCTCTCCTTCTCTAGAGAAGGTAACTTAAAAAGAAACTTTTTAAGGACGTAGGAGATAACACAGAGAGAAAGCAAAAGTGAAATATGCTAGCTATATGCACTCTTTTTATAGCACAGACAATGAAAAAAACCTTAGTGGGAAGGTTAGAAATCCCACTATCGCCATTGAGTTCAGAGACTAAGCTTTCCTAATAAGATTTGAAATCTAATATTTTACTGAACGCAACTACTACCACTGATCAGAGTGGTAAAACATTGTTTGTACACTAAAGTAACCAACTAAACGGGTCATTCGGTTACCTAAACATATCAAGTTGTCATCTGCAGTACTCTAGTTTAATTCTAACTAGGTTTTAACTGAACTCTAATGATACTCACCGAGCTATCGTTTCTACGTAAAATAATTCTATCACTCTGCGAATTGATAAGTTCACCCAGGACATTTGGGGTTGGCGAATCGTGCCATAAAAGAGTCGTCAATCCCTAGAGTTTGCCAAGTGGCGAATTCCAGCAGGGTGTTCCTCACGAAAAGAATCCTCGCAACACGCCACACAACACTTAACGAATAATTCATCCCTTTTTCTACGCTAGCTTACTCAACAGAATATCGGTATGATCTACGTCGGGCTGGTTGTTACATTTCGATTGTTGCAAGTGGTACGAACAGAGATTGCTATACAATAATGATTTTAACAGCCCGGTAATTTGAATGAAAACATTTGAATAGTTTAGTGACCATTTTGTAATTTTTTAAAATTAGATAACTAAAACATAAACTTACTAATAATTTAGTACCCTTTAATAAAGTTTACCCAAAAATATATTTAAACCAGATATTCAAACCTCAAATTTAATAATCTGATTTGTTTTTCAATTTTATAATATATATATTATTGTATAGTAGTAATTTCTTTATGAAAAGAAAAAAGAAGCACTTTGTAGGTATGTAGTAGATATATTGTGTCGGCAGATATTCCGGCTGAAACAGAAACATTGAAGACAGCATTTGATTTTATGTTGGTTCTGTTCTCATTCAGTAGTGTTAAAACATTTGTTGTCAGCAGTGAAATGCCGGCTGAAACAAGAATAATTATGAAGAGAGTTTGCTTACTTAGTTTTTTTTTTTTTTGTTTTGTTTGCCAATCATTAGTGTTTAATATCCCGACTATATAAACTTTAAACTTTAATTTAATATACAATAATTTTAATTTAATATAATTATTTATATAAAATTTTAATTTTAATTTTAATGTATACATCAATATATTTTATATTAGATAAATATAATTATTTTTGTATGCAATATATAAACATAAAATAATATTATATCAATAATTATGTTAATAATTTATGAGAATCAGATTAAATCAAAACTTTATGTATAAAATCTCACAAAATCAAAGTTCATGTATATTTTTTAGATTTATCCCCATTTAACACTAACCTATAAAATATATATAAAATGGTTAATATGCTATTTGGTACCTAAGTTTAGTTTCAATATTTAATTTTATATCTGTATTTTTTTTATGTTCCAATTTGATACCTGAGTTTGATTTCAATGTTCATAAACTATCATTAAATCACAATGTATTATTTGTTAAAAAATATAGTTATTAGATTATAATTTGAGGTTATTATTTGATAAGAGTTTTTTAATTCTATAAATAAAGATAATTTAAAAATAAATTTTAATTTTAATTTTATTTAAAGAAATAATGTTAAGGGTTTTTCTAATGAGGTCCCCTTGTGCGATTAACTATTAATATGTTTATATTTATACACTTCTAGTACATTAAATAAAAACTTTTCTAGAAATTTTCTGTTTAGTTATTAATACTGTTTTGTATCAAATAAAAATGGTTAAATTATGGATTTAGTCCACATATTCTAATTTGGTCTATGTATTGTTTAAATTTTGAAATTTCAATCTTAACCCAAACATTAACAGTTACATCCCTAGGTCAAGTTTTACTAGTAGTCATTTATTATGTGTAAGATGTGGATTTAATTATTATTCTTTAATTTGATCAATTTTAGTTTCTATACTTTTCAAAATTTAAAATTTTAACCTCGAATCAAATGGTAGCTGCAAAATCCTTTAACTAAAATTATATAATTTTTCTGTGAGTATTACATAGAAATAACAAGCTGACATGGTATTACACATGTGATAATATGTTTATCGCATAAGAGTTTTGAAATAGCATAATTTAACTTAACAAATTTAATGGTTATTGTTTGGTCATAACATAAATTTCAAAATTTAAAAAGTTCAGGGATTGAAATTAACCAAATTAGAGCAAAGAGACTGAATTCTCAACTTGTGCATAGTATAGGGTTTAATAACATAATTTGACCAATACAAACCCTTTATATATATATATATATATATATATGTTTGTCACATAAGACTTTCGAAATAGCATAATTTAATTTAACAAATTTAATGATTATCATTTAGTCACTGAAATTTTAAAATTTGAAAAAAATTAAAAACTAAAATTAACCAAATTAAAATATATTCGATCACAAATAATTTATATATTTTTCTTAATAATCAATCCTCATGTGCATCTAATAGAAGGGTAATAAACGAAATCAATTATGGAACACATGTTTGAAGATAAAAAAATGGTCTACCCAATGCCATACATGCATTTGGACCATCAATCTTGGTAGCTATCAGAGGCTGCATTGGGACACTATTGAAATGCGGTCATTATCAACTAAACCCTACAAAATGGAAGTCAAATTTTAGGGACAATGCTAATTAATTATTTTGTAGAAATTTGAGGCCCTCAACGACGATGAATTTAGATTTAATTAATCAGCTTTAATTAAGTATTTTCAATTCGGGTAAACTTTAAAAGTAGTCATTCAACTATTACTGTGTTTTTATTTTGGTCACCTAAGTTTAAAAATTTCTATTTTAATCACTACTATTATCAATATTTAATATTTTGGTCACCCATCCATTAAATCGCTAACGGAAGCCCTTTCTTATTGGCATAATAATAATTTTAGTCCTTCAATATTTATAGATTCTATCAATTTGATCCTAATTCTACAAAATGCAAAAAATTTAACCATCAGTTTTACAAATTTCGTCAATTTAATCTTGAATCTTAAAAATAAAAAATATTTAAAAGTTTATTTTTTGATAAAAATACATAAGATTTTTATAAAAATATTTATAAATAAATGAATACCCATTTTTTTCTATTTTTCTAACATGAAATTTATTTATTAAAATAATAATCTTATAAATAAAATAATTTAAGGGAAAAAAAAGCCTTGAAGAAGACGTAATAGATTCAACTTTTCCCTTTTTCAAACATTATTGACCACCATGTTCAGGTTAGATGAAAAAACTAGAGCCTGAGGGCAGGCACAATTGGGAATATACAAGTGATGATGAAGTCCTAGAGACCCAATAGGTAGAAGGCCATGCTAGTAGCTCTGCAATCAATTCCTAATTGGATGGCACGACAATAGAGGATGTGGAAATCAAGGAATTCAAAGTAAGAATTATTGGTGTCGATGGTTGCAGGAAAGAGGTAGTGCCTAATGCTATGCAAAATTGGTGAAAACTAAGAAATAATGTTAGACTGTCTATTAAATAAATTATTATTTATAAACTAAAACTACAAAAAAGGAAAAGTTTGAATCTAATTTAATTTACGGGGTTTTTAGGGAAAATATTTATAAAATAATATTTAATAAATAAATCTTATGTTAGAAAAAGAGAAAAATGAGCATTTATTTGTTTGAATTTATTTATAACTTTGTATGTATTTTTATTAAATATTATATATTTTTATCAAAAAAATGATCTTTTAAAGTTTTTTATTTTTTTTATTTTTAAGAATCAAGACTAAATTGATAGGATATATATAAAGTTGATGGTTAAATTTGTTGAGTTTTTTAGTATTAGTACCAAATTGATAGAATCTATAGATATTGGAGGGCTAAATTTGTTATTATGCCAATAAGAAAAGGCTTCCATTAGTGATTTAAAGGGTGAGTGGCCAAAATATTAAATTTCGATAACGTTAGAATTTGTTTTGAAAATTTTAATTAGACTTCAATTTTTTTTATTTTTTTGTGAATTTCCATTAAAACTTTAGAATTCTTGTACATTTTTAATTAAACCTACCAAAATTTTTAAAATTTCTTATTAAAACCCTCAAAAAGTTTAAAATTTTAGTTCACTCCCAGCTAGACTTTAAGATTCGGCTAGACTTATAGCCATTTATTTCAACCATTTGTTAATATCCTTTTACTGTGTTATTCAATTATAAAATCAAAGATCACGCAAACAAATCCAATCAACTATATTAAACAAATAAAAATTTGGTTATAAGACAAATGATTAGGTTGTGTTTTTTCCTTAAAAAATCACATCATTACTTTAATGACAACTACTAAGATGTCATGGAATTTGAACTACTATTTACATTATTAAAGCCATATTAAAAGATAAATACTTCTCCAAGAAAATTAGGATTAAATCTCAAGGACCAAAATCACAATTAGACCATAGAAATTTGAAGCAAATCCCATGTCGGTTTCAAATATATGACAGGTGTTGATTCTTAATGACAGCAAATAATATTTGATATTTTTTAGAGCGTCCTAAATACAGTGATTTCGATGGTTTTGGGGGCAAATTTAAGGGTTAATAAGGATTTGTACTAATTATTAGTTGTGAAATATATTCGAATCTCAATGTGGAACATGACATGTCAATACAAGACTGTTTGGTCCCAACATTTATGATGAAAGAAAATAATCTAAATTCTTGGTTAGATCTTAGCAATTTGGTTCAGTGTTATGATGGGGTAAGTAATTAATCCATGTTAAATACTTTCGTCTTAATTTTTTGAATTCCAAATTTTGAGAAGGAAAAGATCATGTGAAGAAGATTCATGTTTAATATGCATTGGACACCAATGTTGGTTTGAAGATTTTAGAGGAAAATAGAGTGAGAAGAGTTGTATGTTGGGGTGAAACTAGAAAATTTTTTAAGAGGGGTCGAAATTAAATTGTAACTTTTACGATAGTAAAAATAGAATTTCATCATTATATCTTTATAATTTTTAAATGATTAAATCAATTTTTTATATTTTTAGGGGATTAAAGTGTAATTTTACCTTCACTAATTTAAAATTTTTAAAAAATTTAAGAGCTTAAATGGAATTTTTTTCATTTTAGGGAAGGTAGGGGGCCTTGCCAGCCCCCCTAATTTTGACCTTGATTGTATATATATATATTTAAAATATGATTTAACTTTTTAATTTAAAATAGTAAAAATATAAACTATCTTTAAAATTATATACCTCATGTAAAATTTGAAAACATAAAAAAGTAATTAAAATACGAAATAATAATATTGTTGATGGTTAGAGTTGGAGAAGGATGTTAGTGGCCATTCACATGGAAGTGTGCGGAGAGCTACTAAGTTACAAGGGAGGTCAGAGAGGAAGAGAAAGAGAGAGTTAGGGAGATGTTGGAATGTGGGTTAGTTTTGCATGTCCCCTATACTAAGTTCCCAACTATTCTTGTGTGGACCTTGTTTGTTGTCCTCATTTAGCCGATTATCCCCTAGCTTGTAGGATCAATAAATCATAGTGTCCCTTAGACACGTGTTGTTGAGGGATATGAAAGGTAAGTTGGCTCGAATGAATTATGATGGACTAAACAAAGTCCGCGTGTCATAAGGTTAGTAAGGTGTGTCGATCACATAGTGTGAGATGTAACTTTTTGACGAGGTGCAGTTGCTGCGGTGATATACCAGTGATACATGAAGCATGCCTACTACATGATATGCTTCAGATAGAGCCTTTTGACAAGGTGTAATATTTGCTCTCTAATCAAAGGGAAGGTTATAAAGTGACCTTCCTTGAAATAGGAAGCGCGAAGCATTTGTGTTTTGTGAGACACATAGAGTAATTGGATGATGTAACAATGAAATTAATGAGTGTTATGTTTTGGGAAGCATGTTACATCAATTACAGTAGTGAAATTAGTGGGCAATTGTAATGTGAATTGTAACTCATGTGCTTATCTATAATTGGTTAAAAGATGTGGCCATTTCGAGAAGTTTCTCTATGCATCACTTTATTAGTGGTAGTAGAGTAAAGTTTGTTGAAGAAGCTTGGTAATGGTAAAGTTAGTTTGGGCTTTTTAAATATGGCATTCACAAGTTAAAAACATTTATTGAAAATTTTTGAAATCTTTTAGTTCTTCATTCTTGAGATTCTTTGGAAGCTCGGGTATTTTAGCAGTGGTTCTAAAAGTTAAAGTCTTTAGGTGAACCTAGAGAAGACGTTTTCAAGTGAGATTTCTAGCTACTTTTATATTTTTTGTAGTTTATTATTTTATTCTTGGATTTCAATTAGGGTTAGTAGGGATTAAGTTTTGTAGTTTCTAAGTTAGGGTTAGTGGGAATCACATTTCAATAGGTTAATGAGGGGATAATGAGAAAAATGTGAGGAAAAAAGGTAATAAAGGGAAGGCTCCAAAAAAAGCTATAATAGGGAATGATTTCGAGTTACCCCTTGCTCATTGGAGAAGCCAATTTATAATTTGGAAGGCACTTCTACTAGGTACTTCGTCATGTTTCTATGAACTGTGCTATTGAAGCCCATTATGATATTCCTACTAGTTGGTCAACAAAACATCATATGATTTAAGCACTTCAAAAAAAGTGTAGTGTCTAATGAAGCCCTACTTTAAACGCATACAATGGCATAAAGAATCCTCTTCTAATACCACTCTGCATAAACCCTTTCACACCACTAAGGCAAGTACTACAAGAAGGTATAGAAAACCTTAGTAAGGCATTTGAAAGAGTGTAGGTTTCAAATCTATTGCATGGTTTTCTTTTAGTTTGATAAACCATAATATATACATATTTTTACACTATGTTTGACATATTTATGGATGATTTCCCCTTCCTTTCATTGAATTTGACGCTCCTAATCCTTTAATTTCATGTTTTATACTCAAGAAAGCTTAGGATAGCAAAAAGAGAGAGAAA
Source organism: Gossypium anomalum (assembly GCA_025698475.1). Lineage (NCBI taxonomy): Eukaryota > Viridiplantae > Streptophyta > Magnoliopsida > Malvales > Malvaceae > Gossypium > Gossypium anomalum. The sequence goes on from CM046959.1 coordinate 1,536,935, forward strand.
CGGGCCAAAAAGGGACAAATTAGGCCTAAATCAGTGTTTTACACGGCCTAGGCACTTCCACACAGGTAATCCACACGCCCGTGTGTGACACACAGGCAGGACACATGCCCGTGTGTCATGGCTGTGTCGATATTAAACTAAGTCAGAATTACACACAGTCTGAGCACTTTCACACGGGCGTGGTACACGGTCGTGTCCCTGTTAAACCTAAGTCTAATTCTATTCAGAAAAGGCCAATTTTGGGCTATTTGGGACATTCCAAAGTCTATATAAACACCCTAGAAAAGGATTGAAAGAGACATGCAGAGTAGAAGGTAGAAAACACTGAAGGAAAGCCATCGGAAACACCTTGGATGAAGGATCTACATCAAGACTGAAGATTTCCATCCAATTTTCTAGAAGTTCTTTGGGTTTCTTTATGTTTTGTTGTTTTCCAAATTTTGAAATGTTTTCCATTATTATTATGAACTAAACTTCCTAAATACCTAAGGGAGATGAAACCTAAGGCGAATTTTATTACTCTTTGATTTATATGAAAAATACTTGTTCTTATTCTTAATTGTGAGTTTTAATCATTGCTTTAATATTCCAGGATATTAATTCAGGTTTTTTATGTGCTTATTCAGTGGAGGAAAAGTCCTTGTTTAAGAGTAGATCACTCATAATTAAGCGGAGTTGCATGCAATCCTAGAGATAGGACGACATAAATCTGCCGGATTAGAGTCAAATCTAATAAGGAAATCCATAGATCGAGTTAATACGACAATAGGGGTTTTAATTAGAAAGAGATTTTAATTAATCAACCTAGAGTCAGTTGTTTTTAGTCTCGAAAGACATATTAACATAAATGAGGGATTTCTACAGATTAAGTCAAGTGAATAAATTGTCTAATTCAAAGGTAATAAGTGAAGTCTAGGTGGATTCTTCCTTGGGTATCGTCTTCTCCATCAGTTTTCTAAAAGTATTTTCCAACTTTAATCTCTGTCGCAAACTTAGTTAATTAGATAATTAGTTTTAGATAAAACATTCTCTTAATTTTTAGACTAGATAATAAAAAGATAGTAATTACTAGTACTTTTAGTCCTCGTAGATACGATATTTCCGGTCTCACCACAACTATACTGTTGTTCGATAGGTGCGCTTGCCTTAGTCAAATTTTTAGTTAGTTTCACGACCATCAAGTTTTTGGCGCCGTTGCTGGGGACTAAGATATTAGGAAATCTTAATTTTTATTACTTTAGCCATTATTTTTATTTTTGTTTAATTTTGTTTTTATTGTTAATTACTAAATTTTCTTTTATTCACTTCTGATAATTTTTTATAGTTTATGACTAGAAGAAACCCGTCAGAACCTCTACTTTTTGAGAGTAAGATTGAAAGCACAATTCAGAGAAATCAAAGAGAAATAAGGCGAAGCCTACAATATATAGAGGAAGGGCAAGAGGACGATATTCATACCACAACCGAGGAGATGGTTGATAATCAGAATAATCCGTTACCTCCAGTGGTTGCTGCAAATCCAGTAGATCAAAATCCTGCTCCTCGTACTATGTATGATTATGCTAAACCTACTTTAATAGGAACTGAATCGAGTATAGTTAGACCTGCTGTTGCTGCAAATAATTTTGAACTGAAACCTAATACGATTCAAATAATACAACAGTTTGTTCAGTTTGATGGTTTGCAGGACGAGGATCCAAACACTCATTTAGCGAATTTTTTAGAATTCTGCGACACTTTTAAGATCAATGGCGTTTCTGACGATGCCATTCACCTTTGGTTACTTCCCTTTTCATTACGGAATAAGGCTAAACAGTGGTTGAACTCGTTACCACGAGGGTCAATCACCACTTGGAAACAAATGACCGAAAAATTTTTGCTTAAATATTTCCCGCAGGCTAAAACGACTAAATTAAGGAATGATATCTCTTTTTTTGTGCAGATGGATTTAGAAACACTTTATGATGCATGGGAGAAATACAAGGACTTATTGAGAGGGTGCCAGGGTGCCCTCACCATGGGTTACCCCTTTGGCTACAAGTTTAAACTTTCTATAACGGTTTGAATCTCTCGACTAGATAAATGATTGACGCAGCTGCGGGTGGAACCATCAATAATAAGACACATGAAGGTGCTTATGAGTTTATAGAAGAGATGTCACTAAAAAATTATCAGTGGGAAGTTATGAGGACTAAGCCAACCAAGGCAGCCAGCGTTTTTAACGTCTACTCGGTTACTATGTTGTCAAATCAGATAGAACTCTTGAATAAAAAGATTGATGGTTTACTTGGTTCTACGCAGATACATCCAGTAATGCAGTGCGATGCAAGTGAAGGTGGAATGAGCAATCCAGAATATCTATCCTACGGCCACAACATGGAGAACGAGCAATTGAATTATATAGGTAATAATTCTAGGCATCAAAATAGTCCTTATAGTAATACTTACAATGCAGGTTGGAGGAACCACCCAAATTTCTCATGGGGAGGCCAAACGAATCAAAGGCCACCACCCCCTCCAGGCTTCCAACAACAACCTTACCAGCAAGAGAAAAAGAAGAATCTTGAGGAGTTGATGAAAAAGTTTATTTCAGTAGCAGAAACCCGTTTTCAAAACACTGAAACTACACTTAAAAATCAGCAAGCATCAATTTAGGGGCTCGAGAATCAAATTGGACAGCTGGCTAAGATGATTTTAGAGATACCACCAGAAAGTCTACCTAGTAACACCGAACCCAATCCAAAAGAGCATGTGAAAGGAGTTACACTAAGGAGTGGGAAAGTATTAGCTGAATCTGAAAAGAAGCCACCACAAGAACCTGACAAAAACGAAGGAGAGGAGGTAAAACCTGACAACAATAAAAATTCAGTGCCAAGGGAATATAAACCACTAATCTCATATCCAGCAAAGTTGAAGAAAGATCGCATGGATGCACAATTCGGTAAATTTCTCGAACTCTTTAAACTTTTACATATTAACTTGCCTTTTGTTAAAGCTATCTCGCAGATGCCTACATACGCAAAATTTTTGAAGGAGCTTCTAACAAACAAAAGAAAGTTTGAAGAATTGTCCATAGTAGAACTCAACGAGGAATGCTCGGCCATACTCCAAAATAAACTGCCAACCAAATTGAAAGATCCAGAAAGTTTTACTATTCCCTGCTTAATTGGTAATTTAAATGTTGAAAAGGCACTAGCTGATTTAGGCGCTAGTATTAATTTAATGCCTTATAAAATGTTCAAGCAACTTGGTCTTGGGGAACGAAAACCCACTAGGATGAGTATTCAACTAGCTGATAGATCTGTTAAATATCCTAGGGGAATTATTGAGGATGTGCTTGTTAAAGTAGATAAAATTATATTCCCAGTTGATTTTATTGTGCTTGACATGGATGAGGATGTTGAGGTGCCTTTAATTTTAGGTCACCTATTTTTAGCCACTGCTAGGGCCGTTATTGATGTGGGTGATGGTAAACTTGTGCTTAGAGTAGGTGACGAGGAGATTATTTTTAAAATTTATGATGCCATGAGATTTTCTAGGGAGCATGATGACTCATGTTATTTTATTGACTCTATTGATCATGTTACACAAGATTCTTTACAGGAAATCGTACATAAGGACACGTTGTGTCTTGCCCAGATAGAGGAGGTAGATAATGATTCTGCAATAGGTAAGATAAAAGCTAAACTAAATTCCAATGAACCGTCACTGAGACAGAAGAGTGACGAGGGTATTGAAGTAAACAATGAATTAAAATTAAAACCCTCTGTTGAAGAACCTCCTAAATTGGAATTGAAGCAACTACCAAATCACCTAGAATATACGTTTCTTGGAAATAACTCCACATTACCAGTGATTATTGCTTCAGATTTATAGCCAATAGAAAAGGACGAATTACTTTAAGTATTGAAGGAACACAAGAAAGCCATAGCTTGGAAGATTTCTGACATAAGAGGGATCAACCCTTCTTTTTGCATACATAAAATTTTAATGGAAGATGAATACAAACCCTGTGTGCAAGCTCAAAGATGATTAAATCCTAACATGAAAGAAGTCGTAAAAGCTGAGGTAATTAAACTTCTAGATGTTGGAATTATTTATCCTATTTCTAATAGTTCTTGGGTGAGTCCTGTGTAGATTGTTCTGAAGAAAGGAAGCATGACTGTTGTAGCCAATGAGAAGAACGAATTAATTCCAACACGAACAGTTACGGGATAGAGAATTTGCATTGATTATAGGAAATTGAACAATGCCACAAGAAAAGATCACTTTCCCTTACCATTCATTGATCAGATGTTGGAAAGATTATCTGGGCACATGTATTATTACTTCCTAGATGGACTCTCTGGTTATTTCCAAATCCCAATAGCTCCTGAGGACCAAGAGAAAACAATATTTACATGTCCATACAGTTCGTTTGCTTATCGACGAATGCCCTTTGGATTATGTAATACTCCTGCTACTTTTCAGCGATGCATGTTGGTCATTTTTGCTGAACTCGTGGAAGACATTATGGAGGTATTTGGTCATTTTTCAGCGATGACTTCTCGGTATTCGGTAACTCTTTCCATCTTTACCTTAAAAATTTAAATCGAGTTCTAATGAGATGTGAGGAAATAAATTTTGTATTAAATTGAGAAAAATATCACTTCATAGTTCGTGAGGGGATTGTGTTAGGCCATAAAATTTCTAGCAAGGGAATCGGGGTTGATAAAGGAAAAGTTGAAACTATTGAGAAATTACCTCTCCCTAATTCAGTTAAGGCTATTCGAAGCTTTTTAGGCCATGCAGGATTTTATAGAAGATTCATTAAAGATTTTTCTAAAATAGCTAAGCCTTTAATGAATTTACTAGTAAAGATGTACCATTCAATTTCAGTCAAGAATGTTTAGAAGCATTTAACACTCTTAAGGATAAATTGATTAATGTTTCGATTGTAGTTGCACCTGATTGGAATTTACCCTTTGAACTAATGTGTGATGCGAGTGATTTTGCAGTAGGTGCAGTTCTTGGATAGCGGAAAGACAAGCACTTTCAACCAATTTATTATGCTAGCAAAACATTGACAGCTGCATAAGAAAATTATACGATGACTAAGAAAGAATTGTTGGCTGTGGTTTTTGCATTCGATAAATTTAGACCATATTTAATATTATCTAAAGTTATCGTTTACACTGATCATTTAGCTCTTCGATACCTTCTTACTAAAACAGATACAAAACCTCCACTAATAAGATGGATTTGATTGTTGCAGAAATTTGATTTAGAAATTCAAGATAAGAATAGAGCAGAAAATCTTGCAGCATATTATCTATCCAGATTAGAAGACCCACATCTTAATGGACTGAACGAACATGAGATAAATGACTCATTCCCTGAAGAACAACTTTTTGCTATATCTAACTCTGAGGTACCTTAGTTTGCGGATATCGTGAACTATTTAGCTGCTAACGTTACACCAAAAGGGTTGACACATCAGCAAAAGAAACGATTCTTCACTGATGTGAAAAACTATTTTTGGGATGATCCTTTTCTATTTCGTATATGTGCAGATCAAGTTATTAGAAGATGCGCCACAAAGTTAGAAGCAAGTAAGATATTGGAACATTGCCACTCATGACCGACTAGAGGATTTTAGAATGGGACTAGGACCGTACATAAAACACTTGAATCAGGTTTTTATTGGCCGACACTATTCAAATACGCCAACAGGTATATTGCTACTTGTGATAAATGCCAACGAACAGGTAATATCTCTAAACGTGACGAAATGTCCCAAACATACATCCTTTCATGTGAAAAATTTGATGTATAGGGTATTGATTTCATGGGTCCATTCCCTATCTTGTTTGGGAATAAATACATATTAGTAGCCATTTATTATATGTCTAAATGGGTGGAAGCCCAAGCCCTATCTACTAATGATGCTAGAGTAGTGGTGAAGTTCTAAAAGAAACTTTCTCTCGATTTGGAGCACCTAGAACAATTATAAGTGATAGGGGTACCCATTTCTGTAATGCCCAATTTGATAAAACCCTTAAGAAATATGAAGTTTACCACAGAACAGCTACCCTTTACCATCCTCAAACTAATGGACAAGTCAAAGTCACTAACTGAGAGACTAAACGGATTCTTGAAAAGAATGTAGAGTCAAATAGGAAGGATTGGGCAAAGAAACTAGATGATGCTTTATGGGCCTATAGAACCGCCTTTAAGACTCCCATAGGAACATCTCCTTACAGACTTGTTTATGGGAAGAGTTGTCATTTACCATTTGAATTAGAACATAAAGCATTCTGGGCTATAAAATTTTTAAACTTTGATCCCAAACTCACAGGTGAAAAGAGATTAATGTAGCTGAACGAGTTAGATGAATAGCGAGCTAATGTCTATGAGAACTCACGATTATACAAGGAAGCAACGAAACGCCGCCACGATGCTCGTTTAAGGCAACGCAAGTAATTTAAAGTTGGAGATCTTGTCCTGTTATACAACTTAAGGCTCAAATTGTTTCCTGGAAAGCTTAAATCACAACGGTCAGGTCCTTTCATAGTCCAAACTGTATTTCCATATGGCACAGTAGAGGTAAGTCACCCATCACAAGGCACTTTCAAGGTAAATGGGCATCTTCTCAAACTTTATAATAGTGAGAATTTTAAATACGATAGAGAGGAGCTACAGCTCCACTAACTTTCCTAAATAGACCCACAATGTAGAGTCGAGCTTAGACTCTAAATAAGCACTTTTCCGGAGGCAACCCTAGCACTAACCCCACTAAATAACTTAGTTTGTTTTTCTTTTTTGTTTTACAATCAAATTGCAGGTATTCTTGGCACACACGGCCTCGCACACGGCCGTGCTTGAGGCCGTGGGCTTCCTATGGGTAGGAGACACGGGTGTGGCCATGGTCGTGCTAAAACAGGACAAATATTTTTCCCAAAACAGGATGACACTTGGGCTACAATAAATAACCACGGCTGTGTGAACCACACGATTAAGAGACACGGGCGTGTCCCAGACCGTAGTAAAACTGCACCTTAATTTTCACAAAAATCAATAGAAGCATGGCCTACGATAAATCCACACAGCCGTGTGAGTCAATCGTGGGATCCACATAGCCTTTAACACGGGCATGTTAGAGACCTTGTGCGAATTTGCCCAAAAATTAAAACGTTCAACGAAGTCAGAATAGAACACGGGCTTATGCCACGACCGTGCTCTAAGGCCGTACACAATCTTGATCAATTAACACGGGCGTGTTGGACCTCCCATGGGCCTCCCATGGGCGTGGGAGAAACGAAAGGAGCACCATATGGCCGTGCGATGCGGCTGTGTGGGCCATACGGACTCGACACACAGGCGTGTCCACAGACCGTGTGCGATACAGACTTAAAACATCAGACCACAAGCATAAGTCATGACACGAGCGTGTTGGACGTACCACGAGCGTGGGAGAAGTGAACGAACATGCACACGACCGTGCGATGTGGCCGTGTGCACCACACGGCCTTAGGACACAGGTGTGTTTAAGAGACCGTGTGCGATCCTGACTACGAGTTCACGAAAAACACGGGCTGAGTGTATACCACACGGGCGTAGGCCACGGCCGTGTAGCCTGAAACGGGGCTTACATGACCGTGGCCCCCTTTTAATTTCCATGGCCGTGTGGCCTGAAACTGGGCTTACATGATCGTAGCCCCCTTTTAATTTCCCCTAACCCTAATTTTTTTTCATATCCCCATTTACTGTTCATCATCTTCTCCAACCAGTCACCCCTTTTTTTTTTCTCCTTTCTTTTCTTTATTTTTCTTTCCTTTCTCTCTTTTCCCTTCTTCTTTCCACTACTTCCCTGTTTTTCCCCCAACCGGCCCTATTCCCCTTCTCTACTTTTTTTCTTCCTCTCTCCTTTCCGTTCATCCTCTCTCACTTCTTTTTCTTTACACACTCCTCCCCCGTCGACCAACCCACGCCCCGTGCGCACCAAGCACCACCATCGTTCATCATTCGTTTATCCCTCCTTTTACCCCCGCTACTTTCATTTCTTTTACTTTTTTTGTTCTATTTCTTGATTTATTCTTGTTTATTCATTCCACTGTTAATGATTTGCATGCTTATGATTCTTATTTCTGTTTAGTGATTTCTAATTTTACTGATGATAAAGATTTACTTAGTCTTTTGTGTCTTCATTGATTTCTATTCCTTCCTGCTCTACCCACATGATTAGTATTATGAATAGGTCTTTACCATATTTCATTAGCGTCTCAGTCTCTACTTACTAATTTATTCATCTTTATAATGCTCTCATGCCTATTATTAGTCTAAGTCAATTCTTAGTCATTTTTAAATATTAATCACTATTTCTGGTATTTTCTATTCTAACTTGATTTGTCTTTTAGCTCGGCTTTGTTTAGTTTTAGTACTATTTTCATCTTTTATTTAGTAATATCCCTTTGGCCCTTTGATTCATATGCAGTATCACCACTTGGTTTTAGCATCCTTGAGTTTTTTTCCATATTATCTTACGAGCAAGCTATTATTTTGGACTACTCAGATTTTGCTTGCAGATGTGGGGATTATTATTGATGACCTAATCTTTTATTTGCAAATGTCATGATAAATACTAGAAGAAAGAAAAATTTTGTCCCCGCCTCTAAAAAGTGAAAAGGAGCGGCATCCTCTTTGGGCCCTACTACAGAGATACGGCACCCATTCCTCCAATTTCCACTAGGGCCCCAAGAGGAACTATTTCAGATTCTACGTGCCCGACCCCTTGGTGTGGGGCTTTGCATTGATTGGGCCGTACTAGAGCAGGTCCACCTAGCTGATTCAGTTTGGGCACTCCTAGTCACTACTCTATGGTACCGATTCTTTGATATCATCGAGCCGACATATTTGGAATTCACCTTAGAACTCGGCTCGACTTTTCAGTTACAGACAGTGATGGCGGAGTATGACGACCCAGGAACAGTTCAATTCTGCCTTGGTGGTTTAGTACGTCAGTTGAGTATCTCTGAATTTGGAGCTGCCTTGGGACTCTATACCGATTAGTTTATGGAGGTCGACCATTTCCCCCACCTCCACTGCCACATACATCGTTCACCTTCATCATGTTAGGTAGACCTCTACCCTGCTACAAGCATTTATGATCCTAGCCGTTCAAAAGGCATCGGCTCTAGCTCCAACTCTGAGCTATCTCCACGCCCTTTTGGCACACACATTAATAGGGAGGTGAGAGAGCACTGGCGTCGTTAACACTCACGGCACATACTTCCTGTAGAGCATGATGCAAGGGCATATTTTTAATCTCGCTCACTTTGTCGCCCTTGTCTTTCGCCACCAGATAGAACGACACCGAAAGGGAGTCATCAGCATCGGCCCATATGTGACTCGTCTAGCGCGATATTTTTGGCTCCTGAATACAGTGGCGCAGTCTTCATCGCTCACTCTCATTTGCCGGATGTCCCCACAGGGCATCCAAAGTATGTTCCATATACGAATGATTGCTCTTCGTCGTAGGTTTGACCCTCCTCAGTACCGACTTGCATGAGCTACCGATGAAGATAATACCGAGGATATTCCTCATGATATCCCTGCATTTCAAGAGGACCCACCTTCACAGCCACCACCGAGTTACCGACCAGTTTATGCGGCTGTTTCATTGTCTAAAGTTTCTGACGAGCTTTATCGCTTTGAGTAATATTGCACTCAGCGATTTGATAGTATCGAGGCGACACTACAACAAATTTGCCAATATTTTCACATATCACCTCTAGCACCGCCATCTCACGATCCAGATGTCGACGAGGACTTTTAAGTCCATTTAATTTTTAACTTGTTTTTCTTTTTATTTTATTCATATTTTTGCGTTTCTTTTGCACTTTCGTTATCATTTTCTTACATGACTCTTATTAGTATAATTTGAATTTTCGTTTATCTAGTTATTTCATTATTACCAACCATAACAACTCTATAAATATAAATCCCTTAAATCTTTCTGATGGCATTGCAGTTTTAAAAGGTTCAGTCGATGGATACTACTCAGGAATAAACAAACAATCACCTACGACTGCCATGTCTTGCTCGACCACGACCATAGCCACCACGACACTGACCACCACGATAACCTCTTCACTGGGCACTGTGATTGTGGAACCCAACCTCTACTACCACCTTCACCTCTATCTACCTGTCTCATACACATCACTTTCAATGTCTCTAAACCCGTTTCCGCTCTTTCAAGGCTTACATCAAACAAAATCAGGGCAGTTTCACTTCTCTCGCTCTCTTCTAATATTATGCTTATATTGTTACTAACTATCTTTACACATTGAGGACAATGTACATCTTAAGTGTGGGGAGGTTATTTATGTGATTATCAGAAAAATCCCTGAAATTTTTTATCTTGTTCTCAAATAATTTTCTCATATTACTATTAGAATAAATCTTGATTGACTTATGATTTTTATTGATATGCTTTGAATTAAATCATAGGTACTTGTGCATTGACTGTTTAAACTTTAAGACATTAGAGAATCAAGCATCATAGGTTGACTTTTAAGAATTAAAATTGCTAGGTTGTTTCCCTGAATTGAGGTATTATCTTGAAGTTTTGAATTTACAGGATTGACATCAAATACCCATAATTTTCATGAGATCTTGAGCCTTTTAAAGAGCATATATCTTTCTTGGTCACTAATTTTATTTGTCATGAGTGTGTCAACATTGATTTGTTATTCTAAAACTTGCTTCAATTATGCATGTCAAGACCACACCTTTGATTTGATATACGAAAATGATAAAGGCACTTAGGTTTTAACCCACTTACCCCATAAAAAGCCTACCCATATAATTGACCCCTAGTGAACTCCTTTGGGCCTTAACTACTATTTCTTAATTTTCCCCTTAATATTAACTCACAACTTAACCCTTTTTGATTCATTAAGAATTTCTCCCTTTTCATTGACTCCTTTTTATCGAGATTTGATTTAATTAGTTACCTAACTTTGTTCGTTCATTCCAGTTGCTGAATTATTTCTTATTATGTATTTTCCGTTATTGTTCTTATTTTAAAAAAAAAACGTATTTTTATATTCATTCAGTTACATATTGTTCTAAAGACCTCGGATAAGTTAAAGTCATTATGTTGAGAGAAAAGCTCACTTCATTACTTTTGGGTAGTGTTAATTCTGGCACTTGTTTGTAATTTAGTGATTAGCTTTGTTTTTTCTAAAGTTTGGTAAGCTATTAAATTAATCTCGATTCTAACCCTTTTTTAGCCTTTATCCACACCTTTAACCCAAGACCCATTACAACCTTTTTAAAGACCTTTTGATTTGTGTATCATCTCATTTATAGTGGTAGAGATTTGATATTCATGCAAGCCTATGGTAATAACCTTTCATGTTTGACTGTTGAGTGCTTAATTATTGAACCTTAAACACTTTGAGTGATTTGAGTGAATCATTAGTGAGGATGTCGACCTTGACAATTTAAAATTAAAGGTGATTACTTAAATAAAGGGGGATACCTATGATTTTATGATTGAAATGCTCAATTTATATTGTTTGAAACTTTAATGTTCTTTTAGTTAAGCTCTTAACATATGATTACTTGTGGATTATTTCGAACATTATTAATGAGGATTATAAGTTGAGAAGGATTTATTTTAATTGTGAGTTGAGGATTTTGCTTGAGGACAAACAAGTGCTTAAGTATGGGGATATTTGATAAACCATAATATATACATATTTTTACACCATGCTTAGCATATTTATGGATGATTTCCCCTTACTTTCATTGAACTTGATGCTCCTAATCCTTTAATTTCATGTTTTATACTCAGGAAAGCTTAGGATAGCAAAAAGAGCAAGAAACGGGCCAAAAACGGACAAATTGGGCCTAAATCAGTGTTTCACACGGCCTAGGCACTTCCACACGAGTAATCCACATGCCTGTGTGTTGCACGCACACGGGTAGGACACACGCCCGTGTGTCATGGCTGTGTCGACATTAAACCAAGTCAGAATTGCACACGACCTGAGCACTTTTACAAGGGTGTGGCATACGGCCATGTCCCTGTTAAACCTAAGTTTAATTCTATTCGGAAAAGGCCAATTTTGTGCTATTTGGGACATTCCAAAGTCTATATAAACACCCTAGAAGAGGATTAAAAGAGACATGCAGAGTAAAAGGTAGAAAACACTGAAGGAAAGCCGTCGGAATCACCTTGGAGGTAGGATCTACATCAAGACTGAAGATTTCCATCCAATTTCCTAGAAGTTCTTTGGGTTTCTTTATGTTTTGTTGTTTTCCAAACTTTGAGATGTTTTCCATTATTATTATGAACTAAACTCCCTAAATACCTAAGGGAGATGAAACCTAAGGTGGATTTTATTACTCTTTGATTTATATGAAAAAAACTTATTCTTATTCTTAATTGTGAGTTTTAATCCTTGCTTTAATATTCCAGGATATTAATTCAGGTTTTTGATGTGCTTATTCAGTGGAGGAAAAGTCCCTGTTTAATAGTAGATCACTTATAATTAAGCGGAGTTGTATGCAATCCTAGAGATAGGACGACATAAATCTGTCGGATTAGAGTCAAATCTAATAAGAGAATCCATAGATCGAGTTAATGCGACAATAAGGGTTTTAATTAGAAAGAGATTTCAATTAATCAACCTAGAGTCAGTTGTTTTTAGTCTCGAAAGAGATATTAACATAAATCAGGGATTTCTACGGATTAAGTCAAGTGAATAAATTGTCTAATTCAAAGGTAATAAGTGAAGTCTAGGTGGATTCTTCCTAGGGTATTGTCTTCTCCATCAGTTTTATAAAAGTACTTTCCAACTTTAATCTCTGTCACAAACTTAGTTAATTAGATAACTAGTTTTAGATAAAACATTCTCTTAATTTTTAGACTAGATAATAAAAAGATAGTAATTACTAGTATTTTTAGTCCTCGTGGATACGATATTTTCGGTCTCACCACAACTATACTGCTGTTCGATAGGTGCGTTTGCCTTAGTCGAATTTTTAGTTAGTTTCACAACCATCATAGTTTACCTTTCCAATTATTGGTATAGCTTGTCTTGTCTTGTCTATATCGTTGAGGCAAATTTGAGAAGCTAGCAATGTGTTGCCCTTATGTGCAATCTTAAACCATAATTTCATCTTTATTAATCTAATAGTGGGGGTTGTCCCCTTCACAATCTTTCAAAATGGTGTTGCGCAATATCATAACGTAATAAAGAAGATTCCTCACTAGATACCTTCATTTCTTTCATTTTAGCATATTTATGAGCTTTTTCATACAAAGCGAACATTTTCTCCAGTTTGTCATCTATAAGTGTATACTTTAGATGCTCATGATTTACCTTGCATGAATTCCAAGATATCTCAATCTTATGTCACATTCTTAGTTTTCATAGTAGCAACATTGGAGCAACAAATTTACTCATGAAGTGATTCACCTTGTTGTTTCTTGATAGAAAGCATATAAGTAGGGTTTTTTAGTATTGCCTTATTTGTGAGATAACGACTCATAAATAAGGTAATTAATCAAAAATAATGGACGGATAGTGAGGTAAAACTAAATACCAAGACCTCACATATTATTTTAGATTCATAAAGACTGATTGATTTTTGAGATTTTCAATAGCACCCAAAATATCCATGTAAATTAATGTGTTGCATGAGATGGTCTTGACGGTCTTTAGTACCATCATATATATTTGTTAAAAATAGAATGTCGATAATGGCAATGTATCGCAAAGAAAAGAAAGAAAAATAGAACACACAGATTTTACGTAGAAAGCCTTTCAGGAAAAAAATCACGGGCAAAGGAGAAGAAAATGTACTATATCGAATTTGAATAATTACAAGGAGTATAGACTGCGTCTATTTATAGGTTTAGAAAACCTTATTCAAATCAACATCTAATAGAAGTAATGTAGTAAGGTTGAAACACCTTATTCAAATCAATATCAAACAGAGGAAGTAATGTAGTAAGGTTGAAACACCTTATTCAAATCAATATCAAACAAAGGAAGTAAACTTCTATACGGATTCTTCTTGTGTAGCTTGTACCGAATCACAAGGACCTCTAGCCACTACACCCCCGGTTGCTACCCCAGTCCAGTATCTTGCTTATTGGGGATCCACGATGAGCTGTAGTCGTCGGCCTCGTAGATCCCCTTATCTTGCCACTTATATTTTATTTTAATAAGAATTTGGGTCACAACTCTAACAGTATTCTTTGGTAATTTAAAGTTGGGAAAAATATATTCTGAAGCGATTTCTAGGGCGACAGGTTCATTGGAGTAAGCCCGTTCCATATGACTTGACTTGACATGTCTAAAAGATCATAATTCATTTCTTAAGGCTTTCTTTAGTCTTTCAGGAGGTAGGGGAGGTCGAAAAGGAAGAGAGAGAGAGTCGAGGAGAAGCTGCAAAATGGGTTAGTTCTACGTGTCCCCTACACCAATCTCCTATTGTTCTTGTATGGACCATGTTTATGGCCCTCATTTAGCCAGTTGTCCCCTAGCTTGTAGGCTCAATGAGTCATAGTATCCCTTAGACATGTGTTGTTGAAGGTTATAGAGGGTCATATCCTTAAATGTCAGCTCAAATGAATTATGATAGGACTGAACGAAACCCCCGTGTCATAAAATTAATGAGGTATTTCGATCGCACATCGTGAAATGTAACTTCTTGATAAGGTACAGTTGATACAGTGATATACCTGTGATGGGCGAAGCATGTCTTCTACGAGATATACTTCTAGCAAAGCCTTTTGACAAGAATAATTGAAATTTATACCAAAAGTAAAAATAAAGCAATATTTTAAATTTGACTACCACATAATTGAAATAAGATAAAAAAATGTATAATTCTTTTAACTACAAGAATCTAATTTTATTTTGAATTTATTAGCCTCCAAATATAATCGAAGATCTCGTGAATTGTTTTAGGATATTAATTAATTTGGGAGAGCAACCAACGTTATGTTCCCTCGTTATAACTCAGATTTGAGGGCACAATAATGAATGGGGAAAATCCAATTATGAGATGCCAGCAAAAGTCTCCCTCCATTAAAATCAAATCAATATTTTATAAATAATAATGGTTAAATTTTGTTATTAGTCCCTATACTTTTTAAAAGTTTTGGATTTAATTTGGATACTTTAATTTGATCAATTCTAGTTCCTATATTATTTGAATTGGTCAATTTTAGTTCTTATACTTTTCGAATTTTGAAATTTTAGTTTTGAACCCAAACAGTAACAATTAAATATGTTTGGTTAAATTCAAGTGCTAATCATGTACTATTCGTACAATTGTAAATAATATGTGTACGATTATATTTTTCAAATTTTTGAAAATTTATTTTTGATGTAAATGACAACCGTTAATCCATTGACTGGATTTGTAGTGAGTAATATAGGGAAATAACAAGCTGATATGGTATTACACATATGATAATATGTTTCTCATATCAAAATTTGGAAACACTAGAACTTAATGAATTTAACAATTATCATTTGGTGAGGGTTAAATTTTGAAATTTTGAAAAGTACTGGGACTATAAATGACCAAATTAAAGTACAAAGATTAAATCCACAACTTTCTTAAAGTACAGGACTAATAACAAAATCTAACCTAAATAAAAAGCATTAGTAAGCTGTTAAATAGTAGCAGGATCTCTAATTTTTGTAGAATTTCAACATTATTGCACATGCACGTTTGGTCAATTTGAGCAATTTGTTTGACCAAAACAGTTGTACATTCACTGATTTTCTTGGTCTTTTTTTTTTTTTTTTTTTCTTTTGACTTATGTAAGTTGGTTCATGTATATCATTGTGTTGGTTGCTTGACACACATGCATGCATATAATTTATATATATATCACATCCTAAGAAAAATAAATTATGTTTATTAAAATTTTATATAAAAATCAAGAGAATATTTTAGTTGAAATGGTAATGTTAAATATTTAAAATTTATTGTGCTATTTAGGGGTGTTTATTTTCAGTGCGGTACACTTAGTTTTTTTTTTATCTTACGCTACAGTATTGTTAAGTATCTAATCTCACCGTCGTCATTATTTTTATACCGACTATAAATGAATTCGCCGCTTATTTAGAAAAAAAATTGTGGGTTTTAATTTAGGTCACCAAATTGAACCGAGTTTAAATTAAGAGAGAATTCTAGATTTCAATTTTAGCGTCCCCACTTCGATTGGACCGGTTTTTCATGTTCATCTCTCACCCTCATCAGCTTCCTTCGTCAATAGGTCATTTCATGATGCTTTCACTTAGATAATGAAATAAATTAATGTTGTTGAAACAGGGAAAACAAATCAGATTAGGTACATTTCAGCTTTGAATATTGGCTTGGATAAATTGCACTTAAAGTCATTAAACTTTTAATAAATTTACGTTTTGGTCACTCAACTTCAGAAAGGAACAAAAATGTCACTAAACTATTCAAAAGTTTTCATTTAAGTCATTGGGCTGTTAAAGTCACGGATGTATGGCCTTTTCTATTCACACTGTCTGCAGCAATCGAAAGCTCTCCTTCCCATTCTCCTCTATAGTTGAGTTTTTTTTTTTTTGCCATGAAACAACTTTAAATGTCATAAATTTACGACCCAAAATTCAAACAATTTTCTTTTCCGATCTCTGACACTAACTGCTAGATCAGATTGGTTCTAAGTTATGTTCTTTTACTTGTCGATAGGTACTGATCCATCGTACCTATTATCAAACCGTCGTTTGGAGCTTGCTAGCGAGACTTTAGAAAAACAAATTTAACTGCCTAGTGGCTCAAATAAAAACTTTCAAATAGTCCAGTGACCATTTCGTAACTTTTTAAAGTCGAGTGACTAAAACGTAAACTTACTAATAGTTTAATAACTTTGGATGTAATTTACCTTTATATATATTGTTTTGCCTGCACTCGTGAGATGTCCTGTGAGCTACAATCATCTACGAGAATAAGTTTTCATTTTTGGCCCTTCTTTTTTATAAACTTCGTCCCTCCCAGTTTTTTTATTTTATTTTATGCCAAGCTCTCTCTCAAATTCACTTAACATCTATCAATTCAATCAATTTAATTGATTTAACCAAAATTTTGCCTACTCTACTTTTCTACATTTTTCCTTCCAAGTATGAGAAATAAAAGCAAGAATACAAAATCCAAGTCCACTTTTGTTAAAATTTTATAAATTATATTTAAAAAATTAAAAATAATATATTTAATCGAAGTAGATTAAATTATGAAAACTTATAACCAACTTAAACTTCTTTTATTCGTCTACAATCAAATTAACCATTATAATCGACTTAATTACTTCTAGTTAAATTGATTAAATCAATTTGAATCAATTTTCGTTTTAAAAAAATAAATATTTTTAAAGAATATATATATATATATATGGTATCGATGTTTTTAGAATCAGATTAGTGATCGAACCTAATCAGACCACCAATTCGAACTATTTAATTAAAAAATTATTAAAAATTTAATCGTTAATTCAATTAATGTATACCCGTTTCTAATCTAATTGGTTCAAAACCACTAATTCACGTCCTCCAATATTTCGAACTATCCTTCTTTCGAATTTAGATAAATAATCCGCTCTCATTACTAAATGTAACACAAATTAACTAACGCAATAAACCAACAATAATATCCGCGTTTGCAATAATGCTGTTGAAAGGGAGATATGGATCTATATGTCTATCAAAATTTTAAAACGCCAACCGCGTTGAAATTAGGTTTGTCAGTTAAGTAGGCCCTTGGACAAGGATTTAAGTAGAATTATTATAAATAAATAATTAAAATTATTTTTATTTAATTTTAACTATTAAATATATATATATAAACATTAATTTTATTTTTTTTTTTACTAAATGAACTTGAAGTAAAAAATAAAAACAAAGTAAGTTGAACTTAGTTCGGCTAATACTATTGTTGTAATAATTAGAAGGATGTGATTCTGAGTATGTTTAAGTACAGGGGTCGGCATGGCCCGACCCTTTTAAAATAAAAATTTTCAGTTTTGATCTTTTAAAATTTATGAATTTTTAAATCAGTATGTGGTAAAATTGTACTTTAACCCCTAACAATGATAAAATTTTGATTCAGTCCTTTAAAAATATATAAAGATTTTAACTATTGCAATGGTAAAATTGAATTTTAACTCTCATAAAAATATACAATTAAAATCTATCCCCAAAAAGAATATTTGTTTCGCCCATGCTTAAGCACTTTTCTTCCGATTTAAGGCTTTGAACGATTATGGGTAATAGTAGGAATTGTATAATAAAAGAGTAAAAACAGAAAATTTCGTGTTGTTGTGGTTAGCATCATTATTGTTGCAACAATTTAAACAACATGATTTGGAGCACATTTAAATGCTTAATATCTTCATTGGAGGGTTATGAGTAATTTAGACGTCGATAAAAAAAATCATGGGCAATTATAAACGAGTACTGGTTCATAAGAATTAATAACAATTAATAGAAATGATTTTTATAATTATAATAATTATATTTATAATGTTTTAAGATAAGTCATGCAAAATAAATAAAAAAAGACATAATAATAAACTTAGCTCCTAACGTTTATCTATTTTGGTCATAATTCTTTTTATCTAGACCACTTTGTCCCTCAACCTTCAAGTTTTAATCAAATCTTTTCTTTTTTTTTTACGAAAAAGCAAATTGATTTGTGTGGCACTCAACCTGTACTTCATTATTGACATAAATATTTTTTTTTTAAATCTTTATGACCTTCTTTGAAATTCATTTGTTGAAATTTTTTATTAATGTTATGAAATACATATGGACTGTCACACGAACTATGACACCAGTCTCATTAAAATTTTAATAGTATAGTCAAATTTTCCGTCTAAAATTAAAAAGCAATTCGATTAAATTATGAAAGTTAAGCGCTAAAGTAATCTAAAAAAATTAGGACCAAATTGATAAAAAAGTAAATATTAGGGACTAAATTTATAATTATGCTCCTAAAATTACAGCTAACAGTTTAAAAAATTACTATATATGTAACCAAAAACATCTATGCGGCCGTCATGTGAACAGTTGATTGTTACAAAAATACTGAGTATTAAACGAAGTTACTTTCAGTCCTTTGTAGGCGTTTGATTTCGCTTTCACAGCATAAATTAAGGGGCAAAATGAAAAAAATAAATAATAATAATATAATCGTCTGATCATTGAGCCCTCTAGGATAATCCCAAGCTATATATATACATATATAGATGTCCTCATCATTGATCACTAACTTGGAGGCTTTAGCTTTAGCTTTCATTTTTCTCTAGGTGAAATTAGAAGACTTTTGAAACAAAGGGTATAATTGTGTAAAACCATGGACAACGGCAATGGTGCTTCAATGAGGATCAGTCGGTGTTTGGTCGAAAGAGAACGAAGGAAGCACATGAAATCTCTCTTTACAAGGCTATCTTCTTTGCTTCCCATTCAACAAACCAAGGTAATATACGAAACATATCCACCTGTTTGATTATATTCCGCTTTGGGGGTTTTTTTGTTTTTTAATTTAGAAGCATTTGGTTTTTTAGATGTCGGTGCCGGAGATGGTGGATCAGGCGACGGCGTACGTGAAGGAGTTACAAGGGAGGTTGGAACAATACAAAGGGACTAAGGTGCAATTAGAACGGACTTGTGAAATGAGGAAGAGGAAAAGGATGATAAGGCCAGTTCTTAATGTGAGAGATTTGGGGTATAATTTGGAAGTGAATTTGATAACCGGGTTGAATGTGGAGTTTGCATTGTCTGATTTTATCAACATTCTTCAAGAAGAAGGAGCTGAGATTTTGAGTGCAACTTGTCATCAAGCAGGAGATAAGGCAATCTATACCATTCTTTGCCAGGTACATAACCATATGCCTCAAAACAATGATAAGCATGATTTTGAGTGTCTGTGGCACCTTATATTAAGGTTTTCATGAAGATAATTAGGTTAAAAGAAGTTTGTTACAATAATCTCAAATAGATTTAAAAAAAGAGGTCATTTTATGTTGAGGTTGCCAAGTATTATATGTATATATATATATATATACACACACACACACACATCAAACTTGAGATCATTCATGCAACCTCTCTTGTCCAGCCATATATATATATATATATATGCTTGATCTCATTTTAAGTTTTTAACTTTCAAGCATATTTTAATTGGCCTTTTTATCAATAATCAATAGTGGTCTTCTTCGATTATTTTTTATCTTTTAATATATTAGTAAATCATAGAAATTGGTTCATGTTGAAGGGTGCAATATGGCTAGGGTTCTTCCTTTATTTTGATATTGAAAGAAAGATATGATATAATTAAACCTAGTTTGGATAATCACTGTATTTTGTTTTTAGTAAATGTAAAAAAGCTTTTGTAGCAAATGAATCCTTCTCTCATCATTTCATGCAAATAGCTTGCCTTTTCATAATCTCATAGTTTTTTTCCATTTTTATATCCTTTTAACAGGCAATCTACCCTAGGATTGGTATTGAAACTTCAAGTGTGCATGAAAGGTTGAAGAGTCTAATATGTTGAACAAGAAGAAGAAGAAGAAAAATGTAGCATTTTCCTTGTGTAAATTAAAGGTGCAATTGCTATATATATATATATATATATATAGTATGAGTTAGATAATTTGGATAGATGTTATGTTTAGATAATTTGGATAGATGTTATGTTTAAATCATAATACTATTCTCTAATTGTATGGAAAGGGAAAGATGTAATTGCACCCATGTAATGTTGGTGTATCTCAATGAAACAATGGTTTTTCTTTTATTTTATGGAATATCAAATTCCTAAGTTTCATGTCATTTGATTTCCCTTTATGCATGCCTCTATAAATCCTTATTATATATATTTTTTGTAATATAGATTTACTTATCATTATACATGTATCTTATCATATATATAGATATATGATATGATCAAAATTTAACAATCTTATAGATAAATATTAAGAGTAATGGTAAGGTTTTTTGCACTTTTAATGAGAGAACTTTTGATTGAATCTTAGAGATGACGTTATTGAGAAAGATAATTATGAATCCAAAAAAGATTGATCTCCATGAACCATAAAACTTAATTATACAAAAAAAAATTTAACAATCCTAAACTTGGTTTCATAATGATAATGTCATTTGATTTCCCTTTATGCATGCCTCTATAGAGCCTTATAATATATTTTTTTTTTTGTAATACGAACAAAATTTAACAATCTTATCAATAAGTATTAGGTGTAATGGTAAGGTTTATTGCACTTCTAATGAGAGAACTTTTGTTCGAATCTTGGAGACGACGTTATTGAGAGAGAGAGTTATGAATCCAGAAAGGATTGAACTCCATAAACCATAAAACTTAATTATATAAAAAAATACATTTAACAATCCTAAACTTGGTAGTGCAACTTCAAGTGTGCATGAGAGATTGAGGAGTCTAATATGTTGGGGGGAAAAGTAACATATTCTCATTATAAATTTAAGGTGCAATTGCTATCTAATATTCATATTAGATTATTTAGAGAGATTCTATGTTTAAAGTATAGCGTTATTAGAAAGAAAAAACATTTACACTCCTGTGATGTTGAAGTATCTTATTGAATAATAGTTTTTACAAGAATAATGTCATTTCATTTCCTTCATGCATGCCTCAGTTTATAGAATTCTTATTATATATATATTGTAAAATAGATTTATATAGCTTTATACATGTATGCCTGCTGATACTAAGCAGGATCGCAGTGGTTGGTGATGATTCATCCGATGGGCAGAGAGCCTTAAGAGGTGTTATGAGTGCTTAGGAGGAAGAAATGAGGTTAGGAAAGAGGAGGGGGGAGAGAGAGAAAGAAAGAGAAATTGAAACCTTAACCTTAGGGGGCCTTATAAAGGGCACCGTCAACCCTTCCTAAGGTCTCACATGTTGGTCCTTAACTGGCTTCGTACTCTTTGGAGCTCAACCGACCTATCAACATTGCTTTTTCCTAGGTACGCATTGTCCTCATTATATGTGCACAGATTGTTGTAGACCTACAAAGTGGAGCGATACCAAATGATACAGTGACAACGGAAGAAGATCGCATTCAAGTTGTTTAACTCTAAATAATATTTGAATTTAACCTAAAAGAAAGAACAAAACGGATTAGAAATAATGAAAATAAAGAGAAAAACAAAACAAAAAATAAATAAAAATGTTGAATCTCTGTTTACTTGGGTAATTTACCGTCAATTCATCTTTTTCACTAAACGATTGTACTCATTTCCTGCGTTCCGTTCCTCCAAAATACTCAGTTCAATTTCGTAACTGTTGTACATAATTTACTTATTTTCAACAATTAACATACATAAATATTAATCACCATTCATAAAATAATATTTAGATTTAATAATTTAACCGTACGAACTTATCCAGAACAATGTGCAGCAGTTGTAGAGATTTTTGGAACTATTTTGAAATTTTCTCTTTTCCTCGTTTATCCTCGATTTCTTGATCTATAATATAAAAATTTTCCATTTATTCAAATTCTACTCTAATTTATAGCTTATGCACTTTAATTTTCAAAATTGCACTTTTACCCTAAATTTTACAAATTTTACAATTTAGTCCCTACTCAAATAACCCTCCAATTAAACTATTTTTTCTCAATTAACACTTTATTATATTACTTTAAACTACTTCATAACCTTTTTAAATCATAATTTCAGCATTATACCTTAATTCCAAACTTTTTCACAATTAGGTCCTAAAAATCAATTTCCACTAAAATTGCTTAATAAAATCATCATCTAATAAGATTAAAACTTCAAATCCATGCTAAATCATTATAAAATTATAGAACTTATTCATGGAAACTTTCAATTTCACTCATAGAATCAAAAACAAATGAATTTAATAGTAGGACCTAGTTGTAAAAGTCTTAAAAACATAAAAATTACAAAGAAAAAACAAGAATTAAACTCACATGATGCAAAAATATGAAAAATCAGCTTGTTCCAGGCCTTTTATGGCATTTTTAGCTGATGAGAAAGAAGAAAAATGAAGAAAAACCTAGATAATTCCAATTTAGTTCTAACTTTATTTAGTTAATCTTGGCAATACTCCAATTTTGCCCTTATTTCACTAATTTCCTGAATTTTTCTCAGCTATTGCCGTCCAAAATATCTCCCTTGGGAAAATTTTCTCTTTAGGTCCTTCCTCATTAGACACTTAAGCTAATTAATCACTTTCACAAGTTTTACACCTTTACAATTTAGTCCTTTTTATTTAATTAACCACCCAAATGATAAAATTTTCTAACAAAATTTTAACATCATATTACTAACACTCCATTTATAAAAATATTTTTGGCTCGATTTTACGAGATCGAGGTCTCGATACCTCATTTTCAACTTAATTTATTTAATAATTTTTCTTTAAATTTTAATTTCACCTATTTAAAATATTTCCAACATCTCTCTCACTTCTAAATATTATTTTATTTTAATTTCCTAATCCCAGTCGTCGGATTTAGTGATCTCGAATCACTGTTCCGACACCACTAAAATTTTAGGCTGTTACAACTCTCCCCCCTTTAGGAAATTTCGTCCTCGAAATTTCTTCCCTGAGAATAGATTTGGATACTGTGTTCTCATTGACTCTTCTGTTTCCCAGGTTGCTTCCTCCGAACCATGTCAATGCCATAACACTTTAACTAATGGTACCTTTTTATTCCGCGGTTCTTTAATTTCCCGAGCCAAAATCTTCACTGGTTCTTTTAAATAAGTCATATCTGACTGAAGCTCAATTTCTGTATGCGGAATCACATGTAAAGGGTCTGATCTGTAACGTCTCAGCATAGACACATGGAACACATTATGAATCTTCTCAAGCTCTGGAGGTAAAGCTAATCGATATGCTACAGGGCCGACTCTTTCAATAATCTCGTACGGTCCAATAAATCTTGGACTTATTTTTCCTTTTCTGCCAAATCGTAATACTTTTTTCCACGGCGACACCTTTAAGAACACTTGATCACCCACATTAAACTCTATTTCACTTCTTTTCAAGTCAGCATATGATTTCTAACAATCCAAAACAGCTTTCAGACAATCTCGGATAATCCGAACCTTTTCTTCAGTTTCCCGAATTAAATCGACCCCCACTAACTTGGATTCATTCAATTCTAACCAATGCAATAGAGTCTTATATTTTCTTCCATATAAAGCTTCAAATGGCGCCATCTTTATGCTGGATTGATAGCTGTTGTTGTAAGCAAATTCAACCGATGGTAAATACTTTTCCCAACTACCACCAAACTCAAGTATACAACATCTCAACATGTCTTTCAAAATCTAAATTACCCGCTCTGATTGCCCATCAGTCTGAAGATGAAAAGTGGTACTAAAATTTAGCTTTGTGCCTAAAGCTTCTTGTAGTTTGCTCCAAAACCTCGATGTAAACCTTGGATCTCGATCCGAAATAATGGATGTTGGAACCCCATGTAATCTCATAATCTCAGAGATATACAATTCTGCTAACTTCTCCAGTGGAAAATCTGTTCTGACTGGAATAAAATGTTTTGATTTTGTCAATCGATCGACAATTACCCAGATTGAATCTTTTTTCTTCGAGGTCACAGGTAACCCGGATACAAAATCCATTGTAACATGTTCCCACTTCCACTCTTGAATCATAATAGGTTGTAACAAACCCGTTGGTACCTGATGTTCTGCTTTCACTTGTTGACATATTAGACACATTGCTACAAACTCACAAATTTCCCTTTTCATACCAGACCACCAATACATCTGTTTCAAATCACAATACATTTTTGTACTTCCAGGGTGAATGGAATACCTGCTACTATGAGCTTCAGGAAGAATATCATTTTTCAAGTCTGAATTATTTGGAACACAAATTCTTTTACGATAGTATAACATACCATTTTCATCAATGCTATACTCTGAATCCTGCTTATCACGAGCTATTTGTTTCTTTAATACCAACTTCGAATCTTCATCTTGAAACTCCCGGATTCGTTGGAGAAATACAGGCTTGGCTTTCAATTCTGCTATTACAGATCCATCTTCACTAACAGACAAATAGGTATTCATTGACCGGAGTGCAAACAAAGATGATTTCCGACTGAGTACGTCAGCAACTATATTATCCTTCCCAGGATGGTAATCGACAACAAGGTCATAATCTTTTAATAACTCAAGCCATCTTCTTTGTCTCAAATTCAACTCTTCCTGTGTCATCAAATACTTCAAACTTTTATGATTTATATACACATAACATTTTTCACATATAAATAGTGTCTCCAAATTTTCAAAGCAAAAACAATTGCAGCCAACTCTAAATCATGCGTAAGATAATTCTTCTCGTGTGATTTTAACTGCCGAGAAGCATAGGCCACCACTTTTCCCGACTGCATCAACACACAGCCTAAATCATTCAAAGATGTACCACTGTATACAATATATGGCACACCTAATTCTGGTTGAGTCAACACTGGAGCTTTTGTCAACATCTTCTTCAACTGATCAAAACTTTGTTGGCATTCGTCAGACCACACAAACTCAACATTCTTCTGTAGCAATCGTGTCATAGGCGAAGCAATCATTGAGAAATTTTTAACAAAACGGTGATAATATTCAGCTAAACCTAGGAAACTTCGCACTTCTGTTACATTCCTTGGAGTTTTCCAATTTACCACTGCAGATACTTTACTAGGATCTACTCAAATCCCTTCGGATGAAACAATGTGACCCAAAAATCCAACCTCATGAAGCCAAAATTCACATTTGCTGAATTTTGCATATAATTGCTTTTCTCGCAAAGTTTGCAGCACTATCCTTAAATGTTGAGCATCATCGGGTTCTGTCTTTGAATAGATCAGTATATCATCAATAAACACAACTACAAATCTATCCAAATAAGGCTAAAAAATCTGATTCATTAAGTCCATAAATGCAGTAGAGGCATTAGTTAAATCAAAAGGCATTACCAGAAACTCGTAATGACCATACCGAGTTCTGAAGGCAGTTTTCGGTACATCACATTCTTTAACTTTCAGTTGATAATATCCAGATCGAAGATCTATCTTTGAAAACACAGCAGCACCTTTCAACTGATCAAACAAATCATCAATGCGAGGCAAAGGATATTTATTTTTAATTGTAACCATATTTAGCTGCACAGCCTTAAAGACTCGTCTTTCTTTTTCACGAACAAGACTGGTGCACCCCAAGGTGACATACTCGGTCTAATAAACCCTTTGTCTAGTAATTCCTGCAACTGTGTCTTCAGCTCTTTTAACTCAGCTGATGCCATACGGTATGGTGTCACTGATATAGGAGCTGTCCTCGGTACCACATCAATCACAAATTCAACTTCTCAATCTGGTGGTAAACCCGGTAATTCTTCAGGAAATACATTAGGAAATTCATTAACAACCGGCAATTGTTCTAGTTTTGGTTCAAATCCTCGACTATCAAGGATGTAAGCTAAAAATACCTCACTACCCTTCCGCATTAACCTCTGAGCCGAAAAAGCTGAAATAATTTTGACAACATCGTTTGAATTCTCAGGCTCAATAGAAAGTACATCACCTGTCTGATATTTCAAACTGATCCGCTTCTCACGACAATTTACCACAGCATCATGTTTTGTCAATCAATCCATTCCTAATATAACATCAAATTCCCGAAAGGGTAGCAACATTAAATCAGTAAGGAACTCACAGCCTTTTATTTTTAGTAAACAATTTAGACACACTAAATTTACTATCACACTTTGTCCTAACGGATTAGTAACTTGAACATCATATTCAGTTGGTTCAATAGACAATTTCTTTTCTGATGCTAATATTATGCAAATATAAGAATGTGTAGACCTTGGGTCAATTAATGCATATACAATAACATCAAAGAGATAGAAAGTACTAGCAATAACATTTGGAGCCGTGGCTTCTTCTCTAGCTCGGATGGCGTGTGTACGTGCTGGTGCTCTAACCTCTGACCGAGCAACAGCATCTTTTGCACTCGAACGAGTAGCTCCTGCAGCACTGCTTTGACTCGCACGTTTACTTCTCTGAGAAGTAGCCATCCGTTTCTCCTTCTGTTCTTCTTCTTTTTTTTGTAACAAAAGACAATTCCGAATAAAATGATCAGTAGCTCCACATTTGTAGCAAGTCTTGTTTTACCTCTGCATTCACCCAAGTGGTATTTTCCACAGTGTTGACATTTAGACTTTGGAGTATTTTGTACACTGGCTTCACTAGCAACTGATCTGATTGATATTCGACGATCAGGTTGAGTTACTCTAGTCTTCGATTGTTTAGGTACCGATGTAGCTCGAATGGAATCCTCTTTAAACTTTTTAATCGGAAATGCTGAAAATGATTTGTAGGAGCTTCTCTTATAAGATTCTTTGTTTCTTTTTTCCCGTTGCATCTTTCTGTTGTACACTGCTTCTATCTTTTGAGCTTGATCTGATAAAACCACAAATTCTTGAATTTCTATACCACCTATCATCATTCTGATTTCATCATGAAGCCCTTCTTCAAATCGAACACACATGTCTTCTTCTGTAGGAACAATTTCTCGAGCATATCTGTTAAGGTATACAAACTCCCTCTCATACTCAGCTACTGTCTGATTTCCCTGTCGAAGATCAAGAAATTTTCTCTTTTTTTGTCTAAATATCTTTTACCAACATATTTCTTTTTGAACTCAACTTGGAAAAATTCTCAAGTAAGTTTCTCGGCTGGTACCACAACTTTTATTGTCTCCCACCAATGATATGCTTCTTCTTTTAACAAGGAAACAGCACACCTTAAATAGTCATCTGGAGAACAAGCCATTTCTTTAAAAACTCTTATCGTGCTCTGCAACCAATACTCAGCTTTTACTGGATCATCATCTAACCTGCCCTGAAATTTTTCAGCCCCAAATTTTTTGAGTTTTTCTACCGGAGTTCTCTTACTTGATTCAATTACTGGAGGAGGAGGTGGAGGCGCAACCGAGGGTACTACTGGTGGTACTGTAAGGGGAGGAGGTTGTTGGGTCTGATTCTTTTCATGCATCCTCTCATTATACCACTGATTCATTACTCCAATAATCATGTTTCTAAGTTCTTGTTCTCGCATCAAGGAAATTGGAACATCACTACTTGTCCCTTGTTCAGATGTTTGTACTCTACTATTTGTTTCTTCTTGTTCAGCATGTTCAGGTCTATCCTACATCTTTACAATCTAAAAAAAAACAAGGGTTAAATCAAATCATACACATCACACTATCACAGATTTATATGGCATGTATTTCTAAACATTTTACACATCACGTCTATTCTGAGAATCGACTAAACTGAAGCTCTGATACTAATAAATGTAACACCTCCTAACCTCAAACCATCATCGGAATAGGGTTACGAGGCATTACCGAATATATTGGTTAATTTACAAACAATTCATGAATAAACAACAAACATATTAAAATTAAACCATTAAGTCTCTTTTATGAACCATCGAGGCCTAAATCACGTATTATAAATGAATAGGGACCTATTCAAGTGCTCCGAAATTTTTTTCGTAATATAATTACTTTTTTTATTTTATTATTATTATTTAAAAAAACTCAATATAACCCCTTTAGAAACATCTAACCTTCCCTGCAATTTCAAATTTGCAACCAATTCAACACAACCAACAACTCAATAAATACAATCTTCATCCAAATCACATTCGTTTCATAACAATATCACTAGTTCTTGTTTTATCTAACATTATATCCATTCATACTTTCAAGTAGTATTTAAACATCTTAGTTAATTTCCATTCATATCATATATCAACTTATATTAACTTAACTAATATATTCATGAGTTAATACAAAACATAGTCATATAATCTCCTATACATGCCATATAAACCATTTAAAGTATTTATAACAAAATCTACCAGAAATTCAAGATAGTGTGACTTGAGCGTGATGATCCGATCTTCTGACCCTCCCTTTAATCTACAAAGAGCAATAAACATTACAAGTAAGCTGACTATAGCTTAGTAAGTTCGTCGGCTTTAACTATAAATCTTACCAAATATTAGTTTTCCAAAATTCAAATCATATGGACATTTCAAGTAAGTTACTTTCATCCTGTAAATCATAATCTCATTTTAAAAAAATTTACTTAATTGAGCTCAATAATAATAATAATGATAACATTACTTACAATTTTTTTTCACACGTTACATTTACGACTTACCAACTTGTCCATTCAAGGAACGGCTTACGGATTTGAATACATCGTGATCTGAAGCCCGAAGGCTAGCTGAAGCACATAAATGCTAAACGGAAGCTTGAAGGCTAACTGAAGCACACAAGTGTTAAACGGAAGCTCGAAGGCTAACTAAAGCTCATCAAAGCTGAACTGAAACCCCAAAAGGGTTAACTGAAACTCATATGAGTTAACGGAAGCTCGTAAGAGCTAAACGGAAAGCAAACACGAGAATTCGCAATAAATTTTGAAGCTCGGTTTACTTGGGTAATTTACCGTCAATTCATCTTTTTCACTAAACGATTCTGCTCATTTCCTGCGTTTCGTTCCTCCGAAATACTCGGTTCAATTTCGTAACTTTTGTACATAATTTACTTATTTTCAACAATTAACATACATAAATATTAATCAACATTCATAAAATAATATTAAAATTTAATAATTTAACCGTACGAACTTACCCGGAATAATTTGCAGCAGTTGTAGAGATTTCTGGAACTATTCTGGAATTTTCTTTTTTCCTCGTTTATCCTCGATTTCTTGATCTATGATATAAAATTTTTCCATTTATTCAAATTATACTCTAATTTACAGCTTATGCACTTTAATTTTCAAAATTTCACTTTTACCCTAAATTTTACAATTTTTACAATTTAGTCCCTGCTCAGTTAACCCTCCAATTAAACTAATTTTTCTCAATTAACACTTTATTCTATTACTTTAAACTACTTCATAACCTTTTTAAATCATAATTTCAGCATTACCTCAATTCCAAACTTTTTCACAATTAGGTCCTAAAAATCAATTTCCACTAAAATTGCTTAATAAAATCATCATCTAATAAGATTAAAACTTAAAATCCATACTACATCATCATAAAATTACAGAAATTATTCATGGAAACTTTTTAATTTCACTCATAGAATCAAAAAAAAATGAATTTAATAGTAGGACCTAGTTGTAAAAGTCTAAAAAAACACAAAAATTACAAAGAAAAAACAAGAATTAAACTCACACGATGCAAAAATATGAAAAACCAGCTCGTTCCAGGCCTTTTATGGCATTTTTAGCTGATGAGAAAGAAGAAAAATGAAGAAAAACCTAGATAATTCCAATTTAGTTCTAACTTTATTTAGTTAATCTTGGCAATATTCCAATTTTGCCCTTATTTCACTAATTTCCTTACTTTTTCTCAGCTATTGCCGTCCAAAATATCTCCCTTGGGAAAATTTCTCTTCAAGTCCTTCCTCATTAGACACTTAAGCTAATTAATCACTTTCACAAGTTTTACAACTTTACAATTTAGTCCTTTTTATTTAATTAACCACCCAAATGATAAAATTTTCTAACAAAATTTTAACATCATATTACTAACACTCCATAAATATTTATAAAAATATTTTTGGCTCGGTTTTATGAGATCGAGGTCTCGATACCTCATTTTTAACTTAATTTATTTAATAATTTCTCTTTTAATTTTAATTTCACCTATTTAAAATATTTCTAACATCTCTCTCACTTCTAAATATTATTTTATTTTAATTTCCTAATCCCAGTTGTCGGATTTAGTGATCTCGAATCATTGTTCCGACACTATTAAAATTTTAGGCTGTTACAAGGGTACTTTACAAAATCAACCGGATCACAAGGTAAAGGTATAACAATATCTAATTTATTGTACATATAAAATTAGAGATATTATCACAATAAAATATTTCTAGAATTATTGTAATTGGTATTACAATAAAATTAGAGATATATCCATGCACGTATCATGGATAGTCCCTATATCCTAGTTGGTAGGATTTCATGCTCGCAAGTCTCTAGCTCGTAGGGTACTTTACAAAGTCAACTGGATCGCAAGGTAAAGGTATAACAATATCTAATTTATTATACATATAAAATTAGAGATATTATCACAATAAAATATTTCTAGAATTGGTATTACAACTTCAAAAGCTCAAGAGAGAATGAAGAATCTAATATGTTGAAGAAGGTGTTTCAGCTTATGTCTTTATCCAAACGTTCTATAACTCAAGGATTTTAGGTCCTTTGATTGGTATGAAAATGTGGCATAGCCTTAACCCACATCAAATTATCAAATTGAGATTATTTGGAAGAGTGTTTCATTTGCTAGTCTTTCAAAACCAAAATTTTTGTTCACAATCTTAATCAAATTTACCCAATTTAAAGCATAAAAAATCTCTCTATTCAAAAATTTTGCTCGCGCAATCTTCACCAAAATGGTCATAATTTGAGTTCCAGGACTCGAAATCGAGTGATTCAAAGCTCGTTTTGAAGCTAAGAGATAACTCTTCAAACAATATGCAAAAATCTCAGTCCAAAAATGCTTGAATCCCATCCAAAAATTCGTCGCAAGTAGACTGATCTTTTGAGCTTGAAACTTAACAGCTTTGGTAATTTAAATTTAATAAATTTCACCCCATCCGTACATGTATCAAAACTTGTTGTATAGATATTGTTACAGTTAAAAGCAAATATGTTATGATGCAAGGACCTATGGTATAAAATCAGTGACAGGTTATGATGCATGGGACTTTGGTATAAATTCGAGTGCTGGACATGAATATTGCCAAGCGACAAAAATATGGCATAAAACTGATGAACCAAAGGATCGGTGATGCTGTGAAATTTGAAATGATGCTGGAACGTCATGCCTTTGTTCTCCTATTCACTTGATTTTATGGATGCAATGGCAGCTGAACTTTGGGCCATTCGATATGCACTTGGAATGGAAATGTAAACGTGAATGTACATTGATGGGAGTCTGATTTTTTGGTTGCCGTGCGTAGTCTATGGCAATTGTTGGACTTTATTCAAAGAGGTGACTGTTTCACATATATTTAGGGAAGCCAATGGGGGGAGGAATCACCTAGAATTTTCTTTGATTTGAAGGTGTCTGATGGCTACCAAGAAATTAAAAGGGTGGCATATTGCGGAGGTGATGTTTTCTTCATGATTTTCGTTGAGGCTCTAGATGTTCTTCATGGTTTTCCCACTAAGTTTCCTTGCATTGCCCCAAATATTCTTTGACCATCTCCTCCGACGATCTCGACAAGGACATGCTCATTGGATGGCTTTATCGTAGTTATTTTTAGGCATAGATATTAAAATTATATATGAACTTTTATTTAATATGTAATTCTATACATGTGTTATGGGCCAATTTTGGGCCATTCCTAAATTACTCAACCCAATACATCAGCCTACCCAAATATTCACAACCTAGTACAATACAATAAACCCACTTTACAAATCCCTTAACCCATTTTACAAAAACTATCTACCAAGCCCGTTTACAACATTTTAAACCCAATAGCCCAACACCCAAGACCCATTACACAAATCAGAAATAAGAAAATATCTAACCACTAACCCTAACCCTAGCACCTAAAGCGGCGCCGCACCAACCCTCTGCCATTTAAATTTCGGCCAGCTACTCTCTGACCACCTGCACCACCGGTCACCTCCGCCGTCTTAGCACCTGCAAAGCATTAAAACAAGAAATGACAAATAGAAAGAAGAAAAAAAGTTTGTAAGATGGCTATAAAGAGCCGAATCAAACATTGTAAAAGGGTCAGCAAGTTTTAATACATACAATATATCCTCAAACAAAAAATAACCATAGATCAGTATCACAGATAGTTCAAATCAAGATCAATATCAAAGAGGTGAAAAATCTACTTTCTTTTTTCGAATCTGTTTTTTTTTCTCTCTTGCGTTTCTTCTTCTTTTTAAACTAACATATGTTCATACACATACACATATATTCTTAAGCAAAAAGAATAAAATAAAAAATTTTACCTTTTCCGGCCGGTGGCCAGCCCCCTGGCCGAAAATCGCTCCGGTTCTCTCTCCCTCTCCCTTTCTCTTTTTTTTTTTCTTCTCCCCTCTCAAATGAATTTTTTTTCAGATTTTAGGGGTATTTATAGCCCACAAAAACGGTGTCGTTTTGGGCATTGAATTTGGGGCTGAAACGGTGCCGTTTCACGCTGGGTCGGACCGACCCGACTCGCTCTAGCTAGGATCCGCGTGTTTTCTTAAGGGAGGGGTTATTTGCGCGTTTAACCCCTCCGTTTTTTAAACGTTTTCGCAATTAAGTTTTTCATTATTTTAATTTGGCCCTGAAATTTTGTACAATTTTCAATTTAATCCCCGTGTTAAGTGCTGCGTTTAACCCCTCCGTTTTATTACATATGTTCAATTATACTATGTATACTTGTATCTAGTACGTATATATTTAGTAATATTGCACATATATGTCTATTAGGCATTGTATTTTCATACATCATGTATATATGTCATATATTATATTTTTGCATTTTATCTTTTGTATATATTACCTTATACTATTATTGCTAAATGTACTTTATATTTGTTCATGTTTGATTTTCTCTTTTAAATATTATTATTATTGTTTTGCTACTGCCCTAGTATTATGTTAACATTTTTCATTGATAATGTCATTGTTTGCATCTTTGATTTATTTTAAATTCTTATTTCATGAATATTTTTTATGTTTAATTACTAATCGAGGCGATATATCGATTTAACATTAAGTCGTAAATTTCATCGCTATGTTGGATGAAATTTGTCGGCTCATGTTAAAACGGTATATCCTTCTCAAAAAATCAAAGATTGAAAGTTCTTGTTTTTTTTAAATCGGATCACGATTGGAATTTAAATTGAACTCGTATTTTCGAAAATCAAGACAACACGTGTTTATGAGATACCAATTTTTGGGCGTCGCGGGGGTGCTAATACCTTCCTCGTGCGTAACCGACTCCTGAACCCTAATTTTTCTCTGACTTTTAACGTAGACCTAAACTCGGCCTTTTTCTCGTTTTAAAGAAAAAGAAATCTAATAGATGTCCGATCACACCTAATGAAAAAGGGATCGGTGGCGACTACCTGTTCATTTCAAAAATCAAAAGTCAATTTTCAA
The DNA here is from genome assembly GCA_025698475.1 of Gossypium anomalum. Lineage (NCBI taxonomy): Eukaryota > Viridiplantae > Streptophyta > Magnoliopsida > Malvales > Malvaceae > Gossypium > Gossypium anomalum. The sequence continues at coordinate 1,571,217 of CM046959.1, forward strand.
GTTTTTAATAAATCGCCACAATTAGCGACCGAAAGCTAAAACTTTTACGTCGCTACAACATGAACTTTAATTTTATGCAATTTTATATATGAAATTTTGATATGTATATTAAATCAAAGTTCATATATAATTTAACCTTTATTTTTATATTGGCTAACTAAACATAAAATGATACCATATCAATATTACAAAATTTTATATTTATATATTGCATATACAAATAATTATAGTTATCCAATATAAAAATAAAGGTTAAATTCTACCATTAGTCCTTGTACTTTACAAAAGTCGTGGATTTAATCCTTGAATTTTATTTGGCCATTTTTAGTCCCTGTACTTTCCAAAATTTAAAGTTTCAGTCCTCACCAAACAGTAACGGTTAAAATCATTAAATAAAGTTATGCTATTACTAAAATTTGATGCGTCAAACATATTATCATATGTGTAATATCATGTCAGCTTATTCTTTTCACATATTACTTGTTAAAAATCCAGTTAATGGTTTAACGATTGCCATTTGCGTCAAGACTAAAATTTCAGAATTCGAAAAATGCAGGGACTTAGAATGATCCAATTGAAAAAATTGACTAAATTAGTACAAGACTAGTAATTGAATTTAACCAAACAGATTTAATTGTTACTATTTGGGTCAAGACTAAATTTTCAAATTTTGATAAGTACAAGGACTAAAAGTAACCAATTCAAAAAGTACAAGGGCTAAAATTGATCAAATAAAAGTACGTGGACTAAACCTACACCTTTCATAAAATATAGGGACTAATAGTACAATTTAACCTAAAAACAAAGCAATGTATTTTTTTTCTTTAAAAGTGTACGATTAAACCAAAATTAAAGTTCCATACGTATATACTTGAACCAAATCAAAATTCATGTACAAAATTGTACATTAAATCAAAATTCATATATATTTTTGAGATTTTTCCAGTAATTTTTCCTTACCTTTTATTTATATATATACAAAAAATCTAATTTATGATGGGCATACAAAATGGATCCAATAGTCTCATAAGCTCGAAACTAGTTTCACATTTCAAATTTCATTTCAGAAGAAAAAAATTCAACTAAAAATACTAAAAATCAGAAGAAAAAATCTGATTTGTTATACTCCTAGTGTAAAGGGATAGGGATGAAATGGAATCACAGTTTCGTACAATCCTTTCTCTTCAAGAACAAACATTTAATTTGAATTTAAATTCATGATCGAAGTTATAATCTGACAAAAATATCAAAATTAAGCTTAAAAAGAGAAATCTGAATTAACCTAAATTATTATTACAGCTACTTATGGACAGGGTGCCACAAAAATTATGTATCCTAAAATTGATGTTACTAACCTGAAATTACTTTATTTCGCAATTTTAAAAATCAATTTTATTTATGAATCTCAACATACTATTATTGTGAAATAATTTGGATTTTAAAAATTACTATTGAATTAATTTTGAGTGAAAATAAATTATAAGTTTATATTTCATGGAAGTCTCTGATCTTTGAAAACTGATAATAAAATTCAACCTAAAAACTAAGAAATGTCTAAGTTCTATATAACGTACTACTTTTTATTTTCATTTTTGAGGATTAAAAATATTGAAGAAATTTTCGTATTATAGGATCAAAAGTTCAAAAATTTTATAAATTTTATAGAGAATATACACATTCCGCCTTGGGCTCCAATCCATTACTTTTTTATCTATCTATATTTAATACATGTTTACTCACCATTCATAAATTGATTTTCACAATTAATAGATAAGTTCTTCATGATCTTACACATTTGAATGATTTGAATGATGACGATCATTGTATTGGATATTAATGGATAATAAAATAATAAAATAAATCTTTACCCCATTATCTACATGTAAAATTAAAAGTAATTTTATATTTTTTTATATTTTTTATATGATTAACATTTTAATAATTTAGCCATCATATTTTATGATTATGCTCTATTCACGTAGACATATCAAGTTTAGAATGAAATAAAATTTTACAACTATTTATTTTATGTAAAAAAAATATTTTTACTGTTAAACATATTAAAATATTATCATGCACTTAATTATATATTATCTCACCTATTTCACCATGTATTCATATTATGATTAAGGCATATTAGGGATAAAAATGTTCAGATCAAGTTCAAATTATGCTTATGTTCAATATTAACACATTTTATACTTGCTCAAGTCTTGCCCAACCAAAAATATAAATCTAAAATTTTATCCAAATCCACTCATATTTGTAAATAACTAATCTAAACTTATTTTAAGCCCGCCCATTAATTTTTAAATTTTTTCTAAAAAAAATTGACATTCTTTCTAATTTAATATTTAATAATTTTATATATTTTAATACATAAACATTAAAAAATATTTATATTATTAGTATTATATATTACTATAGATTTAATTTATGTTACAAATTACATGATATATAAAACTCATTGAATGTTTGACTCTAAGCACGACCTATATTTTAAATGATAATTATTTAATCGCACCAAAAATTGTAAAATTGTACGTTAATATACCGATACACTTGCATTTTGACCTAAAAAAATTACTATTCAATTCTAAACCCCAAAAAATTAAAATTCAATTCTAGCCCCCAAAAGATAGTTTTTTTCTTAGCCCCTATATTATGCTATTCATATTATATTTTCATATTTTTTCTTGTTAACCATATAAACACACACAAAACACAAACTCAAGGTTTTCAGGAATGGGCTAGTGATTGAACCAATCATGCCATCAATCCAGCCGGTTCAACCGATATGCCCAGTTGAATTAAAAAATCATTAAAAATTTTAAATATATATTAAAAAAATCCAGTTCAAGTTCAACCGCTAAGTTCAACCGGTTTGTACCGGTTCTCGGGTCAACTGGTTCAATGCCTTTCTCCGGACCCATACCCCGTCCAATTCCCGGTCCAACCGGTCCAGTTCAAACAACCTAGCACAAACTATAAATGTCATGTTGATAGTCAATCATTATACTAAAATTCCTTGATTATCAAAAACCTACTCACCTGTTAGCGAACAAAAGAGATTTTGGATAAAAGGGCTCTTAAACACAAATGAATGAATGCCTTAAAAACACCATGATCACCAGTTTTTTTAAATCCTATGTATTGAAAAACCGGTCAATTTGAATCCTAGCCTCCATTTGTTCACTCTTTTGCATAATAACAATGACAATTTTTTTTTCCGATTAAACTATACAAAAGCAATTACGAAAGTTTTCTTTAAGTACCTGATTTTGCCATTGATTCATTTGAATGTGAGGACCATAAGGAAGCTGTACAAAGATGGTACCCGATCTGCTGGTGTGTCATTTTTTTCTGGCACCAGGTTCATGCTGGAGCACCAACTTAAAAAGGAGTTAGGATGAAGGAGAAGATTGTGAACCACCCGTATCCTCGGTTGTGGTTTGGAATTGTTCCTCGGTCGTAGTTTGGAATTGTTCGATTAGTAAGTTCCGTATTCTCGTTCTCAAGCTAGAGGCTTCTTCAGGTCTGAACCATTGCTTGCCAAACTGAAAATTTGAAATAGGTTAACCGAGTAAACAGAATGAGATCACTTCTGTAAAAGATCAAAGAGGAAGACACAGGTACCATTGCTAAATCTTTCTTTTTCAGTCTTTCAGGGGCCTCTTCGATGAAGCGCTCCATAAAGAAAAGAACAAAGAGACCACAATCATAATCATTCTTTTGCTGGGGAACCTGGCAATATATATATCAACAGAAAACCTATATGTTACGGTTTTAGAATGAGAAACCAATATTTATATCTACGAAAAGATAACCATATGTGATTTAGTCCTCAAAGTTGACCATGCCACATAAGTACTCCCCCCAAGGTTGTTTCAAACATAAATTCTTGTAACAGACGTCAATTTATTTGCACCAAGCCACCAAGTTTGTTAGCAAGATGCTTTATTCGGCAAAGTATAAAGTTGAAACAATTTTAAAAAAGCAAAAAAGAAAAAAAGGATTTAGTGATTTGCTAAGAAAACAAACCGGTTTTCAGCAAACAGACTCAATGTTAAAGGTTTTCATGCTCAGAATATCTAAAATCTGGCAACGGACAGTAGATTAAAGGGAAATATATATACACTTTAGCAACTTGAGGTTCAAAGTCCATATACAAATGAGGTCATTTAAGACCTTGCAAGTAAAACTTACAGCTATTGTTTTCTCGTCAATCCTTCGTGGGAGATTTTCCCATATTCTGTCCGGAATTGGAAGATCTGAAGGAGCAACCTCTTGATTCAAACAGGTCCATTCTTCCCTCATGTAGCTAAAACCAAGATTTAAATTGTCTATTAGGTTTAAGAACCCATTAGGAGGCTAACCAGTCAAGCATCGGTTACATATGTATGCTACAATATTACCAATAAAATAGACACAACCAAAAAAAAAAAATTCAGGATTGTATGTGCTATGAAATGCATAAGTTAGGACATAACTGAAATCCACCCAAAAAGGCTTCAATTTAAATGTTGATATAAAGTGATTAGATAATGCAAGAAAATTCTAAAAAGAGCTCCTTAATATAAGCTTTCCACCAACTCCAACGTTATACAAAACATTACAAAAGTAGTAATAGTTTGTATAATAGGTTAATGTTTTGTGTGATTCATGTTACAGAAAACATTACAAGATTTGTAATAATTTGTCTAATTACACAAAAAATTATGGAAGAAGTGATAATTTGTGTAATTATACAAAAGATCGCAAAGGTTGTAATAATTAGCATAATTGGGTATTGCTTTGTGAGGTTGGACCTGACGGAAAGCTTATTTAAAAGCTTATACTAGAACTTCTCAAATAATGGAACAGCTGAAAGATGCTGAAGATTCCCATATAACCAAATCCTTTTACTTCTATCACTTAAAATGAAATGAATGAAGAGGTGTGCTGGTATCAAAAGCATGCTATTACAAACAGAAAGAGCACTATCCTTATGATATTTCCTTTTGCAGTATCACATGGCTTATTATTGTTATGAATCTAGAGATAAAGACAAATTATAGTACTACATGACCATTTATAATCCTTTGGCTTATTTTGTCTCACCTTTTAATGTTCTTAAAAACCAATCTGCTAGAATGAAGTCCCAATGAATCCAAATGAAGGATAATTGGTCCTAATTCCTCTTCTTTGTCAGGTATACAAATGATGACCAAACTCCAATGGTAACTGGATACAAGAAAAGCAACAACCAAATCAAAAGATATGAATAAGTTCAACCTAATTTAGGGAGGCATAAAGGAGGGAAGTATGCAGAAAGGTACTGAATCAACTTAATCAAACAAATGGCTTAAACCATTGATCCATAAAATTTTATCCTTTTGAAACAACCTATCTAGTTTATTTCATTAACCAATTTTCACGCAGAAGAATGGCAAATAGAAGCACTCATTAACCAATTTTCGTTGTCTCTCATTTTGAGAAAAATGTCTTTGCATGTCTACAGGCCCTCTCTCTCCCCTCTTCTTTCCTCCATTCTTTGCATATTTGAAGATGCATAATGCCTGTTTCCAGTAGCCCACCATATTGAAACAAAGGGCCACATTCTACCCTTCTCCAACTCCTTTCTCGTTTCCAAAGTTAATTTTTTCCTACTTTGTTACTGCACCGATTCTTTCTCAAAATGAACATAGTGTTTTTTCCTAACAGTTAAAACCACCATTTTGGCATATAATTGTAGTTTCCAACCCATTTTCAAACCCATATCTATGTAATGTCACGCAAATGAAATCCAGTGGCAGGACATTTAACAGGAACTCAGCAAGCATCAATCGTTATAGGTTTAAATGGTACATTATACATGCTTGAAAGTACATAACTATAGCAGGAAAACTCACTCTTCATTAATTGGAATAAGTATATATGCTTTCTGGAAAATATTGACACCTTTCCACCACCTTCTGAACTTGATGAATAAGGAATCTTTGTCACTCCCCTATTTAGTAGAAAGCAAAAAAAGGACCTCACAAGTATGAGTTGGAGAACTATCAATCATAATAGTCAAATAGTTTGAGAATTCAGCAAATTACACACAGACACTACATTAAAATCATTGATCAGGTGAAAGCACATATTTGAAACTAAATGCAGTTTCTAACCCACCAGTGTGAAAAAAGGTTAGATAAAAACTTAAAATAGCACATATATCAAACATATACTGTATTTCTCTGAAATTTAAAATTATTGTTGATATCAAGTTGCTCTATCCAAAAACAAAGCTAAAATGTCTTGAAGAGTGAAGCATAAAATTATAACATTAGCTTATTATATATATACATAGCATAAAAGTAGCACAATACAACTCAAGAACCCAGTTCTACCAGATCAGGTTCGATAAAATGATTCCAGAGATCCCAAAGCAGCATAATTTATTCACCTTACACCACAAAAAACACAACCATCTATAAGAGAACAGGAAAGATAAAACCTTGTATGATACAGCTTCCTTCAGCTTCGGGTAAAAATATGTGTTAAAAATATGATAATCACATATAGCCCTGTTTGTTGGGGATGCCTGCTGCCGCAAATATCTGGCCAAAAGGACAAAATTGTGGCTATAACTAGAAGTACAGTGCTGCATATAGCATGATCTATTATCTAGCAAAAAAAATTATATATTGATCATGTAGTAACTATTCAACAAAATTTTCTAACTAAATTAAGCATTTAAACTTCATTTCCCTAACAATGAAATTTTAACAAAATTGGGCTTTCCATGCAACCAAAAGAAAGATGTCAGACAAAGTATCAAATTTCAAAACTCAAGCAGACAGTTTTTTATGCTCATTTCACAGAGCATTCAAAGGAACAATATCAATAGTAGAGGAAACCATTAGTTTCCCGGCATAAACATTGCTTTAATAAGCTACAACTTTAAAATTGAGCTTTTGTTGTCTAGCACTAAGGTGCAAGGCATAGATGCGCCTAGGTGCACACCTTGACAACACTGCAACTGCCCAACCCACTTGAAACCAAATCTACTTTTACTTGAATAGTCCAAACCAAATTTATCTTCTATCCATAAACTCAGAACGTCAAGACTCAAATTGGATCTAACAAAATCCAGGATAAAATAAAAAATCGAAACCAAAGCTGATTAGAATTCAAAATGACCCAATGGGGACCAACCTTACACACTCAACAGTCACTCCATGCAAGTTGAGAAGCTTGTCATGCGAGGAAAAAAAGATTTATTTGTAATCACTTAAACACTTACCGGATGTAGAAATTCATAATTTGAGATGTCAAGAAGGTTTCAGGAGCAAGGCTGTCAATATCACCAAAACAAATTTCAACAGATTCTGGATCATCCCTGTTTCCATAGACAAGGCAAAAAAGTTATGATAGACCAATTACATTCTGCTAAAACTGTCTGAAGAAATAATCCATTCTCACCAAAAAAAGGAAAAATCACAAACCTTGATGGATAATAGATCCTAGCATCCTTTTTGCTGAAAAATTTTCAAAATGATCAGATGTAGCTGGAAGCAACCAAAAATGATAAGCTATTATATAATGGGAAGAAAAGAACATATTGGAAGTTCCACTAACCAATTTGGAAGTTTAACTTCAAGCTCTGTTGTCTTTACTAACTGTGGTTCTTCCTCATCTACAATAACAACAGTCTGGCCCTGTTTCAGTTATATACCATAGAACCAGTCAATAAATAAAGACGAAAACCTAATTACAGTGGCAGCAGAAATTTTCATCACAGCATGGCAAAAAGGTACACGGACTAGTGATAACAAAACCTATATTTACATGGCAGGACAAATTCCACATCTTTCACTTTTAAGATTTTGAATTTAGAAAGATAGTCAAGACACCTACAATCATGCAAAGCTGTCCTTTCAACCAAATCCCAAAATCACCAAAGTAACCAACTTATATGAGTTTCACAGAGGGCCTATATGAAGAATTTTTCAGAATTTAAGTGTCTCAGTTAGAGAATATTCAACAAAGTGAATAACTAATAAGTTCATTGGAAGGGATCATTTTTCAACTCTAAAGACCAAACAAACAAACGAAGAAAGAAAAGAAAAAAGAATGATCACAATATGGTACATAAAATCAATCTCCGTGCATAAAAAGCATTTTAGCATATTCTAATGTCCACCCAGAAGCCTTTTTATTCTTTCAATAGACTTTTAAATTGCTCAGAATAAGACAAGTCAATAACACAGGAATGGAGACACATGCCCTTCTATCATTAGTCAATAGGACAAGACAAGACAATACAGAAGCCGGGCCTCTTGAATGCTAAATCAAGACAAGATTGACAATTCCTAGAATGAGACTTGAAAAATCACTAAAATTAGAATTAGCTCATATAGGATAGGAACTAAAAACTAAACCAAGAATCTGTTGTAGCCCTTAATGTTATTGAACATCAAAAAAAGCATTACAATAACCTATGATATCCTAAACATTCCCAAACTACATTGATATTATCTGCACCACCGCAGTAACATATTATTACATTTACCTTACTCTGAACCTAAACTACTCCTGCATCAATAGTGAAATTCACAAACTGGGCAGGTGTTCAACATTAGATAATCATGACAGTAATAGAAGAAATAGAAGTATGTGTACCTGCCTACACTTTGAATAATTTGATGGTTGGACTTGAATAGCATCCTTCCTACACAAAAGGAATGGGGAAATTCAACATGCAGGCAAGGCAATAATTGAATTACTCAAGTTAACTGAAAACAACCAGATCAAATACCAAAAATATGTCGAACGTTAAAAAGAATATCTTTAATGGACAACAGACAGTCAAAACTAAAATGTCACAAAGAGAGAGAGGAAGAGAGCTCCAAGATATCAGAAAAATTGTTCACCAGATATTTTCAATTACATCCAATATGAGAAAGGAAACACAAGTGCACAAGCACACAGGAGGAGAAGAAGGAAAAAGAACACTTATGGAACGTAAAATTGCTTACTTTGCAATGCTTGTCAAGTTGTCATCCGTGTTAAAAAGAGAAGATAATGTAGCTGTCCTACCCTTTTGATCACCAAAAGAAGGCTTCATTTGGTGTTGTGAATTCATCCGTCTTGGTGATCTTCGAACTTTCACCCTTTCACTCTGTGAAAACTCCCCATTGCATCTCGGTTTTCGGTAGTCACAACGATTCAAAACTGATAAACTTTTCTCAAATGTGTTGAGTGACCTAGAATCTGTCTGTAACATAAAGTACAAAAGCAAGTATGTTCCCTGGTCACATTCAATTACGAATTCCTATCCTGCAATCTATCATTTAACTTAGAAACATCTAGAAGAAACAGCATTTTGCACTGAACAATGCTAATAAAAGAGTAATATTTCAATTGAGTAGTAGCAGTTTACATTTTCTTCCAACTTTTTACAAAAACTAGCACCAAATGCAGATTGTGAGAAAGCTTGTTGTGGTTTACACTGATGTTCAAAGCCATTAGAAGAACCTGCAGGAAATATTTAACTTCCTTAAATAGATTTCAAAAACCAAAATTCTAAAGTTACAAAGAAATTGTCCTGCTTATGCACGTAAGTCATCACTACACTAATCCTTAAAAGATAGCATATCTTGAGCTTGAAACAGTCAGAGCTCTAAGTACTAATAATGGCGGGATCAATAAAATATTACCATCATCATGGTAACCATACTGAGAAAGGAGGAAAATAACATAATATAATCCACCATACAAGGTTGATTTCACTCTAATTCAATCATCTACAAGGGGGGGGGGGAGATGGTAACCATACTGAGAAAGGAGGAACAGAACATAATATAATCCACCATACAAGGTTGATTTCACTCTAATTCAACCATATACAAAGAGGGGGGGGGGGGGAGAAATTCATCTGTTACAACCAAATTCAGGCTATTTGATCAATATGGTCTTAAATAAAAATACACTTTTCCCCACAAACCAGAGCAGGAAAGCTTTGGCCATTATGCCACATTATCTCACGTTACACCCTTCTGTGTCATAAGCCATTAGCTCTATTTCAATGCAGTGGAGCACAACAACAAAGGTTCATCCCATCTAAGATTACCAGCATCATCACTTATGCCACATTATCTCACATTTAGTTACATAACAGAAATGAACCATTTCAAGCTGAATTCTGTAACATATCAATAGCCCAGTGTTAAGCATAAACAACACTACCACAGTAGAATCTCAGAATCAACAAAATTTCCTGGCTACTTGGAAACCAAAGTTCACTAAAGACTCCCACACAAGACTTGGAAAAAAAAAAAAAAACTCAAATTATTCAAAACCTTACCAACAAGATCTGAACTCGGAGATTGCCCGGGCTTCTCACATTCATCAGCATTCTGTCCAACAAAAAAACAATGCAAACAATCAACGTTTTACTTAGTAAAAGGGTCATCTTATTCTGAAATGTGAAACAACCACCCCAATTTTATTACCACAAAAAAGGAATGCCCTCTTTCCTTCTAAATAAATAATAGTATACTAGTAAAACACCTAAAGCAAAAGGGGGAAAATTACTTTAAAAACACAACCATTGTCTCTTTACCCTAATTTTAGAAAATGTAAATCCAAACTCACTAATTAGTTAAATTAGTACCCAAAAAAAAGTTCATTTCCCAAATAACCCATCATGCAACTTTCTCTAATTTCGTTCTTCCCTATTGTTTTCACTGAAACACCAAATTCTAGTCAAAGAACAAACCATTTTCGCTCGCGAAACTGTTCTCCGTCTTTTCTCCTCCTCGAGAAGCCGAAGCTGATCGTTAATCTTCTTCCCTTTATCCGGTAATTTAGAGCCAAAGCATTCCAGATTCCTTTGCTGCCGTAGAATCTTCTCTTCCAGCTTATCATCAGGCAAAATCTCCCAAAATTCCTCTTTCCCTTGATCATCGCCGCCGCCCATTGTGTCCGATTTCCTCGGTGATGGTTGTGGCTCAGCCTTGATAACCACTAACGGCGGCGGTGGCTCTTCATCTGCTACGTCTTTAGAGAGTAACTTGTTCCAATCAAGGTCTAGTTTCCTCTTCTTTGCTTCCATGCAAAATCAGAAATCAACCTAACATAGACGCTACAAAAAAAAATTCTCCCCTTTGTACTTTTTTTTTTTCGTGGATACTCCGATTTTCCCACTCTTTTCACCTTTGCAGGTCATTTATGTATTTTTACTTTTATATATATACATTTCCCAGATATTTGGTAAAAAAAAAAACTCCACTGTAATTTGAGATAGGTCCCTGTACTCTTCAAAAATTTATAATTTAGTTTTTGAATTCTTATTTTCATGAATTTAGTTTTTCTACTTTTCAAATTTTAAAATTCATGTCCAATTTTTAACATTGTTAAATTTGTTGGGTGACATTTTGAAATAAAAAATGCTCAATTGGTAGCCATGTAACTAAAAAGATGATGTTAAATTCAAGTCCCTATAATCTTTGTAAATTTAGAATTTAGTCCTTATACTTTTATTTTTAGGAATTTAATTACTTTTTAGATTTTAAATTTTAGGTCTAATTATTAACGTTGTTAACTTTTATTTTTTAAATTTATTGGTGTGACATTTTAAAATAAAAATAAAAATAAAATATACTCACTGGGTCACCATGTAACTAAAAAAATGACATTATAATAAACTTGAATTTAACAAAATAAATTTAACAATATTAACAATTGAACTTAAAATTTGAAATCTAAAAAATAGAATGATTACTTTCCTATAAATAAAAGTACAATGACAAAATTCCAATTTTATGAAAAATGCAGGGACTTATGGCATATTTTAACCAAAATTAAATAGACAATTTTGGGTAAAAATACAATAGTAGTCCCTATACTAGGGCTGAGAAAAGAAACCGTGTAAATCAAAAAACTAATTTGAACCGATGTATTTAATTCTATTTGGATTTTGTATTGTTTAGTTAAGTTTCGAGTTAGTGTTATCATCCAAACCACACAATTCGGTTCGGGTTCAAATTAGTGCTTATTTTGGTGTTTTATATACAAATAATAATAATAATTTTAGCTTTTAACTTTTAACTTTTACATATATATTCAATTTAGTCTCTACTCTTTTATTTGGAGCAAATTCGCATTACTCTATTATTTCGATGGTTTATATTCTGCTATTAGATCATGTACTTTACATAATTTGTGGATTTAGTATCTATATTTTAATTTGATCAATTTTAGTCCTTATACTTTTCAAATTTCGAAAACTTATTATTGACCAAATCACAGTTATTAAATATGATTGGTTAAATTCTACTCTTAGTCATGTATTATGCATGAAGTTAGAGATTTAGTCCAGGGCCTCTAACTAGATTTTTTGAATTTTAAATTTTTAGTCTTGATGTAAATGACAGTTGTTGAATAATTTAAATGATTTTTTTTAATAATATGTGGAGATAACAAGCTGATATAGCATTACATATGCGATAATACGTTTGACGCATTAAGTTTTTAAAATAGCAAACTTAATGAATTTATTCATATTTGAAAATATGTTGGACTCGAATATTGAACAAAAGGTGTAACTAAAGGGGCAATTCAGGTCTTGGCCCTCTTAACTAAATGAGAAATTTTATTTAAGTCCCTTCAAGAAGTAAAACTACTGATGTAAAGTCTTTTTTTATCAAATAAAAAGATTATACCTTTGGTTCTTTTAATAATTAATAATTCACAATTTAAGTATTTGTTAACATAATTTTTAGTTTTAGCCCTCTAATATTTTATAGTTTTATCCCGGCTCCTCTTACAAAAATGCTTAACTTTGCTCCTGTTGAATATGGTTATTTTCGTAGACGGAGTACAAAAATGAATAAATAAATTTATATACATTGAGATTCGAATCTATATTTATTGAATATTACTCTTTTATGGATGGTTGCATGAATCAACTAAGTCTAGGATTTACAATTTATCACAAGTTCTCCTACTTCCACATCAACCCTTTCTAGCCTACCATCTTTGCAATGATAGAAATACATCACACAAGCCACCCATTTTATCACCTTCCCCAGACAAATCAAGCTAACCCCTAAAATCATCCACCACCTCTTTCCATAGCTTCCGTTGTTAAAACATACAAACCGTAACCCGATTCTCGACACAAAGAATACGAACGTCAACAAGAACCCTCGTCTTTCTTTGCCTCGGCAAAGATAAGCCGAGAGTCCTAGAGCATCCACTCCATGTACCTCCTCCGACGTCGAGATCACGATACTCATATTCCATATAACCATCCATTCTAAAAATTTCACCACCAAGCCCACACCACCTATTCGAAGAAATGCCGCAGTGAACACGTTATAACAAAAGCTCCTCACAATAACATAATAGTTCATCATCAACCATGTTGAACCGAGTAAAAACCCATTCGAAACGAACTGAACATACGTTGAAGTAACAAGGATTCCTCTCCACCTTTCTTTGTCTACAAGTCTTCGTACCATCTCCGATTTTTCCTTTCTTGATACCGAGTCAATAGTAACCACCGCGACGCAGAGCTCCGATAGATGAAGTGGAAGTAGCCGGAGGAGAGCGAGTTGGATGAGTTTATAAAAGAAACTATTTGCCATTGTTTTGGCATTGGGTTCTCTCAGCATATCCATGGCTGCAATGATTGTTTGTTGGAGCATCATTTCATGGAAAAGCAAGGTGAAACATAGGGGTATGGAGACCAAAAAACATAGTACGATGATGTTGGGAGATTTATAAGGGATCATAAGAGCTTGTTTGAGTGTATTAAAGAAATTTAGCTTCTGGTTTAGTGTATGGGTACGGTTCTTTATCTCAAATTCCATCCATGTTTCCATTGAAGGGTCTTTTTTTTTTTATATAATTTAGTAAAGGCTTTTGGGTCGTATACTTGGAAACTATGATCTAAAATGTCAAACCAAATGGGCATCTAAGCCATTGTTTAAACTTTGAGTCGACTTTTTTTTTTACGGATAAAGCCTGCGAAAATTTTCAATTTTAGACTAAAATTTTGTTGTGTACATTAGTTTTGAATTTTGACAAATTTTCAATTTAGTCCTTAAACTTGAATTCTATTATGGTCTCATCACCTGGAAATTTAATTTAAATATATATATAATTTAAAAATCACAAAAAATATATAATTTGAAAAATGAGTTCGCGAAATAGATGATCATATTTGTTCTTTTTGACACGATGTCTAGAACTACCTATAGCCTCTCATCAATCCATAATTAAGAGGATAATATGTTTTAACGCTCTTGAATCAACATCTTCCCACATTGACAATAATATTTATGCCAATTAAATAAAAATTCAGCCGACGAAATAAATTATTTAAACCAACTAAACTAAGCAGTTGTTATTCATGTATCATATTCGAGTTATATTTCACATTAAACTTCTTATTCATGTACCATATCTTTCTTTTTGACTAAATCTCACTTGGGATTTGGGTACTTGATAATGTCATAAACTATGGCTTTTGTTGTAGTTGGTATTAGTAAATAGTAAACCTCATTCCTTTCCCATTGCTTAGCCCTCAAAATTTTCATTTTATTAGATTTATAATTAGGATCTAGGCTTTCATAGTTGGATTAAAATCGAATCAATTCATTGAATTAGATTAATAATCAATCGATAATTCTTCTTTTTAAAACTTCAATTATTGATTAATTAGTTCAAATGTGATTAGTTAACCGAATTAATTCATTAATCAAAATTAATAATAATAAATAATAAATATATATTGGCGCATATATTGGCGGCTGAAGGGTTAAGGAGTGAAGAATCATAGCTAATAGGAGAGGTGTCAGAGTTCGCCATGGTGGAAGAAGAACGGGACAAAATAGAGGTGAATCCACTCGATCCACGGAGGTTTGGAACAAGAAGCGGCGTTAACAGGGTCAGAAAGAGAGCTTGGGAAATGAACCATAGGAGATGAAAAGTTACCAGTTTTTGAAGAGAAAAGTAGAGATTAGCTGCGAGAGGATGGCATTACAAGTTGAATTAATCAAAAAAAATATTTAAATTTTCAATTAATTAAAAAACCCAGAATTAATCAAATTAATTCGATTCGAATAATATTAGTATCATTATCATCTCTATGGTGTTATATTTATATCATATATTTTTATTATTTTTGCATAACTCATAAATTTAAGTGAGCAAAAAGCTAATATAAGCTTAAAATATATTAAAATTGCCCCCCCCCCCAAGAAAAACTATATATTAAAGGTGATAATGGCGACCTAACCATAAGATTACGTGATTGACCACCAATCTATATATTATTATTTTAATTATTTTTTATTTGGTGTTCGTATCACGCTTAATACTTAAACCTAATTTTTATAATTAGCTACGCAATATGCACTTTCATATTTTTTATTTACTTTTAAAAATTTGTATAAAACCTGTTGATTTAGTCTTATCTCGATTGACATTGACATTGTTGTTAATAACAGGAGGACGTGAGTTGGGGAGGAGCTATGGGTAGTTCTAGAGATTGTATAAAAAATAGCAGATATAATAAGAACCTATAATAAGATTAATGTTAAAAAAATTATTTAAAACATTAAAAAAAGTTAAAATATGCCACAAGTCCCTATACTTTTCAAAAATTAAGAATTTAACCTCTCTATTTTTCAGATTTTAAAATTCAAGTTCAACTGGTAATTCTATTTTTATTTTTTTGAAATTATTGTTGTGACATTTTTTAAATAAAAAATACCCGCTTAATAGCCATATAATTAAAAAAATGACTTTATAATTAACTTGAATTTAATAACAAAAAATTAATAGTACAACCAGTTAGATCTGAAATTTGAAATTTTAAAAAATACAGGGACTTGTGGCACATTTTATCCTTAAAAAACTCATTTGCATTAAGTTGGAATTTTATTTTAATACTTTTAGTATATCATCCTAGTATTTTTCCATTAATTCTAGTTTCATCTCAATCTCACAATTATAAAATATTAATCTTGTGGTCATTATTGTTTTGAATTTCAATATTCATCTAAATGGGTTAGGACGTGAGCAATAAATAATATTGAAATTTCTTATCCAAATTCGTTTTATTATTTGAAAATAAAAAATATTAAAAAATATATTATATTTATATTTATATCCATCACACACTAACTTAATTTAGGATGTGTTTGGATAGGCAGTGCGTTTACTTGCCGTTAGTGTAAAAACAACGGTTGCGTTGAAATTAGATATTGTAACAATACTATAGCAAGAGACTGTATATATACAACAAAGATAAAAAAATAATTGAAAAAAATAAACTAAATAATTATTTGACGCAATAGTAAGTCACATTAGTATTCTAAGTAAGGGTGTAATCAAGTTTAACTGGACTTGAATATTGATAAACTCAATTCAAATTTTGAAGCTTGATACTCGGCTCGAGCTAAATCAAATATTTATTTTTTTTAACTCGAGATATAATCGAGCTACTTGAGCTCAGCTCCATAATTAAACTTAGGGTTAATTATATATATAAGAGTAGAGCATGGCCAAAGGGACAATTAAATAGATTAATTGCTATTTTAATTCTTTTTAAAAGTAAATTGTTCAATTTAATCATTTTTAGCTTGTTTTAAATAAAAAAAATATAATTTTAGCCCCTTTCAAAGTTAAAAATGTACAATTTAAGTCAATTTAATACAATTTTTTTTAGCTTTGGCCTCTCAAGGTTTTTTTTTTTTTTTTAGTTTTATCTCAACTCCCCATCACATAATTTATAGTTTCGCCCTTGATTAAGAGCAATTGGTATAATAAAATTAAAATAAAGTCTTAGTTAGATTGTAAATTAAAAGTTTTACTAATGCAATTGGCACAAGTTTAAATATCTTCATATGCATATTTTTATTGATTTTTTAAAGTAAAAATACTAAAATACCATCAAATAAAATTACTTATTTTAATTACAGAATGGCATCCCGTAACTTCCTAACGGAGTTGGTGACCCAATTGAGGGTGACACCGACTCAGTCAAGAGTTTAAATAATAGTATAAATAAAATATTTAAAATTTATATTAAAAATAAAAAGTTCGATAAGACTCACAAGCCGTTTGAACCAAATATTACTAATTAGCTCGAATTCAACTTGATTGATAGCTCGAGTTGATCAAGCTCGGCTTGTTTTTGAATTAAACTTGAGTAGCTTGCGAGCAATAATGTCTCATTTACATACCTACTTTCAAAAAGAAAATTCATATTCAAACTTTAAAAATAACATTTCGAGAAATACAATTACGAAACCTCAAAATAACCAATCTCCATGAACCATAAAACCGAAACAAACAATACCAAATCAATCTAAGCTAATCCTATATATTATATGATGAAACAGAAATGGAAATGTATTAGTGTCTCTATCTCTCCCATGTGTGTGTCTATATATATATATATATATATATATATACATTTTTATAGTTATCTTTTTGTGTTAAAAGAAAGCGATGGTCTAATTTAACTCTTTCTTCTTTTTATACAAATGCTTTTATTTTATTTTATTTTACTCATTCTATTGGCTTTTGTGCATGCATGCGGGTGGGTTTAGTTTTCTTAAAGTCATGGGGATTAGAAAGTGACTTTATTTATCCTAAAAAAAAAAAAAATGTGAACATTGCTTTCTTATCTCTCTCTTTTTTTTTTTTTTTTAAAGTTTTGTTTTATTTAAATAATTTATTTATATTTTATATAATAAATATTTTTTTACAATTTATGCAAAATATTTTTTGAAGGGATCAATTTAGAATATAATTTTTGATATATTGATTGGTTTCCGATCAAATCGATTTTACCAATCTATCTGATCCAATTTTAGTAACATTGTAAAAAAACATTATGTTAATTTATATATGTGTTTTGTGTCTATCATGTATTTTTTTTTCGTGATAAATACAGAAGGTTTATCGAATACTATAAATTTTATCACATGCGTATGTACGTGGAAATCATAAATTTAGAGAACAAATGGGTGTTTAAAAATAACATATGATAAAATAATAAAGTATATTACTTGAAACTAATTAATAATAATTACACGTGAAATATGTATGGTATTAAAATTAAAAAATTAGATTTAATTGTTTATCATTATGTTGTTATTAATCTTAAGTCGGTGTCAATTTAACTTGCGACACAAACTCAATAAAATATATTATTAAATATTAGAAATTTTATCACACACGTATACATATAGAAATTCCGTATTTAAAACACATGGGTGCGTTTATAAATAATATAGAATAAATAATGAAATTTAAATTTTGAAACTAATCACGCATATGTGTTAATTATTATTTTAGTTGAAATGGCAAAATTTATAGAGTGTATGTTTGGTGTTTTGGGTTTAGGTCCCATTGTAAATATGAATTTTTTTTCTAGATTTTATATAAAAAGACTAAAATACACTTAACTTAATATTTATTGCTTTGTTAAAATAAGGGCATTTGGGTAATTTGATAACTGAGTTGGGACCCGATTATGTGTGACCCCAACTCATTTAGAATCTTTATATATAGTATAGATATACAATTGATGGAAGTAATAAAATGTTCAAAATTAAAATTAAAATGTATAAAAACCATCAAAATAAAGTTTTGGTTAAGTAGTAAATTTAATGTTTTAATAATGCATTTGGCGTGGGTTCAAATTTTATCATATGCATATTTTTCTTGGTTTTTGTTAAATTGAAATGACTAAAATATCTTTGAATAATATTACTTATTTTAATTATGGAAAGACATTCCTATAACTTTCTAATTGAGTTAATGACCTGATTGAGGGTGACACCAACTCGGTCATGAGCTTAAATAAAAGTATGTATATACAACTGATAGAGGTAATAAAACGTGCACAATAAAACTAAAATGTATAAATATATCAAAATAAATTCTTTAGTTAAATGGTGAAGTAAAGGTTTTTCTAATGAATTTGATGTGGGTTTGAATTCCACCATATACATACTTATATTGGTTTTTTAAAGTGAAAAGACTAAAATTCGCTCGAATAATGTTACTTAATTTAATTAGGGAAGGACATTCCTATAATTTCCTAATTGTAATTTCCTAACCAAGTTGATGTCCGGTTGATTCTTGATACCAACTCAGTCTGGAATTTAAATAATAATATAAATATACAACTGATAAAACTAAAACGTATAAAAATATTAAAAAAAATATTTTAGTTGAGTGGTAAACTAAGCCATTGGTGTAGGTTTGAATCACCTCGTACTCATATTTTTTAATTTTTTAAAAGTGAAAAAGATTAAAATACATTCGAATAATATTTTTATAACCACTCCCAAAATTAAAAGATTCAATTTACTTATTTATAACTTTTTGATTAAATAAAAAATATTTAATTTTAACCTTTTTAATAATAATAATAATTTAATTTAAACATTTTTAATATAATATTTTTAGCTTTGGCCCCCCAAATTTTATAATCTTATCTCGAAACCCCTAAACAAATATTCTAACTTCATCCCTACGAATTTACTAAATATTTGTAATTGGATAGTAAAAAATAAGCTAAAAAACTAAAGCAATGAGTAGGTGTAAATATTTGGATATATTACCTGTAAAAGTAAATTATAAGCGGATAAAAGACAATTGAATCAGAATCCATTATCCGCTCGTAAAAAGTAAAGTTGATTCGATAATAGATATATAACAACCAGTATTCACACCTACTTATCTTTAAAAAAATCTAAATATTATCCAAATTTGTAACACATAAATCAGATATATTTGATGGGTTCTTTTAAGGAATAAGGGACCATGAGGATGTATTTGATGAAGTTTCAAGAACATGTGTTTGACTAAAAACCAGCCACCCCTCTTTTGATAATTGCTTTGCTTTCCCATTTATATAAAGCTTTAATTATATGAACCAACAATCCTCTTATCAAAGCGATTTGGGAATCTCCTTTTCTTTTTCACATCACATTGCCCCCTTTCTCTATCACAACCACAACCACAATTTCATTATTATTATTAAAAGTAAAAAATTATATAAATTTACGTTTTGATAACTCAACTTTAAAAAGTTATAAAATGATCAATGAATTATTTAAAAGTTTTCATTTAAGTCACCGTGTTGTTAAATTTTTTTTAAGTCTGGCTAACGAGCTTCAAGTAACAATTTGATAATCGGTATAGTGGATTAGTACCCATCATCAAGTAGAAGAACATAACTTAAATCCAAGCTGATCTAACGACTAGTGTCGAAGATTGGAGAAGAAAGTTGTTTCATGATAAAAATCTGAACTACAGATGATAATGAGAAGGTGAGTTTTTAATTAGTGCAACCGGTGTAAACAAAGAATGCCACACGAAATAATTTTAACAGCCTAATAACTTAAATGGAAATTTTTGAATAATTTAATAATAATTTTGTAACTTTTTTTTTTTGCACCACATAATGGATATTTGGTAATTATTTTGATTACTGATTTTTTAATTAATTTAAATAAAGTATAACTATATTTTTCTTTTAAAAAAATACATAATAATTGAATAAAAAAATTTCACAAACTTTCTAAAGAAGCTCTATTTAATTACCATATTATCATACCAAACTTTCATGGCCAAGTTGTTTTAATCATTAAAGTATTAGAGATTCGGTGATCATAAGGTCCAAAAAGAGGAGAAATTTCCAACTTTTTGAGGGAAAAAAATAATATTTCTTCAACAGTTGTAATATTTTAAAAGTATAAATTAATTTATAAGTATGGGATTGGATTGAATTGAGTTATTTGATTTTTTTAATTAATTAAAAAAATATAATTTAATTTTTCGAGTTTGAATTCAGTTGATAGTTAAAAATTCGAATAATTAAAAACAATTAACTAAAATCACCTCATTCTCATTTTAAAATTTGCGAATTTTTTTTTACTTAGTGTAAATATCCTTTTAGTTCCTATTATTTATATTAAAAAAATCGACTGATGATAGTTTTAATAATTATATATCATTAAAAAAACTAAAATATATAAAATAATCAAAAGTTTGAAAAACAAGCCCTCAAAATTACAAAAAATTAAAAGGAAATGTAATTAAAAATATCTTTAAAATATCCAAAATGTTATTAAAATTTTTAAAAATAAACAAAATATCTAAAAATTTTAAAAATAAAAAATAATATTCCAAATTTCAAAAGCTTATAAAAATAAAAAAATCTAAATTATATTGTTTTTTTCTCTTTTAAAATAAGTTTTCAAAACTTATAATTTATAATAATAAAATTCTAATTTAATTAAACTCAATTCGACTCGATTAATTTGAATCTGTCAACAATATCAAATTACTAATAATACAAAATTAAAGAAAAAAATTAATATTTAATCGTATAATCACATAAAATTTTTATTTAACCGGAGTCGAATCAGATTGGACGGGTGAAAGAGGGCAAAACTTCTGTAACTTGTTTTCTTGTTTCATAAGATTCAAATTTCAAAACTTTTACTAAAAAAATTATCAAATTCTTTACTGGTTGATTCGGCGGGTTTTTTACATCAATATTATAAAAAAAATTTATACACGAAAATAGGTTGTCAGTCAGATTAATTATGAAAATGGCATTTTTTTTAGGTCGTGCCTACCTGACAGGCACAACCGATTTTTTTAATATTAAATTTTTTTTCGTTTAAAAGATTTATTTTTTTAATATTTATATTAATATATATGTAAAAATACGGGTTTTATTCAGGTAAAAAATACTCGAAACGGGTCGTGCCTACCTGTCAGGCACGACTAGTCGTGCCTACCTGACAGGCTCAACCCGTTTCGGGTATTTTTTACCCGTATAAAACCCGTATTTTTACATAACTGAATCGGTTTCCTCCACACCAGCTAACTCAGCAAATAACTGAATCGGTGCATTTTGGTTGCTCCAAGGCGCACAATAAAGAGCGACCATTGTCTCCATGTCTTCATCGTCTACAAGTTCCATTTCGGTGAATTTTATGGGATCTGTCGAAACTGGAAACTTATAGAAAAGTTTCGAGATCCTTCTCCCACAACGTTTATAAATTTTTTCACTAATTTTTTCCTTCATATCATCAAAAGAGATATTTTTATTGAATCTCATTGCTACTTTTTTGCGACATTCAAATATACATCCTACGCTTATTGTTAAAATTTCTCCATCAAAATAAACGCATACGAAAAACTGATTCTCTATATTCAATACTAGATCTGTTAAAAAAAAATTCAAAATTCTCAAAATTGTTTCGAATAACAAAAAAGTTACATAAAATTTTTAATGCAAAATTTTTCATTCAGAAGCTAACAAAATTATTAATCTAACAAACTTTTAAATAATAAAATTTCTAACAAAATTCCACATTCTATTTAAAAATAAATAAATTAAAATATCTTATCCTTCTTCTTGCTTTCCTTTCTTTCCTTCTTCTCCCTCTCTTCTTACTTCTATTTTGCTGCTAAATTTTCTGTATGTTCTTCATCTGATTTTCGGAGGAATATATAGGGAAAAATTAAGCATGTGGGCCCCACCAATTACGCCTACCAAGAAGGCACAACTAGTCGTGCCTGTCAGATAGGCTTAACTAGTTGAGCCTGTCAGATAGACGCAACATGTATGTATGCTTTTCCCGTCCATATACACGAGTTTTATACTAAACAAAAAATATATATATATAATAATAATTTTTTAAACGAAAGAAATTAATATTAAAAAAATCAGTTGTACTTGTCAGGTAGGCACGACCTAAAAAATATACTATTTTTGTAATTAATCTGACTGATAGCCTATTTTCGTGTATAAAATTTTTTTTTATAATATTGAGGTAAAAAACCCTGATTGAGCAAAACCCAGGAATTTTTTATTATTAAATTTGAGTAAAATTTCCATGGCTCATACCTAGAGGTGTGCATGGGCCGGGCGGCCCGGCCCGGCCCGAAGGCCCGCCCGAAAAATGGGAGGGTTTGGGTAAAAATATAGGCCCGAAAAATGGGCTTAGGCAAAAAAAGAGGCCCGTTTAGAAAAAGGGCCGGGCCTCGGGCAAGATTTTTTTGGCCCGGGCCGGCCCGATTTTAATATTAAATTATTTTTAAATTTTTTTATTTTAAATTTTAAGTAACTTTAGTTTTTTTTACTTTAGGTTTTTTTTATTGTTTTTAATGTTATTTTGATATTGTAAAATTTTTGTTATTAATATAATTTAGTTCTTAATTTAGTTCTAATTTATTACAATTTTTTAATTTTAATATAATTATTTTTTATTATATTTTTAATTTATATATTATTTTAAGAATTATTTTAGTCCCATTTTTTTAATTTTTTTTTACGTTTTAAATGTATTTGATTTATTATATTTTAAAGTTTTTTATTTAATAAAAAAAGTAAAAAAATTTTTTTAATATGGCCGGGCTCGGGCCTATCATTTTTTTCTCGGGTCGGGCTTGGACAAAATTCTAGGCCCATATTTCGGGCCGGGCCGGGCCCGGGCCTTGAAAACAGGCCAAAAAATTTTTTATGGGCCCGGCCCGGCCCATGCACACCTCTACTCATGCCCCATTTTTTCACCATTTTCATTTCTCAATTTCAAAAAAATTGAAAACAATAAAAGACTGTAAATCCATAAACAAAGCTTATTTATTTATTTATATTTTTTATTTCAAGTTCCACATCACATTGCCATATTGCCATCATCTTCAAGCTTTAGTTGAGCTATTTTTAAATTTAATTAGCAGTTATCCAATAAGAACTCTTGCCATCAAAGAACCAACTACACAGCAAAATTCAAAAAAAAAAAAAACTTTTTTTTTCCCTTTTAAAAACAATTCATCCCAATATTACTTGTTTTTCATGTTTTTTTCCTTTATTACTAGAAGTTTCTCTATTAAAGTTTATTGCTTGTTTCACTTCTATACTTTGGGGGGCGGTTTTTTTGGAGGTATTGTTTTTGTTATTTGCTTTTGACCCTCCATTGATGAGTTGTTCAACTGCTATATCTACAAATAGAAGAAACCTTTAAGACTTTATCAGTGTTAATATATATACACTTGGGGGAGGCTCTTTTAGCAAATGGGCATTCTTTGAATCCCTTCATCTATGGATCTAGAGACTGGTTTTCACCACGTTAAGGTAAAGATTGGTTTTTTTTTTTTTTTGGTGCAAATTTGTGTTGGTTTCACCATTTTTGAAAACCCAATATTTTTTTTTGTAGAAGGAATCATGGAGAACAGTATTGACTTTAGCATACCAAAGCCTTGGTGTTGTTTATGGTGATTTAAGTACTTCCCCTTTATATGTTTACAAAAGCACATTTGATGAAGATATTCATCATTCTGAAACAAATGAAGAGATCTATGGGGTTTTATCTTTTGTTTTTTGGACTCTTACTTTAGTCCCTTTACTCAAATATGTATTCATAGTGCTTAAAGCTGATGATAATGGTGAAGGTGGTACTTTTGCTTTGTATTCATTGCTGTGTAGACATGCCCGAGTTAACTCACTCCCTAATTGTCAATTAGCTGATGAAGAACTGAGTGAGTATAAGAAAGATGGTGGTGTTAATGGGTTATCACCAAAATCAAATTTGGGTTCAAGGTTGAAATCTAGTTTAGAGAAACATAGGGTGTTACAAAGGTTCTTACTTGTTCTTGCTTTGATTGGAACTTGTATGGTGATTGGTGATGGTATACTCACACCAGCTCTTTCAGGTATGATTATGGGATATTTTTCCTCTAATTGTGTCATTGAAACTCGATTGATTGATTGATTTATCCTCGGTTTCATATTTAGTTTTCTCGGCGGTGTCTGGCTTGGAGCTTTCAATGTCGAAAGAGCATCACAAATGTAAGATCATTTTCCCCCTCACATGATAAAAGTACCATGGAAGCCGGTACTAGGAGTCAGATTGTCAAAAAATGAGCAAGTTAATCTCTGAACAATAGATCAAAGAGTAAATTGGTCCTTGTACGTGACATGTCATGTGTACCTCATGCTGACATATAGTAGAAATGGATGAACTTTTTAATAGAAATGACCGGTTTTCTCTTTGATCTAATGTATAAGGACTAATTTGTTCATTTTTTGAGATAAAGGGAGCAAAATGAATTTGACTCCTAGTACGAGGTCTTCCATTGTAGTTTTACCCCCTCATACTTACTTTGCCTGCAGTTAACTGTGTGGTGTGAACCAGAAAAGTATAATTTTCAATCCTGAAACTCGGGTTTTAGACTAAGTTTCCATGTACTCTTTAACTAGATACTTATAATCCATGTGCAAATTCCTGTTAATAGTTTTGTTTGGTGGATTATAGGTCCTTTTTTATTGTTATCTATTGCCCTTTAAGTTCTTCAACAACCTAGCGACTTGTTTATGTAACTCAATTATCTTTCGGGTCCCTCAAACCCTGAAACAAGTACTGTGTTTGTGGAACCCTGGGATTGACCTTTCAATCAAGTTGGTTAAACTTATCAATCAACGTGGTAACTGGGGCACGTATGATTATGTATATATTCTGCTCAAACTAGTAGATAAAGTGTGTTTGGTCATATTGACCCACCTCAGGACAGGGACTAAGCCAGGAAACTGCTAGGGGCCAGAGATGAATCATAAATTATTGGGGGTCAAAGTGCAATTTTATCATTATATTAAGATACAATATCATAAAATTTCAAGGGGCTAAATGGCAAATCTACCATTTGAGAAGAGGGGGCAAGGCCACTGCCTGCACCCCTTTGTCTCCGTCCCTGCCTTGGGATATCGAATGACTGCATGTTTTACCTGTCAATATGTTGCAGTTCCGAAAAGAATGACCATGTTGTATGTTACTAACTGTAATTTTTCTTTTTCATTTTTGCAGATGTAGAGGTTCCAGTCACGTGTATCATACTGATATGCTTGTTTGCACTTCAACATTATGGCACGCATAGGGTCGGGTATTTGTTCGCACCTGTGATTCTAATATGGCTTCTGTGCATAAGCAGTATCGGTTTATATAATATCATATACTGGAACCCTCATGTATATCGAGCTCTTTCTCCGTATTATATGTATAAATTCTTGAAGAAAACACAACAAGGAGGTTGGTTGTCTTTAGGCGGCATTCTATTGTGCATAACAGGTAACCGTGTTCGTGTCTGTGATCGAGTATATCTTAAGTATATGTATATATATAGATGTTGATTAAGTTAAATTATGTTTCAGGCTCAGAAGCTATGTTTGCTGATCTTGGACATTTTTCACAGTTGTCAATAAAGGTAGAAATGTTCACTATTGTGCAAAAGAACTTCCTAGAGTTGCGTGCTTGTATGTAATGGGAATTCCGGTTTCTGCAGATTGCTTTCACGTCTTTGGTTTATCCATCCTTAATTCTTGCATACATGGGGCAAGCTGCGTATCTATCCCGACATCATAATATCGAAAGTGATTATCAAATTGGATTTTACGTATCCGTACCAGGTAGGGACCTCGAGTTTTTCTCAGAGAGACTTAAGATTTTAGGTGAGTTTTTGCCATTTCGGGTTAACTGTAACTAAGTATATCCAATGTGTTATTGCTTCAGAGAAGTTACGATGGCCGGTTTTAGTTATAGCCATACTCGCTGCAGTAGTAGGAAGTCAAGCCATCATAACTGGAACATTCTCGATCATCAAACAATGCTCTTCTCTTGGTTGTTTCCCAAAAGTCAAAATAGTCCACACATCGTCCAAAATTCACGGTCAGATCTACATTCCGGAGATTAATTGGCTCCTGATGGTGTTATGCTTGGCGGTCACTGTCGGCTTTAGAGACACACGTCGCATGGGTAATGCATCAGGTACGATAATGCTTCCTTGTATTGCTCGTACAAGTCTCAATATAAATGTTGTTTTATTCCGAGAAACCATTTTACGTATCTTACATCCATCTTGATACGAAACAGGTTTGGCCGTTATAACTGTGATGCTGGTTACTACTTGCCTAATGTCTTTGGTAATTGTGTTATGCTGGCAAAAGAATGTGTTCCTCGCTATCTGCTTTGTTTTCTTTTTCGGCACGATCGAAGCGCTCTATTTCACAGCTTCCCTAGTCAAGTTCCTCGAAGGGGCATGGGTCCCAATTGCCCTTTCGTTCATCTTCCTGATAGTCATGTGTGTTTGGCACTACGGCACGTTGAAAAAGTACGAGTTTGATGTTCAAAACAAGGTTTCCGTCAACTGGTTACTTACGTTGGGTCCCGATCTAGGCATAGTACGGGTTCGTGGGATTGGACTCTTACACACAGAGCTTGTATCAGGAATACCCGCAATCTTCTCCCATTTCGTCACTAATTTTCCAGCCTTCCACCAAGTCCTAGTCTTCCTTTGCATCAAGTCTGTCCCAGTCCCTCATGTTAGACCTGAGGAACGGTTTCTCGTGGGTCATGTTGGTCCTAGGGAATGCAGGCTTTATAGGTGCATTGTACGATACGGGTATCGTGATGTTCATAAAGACGATATCGAGTTCGAGAAAGATCTCGTTTGTAGCATAGCGGAGTTTGTACGGTCCGAAAACGGTTCCCCTAATTATGTTAAAGTAGACCGGGAAACCGACAATGACGATAAAATGAAAGTTGTCGGAACATGTTCGACCCATTTGGACGGGATTCAAATGAGCGAGGATGATTCAGACAACATAGAAGAAGCCGGTCCATCGGAATTGAAGGAGATACAGTCACCCACAATTAAACCCCGAAAAAGAGTACGGTTTATCGTGCCAGAGAGCCCGAAGATAGAGTCCGAAGCAATGGAAGAGTTGCGGGAACTTACGGAAGCTAGGGAAGCCGGGGTAGCTTACATATTAGGACACACTTGTCTTAGAGCTAAGCAAGGATCTAGCTTCATAAAAAAACTCGTAATCGATTTCGGATATGAATTTTTGCGGAAAAACAGCCGGACGTCTACATTCGCATTAACCGTACCTCACGTGTCCACGTTGGAGGTTGGGATGGTTTACCATGTTTAATTTTGGTAATGTAGAAATAGTGTAATATGTATCATATACACGTTTACAAAGCTAGTTAAGTAGTTAGTGAAAGAGCTATCCAACAATTTTGGTTGATTCACGTAATGACTTGAATCTAAAAGCTTGTGCCTCGAAACAAGTTGAACTTGAAATTAATCAAAACTCAAAAGACATGAACTAAAATGACTCGATTTAAATTGATGTGACTTAAAACTAATTCAACTGATAAGTTTAAATTTATCAAAACTCAAAAGACATGAACTTGAAATATTATCAAGAAATATTATCAAGATTGTTTGAATTGGACTGGACCAATGATTAGATAGGTGAGATCGGAAAGCAGTTGGGGTAACGGTCTTGGATAGGATATTGAATCAGTTGACATGAATAAAAATGATTGAATCGGGTGGTCAAATCGGATTTGTAATATATATTTTTATTTTTATAGACGGGTGGTCAAATCGGATTTGTAATATATATATATATATATATATTTTTTATTTTTATATTTTTAACAATCTATTTAATTGAACCGAATAGACCGATGAATCAATGATGTGATCAGTTTGACTACATATTCGATTTTGAAAACCTTAAATATTTTTTAAAATTTTTTACTTATTTGATATATATATATTTTACTTTTTTGATTTAAATAATGTAAAAATGAATTAATGTTGCCTTTCTTTTTCAGAGAAAAAAAATTGAAGTAGTTGTAAATAAATTATCATATTCAATGCATTTTCTTTATGTAGTTGAAAAAAAAAAAGTATTGATATTATATCAAAAAGGTCCTTCTATTACTAAAATTATTAATTTAACTGTTAAATGAGACATCAGATGAGATATAATTTAAAATGAAAAAAATTAAAGAAAAATGAATATTGTAAAAATCTTGGTTTTGTGATTTGCGAAGCTTTTACAGAAAATATTATTCACTCACTCTTTTTCTTTTTCGGTTTTACTTTTTATTTAGTTTTTAATTTTAAAAGTTATGCAGAAATAATTTACTTTTTTAAAAAATATTTTAAATTATGTTACATAAGATTTTATGTGTCATTTAATGGTTCAATTAACGGTTGCAAAAATAAGAGGACCTGATTGGTATAATGTCAATAGTTTAAGGAAGTAACTAGAATATTTTGAAGTTTAGGGACCAATTTAGAATGAAAGTAATAGTTTGAGAATGTTTAGTGCAATTAACTCTTTTTAAAATAATATCCAATCATAGATATTTATTTTACAGCCTAATCTCATCCATCTTTTTCTTAAAGCCCCACCTTCCCATTTGCTGTTGTATTATTGAATGCTCAGTTTGTTGCTTCAATGCAACAAATGGCAACCATGGGAAAATCTAGATATAAAGCTAATTTAATAATTAAAAAAATAAAAAAAAGTAATTAAAAGGGTAATTATTCTCACTAAAATTAGTTAAGTGAAAAATACCATTTTAAAGGACAGTTTTGTTCATTAGAAATAAAGGGTTCAATGTTGGAGGGGCCAAGATAAAATTTTAAAAATTCTGAGGGGTGAAAGTAAATTTCTTGTTTGAAAGGGACTTAAATTGAATAGTTTATAATTGAAGAGACTAAAGTTGATATTAGCTAAGGGGCCAAGGCCTTGTCTACCCCTTTTAACTACTACGTGACGTCAAGTATATTTAAAACACATAGATCAAATTTTAAACACGTGGATACTTGCTACATGAACAATTTAAACTTGATATGATAATAAAAATATCATTAAATTTCGGGAGGGTATTTCTTTTATTTCTTTTTTAATTCTAAGTTTAAGTTATTTGTGCTATGAGTGCACACAAGTTTAAAATTTGATCAACATGTTTTAAATATATTTCACGTTTAGGTTTGAGCGGGTATTTAGCGTCTAAATTGTTGGCTGGACTGAAGAAAAGATCTAATGGTTAGGCTACTAATAATTCGAGAACTCAATTACAATGTTTATGAAGTAAGAAGACTGAAATAGAAAAATGGAAAAACAACCTTAGATTTTTTTTTGAATAATATCGTTATAGATTTCGATCTTATCTACTCTTTTTGATACAGTAACTAGAACTACTCATAACCCAACGCACTCGAACCCATGTCTTTAGATTTAGTTAGGGAATAAAAGTAAACTTTGCTGTTAAACCCTTTATAAAAACAAAACAAAAGTTAATATACTATTTGGTACTTGAATTTAGTTTCAATGTTTAAATGTTAAGCCACATGATACCATTTGATAGTATCAAATTGAACATTAAAACCAAATAAAAATACCAAATTAAGAAAAAAAAGTTAAGTACCAAATTAAACATTGAAACCAAAACAAGGACTAAATAGTATATTAACCCAAACAAAAAAGATTGTAGCATTTAAGGCTCAATGCATAAATCACAAGTCTCATCTTTCCGGAAAAGAAAAGCTTTTCATATTTTTACTATTATTAAAAAGAAGAAGAAAAAAAAAAACACCATTGAAGAGGCACTACCTTTTTCTGCCAAAAAAAAAAACAGAAAAAAAAAGACCCAGATTCTCAAATTGGGTTTTTAGCTTCCATTTTTCCCATGTATAAACCTTGAACACTCCTTTCATCCACAAGAGCTCTCTTTTATGATTTTGTTTTTCATTTTGTGTGTGAAAACTAGCAATGGGCAAAAATGTATTAGCTTTGTGTGTGATAGCTCCTTTGCTTCTTCTTGGAGCTGTCTCTTCAGCTCCCATTACTTCTTCACCTGCAAGTAAGCTTTCAAAAGAATTAAACAATTTTTTTGCTTCGATGAGAAATGAATTTGATTTATTGCTTTTTTTTTTTTTGCAGGGATTCTTAATGGGTTTTTCTCTAATGCTTTATCTGCTTCACTGAAATGGTTATGGTCACTCAAAACCACTACCAAAACAGGTTTTTCTTCTTTTTTTAGATCTCTTTTACCATTTGAAACCCACATTTGCTTTGGTGATAGGTATCTGATTATGGTGGTTTCCATGTGATTTTATGGGTAAAAGTAATATGAAGTCCCTGTACTAGGAGGTAGATTTGCCCATTTTACTCGAAAAATAGCAAAATAGTCTTTATACATTAAATTAATGAGTAAATTTCATCTATTTTTACTGTTAAAAACTAATATTGCCGACAGAACAAACAGTTACACATGCCCTGCAAAATGTACCTCATTTTGACATATAGACACCAATTTTTATCTAAACTTTTAACAGAAAAACCACATATAGACACCAATTTTTATCTAAACTTTTAACAGAAAAACCAGTTTACTTTTCGATATAATGTACGAGGACTAATTAGCTATTTTTTGTGGAGAGGGGGCAAAATGCAATCTGACTCCTAGTACAAGGGCCTCCATGATACTTTTACCAATTTTATTATATGTGTGTATATTAGCTATTGCTGGGCGTCCAATGGTGAAATTTGAAGGTGGATACACTATAGAGACTGTGTTTGATGGAAGTAAACTTGGGATTGAGCCTCACACTGTTGAGGTTTTGCCTAATGGGGAGCTTTTGATTTTGGATTCTGCTAATAGCAACCTTTATAGGATTTCAGCTTCTTTATCTTTATGTAAGTGGATATATTCTTCTTTCTTTTTAATGTTTTTTTGGTTTAATTATGATTTTTAGTCCCTCTGCTAAGCTGAAATTTGGAATTTAAGCCCTTTAATTTGTTAAAACTTGGTTTTTCTTACTTTTATAATGTTATTAGTCGGTGTAAATTGATATAGTTACTTGTTGGAGTTGAAGAGATCACATGGAATTTTTTGATTTTAAGAACAACTTTAGACATTGGACTGATATGTAAATTTGTTATTCTTTAAACATGGTTGACTATAGGCGTGAAGATAGAAAAAAAAAAAATTAGGAGGGCTAGAATTGAATTATAATTTCTTAGAGGAGGGCAAATGGCAATTTTAACGATATACTAATTTATATTTTTATAATTTTCCAAGGGACCCTAGAAGCAATATTATCATCTCCTCTTGCATTCGCCCTTGGTTGACTTAGAGTTTAACAGAAGTAGGGGCGAAGCCAGAAAATTACTTTAGAGGGAGCAAAAAATGAATAATAAAATTTTGAAGGATTAAAGAGCAATTTTACCATTATATTAACTTGTGATTTCATAAAATTTCAAGGGATTAAATAGCTAATTTACCGTTTTGGGGGAGGGGTGTAACGGAAGGAATTGACAGCATTATCAATTTGGACATACTAATGACATTATAAAAGTAGATTATAAAAGTAGGTGACCAGGTTGTGCTAAATAAAAACACATGGAATCTCAAACTTTAGTATAATAGAGGGACTAAAATCACAATTAGACCTTTTAATTTTTATTGCTTTCTTTGTCTAAATGCATCTTTTCACACAGAGTGTTCTAAATCCTGTTATTATTGAAAACTCATGAGATAATTTTTCATTTGTTCTAAGTCTAGTTGTGTCGTGTGTGGGATAAGTTTTGTTTGGACATAGGTTTCTTTAATTTTTTTATATATATTCCCATCTATATGAAGGATCTTTCGAGGGTTATATCTTCATATTCTTGTTAGTAAATGCATCAAACATGAGTGCCAAATATAAGTATTTCAAGAAAAACGAAGAATTGGAGCAACTAGCATTACTTATTGTGCTCTTGCCTCAATGTTATTCATATTATGTTGTTTTCTTACTTACGACAATTTTCAAGCGAATTTGCATTGGTCTAATTGGCTTCGTGCGTGTTTAAAACCTCAGGTAAGATTGATCATAAGTAAAGATATAAGTATTCGCTTGTGCAATTTCGTGGTTGTGCTATGATTTCGATTTTGTCCATGAGAAAAGTCTTTCATTGTGATTGTTTCGTTTAAATTTACTGGAGAATCGCAGATACTAGACCACGGCTGGTTGCCGGATCACCCGAAGGATACCCTGGACATGTAGACGGGAAGCCCCGAGACGCAAGGATGAATCATCCAAAAGGGTTAGCCGTAGATGATAGAGGGAACATTTATATTTCAGATAATATGAATATGGCAATCAGGAAGATAAGTGATGCAGGTTAGCAATGTCGACTATTGTTTATATGAGCCATTGTATATTCTTTTTCGATAAAAGTACCATAGAGGCCCTTGTACTAAGACTAAAATTGCATTTTACCCACTTTATTAAAAAAATAGACAAATTAATCATGTACGTTAGATTAAAAAACAAATTGGTTCTTTCTATTAAAAATTTCATCAATTTGTACCATTAAAAACTGGCGTGGTTAATGGAATAATTAGATAATAACACGTGGCATGTCGTGTTTACCTCATGTTGATATACAGGGACCCATTTTTAATAGCAGAAATTGATGAAATTTTTAATAGAATGACCAATTTACTCTTTGATCTAACAATCTAAAGGGACTAATTTGTCCATTTTTTGTGGAAAGCGGGCAAAATGTAATCCGACTCTTAGTATAGGGGCCTCTATAATACTTTTACCTTTCTTTTTCTTAAAAATATGAATGAGAATCCTGTGGTGAACTTTTACAGTTATTGTTATGCTAATTTCCATAATGTATGTCATATGATTGAAATCATCTTCAGGTGTTACAACGATTGCTGGTGGGAAATGGAACCGAGGAGGGAGACATGTGGATGGACCGAGTGAAGATGCAAAGTTTTCCGATGATTTCGATGTGGTCTATGTTGGAAGCAGTTGCTCCCTTCTGGTAATTGATAGAGGAAACCTAGCCATCCGAGAGATTCAACTACGTTTTGATGACTGTGCCTATCAATATGGAAGTGGTTTTCCTCTCGGTAAAACTAATCCCCCTTGGATTGGCCTTCGTTAGTTGGTATCGGAGCTTTATGCTAATAATTTTCTTTCATTGCAGGAATTGCCGTATTTATCGGTGCCGGATTCTTCGGCTACATGCTAGCTCTGCTGCAACATCGTGTAGGCACCATTGTATCATCCCAGAATGTGAGTATGCGGTATTTTACATATGATTGGCTACTATGTTCCTCCGAGTCTTCATTTTTCTTAGATATTCAATGCATATCCGAAATCTTATAAAAATTAGCAATTTTTTTATACACTCTTGAAGGATCAGGATTTGGTTAAAACGGATGCTACCTTGTCGAGTCTGTATCATAAACCCATGAAAATGGGCCGACCGCCTT
Organism: Gossypium anomalum; assembly: GCA_025698475.1. NCBI lineage: Eukaryota > Viridiplantae > Streptophyta > Magnoliopsida > Malvales > Malvaceae > Gossypium > Gossypium anomalum. The sequence continues at coordinate 1,605,371 of CM046959.1, forward strand.
TAATTCCGACCGAAGAAGAACAAGAGAAGCAAGACGAAGGCTTCTTCGGGTCCCTTCGGAAGCTTGTTCACAACGGTGGTGTTTCCATTTTGGAAATTTTCAGAAAGAAGTCACCGAGACTGCACCAACAACAACTGAACCATTCAATGCCTTGGCCACCACAAGAGAGCTTTGTGATACCGGATGAAGATGAGCCTCCACCAATTGATACCCGAGCCCCAACTCCACGGAAAACATATCCTTTCATGTCCAAAGATGCAGAAAAGATCCATCATTTGCGTCAAAGCCGAGTCTTCTACAACGGATGGGATGCCGGTCCACAGCAGCAGCAACACCATCGTTATCTGTTATCCACACCGCATACTTACCATGAGCAGAGCCATGAGAAAACCAATGAGATCATTTTCGGGGCAGTTCAAGAACGAGACCAGAAACGCGAATCTATGACCATAAAATCTGTCGACAACGGTAACAACAGTTATGATCATCAAAATATTCGCTCCCGATTGAATTCTTTCAATCGTGGTTATTAAATATATGACATAGATATGTAAGTACCTCATTGTAAATATTGGAACGCAAAATCCAAACCGGGTTTGGATATTATCTTTTAAGGATGATTGCATGACCCGAGTTAAAACTCCGGGTTCTATATATAGTAAGCTATTGTAAGGCTACTGTTATTATTATAATATTATTAGATTCAAACAATAATGTTCGGTTCGGTTTTTATTGAATTCGGTTTGGTTTTGATTAAGATATTATTTGATTAAAATAAATGGATTAAATTATAAATACGTGTATTTATTGCGTAAATAATTTGAGTCTGGTTTTTTAATAAAAAATAGCTTTAATAAAATTTAGTAGACCCCTTTTCTTTAATTAATAAGATAAAAATTGTTCATATAGTAGATATACGCACATATTTATAATATGATCATGTGTTATATACATGCTTCATATCATATTTGAGCTGCTACATTGACGGAATTACTCATATACTACCGATATTTTTAAGATCAATTAGAATGTTTTAATGCTTTGGACCAATTTAAAATTTGAATAAAAATTTGAGGATGTTTGAAGAAATTAACCCATAACGAATACTGTTTCAAGTCAAAAACTGGGTTTTCAATGGGAAGCCCGGCTGTGAAAACGATCTCTCCCAACAAGCGGTCAAGTTAAAATTTTTTTAAAAAAAAACTATAATTAAAATATATAATAAAATTTCATAAAATTCAAATATATGTTATTTTTAATAAATTAAGAATTTATAATTAAAATAGATAAAAGTAATTACAAAATTAAAATAAAAGCTTTTTAATAAGCTATTTTTTTCTAATATCACACATGATTTTAGGGATTTAAGTTATGTAATTTATTAAAAAATATAATTTTTTTGGATATAATTAATATAAAGTAATATTATTCAAAATTAATAATATAATAAGCAATAAAATAAATATTAATTTACTTAAAAGTTTTTTTAAACCCGTACTTATATATAATATAAATTCGAAGTATATTGAGATGAGACGAGATGGATTTACTCTAAACTCAATTTGACACTAAAATTTCTTTAATGAAAAATTTCAATCTTGAACCCGGTTTTCTAAAAAAAAAAAAAAACCATCCTTGAAACCCAAGGATTTGGAGATTTCATGCTGCATGGTCAAAAAGACAGTAGCCCAGCAACTTCCTGAGAAGAGCTTTTAAGGTCAGCAGGAAAACAGTGGTAAAAAAAGACCAAGAATTTCAAGCCTGCTTGATCCCCAAGCAAAATATTCGCTTTATAAAGTTCCCACAAACACATGTTGTGCAACAAACCATATAGCATCAATCAATTCAAAAAAGCAAAACAGGAAACTCAATATCTCTTCATTGGGTTCTCTTTTGATTTATTTTTTTCAATAGAGTTTAAACCTGAGATGAGCAAACACGAGAAAGAGAGGTCGTCGTGGGCATCGTTTTTAAGGTCGATGCTGTCTTCATGTTGCCGTCCGTTCTCAAAAGATACTAAATTCGAAAGCACGAAAACTGTGGAACCGAGTGGCCCCAACGCTAAAATGGTTGCTGCGGCTAAACATTTTAGCCATAGAGTACACCTTGGATAGTTCACTTCCAGCATTCTCACAACTCAAACATAGCACCAATGGGGATTTGGCGGTGGCAAATAAGCAAATCAAAAGCAAGTCTTAAAAGCCCTAAACAAGGCCGCTTGGTTGCATTTGTACAGCATGTAGGGTTTATTTTGATGTTTATATCTTTGGGATTTTACAATGTTTTTAGATGCAGGCAAGTGGTAAAACCAGTCAGACTGTCGATTTGCCGATCCGACTAATTAGATTAAAAAATATTTAAAAATTAAAAATAAAAATTCGGGTCAATCGGTACCTCAATCGATTTTTGATCCGACTTGTCAGTCTGGCTCAAACATCATTGAAATTTTAAACATTTGCAAGAATTTGATTACTTTGGTGAGTAAGGGTACACATCTTTTTTTTTTTTTTTGATAAATTGATCATGTTTGTAAGTTCAAGTCTCACTTATTATAAATTATGTATAGGTTTTTAGTCTAAATTTTATTTTGATGTGTAGGTCTTTTGTATATTTGTTCTAGTCTAACTTCGAATAGATTCTAGTTATTAGTCAAATAGTGCTTTGTAATGATTAATTATAGTAAATAAATATAATGAATCTCATCAATATTAAAATTTCAATAATTATACTAAGAAAATAATGATTAATTTTTTTTTCTAGCTATGTGAAATATGTGTCCAAAATTTGATTTTAAAGTTCAAGATGAAGGAGAAGGTAAAGATATCTATGAGTACTTGGATTCTCCGGAAGTTGTTGACAGTGGTAACTCTACTATGTCAAAATCTGTAAACGAGACTAGAAAGAGGAGGAAGACCTTATTAGGATAGTAGGAGTGCTTGGTGATATAGGTTAGAGTCCCCACTCAACAATCTAAGCAAGAACATTGTGACCAAAGCAATGGTTGTGCAAACATATGAAACCTTGTTGGAGGAATTGTCCAAATTTGAAGGATTGACTGAAAACGAAGTAATGGTCCCTTCAAGTAAATTCACCAAAGATGTCGGATGTATGCTAGTGTTCTTCAGTGTTCCAGCTCACTAAAGGATATCTTAATGACGAGTAGTTCTAATATTAGAATGTTTATGTTGTCAAACACACGAGTTTTTGGATATTATGTTGAACAAACTTACCAATATCGTTAAATTTGCAATTAATAAGTGGTGAGAATTATTCAGGGATTGAACTCGAGATTGATGTCAATTAAAGACTTAAAATATAAGTATTTTTTTATTCCACTTATAGTTAAGTCAATTAATACTCACAACTTTTGATTTTCCTTATCAAATTGAAAATCGATTTCACATTTCTTTACTATAAACCCCCTAGTTTTAAATTCATGAAATTTTTTTCTAACAATTTTCAATTTCTTCAATTTGGTTCCTAATGTCATCAATCAACTATATAGCTTAATTGAATTTTTTAATCAATTTCCAATAATTTTCGCTACTTTTTAATTTAGTCCTAACATACTCAAAACTCATACTTCAAAATCTCATCAAAATCAAGCTTAATTTCACTAAATGATAACTTGAATTTAATTTAATAATTTAATATTTTTGGTTAAATTTTGCAATTATAGTATAATTTTTCCTATTAAATCAACATAAGAGAGAGTTTGTCGAAGTTTGTACTTTTCGAATTTTAAATTTTAAATCAAGATTAAATAATAACTGTAAATTTTATAAAGTTTTATTATTTTTAAAATTTGATTAGTGACTATATTATTTTCACATGTGTAATATCATGTCAGCTTATTAGTTTTACATATTACTCATACAAATTATAATGATTAAGAATGATCCAATCGAAAAACATGAATTATATCAATAATTTTATGCATAATACAATAGTAACAACAAATCTTAACTGATTGGATTTAATTGCTACAATTTGAATTTGGACCAAAATTTAAAAACTTGAAAAATATAAGGACTAAAATTAACTAATTCAAAAAACGATGACCAAATCCACAAGTTACGTAAAATATAGGGATTAATAGCAAAATTGGACTGCTATATTTTGATGAAAGAATTTCATTGGTATCTTTTAAGTTCCAAATTTGGGGTTAACATGAAATAATTAGAGACCAATCTCTAGTCATTTTCATGACAACAATAGCATATTTCAAAATAAATAATCATAAAGCTTTAGCACCAAAAGAAAGTGAATGAAAGCACCCTTTCAACGGCAACTCTCAAATCTCAATCACCTTAAAGAAAAAAAAAAACCACCCACTTCTTGTGTAATTTTCGTGTTATAATAGTGTTTACGGTATATTGAAATTCGAAAGACGAGTAAAATAATACATAAATTTTGATACATTCATGTAATTTTCTTATATAGTGTAATTATATATATGATATGATTCAAGTAATGGAACCTTTTGTCATAATCTAAAATCGTTTTCTTTGAGCCAATTTAGTCTTAGCTCGATTGATATGGGCATGAGTTTGAGTTTGCTGAAGCGCATTATCCTCCTATTTATGGGTTAGGGAGGGGCTATCGGTAGTTCTAGGCATTATGTCAAATAGAGCAGATATAGTCAGAACCTATAATGAGATTATTCAAAAATAAATCGTTTTCTTTGAATACCCATAGGTCCATCAAGTTATTGCTAGCTTAATATGGATTAATCGATAATCATTTTGTAAAGTGCATTCTTTTATGTATTAAGATATGAGTTTGAATATGAAAAGATAAAGTTTGAAGTTTAAAAAGAAAATGTCGAGGGATTGTGAGTGTCTAAAGAAGATAATTTTGACTTGCGCCTATGATCGAAATCATGAATTGTTTTTTTCAAAATTGTTAGAATTGAATTATAAATTTTAAAGATGTCAAAATATAAATTTATCATCATATTAACTTAAAAGTTTGCAATTTCAAGAGAGATTAAATTATAAATTTACCATTTCTTAAAGGAGCTAAAGTTAAATTATAAACTTTTGAGGATCTAAAATGTAATTAACAAATTTTGAGGCAAAGGCTCCTCCTTACCTAAAAGATAGGTATGTAACATAAAAGAGCAAAACCTAATACTGGCAACAATGGCGAATCTAACGGGTAGGTAATGGACTTAGACCTCTCTAAATGGTAAAATTGCTTTTAAATTATTTTAAAAATTATGAAATTATAAATTAGTACAATGGTAAAATTGTCTTTTACTCCTAAAAAAATTATAATTCAATTTAAGTCCCTTAAAACTTATTTTTACCTTTGCACCTTAAGAGACTTAGGCCTTCTTTAGAAGGATGGTGACTGTGATGCGGTAGAATCTTTACCTCACAGTTATAGTAATTAATTTCATCACCACCGTTATTTTTAACTTTACTGAAAGTAAACGCACTGTCCATCCAAACTAAGCTGAATAATTTCAAATTATACATTCAAGAGACACTTCGAGAAATCAGTTGATTCGCGACAATACCATATTTAAAATTATGGGTTGTAATCAAAATTAGGTAAGCCAAAGCAAATACCAACCTCTTTTATTTTTCACACATTCCATCACCCTTTTTCTTTTCCTTCAAGCACATCCCTCCTGTTGTTGTTTGAGTATTTTCTAAAACTAAACCTCACTTGCTCGATACGTACTCTTTCAAGAGATTCTTCAAATATCTATAGCCTCATCTTTAAACATCCATAAGAACCCATTGCCATCTCTTAATATTTTCTCAATCTTTAAGCTTTTTTTTTTTAATCCGTTTTCTTCTGTTCTTCATCATTATTATTGTCATGCACGTCAACTGTTCGACAAATTGCCTGTTCCATGTAATATAAACGAAAAAACAAAAAAACTCAAATCATCGAATTATAAAAACAATGCCTTTCGGTTTAGTTTCAGCTTGGAATAAGCGTCGAAGAAGCAAATCCCAGGATCATACTGACCCATGTATGTTATTTTTTGTCCTTGAACTATGATATAATTAGATTTTTATATGTATTTTGTTGCTTACCTACTTTTTGTTTTGTTCACAGGGGTTTATAAACCAGTTGAGTGTTGGCAAATTGATGAAAATCATGCATCTAGGCCGATGAAAAGACGCCATGGATCATCGGTTTTTACTCTTAAGGAGATGGAGGAAGCAACGGGTTGTTTCAGTGATGAGAATCTGCTTGGGAAAGGAGGGTTTGGTCGAGTTTATAAGGGCACTCTTAGATCAGGAGAGGTATATTTTTATGATCTTGGTTTCAGTGGCAAATTCCAATTCGTTATTTTAAGACAAATCGGCTCGACTTATTTGAAAATTTTTCATTCAGTTCGACTCAACTTGATTAAACACTCACCCCTACTCAGTAAAGAAACAAAATTTGCTCTTTTTGTGTGTATTGTTTATAGGTTGTCGCAATAAAAAAAATGGACCTTCCAGCATTCAAAGAAGCAGAAGGCGAACGTGAATTTCGTGTGGAAGTAGATATCTTAAGCCGACTCGACCATCCAAATTTGGTGTCTTTGATTGGTTATTGTGCTGATGGGAAGCATCGGTTCTTAGTCTATGAATACATGCAAAAAGGGAACTTGCAAGATCATTTAAATGGTGGGTTTCGATTTAAATAATATTTTTTTAAAAAATTTAGGGACTTAGATGAACGGTGCGTTTACTTGTAGTTAGTGTAAAAACAGCAATAAGATTAAATATTGTAGCGATATTATAGGGTGAGATAAAAAATAAGCTAAAAACACCGCCCATCCAAACCCACCCTAAATTTAATTATAAAATATATAAACATTTTTAAATATTATGAACATAGGTCAGATTAGGCCGAAAACGATTTTGGGTTTGACAAGTTCCTGTATTATAGGAATTGGTTTAAATTACTCTCTATATGATTAAAATGAATAAAGTTAGTTCATGTATTAGTCAAAAAGAATCAAATAATGATAAATTTTAATAGAGTTAAGATTTGTTGTTCCGTTAAAATTTAGTCATATTCAATTCTTTTTATTAGTACGGAGATTAAATTGACCTATTTAATAATAAAAAAGATTGAATTAAACTAATCTTTATAATATAGAAACTTGATAAGTACTTTGATTGATTAAAAAGTATTTACGGAAGTAAATCGGAAAGTTATTTATTGAGTGCTTTTTTCGAAAACAATTTTTAACCGTAACAACAATAGGTATTGGGGAAACAAAAATGGATTGGCCTTCAAGGTTGAAAGTGGCACTTGGTGCAGCTCGGGGGCTTGCGTACCTCCATTCAAGCTCTGCCGTTGGAATTTCAATTGTTCATAGAGATTTCAAGTCCACCAATGTCCTTCTCAATGCCAACTTTGAAGCCAAGGTAAGAGTATGATAGCGGTGGATAGAAGCTTTCATAGGTAGTATCAGATTGGATTCGAGCCGGATTATCAATATCATATATAATTATTTAAGTTAGTTTAACTCCAAATATAAACTTCAATTTTTATCGAAATTTGTTCAGATTTGTAAATTGTTAACTCAAAGTTCATTTTTAGATTTACCTGTATTAATTTAAAAAATATTATTTTTATTTAATGATTAGTAATTATATATACAAACATTTTTACTACAATTAAATTTTTTTTTCTTTTCTAAATTTCTGAACATAAATTGCTTAACACATTTTTTTAATTTACATTATATTATAACATATTTAGTTTTCATATAATACAAATTACATAAACATAAAATAAATGAAGAAAAAACCAACCATAGACTTTGGCATCCTAAATTTTGAAAATTTCCATTATGCCCTTTAAAGTTTTAAAAAAAATTAATTAAGCTCTCTAAAATTTTTGGAAAATTTCATTAATCCTCTCAAAATTTTAAAATTTTATTGACTCTCAAAGTTTTAAAAAATATTTAATTAAACCTCCCAAAATTTTTTAAAATTTTTATTAGACCCTTCAAAACTTAATGAAATGTTTTGCCATTGATTACAAAGTTAAAAAAACGAGTCAGGATTGAACTTTGAATATTAAAGTCCAAATCCTACTCATATTGCAAACAAGCTTAATTATTTTTGCCGAAGTTCATTTTTTAAACCTGGTATTTCTGTCTAAATCTTCTTAAATAACATACAAAATTTTAAGCTTAGACGAATAACTCTACCGTTGAACAAGTTGTAACTGACCCCAACTTTGCCATTGTTTCCTACAGATATCTGATTTTGGACTGGCCAAATTGATGCCAGAGGGTCATGACATTTATGTGACAGCCAGAGTTCTTGGAACATTTGGTTACTTTGATCCTGAATATACATCAGTATGCTTCCTTTTTATGCTTTAAAATTTTACGGTTTTTTTAACCAACAAAAATTAAAAGTCACGAATCTCAAAAGGATATTCATGAACCGTAAAACAGATATGAAGAGAGCTCATGAATTTTGCTTTTTTTTGGATGACAGACGGGTAAACTAACTTTACGCAGTGATGTTTATGCATTCGGAGTGGTTCTTTTGGAGCTTTTAACGGGGCGCAGAGCTGTTGACATAAACCAAGGACCAAATGATCAAAACCTTGTACTCCAAGTTCGTAAACGTCACTTCTTCATTTTTTCAAAAAAAAAATCTATTAATGTCTGACACTCATGTTTAATACATATTTAGTTAATATGAAAATATGACGATCCAAAACTCTCTAAATACATTAAAAAAAAAAGAATAATTGAACATTTCCGTCTTAGCCATATCAAGCGGTTGTGAATCTTGGTAATAAGTTTTGGGGGCAAATTAAAATTTTTGGAGGTTTAATGAAATTTTTTAAAAATAAGGGATCTAATCAATTTTTTAAAAAATTTTGAGGATATAATGAGAATTTTCAAAAATTTTAAACACCTGATGAAAATTTTCAAAAATTTGGGAGCCAAGGTCCCCTGGCTCCCATTACCATCCGACCCTATGGTCGGGTTTGAGTAACTCAGAATGCAAACAGAATAATAAGTTGGTGATACATATTTCAGGTTAGGCATATACTGAATGATCGAAAGAAGCTACGTAAAGTGATCGATCCAGAGATGGCTCAGAGTTCATACACCATTGAATCTATAGCTATGTTCGCGAACTTGGCATCCCGTTGTGTCCGTGTTGAGAGCGGAGAGCGGCCGTCGATGCCGGAATGTGTGAGAGAACTCCAACTTATTTTCTGCGCAAATGCAAAAGGCCTAGGCATGGGTTTTAGGATGCGGTAAAGAGTTTAAAGAATTGAGAAAATACAAAGTTTTTTTAGCAGCACTGAAATTGTATCATATGTATATATATATATATATATGATACAAAGTTTAAAGAATTATGAGCAAAACAATGTATTATCACTGTGCCAAATTGGTATCGAAAGATATCCGTATAGGATCTGTAGACATCTAATTTTGTTCGAGATTGTTCACTAAGTGATAATATATTTTAATATGTTTAATTGTAGTCTAGCATCACTTGGTTGTTTGTCAATGTTTTGCTTATTGGAGCCAAATGCATGCATTTATAATTTGTATACAATATTGTGAAATATAAATAAAATTGTGAACAAATTGCTCTCTTTTGCTCTTTAATTCCTTTCACCAATAAATGCCTAAAAATCATAAAAGGTTTATTTAAGATTATAAGTTGATTATCGATTGAGTCTTAGCATAATTGGTATCGGCATTATTACTAGTGTAAGAGGGCGTAAGTTCGAATGTGCCGAAATATATTATCATCTTATTTCATATGAAAGAAAGTAAATAAATAAGAAAATATTATAAGCTCATTAATGATTAAGGCTCGATGGCGTAGTTAAGAATTTTGAATAGGGGTTAAGTTAAAAATTTAAAGATGTAAATTTAGTCCTCCTATTTTTTAAAATTGTCAGTTTTAATTTTTAAATTTTCTAAAATTTGAAATTTCGGTCTCAACCTAAATACTCACAATTAAATCCATTTGGTTAAATTCTGGTATTACTCTTGTACTATGTACAAAGTTGTAGATTTAGCCCATTTTCACCAATTGAATCATTATCAATCTCTATATTTTTCAAAATTCAAAATTTTAATTTTGACTCAAAACGAGAGTTCGTTAAGTCTATTTTTTTGTAAGTAATATATAAAAATAGCATGTTAACATACGTTAATTTCAAATTTTAAAAACTACAGTAATTTAAAATAATCAAATTAAAATATACACACTAAATACATTGCTTTTGTATAGTATAAGGACTAATAGTGATATTTAACCTTTTTGTAGACATGTATAGCATTAAGTGCTTACTAAGCAGCAGGCACGTAAGGAAGAAAGCAAAGAAACAGTCATGGAAATGGAGTTAAAGGCTTAAGAGAGTGGCACCTGTTTTAATTTGGTCAAGACAATTGTTGTTTATTACAACGATTTTGAATTCTCCCTATAGATTAGTTGGCTTTTTGCCCCAGTCTTCAAAATTCATAAATTAGATTCCTTTTTTTCATGTTTTCATTTTTTTGACTCAAAAAAGTTCCAACGTTTTTTGTAGAACCCATTTTGGTTCTTGTTGAAGAACACAATTTGGGGACTTTATATAGTGTTTTTAAGGGAAGTAAATCTGACCCAAAGTGCCAAAACAAGCCGAGAGCTTAAAACCAGTTGAGCTATGGGGGTTACAAGTCCACTCAAAGGCCATTCTAACTCTTATTCTTTAAACAAGAAGCTCTTTTTGCCTTTTTCTGTTTATGCCGCTTATGCCCTTTTTGCTATTCTTCTCATAGCTCTCTTTCGCTTGAATTTTCACCCTTTCTCATCTTCCGTTAACCAATCTCCTGTATCTTTCTCCAAAGGTACACTGTCAATGTCATTCATTTGTTTTTTTGGGTTTTCGGTATTGGATTAGGTGTGTTTATTGTTGCTCACATGTGTTTGTTTATTTGCCGCAGAGGGGAATGTTTATGAAAATCCATGTAACTACAGCAATGGGAAATGGGTGCATGACAGGGATGGGCCTTTATACAATGGCACAACCTGTGGTACAATCAAAGAAGGTCAAAATTGCATCTTACATGGCAGACCTGACTTGGGTTATCTTTATTGGAGATGGGAACCAAGGAAATGTAGGCTTCCAAGGTTTGATCCCAACACTTTCTTGCGCTTACTTAGAAACAAGCATATAGCTTTCGTTGGTGATTCAATGGCTAGGAACCAATTGGAATCACTTCTTTGCATGTTAGCTACTGTCTCTAAGCCAAACTTGGTTTACACAAGTGGGGCAGATAACAAGTTCCGTAGATGGCATTTTGATTCTCATAAAATTGTTGTATCAGTTTATTGGTCACCATTTCTAGTTAGGGGTGTTGAGAAATCAAAAACTGGTCCAAATCATAATGAAGTGTATGTGGATAGTGTTGATGAGAGGTGGGGAGCTGATTTGGTTCATATAGATATGATTGTATTATCAATAGGTCATTGGTTTCTTCATCCAGCTGTTTATTACGAGAGTGGTTCAGTATTATGTTGCCATTACTGTAATGGACTAAACCATAGTGAGATAGGGTTTTATGGTGTGATGAGGAAGGCTATAAAGACCGCTCTTAAGACCATAATTGAAAGGAAAGGGGCCAATAATGGTGATGGGATTGATGTATTCCTCACCACGTTTTCACCTTCGCATTTTGAAGGCCAATGGGATAAGTTTGGTGCGTGTCCGAGGACAAAACCTTATAGGAAAGGAGAGAAAAGGGTTGAAGGGATGGATGCAGAGATGAGAGCTGTTGAAGTTGAAGAAATGGAAACTGCTAAGCAAAATGCTAAGAAGTTTAAAGGTAGGTTGAGATTAGAGACATTGGATGTAACCAAATTGTCTTTACTTAGGCCCGATGGTCATCCGGGCCCATACATGTATCCGTTTCCGTTTGCTAACGGGGTTCACGACCGAGTTCAAAACGACTGCATCCATTGGTGTCTACCAGGTCCTATAGATACTTGGAATCAAATAATGTTACAAGTTATTCGGAGATGGAATAGTCAATCAAGGAGAGGAGTGAGGCTGATACCATAACCATATCATATATCGCTAGGTCTTCGGTTTCAGCGTTGTGGGGATGTAAATGTTATAAGTGTGAAATGTATAGAGGAATTTTAAAGATCATTTGCAGTTATTTTATTTGTTTTATAGGTCACACTTCATTGGGAAATTGTGTGTGTGTGTGTGTGTGAGAGAGAGAGTTTGTGTTAGGCTTGAATCTTGACTACCATTTTGGTGTAGGGAATTTGATTATGTTCTGTGAGGGTTTATGCAGAGAAATTTATAAAATTTTACTTGTTGATTTCATAGCATTGAGTGTTTGGTATATGTTTTTGTAAAATTGGTATTTGTTAATGTGTTAAAAGATGTTGAATTTATATATATATATATATATTTGCATGTACTAGGGATATGTGTAGGGGTGAAGCCAAAAATCTTAGTTGAGGGTGGAGATAAAATTATAAACTTTTGAGGGGCTAAAACTTAAAAGGATTAAATTACATTATTATTATTTTTGAGAGGCCAAAAATAAAAAAATTTCATTCAATTAAGAACTAGAGGGCTTAAATTAAATGTTTGAGGGGCTCAAGAAAAAATCTTCTACTTAACCAAAGGGGTCAAGGCTCCCAAATATATATGATTTTAATATAAATATATTAATTAATATAATGGAAAAATTACTCTTTAATTCTTATTAAAATTTATAATTTCATTCTGTCTCTCAAATTTTTTTTTCTAACTTCATCTCTAGTGAATTGGATTATTAAACATACCATAACGGATTATATTTTCAATGATCGGATGCAATGCTCTCCAAACGAGCTAGTTTTTTGGGGGGACTTCCAAACTAATTAGTTTCGCTTGTTGCTTTGTAATTTTACTGTAAAAGTACTATGGAAATCATTATATTAAGAGTCGGATTATATTTTATTTTTTTAACAAATTAGTTTATATACGTTAAATCAAAGAGTAAATAGTATTTCTATTAAAAATTTCTTCTCTGATTATTCTGTGAGTCATACTAGTTTTTAATAGTAAAAAATGAGTGAAATTTTTAACAGTAAAGACCAGTTTGTTATTTAATTTAACGTGTAATATTTTTTGAATAAAATAAATAAAATGTAATCCGATTCTAAATATAAATGTCTGTATATTACTTTTACTGCAATTTTATTTATGTAAATTTAGAATTTGTTTAAAAAAATCCCTTGTGTCTTTCTCTGGCTTCGCCCTGGTTGTTTCCAACTCATCAAATCAAAATCAGCATGCAATCCGATTTAATATTTAATAATTAACCTTATAACATGCATGCGAATAATATAAATGTGAGGCTACCTTCACTTTAATAGACATCGGGCGGGGTTACCATTTGTTCTAATATTCTTATTATAATTTTACTTTGGTTGGATCCAAAATTAAAATATTAATTTATTTGTTTTGAATTTATGCTAGATTAAATTTTAACAAAAATTTACGGACCAACAATTTTTTTCAATTTGACTGTTTGTAACACTTCATACTTGATTTGATCGTAGGATCCGATTACGTGATGTCACATTACGTTGTCAAAATAACTCAAACTATCTCATTTAATTAAGAATTTGAATCATAATTGCCAACGTCTCAACATTTATATACATGGCAAACTCAATTGCGAATATTTATCACATTTTCCAAATATTACCAATTGAGTCCATTATTCAAAGTTTATATGGAAAGATATCATTCGATGCATAGTCATATTGATTATAATGATTAATTAGTCTATGGAAGTAAATTGAAATTGAATTATAGAAACACAAAATTGAAATTGAATTATAGAAACACAAATCGCAAAAGCTAAACGATGTCTGATTTTTCTTTTCCTTTCGCTTTTGACGTTTCAGTAATACTTTTATAGTAAACGTCGATAATGGCAATAGAATGATTGCAAAATAAGAAAAATAAGAATACAGATTTTACGTGGAAACCCTTTCAAGAAAGAAACTCACGGGCAGAGGAGAATAAATTCACTAATGTTGAAAAGCGAATGATACAAGAGGAGTTTCGACTACATTTATTTAATGGTTGAAAAACCCTATTCTAATCAAAATCAAATAGAAGAAGTGTAGTTTTATACGGATTCTATTTGTGTAGCATGGAACGGCCCTTGGCCTCTCGCACCCATAAATCCCCTTATTTTATCATTGTATTTATTTATTCAACAAGTGACGGGATTGAAGTCACACAAATTCTAACAAATACAATTACGAAAACGTCATTAATCACATAATTCAATCAAATCAAACATGACTGCATTTAATTCAACCTATTTCACTATAATCTTAATTCATAAAAGCTTGCATGAATATTAACCTTTAAACCCAACATTCTTATGAGTGTAGTTATCCCTCCCCAATTCTTAAATAAAAAAATAATATACTTCAGCGTATTCGAACTCACATCCTCTTACATTGACAATAATATCCATACCAACTGAGCTAAGACTCAATCGACATATATATAATATATATACACTTAGCTTAATGAAATGATTAATGGCAAATTTAATCTATTAATAATACACTATTACTTATATATTACAACCATATTAATAGTAATTTCATTCCACTAACCCAAAAGTGAGTTGGTCTAATTATTCTATAGTCCCTAACTTAATTTCCAACAAGTCCCTTCTTATTTCTTAAATAAAAAATTAATAACGATTACGTTTTTATAATTTAGTCCCTATACTAAAATTATCAATAGAATCATTTGAATTTTACTAAATAATTTAATCCATCATTATCATAAACAGTATATAAATTTGCAATTTCAAAATTAATCATTTTGTGTTAGCAATTCAATTCCAAAATAAGGTTTTTTCGATACCAGTAGATATTGAATAGTTACACTGCTCAAGTTGAAAGTCTGATATAAGACCATGATCTCATGTATTTTATTGATGGCACTTTTGAACTACCACAAAAAACCATTACTATCAACAATGAAGTTGTCTCCAACCCAAAATACAAACTAATTTTTTTCGTCTGGAAAGCGGTGAAACGCATTCTTTGTTACTTGAAACAAACCTCCAGCTATGGCCTTCGGTTCACTCACCATACGGATCCAAATCTTTATATGTACTCAAACATCAACTAAGCTCATGATCACATTAATTGTAGTAGGTACGACATTGATCCTCAAAAAGCCAATCTACCATTACTTGCTCCTCCACTGAAGCTAAACATCGAGCGGCCGCAACTATTGCCTCTGAAACTCTTTAGGTTATGAATCTAGTAAAAGAACTCAAACTTTTGCTATTCAACAACATTTCATAGTGAACATCCGATTTCATATAACAAAAATGAAAGCATCTTGAGGTGAATTTACATTTCATTCGTCATTATGTTCATTGAAAAAATTCAAATGTCACTCCCATTTCTATTGTTGCTCAAAATGTTGATACACTTACAAAAACATTATACAAAACATTTTTGAAAAAACGTAATATATTTCGCTATGTATAAAAAAATAATGAAATTCGAATCTAAATACTTAAAACACTTTCGATCTTTGCCATAGTAGCGAGAAGTCGGAGTTATTTATTTTAATTATTTCTCAAAAATATTTTAATTTACTATTTTTTTTCCACATTAACTATAATTTACTTGAATCTCAACCAATGCATGCCCACAATATCTTGAGTGTACCCAAAAAAGAAAAAGAAAAGCCATCAGAAATCTGAAACTGACCAAATTTAATGCTAATATTAATGAAAAAAAAAGGTTCCCCAATCACCTTTTTCTATTTAATTCTCATTTCTTAATCACCCATTTGTCGATCCACCATAGCTTAGATTCAGAGCAGAAAGGTATATTTACAATTTACAACTGCATTCCATTGTTGAATTTGCAGACATGGTTAAGGAAAAAAAAAGAGGGTAATTATTATATATATATTCAGTATTACTTAAGGACCTAAGGTGAAAAAACAAAAAAGAAACTTCATTGGTGTAAGGAAAGAAAAAAGCTTTCTTCTTTACTTGGTCAGAAAGCTCAGAATTAGCTTTATTCATTTTGATTTGCTCCCCAAATTTTAATACTATTTTCCCTTTCTTTTTCTTCTTTCACACTATATATAATTAAGGTTAAATTGCTATTACTCTCTATACTTTGTAAAAGTTATGGATTTAGTCTTTATACTTTAATTTGATCAATTTTAGTCCTTGTAATTCTTAAATTTTAAGATTTTAATCATGACTCAAACTAGTCAGTACTGTGCGTAAAATTGTAGATTTAATCTATATTCTTCAATTGAAATCATTCTGAATCGTAAATTGGAATCATTCTAAATCGTAAATGATAATCGTTAATCTATTAATTAGATTTTTATTGAGTAATATGTGGAAATAACAAGTTGACATGAGGCATTACAAATATGATAATCTGATTGTCGTATCAGATTTTGGAAATATCATAATTTAATAAATTTAACCGTTACCATTCAGTAAGGACTGAAATTTTAGCAAAATACAAGTACTAATAGCAGAATTTAACATATGGTTAATAGAGTAATTTAAGCTTACTTTGGTAAAGGTGACGGTGGACAGATGCTCTTTTTTTTTTTTTTTTTTTTCCTTCACCTACTACAAAAACTTTAGCTTTACGTGATTGAAGAAACAAAGGTATGTATGTGAATATTAAAATAAGTTTAGAAATTCAAAAAAGAAAATCCTTTTGGTTCAAACTTCAAACACCATACAGGAAGTTTTTGCCCTTTTGCCCCTTTTTTCCTCTTCACACTTCACTTTTTTACACTCTTATTTTTTTAATTCTTTCTTTTTGACCCCTCAAGTTGCTTCCTTTTTTTTTTCTCATTGGTGTGTAAGTTTAAGCTCATTCCCCCCATTAGTTTGTGTCATCACCTTTTTATAGTTCCTCTCATTTTGATTCTGGGTTTTACTTGTTTCCTTCATTTTTGTGGTTTAGGTGATTTGGGTCTTTTTTTTAGAGTTTGGGTTTGATAAAGTTTTGATTTTCATAAGGTTTGTAAGTAATGGCCGGCGGTGGAGGTGGTGGTGGTGGTGGCGGAGGAGGAGCTGCGCCACCACCAAAGCAAGAAGAGCTACAACCACATCCAGTGAAGGATCAATTACCTAACATTGCTTATTGCATTACTAGTCCTCCTCCTTGGCGTAAGTTCTTTTTTTTTTCGTTTTTTGTTCTTCATTGTTTGAGCTTGTTTTTGAATGGTTTGATCTATATGATCTACATTTTCCATTTCTGGTTTTGTTTTTCATTGCATGTTTCGCTAGTTTTATGTACAAGTAACATGACCCCAATGTGTTGCTATCGATAAAAGTATTATAGAGTAACTTGCCTAAAAGTAGTATTCATTTTGCTCCCTCTATTCAGAAATGGACAATACGGTAGATTAAAGCGTAGAATAATATCATTTTATTAAAAATTTCGTCAATTTTTACTATTAAAAATTGATCCGTATTTATGTGAGCATGTAGTATATATGACGTGTTACTATTTGATTAATTTATTGGTCACGCCGATTTTTAAATGTGGAAATAAATTATTCTTTTGACAAAAAAATTCAATTTTTTCTATGCAAACAGACACTTAGTAGGAGATGGCATTAGCCTCTCAAAATGATAAAATTGCCTAGTAGACCTTTTAGAATTTAAAAAATTACAAGTTTTTATCATGATAAATTACACTTTTCTTCTCAAAATTTATGAAAGCAATTTTCTAGTTTCACCCATAACCATAAACTCCATAAACTCCGAAATAATTAATTTTTATATACCATAAAACGGACATTAAGGAACAAAAATATCTCTTCAACATTGCTTTTACATTCAAGTCTTATAATTGAATCAAAATATCTTTTTGTTGGTCTATCATTGCAGCTGAGGCTATATTATTGGGTTTTCAACATTACTTGGTGATGCTTGGGACAACTGTTCTTATACCAACATCTCTAGTTCCACAAATGGGAGGTGGAAATGTATGTTTTTATTATTACATTCAATTAGTGTTCTTCATGTTTTTGGTGTTTTTATTTTTTAGTGAACTATACCCAAGGTTATTAAACTATTTGAATGTTTTAATTTTAAGTCACTGAACTATTAAAGGGTGCTGTTAAGTTCAGTGACCATTTTGTAATTTTTTGAAGTAGATTGACCAAACCATAAACTTACTAATAATTTAGTGACCATGGGTTTAGTTTATCCCTTTTTTGTGTGCTTATGTGCTTCACCATTGTGTACGATTCATTGTATTAGGAAGAGAAAGCCAAGATGATCCAAACATTGTTATTTGTAGCTGGTGTGAACACATTGTTTCAAACGTTTTTCGGTACCCGTTTACCGGCAGTGATCGGAGGTTCATATACTTTTGTCCCAACGACAATCTCGATCATCTTGGCCGGCCGGTATAGTGATATTGTGAATCCCGAAGAGGTTTGCCTTTTTCAATATGGTCCTATAGCTTTTGTAGTGTTATATGTAATGTAAATCCGAAAAAAATTTGAATTGGACCGGCTTTGATCGATGAATATGCAGAAATTCGAGAAAATAATGCGTGGAATACAAGGTCCTCTTATTGTTGCTTCGACTCTTCAGATTGTTCTCGGGTTTAGTGGCCTTTGGCGTAATGTTGCTAGGTGAGCTAAAAGCATTGCTTGTGGTTTAAGTAAATAATTTCTATTCTGCTCTGTTGTGCTACCTTTCGATACAAGAAAGGTAACGATATGTGTGATTGTAGTCATCATGTTCTATTTAGTGTTTGATTGGAGACTTGTGGTAGCTTCGTTTGTTTGTTTTTATACCCTTTTGATGCTTATACAGGTTGTTAAGTCCGTTGTCTGCTGTTCCGTTAGTTGCTATGTCCGGTTTTGGGCTCTATGAACTCGGTTTTCCCGTAGTACGTATCAACATCTTCTACAATGTCACCGTAAAATTGCTTGCTCGATTTCTTGTTTTCTTAAGTCCAGTCCACCTCTTTTGTAGCTCGCGAAATGTATAGAGATCGGGTTGCCACAGATCGTCCTTCTCTTAATTTTCTCACAGGTAGTTTCGATGCTCAGCAATAGTGACACTAAATAGGTTGATAATTTTGTTGGATCGTAACGAACACCTCGATGAGTTTATTGCAGTATATACCTCATATGGTACGCGGGGAACGGCACGTGTTTGATCGTTTTGCTGTCATATTCTCAGTCGTGATTGTTTGGATATATGCTCACCTCCTCACTGTTGGTGGGGCATATAAGAACACCGGACCTAAAACTCAATTAAGCTGTCGAACCGATCGTGCCGGGATTATAGGTGCTGCTCCTTGGTAAGGCTTTTTTTCTCAAGGCAATATAATCTTACGGTATACGGACCCTATCAATTATGAAATTATTACTGAATGGTGATAGGATAAGAGTTCCATATCCGTTTCAATGGGGAGCTCCTTCATTCGATGCCGGAGAATCTTTTGCTATGATGGCAGCCTCGTTTGTCGCTCTAGTAGAGGTTCGTTTCTTCGTTTTCGTAATCTCAATATCCATTTCCTAAAATATTTGCTATTACTCTGATATTGTTTATGATTAAACAGTCTACCGGTACCTTCATTGCGGTTTCGAGATATGCAAGTGCTACTCCGTTGCCCCCTTCTATTCTCAGCCGTGGCATCGGTTGGCAGGTAAAATGTTTTATGTTCGTCTGATGCCGGTTTTATTCCGCTTCTAATGTCATGTTTTGTTTCGATTGTAGGGTGTTGGCATTCTCTTTTCTGGGATTTTTGGAACCGGGAATGGATCATCTGTTTCGGCGTAAGATTCTTTCGAGCATTGATTGTCTAAATTAAGAATTTTATACTTTCTGTTTAACCGACTTGCATTTGATGCAGTGAGAATGCCGGTTTGTTGGCACTAACTCGTGTTGGCAGTCGAAGAGTTGTTCAAATATCTGCAGGGTTCATGATCTTCTTCTCGATTCTCGGTCAGTTTCAAATGCTGAACACTATCTATCTACCTATCTTTCATACGTGTTTATAACTTCCCATACATTCTAAATCAGGAAAATTCGGAGCTGTATTCGCCTCGATTCCAGCCCCGATTATCGCAGCTTTATATTGTCTTTTCTTTGCATATGTGGGTTCAGCCGGTCTCGGGTTACTTCAGTTCTGCAATCTAAACAGTTTCAGAACAAAGTTCATATTAGGTTTCTCGGTTTTCATGGGCTTATCAATACCACAATACTTCAACGAGTACACCGCTGTTAACAGTTACGGTCCGGTTCATACCAGAGCCAGATGGGTAACTATCTCATTTTCATTTTACCCTTTTGATGACTCCATTTTAGTGATCTTCAAACTCATTAAATCCCTTGTTATTTTGCAGTTCAACGACATGATCAACGTGCCTTTCTCGTCGGAAGCATTCGTTGCTGGTTTATTGGCAATGTTCCTCGACGTTTCATTGCACCGGAAGGACAACGCTACTAGGAAAGATCGCGGAATGCACTGGTGGGACAAGTTCCGATCGTTCAAAACAGATACGAGAAGCGAAGAGTTCTATTCATTGCCCTTTAATCTTAACAAGTTCTTCCCATCAGTGTGATATTTTAGGACATGGTTTTAACTTGTCCATTTTTACCATAGTTTTAAACTCAAACTAAAACAGAGAAAAACATATAATGTTCATTGAGTTTTTTTGACCCGAGACTGTTCCATATTTGTGTCCGACACATTTAGGATGGTCCATGTCTACACTGATCAGAACTGCTGGTTATTTTATATGAATTTTTCATTTTTTAAAGTGGGGTATGAGCTAAATATATGAAAAATACGAAAAAATGACTATATTTGTGTATCATATAGGGTTTAGGGCCAAAATGAGAGAATACGTAATCATGACATTAATGGTTAATAACATGGTGGTAATTGATTGTCCTTGTGGTAAAAATTAAAAAATATTTAAAAAATATATTTTTTTTTTACACTAAAGAAATGAATCTCAAATAGTGATTGTCAAAATACTTTTGAACCTGAACAATGATTTTAAAAGTAATTTTATAATTTTTTAGTTTTTAATAAAATGTTAATTTTTATATTATTTGAAACTAAAAATATATAAAATTTTATATTTATAAAATATATTATTTCGCATCATATTTTAAAATATATATAAAATTATTAAAATATATCCAGAATAAATCTAGATAAATAGTTACTATTTATCCAAATTAATTCCTTGTGCTTAAAATTTTATATATTTTTATTAATTTTTTCGTATCAAAACTTGAAATTACTAAATGTCACCATGATATTCACCGCCAATATTACATTAGCATATTTTAGAGGTATCATTACTAAGGTACCAAAATGCATATTGGAATTGAAGTTTAAGTACTAATTAGGTCAAATAATACAAGTGACCAAGTTGAGGGAGCAAAAGATATATTAACTCTAATATATATATATATAATGTACTGTATTTGAACAAAAGTAAATTAATCGCTACAACAAAGACAAACTAACAGTCACAAAGAATGCACCTTTTAACCCCTGTTGCTAACTCAGTGTGTCAACTCAACAATGAATCTGTTTCATTCCACTTTGAAACCAACCTAAGGTTCTTTCTCGACCACAAAAGTAATGCTTAACTAGCCTTACCTATTTCCTTTCATGGGTTGCCGGACCATTTTTTACTATTTAAAGGCGGCAACTTAGATTCCGCCCAAGTTGGTATGTCACTAACCCATAGAACCTTGCCGGTTTCTTTGTGTTTGAAATCGGGGTATTTTTCCTTCACCTTGCCGTTTATCTGCGAGTGGCAAGAAACAATAAATCGATGACAAAAATAAAACTCAGTTCAACCAAAGAGTAGAACAGCTCTCATTTATACCTTTTGCAATCTATTGTCCCACCACTTATTCGGGTTTTCAACCAAGTCCTTCCAGGATCCTTCCACTAAATCTAGTCAAATTATAAGACACCATGCATCATCATCATCGATGCTATCTTCAAACCATTGCAATGAAGCCAATACGATATTTATTTAAAAATTATACCTTTAGTTGGTTTCACTTTAGGAATATCAAATTTCAGTCCTTCGAGTTTTGGTACAACCCACTTTGGTGCACTATCGAGCCAAAGTGCAAGAACACCATCTTTGTGTTTAAAATCAGGATATTTGGGTTTTACCTGTTAAATAAAACGATAAGCACTAATTCCATGGCAAAGAAGGCAAAAGATGAATCGAATGAGAGGATTACTGATCCATTAAGCTTATGTTCACGGTAATCTATCCATTCTTTTGGATTATCTAGAAGATCTCTCCATGTATTCGCTGCAGGTTCAGCATCTTTCCCGGTACTATCTGAAAAGAGTTACGAAGCCTACTTAGTGAGCTCGGTGAAGACTAAAACCAACAAAAAACATAAAAGTTAAGCCCTAGAAGCAACTTTCAAACAACAATAAATTTCAGTAATGGAGATGATAAAGCATGAGCCTTTAGATTGAAAACTGAGATCACTCATAGGTTCTGTTGGATTCATTGATGGAATCAATATATGAAGGTAAAAGTACCAAGGAGGCCCTTATATTAGGAATCATACTGCATTTTGCCAACTCTACTCAAAAAAATAGGTAAATTAGTCCCTGTACTGTTAGATTAAAGAGCAAATTGATTTTTTTTTTGGTTAAAAGTTCCATCCATTTCTATTATTAAAAATTAGCTTAAGTGATAAAATAACCAGACATTGATATGTGGCGTGCCAGATATTCCTGATACTGACATATAGAGATCAATTTTTAACGGTAAAAATGAATGAAAATTTTAACAGAAGGACCAGCTTGCTTTTTGATCTATCATACAATGATTAATTTGCCTATTTTTTTAGAAGGAAGTCCACTTCAAATAAAAGGATCTCATGATACATTTACCATATATGAAACAATTTCTAGTATAATACAATGCAAATAAATTCTAGTCAACCGTAATCTAGCATCAATGCCGATAGACATAATAAAAATCTCAGCTTTGATGAAAGACTTAAAGCACAGAATATATCATCTAAAGAAACTAACTTATATTCATCCATGATCGAAAAATACTATAAGATAAAACCATAGAGCCTCACCAGAATGCCTTGAGGTCCTTTGGATTTTAACGGAAGCAATGCTTTTTGTCTTGGGAGATGATTTATCGACAAAGTTGATAGCACGCACCATAACCTACCATGTACAAGCTAAGGATATTACACCATCCGGAAATGGTATCACTCAACTATATGCACAATACATCTTTTTATAAAGAAAAAGAAAACTATGGACATTGATGATAAAAAGAGATCTTAAAAAGAGATCTTCATCAGTTTCATTTGTAAACTAGGTTACACAGTTAACCTAATATCATTAGCACAAATCTTATAGCTGCATTATGTTTGAGAGTAATATTTTTACTAGGCAGGTTACTTTCCACCATATACTCAATGAACCACACATTTATAGAGTGATGAACTAGGGTGTAATCGAGCCAAGCCCAAATACCGACAAGCTCAAGCTTGACTAAAAATTTGAAGCTTGATATTCTATTTGAGCTCAATTGAACATCTATTTTTAAGCTCGAGCTCAGCTCGAGAAGTAATCAAGCCACTTGAGCTCAAACTGGTAAAAGTATCATGTCGGCCCCTATATTAAGAATCGGATTGCATTTTTTCCCTCTATTAAAAAAATAGGAAAATTAGTTACTGTATGTTAGATCAAAGAGCAAATTGATTCTCCCATTAAAAATTTCATTCATTTCTATAGTTAAAAACGGGTCCCTAGTTATTCTGTCAACTACACAATTTTTATCAGTACAAATGGATGAATTCTTATACAAAAATGACCAATTTACTCTTAGATCTAATGTACACGAACTAAATTACCTATTTTTGAGTAAATGGGGCAAAGTGCAATCTAACTCCTAATATAAGAGCTTTCAGGGTACTTTTATACCGCTCAAGCTCAATTAAGCTTGTTTATCAATTTTCATAATTAAGCTCAATCAAGCTCATACTTATTTAAGCTTGAACTAGAGCACGACTTGATAATTAAACTTAGGGTTAATAATACTATAATTAAAGGTAATAATGCAATTTAATAACATAAAAATAATAAAAACAAAAAGCTTGATAAGTATAGCTAACCGTTCAAGTTAGATATTACTGAAGATCAAATTCGACTCGACCGATAACTCGAGCTGCTTGAGCTCAAACTCAGCTCAATAATTAGCATTCGAGTTATGCTCTAGTAACTTTCGAGCACCCGTATCTCATTTACACCAATTATGAACTCAATCCTAATATCCCAATATTGCTCAACTGCTAATCATATACAAAATAAAATGTTTTCCCACAAAAACTTTGAACAATTTAAGCTTCATACCTGGACACTGGCTTGATTACGAGTTGCATTAGAAGGTGGATCAGCACTGAGTTGCCCATCAATGTAAACATGATCATTTTCTTTAAGATGACAAGCAGCCATGTGAGCCAAATCACCCTCAAAAATAATCGGAATCCTAATATGAAAAGAAAACAGAGTAAAATCATGAAACTTGTAAAATAAAAAACAGTGAATTTCATTAAAATCGAAATAAAATGGGAAATTTACCAAAGAGGAGGAGAACCATAGGAAGGGTTCTGTGAAATAACAGTGCCAGCCCAGAATTTCCCATCGGAAGCAGCTTCGAATTGTACGGGCATATTAATGTAACCGGAAAGGGTGACGGAATTAGCCGCCTTGGGTTGGTAAGGTATCTTAGAAGGCCTAGGCCACTCCTGTGCTGTTGGGGCTTTAGTGTCGGAGGGTATGCCGGATTTAGAGCAGCGTTTGGCGGCGGTTGAAGTGGTGAATAGCTGCGAAGCTAGCCACCTTCTTGAGGCATTATGTGATTGTGAAGCTGCGAATTTTGCTAGTGAGTTCATTGTTTTGAGTGGTGTTTTTGGTGGAGAAAAAGAAGAAGAGCTACGGCTTAACTAAGGTTTAATAGTTAAAACCCTTGCCTATTTCTTTTAGGCTCACGCTCAACCAAACGTCGCGTATGCCACTTATAAAATAAAGGGATAAAACAACAATTAGTCCCTGGACTTGAAAACATTTTTTAACTTGATCCCTAATTGTTTTTTTCTGTCTATATTAATTTCAAAACTTGACAATTTTTTCCAATTTGGTTTCTAAACTTGAATTATCTTAATATATGATAATGTACTTTGATATTATATCTCATCATTACCTGAATATTTTAAAAAAATTATATAAAATCTAAAAAATACCAAAATTTATTAAAATATTTATAAAGAAAAAAATTTCAAAGTGATGAAGTGGCATTGCAATGCTGCATCCAAATTTAAGGACCAAATCAAGAAAAGCTGCTAAATTTTGGGACTAAAATATATCAAATAAAAATTTAAAGGTTAAGGTGGAAAAAATGCTTAAATTCAAGGACAGAATTTTTTTTTTCAGAAACAGAGCAAAATAGATTAACAGATAAAAGTGTTACGGTACATCACTTCCCCCACGGCCTCAGCACGTATGAGGTTCATACAATAAGGTTCGAAATATTAGCTTCTATGGCTAATTTCAATCCATCCTTGAGAGCCTAAAGCTCAGCTTGAAATTTCCCTGAACCAACTGGGTCATAGCCATAGGAGGCCATATGCGGTTCCACCATTGTTTTGTGACTGAGCAGTTCCTAAAATGGTGCTCAATAGTCTCCTGCTGTTGGTCACAAAAAGGGCATGTCTGCACCTACAATACGATTATATGTCCTGTGTTCTTCCCTTGGCCAGAAATATTAGGA
The DNA here is from genome assembly GCA_025698475.1 of Gossypium anomalum. Taxonomy (NCBI): domain Eukaryota; kingdom Viridiplantae; phylum Streptophyta; class Magnoliopsida; order Malvales; family Malvaceae; genus Gossypium; species Gossypium anomalum. The sequence goes on from CM046959.1 coordinate 1,631,225, forward strand.
CCACTTCTAAATGCACGGATGGGCTTCCATCTTTTCTCCTCACAAGCTTTATGGATTTGCAAGCTTAGAAATTCCATGCACATGATAAACAAGTAGGGTGAGAGTAAGTCTCCTTGTCTAATGCCTCGAGAAGGTTCAACCATAGGAAGTTGTTCACCATTACCAACAAAGTGGAAGAGGATATGCAATCCAAAATCAGATTCCTCCAGTTGCAAGGAAAATCAAACAATTCGAGAATTTTTTTTAATGAAACTCCATTCAAGCTTATCTGGAATGGACAACTTGCACAATAACAGCATTGTCCGTAATTTGTCTCCCAGGAACAAAGCTACCTTGCAGTGGGGAGATCATTTTCTCCAAAAGAGGCCTTAATCCGGTTACCATCAGCTTAGTGATGATCTTATACGTTGCATCACAAAGGCTGATAGGCCTATACTCCTTAATCGAGCTAGGGGCTTGAGATTTCGGAAAGAACAAACAACTTTCGCGATTTCCACCTCACTCAAAGGGGCAGTAAGAGAATTCCTCTCATCCAAGGTAAGTCTAGGCCACTGAAGATCAGAATGTAGAGGCGACAACTCATTGACCTCCCTACTAGATCTAAACAAATCATGAAAATAGCTTCGAATGATTGAGCTGATCCCCTCCTTACTAGTTGACCAAGTGCTGAAATTGTTATTTAAGCCAATAATCCTGTTGTGACTTCTTCTCTTAACAGTAGTGAGGTGGAAGAAGCTAGTAACCTTCAACAAGCCACTCCACTCTAGATTTCATAATCCCAAGGTCCGCTTCTTGATTAAGAATCTCTTGGTACTCTTTCATGCTCCAACAAAACCGAGATCTAACATGTTCCAAGCATTAAGACAATCATGAAAAGCATTAATACGGAAATGATCAACAGGAAGACCACCTTTTTTATCAAGCCTAGATAACACCTCATTAAAGTCACCCGTGATAATCCAAGGTAATTTATGCTTACTAGTCACCTTTTTTATCAAGCCTAGATAACACCTTTTTCAGGTTACTCCATAACAGTTACGCTCAGCAAGCCTAAGACTAGCATATACAGCAGATAATAACCAAGAGATGGAAGAAGCACGTACCTTAACGATTGCATGGGTCTCTTGTTCCGTGCTACACGGTTCTTCGACAGTGACCATGTTGGATTTCCAAAGGAGCCAAATCCCATCTTGGTAACCTATGGTTCGAGTGTCCATGCATCCATCAAAAGGTCGATTATCCACAATGTTTCTGACGTCACCAATACGGGCCCTGGTTTCCGTGATGATCATCAAATGAGGGTCGTAGAATCTGACCATATCCCAAACAGATTGGCGGAATTCATGGTGATGAGCAACTCTGCAGTTCCACAGATTATTGTGGGTGGAGTTTGTGGGAGATTCAGCTCCCTGGGTTGAGGGTTCTACCTGTCTCCGAGGAAGTGGAAACAAAGGTCTCAACTTCACCCTGATGGGGTCCCTTGGATCAACAAGGACTTCACCCGGATCGAAATGTATTGATTCTCGGATTGACCAGAAGCTCGAAGGCTGATATCGCTTGCCTTTTCAGGTGAGCTTCCATCACATCCTGTTCCAATCTTTCCCTCAGAATCTCCATGAACCATTGGCCATCTCCCACATTGTTTCGGTCTCTCTGGACAAGAACTTGCCATGCTGAGCAAGGGAGATTCAGAAATGGCAGCATAGGTGGAGGAGAGATAAAAATGGGAACCCGGCTTTGAGTCGTTTCTACAAACTGACTTCTTAGATTCCACCTCCTGTACCTCTCCCTGCATTCCTCAAATACCTTGGGTTGGAACACCTTAAAGCATTCCTTCTTGTTCGCATCTCTTTGTTCACTTCCATATTCGAAGACTGGTTGTCTTGTGAAGGTAGCGTCTCATCCATTCCCTCCCTCAGGTTCCTCCTGTTGAGCCACCTTAGTGTCTTTCTGTCCCGAGCTCGTCTCCATGTTGAGTTCCCTCGTTCCCTCCTTTGAACTCCACTGCCCGTCATTTCCAGGTTTCAAGTTTGAATTCTCAGGTTTAGAACGATGAAGCAGACACACTACGGCACCTTTAGTATTTTTGGTTTTGGATTATTCTTGTTTTGAAATACAAGTTTTGTCTTTTAGTCAATCAAACCACTATTAGTTCCAGCAACAATTTCTCCAAGTAAATAAACAATTAAAAATTCATAAAAAAATATTTATTCATCAATGAAAATGCATAGGTAAGATTCTAAACATATTTAGATAGGTGGTAACGTGAATGGGAATCACTGCTACTTGTTTTGTCTTTTATTTTTATTTTTTTCCATAAAAATTATATTGACAATTATACTGATTAATTTAATAAAATATTTTTATTGATATTTTTCAATTTTTAATCGAAATCATTGGTTATTTTCGAACAGACATGCTACAACTTTTTTGTCTCAGTATCTATTGCCGGATTATTACACTTACCTTAATCCTCTATTTAATACCCAAAATTCTCACATTTTGTGAGAGCTTTAATTTAAAAGCCTTTTTTTTTTTTTCCATTTTTGTGATGAAAAATATTATGGGGGTTGATGGTGTAACCGGGGAAGACGAAGGGTTAAGGCGCCGAGGGTGTTCATGCAGAAAAGACGATTTTCTCCCTGAGGAATCGTTTAAGAGCTGGGGCAATTACGTCCAAGCGCTGAAAGAAACTCCGAATCGGTTCATGAATCGGGTTTTGACCCGATCGCTTGACTCGACGGAGCTCCATGAAATCAAGGCTCGAAGCCAACATGAGATGAAGAAGAACCTCTCGTGGTGGGACCTTATTTGGTTTGGTATCGGTGCCGTCATCGGATCCGGAATTTTCGTTCTCACCGGACTTCAAGCACAACAAGTCTCCGGACCCGCAGTGGTTTTGTCCTTCGTGGTGTCCGGCGTTTCGGCCATGCTTTCCGTGTTTTGCTACACTGAGTTCGCCGTTGAAATTCCCGTTGCTGGTAAATATTATACTAATAATCATCTGAGGTCTAATTCTAGTTTTAGTCCCTCAATTGTGCTGAATTTGATGTTTAATCTCTAATTAAAATATGCTACAATTTCTATTTACTTTTTTAAGTCCAATAATTAACACTTTGTTTCCCAAAATGAAAATTTTATAGTTTAATCCTTTTACAAATGGTAGAATTATAAATTAATATATAATACAATTACACTTTAATCCTTTCTTTGAAAATAAAAAAAATCTATTTAATCTCTTAAAAATATGAAATACTCATAAATTAATAAACGATAAAATTATATTTTAACCTCTAAAAAATTTATAATTCAATTTCGACCATTACTAATAAGATTTCTAAAATAAGATTTCTAAATTCACACTTAAATAAATTTATTTTTTGTTATATGATTATCAAGTGATTTTTTTTTATTTCAAAATATCATACACTGAATTTTAATAGTTGAGTTTTAAAATTCAAAAAAATTTTAAAATTAAATTTTCAGAAATTAGAGATGAAAAAATATAGGGATTAAAAGCATATTTTAACATTAATTTCCCTAAATTAATTTTCATTTTTCAGGTGGCTCGTTTGCATACCTTAGAGTAGAATTAGGTGATTTCATTGCCTATATTGCTGCCGGTAACATCCTCTTGGAGTACGTTATCGGTGGTGCTGCGGTGGCTCGGTCGTGGACTTCCTATTTCGCCACCCTTTGCAACCATGATTCCGATGATTTCGTCATCATAGTCCACAGCATGCCCGATGACTACAGTAAACTAGATCCTATCGCTGTCGTTGTCGTTTGTGTCATATGCGTTCTCGCCGTCCTTAGCACAAAGGGCTCGTCACGCTTCAATTACATCGCTTCCATCATCCACGTCATCGTTATCCTCTTCATAATCATCGCCGGTTTTACGAAAGCCGATACCAAAAACTATAGCAACTTCGCCCCCTTTGGTGTTCGTGGTATTTTCAAGTCTGCAGCCGTGCTTTTCTTCGCCTACGTCGGGTTCGATGCTGTTTCGACGATGGCCGAAGAGACAGAGAACCCCGCTCGCGATATCCCTATCGGTCTCGTAGGCTCGATGGCGATAACAACGGCTGCATATTGCTTGCTTTCCGTGGTGTTATGCTTAATGCAACCGTACCCGAAGATAGACAAGGACGCACCGTTTTCAGTAGCGTTTGAAGCTGTAGGGATGTCATGGGCTAAGTACGTCGTGGCCGCCGGTGCTTTGAAAGGCATGACGACGGTCTTACTTGTCGGTGCCGTTGGTCAAGCTCGATACCTTACACATATTGCTCGAACACACATGTTGCCACCCTGGCTAGCACAAGTCCATCCGAAAACCGGTACACCAATCAACGCCACAATTGTCATGCTTATCGCGACCGCGATCATCGCTTTCTTCACCGATCTCAAGATTCTCGCCGATCTTCTCTCGATATCGACGTTATTCATCTTCTTGCTCGTGGCTCTCGCTCTTATAGTTCGACGTTATTACGTGAGCGGAGAGACGAGTACGACCGACCGTAACAAACTAATCTCGTGCCTAATTCTTATTTTAGGGTCTTCGACCGCAACAGCTACTTATTGGGGTGTAAGTGAAAACAACGATTGGGTTGCGTACGTGATTACGATGCCGATTTGGTTCTTAGCCACTGCGGGAATAGCGGTGTTCATTCCACAAGCGAGGAAACCAAAGGTATGGGGTGTACCATTGGTGCCATGGTTGCCATCTTTGTCTATAGCGATAAATATATTCCTATTGGGATCGATTGATGGTGCATCATTCAAAAGGTTCGGGATATGGACGTGTGTTTTGTTGTTGTATTATTTCTTTTTCGGGTTACACGCGTCGTACGATACGGCGAAAGAATCGGGAGAAAATCGGACCGGGGATGGGTGGAAAAGGGTTGAAGAAGGGCAAAGTGTTAGTACCGTTACTGCCAGTGGTGTGTCTTTAGATGAAGCCAAGTGATATGCATGCTTGCATGCATGCCTGCCTTACAACGTATAAAAAAAATTGTTCATTAATATATATATATATATATATATATGCTTGTGAAAGTAATTAAGGTGGCTTGGCATGGAGATCTTAATTATTTCTATTTGGAATTTCTGTTTTTCAAGTTGTTAATAGCTTATATTATATTTTACTATCATACACAAAACTTTCTTATTGACCTACCATCCTCTTATGTATCTACATTGAAGGAGAAAAGACCAGAATTTTAACTCCAACTCGAAATTTTCATTTAATTAATTCATACACAAATTTAATTTAACTTGATTTGATTATAAAAGAATCGATTGAATCGAATTTTTAATATTTTTTATTTTTATAATTTTTAATAAATTATTTAATCGAACCGAATGTACTAGTAGAACTGATTGGATAAACTAATAACATGACAGTTTTAATCGTTGATCCAATTCTTAAAATCTTGAAGGCGCGGCAAATGGTCTTGGTCATCCTAAAATAGTAAGAATTCTTTTTTATTTACTTCCTTTCGTATGAGTATAGGATCACAATTCTTAATTTTTGTGTTTTTAATACAATGCTTAGAATTACTATAATTCTTCCCCAACCCTTAAATAAAATGATAATACACTTCAGTACACTCAAACCCACGTCACAACAATACTGATGCCAACTAAGCTAAAACTCAATTGACAAAATAGTAAAAATTCTAAATCACTTGAAAATTTTAAAATATATATAATATGGTATAATAATAAAATTACCTTTTTCACCTTCTAAAAATTTATAGTTCAATTTTAGTTTTTTTTTTAAATTGTATTTAAATTTAAGGATAAATTTTAAAATTATACATGAAATTTGATTTAATGTACAATTGTATACATAAACTTCAATTTAATGCAATTATACACATAAAACCCTAATTGTGGTTCAAATGTATACTTGAAACTTTAATTTTGATTTAGTCATTTACATTTAAAAAAATACATCAATTTATTTTTTTATTAGATAAATATAATTATTTATGTATGTAATACATAACATAAAATGATGTTATGTTAATAATTGTGTTAATAATGCACGAATTGAATCAAATCAAAATTTTATGCATAAAATTACACAAAATCAAAATTTATATTTATAATGCAGGTTAAACCATAATTCATATCTTTTAAATTTAAAAAAAATCACCATAATTCATATCTTTTAAATTTAAAAAAATCAACCTGAAGTAGTCAAATTTCGAAATAATTCAAATATATGATAATACAATTAAAGAAAATCCCAAGATAATCTAGAAATTTAAAATTATCCGAACTCAAAATTGAAGATGAAAAAAATCAAAATCAAGTCATTTGATTGATCATTAATTGAGGAACCCTAAAAAGGCCAACAACAACATTACAAAATATTACAACAGAATATTTACATTGTCTTATTAACATCAAAATGAATAATGAATAACACCCAAAAAAAAAAAAAGACCCAAAAACTATTACACATTCACAAATTTAAACAAATTTTTAAATTAAAAAAAAAAAACTATATAAAGAGCCTTCACTTGCTGTGGTTCCAATGCCTGTAATTTTTTCATATATGAAAAGCCTTTTATATATAACTTGGGAGTATGGATAAAATTAATGAGTGCTTTCTGTCAACTCATTTGTTGGTAAGGATCGACCCAACATTCATCGTCCTTTGCGGCATTTTCCCATCGTTTCCGGAACGTTTGCATTTCGATGAACGATTGTCTTCTTACTTCGGGTCTATTGTCGATTTTATGGGATTCAGATGGTGCCTGCAATGTCAAAGACGTTACGGTTTTTACAACTTTGTTACAATGTTCTTATGTTAGGGAAATTCGGGTTTTATGAAAAAACGTACCGGTGATTCCGATTTAGGTAACTGCTCTCTCTGAGTGATTTTAACTTCCGTGGAATTTAGCTGTGTTGATGAGAAGATGAACAAATCAGAGATTTAGCGGTGAAATATGTCGGGAAAAAGTGTTTAGACCTAAGAGTAAAAGATCACTTGCCTCGTTTTCCTCAGTAACGCCTAGTGTAGGAAGACCAAAATGAACTATGTACTGAGCATCGACTACGCCTACGTTTTTCATACGATCGCCCTGAATGAAGGATTGAATATCAGTAGAATGCTGATGAGAATCGGAAAGGGGTGTTATCTGGTTTGGAAAATTTTACCTGTGCGCAATAACCGAGCTGCATATCGAGACCCCAAGCATGGATCAAGTCATTCTGTACGGTAAAGGAAGATTAGCGAATGGTTCTTGAGATCATAATCGAAGTTCAATAAAGATGACCAAAACAATGACCAAAACAAAGGTGCATTTCTCGTCGGTTAAAGTACCAGGGAAGTCTATAATTGAATCAAATTAGTCACTCTATTAGTAAATGGATCAATTTGATCCCTACACTATTAAAAAGAATCAAATAAGTCAAACTGTAACAGAATTGACATTTACTGGATCAATTTTGAAGACATTAACTCTATTCCAATTTGGCTTTATTTGATTCTTTTTAAAAGTACAGAGACTAATCTGGCCAAGTCCCTATAATATAGGGACCTCTCAGATAAATTCACCGATTGTCGTCAAATATTCAGTATTTATGCAACTGAAATGGCCTGAGTGCTTACGAAAAGTACTTCATACCTGGATCATATACCACACACATTGCCATGCGGCTCTTGAGAATACAGGGGCCATCATTTCCACCCAACTGCAAAGCATATCGAATTAACTGCATAAGAATAACAACGAATATTGTCTGTCTCGTTTTTCAAATAACCGAAGCAATAGATTGTCGTACTACAAAAGGTATCGAGTTTTAAAGGTAGCATCCAAGAACTGAGAAGTTAGTACTAGTTTTACCCTATGCATGGAGGAGCTGTGCTTTGACTATCGCACCTTCCATGGCCTTTAAACTTGTACATCCTTCTGTTAGAAAACAGGGACCAAAAACCAGCAAATCAAAAGAACATCATATGTCATAACAAGTTAAGGTTTCGACTCTTAATTTCCCACTAACCTGTGAAATTTTGAATTCTTTCTACGTGCTGTGATTGGATGATGCACCTCTGATTTAACAGGATCGAGTGCCGGTTGTGATATCTCAAGCCCCTCACCTTCAACAATAGATAAATATCTACACAAGGTTTTTAACATGATTTAAGCTCAGTATCAATTTCTATAACAACTGTGTGAAAAAATGAGTAGGGAAGGACGTATACTTACTGCTTCGGATCAAAGTTATCTACTCCGAGATCCTCATCCCAAAGGAATATATACTTGTATTTGGAAACTATATCAGGATGCAAGAAACGTTTGGCAAACCACCTACGACAAAATCCCGTAGCAACAGACTAGCACGTATAAGACATGCATGCAGGTGCAGACAAGAAAGATGAACATCTCGGTATAAACAATGTTACCATTTTGTTTGATTCACTGCAGACACGTGTATGGCACGATCACTCCACTCAAAATCTTTCCATTCATCCACGATACCATCGTAGTGGAAAAACATAACCACGAAATCACTTGCGGGAAACTGCAGATTAATGAATATTATTGAGCTTAAAATGTAATCCAATATCTGAGAGATAAACGAAAGGATCGGAGAACGCGAGGCACCTTTTTAACAATTTGGTCCACGATTTCCTTTTGCTTAATCCCAACAGCAATGGCTAACAAGTTTGAAGATGTCTCAGGATTGACCTGAAATTTCAGTGTATAGCACAAAAGACAATTGAATAAGATCAAATCGTAGCACAATGTCTTATTCCAGAAATTATTTTTATACATACGTTTTTCACACTGTCGCTCCATAACGGTTGCATTTGCAAGTTCGATGTTTTGACCACGATTCCTTGAGGTAATGCTTCACTCCCGGGCGGCCTGCATTGATTCTGTAAGGGAAAAGAAACAGATTTTCAAGAGATTACGAATCAGAAAAACATTTCAAAAGACTTGATCAACTATTCTAAAGACAACTGACCTTGCACGTATCGGATTTTGAATTCCGAAGCATATTAATCACTTCCCATCTCGATAATCTCTGTATACAAGCATATTAATCACACCCATGAAAAAAAATACAAAAATTGAACTTCAAACGAAACGATTACAAAAAGGAGAAACACATACATCTTTGTATTCATTAGTGATAAATGCATTACTAATGAAATAAGCACCGCAAACCAAAGCTGCTACGATAAAGAGACTGCGGAAACATGCCCTATTCTTCGGATCCGAAACTACATAAGCCTACAAGGTAATGAAACAACAGTCAAGCGGAAGAAATCAAGCAAGTCAAAAAGATTGAATCATTCGAAATTACTACATGCATACATATATATTTGTTTATTTAAATTAGAAATATGGTCACCTTTCTTAGCATACATACATACATACACACACAAATACATAAAACAAAATATTACTAAGTTCACTACCCCTTTTCTCCCCAATCTTCCCTCTAAACAAACTATATTTCTATGCCTCCACTGCGCTTGGAAGACCTCACCAGGTCAACCATCACACATGGAGACCTCACTCCAAGGGCACCCTTCAAAATGGAAAATTGCTGCTTTAGTCCCCAAATTTTATAAAATTTTAAATAAATATATGGTAAAATTATAATTTAGCTCCCAAAGATGCTAGAATTTCGATTTAGTCCTTCTGAAAACTATCAAGATATAAGCCAAGGGTGAAATTACATTTTAGCTCTCATAAAAAATATAAAGCTTAACCTCAGCGCCCTAAAAAATTTTCTGGCTGCCTTACTCGGGGTACTTGAAGCTATATAAGCCAACCCCTTATGACCCAAAAGGAGGGTCTAGAAAGGGAGAGCTCCTCTCCCACTTCTCTTAGAAGTCAACCTGCGGCTCTCGGCCTCCAGCGAACCACCACCGGCCGCCGCCAAGCCCGTAGTTGGCCATCAACACTGGATTATCCACAAAATTCAAGGAATATTTCATACCAACAAGCACAAAATAGGATTAAACTTTTTTTAATCACCAGTGATTACAACTTTATAACCTTTTTTTTAATCATGAAAAGAACCAAATAAAGTTAACATTACCACTAAACATGCTGTGGATTCTAAGTTCTAATATCTTAAACTATAATCACAAGTAAAGCCATATACATACATATACATATATATCAGTTAGATAATTTAAGCAGAAAATTAGAGACAAAACAGAAAAAGGGAAGGAACTTTAACCCCATAAATGGTTTGAAACAGAGACTTACACAATTGAAAGGCTTCATCTTTGCATGAAAAAAACAAAACCCAGATAGATTGATAGATACCCAAATTCAAAAAAAGAACAAAAAAGTTATCTTTTTTCCTATGATTTTACATTATTATGAGAAAGTTTAGAGAAGAAAGGAAGAAAAAAAAAGGGAGAATCTTTGATAAAAGAGACACAAGAGAAAAGGGATAGGGGAGAGTCTTAAAGCAGTCAACTTCCGCAATAGAAGGAAACGATGTCGTAGAGACAAAGCAAAAGTAAAATTCCTTCTGGAATTTTTTTTTTAATTATATAAGCAGTGGAACACAGGGAGGGAAGCATTTAAAAGCCGTTTTTTTCCTCAGTTATTTTGTTTGTTTTTATTAGGGTTAATTTTGGTTTTAGTCCCTGTATTATGCTGAAAGTTTGAATAGATCCTTTACTTTAATTTGATGTAATTTAATTGATAATATGAAAATTTTTCTGGTTTAAATGCTAAAAATTTATTAGTTAAGCCCCTAATAAAAATTATTTAATTACACTTAAGTTGGAGTTTAATAGAAAATTAGCAATAAATTAAGCCATTTAACTTAATGACAAACCAATTAAATGATGAAATAACTTATGCGAAAGAATGATTACGTTAAAGATTAGTGCAATTTTCAATTAAGGGTTCAATTAAATTTTTTATTTTTATTAAATAAAATAATTGCACTTTTGATATTTAATTAAATATAAACTTAACATTTTTTCTCCTCCTAAAAATTATAATTGAAATTAAATATATATATTTGTTTTGGTCTCAAACTTTTGTAATTTTATTTCGATCTCGACACATAATTTTCGACATCGTCTTTAGTAATAATAAATTTATGTGTTAAATGAGTGCTTTGAAAATAAAAAATGTTATCAATTCTAATAAATTAATAACATTAAAAAATTAGAGAATCAAATTATGTCAAAAAGATTAAAAAAATTTAAATATCAATTTTTTTGTAAAGTATAGGGACTAAAATCAAAATTAGACCTTCGCAGTGTGTTCTTTTATAGTCCTCTGTTCCGTCGTTGTCAAAGTTGGAAAATACGGACACGCGCCGCTTTCCACGGGATATAATGTAAAGAAACGTGCAAAGGAAGTGGAGGGTTCGAGTATAAAATACACAATGTACTCGCTATTATCTGGCCACCACGTCTTATGCACTATCCATGTTCTCTTTTTACTACCATTTAAGGATGTCGTAGTAGTTGAATTTGTCTTAAAGTTTAATAACTACACCCGTAATTATGAGTAAATTTACATCGTAATCATTCAATTTTAAAAAATTACAAAATAATCATTAATTTACTCATAAATTTTTATTTAAATCACTTAATTATTTATTACTTCGTAAAATTAAAAGATTTATCGTTGAGACATGACACCAATTCGATCAAAAACTTAAGTAATAATATAAAATCTATATTTTTATTTATATCTTTAATTTAATTTAATTTAATAATATAAAACTTAAGTAATGTCTAAATTATTTGAGCTACATTGAAATTGAGGGATTAAATTGAGGGATTAAATTGTTCCGACTCTTTAAGAGAGACGGATTTGCTCAATATCAAAATTGAGAGAGACCAAAAATGTCTTTTTACTTATCTTATTCAAACCAACTAATGACACTACGAAAACAGAAAATTAAACAATATCAAACTAAATTATAACAGAGGGACCAAAACAATAATTTAAACAATTTAATGGACTGGATTAACATGTGCAATATATATATATAAATTGCAGATGTTAATATGTATATAAGTTGAATATTGTTAATTTGTAAATACTTTAATGAAAACTAACATGTGGATAGCATGATGTTTCAACTAAACAAGGGATCCCTTAAACTTGTAATCATACTCCTCCTAAGTTTAGTATTTAATAATAAATTATTATTTAATTAATTATATATTATATATAATACAGTATGAATTAAGAATCGAATCTTCACAACAAGAAGACTTGCGGAAGGATATTGGAGCATATTCTAACCTTTTTGAAGCTAAAAAAAAACTAATCCCACAACTTTGAGCTAAGTACAAGGACTACTCATTAAATTTGATCTTTTTCAATCCCACAAACAAAGGAAGTTTCAGTTTCAAAACAAAACATGAACAGCCCCAGTTTTTTGTTATGGGATTTTCTTAGAACAGCAAAAAATGAAATAAAATTCATGCTGTTGTTCATCATTTAGAACAAACTATCAAGCTTTCAAAAAGAAACAGAAGCTTTGATTGGTCAAAAAATATTTTTACCTTTTTTAACTAACAGTTGAAGTACTGTTGAATAGCATCAGTGAGAAGCAATGCATCTTCTGGTCTCTGACCACTCTTGAAAACTTTGAACCGTAACCGTAACTCATAACAGCTCGAGCTTGATTCGCTCCATTGTTTAAGTACTTTCATCGAGTACGGTCCCTTGGTGTTACCTTGAGGACCAATGCAATACCATATAGAACAATCATGATCCTGTAATGTTTTATGGCTCAGTGCAGGACTAGCATGTTCTGTTTCATCGTCACTTAATTCGATCACCTCAAATTTGCGGTTTAACAACTTTGAATGCTCAATGATATCAACGGGCTGAGGTAGTTTTTCCCCCATCTCACCGTGTTTATGTTGATTTGATTCTTCTTGGGGTGATAAGTGAAGAATGGATGTCCCGGGACAGCTAGGGCTTACTTGTTGAGAGTCTTGGTTCCCAGAAATAATCAGCTTCTTCAGGTCTTGTTGCTTTCCTTCTGGAATAGGGACACCAAATACTTTTTATTCAGTTAAGCTAAATGATTTGCTAGATGCATTTTAACCGAAACTCAGGGCAATGGTTTCCCTCAAATATCAGTTGTCCCCCTGAAGGGCGAGAATCCATGCAAAGAAGGATCATTTCATCTCCTTAGAGACTCCAAAAATCTTGAGATCTTCATTTGACTAATAGGTAACGGGATGCACTAGTGGAATCGGTTAATTCCGTGATTAGAGAACACAACAAATGAAACTAAATCATATGCATATCATACTATACCTGCAGCATTCATTCCATCGTCCCCGCAACAAGGGACGACATTGTTCTCCGAACTGCATTTTTGAATTTTAGAAATTGATCTCGCGGATATTGGTTCCAGTGATGCTTTATGCTCTCCTCTATATTCTCTCGGTGAGTCCACAGAGGCTGGTTCAGGCTCCGCAACCACTTCTGGAACCTCATGAATTAGGCGTGATTGTTCTGAAGGTGTCTGAAGCAGTTGCATTTTATACATGTACTCGGAGAGCGTAAAAACAGGTTAAGGGTCATATTCTCTTCTTCTCAAGATACGCATACTACTTTCGGTTTTTCGATGGAAAAGCACATGCAGCACATAAATGCATATAAAAAACTTGTATTTTGTCAAATTTTGGCACTAAAAAGTGTATAACAAATGGATGATGTGAATCAAACACATTGTTCTTGTTACCTACGGAAATACTTGATTAATTATCGAGAGTTTCGTATATATCTTAGTACTATAAACTTGTGAAGCTTTATCAAAAGGATATTCTCTCCTCCATCCTTTCTCGTTCGCCCGATTGATCTGACTTCGTAATAAAGCCAACTCTTTCGTAATCCACTGGCACATTATTCTTAATCAACATATTTAAGATCCATTTAAAATGCATTGCATTATGCGTTCCAACAATATCAAATTCAGAATACGTACATGTTTCGTTATATCCTCATGTAAGCTTCTAGCTTTCTGCTCAAGATCCAGCTGGTCCAACAAGGCATTCGGGTTAGTAATAGTGCATGAAAAAATGCTTTCACTTCTAAAAGAAACATGGTAACGGTAATAGACCGATAAGTTTTCCATGGCAGACATTTAACTTTGTCCAGTAAAAGATGCTACAACTTTATAAATCGATGATGTTATCATAATTCACCTTAATTATCATCAATGTTTAAAAGGCTGCTTCGATACGGCACAGTATATGAAGAAATGTAAATAAAACGTAAATCCTATGTAAATTCCTAAATTAACTTTAAGAGCTTACGACGGTTGGCCTTTCAAGCATGCGAGTTCTCATTCGCCGATTTAAATCCTCGATTTCTTCCTGCAAACAGTAGTACACAGTTGAGTCTTGTACGATTGAACATGAAATTTGGCTTAACTAGAAAAATCGATATTTTATATAGTTTTCACGGCTTAACTAGAAAAATCGATATTTTATATAGTTTTCACGGATAAGGAAGTTGTTACTCAGATTAATTCCGACCTGACTACTACTAAAACTCTGTAATTCTTTTTTGAAAAGAAGAGGGACGAATACCGAAACGTATTAAAAACAAGTTACCTCAGTGAAGTCATCGTCTGATAGTTTGCAAACAGGAATATCTTTTACCATGTTAGAAACTTGCAAGAGAATCGTAGAATTCGTGTTTTCCTTCATTGAAGTGTCCTTTATACCTACGAAGAAGTAATATGAAGCAGAAGGCTAATCAGTTAAGTTAAAGGAAATTCGAGACATAAATATATGATAATCACATAGCACATTAAAAACGTCAACCGTTGCAGCACCGAGGTAAAACCGTATCATAAAACGACATGTTCAAGACATATTGACATCAAATTACCTTTAACTTGCACTAGCATGTGAGAGTTCTTCTGAAAATAGTCATTCGGGTCCGATTTTACCCTCACGAAACTTCCTACCATTTTATCGTAAAATGTATCAAGCTGTGCTAGCTCCAGTACCAAACTCTTCTTCAGATAGATGAGCTTAATGTTTCTCGAAACAATGGCCGCCAAACAGCTTTCTGATGGACTTGTAGCTGTTTCTTGTTCCTCAAACTTCTGATCCAGACTCGACTTTCTCTGCCTTTTTTTACAAGGCACAGAGATATTATCATCTTCTTTCGAACTAAAACAAACCGAATCTTCTGATTGCTCCAAGTTCTCGGAAAAATGAACCGTTAGTAGCTTATAGATACCGTTTCTATTAACCGATTTCCTTCCTAAAAGAGACTGCAACCTTTCATCACAAATAACCGTCTTCTTTTTTTCCGGGTGAAACAACTCGTTCTCCTTGCAGTATTCAGTAACTACGGTTGCAACATCATATTGAGACAACTCTTGCTTCACGTCTTTACCAACAAATATTAGGAATTCAGTAAGTTGTTTCGATGCCCATCCAACGTATTCCATTTTCTTCGATTTTCTCTTTCTGTTACTCAAAGAAAGTTTTCCTTTCTTTTCTTTTTTACATCGTGCTTGATTATCAGCCCAATCATCACCTTCCGATATACTATCATCTTCAAAATCCCCAATATCTTCTTCTCTATGATTACAGTTCATTTGAAAATCATAGTTTTTACCATCCTTCAACAACCGATCCGAGGAATGCAGTTGTTTCAAAGTTAAGCCTTCTTTTTTCTTCACCCATTCCCAATAGCCCTTGAAAAGAAATTCATATGTTTCTCTATCGTTAAAATCTACTTTCACCTGCAGATAAACTGGAAATTGGTAAGTCAAAAACATATCTTTAGCTGCAAGAACGGAAATCTCGAAGAAAAGCATACCCCATTGGCATTGACATTCTTCTTGTCTTCGATAAGCAAAGCAAGCTCTAAACACGTATTACAAAAAGCCCTTTTCCCTTTGACTATTGCAAATTCAACGTCACATAAACAACGCCCGCATATGGCAGATGGACAACAAAAGCAATGAAATTTTGCAGGTTTACTGCAAATGAAACAAAAGTGCCAACCTGAAACATAGATACACCATGTTAGCTATTACACAATATGTTCTAACAACATGAGATGTTCGTATAAGACGAAATTTATGCATAAAAATTATATTTTTCTTATCAAGTTACCAAAAAGAAGGGGGAAAATTCATTAATTACCACAAAACCAGTGTTCATCGGTTTCCAATAGAGAATCATCCCTTCCGACGCATTGAGGATGAAAACTTTTGAGACAGTTCCTGTAAGAATTCAAGTTGCAACAATTAGTTCTTCATAGAAATGTTGTCACCAACCAAAAGTCTTTTGCTTTTTTGAAATCAAACCAAAAAGGTAGTCGTTAGTTGCTTTTTTAAAGCACATTTCGAACGAACCCACTTGTTAAAAGCACTTTTCAAAGGCACGAGAATGCTAAACTTGCTCTAATCATAATAACAATTGGGTAATAAACAAGCATTATTATTGATAAACATTCAAACCAAGGTGACAACTTGTCTCCTTGTACCTTGTTGTCCCTGTTATTTACACCCAGACCTCCGAGTCCTGGTCCTGGACTGTAAAGTACAATACACACGTACATACATACATGCATACACATAAACAAAGAGCTTTTGCCTTAAAACCAAACCAAAAAGCTATGTTTCGAGAGCATTTTTTAAGAAAACTTTTCAACTGCATGAGAATGCTAAACTAGCCTAAAGTTGCTCTAGTCACAGTAATAATTGGATAATAACAAGCATTGTCATTGATAATATTCAAACCAAGTTGACAACTTGTCTCCTTTTACCTTGTTGTATTATATATATATACTTAAACCCCGTTTGGTCTAGGGCAGTGTGTAAAACCGGAAATGGTCCTACAAGTATCAGTATCAGCGCGAACCCACCATTATAAATGAATAAACAATGTCTTTCAAATCATATCGAAGTAAACATCTGAACCTACCAAAAACTCGAAATGACTGTACAAATAAAACTTAATAAATTATTGGGTAAAACTTAAAAAGGGTTGAAGACAAACACTTACTTATAATCACAAACCCTGAGCAAACCACCATCTTTGCAAAAAAAGCAGTAATCTTCAGCGATTTCTTCTTTTTTTCTCGTGTTTTTCCTTGGCATTTTCCTTCAAAAATTTTCTAGGGAAATAAACAAGAATTATCCAAAACCCTTTTCTTTTTTGAAAAAATAAAAAACAACCCAAAGATGAACATACCTTATTAGAACCTCAAAACCCCTTGACTGCAGCTCTGTTGGATTTTTTTCAAAGTGTTAATAGAAGAGAATGCGAAAAAACCATTACTACTCAAAATACTGGTAGAAAATAGAAAGGAGAAGAAAGAAATGAAAAACCAATACTAGCATTTAGTGTATTATATTGTAAATTTGTAATCTTTATTTTGTTTTCAACATGATTGGCTTTTAGTTTTCTCTCAGTATCATGTTTTCTCTTCTAAAATTAAACATTAAAAAGGTAATGCATGTGTGTGGTGTGATTTCTATGATGCTTCAAAATTGGAAAAATGAAATGTACTATGCTTAAAAAATAAAGCGACTAATTAATTAAAATTTTATTTTTTAAGAAAATAGTACAATTCTTTAATTATTTAGAAAAATAGAGTAGAATCTCTATTAGTAATTTTGTCTATCACTCTACATGTGTTACGTGATACAATCTTATAAAACCTTTGCATCAAGTGATAAGTTCACAAGATTGCACTATATATTACAACATATGAAGTTAAAATAGGCATATGATTTATTTGATCCTTAAATTTTTTTTTAAAAAAATATTTTTTTTAGTTTTTTTATTTATTTTTCTATTTTTTTAGTCATTAATATTGCATTGTTTGTTAATTTTATTCACGTGACATTTATTAAATAGTTCATGTGTATGACACATTAATAATTAAAAATTAAAAAAATATATTTTATAATTTTTATACTTTTTTAATGATTTCAATAATTTTTATTTTTTTAAAGTAATTTTTTTATTTTTTAAAAGTAAAGTGACTAATTACTAAAAACTTATAGCCATTAGAATTTGATTTTTTTTTTAAATCCTATAATTCTTTTATTATTTAGGTTTTTAAGTATACTAGATGCGTTCATGGGTCAGGCCAGGCCGGGTTCAGGTCGGGCTCAAAAATAGGCTTAAAATTTTGTTCAAGCCCGACCCAAATAAAAATGCTAAAACCCGAGCCTGGCCCGGCCCGTATTAATTTTTATATTATTTTATATAATTTTTAAATATATATAATACATCAAAAATACTAAAAAATCAAAATAAATATTTTCCAACAAATTGAATTTTTTTTTTAAAAAAATATGTAGACTTAAATAACACTAAGATAGATGCAACTTAACAAGCAAATACCTCTAAAATAATAATAAAATTAACAAATACCTTTAAAATAATAACAAAATTAATAATAAAATAAGTTTTATACAATATCCAAACAATAATAATAAAATAGTAGCAACATAAAAGTAATATGGTAGCAAAATAGGGAGAAAACAACAAGAAAATAACATTCAAAAACGAAAAAAAATAAATAGCAGATTTTTTTATTGTTTAGTGAATTCGGGCTGAGCCCAAGCCAAAAATACCTTACCCGAGGCCCGGCCTGTTTTTTAAACAGGCCTTATTTTTTTGTCCTAACCTATTTTTTAGACCTATATTTTTGCCCAAATCCTCCCACATTTCAGGCGAGCCTTCGGGCCAGGCCGAGTCACCCGACCCATGAGCAGGTCTACCTGATATAATCCTGTGAAATCGTTGCGTCAAGTGATAAATTCAACACGTAACATTCATAAGGCAATTCAGGGATATGTCACATTAATAATTAATTAATTTTTTAAAAATTAAAAAATATATTTTAATTGTTAACCTTATCTATATGCCTATCACAATTAGAGAGAGAAAATGCATCCTGTTTTTCAAAACAATTAAAAATTACCCTGTTTCCTTAAATTACATCCAACATTCTACAACATGCTTTATTAAGATATATTCCTTGTGATATTCTTATAAAACTTGAGACAAATTAATTTTTACTTTTTTCTTATATAAAAAACTCTGGTTAAAATGTGCTTTAGCTCCCTACACTGTTCAACATTTAAATTTTAATCCTCAACTTTCATTTCAAAAAATTTTAAAATAAAAAGAATCTTCTTTTAAATTTAAATTCACTGAAGTTGACCACCGAACCATAATTTTAAAATCTGATAAATAAGACTAAATTCTTGAAAATATAAAAATAAGGGACTAAATTCTTAATCCATGAAAAGTACAAAAACTCATAGCATATTTAACCAAAAACTAACTATTAAATATATATACTAACATATACATTTTGAATCAACAGGATAAAAATATCAAATTTTAAATCAACATTCCAAAGGCCAAGTGGAAAGGCTTGAACATCTTCAAATAAACCATCATGTAATGTAAAAAGTTTCAGGTTAAGAATTAAGATACCACAACAGCAACTGCAGGGGTATAAATGAAATAATCAAATTCCTCATCATCAAGAGATTTTAGTCTTAACAAAAATCAATTTCAACTCCAATTATCTTTGGAGTTGTTTTCAAGGTTTTAACTTTATTTCAAGAATGGGGTTTTTTTTTTCCATGTAATAAAAATACATCATTGATCAAAATTCTTCATTTTGTCACAGTTCCAAAATATAGGTGATATTAATAAAACCAGAGACGAATCAGGCGGTTGATTCCTTCAGGTATGCAATCAGGTCGGCACGATCTTGTGGCTTCTTCAATCCGGGGAAAACCATCTTTGTCCCGGGAATGTACTGCACAAACAAAATATACCAACAAACCGATTCAACAATTAATTTATATATCTACTTCATACTCGTACTGATATAAACCGGGTCAATTGCACCGAAATGCAAACAGCACACGTAGCAATACTAATAGCCAGTGCAATGCAATTATCGATAATCAGATAAAAATATAGAAGGCATATGTTCCCAAAACAAGGACCTACTACCACATGGGAACGATCTCATAAGAAATAAACCTTGTTGCTAGACAAAAGGAGATGATTTCTCGGAACCCACGGCATACTCATCCTTTGTACTTAAATAACATTCTCACCACTTTGTATCCTTTGTGCCACCCATGTCATCTTTCATTAATGGAGGCAATGATCAATCGGTAGCCCAAATAATGCAATGCCACCCACAAGGCAATCGATATTAACTAGGCTCGACAATAGTTAGCACACAACAACCCCAATCCTATCCTACAGAACTAATCGATACACCAGCTTCATCCCCATAAGAGAAAGAACACATGTTCAAACTCTGGGAAATGCATTTGATGGGAGAGCTTTACCTTAAAAAATCTCTTGACCCGACAATGGATTAATCTCAAGTTCAATGTGAACTGTGGATACCCTGGGTTTAGAGTTTAGACCGAAAAAGGAACTGATTGTTTAACAGACAAACAGTTCATAAGACAAGTAAATATGAGAGCTTTCGTATACTAGATTCGATATTTAGAAAACAGGACACATTTACAAGCTTACAATAGCGAGCAAAAGTCATTAACTTTATACTAGAAAAATGCACAAGACTTGCACATACCTTCTTAGGATTAAGCAAGTAGTCATACAAAGTATTCTCTCCCCAAATCACAGCCATATTTTTGTTAGCAGCGGAGTACGAGTATCCCGGTGTTGTCCCGGACTGCCTCCCGAAAAGCCCATTCAAATTTGGCCCTGCAATTTTTTAAAAAGATCTCAACTTATTATTCATTAAACTTTTAAAAGTATTCAAAAATAAAACTTCAAATTGCTTTAGTTATGGAAAATTTTGTGCAGATTAGTCCTTTTGGATTGGTTGTAGGTCAGATCAGATCCAAGTAAATTCGGATTTAACTTTCCAAATGATAATCAGGACTCTGATGGATGATTCAGGTTTTCAACTTTTTATGATCAAATTCGATTTGACAGATCGGACCAGGATTTCGGGTTCAGGTCAAAACCATCTAGTTTCAATGCAAATCTAAGTATTCAAGGAACTTACACATCCTTTTTAAATTTTAAAGCTATATTTAACCAAACCAAATAAAAACCATTATTGAATCCAAAAGAACAAGCAAGATAAAATGATTTTTTACCACAAAAAATTAATTAAAAAGATAAAAACCAAGAGGAAACATATACGAAAACGACGTGAAAGAAAAAGACTATATATAAACAAACTGATAGAAACAGTTAATTAATTAAAAAAAACCACACAAAATCAAGAACTTCGACATCAATCGAGACTCCACATTAAAAAAAAAAAAAGAAAAGCAGATCCGAGAGAAGCCAACCTTGCTTGTGACCGGCGCCTTTATCGACGGTATGACACTGAGCACACTTGGTCTTGAAGATCTTCTCCCCAGCTTTCGCATCACCAGGCGGTGCTTGCTCGAATGAGGCCATTGCTTTTGATTTTTTTTTCCGAATTAGGGATTTTGAGGGTTTTTTTTTTTTTTTTTTTTTTTTTTTTTCAAAATCAAAGCTTTTGTTTTTCGTTGATGGTTTTTGGTTTTTATATAAATAAGAACGGCGAAGCTTTATTAGGGTTTTGGCGTACTACTAATATATTAAGCAATTTTTTAAAATAAAAAATGTAAATATTTATTTAATGAGAGTAAACTATAATAGTAGGCACTAGGCGGGCACACGAAGCGTGCTCCGACACCACACGTGAAAGACAACACAACTATTGTGTGTTAAAAAAACCAAATGTTTTTTAAATTCAACTAGTGGTCAAATTGGTCAAGCAATTAATTTATTAGTCCGACTGATTTATTAAACAAAGTAAAAATTTTAAAAAATAAAAATTGATTGAATTAATTATTTAAATCGTTTCAATTGGTTTATATTATTTTTGGTTTAACTAGTTTAAAGTAATGTGTTCATAAGTTGAGTTAGGTTGAGGCTCGGTAACAAAAAAAATTTTAAGATTGGGCCCATTTTCGGCCCTATTCACTCAAAATACACGTTTTAATATATTTATATGATTAAATTTAAATTTAAAAATATTTTTATTATTTAAATTTAAATTCGAGCCGACTCGAGGTGCAAAAATATTTATACATGCTCAGCCCAATTTGAGTTGTGCCTATCGAACCAGGAGGACTACCTGACCAATGGATAGATCCAATTCAAAGTCATTCTTTAAATTGGTATCTTAGCCGATTCGATTCGATTCGATTCAAATATCATTACTTAAAAGTATTTATGGGTCGACACAAACTCGATTTAAAATTTTAGTTCAAATTTGTCTAATACAAGGAATTTAATTTTTTTATATAAATTAATAAAATATTAAAATATTAATACTTATCATTTATATTTTATTATTAATTCAAATTAAATCAAATTGATTTGACATAAAAAAATTAGTTCAAATTTGACTTGAGTCAAATTTGGCCAACTATATCGAACAAATCATTTGATAAATGAACAAGTCTATTTTTAATAATAATAAAATAGCTTAAATATTATTAAAAGAATTTTAATGATATTAATAATTAATTTATTTTAAATTTAAAAAATTAAAAATTATAAAATAAAATAACTAAAATTTACATATTTTATATATTTTATTTCAATTGGTTCAAATTTGCCTTCCATCGTCGTTGACTGGAAAGATTGGTCGTCGAATCTTATGAAAAGCTGTCTGCTTTTGAACATGGAACTTTCCTACCGCTGTCTTTTTCTTTTATTTATTAGTAATTTTTAATTTTTATTGAAATAAAATAAAAAGATTAATATATCATTTAGTTTAATATTCAATTTAGTATTTACTTTATTTTATGATTTTTAAAAAAATTATCTTTTATAGTTTTGAATAAAAGTTTAAATGTTTTTTAATATTATTAAAAATAGAAAGATATTAAAATATTATATTTTAAAAAGATCAATTTAACATTATTGATAAATAGATATCTCTATCTACTTATCTTAAATATTCACCATGACAAATAATTTTTCTTAATTTTGTTTCTTTTTTATTTTAAATTTTATTTAATATTTTTATAAATTTTAATAATATTTTACAGTTTTTTTAAAAAAAAACTTTAAAATTTTTTAACATAGAGATTAATTAATTTAATTGATTTTTTTTACAGAATTTCAAAGGCTTATATATACCTCTTTAGCCAAAAATATTGAACTCTTTATCAAACACAGAATATTAACATTAACACTGTAATAAACTACAATTTTAATGGACGCATATAAAAGAAGAGAAGAAAAAGGAAAAGGGTGATTATAAATTTCTTCAAACAAAAACCATATCTAAATTAATAAGAAAAAACAACCCAAGAATAAAAATCCTTATTGAAAGCTAAACCCTTTACAATCAGTTTTTTTTTTCTTTACCACAAAATTGATATTCACCACAACTACTCAGTTTCCTTGCCTACTTTTTTTTTTTTTTTTTGCTAGGGTCCATGAACATGTGTAGGATTAGACATCATTGGCCAACCCACAGGAGGAGGTGACCCGGGTGGGTTTTCATCTCGGCTAGGAGAAAAGAGGCTCAGTTCCACAAATGGACCGGACGAGGGCTCATCTCGTATGAAAGTCCGAAAAGAAATCGATCCGCGTTTAGTAGAAGCATCAGAATTCCGCTCAGGGCTGATTCCAATGCTTTCATCTAGATGAGTCTGATTAGCGATAAGGGATGCGGTGTCATTTTGATCATCGAGAATAACCCTTCTCCGAGCCTCCAAGTCATTAAGATTACCGAGTGCAAGACAATCCGCGACCGGACAGTATACGAGTATGATGATACAGACCCCAGCACAACATAGTAGGACAAGAAAAGCTGAGAATGCAAGAGCTTCAAACAGGAAATGTTCTGGTCCAGATAAAACAGATAAACCAAGTAAAAGAACCCTTAACGGAAGTAAACTCGAAACCGAGAAAATTAATGTATAAACTCTCTTCTGCAAACCCTTATTGATAACCAATTTCAAAATCCGTCTTCCGAGCCAAATCAAATAGGCAGTCAAGACGGTGGTGAAAAGACCAAGAAGAATAGTATTCAGTAAAGGGTAAGAGCAAAGAGCTATGTCATTGGAATTTTGCATCGATCGAGCTGTTCTAGTGAAATATGGCGGTAACTCTTTCCTATCCTCGCGTAACTCGGGTCCAATCAAAATGAGAAATAGTTGAAGAAGGAACACTGGGAGGGCAAAGAGGAGAACACAGCTTGCTGTTTTCCCATTCCATTTCCTGCTTAGAATTCCTGTGTCTATGTTCTGTAACGGTGCACGGAGAAGAAACATGAGAGTGAGGAAGAGGCACGGTTCTGCAAAACCTAGATTCGAAACAATGTAAAATTTGCAGACGTTCTCTTGCCATTTAAAATCAAGTACATTCAACACTCTTCCTGGCCTCCTTAGATAATTTAGCCGAATGATTTCGCCGAAACCCCACCAAATGGTGAACAAAATGAACGTGATTCGGATGATCCAAGGACCACTGAAATAACTGAGCAGGATAAAGCCTTGTTTAAGAACGCGCGACCGCAAGTAAAATGTGTATCCGATGCACACCAAACCCAGAAGAACCAACAGACCAACTAGACAAATTGTCAACACACCGAATGCTTCGGCAGAATATCTCGTCAGGGGCATTACCCGAAACACAGATTCCACGCATGCTCTCTGCTAGCATGGATACAAAGGATCCTCTGATGTACAAGCGACCTCCTGAGAATTATTTCTAGAAGCTATTACTGAACCAACACTGGATGATACTAAGATTAATCGCGTGAGAAGACGAATAAGCAGCATTATCAAACAGAACTCATATATCTTCTTGCCAATCTAACAGATCCATGTAAAGCATTAATCGATTCGAAACTAACAAATTTCACATGTAGATAGCTGTTTCAACCACTAACCTTCAAGTTTAAGGTCAAGACTTCAATTATTTGATCCGAGAACCTGTGGAAGGAACAGGAAAGAGCAATGAATCAACTAGTAACCAAAAAATCTATGAATGAAAAACTATAACCAAAAAAAAAAAAAAGAAAAGATTTATATAGCATGCAGAAAGCCTCGATGAAATCCACCACATTCAAGCACACACTATTTCACCTATAAAAAGGAAAATCAAAAAGGAAAAACAAAGCAACACTTTCAGATGCATATGACCAGAGAACAAGTCAGTAAGACAAAGCCGCTCATTCACCTAATACACAAGACATTCTCGTGAGATGTACTTCAAATGTGTTTGATGAAAGTCCCAATAGAAACCAATTATATAGACTCTATATGCAAGCGTTACGAGGCAGACATGCCACGTTGCACTTGTGCACACTCATCCAAGTTACCACTTACCATATAAAAAACGAAACGCCAGTCTCTTTTATAGAGGTTTATGAAAATTTAAGAAAACAATACCATTTATAGTTAGTACACAAATATTATTGCCACATGCACACTATGTGAGTAGGACAACGAATTCTTGCCTGTCATCTTAATTCGACATTTGAGACAACAATCAATGACAAATACAGGCCATAAATTTCCACATCAACATTAGTTAATAGTAATGCATCACCATTAATGAACATATAACTAGGACAACGAATTCTTACGTGTCATCTTAATTAAACAATTGAGACAACAATGAATGACAATACTTTCCAAAACAACATAAGCAACAGTAACACATCATTGGTGACGCAGATGCTCAATCGAAATACCCACGCAAGTCCTAAGCGAAAAAGGCTATAAAAAAACTTCAAAGCAAATTATTAAGTAACAGACACCGGCAAAGTAGCTTCATTTTCTCTTACAATATTCGTATTTAACACAAAGTGAACAACACGCCTATGCACGCCCTTAACAACAAAGAAGATAAACATCGCTAGTACTACCTTATCTCCCTAGTCGTTAGCATACTAAGGAGCATTATCCTTGAGATAGAAAATGTTCACCGAATAAGCCGGTAACTTAGTTCCTTACAGTCACAACTCTGAAATATATATATACACATGACATCATTAGCCGTCAGCATAAAACCAAAGTATAAATCTAAACAAGTTCCACAGTTTTCCATTACATTGAGCTTAGACAAGAACAGTGCTACCAAAATTCAAAAGAGGAGATCTTTCTTTCAGCAATTAACACTAGAACATGTAAGTATGGTTTCCCCTCTAATTATAATTATAAAGTACAAGTTACAAAATCTAAAACTTGCTTCTCTTTTCTCTTCTCTCCGTGTATCATCAACTACAAATTATTTCAAATAAATCAAAAAATTATCACTTTCAGCTAAACAAACACTTCAAATCTAAGAGTTTCGCGAACAAAACAAAAAAAAAAAAAAAAAAAAAAAAACAAATCAACATCAAAATTTCCATCAACAGTGCATGCAGTACAATCATTAAGCTAAAAGTACCAAAAAATCCTAAGAATCAACCAAAAAGAAAACAAACGAGTAACGTCAATCAGACCATACAAAAGCTAAAAAAGGCCAAAATCAATGAAATTTAGATCGACGAAGAGCTTACAAAGAGAAGTTTCACAATCCGGCGAAGTCGAAAGACGAAATGCGGAATCGAGCAAAAACAGATCGAAGAAAACCCTAAAACTGGGCTGTAAAGTGAGAAAAGCGAAGATGCGGAGAGAGATGAAAGAAGAGAGAGAAACTATGAGAAACGTAGTTAGGGGAATAGGTGAGTGGAACTTTGTTGGTGACAGCCTGTCTCCAGCTGTGTGTTATCCGAACCACTTGCTTCGGAGTTCGTCGTTAGGTTTTAGGCTCGGTGTGATTCCCGTTCCTAGGTGGACCTTTTTTGGCTTGGCGGCGTTTTAAGCCGATCGCACGAAACAGGATTTATTTTATTTACTTTTTCATTAACAAATATCGAGATTTCTATTTTCTTCTTTTGGTATGTAATCTCATTAAAATAAATATATTATGTTGGGTTAATTTCTATAAAAGTCCTTAAATTATAATTTAGATTTTAAATCAGTCCTGTCCTTCAAAACTTTTTAATTGATTTCTTAAAGTATAGTATCCTCTCATAAGTCTTTTTTTTCATTTAGCTATTAGCTTGAATGTTATATTCAAAATCTAGCGTGTAGTACATTTAAAATGCATTGATTACATTGTAAATACGTGTTTGTTTATTACATAGATAGCTTGAATTTGATGTGTTAAAAACAAAATTAAAATATGCTCTAAGTCCTTGTACTATTCGTAAATTTGAAATTGAGTCCCTGTCTAATCATTAATACTGTTAAAATTCAACTGTTAAATTAAGGCTCATTGTAGAGTCATTTTTATATGGCAATCGGATGAGTATATTTTTATTTCAAAATATCACACCAACAAACTTAATAGATGAATTTTAACAATGTTAACAATTGGATATAAATTTTGAAATCTGAACAGTAGAGTGTAGGGGTGAGCGTTCGATCGAATCGAGTGAAAAAATTTCGAGTTAACTAAGTTCACGAGTCCTATCTTATCATCCTAAATCAATTTGAAAATTTTTCGAATCGAGTAGAATGATCAATTTGAAAATTTTTCGAATAGAGTAGAATGAAATGAAATTTGAGTCAAGTCGAACAAGCGAAATTATTCGAGTTAAATTAAAAAAATTAAACATGTCAAATAAAAATATTGTTATAGTATAATTAATTCCATGTTAGAACACATAAATTTGAAATCATATATATTTGAAAAAAAAATAAGATACTTGAGTATGATAAAATTGAATCATTAATTAGGGCCTAAAATTATTATTTTAGAACATTTTTAAAATTTTAACTTTTTTATATTCTTTTTTGAATTTTTAAAAATATAAAATTGCAATTTTTATAAACATTTTAAATTTTAAAAATTATTTTGAATTTTTGAAAATTATTTTAATTTTGTTCTTGTAATTTTTGTTGTGAGAGCAACCAATTTGCTTATTTTCAAAGTTGATAGAGACCAAAAGGGTATTTACACCAATCTATTATTCAATTGTAAAATTCAACTCAACTCAAACTCGAAACTCAAAACTCAAATTGAGTTGACTTGAATAACTCAATTCGATTAACTCAAAATTCAAATTTTTTTCAATTTTTTCGAATCGAATCGAGTTTTGCTCATTCTTAGTAGATGGATTAAATTTTAAATGTACAAAGAGCACAATGACTAGAAGCATATTTCAACCTACAAACAAATCAAGCCTCCTAATTTCAATGGCATTGCTTTTTTTGACCATATTATATTTAAGTTGTCATTCCAGTAAATATACATATGTTTATAATTTAATCCACACATTCCAAATATGCTCCACACGAGCTAGTATTTCACACTTAAATTAATGGCTAAATTGAAAAAAAAATACTTCATTGATAAAATATTGATACTTTAAGGACTCAATTAGAATTTAGAACGTTTTGAAGTTTAGGATCAATTTAGAATC
The DNA here is from genome assembly GCA_025698475.1 of Gossypium anomalum. NCBI lineage: Eukaryota > Viridiplantae > Streptophyta > Magnoliopsida > Malvales > Malvaceae > Gossypium > Gossypium anomalum. The sequence goes on from CM046959.1 coordinate 1,659,673, forward strand.
TCGACAATAGTCTAGGGAGTTTTAGCTAATTAACCCAAATATTATTTGTAAGAAGTAATAAATTGTTTACTTAATATGGTATATATGAAAGTCAACAATGTTGAATTTTATGTAAACCTTATGTAACGTACCATGGATTGTATTTCTTTGAAAATTCATTTCATTTATTACTAGCTTACCATCCAGGGGCGGCGACCCCTAATATAGAAATTGCCTTTTAAGTCCTTTTAAGTTTATAAAATTATAATTTACCTCTCGAAATGATAAAAATTTGATTTAATCTTTTTAAAAACTATAAAAATGTAAATTAATATTTTTGTGAAATTTAATTCTTATAAAAATATATGACTTAATTTCAACCTCTCCCAAAAAAATTATGACGTCACCCATATTATCATCTTTTAAATGTGTGTGTGTGTATATATATATACTTCTTAAAATGTATAATGAAATACCAACATATGTTGGATGTGGTTGAAATTTTGAAGATAACGTTAAAAGATAATTACAAAGCTCGAAAAAATTAATACGAAAAATAATTTTAAAAGTATCAAAAATAAATTTTAAATTTTATCATTGTACTAACTTATAATTTTATAATTTCTCAAAGAATTTATTAGCAAGATTCTATAATTTCATCTATTTCGTTAAATAATTTAATATCTCGTATTTTTTTATATTTTTTCCCAAAAAAAAACCCTTTTTATCTATGAATACTATTTGTGTTGTTTTTTTTTTTAATCTAAAACTGAAATTAATGTTATCAGAATTGGATCGGTGGTTGAATCAGTTAAGCCACCAATTTATTTGGTTCAATTAAATAAATCATTAAAAAGTTCAAAAAAATAGAAAAGTTTAGTTCAATCGCCCTATTCAACAGATTTTTTTTGTCCAATTCAATTGATCCGTACTGGTTCTCGGGTCAATTAATCTAATAGCTTTCTTCAGACGGATACCCCAACCAATTCCCTATTTAACTGGCCCGATCCAATTCAAACATCATTGAGTAAAATAGATTAAGTTATTCATTTTACCTATCGTCATCATCATCATCATCATCATCATCATTATTTATTGGATCAAATTATAGAGTAAATATTTGAATATTAAAATATACTTCAAGTCTTTGTACTTTTTGTATATATGAAATTTAGTCTTTATACTTTTAATTTTAGATATTTAGTCCCTCTAATTTTTATATTTAAAAATTTCAAATCAAATTATTAACACAATACTATTAATTTCTTTTGTTAAATTCATTGGTGCGACACTTTTAAATTTAAAAAAATTCACTTAGTAGTCATATAACAAAAAAAAAAAAAAGCATTGCGATTGATTTGAATTTAACAAATAATTTTAATAGTGTTAACAACTATTAAAAGTTACGTCAGGTTTTGATTAAAATAAAGTATTTGGACTAATCAGTGACATTGTAAAAAATTGAGGTATCAAAGCATGCCAAAAAGTTGAAGTATAAAGATTGAATCTTAAATTTAAATGTAGCACATGAATCAAAATTGAAATTTAACCATTATTATATAATCTTAAATTTGATTTTAGCATAGGGATCAAAATTGAAATTTAACCATTTAAAAAAGAGAGAGATTAATACACGTGTCAACCAATCATATATAAAAGTTATATGTCGAGTCTTATATGGAAAAGTAAAGGTTAGAATATGCTTATAGTCTCTATATTTTTCGAAAATTAGGAATTTAATTCTAGTATTTGTATTTTTTGGAATTTTGTCTTTTTACTTTTTAGATTTAAAAATTCAGATCCAACTGATAATATTACTATTTTTTGTTAAATTCAAGTTAATTGCAACATCATTTTTTAATTATATAACTACCAAGTGAGTAATTTTTTTTATTCCAAAATGTCATCACAATCAATTTAACAAAAAAAAGTTTAACAGTACTAACAATGAACCTGAATTTTAAAATCTGAAAAGTAGAGGAATAAATTTCTAGAAATATAAGTATATGGACTAAATTCCCAATTTTTGAAAAGTAGATGGACTATAGGCACATTTTAACAAAAAATAAAACTGATTTTGTTTAAGCTTTAAAAAGAAGTTTAAAATTATGGAGAAATTTGAAGTAACCAAAATTACCATTTTTTTAGGTTTGCATTTATGTCTTTGTTTGGATAAGAACAATTGAACTAATTGTTTACACTACGAAAAAAAAAAGAGGTTAAAATTTGCAATTAGTCTCCACACTCTGCATAAAATATGAATTTAATCCTTACATTTTAAATTTAATCAATTTTAGTCCTTATACTTTTTGGATTTTAAAATTTCAGTCATAAAACAAACGTTAACAATTAAATCCGTCAGGTTAAATTCCACTATTAGTCTTGTACTATGCATAAAATTATAGATTTAATACATGTTCTCCAATTTGATCATTCTTAGTTCATTAATTGGCTTTTTTTTAATGAGTAATGTGTGAAAATAGCAAACCGACATGACATTTATACGTGTAATAATGTGTTTGTTGCATAAGATCTTGGAAATAGCATAACTTAATGAATTTAACAATTACAACTCGATGAGGACTAAAATTTCAAAATTTAGAAAGTAAAGGGACTAAATCTATAATTTATGTATAGTACAAGGACAAATACCAAAATTTAACCAAAAAATGTTTTATTTAATTGCATTTATTTCTTGACAGGTTTAGTTACATTTTGTTGTCTTATAATACAAAATTGTTCCACATTTTACAACAACAACAAAAAAATTGTCTTCCTTTTTGTTATATTTTTACATTATCTGTTAACTTTACTTATATTTTGTTTTAATTGTTTTGGGACCTTAATTTTCCATTTTATAATTTTTTTTTTCTAGTAAATGATGCAACATAAAAATTTTAAACATGTTTGGGGACCTTATTTATGGGATCATTGAATACTACAATGAGATAACAAGGTTTTAAAATTATGGGTTGTATTTGCTCGAAAGAAACTCAACTAAATCAATACATTAAGAACAACCCTGGAGAAAAAAAAGACGTATCCTCGAAAAAGTGGTCCGATTCTTTTAAGGACAACAACATTACAGTGGACGCAGATGCCACTGCACGGTTGACATCGGATCAACAGTGCGGTTCGGCATCTGGGTCCCTTTCTAATGATGAGAGGTCTAGAAAGGACCTATCACAACTTCAAAGGTTGCCAACGATAGACGCAACGACATGGGGTGGACAAAGGCAATCGAGGATCACTAGGGTCATGAGCGGTGAACGAGGTGCTCAAGTGGTTGCCGGTTGGCCTTCTTGGTTGGTAGCTGTAGCTGGAGAAGCCATTAATGGGTGGATACCTAGCAAGGCGGACTCATATGAGAAGTTAGAAAAGGTTTGCACAATAGTTATATCTTTTTTTAATAAATATTTAGTCCATGAACTTGATAAATTTTTCAGTTTGATCCTTGAATTATTTTCGGTCTACATTAGTCCTTAGACTTAGATTTCATCAAATAGTTGTGATCATCTGACATTCTTACAAGGTATCACATAATCACCTTTTAACAATTTATAAAAAAATAAAACTAAGTTATTTGATGGAATTCAAGTTCAAATATCAATAAAGATAAAAATTTAGTTCAAAATTTTATATTCTCCTATGTTTAAGTTATTTGTCTTTGCTAATTATATAGATCGGTCAAGGAACTTACAGCACAGTGTACAAAGCTCGTGATATCGAATCGAACAAGATAGTCGCCTTAAAGAAAGTGCGATTCGCTAATTTGGACCCTGAAAGAATTCGTTTCATGGCAAGGGAAATTATTATTTTACGTAGGCTTGATCACCCGAATGTTATGAAGCTTGAAGGTCTAATTGTTTCAAGGGTTTCTGGATGTTTGTACCTTATATTTGACTACATGGAGCATGATCTTAGAGGGCTTGTAGCAACCCTAGAGACTAAGCTCACTGAGGCTCAGGTATATTCATATTGCATAATTCATTTGGGTGTTTTTGTTTACATGCTAAAATTTCTGTAACATATGTGTAGATCAAGTGTTACATGCAACAATTGCTCAATGGACTTGACCATTGCCATAGTCGCGGTATTTTGCACCGCGACATTAAGGGTGCAAATCTCTTGATAGATCATAATGGTAACCTCAAGATTGGCGATTTTGGATTGGCAACTATCTTACGTCCTAACCAGATGCAACCTCTAACGAGCCGCGTAGTAACTTTGTGGTACCGACCTCCTGAGCTTTTGCTTGGTTCTACTGATTATGGAGTTACTATTGATCTGTGGAGTTCTGGTTGCATTCTTGCGGAATTATTCATAGGAAAGCCTATCATGCCTGGAAGAACTGAGGTACTTACCCATGTAAACGTCTATGGTATCTACATTTTTGTAATTCAGTCATGGTAATCGGTACATCGAAACACATCGATACTATTACGTACCAAGACAAAAATGATACTCCCATTAATATGGTATTGACTATCGAAACACATTGTTTTGTAGGTGGAACAACTACATAGAATCTTCAAACTTTGTGGATCACCTTCCGAAGAGTATTGGAAGAGATCAAAATTGCCAAATGCAACCGTGTTCAAACCACAACATCCTTATAAGCGTTGTGTCAATCAGACATTCAAGGATTTCCCTACTTCTACTTTAGCTCTTTTGGACATGCTCCTTGCAGTAGAACCCGAGTGTCGTGGAACTGCTTCTTCAGCACTTGAAAGTGAGGTAAGATCAATATTTTTCATTGAGATAGTGAAAGCTCTTGTTTTGTCCGAGAATTTCCAATATTTAGTAGCCGCACTAGGTTGAATGTTTAAATAGGAGGCAAACTGCTCCCACCACTATTTTCTTAATCTTCGGTTCTAAAATTTTACTTAAGGGATATCGAGCTCGTTACTACCAACCCTTAAATAGGTATACATTGCATATTAACTGTATTTAAACAATATCTCATTCAACTTTGATGTTTTTTTTTTTTTTTCAGTTCTTTACAACCAGTCCTCTTCCTTGTGATCCATCAAGTTTGCCCAAGTACCCACCTAGTAAGGAATTTGATGTCAAGCTTCGAGGAGATGAATCCGCAAGGTATTTTTTTGGCTCCCAATGTTTTAAAAATCAGATCGATAGTTGAATTGATCAAACCATTGGTTTTTGTTCGATCAGTTTAATTATCAATTTAAATTTTTTTATCTCGATTATTAATTTTTTACCAATTCCGAATAGTTTGCTTAGTAGCTAGTTTAATCTTTTTTCCAAATGGATACTCGAATTCAATACTCGAAATCTAATTTGACTTGAGTTCGAAATCTTAACCCAACCAATTTGAACCCAAATTACCCAATCTAATTTGATTATAAAAAGTCAATACTCAAAATCCATTTAATCCAAATTCAAAATGATTTAAATATGAATCGAATTTAATTTAGAATGGCCTTAACAAGTAACATGAAATGAACTGAACCTGAAATGACTTTTGCATGAAAAATTCAAACATTAAACTCGAATTAGTTGAACCTAAAATGAGCATGAAATGCCTGAAACCTGTAACTAAGTCAAATCAAAATGATCTAAAAATCCAAATTGTTTTTATATAGATTGACTCAATCTAAAATCAATTTAACTCGACCAATTGAAAGGTTTTGAGAATTAGGGAAATATCTTAAATATAATGTTCATAAAGTTGGTTCAATTATTGATTTCTTATACCGGATTCCATTTTTTATTGGTTCATAACAGTTTGCTTTAGATTTGATTACATACCATTGATCGAACCGGTTGGTTCATTAATTCCTGATTCGATTGATTGATTCGGTCCAATTCTGATGTAACTGTGTTAAATCTCTTACACCCCCAAGTTTTGTGAAAAAGTTTTAAAACAACTGATCTGCCTGTTGCTATTGGGAAACTAGGCAAAGAGCATCTCGTGAGAAAGTTAATGGAAATGATCAAGCTAGAAAAGCTACAGCGAATCCTGCCCCAGATTCCAATTTTGAGTTACAAGCATCTACACAGGTAACCTTTCAAGTTGTAATATTCATTTGATAATGCGTAATGGCTTATGATATTTTGCGTTATTGCAACTAAGGTGTTTGAAAAAAATTCGCAGTCGAATACTAAAAGTGTTAATGGAGTAAATAATCCTGGCATCCCTGTTGAGCCTCTGCAAGGAACATCGAAACCCGTATTTTCTCATGTTGGCCCATCAATGCACCTTAGTAACGCTGGATCTCCACAGAATATGAAGGCTTGTGCTCGAGCATTTGGTTCTCCGAATCAGGCGAAATATGTCCGTCATGGAGCAACGACGTTATCCCAATTTTCAAATTCGGTTTCGAATAGAGGCAGATCACGATTAGACATGAGCAATCTGCAATGGCACGAGGAGCATTTTAATGGTGGATATGACCATGATGATAATGTTCAGTCCACTCACCATTTATTTGATAGGCTAAGTACTTCGCACTTACCTTCCGAGGAATCAACAACGGTAAGGGAATTATGGAAATTGAATATTTTTTTTTTCTTTATCAACTAATTCAATTTAAGTTGATCTAAACTTAAAATTAACTTGAAAGGTCATTTGTAATGACCTGATCCCAAAATTGCAAGTCTCGAACCCAAAATGATTGAAACCAAAATTGACTTAAATCGAAATAATTCAAATGATCACTTTAAAAGTTTACATTTTAGTCACTCGAGTTAAAAATGTTACAAAATAATTATTTAATTATTAGAAAGTTTTTATTCAAGTCACTAGATTGTTAAGTTTTTTTCTTAAAAAAAGCCTGGCTAGCGAGCTCCAAGCAATAACGATTTGACGATCGATACGGTGGATCAATACCCATTAATGAGTAGAAGAACATATCGTAGATCCAAATTGGTCTGACAATCAGTGTCGAGATTGGAGAAAAAAATTGTTTGGATTTTGGTTCGTAGACTCATGATGTTCAAAGTTGTTCCGTGAAAAAAAGACTGAATTGAAGAAGAGAAAGAGAATGAGAGCATTCAATTGGAGTAGGTAGTGCGAACGAAGAAGGTCATACAACAACAACTTTAACAACCTAGTGACTTAAAAAGAAAACTTTTGAATAATTAAGTAGTCTTTTTGTAACTTTTTGAAATTGAGTGAGTAAAACGTAATTTACTAATAGTTTAATGGCATTGGGTCTAATTTACCCAAAGTTTTTAAAACCTGAATTGGTATAGTCTAATCAAATAAAATATGCTAATACTTATGTGGGTGAATTCTAGGTGCAGGGTTATGTTCCAAAAGAAAAACGATTCCATTATTCCGGGCCATTGATGCCATCAGGTCATGGGCGAAACCTTGAGGAAATGCTCAAAGAGCACGAGAGACGGATGCAGAATGCCGTCCGCAAAGCTCATTTGGACAAGACGAAGACGTTGGCAAGAAACAGCTTCGACAATAATAGACAAACTGAATCGCTACTCTGTGTTGCAGTAAACGGAAGGTGACAACACAACCACCTTCATTTTCAGCTGTTTAGTTTCACCTCGGAGCTCAGCACCGGTCTACTACATATAGAATGTCATAGATTAATTGTTGGATAGAGTACCAGTAAAGTTTGTAATTGAGTAGGTATTGCGAGTTAATTGAATATTCATTCAATAAAAAAATTTTAAAAAATAAATTTTATTATAATTTTTTTTTAATAATTAGATATGCTTTATTAAATAACATAAACTAAAACATTAAAAGAAATTTCAAAATGGATGAGTGGTGTTATATATATATATATATATATATATATACTTTCACCCACAATGTGAACTTTGAGCGTCTAAGTTCGAGTCTCATCATGTGTAAGTTTCATCTGTGGACTCTATCCGAATTTTTTCTAATCATGTGTAATTTTCATGTGCGGATTTTCTCTCATATTATTTTTTAACCAAGGCTAAATTATAGTAGAGGTCATTTAACTATGAAAAGTTACAAAATGATCACTCAACTATTTAACCATAAAAAGTTATAAAATGGTCGCCAACTTTTTTTTAAATTTTAAATAGTAATTATTTATAAAAAAGTAATATTTTTTAAAGAAAACTAAAACAAAAACTTTTACATTTAAAAATGGGATAACATAACATAGTTGTTAAATTTGGTAATCTTTTTCAATTTGGTTCTTATTTTTTACACTAATCTCATAACTTAATTTTTTCAATTTAGTCCATGAACTTAAATTTCACGCTATCACTTGAAATTTAAAATTCTTTATAAAATCTGAAAAATATATTTCAAAAACCCAACCAAATTGAAAAAAAAAAAAAAAAAAACCCTACTAAATTACGAGATTAATATGGACAAAAAAGTTCAAAGAGTAAGATGGTAAAGATTACTAAGTGCAGGGACTAAATGTTAATTTACACCTTTAAAAATCTCAGGCGGACAGTTCGATTTGTAATAATTTAAATATATATATGGGCAACACTGCAAAAAACCAGCTTTGTGACACCAAGCTTTGTGCGCTGAAAAAGACTGAAATTTCAAGAGAATTTCAAGAGAATGACTGAAGTTTCAAGGCGTAGATCGCTGCGACTTCTACTGCTTTTCGCTTCGGTTTCTCTTCAATTCATTTCAGGTTTTCCTCTCTACACCGCTTTGTACTCTGATATTTTGTTGTTTTCTTAACGAACCTCAATTCTTTTATTTTTTTTTCAAATGAACTTGGTCGAAACTCGAAATTCGAATCATTAATTGCATGAAATTCAAGTTAATTTGTGAATTTTACTACATCATCGTAATTGGAGGATTTAATGTATGGATGCTATTCGAATCTCATCTTTATATTTTGTTTAATTAATTCGTTAAATCTCTCAAATTTGCCAGGTTTTACTGTTGCTTAGTTTTTCTTTTCTCTGTTTTGCTACTGAGAAAATTAGCACCAAAAGAACTGCTTTTTTTCGTATCCTTTCTATAAATTTTGTTGTTTGCTTTTGAGGGATTGTGATTCCGAGAAAATTTTAACTTATGAGGTTAGAATTTTGACTTCGAGAATGGATAGAAAGGTATATATATTTACACACCTATCTCTGCAATTCCGATTTGCTTTTGAGAATCTCGAACTTTGTAATAGATATGCTGTTAGCAGTATAAGCAGGCAATTAAGATTTCGCCCTACTTGATCCATTTTCCATGAAATTTGGGGAAATTTATGATCTCTGATGAGATTTTTTTAACTCTATAAGTGGATTAAGAAAATGTTATGTTTACTATGACATCTATTTTGTCGAGTGATAAGGAGCTCGATGTCTTTTAAGCATAGACTCGTATTCAAGTTTTGTAGATGGAAAAAATAGTGTAAGGAAAGCGGATCTAATCAGGTGCAGTGTAACTACCAAATACCGGAGTCTCTCACCAAACAAATGAAAGTTCCTGTTTCTTATTTTTCTAAATTTAAGGTCCTTTGGTTTCTTAATCCCGCTTGTGGGATTAAAAAGATTCCACCACCAAATAATTATCGATGATAAAATGGGTTTCACATGAAATTATGCTGTTACAAATAGTTCTTGGTATTACACTTGCTTTTTAGGCTTATTTGAACCTTCTTCAGCTGAATTTGTTAGAACAATGATTAAGTTGCTGTGAAGGGCTTTAAAATAGAAATTCTTCTTATTTACTAAATGGCAAATTATTGAAAATGATAAAACAATTTACTCCAATTTGTTTCCTTCTTCTTTTTTCAGGGTTTTCTGGCGACTCTACGAGTTCAATCAGCTTAAACTCAAAGTCTAATGCAAATAGTAAAAATGGGACCAAGGTAGTCATCATATTGATTGTGCTGGTTGCTGTTGGGTTGTTTTCGTTCTTCCTTTTCAAGGTATGGCAAAAAAGGAAACGAGATGAGCAATATGCCCGTCTTTTAAAGTTGTTCGAAGAAGATGGTGACCTCGAGGCTGAACTCGGCCTTCATGACTGACAGCATCAATGAAAAACTGAGCTCATCCTCTTTGAGGTGTGTAGATAAAACTTTGTGATCCTCAATCACCAAGATTCAGTTAAATTCCTTGTTTTGTTTTACAAGGATGTATTGTAGCAGTTGCATGTAAAAGAAAAACTTTGTAATCCTATCCAATTATGTAGATCTTTGGGGTTCACTATAAAGGGCACCCTCCTTATGCTGTGTTGAAGCTTGAAAATCTAGTCTATGATACTATAATATCCATCATGTGCATCTGTGTAAATCTGTCTCCTTTCTGCATTACCTATGCATGCAATAGACAAGTTGATGACAATGGGAATTAATGTCGTCATTGATGAGGAATATGGATCTTATGTTGAAGTTGTATGGCCCTTGATGATCATTAAGACTGCCTCATGTTGATTCTATTGATTTACTTTCGCATCCTATCTTTATTATTGGAATAAAGCAACATCTAATCCTAAACTTGTCAATTTTTTCAGTCTTGGTCTTTAAACTTTTTTTTTTTTTTGTTGCTTATAGCCTATGTTAATTGGACTTGAAACACGGGTAAGGATCCAAGTGTCCAACTTGAGTCTTTTAAACTTGACAAATTTTCTCAATTTTGGTGTTTATGATGACATGGCACTCTAAGATTATATAGTGTTATTGTTTAATTTTTAGGTGATGACATAACACAATATCAAAGTACTAGGACTAAAGTGGATGAAAAAAGAGTTCTAGGACTAAGTTGAAAAAAGTTACCAAGTTCAAGGACCAAATGTTATTTTATCTTTTTATTCTTTTAGCTCTTAGCACTTAGTTTCTATAAAAAACAAATTTATACAGTACTAATATGGATGAAAAAAATTCTGAAACTAAATTAAAAAATTTTCCGAATTTAAGGACTAAGACTGAAATGGCAATAACTTTTCAACCATAGGTTGTATATTTGTACTTAAAAGTTGAAATAAATTTCTTCTTCATTGAAACCTTGGAATATCAACAAAAAGAAAGTGAAACTAGAGTGTTATTTGAACCAAAAGGTAGCTTCTTCTCCTCAGTATGACTTTCATCACTTAAGCATATCTTTGGGGAAGAAAATAAAGTATGCATAAGCCTGTCTTTCGGAAAAGAAATAAAAGTGCTGATATACTAACTCGACTTGAAAGTAACTTTTGGTTTGACTCTTCTACTACTCAACCCCTTCAACCCCCACACCACAAAACCAAATTCTTTCAAGCATCTGTCATAGCCATTTCATTTTCATGAATAGAAGCATAAAAAAGTTTATCCATCTAAATATCTCAACTACACGATGAGACTTTGAAAAAAAAATACTTATTATTAAGTCAAAATACAATACAATGATTTTATCTTATAATAAATAATAATAGTAATTATCATCAAGAGAGAATGCTGCATATGTATGACTGTAAGTAAGAAGAATCTTCCAACTATATTAGAGGTTTTTGGCTAAAATAATTAGGGCATAGGTTATTTTTAACTAAAGTCATCTTGATGGGGGATTGATATATGAATCAAAAGGGATCAATGGAGAAGGACAACCTAGATGTGAACCATCATTGCTCAAAACCGAGTAGCGAGTTTGACTAGCTCTTCTTGACTCAACATCCCATCACTGTAAGGGTCATCTTCCTGTCTTGGCTCGTTTCATTCCAGTACCGTTAAAGGGCGTCATACTAGGGCTCATAGTCGGGCTCATTTTCGGACTCTCTTCCCTTAATGTACCATTTAGTAAAGCTAACTCCCTAAGCTGTTGTTTCTTATAGTTATCCAAGGATTCATCCTGAAGAATGGTAGAAATGGAAGAGCTGAAACATATACAGAAAAAGGAAAGACTAACTTTAAAAACAACAATAAAATTTTGCTTTTGTTCATACCACAGGTTTCAGAAGATTTTCTAGTATGGCAACAGCGTAGTCCAAACGAGAATTTATCACATCTTCGGGAAGTTCAGCCTCCACCAACACATGCAACGGCTCATTAAGGTGTTCGAATCCAGGTTTATCTTTTAGTTTCTCTTCCTACATGTTAAAAAATGGTAAGCAGTCAATGAATAACAAGTGAAGCAACATCAAAGGAGAACTCGGTCTTCTTATATTCAAGAAGGAAAACGCACAAAAAGAAGCCAAGTCTCGTGTTTAATTAGGTCAGACCTTGATTTTGCATAACTGTATTTTTCACAAGAAGGTACTTTCCTTAGTAAAAGTGATCATTTCATTGATCATAATACTGAAAGTTCTTCATAAAGCATGTGAAATGCAAATGGAGATGCATATGATCAGAGCATATATAAGATTAGCTGAGCAATTTTCGCATCATCTACAGTCCAATATGGCCTTGTATTGGGAGGAGAGATGAAAAAAAATGAATATCATAAAAGAATTTATGGTTGACTTTACCTTAACAGAATCCTTGACAGAACCTTTGCCTCTTATGTACACCCTACACTCAGTCACAGCTTCAACTCTCTTTAGGGAGTTTCCTCGTGGTCCCAATATTCGACCAACAAAATTATACTACAAAGGGTGAGAGTCAGTAATATTATCTTAAAAGAACAAGAAAACTTCACTCCAGGTTTCAGCTTTACTTACACTAGGATATTGATCCACAGGTACATTGAGTCTAACAACTTTCTTTACAATCGGTGTGGTTGGAGCTCCTGGCAAACCAGGCCAACCCATTGATGCAGCTTGAACCGGAGCAACTCGTTGCAAATGCCCATTTTCCTGAAACAGATAATCAGGTCAAAGAAATTTCCTTTTCCTTTTCAGTGAACATTGATGAGAAGAGAATTTTGTATCATATTGGGGGCTGATAACAAGGCACTTGTATTCATTAACCTCGTAAGAACTTACAAACTCTTTTTGGCCATTTGTTAGGAGGGGAAGGGGGAGTAGTAGTAAAAATAAATAAGTCTTTTGTTACTTCACCAATGGCTTAGTTAACAACAATTAAATGCTTTTAAATGATAAAATACATAACATTATATGGCATCACCTCTGTTTGCATTATGGACCATCCTTCCAAATCCATTTGTCTTCCATTGGGATGATGACCAAATGACCTAATAGGACTATCATGCTCAAATCTCTCATGATCCAATAAACTCGGACTAAAACCTGAGACCCTTCTGATCTCTGCAATGCATAAGGGTTAAAAATGGAAAAGTTAATTAATATATTGTCCAAATTATATGCTTTAGTAGAACTCTCTAGGTTCTGCTTGGTACAAAGGATGGAAAGGTGCGATAATGGAAAATTTGTTAATCGAATGGTTAAGCTACAAGTAGGAAAGTTATTACAAATCTTAAGCAAAGCCTTAAAACCACATAGAAAATCTAGATTATGCCATTCCACTAATGTGGAGGTTTAAAGTTTTAATTCATTCAAGAATTACTCGATAATCAATTGAACCCTTACTAGTTTAAATCATTAGTGTTTCATCCTTGTATTCATGTGATTGAATCTTTATATTGCAGCGGAAAAAAAAGGAAAACAGAAGATTCAATAACCTTGATTAAGAAGCCTGGTACATTGAGGAAGAACTTGTGTGAAAGGTCCCAACTTCTCTTTCTCTGTGAATAATTCAGCTAAGTATCTGCCATTGTTTACTTGATTTTAAACAATCATTAAACATATATAACTATATGAAACCAGCAAAACATACAACGAAAACAAAAAACCCATCAATAAAAACATGGTATTGGATTGATTAAAGTAATAAAAAATTGACCTTTCACGATCTGTAGGAATAGATGAAGGTCTATGAGGAGAAACAGCAGGGAAACCAGGTGGAGGGTATTGAAAATAACTCCCTGGTGAGATTCTTTCTCCCATCATTAGATATATATTCAACAGCTTCACTGATTTTTCAACCTTTATTCATTCAACAATATATCAATAATCAAAAAGCCATTAAAAACCCAGTATTTATATAGATATGTTAAAGGTAAAAGGTGAATAAGAAAAAAGAATAAAAAGACTTACTTTTGATGATGAGAGAAAAATGCGCAGAGATGCAAAGTTTGCTGCCCTCTTTATGCGTTGAAGAGTGTGAAAAGAGAGACTAAAGCCCTACTCTCAGTCCAAGACAGAGAGGACTCTTTGATTTTCCCCTTCTTTTTTTTTTCTTTTTAACTTTTTAATCGACATAAAATGCCGTAAAAAAATGGCAGATTATATACTATATAAAATAATAAATATAGCAACTACCTTTCTTTGTCTCGTTTAATAAAAAAATTAACCTTTTATTTTTGTTTTTTTTTTTCATATTTTCTTCCTTTATACCGTTTAATACTCTTGCATGGCGATTTGGGTATTCCTTAAAAATTATGGATATGCTGTGAAAAATCGATTGATCATCAATTTCGTTTATAGAAGATGTGATCTCAAGCGATGGTCACTTTTTTCTTTGGTGATGTTTTCTGAGGGGTCAATCATTTGCGGGGCAGGGGTTTTGGAGGGAAATAAGGGGAATATGGGCCGGACCAAGGTGGTTCTCTCCCGCTTGCCGCCGGCTCTCATATTGTCCGGGAAGGAAGAGCAGGTTGGCTCTCATATCATATTGGGTTTTATTGTTGGTATGTTGCTCTACCACTATATGTTCTCATTTGGCTCCCCCTTGGACAAATTGTTGCCTCTATGAGCCCAGAGAGGCAGGAGGTGTAGCTCTCTTGATTTGCCATGTTGTGATGTCATGTTACATCAAGAGAATGTTTCATTTTCCAGCATATACATACGTGGTTTTATTCCTACCAAACACCATTTATGGTGGGGGAAGGCTGAAACAAAGACCAGATCCTCTGCTGTTGTGATGGATGATATGCAAGTAATGAGTCATTGCCAGCATTATACTTCTCTGTCTGCACAGATGCCGTTGGATTCTTCAGTTGTTGGGGAACTTATCGTCACAGTTTCACACTATCATAGGTTTTGCATTATGTGTGCAGTGAGTCGCAGCAGCAGCAGCAGCCAGCAAAGCCAGGGTTTGCAGGTTTTTTTTTTTTTATTTAACTGTACATATGGAATTAATTATTCTAATATTAAATATATTAATTTAATCTTTATATTATTAAAAAATTAAATAAAATTAATTTATACTATTTTTATTTACGGTTTAAGAGAGTTAAATGTTTTTAAAATTTAGTATTTAAAATTGAAATCTTTTGTTTCAAATTAAACTGTAATTTAAAAAAATTATTTTTATTTTTTATACAATAAATATTAACGGTTACAATTTAAAGTTATTTGATTTTTTTAATAGTATAAATATTAAATTGATCTATTTAATAATAAAAGGACTAACTTGATTCAATCTCTATAACACAAGGACCTATCATCTACAAAGCCCTTAAGAAAACACAAAAAAATTAATTAAGTCATTGTATTAAATTCGCATTTAATTAAGTTTTTATTGTTAATTAAAATAATCAATTAAGTCCCTTTATTAATAGTTTTTGTCATTAACCATTTTGATTGTTAAAATAAATTGATTGACCAATTATATGGTGACATGTGGTAGCTTCTAGTTTAATCTAATATTTTTCCTATAAAAATCATTAAAAATATAAAATAAAAATATTAAAATTGTTATAAACTTATAAAATTATAAAAATATAAATATTATAAAATAAAAAAATATAATAATTTATAAAAAAATTTATAAAATTAATTAATCTTATTTAAAATATTTAAGAATTAAAAAATGTATTAACATTCATAAAAAAATTGTAAAAATTTATTAAAATGTTAAAATTCATATAAAAAAAAATTATAATAAGAAAAGATATAGAAACTTGAACTCAAACGGTTAGCCCGAAATCGACAAGAATACCGATCCAAGGAAAGCTATTAGATCGATTGACCTAAGAACTAGACGATTAAACCGGCTTTAAATATTTTTATGAAATCAACAAGCTACTGATCTGCTAGTTCAATTGATCAGTCCAGTTCAATTAACTAAAACATTAAAAAAATTCTTAGGTAAACTAATCTCATGGCTTTTTCTGAAGTCCGAACCAATACCCTTGTTAATTCCGATATAATAAATCCAACCAACTAGCTCAATCTATTTCAAGTTTTTATGATTTTTTTTATAATTTTTACAAGTTTATATCAATTTTAATTCTTTTAATACATTTTTAAAATTTCAATTTATTTTTATAAAATTTTAAAAAATTTTAATATATTTTATTAATTTTATAACTTTTATTGTTTTTATAAATTTATATCATTTTTTATATTTTTAAATATCCAACGATATTTATTTTTAATAAATTTTTATGATCTTTTCAAAAAAAATTATAATATTTATGATTTTAAATATTTTTTATGAAAAATACTAAATTAAACTAAAAACTGTCATGTATCACTCTCTCCTCGATCAATGAGAAAAGGAATTATTTCAATTAAAATTACATTTTTATAAGCGCATATACCTTCACCTTACCTTTTGGTATATAGACAAAGGTTATGACCCTGCTTAACTTTTGCAAGTGGATTTTTCGGCATGGTTACTTCAAAATATTTATTAAATCAGCTGCTAACTTGTTAGCATGAACCGACAAGCAAAAAGAGGTAGGTATAAAACACCATCCATGGCCATAAAAACACATCAATTGATATAATAAAAGACTATTGTCCAAAACTCATCATGGTTTAAACGAAAAACGAAATTCAAAGTTGTGGGCAATCAGAAAATGGAACAATCCCTCCATAAAAAAGACATTCCTATGTGGTCAAGCTTTAAGCTTCCCATAGAACTTAGCCTTTTCTTGTGTTGTCTGGAAACGACCATGACCGAACTTAGATGAAGTATCAATGAACTTGAGCTTGATCTCTTCAAGTGCAACCCTTGATGTTTGATTCAACAGTGATTGCCTTAATGTCACAACACGTTTCTTTGGTCCAACACAACCCCCTTTAATCATCAAATAATCTTCTTTCACCACTCCATAATGGGGGAATCCACCAATTGGTGTAATATCCTTCTCAGTCCTGCAAATACAAAGAGGGCAATCAACCATTTAAGACCAACTTCCGGTTTAAGTCAGTTTCAAGCACAAGCTAACGAATTCAATCATTTCAAGTTCAAAATCTTTACCTGTCATAGTCAGTCATGGCAGCATGTGATTCATTGCCAGCCTTCCCAAGCTTGTAGATTTTCTTGTTCATCTCAGTGCGGTGATGGTAACCATTTTGACCAGCTCGGGCAACGGTAAACGATACCCTAGCCGGATGCCATGCACCAATACAAGCAACCTTACGAAGACCACGATGAGTCTTTCGTGGGAGACGAGTGACACCCCATCTGGTTACAACACCCTCATACCCTTTACCTTTGGTAACTCCGATAATATCAATCATCTCATCTTTCTGGAACACGGCATCAATTGGAATTTGTTTCTCAAAGAAACCGTAAGCAAAGTCAACTTTCTGAGCTACAGTTCCACCATTGACTTGAATCTCCATCAAATGAGCCTTCTTTTGCTTCAAACCCTTCATTTTCCTTATCTGAGTGTGAGCCAAAACACGAATCACAGTGCAATATTTCTTCAGTTTTTCAAGCTGTGACTGGATATCTTTTTTACCATCTTCGGATTCAAACTTCTTGGAATACTTGGTAAAAGCTTTCTTCTTAGACTTGCACCAGTGCTTATAGAACCTTCGTTTTACCTCCTCACTCAAATGCTGAGCCCACACGGTGCCTAAAGTACGAAGACCACGAGGAGTTTTGACATATCCAACTACTCCAACAACAACCATAGGCGGGGTCTCAATAATGGTAACTGCTTCGCAAGTTTCCTTCTTGTGAAGCTCTAAAAGACAAAAATATAAAACATAAATCCATGAAGAAAAATAACACATAAAAATTAATAGATCATATGCATAAACGAAAACATACTTGATCCAGGCTTTTCAACTTCCCTCACAATATGGGTCATTCCAGCCTTATAACCCAGGAATGCAGTTAATCTGCATAGCTTAGTAGGATCATCCTTAGGGAAAGCCTTCACTGAAAACCATAAAATAGTAACATAGATTAGCAATTACAAATTCGGGTACAAGTCACAAATTAAAACACAAAACAAAAACAAGCTAAGTTATTTGATCTAACAACTACAGCTACAAAATAAACACTGTTAAACAATTAAGAGGGAAAACTAGGGGAAAATGAACCTTTTCCTCGATGTCGGGAGGCTCTTTTCCTCGGGAGAAAGCCCAATGAACCATGCCTCGGATGCTCAAACTTGCGATGAGACATGCTTATTAACAAACAAGAAAGCTGCAAAATTCAAATGAACTCAATTTGTTTCTTAACGCAAGCTATAAGCCACAAATATGAGCAAAGCTCCATATACAAAATTATTTGAAGTCCATGTACATGTTCATGAAACAATCACATTAGAAGTAAAAACATAAACCCAAACACTAAATTGGGTATTTGAAGATTTCAACAATTACCCAAACATAAACTAGAAAATGTTCACCTAAAACTGAATTAACCCGAACATATACATACATGTAGACCAAAACTATACAATCCAACCATAAAGTCGACAACCGGAATCCATTTGACCTAACCCGAATTGATCCAAATACAAAATGACCAAAACATGAGCTTCAAATCCAAATCAGCTGGTCATAAAACAACCAAAACCCAAATAAAAAACAATCCAAACCCCAAATTGGCAAAACCCAAAATAAATGAAAATTTTAAAACTTAATTTGATTCAATCTACATTGATCCTACTCAAAATCAACACAAACTGACAAATTGTTAGATCTATAAAGATGTAAAGGAGATTACAGCAAAATTCAAGCTAATTAGTAAACATATAGATGGATCTGCTAGAAGTAGAAAATTGGGTTGATTAAAATTGTATTGATTAAGCTAAATCAAAATCGTTATTGAAATTTTGAAACATGACAGATCCATTTTGAAGCATCATAAAAATGATTAAAAAAATTTTCAGAAATGATTCAATAAAATAAGTGTAAAATGAAAGAAAAAAGAGTTGAATCTTGATGTTGAAACATATGAAGAACAACAGATCTAGCGAACTGAATGGAAATGGATCCCCCAAAGACCAAAGGCCTATGGCGTAAACTTAAAGTACGCCAATTCTCGGGCTCCTTCGGTATTTCTTTCCAAAAAGACCCTTTTTCTTAGGATTTTTGGCAAAAAAAGAGCCCTAATCGAGACTCCAGCCTTGATTTCTCCAATCATGGGGGAAAATCCAATTCACATACAATCGCAGAAACTGAAGCTTACATCAATATGTTTTCACACCCCAAGATTCTTTTCGAAAAAAAAAAAACCAGAAAAATTAACAAAAAAATCAGCAAATAGACTAAAAAAACTTGAAAGCTAATACCTTGAGAGCTGAAAGAAAATATTGATTGAAAAAAAAATGAAAAGAAGGTCGAGAGCGGCAAGAGTGACCTTCCTTTCTTTAGCTAGGGTTTTATAGTATAGAAGATAAGGATTCAACGGCGAGGATTTAACTTTATTGCATTAATAGATGCCGTCGGATTACATACTAGGGTTTTGAACTTTGAAGTGTGGCGGCGCATAATTTGCAGTACAGTGGGTGCTAATTGGGCTTTTTTGAGCCCATCAAAACTGGGCATAGATTGCCCAGCAACTTGAACCCGAATTTGATTAAACTGGTTGGTGTTTAAGTTTATTGACAACTCTTTCCATATAATAAAGGTAAAAATATAATTTCATAAAATAAAAAGTTTGATTAGGCTTGTGAGCTATTCGAGTAGAGCATTATGGTGTTCAAACTTGATTCAATTGATAGTTTGAGTTGCACAAGCTCACTCGACAATTATTAAATTTAATTTGAATATTTTTAAGTCGAACTCGAATAGTTTGTAAGCATCTAGATCTTATTTCTTGGGAAGGGGGCAATTTAAAATGATTTTAAATTATAAATTAATACGTGATAAAAAAAATTTTAAATTCATCCTTACGTGTGGATGGAAAAAGCAAAACACCAATAAAGGTCTAATTTAGCCCGATTACTCTAAATTTAATTAAAATCTAATGTAACTATCAAATGTTAAAATATCTAAATTTAATTTTTACGTTACTATATATATCCTAAACCCGAAATGATTTGAACCTGTGAACCACATTTGTTTACCCCCACACTTTAAGCTTGAAAATCTGCTACTTTCATGGACATTGTTCTATTATTACTTTAGCTTGAAATTTGCAACTTTCATGGTCATTGTTCATTTGCTTCATGCATAAAAAAAGCCACGTACTATAATTCCAAACACAATTTAAAACAAAACAACAACAAAAAACCAGACATAATCATGTCCAAATCCAGTGAACAACAAGCTTTCCCACAAGGACAAAACAATAAAATGTTACAAGGGCTACCTGTAAACACCAGCCCTTATGTTAACTACAAAGATATGGAAGAATATAAGCAAAAGGGCTATGGTACTGAAGGACACCAGCAAGTTCAACAGAAGAAGTCGGCGAGTGGCAGCACCGATGCGCCCACACTTGTCGAGCCTCATGCACCCAATAGTTGTAAGGCTGGTCGTCCTTCCCGCAACTAGGGTTGTTGGGTTGTTTAGCCCTTTTTATCTATTTGAGATGGTGGGCATTGGTAATGAATAGTATATATATATATATAGTAAGTTTGTGTGTGTTTTGGCAATAAATATATGTAACTTGATACTTACTTTCTTGTAGTTTCAAGCAAATTGTAATTAATTAATATATATAGTAGTATTTTATTTTTATTAATGTGGATTCATTTGGTATAATTTAGTTTGGGGTGCCATTAAGGAAGGAAAAAAGGTAATAAAAAGTATTAAATGTGTTAATAATAGGGTGGATAGCTTGAAAATCTTTATTTGATTTTATCATAAAAAAATTAAAAAAATCGAGCCTAAAATGGATTGAATTTGAAAGCGATCTTAAACTCGAAATGATCCAAAATTAAAACCTGATTTGATTTGGTCTTGGTTAACCGATCTAAAATCAACTCAACTCATACATTCCATTAATTTTCTTCATTTTTTTAAAACAAAGTTTAAGTTATGATTTATCTTTACAGTTGTACTATATTTAACTTACAGTTTTAATCCTTTTGTTTAATTTCGCATTACTTAACCGTAACACCTCATACTTAACCCAATCGATGGGTCCAAGTTACAAAATGTCACATTTGTTGTCGGAGCAACCACAACCAATTACAACACAATTTACCCATTTTTGCATAATGTTAAATATTTCACTAACGTGAGGTCGAATTAAAATTAAATTGTAAGATTTTTAAATTATTAGATTGACGCGAATCACGATTTTAGAGGTTCCAAGTCGCAACGTAACTCACTGGCTTCCCTCATGATACCATAAGTATCACATTGCAACCTTATCAAACAATGAGTGTCGTAAGCTTGAGTTCCAGATGTCACTCTTTATAGATATTTAAGTCACGATATTGGGGACTTGTTTATCTCGAGGATACCCATATTTGTACATTAACCTTTTTAAAAAATTCAAAACCACAAAATTTCTACTTGAAAAAACATGATTATTAAAATAGTTATTTTCCACAAATGGTCATTTTAACAAAAATTCAACGCAACCTCGTGATTCGTTCACTAACGAAATTTGGTTAGTATAATATCAGTGTTTTTTAGTAAAGCATAATATTAATAATAAAAGGACCAAATCATCTCAAATTAAAACATTTGATGAACTAAATCCTCAAATGAAATACAGTACAGGGATCAAAAATAGAATTCGACCAATTTTAAATGAAGGAAAGTGACAGGAGCAGAGTCTCTGAAAATCTGAACATGGCACACGGGACAATAATTGAACTAGATCTGCCACTCAGATTTTATGTCTTAGCGTGTCACTTCCATGGCTTCCCTGTCTCTGTATCTCTTCTACAAGATTTTCCTTTCTCTTTGATAGTTTCAGCTTCTATTACAGGTGAAAGCAAAGAAAATTGACACAGCTTCTTCACCATGTCCTTCACTTTAACTCACAGACTCTTCCTTTCACCGCCACAACGAACCCATCTCAGATTCACCTTCAAACCCCACACATCAAAACCCATAGTTTCTTCACCATCAAAACTCAGTTACCGTCCCATAGTCAGTTCTCTCAGTCATAATTCTGAACACTTATCGGTAACTCAAGCAAAACCCAGATGGGAGAACATGTTATCCACTGCTGCTAGCTTATACCCTTTGTATGTGACTGTTGGTGGCATTGTGGCTTGTTTTAAACCGTCTGCTTTTGCTTGGTTCGTGGAGAGAGGACCTTCTTCATATAGCTTCTCGCTTGGGTTGATTATGTTGGCTATGGGTCTCACTTTAGAACTCAAGGACTTGCTCAATTTGTTCACCCAAAGACCTCTTTCTGTGAGTGTTTTTTTTTTCACTTGTAATTTGAAATTTTCAGAAATGGGTTACTCTTCAATTTTCAATTTGAGTTGATTTTGCTTGAATTTGGGCTTGCCTATAAAGTGATTTTGCTTGAGTTTTTGCCTATGAACAGTTCTTTTTTCACCTACTTTGATCAGATTCTATTTGGATGTGTTGCTCAGTACACAATTATGCCAACTTTTGCTATGGTTATTAGCAAAACTTTGGGGCTTTCACCATCTCTTTCTGTTGGTTTGATTTTGCTAGGTTGTTGTCCTGGTGGTGCTGCATCCACTGTGGTAAGGGTTTCCTTTCGCATTTCAAGTCCTTTTTTCTGCATAAACTTTGCATTTTGAGGATGCTTTTTCTTGTTGGTATAGACATTGATTCGGTAAAAGTACCATGGAGACCCTGAGTCAGATTGTATTTTGTCTCTCTACTCAAAAAATTGCAAAGTAATCTCAGTTACAAATGGATGAAATTTTAACATAAAGGACCAATTTGCTCTATGAGGATTAATTTGCCCATTTTATGAGTAGAGAGGCAAACTGTAATCTGACTCCCAAGTATTCGGGCTTCAATGGTATTTTTACCCATTTGATTCGTTTTTGCAAAGTTACCCTCATTTTTTTTTTTTTGCTGGAAAAGTGTTGCAGGTGACCTTTATTGCACGAGGAGACGTTTCCTTATCGACGGTAATGACGGTTTGCACTACTCTTGGTGCAGTGATCCTCACACCTCTTTTGACTGTGATTCTAGCAGGAACATATGTTCCTGTTGATGCTATTGGACTTTCCATCAGCACCCTGCAGGTTTAGCCAATTCTATGCTTTGCCTCATACGATCTTCGACATGTTGAGGCGTATGCCATTGCAATATGTTTATCATTTGATCATGTTTTGTCTAGGTCGATGTGGCTCTGCCTCATGCGATCTTCTACATGTCGAGATGTATGCCATTGCCATATGTTTTATCATTTGATCATGTTTTGTCTAGGTCGATGTGGCTCTGCCTGATGCGATCTTCTACATGTCGAGATGTATGCCATTGCCATATGTTATATGTTTTATCATTTGATCATGTTTTGTTCCAGGTGGTTGTGGCTCCGGTTTTGCTCGGTTCTTACCTACAAAGCACATTTCCTTTGGTGGTGAAAATGATTACACCATTTGCTCCTTTATTTGCCGTTTTACTTTCATCGCTACTTGCATGCAGGTTATTCGGTCATCGAAATTTATCTATTGGATACTCACTGGTTTTAATTTTTACCTTCCATTCATTATTCCCTCTAACTTCTGGTTTCTGGGATTCCTTGCCAGCATTTTCTCGGGAAATGTCGTCCGTTTTAAGTCCTCAATATTTAATGCATCATTGGCTTCCGATGCCTCTTTATTCTCACGACTCCAATCATTATTATCTGGAGACCTCGGTGCCGTAATACTTTCCGTGATGTTGCTACATTTTACCGGTTTCTTTGTAGGGTGAGAATCACTAACTTGCTCCTCGTTTTTATTACACTCGGTACAAACTTCCAACGAAACTAAGGAACGACTCGACTTCACCATTTGCAGGTACATATCAGCAGCCATTTGTAGATTCCGAGAAGCAGAGCGGCGAGCAATATCAATCGAGGTATGCATCTCCGAGTTTTATACCAAATCCCTTATGAACTTTTCATATATTGCATTACATGTGTTTGATGAAATCTCCCACTCAGGTTGGCATGCAAAATTCTTCATTAGGAGTGGTATTGGCAACAACTCATTTCACTTCTCCGGTGGTAGCGTTACCGGCCGCCATGTCGGCAGTGATTATGAATATAATGGGTAGCAGCTTAGGCTTCTTTTGGAGACAGATTAGTGGTTCAAAACAGGAACTTGAAGATCAAGATTGAGGTTGAACTTGAAAATTGAAACCCACCCTTTTCTTTCCTTCTTCTTCTTCATCATTTTGTATGTATGTAATCATCAAAGTCAATGATGCGTGTATTTCACATCGAAGGGGAAATCTAAATAACATGTTTTGCATTAATTTGAAATGGCAATGGCAGCGATAAATGGTCAACCTTTATTCTCACTTATCAATTTTCAAAAAATTTTAAACAAATATGTAATGTAGAAGAGAGTATATATATGTGTGTATGTGTATATATATATATATATATATATATATATAATTCTCAAGTAAACTTTTAACATAAAATATTTTCTCATCAAATTTTTGTGTATAGATAAGGTAATTATCTGCATTCATATCACAAGTCAACTGATATTTAATTTCTTAAAAAATAAAATTATAATATTCAATTTTCTTGTCTTTTTTTTTTTTGACGTACTATAAAACAATAACAATAACATGATAAATAATTGAAATATATTTAATATTCTTAATATGATATATTTATTTATTTTAATTTTTTACTCGCAAATTAAACTACTTTTCAATTTTAATTTTGTATATATTACATATGTATCGATATTATTATTATTATTAATTCTAAACCTTACATTTCATTAGTTAAAACATGTTATTTTTAAATATATGTTTATGTTCTAAATTTATAGTTTTCACACTCAATACATGTGTGACAGAAGTTTGTCACTAAGCGATTACAATAGCAACATAAAATCAAAAACTTCTAATGTCTTTCTGAACTAAGTCCTACACAGCTTGAGGAGGTTCGAAAAACACTTGAATATTTGTGAATCCTATAGCAGTATACTTAGCTATAAAGTCTACAATTACATTATGAGTTCTAGAAATATGATGGATACGAACTTTCTAATTTCTCTGAATTAGCTTGTGAATTTGTTAAATATTTATTAAAAAAATTCAAATTTTTATGCATTAAACATATTTAATAAAGACCAATAAATGAATATTGTACTGTTTACTCCTAAAACAGCGGGGGCAGCCAAATGGTCCCAACATTCCAATTGTATTAGGGGATGACAGGACCCTAAAATAAAATTCTTTTTTATTTATTTCTTTTAGAAATTTTAAAATTTTTCTAAAAATATAAAATTTTGATTTAATTTTTTTTAAAATTATAAAGATTTGAACTATTAAAAATTAAAATTTAATTTCAGTCCCTAAAAAAAATCTTCTAATTTCGTGGGGATAAATTTAGAAAAATTAAAACATTTAAAAAATTCCATATAACTTTCTTTTTTGGTGAAACAAAATAAAACAAACCAAAAGAAATTAATCTAAATCCTCTAGTGGGATCCTCCAATAAGCAAGTTATGCTCTTCTATGACGAACCGTCTTAACCAAGTCATCTGCAAAATTATTTTCTTTTTGAAGAACATGTTGAATACTCTATTGCTAGACTTTTGTCAAAGTTGAATGGCATGAATAGTTTCAAGAATATCAATTTGAATTAAAATACTCCTAAAGCTTCGATTTAGTGAAAGATTCGATACATCCAAAATGCCCCAAAGTTATAATATTAGCATTAAGATTAAGTGAAATAACATTATAAAATTCTTTTTTAAAAAGTGTACTAATAACTAAATACATTTAAGTTTTAAACATAAATTTTCATAAAATTAACGGTATTGTTAGTATTAGACCAACATTAATTTATACAAAATTAACGTTTACATATTTTTATCATTTTACTATTAATTCTAAAAAAGTAAATAAATTCAGCCTATTAATATAAATATTATTGATAAATTTATTAAATTAAAATTAAATTAATAAAATGTATAAATTTCAAAAGTTAAATTTATTAATTTATTTATATTATTTTTTTATAAAATAAATTTTACTTTAAATTTTTTTATGGGTAAAATCACCTTGACTATTCTGCATGTTACATGTCTTTATTCGGAGGTTTCAAAGCATGCAATAGTTTAGGGGTAAGTATTTGATTGAATCGAATCGAGTAAAAAAATTCAAGTTAGTTGAGTTGACGATACCTATTTTTGCAATCAAACTCAATTTGAATTTTTTACAAATTAAACTGAATCGAGCCAAAAAATTTTTGAGTCAAGTAAATGAATCTTATTATTTATACTAAATGTTGTATTTACATGAACTGATTATTTAACTAGTAGATGAAATATAAGATTATTTAATTACATAAACAGTATAATAGTTTTGCCTTTTAACTTAATGAGTAAACATTTATCAAAATAACGTAGTTTTGTTTTTTCTTATTTAAATTTTCGGATAACTCAAATTGTATAATTCATATTCGAGTTAAACCGAAAACTTAATTTTTTATTTGAGTTGATCCGAATAACTTGATCAACTTAAATAACTCAATTACTTAATTTAAAATTTAAATTTTTTATCAAATTTTTCGAATCGAATCAAATCGAATTTATGAGAAGTTGGGACCCTTTTAGCTTCACATTCTAATGCGACTTTCAGATGGCATGACGGATCTGTATGCTACGTCATCACCTTCAACTCCTTATTTATTAAATTTTTCGTCAATATTTTTGGCTAGAGAACGAGAAAATCTGTTGCACTGTCTTTGCCGCAGCGATGGACCCTACTTTAGACCATAAATATTGCCTTTGGCCTTCTATTGTATCATCATCCTCTTTGCATACACTCCCTTCACCCACCATGGAAGCTCACTCCGGAATTATTTTCTTTAAGGAACTCACTGACACTGACGTCAAGAAGAGATTGGCAGTCCCGAAAACGTACCAGGATTTCTTCCTACCTTCATATGGACGCCTTCCAGCCAAAATTAAGCTCATGTACGACGGAAAGATCTGGGAAGTTAAGTGTACTATTCGGAAAAAGGGGTACCTTAAACCTGTTCTCTCCGTTGGATGGAAAAAGTTTGTTGTTGCTAACGAACTCAAAGTTGGGGATAGAATCACCATGTACAAAGATGAAGATGGCTTTTCCCACTATATGGTTGAAGTGGAGAAGCCTCCCGCCAGCAACCAACACGGCACCCTTCCTGATTCGCCTGCTCTCTCTTTCATTCATCATAAACCCGATGAAACGACTGTCGAATACAGAAGAAAAGTACCTGAAGACTTGGCCGGAGTGCACCACCAGCCTGATATTGCACCGATGAACATGCCTGCCAATGGTTGGCAATGGCCATCCATCGGGATGTTTGGTACTAACATGAGTAACGAAAGAGCTCACTTCAGTCTGATGACCTACGACAATGGCACTAGTGCTGCTGGTGGAATTGGAGAAGCATATCCAGAGATTATTACTGATCATCATAAAGACCTTAGCTTGGACTTGGTTCTGCGACAAGCCGGTACTATTCCACCCCCATATGTGGGAGAAGTGAAGTTAGATTTGACTTTGGCGCCACCCAATGTGGAGAGAGCCGATAACCAATTGAGACAATAAGACAAAGTTAGTGTTGATAACCAGTTGGTTGTTATATTCTGGTTTTATTTCTATTATTATGTTAATTTAGAAATTTGGAAATAGTTGAGGTATTGGTTAGGGAATGCTAAACCAATTGATCTTAGCTGAATCCTATCTATGATGCTATTCTATAAAAAATAATTATGTTTTTCTTACATGTATGCGTGTTTGTATGTAATAAAAACCCTTTTCAAATTGTCAAATAATTGGTTCTTTTTCATTTCTCAATCTACGCTACGCTTTCGGTCAAACGCACCCATGCAAATTCATCAAATGGATTGGTCCCCAAATCCCAACCAGGAAAGTACAAAAGTTGGTGGCATCTCACCCCAAAAGCCAAGCCTAAGGGGTTTTTTTAAATTGACCCAAAAGTTTTAATAATTACGAAAATAACTCTTTCTCAAATTCTTTTTCAAAATTTTTGAGTGATATATTTGAATAATTTACATAAAAATTTTATATAATTTTTGAATCTATTGTTTTTAAAATAATTTTATAAAATGAAAAAAGTTTATTTCTTTTTATTTTTATATTTTTAAGGGTTATTTAAATTTAATTTTAAAAGATGACAAACCTTACATGCAAATAGATAAAAATTTAAAAGTAGTTAATTGGGTGTCTCGTAGCATCACCCTTTTTTTCATCCAATCTAAAAAGGATAGTTGCTTCGTTAGGTCCCTGAACGTATTATGTAATTGCACTTCAGTCTGATGCCGTCAATAACTATGAAAGCACCCAAAGAAATTATATATATATATATATATATATATATATATATATTAAAAACCAGCTAATGATTGGCCCATTATGAAGGGTGTTGCCGCCAATGGCAACAACAACACAGAGGTTCACTGTTTAAAACGGGTCATTTTCGTACATGATTTTGCAAGTAGGTCATTTTCGTAAATAATTAATTTATTTGGGTTATTTCTTAAAAAATCAACTAAAACCCTAATTGAAAAATTGCAACTAATTAAATTTTTAATCGAAAGTTAACAGTAAATTAAATTCGTGAAATATGATTCTCCGTCAAATTCTCTAATAAATCATTAACTGATGATAATGTGGCATTTGACGTGAAGAAATGCTAACAATAAGAGTTTAATCGAGTTTTTAATTATTTAAGCTTAAAAATTATTAAAATATTAATTAAAAATTAAACCCAAAAAATGAACATAGATATATTTCAAATATGAAAAGTGATTGATTTCTTTTTAGTGAAAAATAGAAGATACATTAACTCAAAAGGCTTGTCACAACGTCAAGAGACACTTCAAAAATATATAAGTTTAACTGCCACCTTAAATTGAAGTTGGCTAATTGATACACTATCAAATTACATTGGCTGTGTACATATCTAACCTCCTACTACCCTAAGTGAATCAATGTGTGAAGTTAGTATCATTTTTGTGGTTTCCTGATTGGGGATCATTCATGACCCCCCAATTTAATAATCTTTTAAATATGAATGTTTCTATAAATGTGGACCCCCACCGCCCCCATCCCTAAAAAAACAAAAGTTATCCCTTCAGAATACACATCACAAATTCTCTTTATTTTTAATATGTAAGCATCTATCTATTGTTAGTATATACCTAACCAACTTCAGAAAAAGAATAGCCTTGTTTTAGTAATTAATTAAATAAGAAGATGATTCTACTCTTAATATATCACATTCATTAGATGAGTCATGTACAAAATATATTTATTAAAAAGTTAATTAAAATAATAAGTAAATGATGTTTCGATTGAAATAGTAAAATTGAAGGATTAAATTATATAAATATAAAAAGAAAAAGAATACCTAAAAGAAGATTATATTTTTGTTAATCTTCAAATCGAGTTAAAACTTAGTTAATTAATGGATTTATTATAATAGAAATGACATAAATTCAGTAATTTAGTAGTAAATTCTATTTAACCTCTAATATATACCTAAATAATTATAAGGGAGCTTGAAAAAACTCTTTCTTCTTTGACAAGGTCTTTGTGGTACCAATCTTTTTATGTACATTTTATAATTAATGAATAGTGAAAGGCACCATTAATCAAACACATATTTTTAAAAAAAAATTATTCTAAAAAGTCAAAAGTATTGAGTAAAGTAATTAAAATAAGAATAAAGATGGAATTTTTGAAGATTTCTTTTTTCATGTCCGGGAAAAAAATTATATTCTAAATCTTTTTGAATATCTTTTATTTATTTATTTCTGTCCCCCATTTGTATTTGTTATTTTTATAATATTTAATTTATAATAATAAAAAATAGAATAATAATAATAATACATATTTTAGGTTAAACTTCAAAATAAGCTGTAATCAATTATTCTTCTTTGGCAAGGTAATTCCTCAAGTTCTTTGTGGTACGAATGTTTTTATGTCCATTTTATAATTAGTGAATAGTGAAATACACCATTAATCCAAACACATTAAAAATAAATTATTCTAAAAATAATTTAAATATGGATTAAATAATAATCAAAATCGTATTTAATATTAAATAACAATATTGCAAGAATAATAATTAAAGGGAAAGTTTATCGAAGGTGGCAAAAAAAAGGGGTTTCCGACTAACCCCTACGTGGGCTTTCACACACATATTCTGTTCTTTATAGTAGTGAAAAATATAAATGTACATACATACAAGCTTTTGTTTTTGCGTAAATTCTACCTCCAAAAGCAGAGCTTTTAGCCCATTAGCTAGAAAGCCATGGCCTCTCAGCCCACAAAGATGTTCACTAAAAAACTTACAGCTACTGATATCAACAAGAGGTTGGCGATTCCGGGAAAAATCCTGCCTTCTTTGCCAGCCTTCAATGGAGGCCATGCAGTCAGGATTCAGCTAATGTATGGGACAGAGATCTGGCCAATTGACTGCACTGTTCGGAAAAATGGGTACAAGAAACCTGTTTTGTCCGGTGGATGGAGAAAATTTGTTGTTGATAACGAACTCAAAACTGGAGATAAAATCACCATGTACAAAGATTTTGAAGATGAAGATGGTGGTTCCACCTTTAGGGTTGAAGTGGAGAAGCCAGCAGCTGCCAGCAACCAAGACAGGAGTCACGGGACCCTTCCTTCTTCTTCTTCTTTTCTCACTTTCAATGATCATGAAGTCGATGGAACCAACTCCGGAAACGAGGCAGACCGAATACCTAATCAGGCGCTTGATGATGGAGCAATCAAACTGGAGGGAGGTATCCCCATCATGGAGCTTTCAGATGTTGCAACTGACACTTTGGTTGATGGGCATGTTATTGCCAAACCGTCTGTTACGATATTCGGTGCTATTATGACTGATGAAATGAAGTGCTTGGGCATTACCAAGGGTACTGACATGGGTGAACCCTCACTCCTCCCGCCCTGTATTGCCAAACCAGGAAGAGAAACCGACTTCTTTGGCATTGCCGAGGGTGGTGATGCAATAGCCTATGACAGTGGGCCTAGTGATGCAGCTGGAGAAGCATGTTGCAGCATTATTACTCATCATCAAAGTGTTAGCTTGGACTTGGTTCTGTCACAACCCAATCCATATGCAGGCTAGTGAAGTTAGCTTGGACTTGGTTCTGTCACGTTATTCCTCGATTACATAATATGTTTCAGCTTAACATACCTTATATATTATATTTTAATTGCACAATAATATGTAGTTACGTCTTAACTGGTTTTTCTTTAAATATTTTTCTGGGATGATTGGTTTGCTAGCTATATGGTGTTTTAATTAGATATAGAGAGGAAAAGCTTCTTCATCTCCTTATCCATAAACGCATCCTTCACTGCCACTTCGTCGACCTTTTCAACAATATAATATGGAACTAAGTATCTGTTTCTTCTATATTTAATGTTTCATCTTTAGTCTCTCAACTCTTTATAATTTCTTTAGCTACCTACATATTTTGCTCTCTATATATGGGTAATTATTTGATATACCTACGTATTAACCTGCTTCCACCAATAATGTATCAAATGATTTTCATATGTACATTCCTCATGTTTTCTTACAGAAAATACACAGGGAATCAATTTTTCTTCTAGTTTTTAATCTCCCTTTCTCCAAACCCTCAAGCACCCACCTATATACTTTCACCCCTCCCCACCTGTGTACAAGTTCTTGCAGAGAATAAATAGTTAATAAACTTTTCTAGTCTATACTTTGCTTTGGTGATTGTGTGATTGGGTTTGCTTATTACTAGGAGTGTTTGTTTTATTTTGGTTGTGTGGAGACTGATAATATGGGGTTGTTAGGTTTTTTGTCCTTGTGGTGTCGAATTGGTTGCTGGTGCTAGAGTTGTATATAATTATTGCATGATTAAATTGTTAAGTTGTGGGTGATTGTACCCTTCACTCAGTTCTTGTAAAAATACTATCGGGACCACACTTCATATTATATTTTATCACTTTACTTTAAAAAATAAGTAAAATAGTTCCAACATATTATATTAGAGAGCAACCAAATTTTTTTATATAAAAAACTATTCATTTATCAATAAATGTTTGATGTAATGGTAAGGAATATTGTATTTTCAAAAGAGAGAATGTAAGTTTAAATCTTGAATATAATATTGTTGAAAAAAATAATCATTAACCCAAATATAAATGATAAAACAATAAAAAAATTAACATAAAAATGTTTAAAATAGCATAATATTACTATTATCCATTTAGGTGGTGAATATGGTTATAATCATATAGTTTAATTTTTTTCCATATTTTTTTCCCATTATCATCATTCCAACCTAGAGTTTTTA
Organism: Gossypium anomalum; assembly: GCA_025698475.1. Lineage (NCBI taxonomy): Eukaryota > Viridiplantae > Streptophyta > Magnoliopsida > Malvales > Malvaceae > Gossypium > Gossypium anomalum. The sequence goes on from CM046959.1 coordinate 1,692,130, forward strand.
AATATCAAATAGTTTTTCATTTATCCCTCAAGTTAGTGGGGAATATGTATATATTTATGTATTGGGTTGGATCTCCTTATGTAATTTGTTTCAGCTAGTTATATGCTTTGCTATATATATATGTGTCGATGGTCGGTTTTAGAAACTTAGTATTCTCATGGGGAAAATACCTAGGCATAGTCAAGTTTTTCATTGTGGTTGTGGTTTTTTTTAATCAAATTCAAATTTGGTAAAAATATGATTGAGGCTTTTGTATTAGGTGTCAATTTGCATTTTGTCTTCTCTACTAAAAATGGGTAAATTAATTCCTATACATTAGATTAAAGAGCAAACCAACACTTTTTATTATAAATTGCATTTGTTTCGATTGTTAATAACACCACGTGTACGTCATGCTAACATATAATGATAAATTTTTAATAGTAGAAATGAATAAAATTTTTGAAAGAGTCAATTTGTTCTTTGATCTAATGGATAATGATTAATATGCTCATATTTTTAGTAAATAGAGCAAAATGTAATCAAACTCCTAATGTAAGGACTTCTTTAATACTTTTACCATTTAGTTTTATTGTCATGCATGCTAGATTTACGGTTGTCTTTTTTTTTTTTCAAGTTTATCAGAGCCCTAATTGGACAGCAATTCCCATGCATGCTACGTTAAATAAAAACGTTGAATACTTAAAATTAAATTAACAGTTTAATATTTGTGAAGCAGTCCTTGGTGTTATTGGTTGAATTTAAAGTTTTGAGTTTTTACGTGTAAATATTGGATTTTGTCCGAAATAATATTTTGTGAGAAAATCCTTAGAAACCAATTTCAATTCTTGAATTAATGCGAATTTGCTAAATTTAATTGGATTTAATTTCAATGAAGTGTTCATTTGGACCAAAATATTTCAACTTACTCCGAGATTTTTGGGTTTATGAGCTATAATTGAAATTTGGGCTATGGAATTACTAAGTTTTTTTTTTTTTTTGATAAAAAGACCCGAAGGTCAACCTCATTTTATTGCGTCACTTAAAATAATATCATGGATTTCCAAAGGGTAATCCATATCAAAATCCGTAATAATATCATGGAATTACTAAGTTTTGCTGTTTATGTTTGGGGTTGAGTTTTAATTAATAAATTTGAGTTTTATTTTAAGGAATTTCTGATGCTTTAATTTTAATGCATTAATTAATTATATATATATATTGCAAATTATAAAAATAAAAATAATAAAAAAATGGGATCTCATTATTTATAGGAAGTATTGAAATTATTATGGAACAATTGCAAAGAATTGATGAAATTATCAGTTTGCAAGTTGGTGATAGATGTTTTGAGGTGCGAGTAGCAGAAATCGATCCAAGGGTAAAGTTTCGAGCTCTTGATGATAAAGGGAAGCAAAGGAATTACAAAAAAGTGAAGAATAAGTGAGGAAGACAGTCAATCAAATGGAAATAGGGATGACAAGATAGTGAATTGCTCCACCCCGGATGGTGATTTTAGAAATAGGAACAATTTAATTATCAAGGAGTCTGTTGATTTTGAAGCTTTAGAAGTAATTGCTACTTGGAAATGAGGAAGCAAGTAGGGCCAGTAGCGGATGATTGTTGGATTTTTTAATCAAATTAATCCAAAAACAATCGACTCAAACAATAATGAATTGATTCAAAAGAGAATTTGTTGAGGGTTTTTGAAGCAACAAAAGCAGAGAACAAAGCAGCCAGAAGTTAAATATAATTTACTTGCTTATACTCGTGCAACATTTCATTACTATTACCAAAGCAATACATGATTTTTTAGACAATTTTCTCTACCAAACACAACTATAGACAATCTTCTCTACTAAATACAATTACTACCACTAATCAGCTTAGTAAGTTGTGAAACATTGCATATACACTAAAACAAGCAAACTAAAAAATCATTCGGCTACCTAAATACAATAAGTTATCATCAAATTTGTTCATTTTTAACCAAACTAAATTACATTGCAACTAAAATAGAAAATATGTTATTGCAGCATGCATACAAGCTCTATGCACTCAACAAAATCATCATAACAACATGGTTGACCACTTTTCAACAATGATGAGGGCAAGGAGGGAGAAATTATTAGGCATTTGATGAAAATTCAATCTACTTGTATTAATAATTGAGGCCTGATTGAGATCCAGAAGTAGATTTGCGTGATATTGAGGGGAATTGAAGAAGTAACTATGACTTGGATTATGAGGAAGCAATTTGATTTGGTTATGGATGATTGAGTTGAAGAAGGGGAATTTACTTGGCTGATGGACGGGTCAGAAGTTGATGGAGTTCAGATTTAACGGGCATGCCACTGTTTCATGGGTTGAAGATTGGGGTGTTTATTTTGGTCAGGCCATCGAAGCTTGTTTTGGATACAAAGAACGTCTTGAATACAAAGTCATCCCCACTATGAATATTTTAAATACAAACAACATCTTATCATGACAACTGTGATTAGATTAGATGCACCCCATACGTTTTAGATACATGCATCTTAAATACAAAGAATATCTTACCATGATAACCCTTTTTTCTTTTCTTCTTTTAAGTATTTTATGAACGAAGGCAATTATCATAAATTCATCCACTTAAAAGTACTAGAAAACAGCAATGAGACCAACCAAAAACTAACAAATAAAGTCAACAATACAATAACAAAAGCCAAACAACCCTTTGGGCCCTTGTAAGGATACCATTACAAAACACAACCCTCTTACAATAAGTATAACAAACAACTCACCTCAATAACTTACAAAAGGAAAATTTATTTAACCATATGTGTTTGCCTGATAGTTAAGATGTTTATCGTTTCAAATGTGACCTAAACTCGAGCCGTGTTAGTTACATTGCTGCTAAGACTTTACTTTCCTATCATAATTCAAAAAAAACAAAAAAAATCCATTAAGAAGAAACAATTGCAATCCAAAGCCAAGACAAAAACAGTCAAAGAAAAAGAAAAGTACCTTCTCCCCCTGACTTGCACCAGCTCCTTTATCACTTCTTCTTCATTATCAATCACACGTAAACCCAGTTTTTTCTTCTTCTTCTTTTTTTGCCAAGTTCATACACTTCCACAGCCTCTTTCCATAACTTCTTCATATGATTCTGAAAACCGAAATTTAATAAACGAAAATCATTTGCAATTTTACCTCGGAGAGATTTAGATTTTGAAAACTTGTTCTTTACCTCTCCTTTTATTCTTAATCCCCAGTCGAGCAATTCTTGACTCCTCAATTAAAGAATCTCACCTTTATTTGCTTTAAAATTTGTTTCCTCTAAGACCTCAACACCTCATTCTCACCATTCCCATCCTTCCAAATAAAATAAAATAAACTTGACTGCTTTACCAAACCCACTTTCGAAAGTTCGAAAGAATAGTCCATTAAAATAACTAAGAACATAGACTAACAGCTCTACTAATTGAAAGCAACATATTCCAACACCTTGAATCATGAGTTCATGACTCATCCTCACATCATTACCATTCCAATCATTTCTTACTTCATCCTTATTGTAATTTTATTTTTTAGAATAGTATTTACTTCAAATTTAACATTAAAATTCTTTTGCTAAATAAGGAAAATGCACATGTATGTAATAAAATACATGGCTCGTTTTTAATGCTGGAAGTTGTGGAGCATAATTTTAAAATTTTTAGATAATTTTTTTTACTTTCACCCTTTAGAATTTTAAAATTTTACTCTAATCCCTCAATATTAATGGTCAATTTAATATATACCACATGTTGATTTAAGTCTACGTCTCTATGATCGAACATCATTAGGTGTTTAAAGTATATTATGAGTTTATATGTGTCACATCTCAGAAATCGGATTGGAAGAATTTGAGTTAGTGAAACTAAGAGTGATTATGTCCTAATTTTGAATTAAGATTGTGAAAATTATGCAAAATGAGTTTATCTGGTTTAATGTTTAAGTGTTGTGTTTTTGTGTCGGAGGTTTTAGGTTTAAACCCTTTCCCTTGCATTTTTGTTAATTTTGTCCAACCTCCGAGTTTTGATATTAGAGTTAAGGATTTTTGTGATTGTGAATTTGATGAATAATAGGGAATTTTTAAGGGCCTAGAATATTCGGCTATAATTTGATTCCTAGAAAGTGGTCAATTTAATGATTTTCGGGTTAAGTGACTAAATTGCAAAAGTTGTAAAAGTTTAGGGTAATTGTGTAAATTTAAAAAATAAAAGGGTATAAAATGTAGAATAAATTGGAATATGAATTGTAAGCTAATAATTGAGAAATTTTACATTTTAGATCAAGATCCTGTTGAAGTACGTTGAAAAGAAAAAATTGCGGAATAGTTCTTGAACTTTTGCAACTATTACAAGACAGTCCAAGTAAGTTTGTTCGGTTGATAATTAAGTTCTTTTTTACATAATAAAAACAAAAACATAATTTTATAATATAAAAATATGCTAAAAAAGAAAAAATCGATTAGACTTATGAATCATCCGAATCGAATATTGTAGTGCTCGAATTCAACTCGATGCAACTCAAGCCACAACCAAATAGAAAAGATGTGGAAAAATCTATGCATTGGTTATGTCTCTTTTAGGAAGCAAAGTTTTCTCACACCCCGTAATTTTGATTTGGAATTTTTTTTATTTCAATTTGATTTGAAGTTGAATCATGAAATAGATGAACTCTATAACTTGTTTAATTTATGTTTTTTTAATTATTTAATTAATTAAAGTTAGAGTTTGAAAAATTCATCTTCTAATTATGATAAATTGTTTGATTTATGGATACATTCAATTTCAGCTGTGAATTGAATACAAATATTTATTTAATTATGATAAGGATGAAAAGTGAAGCAAAATACATTCAAAATCCCCAAACTTTAAACAAATATAAATATTTGGACTATCGCTAGCTTTTTTTTTTAGCTCAGTCAATTGATTACAAGCAAAATGGAGTAATAAAATTTCTGAGCTCATATCTGATCGACAGAGCTATAAAAAACAACAATATAACCTACAAATAAATATAGCAGCAAACAAACTGTATTAATATACTAATCACCAAAAAATAACAGACTACCAATAAACTTTTTATAGAGTTTTAATTGAGTAGCAGGAGCGAAGCCAGAACAAATTTTTAGGGGGGCCGGATAAAATTTTAATTTTTTATAATTTATATATTTATAATTTGTAAAGGATTAAAAAAATTTAAGGGTCAAAAGAGTAAATTTACATTTTGGGGAGGCCGAGGCCCATGCCAGCCCCCTGGCTTCGCTCCTGTTGAGTAGTGTTTCTTGATTGGCTGAAGTATAGACGTTTACGACTATGGTCGTTAAGAAAATTATTTGCATATATTAAAGGAGAATTATGGCATTTGGTGAGATAAAGTTTATGTTCACAAATATTAAGAAGAATGATATTGCTAATTCATTTACTATCGTTAACTACTATTTACAAGTTCAACAAATTGTCTAAAGGTTCTTTTCATTTTCACCAATCAATTAGCCCTCTTGTCGGCTCATTCACCATTGCTGAATACATGCATCACGGCAATCACTGTACTATATTTTTTTAATTAAAAAATAGAAAAATTTATGCTTATGCGTTGAATGAAGGAGAAAAATAACCCTTTCATTTACTACGTGGAAGCTTATTTTGGAGTTTTATGTATACAACTAAAAAAAATATGTTCTACATGTAGAGTTTATTACTTTTATATTTTTATTTAATTTAGTTTTTTTTATTTGAAGTAAATTAATTTTTAATTTTCATTATTAACGTGATATTATTTTATCTTATATGTTAAAATCAACAAATAATTTAAAAAGTATTAGAAATTCAAAAAGATAAACAATATATATTACAACAGTATCTTTCCTTTAAAGGAGATATCCAATTGTCTGTATTGTCCGTAAACAAGGGTACAAGAAACCTGTTTTCTCCCATGGATGGAGAAAATTTGTTGTTCATAATGAACTTAGAATTGGTGATAGAATCACCATTTACAAAGTGCAACATCAAGGTGGTTTTTCTAATTCCCACTTTAGAGTTGAAGTGGAGAAGCAACTAGCACGAGAATGGTGGAAGTGCAACTGAAACTGAAGCTGAAGCCTCTGAAATAAGTTTGTTTGGTATCGCCGAGGGAGGTGGTGCAATGGACGCCTATGGTAGCGGCACTAGCGGTGAACATGCCGCTGGAGAAGCATGTTGCAACGTTATTAGTACTAATCATCATCAAGGCCTTAGCTTGGACTTGACTTTGGCACCGCCCAGTGTGAAGGGCGTATAGTCATTGAGGAGAATGGCTTGATAAGGAATGAAAATAGTTGTGGTATTTAGTAGCTGCAGTTTAAGCTGTTATTCTGGTAATAGTTAGTTAGCAGTTAATGTTTAGTGTTATAAATACAATAAGACTTGTACGTTCTCAAGTAAGTAAATGAAATACAACTATCTTTCAGTATCTCTAGTGATTTGTATAAATCTCATTATGGTATCTGAGCTTTAAAGTTTTTTTTCCCTTAATGGCGACAAAAGCAGTTTCAGGTAATGATCTGTCCATTCATATTTCTTCTTCTGATCCTGAGAATGGCTTCTTGAGGAAGGTTCAGCAGTTTTCCAAGCATGATACGGTAAAACTAGGGGAGCACAACTTTCTGTTGTGGAAACAACAAGTCTTGTTGGTTCTTGAAGGATACGGGTTGCATGAGTTTGTTCTTGGTACTGTTAGTGTTCCTCCACAGCCTCTTGTCGATGGTGATGGTAATCTTGTGGCTAATCTTGACTTTCTAGTTCACAAACAATAAGATAAACTGTTGGCTTCTTAGTTGTTGTCCACGATTAGTGATGATATTCTGGTGCATCTTACTGATGCTCGTTTGAGCTTTGATGTTTGGAGTACAGTTCTTCAGAGGTTTGCTACTAAATCTACTATGTCCATTTCTACTTTACCATCAAAAGAAAGGGCAGTTCACCATTAAAGAATACTTGGCCAAGATAAAAAGTTTGTGTGACAAATTGGCGACTGCTGGTCATCGCATATCAGCACAAGAACAGAATAGCATTATTCTTGCTGGCTTGCCAATTGAGTATGAGTCAATCCGCGTTGTCACTTCTGCAATGCCTGTTTCTCTTGATCTTCTTGCTGAAATGTTGGTTGATTGTGAGGCTCGACAGCAAGATCTAGTTTTGAGCGTGCCTTTGCAGGTTAATATGGCTCAACAAAGTAGTTCTAATGCAAAACATACTGACCAGTTTGACTGTGGTTCTCGACCACCTTATAGAGGTGGTGGTTCTTGATCGTTTCGAGGCAAAGGTCGAGGAAGGCATTTTGCTCACAATAAGCCCTAATGTCAATTGTGTGGTCGCATTGGTCATACAGTTCAGAAATGCTACTATCAGTTTGATGAGTCATTTGATGGTGTATCAAATCAATCTATGCAAGCTCACTGTCATCAGTTCCAGGACATTTCAAACACATCATGTGGAGGTTCTTCTTGCTGTTCTCAGTAGCCTTCTGTACATCATTCTGGTCTGCAAGCTAATACCACTTCTTCCAGTAGCCAATTTCCCACAAGTTCTCTAAATACCAAGGTCTGGTATCCCGATTCTAGGGCTTCCAATCATGTCACGAGTGATCTGGAAAATTTGCATGAGGCTACCCCATGACAGGTAACAACAAGCTCTTCATGGGGAATGGTATGTCTGTGCCAGTAGCTCATATTGGTTCTTCTTCTTTTACAAGTTCAAACAAAATTTTTCATCTGAAACGTGTGTTGCATGTTCCTCAAATCTGCAAGAACTTATTATCTGTTGCTCAGTTTGCTAATGATAATCAAGTTTTCTTTGAATTTTATCCCTTCTATTGCTTTGTGAAGGATATCAAAACAGGGAACATACTACTGGTGGGCCACATTCAAAATGGCCTGTATCAGTTCAATTTGTCAGACACTCAAAGCTGCAATGCTGTATCATCTTCTTCTGCTATTATTCACACCACTTCTCTGGTACCACTTGGTTCTAATGCTTCGGTTTTTGACCTATGGCACAGATGCCTTGGTCACCCTTGTAATAAGACTCTTATGTCAGTTCTTCAAAAATGTAATCTTGCTTCAAAAGTTTCAAAGATAAATTCAATTTGTTCTGCATGTCAGTTTGGCAAATTTCATAAGTTACCGTTCTCTCCTTCCACAACTGTGTATACAACTCCTTTTGAACTTTTTGTGTCTGACTTGTGGGGTCCTGCTCCCATGACATCTGAAGGACATTTTTATTATATTTTCTTTGTTGACGCATACTCAAGATACACCTAGATCTACCTTATTAACCGAAAGTCTGAGGCTTTGGATAAGTTTCTCCATTTGCAGAAGTTGGTGGAGGTTCAATTTGGTTACAAAATTAAAGCTCTTCAAATAGATTGGGGAGGAGAGTTTCGTTCCTTTCCAAAGGTCCTTTCTCAACTAGGGATTCATCACAGACTATCTTGTCCTCATATATCAGAACAAAATGGCTTGGTGGAAAGGAAACATAGGCACGTGGTTGACACTTGACTGACTTTGCTAGCTCAGGCTGGCATACCTATATATTTTTAGGCTCATGCCTTCATTAGTGCTACCTATCTTATTAACAGACTTCCAAATTCAGTTCTTGCTGCCAAGTCACCTTTTAAAGTGCTACATAAGACTGTGCCAAGTTACAAGCATCTAAGAGTGTTTGGTTGTAGGTGCTACCCTTATCGTAGACTGTTTAATACTCATAAACTTCAATTTCGGTCCAGATCGTATGTATTCCTTGGTTACAGTCCTGTTCACAAGGGGTATAAGTGTCTTGACGATGATAAAATGGTGTTTATATCTAGGCACGTGGTTTTCGATGAGGATTGTTTTCCTTTTGCCAATTCTGCTCACTCTACTAGTGCCAGTTTACACTCACAGCCTGTTTTACAACATCACAGATCTTCGGTTCTAATTGTTACCTATTAAGGGTCATTCTCGAGGTGGTTCTCCAGATGTCACTATATCCTCAACTCAATAGGTTCCAAGGTCTGTGTCAGGGCCTATTTCTTCTCATCCTACTCCTGTTCCTCTAGAGTCCACTAGTGTTGCAGTTCAGTCTGATGCTATTGCTTCCCCAAGTGCTGCTTCGTTTAATAATGCTTCTGTTTCTACCTCAGTTCCCCGTCCTGTTTTGGTTGATCAGAATCCTCTTGTCCGCCCTCCTGTTAATGCTCATCCCATGACAACTAGAGCTAAGAATGGTATTTTTAAGTCTAGGGTGTTCTCTACTGAGCTCAGTGAGACTGAACCTGCTACAATTATTGAGGCTTTTGCAAGCAAGGAATGGGCACTTGCAGCTCAGCAAGAGTATGAGGCTCTACTACGAAATGACACCTGGGATTTGGTTCCCTTACCTGCAAACCGACGAGCAGTGGGGTGTAAATGGGTTTTCAAGCTCAAAAGGCATTCAGATGGCACTATTGCTCACTACAAGGGTCGCCTGGTGGTTAAAGGCTATCTTCAGGAGGCTGGTGTCGATTTTTAAGACACTTTTAGCCCTGTCGTTAAGCCAACAACTATTAAAGTTGTCTTGGCATTGGCTGTTTAGTTCGAGTGGCAACTCCGACAGGTAGACATCAACAATGCATTCCTCAACGGTGATCTCTCTGAAGACATTTATATGCTCCAACTACCTGGTTTCAATCAGAACCATGGTGACAAACCACTGGTGTGCAAGTTGAAAAAGGCTCTATATGGCCTCAAACAGGCTCCTAAGGCGTGGTTCTCTAAGCTTCGAGATTTTTTGTTGTCCTCACAGTTTTCTTTGGCCAAGTCAGATGGTTCCCTCTTTGTCAAGAAGACTGTTACTGTGATCCTATACGTCTTGGTGTATGTCGACGACATAATTATTACTGGAAATCATCAGGCCAATATTGATCAGTTTGTTACGAGCCTGAATGCTCAATTTTCTTTGAAGAATTTGGGACCCCTCAGTTATTTTCTTGGAATTGAGGTATCTTCCACGTCTACTGGCTTATTTCTCAGTCAACGTAAGTATGTGCTCGACCTTCTTCAAAAGGCTAAGATGGATCAGGGTAATAGCTCCCCTACGTCCATGGTCACCTCTACCATTTTGTCTCAGCATACAGGCTGTGCGATTGAGAATGCTTCCGAGTATCGTAGCATTGTGGGTGCACTGCAGTATGTGGTCATCACTGGACCAGATATTACCTTTGCTGTAAACAAAGTTTGTCAGTTCATGCATCGACCCCTTGATCAACATTTTAAAGCAGTTAAACAAATTCTTAGGTACTTGCAAGGTACTTTGGACTATGGCATTCAGTTTACTCCTGCTGCCACTTTGGATATAGTTGGCTACTCAGATGCGAATTGGGACATTGATGTTGATGATCGAAGGTCTACCTCAGGTTTTTGTGTGTTTCTTGAAGGGAATCCTGTAGCCTGAGGATCGAAAAAGCAACAAGTGGTCTCTCGGTCAAACCTTTGAAGCTGAATATAGGGGGTTGGCTCATGCAGTAACTAAGGTGATCTGGCTTGAGTCTCTATTGTCTGAACTCCATACCCTTCAAGGAAGACTACCATATGGTGTGATAATTCTGGGGTATAAATACAATAAGGCTTGTACGTTCTCAAGTAAGTAAATGAAATACAACTATCTTTTAGTATCTCTAGTGATTTGTATAAATCTCATTATGGCTGAAAACACCATTGTTTGCCCACTTAAAAACCGTGCTACAAGATAGGGTTTGGAAACCCAAATCTGTTTCCAGTGGTGTGCTAAACCTTGGACATGCTTCTTGAAGTTGTTTTTGTATTCAGTTTTTTTTAGTTTTCTCTATATATTCAGGGTTTAACATAGGGTTTTATGGCTGCACTAAAGTCTTGTTGTTTTTTTTTTCAATCTGCTTTGGTTGTCATGTTTCTTTGGGTTTGTTTTTATCTAGGATGTTTGTACTTACAGGCTCGTGTGAGTTATATAACTTCGGGGATAATGTTAAATTTAGATTTTAATATTTACAATTTTTTTTAATGTGGTTTTTATTTTTTATTTAGTTAAATTTGATATCCAAAAGAAGTACAAATTTATTATCAAATTTTTTAAAAGAGTAAAATTGATGTTTTAATAGAAATACTAACTAAACCATTAAACTTTTAAACATGATAATTTACATGGTAAACCATGTGTATTTTTTTTAAAATTTTTATGAACTTTTTACATATTTTAAAAATTTTCAACATTGTTGATATGTGATATACGACAAATAATGTTATGCTCATATTAGCATAAAATATTTGTGGACTACAACATAGATAATCACACCAATATCATTCAAAAAGTTTATATTTTAGTCAATATAATTTCTATTAAAAAAACCATTTAATTTTTTTAAAAAATTAATAGTTAAATTTAGCAACGAATTAAAATGATATAAAATATAAATATTAAAAATTAAATTAATGCGTTTTTAATATATTTAATACATAGATATGGTTGATTAAACTTTAAAGTAGCTGCTTGATTTGAATTTTCATTTGGTTTCATAAGTGGGGTATTAAAATATTAGAAAGACACTCAATTTTACTAGTTGACTTTTACTTTTTAAGGTTAAATCTTCATGCGGTTTTAGATTAATCATGGTGTTTTAATGGGGAAAATACCTAGAAGACACCATGCAAATTCTTGGGTATGCAATCTTTTCAGTACCTAGATATTATTTCAGTTCGTGGAGGGAACCAGGATGTGTGTCGTTTGGATATGTTACTGGTTTTGTCTGTGTTCTTTTTTTTCTTTTTTTTTTTGTAAGTTCGCTTCGCTTATTGTGTTACTGTTTTTTGCTTTTGTTGTGTTACAGTTGCAGAATAATATTCTCTTGTCTTAAATACTTATTATTATTATTATTATTTTATTTTTCTGAGATGATTGTTGTGTCAAAGAAAATTGACACAGCTTCTTCACCATGTCCTTCACTTTAACTCACAGTCTCTTCCTTTCACCACCACAACAGGCCCATCTCAGATTCACCTTCAAACCCCACACATCAAAACCCATTGTTTCTTCACCATCAAAACTCAGTTGCCGTCCCATAGTCAGTTCTCTCAGTCATAATTCCGAACTCTTATCGGTTACTCAAGCAAAACCCAGATGGGAGAACATGTTATCCACTGCTGCTAGCTTGTACCCTTTGTATGTGACTGTTGGTGGCATTGTGGCTTGTTTTAAACCATCTGCTTTTGCTTGGTTCGTGGAGAGAGGACCTTCTTCATATAGCTCCTCGCTTGGGTTGATTACGTTGGATATGGGTCTCACTTTAGAACTCAAGGACTTGCTCAATTTGTTCACCCAAAGACCTCTTTCTGTGAGTGTTTTTTTTTTTTTTTTTTTACCTGTAATCTGAAATTTTCAGAAATGGGTAACTCTTCAACTTTCAATTTGAGTTGAATTTGCTTGAATTTGGGCTTGCCTATAAAGTGATTTTGCTTGAGTTTTTGCCTATGAACAGTTCTTTTTTTAAATCCAACTTTGTCGATTAAGTCTTAGATCGAGTGGCAATGAAATGCAAGAGGACATAAGTTTGAGTGCACTAAAATGCATTATTCTCCTATTTATATGTTGAGAATGACAAAAGATAAATTTAGATATTTCTGTTTAAAAAAAGAAGACATAATCAAAAGTACTCTTCTACTTAGGCTTAGTTTAGAAAGGCGGTGTTGTAGAGTGTATGTCTAAATTCAAACGCAGCTGTAACGATGAGGGGAAAGTAGAAAATAACTATTAAAAACATTAAATTAAAATTGATATATAATCATCATTTTGTGTGTATTTTACATCGAAGGGGACTACATAACATGTTTTGCATTAATTCGAATGGCAATGGCAGCGATAAATGATCAACCTTTATTCTCACGTATCAACTTTCAAAAACAAAATTAAACAAATATGTAATACAGAAGAGAGTATATATATATATATATATATCGATCAACATGCTAAAATTACAAGAGACAAGACTGCAAGTCTACGGTTGAATATGATATCTATTCAACAATTGTTTTCAAAATATTATTTATAATTAACGATAGCTATCGGAAAGCCGTCTTAGCTCAGCCGGTAGAGCGCGTGGCTTTTAACCACGTGGTCGTGGGTTCGATTCCCACAGACGGCGCCATTTTGGTTCTTTTTTATTTAATGCACGTGCACTTTTTTTACACCACAGAAATTACTATTTTCAGACAGAGATAAACCACAGAATATGACTCCCAATACAACATGATAAAAAATAAATAATATTTTTAAAATTAAAATTAATTTTTTTTATGATATAAACTTTTTTTTATCTTTTTATATAGTTTTTAAATAATAAAAATAAAAATAAAAATAATTAATTACGTTGATGTCATAACTCATAAGTCAAATAGATATTTAATTTTTTAAAAATAGAATTTTAATATTGAATTTTCTTTTCACTAACTTTATCTCTTTTTGATGTGCTATATCTAGAAAAATGACAATAATATGATAAACAATTGGAGCGCATTTAATATTCTTAATATGAGATATTTATCTGTTTCAATTTTTTTTTACTCACAAGTTAAATAATTTTGTATTTTAATCCCGTACATATTGCATATGTGTTTTTATTATTAATTCCAAACATTATGTTTTATTAGTTATTGTATGTTATTGTTAAACACACATCTGTGTCCTAAATTTGTAGTTTCTACACGTATGCATGTGTGATAGGATTTTTAATTTATTTTATTCTTTTCAAGTTAAGAAGAAAGAAAAATTATAAATGAGTAGTGAAAGACCAAGATATAATACAGAGTAATTTGCGATTATGGTATGTATGTGTGTATGAGATTGTGGTATGTAAAATAATCAATAATATACGAATTGAATGCAATTAGTTGGTTGAATTAAACTTCTTTTGGAGTGGTTGAAGTGCAGTGGAATCTTTTACCTCACAGCTGCAGTATTTAAGTTCACTGTCAGCGCTGTTTTTAATCTTACTGGAGGTAAACGCACTGCTCATCCAAAGGCATATTTAATTGAACAAAAAATTAGGTGTTTAACCGATGATACAAAATTAAATCTAAAACAAGCTGTTGTGACACAATAAAAGAATTAAGGGAGAAAAACATAACATCATAGATTTAGTTATATCAAATGTACTATTTCAACTAAAGTCATATTTGATTTTTATATCAATTTTTAATAAATTTGTTATGAATGTGTTATAATCTAGTATATTATTATAGATTTGATTTTATATTATACAAATTACATTATATATAAAAATAAAATAACATATTAAAATATTATAACTGATTCAAGTTCAAGCTTTAAATATTAGAACCCAAGCTCAACCTATATTTTAAACTGACTAAGATCCCGTTCAACATTGTTATTTTAGGGGGTGGGAAGTGGCCCAAAAGCAATGCCAAACACCTAACTTCTGACTTTTAAGATTAAAATTGTAACACCCTAGAATATATAGGGTTGGGTGAAATAAATAACTAAGAAATTGAATAGGCTTGATGATTAAGTAGTTAGTGCACTCTTTAAAGATCCAAGGTTTTATCCATTCCTCTCACATTTTTTTTTTAATTTTTAGCAACCAATGATGAAAACCACATTAGAATCCACGTTAATATTGTAATTCGATTACTCAATCTTTCTCGATTCTTGCCAGATCTTTCGATAACATCGTCAAATCTTGAAATCAAACATTAACTCTTATATAATTGTCGTTTTAATGATTCAATTTAGGTATCCCAGATCAGATTTGAACGTGATGAACATCACTCGAGATCCCGATGACAAGTGTGTGTTCTTTTACAAAAGAATCGGGATAAATTGTGCATCATATTAAGGCCACACAGGTGTGTGGACCACATAACTATGTCCCCATATAACCCTAAGATATTCTGAATCTCACATTGCCTAGAACCCTCCATACGGTCGTGTCTCCCCTATATATTGATTTTGCAATTTTCACACGGCCTGGACACACGACTGTGTAACCCCTCCACACGGCCTAAGGCATTGCACACAGTCATGTACCCTTACTTAATAGATTATGCTTGGAAATTTTATGATTTGATCAGTTTAATCATTGAATGATTTCTAAACTATTTTAGTGTTTTTAATTTATTCAATTAAGTCTTTAATAGTATGAATTATAGTAGAATCCATGATTGACTGAATTAATATGGTATTTATATATATTTGCATGATTTGTGAACAACTCATATGTCTATTACATTCTTATTTGTGATTATATGTATAGTATGTCTTGTACTGTTTAACTGATCACATAGAAAGCATGACTTTAGCTATTGAGTTGGTTTGTCACAAGCATGTTAATTGCTACTGAATCTAACTATTATAAGCATATTGTTTGCTACTGTATTGTTTTGTTAAAATTATATTAAACATTTTTGTATTGGTCTATTTTGAGCATGCCATATTGCATTGCACGAGGTGGGACGATGTGAATAGATGAAGTTTGGTAGTTTATCTACAAAAATTGTTGTGCATCCATAGCCAGAGGTAGATTCCATCTGTGAGTACTTGTTGTGTATCCACAACTAAAGGCAAATTTCATCTGCGAGACATTTGTTGTGTACCCACAACTAGAGACAAATTCCATCTGCGAGACATTTTGTGTACCCACAATCAGAGCCAGATTCCATCTGCGAGTTATTTGCTTTGTAACCCATAGCCAAACAACTAGAAGTAGATTCCATTTGCAGGATTTTTGTTGTGTGTCCACAGCTATTGGCAGTTTATTAGCGAACCAATAGTGGTTTAACCACAAATTTAGTGTGTTGGTGGATGGAACTCCTATTGCGATGTGTAGCGGTGGGGTAGAATCTTTTCTATTAAAACTAAAACTGTATAGCATCTATGAAAGCATGTGCATACAAAATTGGAATTTCTGAAGATGACTTAAATACATACATATATATATCTGGTTGAGTATATTGTGATATTGGTATTTTGGAATTGCTATTGTGAAAACTATGATACTAATGATGGCTAAATTGAAAAACGATATTTTATGTGTTATTATTTAATATGTCTTACCGATTGTTTTTGCTTTGATTTTCTTGTGAATGGACTTACATTGAGCATCATAGCTCAATCTCCCATTTATTTTTATCCTTATAAATAACTTACCAGGTTAGGCCGCGGACGCGACATTCGGATGATCTCGGCTCTGTTTCTATTTATTGAATTATTTAGGCTTATTATTTGATTTACTTTATTATTCAAAGTCTGTATAACTTTATTTTGAACTATGATATGAGACTCAGGATTTGGATTTTGTTTTTATAATGCAATACATTAAAATTAAATTTAAGGATGCCAAAATTTGATTATTATGTAGTTAATTATAAAATCCCCATTTTTTAATAAAAAAACATATGTAGATGTCACTTTTCCACAGCTAGACTATATATAATTAAGAGTTCGAGTAATAAATAATGCAATAATTAACCTAGTTTTCTTCCAAAAGTAATCAAATGTTTTAAAATGACTATTTTCAAAACTCCGATAACTCACTAAGCCATTTTGGTGGCTAATGTAATATTCTGAATTCGGGTATAACATTTAGGCCGAGTTGGGAGGTTAGAAAAACTGCAGTAGAAACCTAAAATGAAAAATTACCCATTTAGGCCCCTTTATAATTTATAAAATTTTAAATTAGTAATGGTAAAATTACATTTTGACTCCCCAAATTGATAAAAATTTGATTTAATAAAATTATTAAAGATATAAGTTATTAAAATGGTTAAATTACAGTTTTACTATCATAAAAATATATAATTTAAATCCGCCCAAACAAAATTTTGTAACTTTATCGCCGAGTGAAAAAGTGTTTTTTTCTATCAATCAGAAAAGCTGAGATTTATGCTTTTAGCTTTTGCGTTTTGAAGTAAAATTATCAAAATACCATTATTTAAATTAACGATGTGAAAAAAGTATTTAAAATTTTAAATTAATTTATAATTTATATTAAATTATTTAAATATCATTATATTTTAAATTTTAAAATATTTAATTTACCATTAATTTTAGAAATAAATTTATATCACTTACCTAAAACTATTTAAAATATAAATTAATTTAATTTTTAAAAAGAATTTCCAGGGTCATATCTTTAAGAGACATTTCCCAATCAGTGTGAAACCAGTTATGCTGTGGGTCCCGCGTAGGCAAGTCATTGAATCTTTAAAAGGTAGAATAATTTATTTTCATAAAACTATATTAAAAAAATGCTATTTGAAGACTAACAGGTTAACGTTGAAAGTTGAAATTAAGTTGTACATTCATCAAGAAATTCATATAAATTAATTAATGCATAATATCATCAAATTACAAATTTAATTAAATAAATCCAACTTTTACCCTCAAATTTTGGAAATACTATATTAAAAAATGCTTTTTTATCTAGATTCATGAAATACAAGATTTTTTAGATTACTCATTTGAGAAGACTTCCTTAACTGTAACTAAACATAAGTAGTTAATTATTTTAGATTTAATATTAGAATTTTGTATTTTTTTGGTCATTTAGAATCTTGTATTTAATTAATTTTTTTTCATGTCGATATTTTTATTATTAATATAATTCCAAAAATTAATTAAATATTTTTATAAAATTCTAAAACCATAAATTCTACCTTTAAGACTTTAGACCCTAAAAACCTTATATATTAAAAAATTTATAAAAAAATAAAAGAAACAAAAATAAAAATAAAAAATAAAACGAAAACCTTAAATATGATAGAAATCTAAACATTAAATAGTAAACCCTAATTAAATCTTAAATCCTAAACAATATTATAATATCTTACCTTAAATTTTTGGGGTCGAATGACTCGTACGTATATAAATTTATATAGAGAGGATGTTCAGTAAATAAAGTTTTTGGACTTTTTTTTTTGTTAATTTAGACACAAATGGAGGATCGAGTAGTCAAATTTTCTAATTGTAGTGCTTGGTAAATCGATGTTTGCAAGAGCTTGTCGAGCTAAAACCTTCAAAAAAAAAAAAAAACACAAGAATGGGCAACTTCTTTCACAGCTGATTGGGAATGAGATATGTGAAATGACATATCTGACCATGCTTAATTACTCAAAAATTACTCTTTTACCACATGTATCTATTTCTTGAATATTTATGTACACTTAATTTATTTTCAATTTGCTTGTGCAAAATGATTTCTTATGCAACTTTATGCTACTTGACAAATTTATTCAGAGTGTGACATAATAATTATTAAGAATATAATTTACAATTATATCAATACACTATTATTTGTTATGCACTTAGTTGTTATTTTATACATATCAGCTTTCACTTATCAACTTAGTTTTATCAAACACTTTTAAATAAACAGATAATAGAATCAGTTGGTTAAACCAGCCACAGCAATCAACAATCAGCCAATTCCCAAACAGGACCATAAATTTTTTATATTATTAGAATAAAACAATACAAGAGGACGTGAGTTTGAGTACGCTGGAACGTATTATCATTCTATTTATAGGTTAAGGAAAAGATATAATTAATTTTATGTATTCTGTAAAAAAAGAAAGAAGGAGAATATGATGAAAATATAGTAATAAAATTATAAAAAATAAAAAATAAAACTGCAGGTAAGTTGATGTGGGGCTGAATATGGTCAAGTCGGCCTACCAATACATCTCTTTCATGTACACGTAAATCTTGGAAAATTGAATTTAATCAATGAAAGCAATTTCGTATGTTGTCTTAATCTGTTAGTGAGGGGTGGGAAACTGGGAATGGATAAATTTTCATTTAAATATTTTAAATTAATAAAAGTGAAATTTTAATTTTTTAAAAATTATAAATATGTGGACTATTAAAATGATAAATTATATTTTTATTATCGGAAAAATTACAATTTAATTTTGACCACCTTAAAATAATTTTCTAACTTTGCCCTTGATCACTAGTGGATTCAAGAATAGATTAAGATATAAATTTTGTAAAGTTTGTAAAACAAATATCGATAAACACGTTATAATAAAAATGGGATAATTTTTTACTCGTAAATTATATATATATATATATTTTTCATTTTGTTACTTAAACTATCATTTTTAATTTATTTATGTTACCTAAAAAATTATCTGCTTCAAATTAGAATGCGAAACATGTCATGTTGTTATTAGTTATTTTTATTTTTGGGTAAACTAGAACAAAAATAATAATTTAAATATTAAAATGGAAAAAAAAAACATATCTTAGTGAAAAAAATAATAATTTAGAGGTTAAATCATAATATAAACATATCTAATTTGAAATTTATTAATTTTTTACCTTCTTATTTTAAATTTCATCCAAAAGTAGAGATGATGCTGGAGCGATGACCAGCATTCTGGAGGTTGTAGGGACATAGAGAACGTTATCCGCAAAGATTAAAAAATGTAACAGGACAAGCAAAAATTGACCTCAAAATTAATATAGGTAGCGTATATGAAATTTATATCGGGTATCACCAAAGGTCCGAATACCAGACATTATTTATAGCCCTTCCCACATGCATCGGATCATCCACACTTTGCATACACATTCTTCACCCAGCTATCATGGCAGCTCACTCCAAACTTGTTTTCTCAAAGTTACTCTCAGATACTGACATCAACAAGAGGTTGGCGGTCCCGTCAGCAATCCAGAGTTCCTTGCCACCTTTCAATGGAGGTCATGCCCTCATATTTCACTTTTTGCACGGCACAAGATTCTGGTCAATTCTTTACTCTATCCGCAGGAAAGGGTACAACAAACCCGTTTTCTCAGGTAGATTATGGAGAAACTTTGTTATTTATAACAACTTAAATGTTGGTGACAGATTCACCTTGTACCGAGTGCAAGTTGGAGATGGTTCTTACTACTATATGGTTGAAATGGGGAGAGAAATCGACTTCCTTGGCATAAATGCAATGGCCTATGGCAGTGGCAGTACTGCTGAAGAACATGTTATTACTCACCATCATCAAGAAGGACTTAGCTTGGAGTTGTCTCTGGGACAGCCCAATGTTGAGGGAGCCGATAATTCAAAAAGCTTGCTACCCGCAAATCAATATCGGGCCCTTCCTTCTTCTACTTTCTCTTTTTAAGACAATACAAGGAACGTATTATGGTATTGTAGTTCAGAGTTCAGACAAGAAGTAAAAGTCGGTGTCAGTCGAGTTTATAACCAGTTTGGTTGTTATATTCCGGTTTGTTTCTGTTATCATGTAATTATAATCTATAAGTGTGAGTTTGGAATGAAAAATCTGTTTAAAGATGTGTGCTTGGCTTGTTTTGTCTGTGAAACACCAAAGCTTTCTTTACACCAATATCGGAATGCACTCCACCCCCTCCCAGCTGCCATTGAAGATGCAACTATAATCTTAACAGTCCCGGTTGCTTTCCAAAACCCGGAGCTTGTTGCCCTGTTTGGCCTTGCACCATTCGGGTACTTCTTGTCCTTGTGGCTGAAAAAGTACCATTCTTTCTCACCAAGCACAGCTTTATCTGATCCAACAACAACAACAACAAAAAAAAAAAAAAAAAAAACACTACCACCACTAGAACAAGCTTTAAACATAACAAGAAGCTATGTAATGATTTATGAATGATTCTTTAGATAATAACATTGAAAGGGTTATTAAACCGAGTCTCACCTGGTAAGTCCCAGGGATCGAACTTATAGATATCGACGTCCGCGATGATGGAAACGGGGAAAGGTGAGGAGCTCAGTTTCTTCATTAGAAAATGAAGGATAAGTTCTTCATCAGTGGGGTGAAATCTAAATCCTGGAGGCACACTTGAATGTGGGTGCCTCATGGTTTTAACTAAAATTTTGAAGGATGAGTTCGTGATCAGTAGGGTGAAATCTAAGAATGTGGGTGCCTCAGTTTCTTCATTAGATAATGAAGGATGAGTTTTCATCAGCGGGGTGAAATCTAGACCCCGGAGGCAAACTTGAATGTGGGTGCCTCATGGTTTTAACTAAAAATTTTCCGCTAAGAAAAATATGAGCCCTGAAAATGGAAACAATAAAGGGTTTAAGAGCTCTCAAACCAAACACACAGGCAGAAGAAAAATAAAGGAGTTGAAATTTTTGAGAGACGAAGAAAGGTTGGCATGTTATGTCGTAGGATTTCTGTCTTAAAATTATATACTAAAAAAAATCGAAAGTATTGAGCAAAGTAATTAAAATAGGCATATAATTATTTATATTACAACAGAAAAACAAAAGTTACGTGCATTAAAAAAAGTAAATGCCAAATTTGTATTATTCCCATATTAATGAGAAATTTTTTGATAGAGATATTAATACAATATTAATGAAAAGTATTAATACCATATTAATGTAAATATACAGTTAATTGAAAATGTAATAATTAAATGAATGGGATTTAAAATAAAAATATTAAAAAATTTTAATACAAATTTTTGGGGTAAGATAAATGATCATATTTTTAGATATTTAACGTGAAGGCTAAAACAAAACTTGACAAAATTTAGGGGTGCCAAATATAAATATCACATTTTTAATATTTATTAGGAGCTAAAATGGAATTTGACAAAATTTAGGAGGGATTAAAATGAAATTATCACATTTTAAAAAATATAATATAAGAGTTTAAAACACAGCTTAACAAATTTTAGGAGGTCGGGGCTGCGAGCCTCCCTCTAACTTCGCCAATGCCCTTAAGGAAAATTAGTTAAATTGGATTAAGCTAAATACATATGGTGCTATTTAATTAAACGCATCTTAAATTCACTTAAAACTATGGCACTATGCACAACATTTTCAGACTTAAAAGTTTGATTTGGTCCTATTTAGTTAAACCCTGTAGGGTTCAGTATTGTAGACACCCATTTCTGTTTAAGTTTAATTGGAGACTTATTTAAATTTTTGTTCTTTTTTGGACAGTTTAAAGCTCACCCGATTTGGTCGATTGAAGATCTTTATTTTGTTCTTTTTTTTTGGGCCTGTCAAGGGTTTAAATTATTATTATCATTACTACTACTATTATTAAATATTTTTTTACAAATAAACAATATTAAAAAATAATATATATACATAAAATGAAAAAAAAAGAGGCTTTTCATATTTTGTTTTAACAAAAAAGGTAAAAAAAAAAAAAGAAAAAGAACAACAACAAGAAGCATTCTTTTTTTCTTTTTCTTTTTCTTTTTTTTTGCCATATGCATATATTGAGGGATTGAGTTTGGGCTCCAATGAAGGGGACGTCACCGAAACTTCGATCCTCTATCCTTAGGAGCCAAAAAATCTCGTTTTTTCCTTCCCTTTTCTAAAACAAAGGTTTCTTTTCTTTTTTTTTTTAAAGGCTTGATCTTGGGAAAATTTTTGATTTTTTTTTTAAAAGAGAAGATTTAGATTTTAAAAATAAATTTTTTAGTCATTTCAAAGGAAAGTTTAAAAGTTTAAAACAAATTTTAATTTTTTTTAACTATTTTGAAATAAAAATTTTGATTTTTAAGAAAAACAGTGATTTTTTTTAAAGAAGAAGAAAGTTTAAATTTTAAAAATAAAATCGTTTAAGGAAAATTTTAAATTTTTTAAAATAAAGTTTTGATTTTTTTAAACTATTTTGAAATAAAAACTTTAATTTTTAAAAAAAGTAGTGATTTTTTAACCAATTTACTTTTATTTATTTATTTATCTAACACATAGATTAATTTACCTACTTTTTAAAAATTTATATCTTAATCCACTCTCGAATTCACATCCAATTCATCATCTACTCTTTGCATACACAGCCTTATTTTGTAGGGATCAATTTTCTTCGTGTTCAATTTAATGTAAAATTATATGAAAATTTGTGTTTCGTGTTTGCATTTTTTATTTAAAATATTATATTTTGTTACTCATTTTAATATATATTTTAGGTTCATGTTGTGCAAGGGGCGAAACTAGAAAATTTTTTAGGAGGTGAAATTTTAATTTTTAATAGTTTGTACCTTTATAATTTTTAAAAAATTAAATTAAATGATCATAATTTTAGGGGGTAAGTTTTTCATTTTAGGTGCCGAGGACTACACCAACCCGAAAATTCACCTATGGGGTTGTGCTCACATTATTTTGTGTTTGTGTTATTGTTCGTAGGTATATATAAATTTACATATATTTTTTTATGTTATTAGAATAAAACAATTTATTATAATTTTTTAATTCAACACTCACTATAACCGTTACAAAACCCCCGGCAACATTGTAAGGAAGCTGGCTGAATATGGTGAAGTCGGCCAAGGACACGTTACTTGAGAAAATTGACGTCTCCTTCATGCAGACGTAAACTTTTGAAAAATGAATTTAATGAAATTATATTAACGAAAGTCATTTCTTATATTCTCTCGCATACCGAAATTTTCGCTATTTTTATCAATAAGCCTAGTAGTTGGTCCAAACGAAAGTTCTATAAGGCGTAGTTTAAGAGTCAATAGTGGATTCGAGAGTAGATTAGCCATAAATTTTGTGAAACAAATATAGTAAAATTTGAGATATTTCTTGGCTCATAAATTATCATTTTCATATTATATATTTTACTTACAAAATTATCTGCTTCCAATTAAAATGTGAGACATGGTAAATTTTATATTTGGATAAATTAAAGCAAAAATGATAGTGTAAATATTAGAATAAAAAAATATAATTTAAAATTTATTAGAACTTTTTGGCCTTCTTATCTAAAATATCATCCAACGGTGTCAAGTAATGGTTCTGGAGCACAAACTTTAGGCTGTAAGTACATAGATCACGTTATCTACAAAAATAAAATAAAAAATTGCAACCAGAGAATAAAAAATTGACCTCTAATTAAAATATATGAAATTTATATTGGGTAATAAGAAAACAGTTTCGTCAAAGATAGGTATATGAATTTTATATTAGGTATCACCAAAGTAGTAGATCAAAGACCTTTGAATACCAGACATTTATTTATAGCTCTTCCCACATACAATGGATCATCCACTCTTTGAACACACATTCTTCACCCAGCCATCATGGCAGCTCACTCCAAACTTGTTTTCTCAAAGTTACTCTCAGATACTGACATCAACAAGAGGTTGGCGGTCCCGTCAGCAATCCAGAGGTCCTTGCCGCCTTTCAATGGAGGTCATGCCCTCATATTTCAGTGTTTGCACGGCACAAGATTCTGGCCAATTCTTTACTCTATCCGCACGAAAGGGTACAACAAGCCCGTTTTCTCAGGTAGATTATGGAGAAACTTTGTTGTTTATAACAACTTAAATGTTGGTGACAGATTCACCTTGTACCGAGTGCAAGTTGAAGATGGTTCTTCCTACTATAGGGTTGAAGTGGGGAGAGAAATCGACTTCCTTGGCATAAATGCAATGGCCTATGGCAGTGCCAGTACTGCTGATGAGCATGTTATCACTCATCATCATCAAGAAGGACTTACCTTGGAGTTGTCTCTGGGAAAACCCAATTGAAAAAGCTTGCTACCCGCAAAACAATATCGGGCCCTTCCTTCTTCTACTTTCTCTTTATAAGAAAATACAAGGAGCGTATTATGATATTCTGGTTCAGACAAGAAGTAAAAGTCGTGTCAGTCGAGTTTATAACCTGTTTGGTTGTTATATTCCGGTTTGTTTCTGTTATCATGTAATTAGAATCTATAAGAACTGTAATAATAAGTGTGAGTTTGGAATAAAAAATCTGTTTAAAGATGTGTGCTTGGCTTGTTTTGTCTTTGAAACACCAAAGCTTTCTTTACACCAATATTGGAATGCACTCCACCCCTCCCAGCTGCCATTGAAGATGCAACTATAATCTTATCAGTCCCAGTTGCTTTCCAAAACCCGGATCCAGCTGCCCCATTTTGGCCTTGCACCATTTGGGTACTTTCTGTCTCTCGGGCTGAAAGAGTACCATTCTTTCTCTCCAAGCACAGCTTTATCTGATCCAACAAAAAAAAAAAGAAAAGAAAAAAGAAACACCACCACCACTAGAACAAGCTTTAAACATAACAAGAAGCTATGTAATGATTTATGAATGATTCTTTAGATGATAACATTGAAAGGGTTATTAAAGCGAGTCTCCCCTGGTAAGTCCCAGGGATCGAATTTATAGATACCGACGTCCCCGATGATGAAAACGGGGAAAGCTGAGGAGCTCAGTTTCTTCATTAGATAATGAAGGATGAGTTCTTCGTCCGTGGGGTGAAATCTAAATCCTGGAGGCACGCTTGAATGGGTTTTAACTAAAATTTTGAAGGATGAGTTCTTGATCAGTAGGGTGAAATCTAAGAATGTGGGTGCCTGAGTTTCTTCATTAGATAATGAAGGATGAGTTCCTCATCAGTGGGGAGAAATCTAAACCCCGGGGGCAAACTTGAATGTGGATGCCTCATGGTTTTAACTAAAATTTTTTCCCTACTGCTATGTTATTAACTATGAAAAAGTTGCAGTAAAAGAAGAAAGATCTGAGCTCTGAAAATGGAAACAATAAAGGGTTTAAGAGCTCTCAAACCAAACACACAGGCAGAAGAAAAATAAAGGAATTGAAATTTTTGAGAGAGGAAGAGAGGTTGGCATGTTATGGTCGTAGGATTTCTGTCGTTTTGTGGAGAAAAAAATATAAAATTAAAACTAAAGCTAAAAAAAAAAAATTATAACCAGTAATGCTAGGTTTTATAATAAAAAAAATTATAATATTTTTTAAGTCAACTTAATTTTTGCTCTAAAATTACAATGTATCTTGCTAATTTCACCAAACAATTATCAGTATATAACATGAAAAATTATATTGCTTCCACTGGAAAGGGCCCAACATATTTTGGGGAGAGCTTTTGATTTAGTAGCTTCCTCATAGTATGCTGCCTGTAAGGCTGCAATTTAAGGTAAACCAAGTCCCCAACTGTAAACTCCCTCTCAAACCTTCTTCGATCCGCCATTTGCTTCACCCTCTCTTGAGATCTTTTGAGATAAAACTGCATGAACTTCCTAGCAGCTTCCCTGTTTTGAAGGCTTCGATCAACAACAACCACTGAAGAGGCCCTTGCTAGGTAAGGTAGATGGAGTGGGGGGCTTTGACCATAGAGCTCCTCATAAGGAGTAGTCTGAAGGGATGAGTGGTGGGTAGTGTTGTACCACTACTCGACCAAAGGTAACCACAAGAACCAGTCATTAGGAGTCTCTGTTGATATACAACGTAGATAGTCCTCAAGGCATCGGTTTAAAACCTTTGTTGGGTCATCGGTTTGGGGGTGATAGGAATCTGGTTTCCAACTGTTTAAATAACTTCTGCCAGAATTTGCTCACAAAGATTTTATCTCGATCTGAGATGATAGACTTAGGGACCCCATGTAGCTTATAAATCTATGCCATGTACTCGTGAGCTACATTCAAGACATAGTCAATCATCATTTCAATTGAATGCTACCATTTCATCAATTCATAACTGAAATTGTATGATTCATCATAATAGTACACAGTATTTCCAATATCTATTCAATTGAACCTTGATCACAAACAATCAATCAAATTGAATCAATTTCACTTATAACATAACTTTGTAAATATTCTTATTAAATATTTATGATCTCGGTTTACGAAATCAGGGTCTTGAAATCATATTTTCTGACACCACTAACTTTCGAGTTATTACACGTAGCTTTATAACTTAATACCACTAACTTTCGGGTCATTACACATATCTTTTTAACTCGATTTACTGGTGGATGAGTCAGTCGTTACGGGGTCAATAGTCGTTGGCGGTTGTCGTAACCATTTTTTGATAAAACGGTAGCCGACTCGGATTTTGAAAAGGAAAGAACGAAAAACTGGAGTCGCCACCAATCCCTTTTGATGAGGTATGATTGGATCACCTTAAATTAATCATTTTAATAAAAGTTAAGATTTACTAAAACGATAATTTTTGGTCTGCGAAAATCAGAAAATGAGTTCGGGAGTCAGTTACGCACGAGGAAGGGTTAGCACCCTCGATTCGCCCAAGATTGGTACCTAGTTGATTAATTTATGTCTTAGTGTCGAAAATTTGGAAACTTTGAAAGAATTTAAAATACGATCCCTCTTTGCATTAATGCAAATTTGAAAATGATCGAATAAGTTAAAATGGATGTTAAAGGCTTACTCATCTCGAAGTAATAAAACATCATGCCCAGTAAGTTAGGGTACGACATCTCAAACTTTGAGACTGTGCTTGCCTTCTATTTAAAATCAATGCATTTTAACTTCTTTTAAAAGGATATTCGATTAGTTAGAGTGAACGAGGAAAATCAAAACCCAGTAAGTTAGGGCACGTTTCCTCGAGTTTTTAAACTACGAATATTGCCTTTATTTGCGAAAAATCTTATTTCGAGGTAACAAAATGTGATACCCGGTAAGTTGGGGCACCACACCTCGTATCTCCGAAAATAAACATTTTTTTGACTCGTATCATGATTTAAAAGGAATATTTCGTTATTTAGG
The DNA here is from genome assembly GCA_025698475.1 of Gossypium anomalum. Lineage (NCBI taxonomy): Eukaryota > Viridiplantae > Streptophyta > Magnoliopsida > Malvales > Malvaceae > Gossypium > Gossypium anomalum. Next base: position 1,719,651 of record CM046959.1, read on the forward strand.
TTAAATGAGAAAAGTCGAAACCCAGTAAGTTAGGGCACGATTATCTCGAATTACCTAATACCGGATATTGCTTTTATGAAAGAATTGTTTTAATATATTGAGCAAAAAGTAACGCGATTTATAGTAAAACGTAAAAGCAAAATATAGCATTGACATGTATAAGAACATAATAATGGTGCGACGGTGTCAAAAAATAACATAAACAACAAACTAAAAGATGAAGTAATATCAAGGCTAATAATATGCAAATATAAACAAATGATAAACATGGCAAAAATAAAAATGACAATGAAGTAGTAGAGAGCGTATGTATGTAAAACATATAATACCAGATTACAAATATATACGTAATATTATTGAAAATAGTAGTAATAATAATAATAACTAATAATAACGATACATAGATATATAGATATATGTATTAAAACTTATATGTAATAATAGAAATAAAACGTGTACGTAGTATTAAAATATATATAATAATAAAAATGCGATATTAACAGATATATATATACATAATAAAAATATGTGTAATATATTAAAAGTATAGACAGGATATACATAAAATATATATATGTAAAAATGTACGTAATATAATATTAAGATATGTGCGTAATAGAGAATATAATGTATATATATTTAAAGAAAACATATGTGACATACAAATACCTAAAAACAATAATATTAAGCTATTAATAATGCTATATAACATATATATATATATATATATATATATATAATGAAAATACATACTACTATGTAATAATAATAAAAATATAGAAATACAAAAATGCAAGTATAATAAAAATATTAAATTAAAGTAATAATATATATAAAAGCTATATATATAAATTTGTATATGTACATATATAAAAATGTACACTAATATAATGGTAATAGTGATAATAATATGCTAATAAATAGATATAGTATAATAATGGAAATATAAATATATAACAAACATAATAGGTGAGTGATAAGAAAATGAAAATGTAATAATTATAATACAATAGTAATAATAATTACAAAATGATGATAATAATAATATTAAAGCAGAGTAAATAATAATACTACAAAAAAATATATAACAGTATACATTAATATATGATAATAATAGTAATAATAAATATATACGAAAAATAGTAATTATAATAACTAAGATAGTAGTAAACAGCTGAATGATTAAGAAGGGGATTCAATTGAATTTAAAACGAAAAATTTAGGCACAAATCGCAAATACTAAAAAAGAGATGAGGCCCGAAATAAGGTACACTGAAGGGCGAGGACTGAATGGGACAATACCCCTTTTTTCCATATGCTCGTGGCTATGGAATGGACCGAAATGGGATAGAAACAAGATTAAGGGGATAGATTAGAAATAACAGAAAATGAATTAAAAACGTTTAAAAACGCGGAGGGACTAGACGCGCAAATACCCTAGTCGCAGCAAAACACGCGGACCCTCAGGCGTTGGGTCGGGTCCGATTCGGGTTGCGCCTAAACGGCGTCGTTTTGAGGCTGAAGGTTAATGCCCAAAACGACGCCGTATTGTATCACTATATAAGCCCAAATTTTTTCAGAAAAATCAGTTTCCTCCTTGCTTCAAAAAAAAAAAAAAGAAATCAGTGCCTTTAGTTCTCTCTCTCACCTTGGTCCTCGTCACGACCGATCACTGTCTCTCTTTCGCCACCACTGCTCACGGTGGCCGAAAATCACCACGAGGTAATTTTTTTCTTTTTTTTCTTTTTTAATTTATCTAATATATATGTATTGTTTTATTAGAGTAAGGATAATATATGCAAGCAAATTTTGAAAAAAAGAGGAAAAAAATAAGATAAATAGACCTTGGTTTCGATCTTTTGTATTCCTTGCGATTTGGAGTATATCCCAGCCTTGTAATATTATTTGCTTCTTATATTTGAAAAAAAAAAGAAGAAAATCTAGCACTTAAAAAAGGAACCCCCTTTTTGCATTCTGTTTGGCTATATATATAGCCGAATACATCATTCCCTTTTCTTGCTTCTGTCTTTTCTTTATTAATGTTTGCAGGTGCGCATGGAGCGGTGGCACAGTGGTGGTGGGCGTAGGTGGAGCAGTGGCCGCCCCAGGGCGATTGGACTTAGCGGCGAAGCACGCAGCTATGGGGCTAGGGTTTTAGTTTAGGTTTTTTCTCTTTTGTTCTTTTTGATTTGGGCTGTTAAAATTTTATTGGGCTTGGGGTTTGGGTTTAATTTTTGTTTGGGTTTCTGTTTGGTGGGTTTAGGTTTAGTGGGTTAGGTACATTTGGGTTTTGTATTTGGGCTGGGCAAACAGGCTTGTACAGCGGTTGGAGCGGCTTTTGTGGGCAACTATTAGGCAAGGTGCCGGATAGGTTTTTTAGTAGTCAGATATAGATGAAATGGTTGGAACAAAATTTCAATTATCTTGACAACTTCGCGAGTTCCCTTGAACGAGAACAATACGCTCGGGCATTCATCCTGATGTTAATTGGGGGTGTTCTAATGCTCGATAAATAACATATTTTTAAAATAACATATTATTTGAATATGTGGAATAATCACGCGAGTTATGTGGGATTAGCGGACGAGCTCGAAGATATCCGACTGCTATTAGATCAACAATCGAAAGCTAATGTTGGTTTTTGAATTTTTATTTATATAATACTTACGTAATGATTTGAAATTTAAAATTATGTAGATAATAAAATTTATAATTTTGTACTATAGTTTGAATGAATATCATACACTGATCCGAAAATTCAAACATGCATCCCGGTCAAATTTTTGGCCAATCACAATATGTGGGACGTCAATGTGTCATTATTAGTTTACGAGATGGTGGAGATGCACGACTCTGATCGAGTGATGCGTCAGTTCGAGTTTACGTAAACTATTCCACCATCACCCTAAGACATTGAAGAACTGTATAAGGTCGACTTGCGGGGGAAAACCAACTAAAATTGGCTTAATTTGCACGAGCAATATATCAACATTTGGGAGTATAGGTACAATTTTATACCTATGCACGAACCAATTCTCGCACTAAAATTAGCGTCCTTTTCAGACTACATGACATGGTTTAGACATTACGACAAGTCATATCTACTACCAGAAGAGTAAAGGACTAAACAACATCGTACGAGAAGGCTAATACCTCTAACTTATATTAATGAAATCTGAATTAATCAAATTATATTAATGAAATTCATTTCTTATATTCTCTCACGTACCAAATTCTTGGTTATTTTGATAAATAATATTAATCTATTAGTGTGACATTTTATGTTCGTAAATCTAGTTTATAGTGACAACCAAAACTTAACCTTTAAATAAAAATATATGAATTTTATATTTGGTAAAACGAAAGCAGTTTCATCAAAGGCAGCGTATGTGAATTTTATATTGCGCATCACCCAGGTAGTCGACCAAAGGCCTTCGAATACCAGACATTTATTTATAGCCCTTCCCACATACAATTGATCATCCACTCTTTGCATAACCGGCTTCTCCGACTTATCATGGCAGCTCACTCCAAACTTGTTTTCTCAAAGTTACTCACCGATACTAACATCAACAGGAGGTTGGCGGTCCCGTCAGCAATTCAGAGTTCCTTGTCACCTTTCAATGGAGGCCATTCTTTAGTCCATCCGTACGAAAGGGTACATCAAATCCGATTTCTCATCAGGTAGATTATGAAGAAACTTTGTTATTTATAACAACTCAAAAAAAAAAAAAAGTGTAAAATGGATTTAAGTCTTAAGCTAAGTCGAGCCAATTCAATGCTTGAATGTTTTGAGCTTGAGCCGAGCTTAACTTCTAAAGCTCGACAAGCTTCAAGTACGAACCGAGTCTATTTGACTCGGTTCGAATCGTTAAAACTCCTAGATATTATTATGTTGGATTAGTTGATATTATTGTTATTATTATTGGAAAGTATTAAATTTAAATATTATCATTGTTAGTACTAATATTGTAAATAATATATAAAATTCACATTATAAACCTAAAGTTAATTTTTAAAAATCATAAGATACATATGTAAAAATCTTATAGGAGTTAAAATTATATTACTAAAAAAAACCGAAAATATTGAATAAAGTAATTAAAATTATATTATCAGGTGTGGCTTGAGTTCAAATTGTGCTAGTAGTGTTGCCGGTAAAGCTTTACCTTTCTCTTATAATTCAAAAGAAAAATTAAACATACATTTTATATTTATATTTATATAATTTTATAATTAAAATTGAATTTAATTTTTTTATTTATTTAAATTAAATTCGATTTGAAATTTCAGGTCGGGAGTGCTACCCATAAATCCTACCTTTAAGACTTTAGACCCCAAAAAACATATATATTAAAAAAATTATAAAAAACAAATAAAAAAATAAACGAAAACCTTAAATATGATTGAAATCTAAACATTAAATAGTAAACCCTAATTAAATATTAAATTTTTGGGGTCTAATAACTCGAGAAATTCACATGTGCCATGTCATACCTTCTCAAGTGTGCAGTTTCCGAAAAGAGGTTAAGTCAATTGGACATCAACACATAAACTTATGAAAATTTATATCTCTTTCATGTCCGACGAACTTTTGAAAATTGATATTTCTTTCACGTCCGCATGAGCTTTTGAAAATTGAATTACATAAATGAAAGTAATTTCGTTGATATAAAATAATATTTTATTTTATTTGTAGGGATAATTTTTCCTCTTGTTTAATTTAATATAAAATTATATGAAATTTTGTGTTTCGTGTTTGCATTTTTTTTTTGTTACTCATTCTAATATATTTTAGATTCGTGTTGTGCTTATATTATTTTATGCGCTTGTGTTATTTTTTGTATGTATATAAATTTATATACGGAGGGTGTTCAGTAAATAAAATTTTTAGGCTTTTTTTGGTTAATTCAGGCACAAATGGAAAGTCGAGTAGTTAAATTCCTTAATTGTAGTGTTTGGTAAATAGAGATTTTAAAAAACTTGTTGAGCTAAACTTTTTGAAACAAAAAAAAAAAAATGTAGGGATGGGCAACTTATTTCACAATTGATTCAGAATGACATATTTAACCATGCTTGCTCAAAAATTACTCATTTGCCACATGTATCTATTTCTTGAATATTTATGTACTCTTAATTTATTTCCAATTTACTTGCGTAAAATGAGTTTTATGCGACTTTATGCTACTTGACAAATTCAAAGTATGACATAATTATCACTAACAATATAATTTACAATTATATTAATACACTATTAATATTTATCAATATTTATAGGGTTAATATTTACAAATAAGAAACTTAAGAATTTGTTTATTTAAATTTTAAAAAAAATTCACTAATTAATTTCTATAATAAATATTTTAATTACTTGACAATGGTGTTTTATTTTAATAATTTTACCAAATAAAGACTAAAGTTTTATAAACAAAAAAATACTTAACAATAAAATCTGCTATACCCTTATTTGTCATTTTACACATTTATTTTCAGCTATCAATTAAGTTCTATCAAACACTTTTAAATAAATATTTAATAGAATCAGTTGATCAAATCAGCCACAACAATCAACAATTTGTCAATTGCCAAACAAGACCATAAATATTTTATGTTATTAGAATAAAACAATAGAGGAGGACGTGAGTTCGAACACGCTCAAACATATTATTCTTCTATTTATAGGTTCTAAAGGAGATATGAGTAATTCTAAACATTTTGTCAAAAAAAATTATGATTAAAATATATAATAAAATTTAAAAAAAAAAGAAATAAAACGGCACGTAAATCAAAGTGGGGCTGAATACGGTCAAGACGGCCGACGTACTTTAGGAAATTGACCTCTCTTTCATGCACAGTACAGGTAAACCTCTGATAATTCTTATATTCTCTCACGTGCCGGATTCTCTTAATCTGTTAGTGAGTCGGTGGGAAAGGAAAAATTTTTTATTAGATATTTTAAAATTTTAAATTTATAAAATTAGAATTTAGAAAAAAAAGTTATAAATATATACATTATTAAAATAATAAAATTATATTTTTATTATTATAAAAATTATAATTTAATTTTGATCAATTTAAAATAATTTTTCTGACATTGCCCTCATAATTAGTGGATTCAAGAAGAGATTAATACAAATATCGATAAACACGTTATGATAAAAATGGAATTATTCTTGACTCATTCTTATTAGTAATGGTTATTTTTGGGTAAACTAGCACAAAAATAATAATTTAAAAATCGAAATGAAACAAAATAAAAAATAATAGTAAAAAATAAAAAACGAAGAGATGCTGAGCTGGCTACTATTCTGGAGGTTATAGAAGGTACATAGCTCGTGTTTTCCGCAAACAGGACAAACAACTGACACATATATGAATTTTATATTGGGTAAAAATCAAAAGTAACGTATATGAAATTTATATTGGGTACCAGTACCACCAAAGAAGTTGATCAAAGAGCTCCGAATTCCAGACATTATTTATAGCTCTTCCCACATGCATCGGATCATCCACTCTTTGCATACACATTCTTCACCCAGCTACCATGGCAGCTCAGTACTCCGAACTTGTTTTCTCAAAGGTACTCTCAGATACTGACATCAACAAGAGGTTGGCGGTCCCGTCAGCAATCCAGAGGTCCTTGCCACCTTTCAATGGAGGTCATGCCCTCATATTTCGATTTTTGCACCGCACAAGATTCTGGCCAATTCTTTACTCTATCCGCACGAAAGGGTACAACAAACCCGTTTTCTCAGGTAGATTATGGAGAAACTTTGTTATTTATAACAACTTAAATGTTGGTGACAGATTCACCTTGTACCGAGTGCAAGTTGAAGATGGTTCTTCCTACTATAGTGTTGAAGTGGGGAGAGAAATCAACTTCCTTGGCATAAATGCAATGACCTATGGCAGTGGCAGTACTGCTGATGAACATGTTATTACTCATCATCATCATCAAGAAGGACTTAGCTTGGAGTTGTCTCTGGGACAACCCAATGTGGAGGGAGCCGATATTAATTGAAAAGGCTTGCTACCCGCAAACCAATATCGGACCCTTCCTCCTTCTACTTTCTCTTTATAAGAAAATTTAGTCGACTCAAAGTTATATTGTGGTTCAGACAAGAAGTAAAAGTCGGTGTCAGTCTAGTTTATACCAGTTTGGTTGTTATATTCCGGTTTGTTTCTGTTATCATGTAATTAGAATCTATAAGAACTGTAATAATAAGTGTGAGTTTGGAATAAAAAATCTGTTTAAAGATGTATGCTTGGCTTGTTTTGTCTGTGAAACACCAAAGCTTTCTTTACACCAATATTGGAATGCACTCCACCCCTCCCAGCTGCCATTGAAGATGCAACTATAATCTTATCAGTCCCAGTTGCTTTCCAAAACCCGGATCCAGCTGCCCCATTTTGGCCTTGCACCATTTGGGTACTTTCTGTCTCTCGGGCTGAAAAAGTACCATTCTTTCTCTCCAAGCACAGCTTTATCTGATCCAACAAAAAAGGAAAAAAGAAAAAAGAAACACTACCACCACTAGAACAAGATTTAAACATAACAAGAAGCTATCAAATGATTTATGAATGATTCTTTAGATGATAACATTGAAAGGGTTATTAAAGCGAGTCGCACCTGGTAAGTCCTAGGGGTCGAACTTATAGATATCGACGTCCGCGATAATGAAGGATGAGTTCTTCATATCAGTGGGGTGAAATCTAAGAATGTGGGTGCCTCAGTTTCTTCATTAGATAATGAAGGATGAGTTCTTCATTATCAGTGGGGTGAAATCTAAACTCCGGAGGCAAACTTGAATGTGGGTGCCTCATGGTTTTAACTAAAAAATCTCCCCTACTGCTATTTTATTAACTATGAAAAAGTTGCAGTAAAAGAAGAAAAATATGAGCTCTGAAAATGGAAACAATAAAGGGTTTAAGAGCTCTCAAACCAAACACACAGGCGGAAGAAAATATAAAGGATTTGAAATTTTTGGGAGAGGAAGAAAGGTTGGCATGTTATGGTCGTAGGATTTCTGTCGTATTGTGGAGAAAAAAAATATAAAAATAAAACTAAAGCTAAAAACAATTATAACCAGTAATGCTAGGTTTTATAAAAATAAAATAAAAAATTAATACGAATATCTTTAAAGATTTTTATAATATCTAATATTTTTAGAGTCTAACTTGATTTTTTCTATAAAATTACAATGTATCTTACTAATTTCACCAAACAATTATCAGCATATGACTTGAAATGTTAACCTACCCATACCTCTATAATCATAAAATATATTAGGATTAATATTTAATGGATGATACAATGATTTATCATAAAAAAAGGATAAATGAATTTAATTTTAAAACTCTTTCTTATGATATGAGCATAAAATAAAATATTATCATGTTCTCGTATAGAAATTGAGACAGAAAAGACAGCTAGAAAAGAGAGAGAATAGAGAAAGAGAGAGCACGAGAGAAGAAGAAACACTTTTTAGATATTGATTGTCCAAAAGCATAACTACCATGCAATATTGATTGGTTCCGTACAGCCGTATAATAAGCCATACGCACCGTTTCACTAATATCTTATCCTGGCATAGAGGTGAGCATTCGATCGAATCAAATCGAATTGAATCAAAAATTTTCAAGTTAATCGAGTTTTCCAATCTCATTTTATTATCCCAACTTTATTTAAAATTTTCTCGAATCGAATCGAGTGAGATGAAATTCGAATCGAATATATTTTTGTTCGAGTTAAATTAAAAAAAAAAAGAATTTAGTGTTGTTTATTTTTATGTAATTTTTCAAAAAAATAATTGTAGCATAAATTAATATAATAGTACAAGTACAACAGCATAAATTGATTAATTGAAGCCTAGTTTTCTTTATATCTAACTTGTCAAAAAGATTTATTATTAAAAGATTTAGGTATTTAAAAAAGTCTGTTGAGTGTTATTTTATTTATAAGGTCTGGTATTTAATATTTTATTTATAATTTAAATATGGTAATCTAATATTTATTCATGGTTTAAACTTTAATGTTATTTTACATTTTACGCATTTTTTCTCTATTAATATTATGCTATTACTATTACTAATATTATATTATTACTAATATTACATTATTACTTCGGGAAATTAATTCTCTAACATTTTTTCTCTATTAAATATTAATATTACATTATTACTAATATTATAATATTAAGTTCTGCTTACTGCTTTAGTTAGTACTAATAATAAAAGAAGAATTTTACATCTTCCAAAAAAAAAAAAAAAGCAATTAAAGGTTCCATTTTTAATTATTTTAACAGCAATTAAAGCCTTAAAGGTATCATTTTTAATTATTTTAAAGCCAAAAATGGCTTTACCAACAGATACAGATTCCAGTTCCAGCAGCTGCAGTCAAAGTCTCAAATAAAATAAGTTAAGTCCTTTCATTTTAAAAGATTAACCAGTGAAGTGATTGTGCTGTGCCCCATTCTACAACAGCAAACAGGTAAGTACTAAGTCGAGAAGGAAAATAGAGCAAAAATAATTCAATAGAGCGAAACAGATGCAAATAGAGCTAAAATCATTCAATAATTCAAAACTATTTCAAGACAAACCTTAAAGACGTAAAAAATTCTAACTTACAATGGAAGAGAACAGATTGCCTCGATCAAAAGGAACAACAACTCGATTTGAATTTTGGAGGTAAGGGTTTTGATTTGAAGGTTTGAAATGAACTAATAATTAAGAAGCAGAAGAATGAATAAGGGTTTATTTTAGGGCTTTTTGAGAAAAATAGATTTTAGGGTTTGAACTTTGAATAGAGAGTGGAAACGGAGAGAAGAAGAAAAATAATTTAGGGTATGGAAACGATAGAATTTGCCGGGGGTTGATTTAGGGGAGGAGTTGGGATTTGGGGAAATAAATTTTGGGGCTTGGGCAGACGGGCTTGGGGAAATAGGAAAAAAATGTTTGGGCTTGGGGTGGGTTAAAGACTTAAATTAATTAAGTAAAAACTTATTAAAAAATTAAAAAATATATAGTTTATATTCGGTTTATTCGAATTATTCGAGTTATTCAAATTCGAAAGTTCAACTCGACTATAACTCGAAATTCAAAAAAAAATTTGAGTTGATTCGATTAACTCGATTTGAATAATTCGAAATTTGAATTTTTTTCGATTTTTTGAATCGATTCGAATTTTGCTCACCCCCACCCTGGCATACGCATCGTTTTGGTTCCAAGTCAGATTCCCCTCCCCCACTCGCCTAAATGCACCGTTTTATTAATGTTCATTAAAATGCGGTTTCCAACAAAAATAAACAGGAATTGAAATTTGGTTTGACCCCGGCGTTTACTTCAAGCTGGTTCCATAACAATTGCTTCCTTCTTACAACTGATCCTTGTCGTCAAGGATTAAAGGATGGAATTTTTTGTTGAAGCTCTTGCAGGTTCTTCCATGTCGCATCTTCTAGAAATATGTTTGCCCACTCAACTAATACCTCAGTAGCAGCACAATTCCCTTTTCAAACCATTCTTCGACCTAGGACTCTCACTGGTTCTTTGTTGCAGGCACCATCGAAACCAACCAAGGGTAGGTTCAGTCAAATAGGAGCTCGACCAATGTGTTTTTTGAGCTGTGATACATGGAAAGTGTGATAGATTCGAGACCCAGTTGGTAGAACTAGCTTGTAGGCAACAACACCAATTTTGCTTCCACTGGAAAGGGCCCAACATAATTTGGGGAGAGCTTTTGGTTTCATAGCTTCCTCATAGTATGTTGTCTATAAGGCTGCAATTTAAGGTAAACCAAGTCTCCAACTGTAAACTCCTTCTAAAACCTTATTTGATCCGCCATTTGCTTTATCCTCTCTTGGTATTTTTGAGATGAAACTGCAAGAGCTTCCTGGTAGCTTCCCTGCTTCGAAGACTTCGATTAAAAATAGCCACTGAAGAGGCCCCTACTAGGTAAGGTAGATGGAGTGGGGGCTTTGACCATAGAGCGCCTCATAAGGAGTAGTCTAAATGGATAAGTGGTGGATAGTGTTGTACCACCACTCAGCCAAAGGTAACCACATGAACCAGTCACTAGGAGTCTCTCTTGACATACAAAGTAGATAGCCCTCAAGGTATCAGTTTCAAACCTCTGTTTGGCCATTGGTTTGGGTAATAGGTCGTGGACATATGCAATCTGGTTCCCAACTGTTTAAATAACTCCTACTAGAAGTTACTCACAAAGATTTTATCTCGATCAGGGATGATAAACTCAGGGACCCCGTATGTAGCTTATAGATCTGTGCCATGTACTCTTGAGCTCCATTCAAAACACAATCAATCATCATTTCAATTCAATGCAACCATTTCATCAATTAATCATCAATTCATAACTGAAACTGTATGATTCATCTTAATACGAATTCAATATTACATTTATAATAGTATACAATATTTCCAATATTTATTCAATTGAATCCTGATCACAAACAACCAATCAAATTGAATCAATTTCACTTATAACATAGCTCTGTAAATATTATTATAAAATATTTACGGTTTCGGTTTACGAAGTTAGGGTCCTAAAATCATATTTTCTTACACCACTAATTTTTGAGTCATTACATGTAACTTTATAACTCAATTTACCGGTGGATAAGTCAGTCGTTACGGGGTCAATGGTCGTTGGTGGTTGAAGCGGCATTTGTGGGAAACTATTAGGCAATATGCCGGAGAGGTTTTTTAATAGTCGGATAGAGAAGAAATAGTTGGAACAAAATTTCAATTATCTCGACAACTTTGCGAGTTCCCTTGAATGGGAACAATACGCTTGAGCATTCATCTTAAGGTTAATCAGAGGTGCTCTACTACCCAATAAATCTCGAACTCTGCTACATTTAAGGTGGCTACTACAACTCGTCGACTTGAAAGAAGCAATGCGACTTAGTTGGGGATCAATTGTGTTGACCACGTAGTATCAAGAGATGTTTCAGGCGACACAACTAAAAAAATAAATCAGTGGTTACATACCCATTCTACATTCATGGGCATGGTACCGACTACTATTTTTATGTCCCTGAGTCGACGCCCCTTATTCTTATCCACTCGTAGCAAGGTAAAATTCATTTGATAATATAATTACCATAATATTTTTTTCATTATTATATTTCTAAAGTAATATATTATTTGACTAGGTGGAATAATCATGCGAGTTATGTCGGATTAATGGACGAGCTCAAAGATATTCGATTATTGTTAGATCAAAGATTGAAAGCTAATGTTAGCTTTTGAATTTTTATTTAATTATATAATAGTTACATAATGATTTGAAATTTAAAATTATGTAGATAATAAAATTCATAATTTTGTATTATAGTTTGAATGAATGTCATACACTGGTCCAAAAATTCAAGCATGTATCCCAATCGAATTTTTGGCCAATCACAATATGTGGGATGTCAAGGTACCATTAATAGTTTACGCGACGGTGGAGATATAGGAATCTGACTGAGTGATGTGTCAGTTCGAGTTTACGCAAACTATTCCATCATCACTCTAAAACATTGAAGAACTGTATAAGGTTGATTTGCGAGGGAGAACAGATGAAGATTGACTTCAATTGCATGAGCAATATATCAACATTTGGGAGCATAGGTACAATTTTATACCTATGCGTGAACCAATTCTCGCACCAAAATTAGTGACCTCTTCAAACTACATGACGTGGTTTAGATATTATGACAAGTCATATCTACTACCATAGGAGCAAAGGACTTGACAACATCGTATGAGAAGGCTAATACGCATGAAAACTAAATTAATCAAATTATATTAATGAAAGTCATTTCTTATATTCTCTCACTTACCAAATTCTTGGCTATTTTGATAAATAATATTAATCTATTAGTGTGACATTTTATATTAGTAAATCTAGTTTATAGTGACAACCAAAACTTAACCTCTGAATAAAAATATATGAATTTTATATTTGGTAAAACAAAAGCAGTTTCAACAAAGGTAGCGAATGTGAATTTTATATTGGGCATCACCAAAGTAGTCGACCAAAGACCTTCAAATACCGAACATTTATTTCTAGCCCTTCCCACATATAATTGATCATCCACTCTTTGCATAATCGGCTTCTCCGACCAATCATGGCAGCTCATTGCAAACTTGTTTTCTTAAAGTTTCTCTCAAATAGTGACATCAAGAAGAGATTGGTGATCCCGCCAGCAATCTAGAGGTCCTTGCCACCTTTCAATAGAGGCCATGCCCTCATATTTCACTTTTTGCACGGTACAAGATTCTGGCCAATTCTTTACTCTATCCGCACGAAAGGGTACAACAAACCCGTTTCTCAAGTAGATTATGAAGAAACTTTGTTATTTATAACAATTTAAATGTTGGTGACAAATTCACCTTGTACCAAGTTCAAGTTGAAGATGGTTCTTGTTATAGTAACTAATAAAACTAATAAGTTAGTTAATAGCAGTTAGCAGTTAAGAGGCTGTTAAGCAGTTGGCAGTTATCTTTATATAACATGCATATACTGCATACATGGAAATAAGGTTTTTACAACAGTTTTATATCTCAATTTACTTTTTGATTCAATATAGAAGTTATACTGAATGTTTAACATGGTATCAGACTGCCATTGATCCTTGGCGAATTGGTTTTCTGTGGATTTCATGTCTCGGCCCTCTAGTCCATCTACAGTTCAGTCTAGCGCATCTTCGATGGCTTCCAGCCTGCCCGATGGTATGGTTGATAGTAGATTTCTCTCTACCATGAAGATTAGTGTCTTTCTTGATGGCACTAATTATCTGTTATAGCGTCAACATATTTTTTTGGTGATCAAAACTTTCAAGCTTCAGCATTTTTTAGATTTTCAAACTGTTGTTCCTCCGTAGTTTCTTTCTGATGATGGAGTACTTTAAGAAAATGTTGACTTTATTCGATTTGAGCAACAAGATGTGCTCTTGCGTCTTGGCTTCTATCTTCTGTAAACCCAAGGGTTCTTCCTCACCTTATTGGTTTGGACACTAACGCTCACATTTGGAATGCCATTATTGATCTCTATGGAAGCAAAACCATATCTCGTCTGATGTTCTATAGGCATGCTTTACACTCTTAGAAAAAGGTGTATTATCTATGCGTGATTTTTTAGTAAAGATTAAAGGATACTGTGCTAGTCTTGCCAGTTGTAGAGAATCTATTAGTGACCATAAGCATGTCACGGCTATCCTAAATGGGCTGCCCTTAGAATACGAATCTGTGATCATCATTATCACAGCCAGTCCTACACCCTACACTGTCCAGGTTGTCATTACGATGCTTTTGGATGCTGAGGCGCGACAGCTCTCCTCTGTTCTTGAAGCACATGCTTCTGCTAATATAGTTACCCACCAGCCCACAAAACAAGATGCTAAGTCTAAACCAACACCTGCATATTGCCAATCAACCAGTGCTCGTGGGCGAGGGCGTGGTCGAGCATCTGGCTCTCGGTTTCAATGCCAGTACCTGCTCCTAATACATAACCAAGTTGGTTTTATCCACCTTCAATGCCAACAACGCCTTGGTCAAACCCATTTGCTACAACTCCTTGCTTCCCATTCAATACATCTAATCTGGCAGCATATCAACCTCAAGGATACATTGCCACACCTGAGACTCTTGGGGACAATGCCTGGTACTGTAACTCTAGGGCAACGCATCATCTCATCCATTCACCTACTTCTCTAGCAGAAAGCACTTCATACAAGGGTCCAGGTAAGGTATATATTGGCAATGACAATGCTCTATCTGTCCTGTCCTCTGGTCAGTCCTCTTTACTTACTCATTCACATCAATTCTTTATGCGCTCTTTATTGCTTGTGCCTGGCATCACAAAGAATCTCTTGTCTATCTCAAAGTTTACCAAAGATAACCAGGTAATCTTTGAGTTTTTTCCTTCACAGTGCCAGGTTCGGGACATGCACACGAGGGAGGTTCTTCTTAAAGGACCAGAGCAGCATGGTTTGTACAAACTTTATTTGACCGACTCTTGTGCATCAAACTCGTCTACCTCAGTTCAAGGCCTTATTGATACGTCTACTGTACCCTTTGATGTATGACATTGTAGGCTAGGTCACCCTTATACAAACATACTTACTAAGGCTCTACACAAATGTAACATCTCTCTTGGTGTCAATAAAAGCTCATTTCATTGTATTGCATGTCACTTAGGCAAAAAACACAAGCAGTGATTTTTGAAATCTAAAACTGAGTATACTACCCCACTTCAACTAGTGCTTGCTGATGTTTGGGGACCAGCCTCAGTTACTTCTAATAATTTTCGCTACTATGTTGCTTTTACACATGCCTATACAAGGTATACTTGGCTCTACTTCTTGAAAAACAAGTCTGAAGTTCTTCATGTGTTCCCTCACTTTCAAAGACAAGCTGAAAGAATCATTGGGCATAAACTTAAAACACTGTAGACAGATGATGATGGGGAGTTTCAAGCTTTGAACAGGTGCCTAGCTCAACAAGGGATCATGTATCGCCTCACATGCCCCTATACTTCAGCCCAAAATGGCTTGGTTGAACGAAAACATAGGCAAATTATCGAAACAGGGCTTTCCATGCTGGCTCGTGCCTCTATGCCTCTAGTCTACTGGAGTGATGCTTTTGCTAGTGCAGTATGTTTGCTCAACAGATTACCCTCCCATCCTATAAACCATGCTTCACCACATGAAAATTTGTTCAAAACCACACCAAACTATACCTTCCTACGTGTATGAGTGCCTGTGCTTTTCTAACTTTAAGCCTTATAATAACCACAAGTTGTAGTTTAAGTTCACTCCATGCACCTTTTTAGGCTACTCTCCATTTCATAAATGATATAGCTGGCTCGACTCTTTTGGAAAGGTGTATGTTACATGACATGTCACTTTCAATGAAAAAGTGTTTCCTTTTCGCATTAACCATATTAAGCCTACTGGCTTTCTACTACAACCAACGTTCAGCTCTAAGCTTCTTGTCCATCGCCAACCTGTACTCAACCTACTACTTGTGCTCAAACGTCAAATCACTCACCCACCACACCTGTCACTTCACACAACAGTAGACCTATGTCACCAATATCCTCACTTAATCTTAACCCTCAACCTCAATACAAACCCATCTATTTCTTCTTCTACTCTATCCGTTTCTCCATAAGTTAACTCTATACCCGATCATCCATCTTCATTACCTGTTCTATGTAACACCCATCTTATGGTCACACGTAGCAAATCCGGTGTATTTAAACCAAAAGCTTATGTAACCATTGCACCTTTTTCCCTTGGTGATGTCCCCACCAACATTCATGTTGCAATGTCCCATGACTCTTGGAAGGTTGCTGTGTACAGTAAATTACAGGCGCTCATTAACAATAACATATGAAAGTTGTGCTTCCTACCAGCAAACAGACGAACTGTTAGTTGCAAGTGGCTCTTTAAGGTTAAGACGAGGGCACATGGTACCGTTGAATGATACAAAGCAGGTTTAATAGCAAAGGGATTTTCACAGAATGCTGGCTTAGATTACCAAGACACTTTCAGTCCTGTAGTTTGTGCTACTACCATTCGCATAGTTCTTGCTATCTCAGTCATGAAAAACTGGTCGTTAAGACAAGTTGATGTCAACAATGCTTTTCTTAACGTGGAGCTGGCTGAAAATATCTACATAGAACAACCACTAGGGTTTGAAGAATCCAGTCCTAATGGAGAGAAACTTGTTTGTAAGCTGAACAAAGCCCTTTATGGGCTGCGCCAAGCCCCTCGCGCATGGTTCCAAACACTCAAACAGTATCTCGTTGATCAATTTAGTTTTCATGCTACCAAGGCAGATCCGTCGCTATTCATACGTGCTGCATCCAATAGTATTCTATTGCTCATGGTCTATGTTGATGATATTGTTCTCACAGATAGTTCTAATTCAGAGATTTATAGAGTTGTTCAACTACTTCATACAAAGTTTGCTCTCAAAGATATGGGACCCCTTACTTTTTTCTTGGGCATCACTGTTGAACGATCTTCTAAAGGATTGTTTCTTAGCCAACAAAGTATATTCGTAAGATTTTAGCCCAAACAGGCATGACTGGTTCAGCGCCCACACTAACACCTATGGTGAATTTTTCAAAATTGGTAGCGAATGATGAGAGTCTGCTTCTAGCTGATGGCTCTCTATATAGAAGTATAATTAGCAAGCTGCAATACCTGTGTATCACTTGACCTGACCTGGCCTAATATGTCAACAAACTAAGTCAATACACGAATGCTCTAAGAGAGGTTCATTGGAGAGCAGTCAAGCGAGCTCTACGCTACCTCAGTGGCACCATTAATCATGGACTCTTCTACTCAAAAAGTCAGTTTCAGCTCACTTGCTATTCAGATACTGACTAGGCTTCTTTAATTGAAGACAGACGCTCCACAACTGGCTATATGGTTTATCTAGGATCCAATCCCGTTGCATGGTACTCTAAGAAGCAGGCCGTTGTATCTAGATCAACATCCGAGGCAGAATATAGAAACCTTACCAATTGCGTATCTGAGCTCTTATGGATCAAACAGTTGTTAGAAGAGGTTGGAGTGATCAGTCAAACCCTTGTAATTTGGTGCGATAACACATCTACTGTGTCTATGGCTGCCAATCCTACACGTCATGCTAAGGTAAAACATGTCGAAATTGATCATCACTTTGTCCGAGAGAAAGTGCTTGATGGCACATTATAGGTCAACTATATCCCTTCTGACAAACAGATTGTTGATGCCCTCTCTAAACCAATCACGCCTAAGATATTGGCCTCTGTTCGATAGGCACTTCGTGTGTTGTCCAACGATGCTGCATCCACTCTCAAAGAACAAGAGAAAAGCTAGGAGAATGTTAGAGTAACTAATAAAACTAATAAGTTAGTTAATAGCAGTTAAGAGTCTGTTAAGAAGTTAGCAGTTATCTCTATATAATGTGCATATACTGCATCCATGGAAGTAAGGTTTTTACAATAATTTTGTATCTCATAATTCACTTTTTGATTCAATATAGAAGTTGTACTGAATGTTTAACAGTTCTTCCTACTACAGGGTTGAAGTGGGGAGAGAAATCGACTTTCTTGGCATAAATGCCATGGCCTATGGCTATAGCAGTACTGCTGATGAACATGTTGTTACTCATCATCATCAAGAAGGGCTTAGCTTGGACTTGGTACTGCGACAACCCAATGTGGCGAGAGGATATATAATTGAAAAACCCTGCCGCCGGCAACCAATATTACCGAACCCTTCATTCTTTCACTTTCTCTTTATAAGAAAATACAAAGAACGTATTAAAATCCAAAAAAAAAATCCTACATAATATTTATAATTTTTCTTGGGTAAATGGTAGATAAGATCTTAAAGACTAACCTAAATCCAAATGTAAAAATCTTATGGTTTCATTAAAATGTAACATCTACTTAACTAACTTCATGTCAACAATTACAGGATGGAAAAATGACCTAAAGTTCCCTATTTTAAATAGAATAATAATAAAATAGGAAAATTAATTAAATTGACTAAAATTAATGAAAAGTTAAAAACTCTTTCAAAATGGCAATAATAAAAAGAAAGATTATATAAATGAAATAAATAAGACATTGACATGATGATGATAATAATAACAATAATACACCTTATTCATAATACAATGAAATAATCAAAGAAACATAAATAAATTAAAATGTATGTAAGGGGAGTGTGTAAAAAAACATAAATATAAAGACGAAATAAGAATAAATAAAAATTATGCAAGTGCGAATAAATATAAAATATTAAAATAAAGTGCATAATTAACATTAAATATATAATGTATAAATGCAAATGAAACGGAAGATATAAGTGTAAATAATTTATTAAAGTTGGAAACAAAATGACATAGCTTGATTTTGGAATTAAAAGATGAAAAATGTGGAAGATAGATGACTGATGTAGCAATTAATTTGCTTTTAATTTATAAATTTTGAAATAAATCGAAGGTTTAAATAAACAAAAAAGTTACGGTATAAATAGGTCAGAGAGTGAGGGTGGTGCTACAAAAAAGGGGTTTTTTTTGTAAATTTAAAAAGTAAGGGGGTGAGAATAAATTACTCTTTTTTGGCACCTATAAATGAAAAAAAAACATCTTCTTCTTTCTCTTCCCCCTTCTATGTTGGCCATGTCTCCACCATTGAAGAGCCCAACGACTTTCTGGCCTCTGGTGGTGGAGCCGCCGCATATGATGACCGGAAATATTTTTTTTATTTTTTATTTTCCTAGTCAAAGTTTTTTTTTTAAAATCTCTATTTTTCTTAAAAAACAAAGTTTTTATTTTGAAATAGTTTAAAAAATCAAAATTTTGTTTTAAAAATCTAAACTTTCTCATTTTTTTTTTAAAGATCACTATTTTTCTTAAAAATCAAAACTTTTATTTCAAAATAGTTAAAAAAAAATCAAAACTTTGTTTTAAAATTTTAAAATTTCCTTTGAAATGACTTAAAAAAACAGATTTTTATTTTTAAAATATAAACTTTCTCTTTTAAAAAAAAAATCAAAACTTTTCCCAAGATAAAGCCTCTTAAAACAAAAAAAGAAAAGAAAAAGAGAAACATTTGTTATAGAAAGGGGAAGATTTTTAAAATCAAAACTTTTATCAAGATCAAGCTTTAAAAAAAAAAAAAAGAAATCTTTGTTTTAGAAAGGGGAAGGAAAAAACGAGATTGTTGGGGCTCCTAGGGGTGGAAGACCGATATTGTAACACCCTCTAACCTTTATCCATCCCCGGAATAGGATTACAGGGCATTACTGGTCTGTACAGTTCAATTGTAGTCATTTATTAAAATAAATGTTTCTAACCCTGCAAATTAAAACTTCAACCAATACAATTTGGCAACATTCAAATAATCCAAATACACTTAAATATACTAAAATGTTACCAATCTAAAACATTTTATAACCTATCCAATGAATCTTTTTAAGTATATCACTTACTTTATCAATTATTTCAACTTCATACTATATACCATTGCCAACCATAATTTACTTATTTCATCAATACTTTCACAACCTAGATGACTCTCATAAGACGTCCTAGGTACATGCCATTACCAGTACTCAACATACTTTACCTCATCGAATTTGGGATCAGCTTAGGATGCTGATTTAACGGTCTAGCCCTAACTTAACCTGCGCACGAAAAAAACCGTATCCTGAGTATACACTCAGTGGTATTTCTATAATTTAAACTCTTAAACAATTATAAAACATATTAATTTATAATTACTGAACTATTCAAACTCAATGAGTATTCAAACATTTACTTTCCAACCAATGTTTTGGTCTGTGAAAAAAAATAAAAAAATAATAAAGAACACACAAATTTTACGTGGAAACCCTTTCAGGAAAAAACCACGGGCAGAGGAGAAGAAAATTCACTATGTCGAAAATTTAAATCAATACAAGAGAAATAGACTATATCTATTTATAGGCTTGTAAAGCCATATTCTAGTAGGATTAAAACACCATATCCTAATAAATATAAAATAGATGGAGTTTAATAAGGTTTAAAAAACCTTATTCTAAAATAAAATAAAAGAAGTCTAGTTCTATATGGATTTTAATTTTATTTTATTTTTCATCGTATTTTATTTAAATAAGAATTTGGGCCACTTAATTCTAACAATCTCCACCTTGACACAAATTCTCAATGAACAAGTTCTTCATCGCGAACAAGTTCTCCACCTCTTCCATAAAACCCCTTAAGGGTTTAACTTCAACAATGAACACCAACCAAGTCTAAGCAATGCTCAAACTTGGTTATAGGAAGTGACTTAGTCATCATATCTCCAGGATTTTCATGAGTACTAATTTTGCTCACAACAATATCACCACGAGCAATAATATCACGAATAAAATGATACCGAACATCAATATGTTTTGTTCTCTCATGAAACATTTGATCTTTTGTAAGGAAGATGGCACTCTGACTGTCACAAAATATTGTACTGATTTGAAGGTCTCCATTGAGTTCACTAAATAGTCCCTTCAACCAAATAGCTTCTTTACAAGCCTCAGTAATCGCCATGTACTCAGCTTCAATGGTAGACAAAGTGACTGTAGTTTGCAAAGTGGCTTTCCAACTAATTGCACAACCTCCGATTGTAAAGACGTAACCTGTGAGAGATCTTCTTTTATCAAGGTCTCCAGCAAAATCAGCATCAACATACCCAATGACTTTATTTTTAGTTCTTCCAAACTGTAAGCAAACATCAGTAGTACCTCATAAGTATCTTAAAATCCACTCAATCGCTTTCAGATATTCTTTACCAGGATTCACCATGTATCCGCTAATCGCATCAAATGCATATGATAAATCTGACGTGAACAAACCATAGCATACATGAGAGATCCCACTCGCACTAGAGTATGGAACATGTGACATGTACTCAATCTCATCATCCGATTGTGGAGACAAAGTCGATGAAAGTCCGAAATGGGTCAAGCTAAAGGAGTACTAATGAGCTTAGCACTCTGCATATTGAACCTGCAAAGAACTTTCTCAATGTACCCCTTCTGACTTAGGTACAATTTACTTACTTTTCTATCTTTGAGAATCTCCATACCAAGTATCTTCTTTGATGGTCCTAAATCTTTCATCTCAAATTCTTCACTTAGTTGGGCTTTGACCTTTCTTATCTCTACTTTATCTTTTGCTGCTATCAACATGTCATCAACATAAAGAAGTAGATACACAAAAGAACCATCACTGTTTTTCTTAAAGTAAACATAACTGTCAAAACTACTTCTTTTGAAATCATGAGAAGTCATAAAGGAATCAAACCTCTTGGACCACTGTCTTGGTGACTGTTTCAAACAGTAAAAGGACTTTTTCAGCAAGCAAACATAGTCCTCTTTTTCTGAAACTATAAAACCTTCTGGTTGTTGCATGTAAATATCCTCCTCAAGTTCTCCATGAAAAAATGCAGTTTTTACATCTAACTGCTCAAGCTCCAAATCATGCATGGCCACAATACCAAACAAAGCTCGAATCGAACTATGCTTAACAACTGGGGAGAACACATCTGTAAAGTCCACTCCTGGAATTTGACTGTAACCTTTTGCAATAGGCTTTGCTTTATATCTGGGTTCTTCAACTCCTGGAGTCCCTTCTTTCTTTTTAAACACCCATTTACAACGAACAACCTTTTTATCTTTAGGAAGTTTCACAATATCCCATGTTCTGTTTTTGTGGAGTGATTCCATCTCCTCTTACATAGCAAACATCCACTTTTCTGAGTCTTCACAGCTAATCGCCTCAGAATAATTAAATGGCTCTTGATTCGCATCTATATCTTCAGCCACATTTAAAGCATAAGCAACTAGATCAGCCTCGGCATACTTCTTTGGAGGTTTAATTTCTCTTCTAGTTCTGTTTTTGGCGATAGAGTATTGCGGTAAAGAAGCAACTCTATTCTCAATTTTTGTACTGGCTTGAGGAGTCGACTCTGTATTAATCTGATGCTCCACCTACTTTTGATTTTCTTTATTTGAAGAGTCTTTAAGAGATAAGTTACGTAGCATAGCAGTTTCATCAAAAATAACATCTCTGCTAATCACAACTTTTTTATTTTCAGGACACCATAACTTATACCCTTTTACACCAGCTTTATAACCAAGAAAAACACATTTAATGGATCTCGGTTCCAATTTTCCATCATCAACAAGAGCATACGCAGGACAACCAAAGATTTTTAAATCAGAATAATTAGCAGGATTACCAGACCATACCTCTTATGGAGTTTTTTTCTCAATAGCAATGGATGGAGATCGGTTGATCAAAAACATGCAGAGAGAAATCGCGCCCCAAAACGACTTCGGTAAATTGGCATTTGACAACATACATCGAACCTTCTCCATGATCGTTCTGCAATGCCGTTTTGCTGTGGAGAATGACGAACTGTCAAGTGTCTCACGATCCCTTCTGACTTACACAATCTATTAAAATCATCAGAACAGAACTCTAAGCCATTGTCTGTGCGGAGATATTTTATTTATTTTCCCGTCTGTTATTCAATCATAATTTTCCAAAACTTAAATGCGAAAAACACATCGCTTTTCTGCTTCAGGAAGAATGCCCAAACTTTTCTAGAAAAATCATCAATAAAGGTTAGCATATAATTAGCTCTACCTCTCGATGGCACTCTAGATGGCCCCCACAGATCAGAATGAATATACTCTAACGTTCCCTTCGTGTTATGGATTCCTATGGTGAATCGAACTCTCTTTTGCTTCCCAAAAACACAGTGCTCACAAAAATTTAGTTTACAAATTTCTTGCCCATCAAGAAGTCCTCTTTTGCTCAATTCTACCATGCCATTCTCACTCATATGCCCTAGGCGCATATGCCAAAGTTTTGTAATATCATCATCTGATAAGGAAGAGGAAGCGACAACTACATCACTAGTAACAGTAGAACCCTGCAAAACATATAACTTGGCAGTCTTTCTTTGCCCTTTCATCACAACAAGAGAACCTTTGGAAATCTTTAAAACCCCACTTTCAGCTATGCATCTGTATCCTTTTGAATCAAGAGTACTCAACGAAATTAAATTTCTGTTCAATTCTGGAACATGTCGTACCTCACTAAGTGTTCTGACAACTCCATCAAACATCTTAACTTTAATTGTTCCAACACCTGCGATTTTACACGAAGCATTATTTCCCATTAAAACAACACCTTCAGACACTGTTTCGTAAGTTGTAAACCAATCCCGATTAGGACTCATGTGGAAGGTACAGCCTAAATCAAGTATTCACTCTTCGCTCACTTTAGAATTGTTGACGGAAGCGACTAGAAGTTCACCATCGCTGTAGTCTTCTACAACATCAGCTTCACCGGAATTTTCTGGTTGTTTTCCCTTTTGATTCGCAGCCTCCCTTTTAATCTTGTTCTGTAGCTTATAACACTCAGATTTAATGTGCCCTTTCTTTTTGCAGAAGTTACAAGTTTTACTTCTGTTTGAAGACTTTGATCTACCCTTAGACTTACTGCCAGGATTTCGTTCCTGTGTCCTTCCATGATTATCATCAGCATTCCGATCTTGTCTCCCACGAACAATGAGACCCTCTCCCTAAGAGTTGGGTTTAACCACAAGATGTTTCATCTTATCATACGAGGTCAAAGAATCATAAACCTCATCAACTGTGAGAGACTCGCGGCTATATAAAATCATGTCTCTAAAGGTTGAATAAGACGAGGGCAACGAACAAAGTAGAATCAACCCTAGATCTTCCTTATCATACTGAACCTCCATTGCCTCCAAGTTTGAGAGAATTTCTTTAAACACTGTTAAGTGTTTGTGTACAGACGCACCTTCCTCCAAACGATGAGCATAAAGACGCTGCTTCATATGCAACTTGCTTGTTAGAGTTTTCGACATAAATATTTGTTCTAGCCTCTTCCATAATACAGCAGCGGTCTTCTCTTTCATCACATCTTGCAAAATTTCGTTGGATAAATGTAGATGTAATTGTGTTAACGCCTTTCGGTCCTTACGCTTCTTCTCTTCATCTGTTAAAGACGAAGGCATCTTATCTATCCCTAGCAGGGCATCCTCCAGATCCATCTGCCCAAGAACTGCTTGCATCTTAATCTGCCACAACGCAAATCTGGTGTTGCGATCCAACAGCGGAATTTCATATTTCAAAGACGCCATTACTGTGATTGAGATGAATAACCCGGAAGCTCAAATACCAATTTGTGAAAAATAAATAAAATAATAATAATAATAATAAACACACAAATTTTACGTGGAAACCCTTTCGGGAAAAAACCACGGGCAGAGGAGAAGAAAATTCACTATGTCGAAAATTTAAATCAATACAAGAGGAATAGACTATGTCTATTTATAGGCTTGTAAAGCCATATTCTAGTAGGATTAAAACACCATATCCTAATAAATATAAAATAGATGGAGTTTAATAAGGTTTAAAAAGCCTTATTCTAAAATAAAATAAAAGAAGTCTAGTTCTATATGGATTTTACTTTTATTTTATTTTTCATCGTATTTTATTTAAATAAGAATTTGGGTCACTTAATTCTAACATGGTCTACTTTAAATTCAAAATCATTTATTATTTTTCAACAAAGAATTAATCAATCAAGAAAATTCATTAACAATCACCAATCGTAAATAATTATTTATTCAAGATAATGATCGGTTATTCGGTAACAATCAATTATTCAATAATAATTAGTTATTTAGTATCAATCAATTGATTGGTTATCCAGTAACAGTTAATTATTTAGTAAAAATCATATATACAGTAACAACTAAATTATTCAAGAATACGATCGATCTTTCCGCCTCCTTTATTTACCCCTATTAACATGACTCGGACCTAGACGGATACACGGATCCAACCAACACACTAGTACGGCACATAGTGCCTCATCGGCCAAGCCGAACAAGAATGATAAATATTAACATGAATATAAGATGCGATACATAAAGTACCTCATCGGAACAAATCAAAATAATAATGATAATGGTAATAAGAATAATATCCGACACACAAAGTGCCGAATCGGCAATAAGATGTGATGAGTCGGCACATAAGTGCTCGATCGAGTTTCAAGCAAAACCCGTACTCTTCCATATCCTATGGCATGCCAACTATATCCGACTAGCCCGATTAGTTAATAGGGTATTTAATTCACTTTTCAGTTTTCAATTAATTCGTATTTTAATTAATTAACTATATATTTTCAATTTAATATAATTTCAGTCACTTTTCACTAATAAATATTCAATTTCACAATAATCACATTTTTCTATCAATTTCATCACACTTCCAACTACATATATTTTCCAATATAACAAATATTTATTATTCAATTTCAACATCAATATTTATTTCAATTCAAACATTCACATATATTCATAAATCAATTCAATATAATCAATATTCAATCCAATTCAAATAATCATCTCAAAACACCTACTATATATATATATATATATATATATATATATATATATATATATATTAAATAATAAATCTAACAATTTAAGTATTAAGCACGTATATTATTACATTTGTCTTTTTTAATCTATTTATTATATAAATAGCTTTTACTTAATACTAATATATAATTTAGTAATATACTTATATAATAAGTAAATATACATATATTTTACAATTGTATGTATATTAGTATTACACATGTCACTATATGCATCATACATTTGTCTTACTTGTATTTATTTATCATATAATATCAATTTAATAATAGTAAATACATTAATATTTACTTAAATAATAAGTAAATACATATATTTATTACAAATGTATGTATAACATTTAGTACACATGTATTTTATCATCACCCTACATTTGTCTTTTCTTAATTTATTTCATAATATAATAATATAATTAATTTAATTTGTAATATTATAATTTAAACAAAATAAAAATCAAATATTTTTATGTTTTGCCGCCTCATTCTTTAGAATAGGCTTAATTTCATAATTAGTCCCCTCAATTTTTTTTGTTTTACAATTAAACTTTCACACTTTATTCAATTTAATCCTTTTATCCAATTATTCTTCGTTTAGCTAAATTCACTTAATTAAACTCTAACTAACCACTCAATTCACTTCGTAAATATTTTTAATAAATATTTTTGAGTCCATTTTTCAGAAATAGAAACCCGAAAATACACTTTTCCGATAACCGTAAAATTTGGGTCGTTACATTTCTCCCCTCCTTTAAAAAATTTCGTCCTCGAAATTTACATGGAAAGAGGTAGGGGTACAGAAATCACACTGTTTCTTTCGATTCCCATGTTGCTTCCTCAATACTATGACTTTACCTTTCAAGCTAGTATCTCAACCGACTCTTTTTCATACGATAAATCAGATCAACTTCTAACATCCTCTATTGTATTAACATGTAAAAGATCTGATCTACATCTTTTGAGCACCAAATCCTAATAATCCCCATAAATTTCCTGTAATTTCAGAAGTAAGTCTGACTTTTTTTCTGAAATTTCACATGACCCAATAGAACTAGAACTCAATTTCCCTATTTCATCCCGATCTCAAAGTTTTCTTCCAATGTGAAACTTTAAGAAATACCGTATCACTGACAGAATGCTCGATATCCTGACATTTTAAATCTACATACAATTTATGTCTATCAAAAGCTGCTTTCAGTCTGTTTTGAATTACTTCCATTTTTTCTTCAGTTTCACAAATCAAACAACTCTACATATTCCTTTTCTCACCATATTCAATCAATTACTATGAAGTTTTACATTCACAATCATACAATGCTTTATATAGTGCTGAAAACTGTTATTACATACCCAGAACTTCTTATACTTGTTCTAGAATCAGGATATAAACCATATATCTCAATCAGAAATAATAGAAATTAACATACCATGTAATCTGACAATCTCAAAAACCTATATTTCATAGAATTTATCAAGTAGGAAATTTATTCATACTGGAATAAAATATGTAGACTTCGCCATACCTTCGACAACTCTTCAAATATCTGTAATGAACCAAAAGTACCGGTATCAGAAATCGAGTCTAGAGCATTGTTTTCGTGAATTTTAATTCATGAATATTTATTAGAAATATTTATGAATTATAGTTGAATGGTTATTTAGTGTTTAATTAAGTGAAGTAGCTTGAATTTAGTTTAAAGGATTAAATTGCATAAGGAATAAAAGTTTAATTATAGATTAAAGAAGTAAAAGGGACTAATCTAGCAATTAGACCCTAAGTGCTATGCGTGTGAATGTATGATATTACATGTGTAATAGTTGGTATAATGCATTAATGGTGTTAAAGGCTTTTTTTTTTTTTAGTGTTTAAATAATTTTTATTAAATTAGTATAATATTAAATAATGAGTAAAATTGATAAAATAGAAAAAGAAGATAGAAAGACTAACAAAGAGCAAACGTGAAAAGAAAGAAGAAAGAAAGAAAGAAAAAGAAAAAGGGAAATTTGAGGTTTAAGGACTTGAAGCTTGATTGGTAAGTTGTTTTAGCTCATTTTCTTGTGAATTTTATGTTTATGGATGCCTAATTCAAAGTTCTACATGTATGAGGTTAAAATGAAGAAAAATAGAGAATTTTCTAGATATTGATTTAGTTGAATAAATTGAGGTTTTATGGGTTAAATTGATAGGAATTGAAGTTAGAAGTGAAAAATGAGTGATTTATTAAAAGAATTCTAAGTTAGGTTTAAATAGGGACTAAGTTGAATAGAACTCAAAATTTATGTTTTATAATGAATTCTATGAGTTAGAAATTGTTAATGAGTTGATTAAATGAAAATATGAAGCTTAAGTTAAAGAAAAAGTTTAGTAATGGAAAAAGGACGAAATTGGAATTTTTGTAAAAGTTTGATAGAAAGTGAAAATGTGTTTTATGAATTAGTATATTGATGATTTTTAATTGTATGATTGTCCGTAGCTAACGTAGCACTGGATACGTCATCAAAGAAAGGAAAAGAGAAAGTGAACGAAGATATCGATTAAATTCGATAAATAGTGGTTTATATTTCTATAAACCGAGCTTAATCGTTATTACTATATTTGATATTTATATTATATGAAAATGTGAATGAGGTAAGTATTCTTACCATATTGAAATGAATATGATTTTGAATATCCTATTAACAGTGTCGGGCTAGTCGGATATAGTTGACATGTCATAGGAATTGGAAGTATTGGGATATTCCGACCTTGAGTCGATGAGACACTATGTGTCAACTACTGTTAAAGTTCCGGATTTGTTCCGATGAAGTACTTTGTGTACTATAATGTTAAAGTTCCGGATTTGTTCTGATGAAGTACTTTGTGTACTATAGTGTTAAAGTTCAGAATTTGTTCCGATGAAGCACTATGTGCTTATCCCGGAGTGTGGGTTGGATCCGTGTATCCGTCGATGTCCGAGTTATGTTAATAAGGGTAAATAAAGTAAAGATTATTAAAGTATCTTGATTGATTGATCGTTGTTGAAATAATGATTGATATTGAATAATAGCAATAATGTGTTTGAATTACCATGTTTTAAAGTTGATTAAGCTATTGTTTATTGAAATACCACTCGAGAGTATTCTCAGTTGCACGGTTTGTTTCCGTCAGCAGCTAGGTAATCTCTGAAGTATAAGGACTCAACATACAAGCCGATCCCGAACTCAAATTGGTGAAGTTTCTATCTTTTTGGAAAATGGCATTGTACCTAGGATGTCTTTTGGTCATTTTGAAAGTACCTAAGTTGTTAAGTGATATTTTGGTATGTTTTGTAAATGTTACCAAAACCTTAAGTATGGTATGTTTTTGATATGTTAGTGAAGAGAAATAAAGAGGAAGTGATGGTAAATATTGTAAAGAGAAGAAATGAAGATGTTATAAACTTAGTTATCAACATTTTATACTAAAACAGATTTGGACAGTAGCAGTAGTCCAACTTTAAAAATACACCAAAAATAGTATAAAGTGAATTATATGACGAATAAAATATGTAGTTGAAGCTTAATGAGTCTATTTTTATATGGAAGAAACAAAATAGGTAAAAGAGTTGTACTTTATGAGATATTTACGTTTTAGTGAAACAGGGTTAGAGAAATTTCTGGATTCCCTATTATGACTTTAGAAATTCACCATAAATTACGTATAAATAATTAGGACTCTCAATTTATATGTATGGATTCCTTATTGAGTCTATTTTTAATTGAAATAAACAGCATAGTCATTGTATTTCTGTATAGGAAGAAATTTGATTCGTAGTGCACAGGGGTCAAAGTAGCCAAACCCTGAAACAGGGGAGACTTTTACTAATAAACTGTACTAATTGGCCTGACCAAAAATTCTAGAAAAAAAATTAGTAAGTAGATATATGAGTCTAGTTTCAGGAAAAATTTACGGAATTGGATTTCGAGTTTTGTAACCCGAGATATGATTTTTTTAGCGATCATGACGCAGATGGATAGTTTACTACGAGAATTGTTTAAGTGCTAAAATAAGTCTAGTAATGTCTCCTGCTCGACTCCGGCGACGGTCTCGGGTAAGGGGGTGTTACAATATCATCCTAAAGATAAAAGGTAATCCCAATTCAAAATCCATAGAAATTCTATCACATTTCCATTCTGATATCATCACTAGCTGTAACAGTTCTGAAGGTAACCGCATCTGACGTTCATGTTTAACTTGCTGTCATATAAACATTCATATACGAGCTCAAATTATCACCTTTCATTTCAAGTCATCAGTAAATCTTCTTCAAATCACTACACAACTTATTTCTTCTAGGATGCATAGGTATGATACAACTATAAATTTCATGCAAAATCTTCCGTATAAACTCTGAATCCTTCAGTACAGCTTCTATTTCCAAATAGTAGACAATCATCAAATCCAATTGGAAAGTTTTATTCAGAAGTCATTTGTACATTATACCCATTTAGTTGATAACTCGTTATCACATTTTTGAGCGTTGCAGACCCGTTGTGGAGAAGTCAGTTTAACTTTTATCTCAACTACACTTGAGCCATCATCAGGTAATAACAGTTGGATGTTCATAGCTCGTAACACAAAGCAAAACTTTCAATTCTGAGTATTCATAACTCCATTTGCTTTTCCTAATGATATTTAATTATCAAATCATGATCCTTTAGTGCAAGGACAATAGCTACCACTTCCGAATCATGTGTCAAATAATTCTTCTCATGTAATTCTAACTTTCCAAAACATAATTCATTAGTTTTCTTTCTTGCATCAAAACACTGCTATCCATGTAAATCACATGTTTCTTCACCGGATTTCAGACTAAACCAGAACTAGTGCTTCAGTTAACTGAGCTTTCAACTAATCAGAACCTTGCTAACGTCTATCAGATCATTCCAATTCCACACTTTTCTGTAATAACCGTTTTATCTAAAAATCTTTTTTTTTAAATTTCTGGTAATAACCAACTAGTTTCAGAAAACCTCTGATTTCAAATATATTTTTCACTATCATCTCAGTCATAAAATCTGTAGCACATTCAACTTATTCAATCAACAGTAGTTCGGGTAACTCTTCTGGAAACACATCAGAATTCTCTCGCACTATTGCCACTGATTTAAACCTTAACTTGAATACTTTAATATTCAATACATAAGCAAGGTAAATACCATGACCCCTTTCCGGCATATATCTGTGTTGGCATGTTCAATATCACAATAGACAAAATATGATTTTTTTTCTTTCATTTCATTTCACATATATATTGTTTTTTTAATTTTGTTTATTTGTAAAAAAAAAATAATATTTAATAATAATAGTATTAGTAATAATAATAATAATAATTTGGGCCCTTGACAGGCCGAAAAAGAAAAGAAAAAAAACAAATGTCTCAAATTGACCAAAATCATGTGGGCTTTGAACGACCCAAGAGGGAACAAAAATTTAAATGAGTCTCCCAATTGCGCTCAGACAAAAATGAGTTTAAGTTTAATTAATCAAAGGTTAATTAAATTAAGTATAATTAATTAATTAATAATCTAAGTATAAAAGATAAAATTAAAAGAAAAAATTTGGCTCATCTTCTTCGTCACAAAGCAAAGAAAAGAAAGAAATGGTTTTGAAGCTTTCATATTTTTTGTTATTTAATTTAGTCTTTTTTTTTGTAATTTTTATGTTTTTCAAATTGTGGAAGTTTAATTTAACTAGTATATATACTAATATATAAAATTGGGTAATTTTAGTGTAGATTTCAGGTCATTTTAGTGTTTAATTAAAAAATGGTTAATTTTGATAATTAATTAATTTTTTTAGGTTATTTAAATAAAAAAGCCGAATTCAACTCATGTACGCCGGAAGGATCTGGGAAGTTGATTGTACTGTTCGGGGAAACAGGTGCTTTAAACCTATTTTCTCTCATGCAACAGCGGAGCCAAATAGAGGATCAGTGTATCATGGCCCCTCAAAGTTTATTTTTTTTTCAATTTAGTCATTTGTAAATATAATATGGCCCTTTCAAAAATATATGTAGCCTCCAAAAGTTTAAGATTTTTACAATTTTTTCCTATATATATATATATATATATATTATAGTCCTCCTAAAAGTATAAATAAGTACCTCCAATATGGGACCAATATTTTTATAACATTAAAAATAATATTAAAAAAATTATTTTTGATAAAAGCAAAAGAAAAATGTTTTTGAGGAAACTAAATTAGTCATGATGACTTTTAAACAACTTTTGGTTAAATAGTAATAAATTAATATTTTACTTAAAATAATAATATTTTATAAGTAATATACATACTTATTATTATTATTATAAATTGAATCAATGTTTAATGGAGCTATAAACAATTTTTTTACCACTATACTAAAAATATTTCTTTAAGTAAACTTTTTTTAAAAATTAACTTTTAATATAAAATAGTTTTTCTTACTAAATTTGTATATATAAATAATATCATTGATGCATTGATGTCGCAAGTTAAATTAATTTGTAAAAAATAAAATTTTAATATTGAGTTTTCTTTTCAATAACTTTATTCTCAAGCTTGCGATTATTGGGGTGCATTTAATATTAATAATATGATATAATTGTATATTTCAATTTTCTTTTACTCACAAGTTAAATTATTTTTTATTTTAATTCCGTACATATTGCATATGTGTTATTATTAATTCTAAACCTTACGTTTCATTAGTTATTGTATGTTATTCTTAAACACTTATTTGTGTTTTAAAATTGTAGCTTTTACACGCATACATGTGTGATAGGATTTTAGTTTATTTTATTCTTTTCAAGTTAAGAAGAAAGATAAATTATAAATAGAAAAACAATTATTTTTATAAATTAGTTAAATATTTATAAAAAATACTTAAATATTTATGAATTAGAAATATTTAATAAATTTTAATTTTTAAAATTTTCCTTTTGAGACCAAGATATAATATAGAGTAGTTTGCGATTATCGTACGTACGTATATATGACCATGTGATATGTGAAATAATCAAAATAGAATGAAAATATTTTGTTGAATTAGGATTTGTGGGTGGTAAAATTTTTTAATCCATAGTTATAATAATTAATTTTATTATTACCGTTATTTTTAACTTTACCAAAAATATCTTAAATTGAAAAAAAAAAATAGGTGTGTAATCGATGATGCAAAATCATATCTAAAACAAGCTATTTTGAACTGATAAAAAATTAAGATAACACATCATAATCTTAGTTATATCAACCCATTAATTGTTTAAGCTGTGGGTCCCGCGGTAGCCAGGCAAAACGTCAAATCCTAAAAAGGTAGAGTAATCTATTCATCAAGAGGCAAGAAGAAGAAGAAGAAGAAGCATATAAAATTATTTTTTTAAATTATAGAATTATTAAATTAGTAACTACAGACAAATTTTCATTTTTTCTTTGTTGTTCTATCTATCGTTTTGCTTTCATTTTTGTTTGTTCTCTCTCTATGGCATATTCACACTTGTAAAAGGAAAGGCAGATGGCGGGATATTATGGAGGAGCGGTGCCGTGTAAGTGGAACGACGAATATGGCGGATTCTGTCCTACAAGTTGTTTGCTTTGTTTCGAAGGGCAGAATATTTACTGAAAGTTGTTTAGCAAAACGAAAGTCAACCAAAAATTGAGTGAATAAGAATTCAATATGGCTTACAGTTAATCTTAGTTAGAAATTTAATATTTGTTTAATTAAAATTAAATTAATTTTTAAGTGATCAAACTAAATATTATGTTTTTTTAAATTATAAAAATATGAGAATAAAAATAGTTGAAAATTATTTTATGCAAATTTAATAAATTGAGATTTAACGATACAACATTATTTGTCAAGGAGTGAAATTCACGTGGTCCCTACATTGCCTGAGACATGGTATGACACATTACTAATGAGTCTACAAAATCCATGCACCTTAAATGTTGGTGACAGATTCACCTTGTACCAAGTGCAAGTTAGAAGATGGTTCTTCCTACTATATGGTAGAAGTAGGGAGAGAAATCCACTTCCTTGGCATAAATGCAATGGCCTGTGCAAGTGGCAGTACTGCTGATGAACATGTTATTGCTCATCATCATCAAGGACTTAGCTTGGCTTGGTTCTGCGACAAACCAATGTGGAGGGAGCCGATAATTGAAAAAGCCTACCGCCGGAAACCAGTATTTCCGGACCCTTCCTTCTACTTTCTATTTATAAGAAAATATTAGGCTTTTTTTATTTAAATAACCCTAAAAAATTAATTAATTATTAAAATGACTCATTTTTTTAATTAAACACCAAAATGACTTGAAATCGAAGTAAAAGTTGATGGAGCAAAATGACTTGGCACCACCAACATGCCACGTGAGCATCCATGAAAAAAATTAATTTTTTGGTGGAGCCATATAGAATGGCGCCACCTGTATAAATACTATAAAAAAAAAGTAAGTTCTGAAAATACGAGGGACTTCAAAATAAATTTGTCATTTTTTGGTAGAACCAATTAATATGATAGCCTGACACCCACTGGTACTTTTTTTTTATTTACTTTTGTCATTTCTTGACATTTGTTTTTTTTTATTTTTGTCTTTATTTTATTTTATTTGAAATGTTTTATATTATTAAAAATATATTTAGTATTTAAAAATAATATTCAAAATTTTAAAAAATAATTTAAAAGATACATATTTAAAATTTAAAATATATATATTATAAAATTTTTAAAATTAATAATAAAAAATTAATAACAAAAAAAAGAGAGGACGAAAGTAAAAAAGTAAAAAAAAAAAAAAAACTGAAAGAAGGTGGCAGGTGGTGTCAAGCTGGTGGCAGCATAGCTCCACCAAAAAATGACAAATTTATTTTGAAGCCCCTCATATTTTTAGAATTTATAATATTTTTATAGTATTTATACAGGTGACGCCATTCTACATGGCTTCATCTAAAAATTAATTTTTTTCATGGATGCTCACGTGGCATGTTGGTGGCGCTAAATCATTTAGCTCAACCAAATTTTACTGTAGATTTTAGGTTATTTTAGTGTTTAATTAAAAAAATAAGTCATTTTAATAATTAATTAATTCTTTTAGATTAATTAAATAAAAAGCCAAAATATTATGATATTTGGCTCAGACAAGAAGTAAAAGTCGGGGTCACTCAAAGTTAGTCGAGTTTGTAATCAGTTTGGTTCTGTTATCATATGTAATTAGGATCCAGAAGAGCTGTAATAATAACTGTGAGTGTGGAATAAAAAAAATCTGTTTAAAGATGTGTGCTTGGCTTGTTTTGTCTATGATGTTACCATGTTGGTCGGAATTCTGATCAGTTGATACTATTGTTGCGTCATATTTAAGGGTTCATATACATTATATTGAAAAAGTCAAACATATTTCTTTTTCTTGCATGCAGGTGCGTGTATGTAATAAAATATTTTATTTTTAAAAATATATATTTATATTTAATGTTGAACTTGATATTCATTGTAAATTGTAGCAAAGACCTGACACACATTTTACCCAACCACTTTATAATTTGTATATATTCATGCACGAAATCGTCTACCTAATTAACCAGTACAAACAAAAGTTCAACTTTTGTTTATGTAATCCCTTTAATTATTCTTTAATTTATTTATTCAACTTTCATCTTATATGCAATTTAGTCCTTATACTTAATTATTCTTAATTCATGCAAATTCACTTAACCAAATTTTATTTAGCCACACAACTAGTTTCGTAAATAATTTTAATAAATATTTACGAATTCGATTTACGAGAATAAAATTTTGAAAATACATTTCCCGACAACCGTGACTATCAGGTCGTTACATGTTTATTTAAAATTTTAAAAATATTCACTAATAATTTTCATAATGGATATTTTTATTCCTTGACAATAGTGTTTTATTCCACCACCAAATAATAAAGACTAAAGTATTATAAATAAATAAAGACTTAAAAATAATGCCATGCCCCTACATGTCTACACATATCAATCTTTAGGTATCAACCAGGTTTTATCAAACGCTTTTAAATAAACGGTTAATAGAATCAGTTGTTAATCAACAATCAACCAATTACCGAATAGGACCATAAAATTTTTAAATGTTATTAGAATTAAATAATACAGGAGGACATGAGTTTAAGTACGCTCAAAAGTATTATCTTTCTATTTATAGGTTGAAAAGTAGATAAGAGTAATTTTAAATATTGCATAAAAAAATATAATCAAAATATAATAATAAAACTATAATAAAAAATAAAAAATAAAACTGCAGGTAAGTCGAAGTCGGGCTGAATACGGTATCGGGCTACGTACTTTGGAAAATTGACATCTCTTTCATGTACACATAGACCTTTCTAAAATTGAATTATATTAATAGAAACCGGATTCTCTTAATCTGTTAGTGAGTCGGTGGGAATGGAAAATTTTTTCATTTACATATTTTAAAATTTTAAAAATTTTAAAAAAATAAAAATAAACTTATATTTTGATTTTTTAAAAATGATAAATGATTGATTATATCTTTTAAAAAATTATAAATATGTAAGTTATTAAAATGATGAAATTATATTTTTACTAAAGTAAAAATTATAATTTAATTTTAACCACTTTAAAATAATAGCCCATGTGGCATGCCAATATGTGGTGCACGAGATAGATGACATATCTATTTAACAAAAATTTTTCTCTCATTTTCTTTCCTGCCAAACACTACTTTTTTTCTTCAAAACACATGGTTGCCGTCATTTTTTTCTCTCATTTTCTCTCATTTAACAAAATTGTACAAAAACATGATTATAATCATAGTAATGGAGATTCTTGTAGATGAAATGAGCCAACCATATATTTTGAAGAAGAAAAATAGTGTTTGCCAAGAGAGAAAATGAGAGGAAAAAAAATGTCAGCAACCATGTGTTTTGAAGAAAAAAAGTAATGTTTTGAAAAAGAGAAAATGAGAGAAAAAATTTGTTAAATAGAGGATGTCATCTATAATGTCTTGTACTTCCATGGCATGTCACATGAGTTATTATGTTGACCTACAGTTTGATTAATTGTCAACACACGTTAAATTTCATCCAAAAGTAGACATGATTAGCATTCTCGAGGTCATAGGGACATAGATAATATTATCGGCAATAATTAAAAAATGTAACAGGAGAAGCAAAATTTGACCGATAAAAGGAAGGTAGCGTATATGAAAATTTATATTGGGTATAACCGGACATTATTAATAGTCCTTCGCACAAGCATAGGATCAGCCACTCTTTGCATACACATTCTTCACCCAGCTATCATGGCAGCTCACTCCAAAATTGTTTTCTCAAAGTTACTAACAGATACTGACATCAACAAGAGGTTGGCGGTCCCGTCAGCAAGCCAGAGTTCCTTTCCACCTTTCAATGGAGGTCATGCCCTCATATTTCGATTTTTGCACCGCACAAGATTCTGGCCAATTCTTTACTCTATCCGCACGAAAGGGTACAACAAACCCGTTTTCTCAGGTAGATTATGGAGAAACTTTGTTATTTATAACAACTTAAATGTTGGTGACAGATTCACCTTGTACCAAGTGCAAGTTGAAGATGGTTCTTCCTACTATAGGGTTGAAGTGGGGAGAGAAATCGACTTCCGTGGCATAAATGCAATGACCTATGGCAGTGGCAGTACTGCTGATGAACATGTTATTACTCATCATCATCATCAAGAAGGACTTAGCTTGGAGTTGTCTCTGGCACAACCCAATGTGGAGGGAGCCGATAATTGAAAAACCTTGCTACCCACAAACCAATATCGAGCCCTTCCTTCTACTTTCTCTTTATAAGAAAATACAAGGAACGTATTATGATACTGTGGTTCAGACAAGAAGTAAAAGTCGGTGTCAGTCGAGTTTATAACCAGTTTGGTTGTTATATTCCGGTTTATTTCTGTTATCATGTAATTAGAATCTATAAGTGTGAGTTTGGAATAAAAAATCTGTTTAAAAGATGTGCGCTTGGCTTGTTTTGTCTGTGAAACACCAAAGCTTTCTTTACACTAATATCGGAATGCACTCCACCCCTCCCAGCTGCCATTGAAGATGCAACTATAATCTTATCAGTCTCGGTTGCTTTCCAAAACCCGGATCCAGCTGCCCCATTTTGGCCTTGCACCATTTGGGTACTTTCTGTCTCTCGGGCTGAAAAAGTACCATTCTTTATCACCAAGCACAGCTTTATCTGATCCAACAAAAAAAAAAAAAAAAGAAGAAGAAGAAGAAGAAGAAACACTACCACCACTAGAATAAGCTTTAAACATAACGAGAAGCTATGTAATGATTTATGAATGATTCTTTAGATGATAACATTGAAAGGGTTATTAAAGCGAGTCTCACCTGGTAAGTCCCAGGGATCGAACTTATAGATATCGACGTCCGCGATGATGGAAACGGGGAAAGGTGAGGAGCTTAGTTTCTTCATTAGAAAATGAAGGATGAGTTCTTCATCAGTGGGGTGAAATCTAAATCCTGGAGGCACACTTGAATGTGGGTGCCTCACGGTTTTAACTAAAATTTTGAAGGATGAGTTCTTGATCAGTAGGGTGAAATCTAAGAATGTGGGTGCCTCAGTTTCTTCATTAGATAATGAAGGATGAGTTCTTCATCAGTGGGGTGAAATCTAGACCCCGGAGGCAAACTTGAATGTGGGTGCCTCATGGTTTTAACTAAAAATTTTCCGCTACTGCTATGCTATTAACTATGAAAAAGTTGCAGTAAAAGAAGAAAAAATATGAGCCCTGAAAATGGAAACAATAAAGGGTTTAAGAGCTCTCAAACCAAACACAGACAGAAGAAAAATAAAGGAGTTGAAATTTTTGAGAGACGAAGAAAGGTTGGCATGTTATGTCGTAAGATTTCTGTCGTTTTAAAATTATATTACCAAAAAAATCGAAAGTATTGAGCAAAGTAACTAAAATAGGCATATAATTATTTATATTACAACA
This sequence comes from Gossypium anomalum, assembly GCA_025698475.1. Classification (NCBI taxonomy): domain Eukaryota; kingdom Viridiplantae; phylum Streptophyta; class Magnoliopsida; order Malvales; family Malvaceae; genus Gossypium; species Gossypium anomalum. The sequence continues at coordinate 1,758,665 of CM046959.1, forward strand.
GAAAAACAAAAGTTACATCCATTAAAAAAAGTAAAATGCAAAATTTGTATTAATACGAGAATTTTTTTGATAGAGATATTAATGAAAAGTATTAATACCATATTAATGTAAATATACAGTTAATTGAAAATGTAATAATTAAATGAATGGGATTTAAAATAAAAATACTAAAAAAAATTATAATACAAAATTAAAAATCCTATAAAAGGAAATTAAATTTAATTTTTTTTGGGTAACATAAATGATCATATTTTTAGATATTTAATGGAATGGCTAAAATAAAACTTGAAAAAATTAGGGGTGCCAAATATAAATACATATTTTTAATATTTATTAGGAACTAAAATGAAATTTGACAAAATTTACAAGGGATTAAAAAGAAATTATCACATTTTAAAAAATATAATATAAGAGTTAAAAAGAACAGTTTAACAAATTTTAGGAGGAGGTCGGGGCTGCTAGCCTCCTCTAACTTCGCCCATGCCCTTAAGGAAAATTAGTTGAATTGGAATAAGCTAAATACATATGGTGCTATTTAATTAAAAACTATTTCATTTTAATGGAACTATTCAGGCAATAGCAGCAACATTTTCAGACTTAGAAGTTTGTTTTGGTCCTATTTAGTTAAACTTTATGGGGTGACACTCATTTCTTTCGACCCCAATTGGATATCTACTTAAATTTTTATTTTCTTTTAGGCCATTCGAGGCCTACCTGATTTTAGTTCATTGAAGATCTTTATTTTTCTTTCCTTTTTGGGCCTGTCAATAGTCCAAATTATTATTATCATTACTACTACTATTACTATTAAATATACATGAAATTAAATGAAAAAAAAAAAAAAGGAAGCTTTTCATATTTTGTTCTTAATAAAAAAGGGTAATAAAAAAAATAACAACAACAAGCATTCTACTTTTTTTTTTTTTTGCCATGTACATATTTTGAGGGATCGAGTTTGGACTACAATGAAGGGGACGTCACCGGAACGTCAGTCCTCTATCCCTAGGAGCCCAAAAAATCCCCTTTTTTCCTTTCCCCTTTTTAAAACAAAGGTTTCTTTTAAAAAAAAAAAAAGAAAGCTTGATCTTGGAAAATTTTTTGATTTTTTTTTAAAAGAGAAAGTTTAGATTTTAAAAATAAAAATATGTTTTTTTTAGTCATTTCAAAGGAAAATTTAAATTTGTAAAACAAAATTTTGATGTCAATTTATATTTATGTTTTTTTTTTATACATTCCCCTTACATACATTTTAATATTATTTATTTATGTTACTTTGATTCTTTTATTGTATTATGAATAAGGTGTATTATTGTTATTATTATCATCATCATGTCAATGTCTTATTTATTTCATTTATTTAAGCTTTCTTTTTATTATTGTCATTTTAAAAGAGTTTTTAACTTTTCATTAATTTTAGCTAATTTAATTAATTTTCCTATTTTATTACTATTTGTTTTAAAAGAGGGAACTTTAGGTCATTTTTTCATCCTATAATTGTTGACATGAAGTTAGTTAAGTAGGTGAAACATTTTAATGAAACCATAAGGTTTTTACATTTGGATTTAGGTCAGTCTTTAAGATCTTATCTACCATTTACCCTAGAAAAATTATAAATATTATGTAGGATGTTTTTTAGAATTTTAAACTAATTTTAAATATCGTGTAGGAATCCTTTTTAGAATATTAAATTAATATGTAAATATTCTTTAGGACTTTTTTCAAGATTAAAACTAAATATTTTTGTAGGTAAATTGTAATCATTGTAATAGGCCAATTTTGGCCAGGCCCCGAAAAAATAATAACCGAAGTCAAAGGATGCAAGCTGTCGAAAACAAGACAAAAAGAGCTAAATTGAAAGACAATCATTAAATTGTGGCCAAATCAAAAAGATGGAGAAAGCCAAGTGGTTATCAAATTTCGTTGACTTGGTAAAAGGCTAAAAATAGGAAGATATTATTTTGATTTTATTTTATTTGATTTGATTTGATTTTATTATTAAATTAGTTAGACTATTTTTAGCAAACCCCATGTATATAAATAGAGGTATTTTGTTCTTTGAAGGGGATTGATTTTACTTTTGGTATTTCTATTTCAATTTGGAATTGGATTATTCTCTCTTTTCCTATTTTCATTGGAATTGAATTATTTTCTTTTCTCTTTCAATTACGTGGGATTTTTGTCCATTTCATTTCAATTTCTTTGATTTTTTCTAAATTCGTCCAATTGCTTTTAGCCCTTCCGCTTTTTTATTGTTTTGCAATTAAGTTTTCATTATTCTTAATTTTGGCCCTAAAATTTGTTTTGACTACATTTTGGTCCTCCTTGAAGTTGTGTGTTTTGGAGGGTAGGGATTATTTTCCTTTTGGTCCCTCCTTATTTTTCGCACGTTCAAATTGATCCATTTCCTTTTATTTATTTTTGATTTGCCCCAGAATTTTATTTTAAGGTTCGATTTATTTATTTATTTTTGCTATTTTATTATCAAATTAACTAAATATATTATTGTTATTATTATTATGTTCCTATTTATATTTATTTTGTTATTCTAATACTATTATTATTTATCTATTTATATTTCTACTATTATTATATTTCTATTTATTATATTTTTATTTCTATTTATATACTAATATTATTTTCATTATTATTTTTTCTTATATATGTTTTTTTACTCTTGTTATTAACATTCTATTTATTTATTTATTTTTTACATTTTTGTTATTATCTATTTTAACTTTTTATAACGCTCATTTCAAATTTTTATACATTATTTACTTTAATATTTTCATAGATTATGTATTTCAAACTCTTTTTTAGACATTATATATTTTGAATTGATATATATTATTTTTAAAGAGTTTTATATATTATTTTATCTTGAATGGATACTAATTTTTTTTAAAAATTATTTTATATACTTTAGATCGCTTTTATAACATCCATTTTAAATCCTTTTTATGTATTATTTACTTAGAATTATTTTATATTTTATTTTAGATTTTCTTACTTTGTATTTATTTGTCATTTGTGATTCATTATTATAACATTTTGTTTATGAATTATTACTTTGCGTTGTACATTATTATTCCATCGCATTTTATTCACTTAAAAAGTCGTGTTTTAATATCATTTAAGTTTAAAATCATTTTATTCAAAAATTTTCAAAATAAGGAAATACTCGGTATTTGGCATCTTCGAGAAGATTGTGCCCTAACTTATTGGGTTCCAATTTTCCTCGTTGAATCTAAGTAACCGAGTACCCTTTTTCAATCAAAACATATAAGTTTCAAATAAAAGCTTATTCTCAAGAATTCGAGGTGTTGTGTCCTAACTCACTGGATATGACATTTTGTATCTCGAGATAATGATTTCTAAAAAATAAAGGCAATATTCTATGTTTGGAATTTTGAGAAATCGTGCCCTAACTTACTGGGTTCCGATTTTTCATTTGACCCAAATAATTGAATATCATTTTTAAACTTCACTGCATGAGTTTTAAAAATCAAAAGACAAGCTCAGTTTCGAAAATGTGAAATGTCGTATCCTAACTCATTGGGTATGACATTTTATTTCTTCGAAATAAGAGGGTTGTAGCATCCAATTTAATTTATTCTAGTGTTCTTTTTAAATAAAAGGATCGTATTCTAAAATCTTTTCAAAATTTTGATATTAAGACATTAATTAATCAATTAGGTACCAATTTTGGGCGTTACGAGTGTGCTAACCCTTCTTCGTGCTTAACCGATTCCTGAACCCTTTTTCTCGAATTTCGTAGACCCAAAACTATTGTTTTAATAAATCAAAATGTTTTATTAAAATGATCAATCTCAAGGTGATCCGATCACGCCTCGAAAAAAGATAGATGGTGACACCATTTTTGTTTTTAAGTGGACTCCCATTTTTCAAATTAAAAATGGTTTCGACAATCATGAGTAGGTCTTTCTAAGTATTTTATTTTAAAAACCTTTTAAGATGTAGTTTATTACAGTGCTTACATCTGGGTTTAGGGTTTCCAACACTACCCGTTCTTACTACAGATGTAGCCTGAGATCTTGGATTGGAATGTTGAATACCTCTATCTTTCCCAGAATACCCCGCAAAGGTAGTGGAACGGTCATGATGTTTTTTTTTTATTTCTTTGATGCCGACTGATATGACTTTCCAGTAAATCTTTTACTTGAAGTTTTGGCTTCCATCTCAGCTTGTTTCTTTTCTTTACTTAGTTCTTCAGCTTTATGTGCTCGGTCAACTAGTACAACAAATTCTTTTAATTTCAGAATCCCAACTAATAATTTTATGTTTTAATTTAAACTTTCTTCAAACCGCTTACACATGGTGATTTCAGTTGGGATACACTCTTTGGCATATTTACTCAGTCAGACAAATTCCCTTCATACTCAGATACCGTCATATGCCCCTGTTTAAGCTCTAAAAATTTCTTCCACTTCTGTTCAATAAATCTCTAACTGATATATTTCTTTTTGAACTCAGTTTGGAAAAATTCCCATGTGACCCTTTCCTTTGGTACAACAGAAATTAAGGTGTTCCACCACTGATAGGCTGAATCTTTTAACAGGGATACAACACATTTCAAACATTCATCCAGTGAACAAGACAATTCATCGAGAACTCTGATGGTATTTTCTAATCAAAATTCAACTCTTTTTGGATCATCATTAGCTGTATCTCTAAACTCTTCAGCACTATATTTATAGATTTTATCAACAGGTGGCTTGCCGATTCTAACAAGTTCTGTACCTTAAGGCATATCAAGAACCGGTTAAAAAATAGGAGGGGTGAAGGTTGTTGTACAACCGAATTTGTTCTTACAAATTCTGTAAACCATTCATTCATCATTTGGAAGAAGGCTTCTTTAGCCTCTCCTCCTCGGCCCCCAGATACGGGCCTTGTACTACTTGAAGGTATTTTTTAAACTGAAGCTTGAGCATTGCTCTCAGCTTCTTCGGGTTCAACTCGGTTGGATGACATTAATATATGAAAAACATGTTTTAAAATGGTTCAGAGATATCACACTATCACAGGTTATATAATGGCATGTACAGCTAGAATCATATACGCTACGTTAGTATGAGAATCGGCTAAACTTGGCTCTGATACCAATAAATATAACACCCTTACGTTAGTCTAGAATAGGGTTACAAAGCATTACTAGACTTTACAGATTAAATATAGACATTTCATAGCATTTCTCATTCATATCATAAATCAATCATGTTGTCCCTTATATGAGCCCTCGAGGCCCAAAATATACATTAGAAACAAGTTGGGATTAAACCAGGTACTCAAACAATTTCTCGCAAAATATCAAAATTTTTTCAAGGTGTAGGCAATCGAAATAGGGACACACGACCGTGTCTCAGCCCGTGTCCAAAATAGGGTGGTCTCTGACTTGGGTCACACGGCCAAGCCACACGCCCGTGTGAGCATACTGACTTGCATTAAATAGGTGCAGGGGTCACACGGCCAAGCCACACGCCCGTGTGTCAGGCCCTGTAAAAATATCTGAGCATTCTATTTTGCAATTTTGAAGTTACAGGGGACATACGGCCGAACCACACGCCCATGTGTCATACATAGCTGAGACACACACCCTTGTGGATGAAAATAAGCCATTTCCAAGGCCACATTTCTCACCCAAACTTGGCATCAACCTAACCAAACAATTTTGGACATCAATAGACCATAATAATACATTCAACCAAACCAAAAATCAAATTTTGTGCATGTGATATCATTTCATAATTCAAATACTCAAACTTACTTATTTAACTATACAAACATATAAGCCTATTTTTTTACCAATCTTGTTAACTCATACCATTCATCAACATACCTATAAATTATCCATCACTCTACCATATCAAACACAACAAACATGATAAGGCCATACATATATACATATCAAAATATGTTCAACTCAAGCCATCCCAATGGCTATTTACAACAAAATATTTTTAAGCTAACATTGGCCAAATTACCTTATACATGCCATTATAACCAAAATGAGTTTATTGTATATATATATACTGAAAAGGCCGATGGATAGTGTGATGTAGTTTCGACCAACTTCCTATCTTTACGAGCTTTTGAATACTATAAAATAAGGAAAATGAAACGGAGTAAGCTTTTAAGCTTAGTAAGTTTGTATAACGGGAAATAAACTTACCATTCATTTACATTTAAGGTAAGCATACAAAATACATCCAAAGCAATTTAGTAATAACCTATACACATATTCTCATCAAACATGTTAGTCATGTATTTCTCATGAATATCAAGAAACATGTATGAGCTCATCAAATATCAAATCTCAATGTTAAAAAATTTTTCACATCTTGTATTCATATATCAATTCCATATATTTCGGGTATATACTGGTATAATTCATTTCAATTTCATGTTGTCTCATGTCAGAACTTTACCCGTTGAATCATTTAAAATATTAATGGATACACGGATAGTACACACGAAGTGTACAAACCTGTAATCCATCAATTATTATAATATCCGCTAATTCATATTCAGAAATGCTCATACGAGCACATAAACAGGAAGCTCTGTCGAGCCATATACCGGAAAACTCATGTAAGCCATGTAACAAAAAGCCCATCCAAGCCGTATTAGAAAAGTTCAAGCGAGCCAATATCAGGAAGCTCCGGAGAGCTAATTAATCGGGAAGCTCATAAAAGAGCCTTTAATCGGGAAGCTCCAAAGAGCCATATTTCAGGACGCTAATAAGAGTTGCGGTGTGTCCACAACACATGCGGGGTCACAACCAATCGGGATGCTCCAAAGAGCTATTAACGGGAAGCTTACAAGAACCATATAACGAGAAGCTCATAAGAGCCAAATATCGGGATGCACTTTCGAGTTATGGTGTGTCTGTAACACATGCAGGACCACAACCAATTCGGGAACCCTATATCCATCGAATTTTATTTATTCAAACGAAACTTAATACTTGATGATCATTGTCGAATATGTGACCAATTTCATATACATGGAAATTATACATTCACATATGTACAATACAATTAATATATATAAATTCTCAATTTAGTTACACGAACTTACCTCGACAAATGTTCGTGTACGCAAAATTTCCTAATCCAACACTTTTTCTTTTCCTTAATCTAACTCCGTATTTGGTCTATCCAGATCTATATGAATGAATTTAACATCAATTTATTACAATTTATACTCAATTCAATCCAATACACATCTTTGGAAAAATTACCATTTTGCCCCTATACTTTTAATTAATTATGATTTCATCCCTAGGCTCGGAAAATAAAATTAATGTAATTTAATCCTTATTCCAAGCCTAGAAATTTTTCATATATATCAATAGCAGCCCATGAATTCCATAAAATTCAAAATTTTCCATGAATTCAACATCTTTTCAATTTAATCACTAAATCATGATTTCATCAAAATTCTTTAACAAAATACTTTTAAATACCCATCAACATCTCAAATTCATCATCTAATAACTAAAATCATATAAACTCATCAATGGTAACTTCCAAAGTTTTCAATAAAATAAAAAAAACTAAGGTAAAAGTTAATTGGACCTAATTGTAACAATCTCAAAAATATAAAAATTTCAAGAAACGGGCAAGAATTGAACTCACATGAAGCCAAAATATGAATGACCAACTTAAACCCTTTCTCCGATGGTTGCTTTGGCCGAATGTTTGATGATGAAATGTCTAGAATTCAATTAAGTCCATTTTGTTTGTTTTAATTCCAAATTATTTACTATTTTGCCATTAATTGGCTTTTATTTTATTAATTTTCTCATCCTATGCTGTCTCATCCATCTACTTTAGGCATATTTATGCCTTAAGTCCTCCCTTATTTATTAGTTAAGCTATTTAGTCATTTAATTATCATAATTAACAAGTTTTGCACCTTTTTCAATTTAGTTCTTTTTAACCAATTAGACATGTAATCGATAAAATTTCTTAACGAGATTTTTATGCGACATTCCTAAAATATCATAGACCATAAAATAATATTAAAATAATTATTTTTCAACCTCGGATTTGTGGTTCTGAAATCACTGTTCTAATTTAACTGAAAACGAGCTATTACGTGATGTGTGACAAGTGTCACATTTATTTATGCAAGTAATTTTTTTTTACATTTTTACTACACCTTATAATAAACTTGTTAAACCTTTAACCCGCTTTGATAATTATGTGATTGGGGTTGCTTATTACTAGGGGTGTTTGTTATATTTTTGTTGTGTGGTGATTGACACTATGAGGTTGTTAGGTTTTTTGGTCTTGTGGTGTTGAATTGGTTCTTGGTGTTAGAATCATATTTATTGTTGTTTTTTGGTGTCATTTGGAGTTGTTTTTAAATGATTATTGTTAAGTTCTCGGTGATTATAGGTAGGGATGAGTGTTCAAATGAATCGAGTAGATTTTTTTTGAGTTAATCGAGTTGTGAGACCTATTTTATCATCCTAACTTGATTTGATTTTTTTTTGAATTGATTCAAGTGAAATGAAATTCGAGTTAAGTCGAAACAAATGAAATTATTGGAGGTAAATTTAAAAATTAAACATGTCAAATTAAAATTTTGTTATAGTATAAGTAATTCTATGTTAAAGCACATAAATTTGAAACCATATATATTGGAAAAAAAATTCAAAGGAAAATAATAAAAGAAATAAGATATTTTAGTATGATAAACTTGAACCATTAATTAATTTATTTAGGTCTCAAAATTGTTATTTTAAAAAAAATTAAAATTTTAACTTTCTTTATATATTTCTTTAGTATTTTTTTAAAAAAATTATAAATTTTAGAATTTTATAAATATTTTGAAATATTTCAATATTTTATTTTATTTTTTGTTGAAAGAGATCAATTTGCTCATTTTCAAAATTGACAAAGACTAAAAGGGTATTTACACCGATCTATTATCTGAATTGTAAAATTAAACTTGAATTACTTATTCAAGTTGACTTGAATAAGTCGATTCGATTAACTCAAATTTCAATTTTTTTTTATTTTTTCGAATCGAATTGAGTTTTGCTCATCCCTAATTGTAAGTGTTCTCTTTTGCTTTTTGTAAAAATACCATGGAGATCCTTGTACTGCACGTTTGATTGTATTTGATCACTCTACTCAAACAATAGATAAATTAGTTTCTACATATTAAATCAAAGAGTAAACTGGTCTTTTTTGTTTAAAAATTTATCCATTTCTACTGTTAAAAACTAGCATGACTAATCGAATAATTAAACAATAACACATGTCGTGCTTGGTGCACCTCATGTTGATATTTAAGGATAAGTTTTTAACCGTAAAAATAGATAAAATTTTTAACAGAAAAACTAATTTACTCATTTGATTTAACATACATGGACTAATATATACAATTTTTTAATAAAGGGGCAGTACCACTATAATTCTTTTTTAATTGAGAAAAGAACTAAGTGCCATTTAATTTTCTTAATATAAGGGTTTCTATCATACTTTTACCATTTAATTTTATTGCCATGCATGTAATGGTGGAGGTAAGGGGGCTGGCAAGGCCCGACCCCCAAAAATAGAAAATTTTCTATTTAGGCCCTTTATAATTTATAAAATTTTAAATTAGTAATGGTAAAATTACATTTTTACCCCTCAAAAATAATAAAAATTTGATTTAATCCTTTAAAAATTATAAAGATGTAGTCTATTAAAATGGTGAGATTGATTTTTACTATTGTAAAAACATACAATTTAATTCCGCTCCCCCAAAATTTTTCTGGCTCCGCCACTGCATGCATGCTACGTTAACGATTGAATAATTTTTTTTAAGTTTATCAAATGAGGAGCCTATGTTAAAGGTTGGTTTTCAAATATACCATAAGTTTTTATACTCTTCACAAATTTAGAATTGAGTCACTATCCTTTTATTTCTGTGGATTTAGTCTCTCTACTTTTCAAATTTTAAAATTTAGGTTCAGTTGTTAACACTGCTAAATATATTGATGAGACATTTTGAAATAAAAAAATACTCAATCCATAGCCGTGTAACTAAAAAAATGATATTGTAATGAACTTTGAAATTAATAAAATAATTTTAAAAATATTAACAACTGAACCTAAAATTTAGAAAATGAAAAATAGAATGAGTAAATTTTTAAAAATAAAAATATAAAAATTAAATTTCAAATTTATAAAAGTTACTTAAACTATCTAATTATGGTTATAAATGGTTGCTGATTTACTAACTATACCATAAAATCTAAAAAGAAAATGAAAATTTTCCGAGAAACTTTAATTATTTTAAAAATCAGACTCCCTTAAATGTGATTATTTTTAAAATTATTTTTTTAATGTTTAGAAATAATTTGGATAAATAAATATTTAATATGGAATAAATAACATGGTATGAAATTGGATACGACTTATGGAATAAATAATATGGTATGATGTGTCGTATTCCATATGATGTCATCTTATCGTGTCATCTTGGTGACATAATCATTATAGTCGTCACTCTGATGTCATCTTATCACTTTAGCGTCACTAAAAGTAAAATATCATCATTACCAAAATCGTTATATCCAAAAATGTGAGGGCCCGCATTATAAGGACAGAATCTTTTTTTATTAAATATATCAATTTTTTATTGAATAAATGTTAATTTTAATAGAATTTAGAGTTATTTAAATTTTTTAAATTCGTTTAATTATAAAGAGATTAATTTAATTATATCCTTATAATAGAGAGTGGTGTATTATTTTAATTATTTTATTTTTTTATTTATATATGCTTGTAATTTAATTTTTTAATAAATTATATATTATACACATGCAAATATAAATTTTAAAATTATTAATTAAGTTAATAACTTAATTTAATAATTTATATTTTAAGATTAAGTGTATTTTTTAAAAATATTTTAAGATAAAAAAAGTTAGGTTTAAAACAATGCGTATTGGTACGTATGATTGCTAACGGTACAATATCGACTACCATAAAAAATATAAAGCAAAATAGAAGTAAAAGAAACAATATTTGTTGGGTATTATTGATAAGAAATATTCAAAGTTTTTAAAACACTAAATCGGAGGTTGAATCAATCAATCCATCGACTCATCGGTCTAATTATATAATTCATTACAAAATTTAAAAAATATTAAAATAATTAAAATAAAAATAAAAGTTCAATTCAACCGGTCCATGTCGATTCTCAAATAAATTAATCTAATGCCTTTCTCCGAATCAATATTCCAACCAATTCTCAATCTAATCCAATTGAAACACCATTAAATATATTGAACTTTTAAAAAAAATATTTTGGTTGAAATTATAGGTACACATGGGTCAGTTTATTACAAAATTTTAAGTTCAGATTTAGCTTGATTAAAAAAATTATCCTAAATTTTATCTAAGCTCAACTCAGATTAAATTTTTTATTCTTATAACCCCATAAAATAAAATCGAGTTGAATTAAAAATAAATAATTATTAAATAAACCTACAAGATCAAATAAGTTGATAAGCTTCTAATATGGTCTGAAACCTACCCATCACAAAACTCGTGAAACTGATGCAATACAACAAGAAAATCTGTTGTAATGACTAAGACATGGAAACGACTCATTCTAATGATCTTCTCAAAATCACTCACTGCCACAACCGTCACAGTTGTTGCCGCAGCGATGGACCCTACTTTAGACTATAAATATTGCCCTTGGCCCTTCCATTGTATCATACACGCCCTTTACCCAGCATGGCAGCTCACTCCGGAATTATTTTCTTTAAGGAACTCACTGACAATGACGTCAAGAAGAGATTGGTAGTCCCGAAAAAGTACCAGGATTTCTTCCTTCCTTAATATGGACGCCTTCCAGCCAAAATTAAGCTCATGTACGACGGAAAGATCTGGGAAGTTAAGTGCACTGTTCGGACAAAGGGGTACCTTAAACCTGTTCTCTCCGTTGGATGGAAAATGTTTGTTGTTGCTAACGAACTCAAAGTTGGGGATAGAATCACCATGTGCAAAGATGAAGATGGCTTTTCCCACTATATGGTTGAAGTGGAGAAGCCTCCCGCCGGCAACCAACACGGCACCCTACCTAATTCTCCCGCTCCCTCTTTCATTCATAATAAACCCGATGAAACCACTGTGGAGTACAGAAGAGAAGTACCTGAAGACTTGGCCGGAGCACACCACCAGCCTGATAGTGCACCGATGAACATGCCTGCCAATGCTTGGCAATCGCCATCCATCGGGATGTTTGGTACTAACATATATGGCGAAAAAGCTCACTTCAGTCCGATGACCTACCCAGTGGCACTGGTGATGCTGGTGGAATTGGAGAAGCATGTCCTGATATTATTACAGATCATCGTCAAGACCTTAGCTTGGACTTGGTTCTTTGACAAGCCAACCAATTGAGACAATAAGACAAAGTTAGTGTTCATAACCAGTTGGATGTTATATTCTAGTTTTATTTCTATTATTATGTTATTTTAGAAATTTGGAAACAATTGGAGGTATTGGTTAGGGAATCCTATCTATTAGAAGTGTTCTGTTTAAGATGTCTGCTTGGTTTGTTTTGTCTATGATGCTATTCTATAAAAAAAAAATTACGTTTTTCTTACATGTATGCGTGTGTGTATGTAATAAAAACCCTTTTCTTACATGTAGCAGCTTAGGATTCTTTTGGAGACAGATTAGTGCGGTTCAAAACAAGAACTTGAAGATCAAGATTGAGGTTGAACTTGAAAATTGAAACCCACCCTTTTCTTTCTTTCTTCTTCATCATTTTGTCTGTATGTAATCATCAAAGTTAATGATGTGTGTATTTTACATCGAAGGGGAAATCTAAATGACATGTTTTGCATTAATTAGAATGGCAATGGCTGTGATAAATGATTAACCTTTATTCTCACTTATCAATTTTCAAAAAATTTTAAACAAATGTGTCATATAGAAGAGAGTCAAATTACAAAAATTGCAAGTGACCAGTCTGGAAGTGCATTGATTGGCCGTCTTAGCTCAGCCGGTAGAGCGCGTGGCTTTTAACCACGTGGTCGTGGGTTCGATTCCCACAGACGGCGTCATTTTTGTTAAGTTTTCATTTATGCACGTGCACTTCATTTTACACCGCGAACATAATTTTATGCACACGTGCACTTTTTTTGTCAACATCCGCATGATATGGCTCTCAATACAACACGATAAAAAATAAATTATATTTTTAAATTAAAATTAAAAGTTTATTTATATTTTACTAAATGGTTATTAATATTCTGATAGTATTTTTTATTTTTTATATACTTATTATTATTATTATTATTGTAAATTGAATCAATGTCTAATGGAGCTATAAACAAATTTTTTACTGCTATAATAAAAATACTTCTTTAAGTAAACTTTTTTAAAAAATTAACTTTTAATATAAAATATTTTTATTACTAAATTTGTATACGTAAATAATATCATTGATGTGTTCATGTCGCAAGTTAAATTAATTTGTAAAAAATAAAAATTTAATATTAAATTTTCTTTTCAGTAACTTGATCTCTTTTTGACATGTTATAAAAAAATGACAATAACATAATAAACAATCGGGGTGCATTTAATATTATTAATATGATATATTTATCTATTTCAATTTTCTTTTACTCACAAGTTAAACTATTTTTTATTTTAATTCCGTACATATTGCATATGTGTTATTATTAATTCCAAGCCTTACGTTTCATTAGTTATTGTATGTTATTCTTAAACACTTATTTGTGTTCTAAATAGTTAGTTTTTACACGCATACATGTGTGATAGGATTTTTAGTTTATTTTATTCTTTTCAAGTTAAGAAGAAAGATAAATTATAAATACAAAAACAATTATTTTTATAAATTAGTTAAATATTTATTTAAAAAAAACTTAAATTTTTATGCATCAGAATCGAATGAAATTATTTCGTTGAATTAGGATTCCTTTAGATGGATGATAAATTTTTTACTTCATAGTTATAGTAATTAATGTCACCGTCACCGTTATTTTTAACCCTATTAGAAGTAAACGCATCGTTTATCTAAAAGCATCCTAAATTGAACAAAAAATTAGTTGTTTAATCGATGATACAAAATCATATCTAAAGCAAGCTATCTATCTTTAAAAAAAATTAAGATAACAAGAAAATCACATCATAGTCTTAGTTATATCAAATTTACCGTTTCAACCAAAATCATATTTAATTTTTACATCACTTTTTAATAAATTTGTCATAAATGTATCATAATCTAGTATACTATTATAGATTTGATTTTATATGATACAAATTACATTATATATAAAAATAAAATAACATATTAAAAATTTTCTGACTTTTACGTTTTGAAGTAAAATTATTAAAATAGATTTATTTTTATTAATGATGTAAAAATTATTTAAAATTTAAAATTAATTTATATTTTATATTAAATTATTCAAATATAATTTATCATTATATTTAAAATTTTAAAATAATTATACAAACAATCTATATTATTTACCTAAAAATATTGAAATATATATTTTATGTAATAAAACATTTTTTTTAATAGAAACTGGAAATCTTATTCAAAAGCCTAATAAAGGGCGAATTGAAAAGGGCAAAACAAGCCCATATCCAGCTAAACAAAAGTGTGTCCTCTAAAAACATCCTAGTTTAAAATGTACTGTCTTGTCCTAAAACGGCGGGGGACAGCCGATTAATTGTTTAAGCTGTGGGCCCCGCGGTAGCCATGCAAAAAAGTCGAGTCTTTAAAAGGTAGAATAATCTATTCATCAAGAAGCAAAAAGAAGAAGAAGAATGTATAATATGATCAAAGGTAAGAGCATAAAAAATTATTTTTTTTAAAATTAATAAAATAGTAACTACAGACAATTTTTCATAAACCCAATCGGTATTATTAGTATTAAACATAATGAATTTTTTTTAATTTTTAATTTTAATTTTTTATAATGAAATTTTAAATTTCAAAATATAAATATCAATTAAATAAATTATAAAAAATTATATTTTAATAATTTCAACCAATTAATTATTATAATATTAAAAATAATTAATTTAATCTGTTTTAAAAATTAAATCTAGAAAGTATGGCTCTCTTTCTCTATTGTTCTGTCCAGCGCTTTGCTTTCACTTTTGTTTGTTCTCTCCCTATGGCATATTTACACTTGTAAAAGGAAAGGCAGATGGCAGGATATCTATGGAGGAGCGGTGCCGTGCCAGTGGAATGACCAAAATGGCGGATTCTGTCGTACAAGTTGTTTGCTTTGTTTCGATTGGCAGAATATTTACCGAAAGTTGTTTAGCAAAACCAAAAATTGAGTGAATCAAAATTCATTAGAGTAAATTATTAAAATAGTTTTTTTTATTAATTTCAGGTTATATTTTAATTATTATGCTTAAAATATCATATTTTAGTCACTTATATTATGATATTATTATATTTTAGTCATTGAGTCGTTAATTGCCGTTAGTGGTGTAATAGTAAGCTGATGTGGCACGATAAATCATTATTTCAAACAAAAATTTTAGGTTAATTTATACAAGCGGTCCCTATATTTTTTTGTTTTGAGCAATTTAAATTTTTTTACTTTTGTGTTCTTTTAACTTTTCTTTTTTTATTTTTCATTCTCTTATGATTCTCCCTCTGTTTTTCTCCCTTCTCCATTTCTTTTAACGTAGTTTTTCTATGTTTTCCATTTGTTAAAAATTAGTCCTTATACTTTTATTTTTTAAAAACAATTTAACTTTTTCGAGTGAGGCGAGCTTGTGGACTAATTTTAACAAATGAAAAACATAAAAAAAACTACGTTAAAATAAATGGAGAATGGAGAAAAATAGAGGGAGAAGCATAAGAGAATGAAAAAAAAGTTAAAAGAACATAAAAGAAAAAATTAAATTACTCAAAATGAAAAAATATAAGGACCAATTGTATAATTTAACCTAAAATTTTTATTTGAAATGATGACTTAACGTGCCACACCAGCGTACTGTTACACTGTTAATGACAATTAATGGCTTAGCGACTAAAATATTACAATAAGATAATGTAAGTGACTAAAACATAACATTTCAAACATAAATGACTAACATGTAACCTAAGACAAATAAAAATGACTATTTTAATAGTTTACCAATTCAATATCACGGTTAGAAATTTAATATTTGTTTAATTAAAATAAAATACCTTAACAATCAAATTTCAAGAATTTTATTTTTAGTGATCAAACTAAATATTGTGATTTTTTTAATTATAAAATATAAGAATAAAAATAGTTGAAATTTATTTTATGTTAATTTAATTAATTGAGATTTAACAACAAAATTGAATTAAATTTACAACATTATTTGTCAAGGAGTGAAATCCACGTGGACCCTACATTGACTGAGACATGGTATGACTCATTACTAATGAGTCTAATGACTGATGAGGAATTACAAAATTCATGCACTTAAATGTTGGTGACAAATTCACCTTGTACCAAGTGCAAGTTGAAGATGGTTCTTCCTACTATATGGTAGAAGTGGGGAGAGAAATCCACTTCCTTGGCATAAATGCAATGGCCGATGGCAGTGACAGAACTGCTGATGAACATCTTGGACTTGGTTATGCGACAATCCAACGTGTGTTCACGTTTACCATAGCATTTTACTATGTATCCTTAATGTATTTATCCTATACAGCTCAGGTTCAGGTTGTGGGTCAGCTTCGAATGGTAACAGGAAGTATCATAATAAGATTAAATTATTTTTTTCGGCTTAAATTTAGTGATTTTTCTCATATTGAGGCATGTATATATATATTTTTAAAGTTAAGCCCTTACCTTAATTTGTAATTGTTCCTACATTAAGGCTTTAACTTTTTTTTATTCAAGTTAGGTTTTGAACTTGGCAAACTTTCTCACATTGGGGTTGAAACTTTTTTTTGTCAAAGTTAGTCCTTAAAAACCCAAAAATTCAGGCTCTAGAGCAATTAGGACCTAATTTAAACAAAGCAAAAGTTTAAACCCTAAAATGGGAACAATTACTAAGTTTAATGCCTAACTTAGACAAAAAAAGCCCCAATGTGAAAAAAATTACGAAATTGAAACGTAAATATTGATTTAACGTATATATATATTTTTCAAAAAATATGAAACATACTTGTATATATGGTTTGTTGGGGATTCAAAAATAATATTTATTTTGTGAAAACAAGTCATGATATTTGAACATGCATGCATAATAAAGTTTAAGGTCACGTATTGACAAAGCAAAGAAACTATGAAAAAAAGAGAATAAACATTACGGTGTTTCATCAAAAAAAAGGGTGTAAATATGAAACCAGATTAAGAAAAATAAAGTCATCCTCACTGTGAATATTTTAAATACAAAGAATATCTTTCATCACTGATGATGCACTCCATACGTTTTGGATATATGCTTCTTAAAACCTTTTGAATTATTTCTTGCATGTTGTATTAGAGAATTATTGTGTTTTTCTTTTCTAGTGTGTAAGAGAAAAACATCCACATATAATCACGAAAAAACCCACAAGGAATATTTATGTTATATCGTTCAAATAATCAAATAAAACATTGACAGGGGGAAAAACACACAAACTATGATTTTGGTTGATTGATATTTAAGACTGGGGTTAATTAAGTATAGTTAATGGGATGATGTTGTTTAGATATTCATTGAAGAAAACGCTTTTGAAAGACGCGATGATCAAAAACCTATACCCAAGATTTAGAAGATTCCTGTCCTATCTATTTGACAATGGACACCGTTTGTTATGATTTTCTTGATATTTTAACTTCTTTTTGTCACGCTTAGTTGGGAAAATCAAAGAATATGTGAAAAATTGTATTGTTAGAATTAATAAATATTCAAATAGCTAGCTAGGGGTTGCGGGAATCGACCGCAATTGACTTTATGAGCTGTGACTTGTCTCGTAGATAAGTCAATTGATTTTTAAATGACTTTTAATGATGTAAAATATTGTGTATCATGTACACTTCTCGATACTTATGTATATAGACGTGAAATGAGGGATTTATGGTATTTCCTTTTATTGTATCATTGTAAACCCTTTTTTTTTCCAAGTATTTTATGAACGAAAGAGGGTTGGAAATATAAAAATAATATTAAATTGAACTCTTATAAACCCTAAACACCAAACAATTTATTATAAAAATTTCAATTCAACACTCACTTTATATGTAATGAAACCCCAGGCAGGTCGAAGCCAAAAATATTATGAAGGGGCTGAATATAAACTCGCCCCTCAGTCAGTTCAGGTTCTAACTTAATTTTGAGATTTTTCTAAAGATTGGTTTGATAAAAAAAATGTATAAAAACACTAAATTTAAATGTATAATATTAATGGATACGTGTCTATAATCATCCACTAATTGTTCTTTCTATTTTTTTAATGGATACAATTTGTTTTAATGCGCTGATCAATAGGCAATAAAGGTAATGTTCTGATTCCTTCTTTATCAATATAACATCAGTGTGTTCTGACTCCTTTTTTTAACTCGTTGGTTGATGGAATTTGTGATTGGCTTGAATTCTTTGGACTCAAATAGTGGTATTGGTCGAGTCACAAAGAAGGATAGAAGGTGTGTGGATTAACCCCCGAAGGAGTATCCCACCTAGTGAAATTGGTTGAGTCACAAAGAAGGATAGAAGGTGTGTGGATCAACCCCTGAAGTGGGAGGATCGTACGGTGGATAGAAAAAAAGATATAACATCAGTGTTTTTCTATTCATAGAAAAAGAAATAGGCATATACTTATGTCAAAACAAAAAAGCAAAAGTTACGTGCATTAAGAAAAAGCAAAACGAAAAATTTGTATTAATGGATGTCTATATAGCTCTTGTAACCCTAAGAGTTCATATCTCTTTGTAAACCCTATAATCTATGGCATGTTCAAATACAATTTACACTTCTAATGATATGATATATTGTACTTTTAAAACTCGGATAAATATTCTAGAAAACATAACAGCTTTATCACATAACACAAATTCTTAATCTACACCACTAACAGCATCGAAAACTTATATTTTATATATTTTCTGTGTTATGAAATTTTAATAATCTATGTTTTCTTTTAAAAATATAACTACAAGTATTATCATTTTAAAACCATATTACTTAAAAGTATTCTAGAAGCAAAAGGATAAGATTTTGATATTATTTAAGACATCGTTTCCAAGTACAAAGAATATGGTTGTGTGAAGTTAAAACATGTTCCCAAGTAATCCAAGCACAAAGATGGCGTAATACATCGCATCAACTTTCCTATCACAATCCAACTTTTGAAATAAAAAGAAGAAGAAAAACCGCATTAAAAGTACTTCTTAAAATAGCCATAGGGAAAGAGATTGGAAGAATAGTATAAGATATGTGACGTAAAACATCTGTTCCCCTCCATCTCAAAAAAGATTTGAGTAATTTCACTTCTAAGGGAGCTTTAAAAAAACACTCTCTCTTCTTCATGGGAAAATTAAAATATTCATCAATGGCAATTTCTTTGTGGAGGTGGTGATGAGATGAAAGAAGAATCTTTTCTCTT
This sequence comes from Gossypium anomalum, assembly GCA_025698475.1. Classification (NCBI taxonomy): domain Eukaryota; kingdom Viridiplantae; phylum Streptophyta; class Magnoliopsida; order Malvales; family Malvaceae; genus Gossypium; species Gossypium anomalum. Next base: position 1,778,264 of record CM046959.1, read on the forward strand.
AGAGACAATAAATATTATTAGGTAAGATGGTCACAAATTTTAAAATAAATATAAAAAATATCAACAAAAAAATATATCCCTATTTGCTCAAAATATTTGTTGGGGTTGACCTGTATAAAAAAACAAAATAGAAAAGGTCGAGAAGAAAGAACATAAATATTTTTTTGTGAAAAACCACGGGCATAAGAGGCTTCGACTTTTCACTAATGAGTAAACAAACGAGAGTACAATATGAAAAAAATAACCTAAATGTACAACATATACATTACCCAAAACCCTGAATACAAAGTTCAAAATTTCGTAGGGTACTCACAAAAAGGGGTATAAAAATACTTCTTTATAATTACCACGAAACTCTCACCAATCACCCACATTGAGCTTGACATTTCGCATTCACCTACATCGTTCCTGAACCCCCATGCACGTGAGATAGGATTCCAAGCTTAATCATTTAATCACTTTTTAAGAGGGTTCCCATATATATACAAATCTCACACTTGGTATTTAACCAATATGGGATCTAAGCTTTTACTTTTCCTTAACAAATATTTCCAAGTAGCTTACTTTGAGCATCAATTTTTCATGCATCACTAAACTATTTTGAGCATATAATATACCGTTGTAAAGGTCTCGTGAAGTAGAATATGAAACCATAATTTTATGATTCAGCTCTCCACATTTACCTATTGAAAATATGCCTCAAAATTATCATAAAAATATAATTTTTTCAACAATCCTGAACATATACCGTAAAACGAATATGAATATTAATGAAAAAATTTGAGTCGGAAATGGTTCGAACAAGCTACTTATCTTTTAGCAATAATTTGTAATTGTGATAGTACCAAAATAGCAGAGAAGATACCTATTTAAAGTGAAGCGAAGACAAGGTGCTCTACTTTTGACATTTTCCCACCAACTCCAAACAAATTGTTGCCACTGTTAAGGTAAGGTACGTATAAGATTCCATTTTATAACAATTGACTCTTTATGTGGATTCATGGACAGATTAATGGCAAATGTCTGTTCAATCATAGGGTCAAATACTGGTGTCCCTTTCAAGTATTTTATTATTTGAATATTTCACGTTCTTGTCCACGAGATATTGGTAAAACATTTTCAAGCACCAGTTTCATGAATTAAATTGGTAAAAAGTATTTTTATTTAATTCATGGTTTTCATATGCAAACTCAAGCCTGGACTAACATAGGACAACAACAACCATGCTATATGCTTGAAATTAAGCCACAGTAGAAAGAAATAAAGATGGAATTTTTTAATACATATATATATTTTTTCATTTCGGGGGATTCTTATTTTTCCAGTTAATGTTATAATAATCTATATCAATTTATAATAATAAATAATTAAATAATAGAATAATAATTTTTAAATATTTTTATTACAGCGGATTGCGAAACATATATATATATATATATATATATATAAGAGTTTTAATTGGATTGTCGAAACTGATTCATTAAGTTTAAGTTTTGTCAGTAAATATTCCTAAAAAACATAGTAGTTTTAAAACTCGTGATCAATATTTACCCCTTAATGGGTCTATGCGAAAGGATTGTACGAAGGGATATTATCCATTTCCAATAGTTTAATACCACATCAGTAATTTCATCCTGAATTTCAATATTTTTATTTGGATTTGATTTTTGTTCAGGATAAAAATACTGATGTGACATTAAACTATTGAAAAAAGAATACAGATGACATAGCGTCATTGTTTCATACAATTCTTTCCCATAGACCTATAGAATGTAAAAAATTAATTATTGGACTCGTTTTAATAAATACTTTAAAAAACCAAAAAAAAAAAATAAATTCTTAAGTCATCAATTATTCCATTACCATATAACATTTACTATATAACAGGACACCACATCCCTATGAATGTCAAATTCTTTGTGGAGCCTTTTATACTTCGAATCTGATTCGAAGTTAGGAGATTGCTTCTGATGGTGGTGGGTCAGACCTTTTAACTGAAGTTTAGAAGAACCATAACTTTTTTTTTCTTAAGTGGAAATTAGAGAATAATAAGAACTACAAATACTATCATTTTGAAAATACATCGAAAATATAATTATAAATTGTTGCACACATGTTAGTGAAATAAACAGTAATGTAAAATATTTATTTAAATCATAAGATTGAACCAGAACAATATAGATATACATATATATATAATCTGAAAAAACAAATAAAGACTCGATCAGAATATTATACTCGTAGGTACGCAGAAAAAACGGGCTGATAGTTGATTTGCACTGGAATATTTAAAATAAGATTACGTGTTGGGCTAAAATACCCGTAGGCATAGAAGGGCCCAATCAGTCTGAACATTTCATGTCCCCAACCTTGATAGGTTTGAATTTACATTCCCCTACGCACATGGGAGAACATTAATTTAGTCATTCAATAACTACCAGTTGGTTTATATATATAAACATATTCCATACTTATCTAACAAATGTAAGACTAAACTTTTCATTTTCCTCAATATAATTCACAAGTGGCTTGCTTTGAGTATCAATTTCTCATTCATCACTTAACCATTTTGAGCATATAATATATCATTGTAAATGTCTCATGGAGTAGAATATAAAACCATAATTTTATGATTCAAATCTCCACCTTTACTAATTGAGAATGTGACTCAAAGTTTCTAAAAAATCTATTTTTTTCCTATTATTTTGAAATGATACATTTTAAAATACCTTCATTTCTAATTTCCTTTATCTAAAATATAAGTATATAATGTAAGTATTTTCATGTCCATAAATTAAAATTCCAAGGTTTATAGTAAAAGGCACCATTAATCCATCCAAACTGTAGGGGATAAACTCGAATAATGCAACGAGCATGAATGAAAATAAAAAAAAGTGAGCATAAATATTTATGTAAAAAAACCCTAAAATAATTATAAAGAAGCTTAAAAAAATTGATTTTTTAAGGTTAATAGTAGAAGACACCATTAATCCAAACACATATATTTAAAATAAACTATTCTATAAATAATTTAAATTATAGTTATATGGATTAAATAATAATTAAAATCGTATTTAATATTAAATAACAATATAGTAAGGACAAAAATGGAATGGAAAGCTTATGGAAGGTGACAAAAAGAAAAAGTTTCCAGATAACCCCTACGCGGTCTTTCACACACATGCTGTTCTGTATAATAGTGAGATATGTAGATACATAATTCTACCTCGAACCATCAGCTAGAAAGCCATGGCCTCTCAGCCCACAAAGATGTTCTCTAAAAAACTTAAAACTACTGATATCAACAAGCGGTTGGCGATTCCGGGAAAAATCCTGCCTTCTTTGCCAGCCTTCAATGGAGGCCATGCAGTCATGATTCAGCTAAAGTATGGGACAAAGATCTGGTCAATTGGCTGCACTGTTCGGAAAAATGGGTACAAGAAACCTGTTTTGTCCGTTGGATGGAGAAAATTTGTCGCTGATAACAAACTCAAAACTGGGGATATAATCACCATGTACAAAGATTTTGAAGATGAAGATGTTGGTTCCCACTTTAGGGTTGAAGTGGAGAAGCCACCAGCTGCCAGCAACCAAGATAGGAGTCACGGGACCCACCCTTCTTCTTCTGTTCTCGCTTTCAATGATCATGAAGTCGATGGAACCAACTCCGGAAACGAGGCAGACCGAATACCTAATAAGGCGCTTGATGATGGAGCAATCAACCTGGAGGGAGGTATCCCCATCATGGAGCTTCCAGATGTTGCAACTGACACTTTGGTTGATGGTCATGTTTTTGCCAAACCGTCTGTTACGATATCTGGTGCTATTATGACAGATGAAATGAAGTGCTTGGGCATTACCAAGGATACTGACATGGGTGAACCCTCACTCCTCTCGCCCTGTATGCCCAAACCAGAAGGAGAAATCGACTTCCTTGGTATCGCCGAGGGTGGTGATGCAATAGCCTATGGCAGTGGGCCTAGTGATGCAGCTGGAGAAGCATGTTGCAACTTTATTACTCATCATCGAAGTGTTACCTTGGACTTGGTTCTGTCACAACCCAATCCATATGCAGGCTAGTGAAGTTAGATCAGAAAGGTAAGGAAATGACTTCAACCTTGACAGTAGCAGTAGCAGGTATTAATCTTTGTGACATATTTAAAACTTGGTGGTGAGCATTAATTTTGATGTCCAATATTTAATTTTCAATTATAGGAAATGTTTTGTCTGTAAGTTGTATGAAGCAAAAAAAGGAAAAAGAAAAAAAAAAAAAAGCTTAACATACCTTATATATATATATGTTATTTTATTTGCATAATAATATCTCGTGACGACTTAACTGGTTTATCTTTTTAAATATTCTTCTGGGATGATTGATTTTCTACGTAGAGGTGTGCAGGCCGGGCCGGGTTCGGGCCAGGCCCAGACAAAATTTTAAGTTTATTTTCTAGGTATGAGCTCGGCCCGGTCAGAAATATGGGCTTAAAAATTTGTCTAAGCCAGGTCTGAAATAAAATTGTTAAGCTCGAGCCCGGCTTGACCCGACCCGGCCCATAATAAATTTTTTAAATTTATTTCATTAAATAAAAAATTTTAAAATATAATAAATCATCAAATACATTTAAAACAAATATTAAAACAAGAAACAAATAAAAAATGATATTAAAACAATAAACAAATTGAAAATATAATAAAAAGTGATTATATTAAAATTAGAAATAAAATGTAAATATGATTAGAAATAAAAAAATACATTTAGTATATAATTCGGGCCGGGCTGGGCAAAAAAAGTTTTACCCGAGCCCGACCAATTTTCTAAACGAGCCTCTTTTTTTGCCCAAACTCATATTTCGGGCCTATATTTTTACCCAAACCCTCTCATTTTTCGGACGGGCCTTCGGGCCAAACCGGGTAGCCCAGCCCATGCACACCTCTATTTACTAGCTATATGGTGTTTCAATTAGATATAGATAGAGGAAAAGCTTCTTCATCTCCTTATCCATAAACGCATCCTTCACTGCCACTTCGTCGACCTTTCCAACAATATAATATGGAACTAAGTATCTGTGTCTTCTATATTTAATGTTTCATCTTTAATCTCTCAATTCTTTATAATTTCTTTAGCTACCTATATATTTTGCTGTATATGGGTAATTATTTGATATATCTGCACATTAATCCCCTTGTAAAGTGTAAAAGCTTTATTAATAATGTATCAAATGATTTTCATATATATATTCCTAGTGTTTTCTTGCAGAAAATATATAGGTAATCAAATTTTCATCTAGTTTTTAATCTCCCTTTCTCCAAATCCTCAAGCACCCACCTATATACTTTCACCCCTCCCCACCTGTACAGGTCCAATTTTGCCCGGCCCGAGCCCAAATCACCAAAAAAAAAAAACAAAATCCCAAAATAATAACAAAAGTCCATTAACAACCCAAAACTTAAACTGTCAGAAACCCTAGGGTCTTCCCCCTTTGCACTGCGCCGCTCCCACGTGGTGTCAGCGCGTTCAACGCTTGACCACCCACTGGCACCTCTATTGCTTCAGCACAGCAACCTCTAGCCTCGTCCCATCGCTCCCATCAGCCACCTGCAGCATGTAAGCAAAGAAAAACACGCAACAGCAGAGAACCGAAGCAAAACAAAACAGTAGCAAAGGCAGTAAAGGCAAAAAAAGATATGTATTTTTAAACACTGCAAAAATGGCTATAAAGGAGAAGATAGTTTGTATGAAAGAAAAAAGGGAAAAAAGATTGTAAAAAGAAACACGAAAAAGAAATCAAAAAAGAAAATCAGTTTCAAAAGGTGATTTGTGATTTTAGTTTTTTCTTAGTTTTTAGATCTCATTTCTTTTCTGAAGGTTTTTTGGGCTTTCTTTCTTTCTTTTCTTTTGCAAAAAGAGAATAAAAGGGAGAATAATACTTACCTCCGGCCTATCATTGCGTCCATTCTACGCGTGGTCGGCCACCAAGTCCGATGGTGGTGCGATGGCGCTCCAAGGTTGAGGTCGAAACTCTAAGGAAAGGGATAAAAGGAAGGGATGTTAAGGATCTGTTTTGCTGCTGGTATAAAATGATGGCCATTCAATTTTTTAGTTTTTAACATGTTTCTACTTCTGGGACAAATTGTGCAAATGGTCCCTCCTCCTTTCTGGTCCTTTCAAATTAGCTCATTGTTACTTTTTTAAAATTCGCCCCAAGATATTATTTTAATTATATTTTGGTACTTGTTAGAAATTGATGGTGTGGGTTAATTTCCCATTCGGTCCTCCCATATTATTCTCGCGCTCATTTAAGTCGTAATCCGCGCTTATTTGAATTTTATTTTTTTTAAATTTTACCCCCTAATTTCATTTCAATCTCGATTCGATCCTTAGCCTATTTAACTTTAGTTTTTTTTTTAGTCTTTTTAATATCATTTGTTATTTTATTATTTTATTATTTGTGCGTTTAGTGTTTTTTTTTTAAATTGATGTTTTATTGATATTCGTTCATTTGTTTATGTTAATTGTTATCCCATTTATTTTGTCTACACAATTTCTTATTGTAATTTTATTCCTTTTTTTATTGTTCCCTTTTCATCTATTTTTATATTATATATCCCTCATACATATATTACAGATTTTAATGCTTACTTTCTAAATATTTGTTGGTTTTATATCTTTATTTAATTATTTGTTTTTATTATTATTTTCTCACTACTAATATTTATTTACTTGTCTATCCAATATTTTATTATTTGTTTCTTTTTATATGTTTTCCCGTATTTCCCTTTTATTATTTTACTGATCTATTATTAAATTAATTAGCTTTGCATTATTATTACTATTAGTGTTACTATTATATTTCTTTTATATTTATTTACCTGTTCCTTTTTCAATTGATTTTATTTTATTTACCATTTATTTATTATATTCTTTTTATAATTTTAAAACTTTAGATTTTATTATTATATTATTATTTTTCTCAATTTTTACATTTTTATCGTATTATTATTATTATTATTATTATTATTATTATTATTATTATTATTATGATCATTCTTATTAATGTGTTATAACTATTATCTTCCCCTCTTTTATTATTATTGTCGTATCATTATTATTATCATCATATTAATTTTATATTACGTTATATATTTCCTTTCCGTATTTACCCATATTATTATTATTATCATTATTATTCCTTGATTCTTTTTATGTAAATATTAAAATAGTAACCATAGTATAATTATTGTTGTTATCATTATGAATTATTTTTGTTATCATTGTCATTAACTATGCTTGTCATTTTATTTTATTATGTCATTATTTCACCTTAATACACTAGCATTTTATCTTATTATAATCATATCTTGAATCGTATTTAGATACATTTATTCGTTGTTACGCTCCAAGCAAAATAAATATACATCGTTTAGATATTGCTCTCGTTGTTATTCGAATTTTTTTTTCCAAAATAAGGTAATATTTCACATTTTGGGAAGTTTGAGAAATTGTGCCCCTAACTTACGGGTTTCGATTTTCTCGTTATTTCTGAATAGCTAAATATCCTTTTCGAGTTTTAAAATACACGGGATTTCCATTTAAATTAAAGACGACCTTGCACTCGGGAATTCATGGTATTGTGTCCTAACTTACGGGATGTGATACTCCAATGTCTCGGAATAAGGAAATCTTTAAACAATCGATTCAAGCTAATTCAAGAAATTTAAAATCAATATTAATAGAAAAGATCGTATTTCAAATCCATTCCCGATTTTCCAATTTCGACATTAAGGCACTAATTAATTAACTAGGTACCAATTTTGGGCGTATCGAGGGTGCTAATCCTTCCTCGTGCGTAACCGACTCCCGAACTCATTTTCTGATTTTCGTAGACCAAAAATTATCGTTTTAGTAAATCTTAACTTTTATTAAAATGATTAATTTAAGGTGATCCGATCACACCTCATCAAAAAAGATTGGTGGCAACTCCCATTCTTTCATTTTCGTTTCCAAAGTCGATCCCCGTTTTTCCAAAAAAAATGGTTACGACACCACCTACACAGCAGAAAATACATAGGTAATAAACTTTTCTAGTTTGTACTTTTGCTTTGGTGATTGTGTGATACTGTGATTGGGTTTGCTTATTACTAAGGGTGTTTGTTATATTTTGGTTGTGTGGAGACTGATAATATTGGGTTGTTAGGTTTTTTGTTCTTGTGGTGTCGAATTGGTTGCTGGTGTTAGAGTTGTACTTATTGCTGTTTCTTGGTGTCTTTTGGAGTTGTTCTTAGATGATTATTGTTTTGTGTGATTGTAGGTGTTCGCTTTTGCTTCTTGTACCTTTCATTCAGTTTCTTGTAAAAATATTATAGATATCTTTGTACTACAAATTCGATTGTATTTGATTACTTTACTTAAAAAATAAATAAATTAGTTCTAACATATTAGATCAAAGAGTAAATTGATTTTTTTTTTAATTTATCTATTTTTTATTAAAAACTAGCATGGCTAATCGAATAATTAAACAGTGGCACATAGTGTGCCCGGTGTACCTAATGTTGACATATAGGGATCAATTTTTAACAATAAAAATAAATAAAATTTTAATAGAAAAACTAATTTAGTCTCTGATCTAAAATATAAAGACTAATATGCACAATTTTTTAATAAAGGGAACGGGACCTCTATACTCAGTTTCCTCTTTCAGATTTTAATAAAGAAAATATTTTACTGAGAAAAGAAATAAGTGCCAAAATTTTTCATTAATACACTAAGTAAGTGAAATAAGGTAACCAGATTCAATCATAAGCTTCCAAACCTTGGTTTTTGTTTTAATTTTAGTTTTTTTAATGAAATATGGTATTATAAAATTTGAAAATTAATAATAAAAGATTTGAATATAAACTGAAGAATTTGAAGCTATATTATTGAGAGAAAATAAAAAAATTCGAATCGTAAAATTGAAAAAAAATAAACATAAAAATATTTAAAATAACATAATACTATTTAAACGAAAACTTTGAAATAAGCATTGGCCAATGGAGGGTAATCTCAAGTGTCCGACAATCTTTGTTAACAACTTGCCGCGAAAACTGCACTGAATGCGTGACTGATGTAGAAAGGGCAATAGAGAGATTAAACAGTTTTAGAATCTATGGATTTCTGGTTGAAATTAATAGGGCAAGGTTTCGAATTAGGAAGACCTTTTGGAGAAGGGTGTGTAGAACAAAAAACAAACTCATATCGAGGCTAGGGCTGATGAGAAGGTGAGCCGACATCTGCTTCTGAAGAAATAAGAGTTATGGAGTATGATACCAGTAAGGAAGTTGAAACAAAACGGGTTGTTGTGCAAGGTATGGTCGATACGTGAAAGAATGTCTAATACAAGGTAACTACAAGAGAAATATTGACTACAGAGAAATACAATTCAATGAAAATGAGCACAAGAACTGAATTTTATCCTCTCTTTCCTATGCTAATAGACGAAGATATATATACAAACTTGGATGAGTTAACCGCAGCTAACAAACGCTAACCATCCTACAACTGCAAACAGTTGGATTATAACAAACTAACAGACGCTACTCTGCACTCCTTCCTCATACTCAAACATTCTCCCATCTTCTCCGCTGGACAAACCCGAAGAAAATTTTGAAAACGGGTGAATACTGAAGCCGAAAGTGGTTTCGTGAGAACATCAGCCACCTGGTCACAAGCCGGAACCTCACCAACCACGAGGGAGCCAGCAACAACTTTTTCACAAACAAAGAACAGATTGAGCTCCACATGTTTGAACTTAGAGTAGAGAACAGGATTTGCCGCAACAGCAACAGTACTAGAATTATCACACCAGAGGGCAGGTACATCAGCAGAACATAAATGTAATTCTTGCAAAAGGGACAACGACTGTAACATCACCGGCAAAGCGACGACTCCGATATTCCGCCTCGGCTGTAGACCGAGAAACAACTTGTTGCTTCTTAGATGACCAAGAAACAGGTGTATGTCCAAAAAAATACAGTACCCTATTGTGGAGCGACGATCGTCAAAGTCTAACCCCCAATTGGCGTCGGCATACCCTACCAAAGACAACGGATCAGATGGCCGAAGAATCAGCCCATAATCAATAGTGCCACGTAAGTAGCGTAAAATTCTTTTTAACGCAATTAAATTTCCAGTAGTAGGGGCATGCATGAATTGACAAACCCAATTGACAGTATACGCAATATCAGGTGGAGTTAAAACTATATATTGTAGAGCACCAGCCAGACTTCTATAGTCAGTGGGATCGCTGAGGAAGTCACCATCATTCTTAGAGAGAATAGACGAGCTAATCATAGGAGTGTTCACATTCTTTGTATTTGCCAGACCACTGCGATCAAGAACGTCACGAATGTATTTACGTTGACACAGATGTAAACTCCCAGTAGGCATTCGCGTAACCTCAACACCAAGAAAGTAATGAAGGTCACCCATGTCTTTAAGTGAAAACTTACTGTGCAACTGTTGAACAAAATCATCAATGCTACCTGGTTCATTACTAGTAATAATAATGTCATCCACATAAACCAAAACATACAAGGTGGAGGTAGTCGTGATACGCACAAATAAAGAGGCATCAGATTTAGATAAAACAAAACCAGCAGAAGTAAGAAAACCTTTCAGTTTGTCAAACCAGGCACGTGGAGCTTGACGTAAGCCATATAACACTTTGGTCAGATGACATACCAAGCGTTCACCATTTTGACCAGACTGAACATACCCGGAGATTGCTGCATAAACACTTTGTCAGTAAGATCCCCATTCAAGAACGCATTATTAAAATCAACCTGACGAAGTTTCCATCCTTTAGACACAGCAACTGATAAAATGACTCTAATAGTAGCAGGCTTTACCACGGGACTAAACGTCTCCTTGAAATCACACCCAGGAGCCTCCCTTTAGCAGCTAAGCGAGCTTTATGACGAGCAATAGTCCCGTCAGGATTTTTTTTAACCTTAAATAGCCACTTACACCCGATCACCTTCCGTCCAGGGGGTAATGGAACCAAGCACCAGGTAGAATTGGTAACAAGAGCATCAAATTTAGCTTGAACAGCCTGTTTCCACTCGGTATGCGCAAGAGCCTCCTCAACTGTGCGAAGTTCAAAGTCATCCGTTTCAACATGCAAGACACGGGGTTTAAAAACACCAGCCTTAGAGCGGGTGACCATAGGATGAGTATTTCCAAGCGAAACAGAAACCTCAGGCACCAAATCACCAGGACATGAAGGACAGCCTCCGGATGACACGTCAACAGACCTAGAGACTGTTGGAGTACAGGAGGAAGAAGGTTCAACAGGAATGGAGGGACCAGACTCGTAACTTGGAGCAGAGGACTACCGAACAAGAGGCTGAACAACAGAAGACCGAACAATAGGAACATAGGTAGGAACACACCTAGGAGTAGAGTCAGTGTCCATGACGGCCGATGAAAAAGGAAAACGTTGTTCATCAAAAACCATATGCCGAGAGATGACCATTTTACCATCCGGTGTGAGACAGTGATATCCCTTATGCTGAGAACTATAACCTAAGAACGTGCATGGTTGTGACTGGAAGTCCAATTTATGGCTCAGAAACGGGCGCAAATATGGAAAACAACAACAACCAAACACTCTTAAATGATCATACGTAGGTTCTTTACCATACAACGCTTGATAAGGAGACTGGCTCTGCAGAACAGGAGTGGGGAGACGATTGATAAGATGGACAGCACTGCAGAAGGCATAACCCCAGTACATCATGGGAAGAGTGGCTTGGGCTAAGAGAGTAAGACCGGTCTCCACAATGTGCCTATGTTTACGCTCAGCAACACCGTTTTGTTCGGAGGTATGTGGATAAGACAATCGATGTAGAATACCATGGCTGGCTAATACCGATGCAAAAGCACGAAACTCACCGCCCTAGTCGCTCTGAAATTTTTTAATATGCTTCTCAAATTGAGTGAGAACCATTTTCTGAAATTGAAGAAAACACTCAAGCGCTTGAGACTTGCGCTTAATGAGATAAACCCAAGTAAATCGACTGCACATGTCAATAAAAGAAACATAATACAGGTTACCCCCACAGGCAACAGATGCGGGCCCCTACAAATCAGACACAACCAATTCAAATAGTTCTAAATATTCAGAAGTAGAGGAAACAAAAGGCAGTTTATGTGTTTTCCCTTTTTGGCAAGCTATGCAAACACTTCCTAAGCATTTCTTAGTAAAAGCAACATTACTTTTATTAAGGACATCTTTAATAACAGCATCAGACGGATGTCCAAGGCGTTTATGCCACAATTCAAAGACATTATTATTCGTAGAAATAGACAAGACTTCAGCATTATGAATAGAAGGCACTGTAGCAGGAGGAACCGATTGAGCAACGGTGAATTGATAGAGACCATCACGAACTCAGCCCCGCATCAAGACCTCGTGTGTCTGGGCATCTTTAGTAACACAATACAGGGGGTGAAATTCAAAGAAAACATTATTATCAGATGCAAACTGAGATACCGACATAAGATTATTTTGGATACTTGGCACACAGAGAACATTCGACAGATGCAACACTTTGTTCGGCGTCGGTAGAACAGTGTGACCAATAGATGAAATTCTAGTAGGGGCTCCATTCCCCATTAAAAGAGAAGAGTTACGTGAGTAAGGAGTGGAGGTATTTAAACCCGAAGCATTCTGACACACATGGTAAGTAGCCCCCGTATCAGGACACCAAGACGTACTCTCTACCGGCAACGGAACATAAGAACCAGTACCATCCCAATTGGGGTCATAAGCCGTGGCATCAGAATAATCAGAAGCATGAAGTTCTGGAAGTCTAGGAATCCTAACGAACTGAGACGAGTCATATTGATAGGAGTCAACATCAAATACACGTGCCCTCGGTTTTGTCTGCCAAAGAACTACAGGAGCAGTATTCTGTAAGGGCCCGTCAATATTAACACAATTAACATTGGCCTTAGAAGAAATTTGCCCATTATTTAGACGAGGCCGGACTGATCCACTAGGCCCATACTCCTGGCCTGTACCGTTTGGCCCATACGTCCGAGTAGGCTGACCACCAATATCACCATAGGGCTGAGCCAAAGATTGGTGTCCATAAGCCGAATGGAAGCCATCATTAGGTGGCCTAGTGCCAGGTGCCACAAACGGATTTGGCCCAAGAGGAGTAGTGGCTGCATGTGGCCCACGTGGATCCACATTGGAAGCTCCCACGTTCGGCCTGATATAAACATTGGAAGGCATCCAATTTTGACCGTAAGCCACCCAATTTTGACCAGGTCTCTGACCAGGTCTATTTTGTGACCGAAAGCCACTCCTCCAATCATCCTTGATCGCACCAAACACCGGTCCGCCTTGTTGCACCATCGGAGCTTTAGTCGACGACGTCTCATCACGGTAATACCGATAGTAACACCGCTGAGCAAGGTGACCATAGCGACTGCATATTTGACACTGGACCCGAGGGCAAAAACCTCGACCACGGCCATGAAGAGGGGGACGACCGCCACGAGAGGAGCCATCCACGTCGTGCGACTGTGATCCTTCTATGAGATTTACAGAAATCAAGACATCCTAAACAGATCGGGCCTGGCGAGCTTCACACTCAAGAAGCGTATCAACGACACGTTGAAACAGCAACAGAACCGGAGAGAGAGAGATAGAGGATACGACGACATCAAAGTCAGACGACAGACCCGCAAGCAACACCACAGTTCGTTCGGTATCTAAACACCAGACGCTGCAAGAAGAGTGCACAAGCTTTTTATTTTATCAACATACGCTCGAACAGAGAGAGTACCTTTCTTAAGTGAGTGAAGATTGTGCCGAAGTTGCAACTGCTTCGTACTCGTATCTGCGGTAAATATGCTGTTCGCCATGGTCCACACATCGCACGCTGTGCGAACATCAGTGAAAGAAGATAGAAACGACGAGCTAATCATCGAGAGGAGCCACGAGGTGAGAAGGTTATCCTGTTGTTCAAAGAGTAAGGCCGACGGATTGGCAATAAGTGTGCCATCGGTAGATCGAACGAATCGCGTCAGAGCAGTGAAAGTACCATCAAGAAATCCAAGCAAACCATAGCCACGAAGAATGAAGCGTACCTGCTGTTGCCACTGAATGAAGGTGCTCTCGTCAAGCTTCACCACCTCATGCCGAGGAAACGAGGTGACCACACGATCACTGGTGAACATAGAGCCACTTGGCTCAGCAGACGTAGAATCATCGGAGTGCGTGGTAGCCATGCCCGAGGATCACCGAGCGACTGATACCATGAAAGAATGTCTAATACAAGGTAACTATAAGAGAAATATTGACTACAGAGAAATACAATTCAATGAAAATGAGTACAAGAACTGAATTTCATCCTCTCTTTCCTATGCTAATAGACGAAGATATATATACAAACTTGGATGAGTTAACCGCAGCTAACAAACACTAACCATCCTACAACTGCAAACAGTTGGATTATAACAAACTAACAGACGCTACTATGCACTCCTTCCTCATACTCTAACAATACGAATAGACTTAGTTGGCTGGAACACTGTGCTATTGCTTGGATTGAAGATGGGTCGTTCTTGTATACTTTAAATTAGGAAAACTTCTGTCTGAAGGAATTGATGGGGTAAATATTTTTAAGCTTTTTGGACGTTAGATCTTGCTTTTTTTCAAGGACAATGAATTGTTTCAATCTTTCGAAGACTCAAATTGGGAGTAAAGGACCTTCAAAAGCATTGCGTGCCACTGGGAGAAGTTCTTTAGAGTAGACAACGATACTGAAAATGGGATCTCATTATTTAGAGGAAGTATTGAAATTATTTATAGAACAGTTGCAAAGAATTGATGAAAGTCATCAAATGGAAATAGGGATGGCAAGATAATGAATTGCTCCATCTCAGATGGTGATTATAGAAATAGAAACAACTTAATTATCAAGGAGTCTGTTTATTTTGAAGCTTTAGAAGAAGTAACTGCTACTTGGAACTTAAGGAAGCAAGTAGGGCCAGTAATGGATGATGAGGGCGAGGAGGGAGAAATTATTAGCCATTTGATGAAAATTCAATCTATTTTTGATTCAGAAGTAGATTTGCATGATATTGAGGGGAGTTGAAGAAGTAACTATGACTTGGATTGTGAGGAAGCAATTTGATTTGGCTTGGATGATTGAGCTGAAGAAGGGGAATTTACTGGGCAGATGGACGAGTCAGAAGTTGATGGAGTCCAGATTTAATGGGCATGCCATTGTTTCATGGGTCGGAGCTTGGGGCGTTCTTTGTTTATTTTGCTCAGGCCATCGAAGCTTGCTTTGATTGGAGATTTGGGTTCATTGATTTTGCGAGTGCAAACTTGTTCCTTATGTGGGTTGAAGCTAAAGAGTATGAAGTTGTTTTTGTAATGACCTGAAATTCACGGGCACCGGAAAAGTGAGTTATAGGGCCTCCGTCTTAGTGAAATAAGTTCGAAAATAATTATTAAAAATATTTATGAGCCTAGTAGTGTGTCTAATTAGGATTTAATTAGGTGAAATTAGCTTAATTTAGAATAATTAGCAAAAAGAACTAAATTGAAAAAGGGGTAAAAGTCTAATTCTAAAGTAATAGAAAATAAAAAGGATCAAAATGGCAATTAAGCCATTTACATAAATTGAGGTGGCATATTGAAATAAAATCAAAGATTTTATTTAGGTTTTATATATTAAATATTAAATATATATATTATAATGATTATTATTATAGTTTTATATTAAATTATTATGATTACTTAATTGATAATATATATTATAAATAAATTAAATAGAAGACAATTGTATGGTAATAAAATATACATGTGTAAGAATTGTATTGGTACATTTGTAATTTAAATACTAAATTACTTATAATTTAAGTAAAAAGATGAATTAGGGGTTAAATTGATAGGAATTCAAGTTAGAAATGAAATAAGGATTGAATTGCAAAGTAAGCCATAAGTTTTGTGTTTTAGGGACTAAATTGAGGAAAATTCGGAATTAAGAAAATATGTTGAAAATTTAATAGGTAAGTCAATTTAGCCCTTTTTACTTAATTTTGATGTTTTAAAAGCTTTAGAACAAAGTTTTGATGAAATTAAGTTGATATTTTGAAAGTTATTAGATTTCTAAATATTGTTCATGTTGAATAAAAAAAAGAATTAAAGAAACATAACAAAAGAAACAGAGAAGAAACGAAACAGGGGAGAAAGAAGGAGAAAAAGAAAGGAAAGAAAGGAAATAGGGGAAATAGGGATTTTAAAGCTTGGAAGTTTAATAGCCAACAAAGAACCTGAAGCATCAGCATCGAAAGGAAAGGAGAAAGTCATCGAGGACTAAAACGGGAGAATTACGGTGTGTATTACTATAATTCGAATTTTTAATTATTCTTGATTGCTGAAATTTTAATTGTTATGTATGGTAAATAAGACTTGAGGTAAGTATGTGAAATTGAAATTAGAAAAAGTAAAATAATACCCTATTAACTCGTCGGACTAGATTCGATACAAATGGCATGCCATTGGATTTGTGATATGATGAAGAGATTGTAGTTCGGTGAGAAGATGTTTCATTATTATATACTTCGGTTTATCCGAATAGGCATTTAATGCCTTATTGGTGTGTTGGGAGGATATATTATACCGTGTGTTTATGGAGGATTTACAATATTCCGGTGTGTTTGGGTTGGATATTCGGTGTGTTTGGGTTGGATATTCGGTGTGTTTGGGTGGAAATCTGTATATCTCGTCATAGTCCGAGCTTTGTTAATAGGGTAAATAATTGAAATGAAATTTTGAAAATGAGATTATTTGTTTTAGCACTATTGAAAAGTACGAGAAAGAATGTATGAACTAAATTATGAATTGAGTTAGTATGAGAAAAATAAATTATGAATTTAAGATTTATGAAGTAAAATAATTTTATATAAAAGTAGTTTAAATAATTATAAAATTATGGTTGATGTTTGTAATTTATTAATGTTAAATAGTCTTGGTTTATAGTAATACCACTGAGTATATCCATACTCAGCGTACGGTTGTTTCCGTGCACAGGTTAGTAGAAGTCAAGTGTCCCGGCTCAGCATCCAAAACAATCCCGACTCCAACACAAACTTGGTGATGTATATTTTTCTTTTGGGTAAAGGTGGCATGTACATAGGTGTTATTTAGTCACTTGAATATGTATATTACTTTGGGTAGTGAAGGATGAATGATAAAATTTAGATGGTTAAATGAAATGATAAGGAAAGTACATGATATTTTGATATATGAACATTAAGTTGTTAAATGAATGAAGTTTTTAATCAATTTGAATGATGCTATGATAGTTATTAAATTAAAATTTTATTAATAATATAAATATTAGTATATGAATGTGAAATATTGGTGTTGGTTGTTTTGGTTTGAAATTTGCAGGAGGTTTAGGTAAAAATAAGCAGAAATGCTGCCGAAATTTTTATAAAAAAAAAAAAATTTGGAATACTCGAACAAGTCCCGTTCTACTTTTAATACATGTTTGAACTTCAAGAGTTCAAGATAGGGACTTAATTATTATATTATACTATGAAAGTTATATTAATTGTAAATTATTCGTAAGTTGTCTGATACGTCCGGTAATGCCTCATAACCTCGTTCCGGTAACGGTTTGGGGTTAGGGGGTGTTACAGTTTTTACGTTTAATCGGCTGTTTTGTTGATAAGTGGTGCAGTTTGCTAGTTGGGCTAACAAGGTCTGTTGGTCGGTAAGGTTTCGATTGAGTTGTTTCAATGGAATTATCTTTTAATTTGTAGGAGTCTCTTTATTCAAGTGCTCTTTTTGGATGGAAGGGTGGTCTTACAACGTCCAAGTTGCTGCAAATTCGACGCCGAGTTTTATGCATGCTGGCACAGGTTCTTAGTCCTATGGTATTGGGGCTCTCTGTTAGGTCTTGGTGATAAGTGGAGTGGGAAAGGAAGGTTGTTTTATAGGTGTTTTGGACTGTTTTCAGGTGTTTGATTTTTTTATGCTTGGTTGGGGTTATGATTGGGTTTTTGTTGTACCTTTTATTTTTAATAATTTTTTGTTCTTACTAATATGTTAGTAATTGGTGTTTACCCTAATTTATAATATTTAATGTTATTTTAATATTTCTTTTTAAAAAAAATAAGATTTAAACTTAATGACTCATCAATGACTTGGACAAAAAAATAAATTCAAGGGACCCAATTAAATATACTTTTTCTCTAAAGTTTATTATATTCATAATAAAACCTCCAAAAGAAAAAAAGTTACAAGGAAGAAATACATACCTAAAAACACCTTATGCAAAATAGGATATATAAGATACCACTGCTATAAACTCTAGCCATAATCATAATTTTACTCTTATTTCTTCGACGGGTTGCATACTTGTATGAATTACGCAATGATGTATAAATAGTTGGTTGAATCGATTGAAACAGAAATAACTGGAGTATTAGTTTAAAGAATAATATTAATCTAATTGAACGGAAAATTAATACAAATCGATTAAATTAATTAAAATATTTTTTAATATTTTTAAAATTTTAATAATTTTTATTGAATTCATCGGTTTAACTACCAATTTCGTTCCAAAAATATTGCTTGTAAGCCATTGTGATCCACGTAAAAGAAAAGAAAAAGGTGAAGCTTTCATATTTTTTTCTAATCAAGGTGGAAAAGAAGTAAGTCATTGATTTATATAATAATATCTTTGCTATTTTTCTTTTCTTTTTGGGTGGTGGACATTAGTGGTGTCATCATCATTATTTTTTATTACTATAAAATATGTGTGAAAAGAAAAAATTAGTTATTAAAATTTCTAAAGTTTAAGTCTTAAAATAAGAGTAATTATTAAATTCAAGGTTTAATTTTGACAAAATAAAAATGAGAACAATTGTTTAGACAAAAGAAATTCATTTTGTGAAAGAAAGTCATGTACATGCATGCATAATAAAGTTTAAGGTCATGTATTGACTAAGCAAACAAACTATGAAAAAAGAGAATAAATATTACTGTGTGTGGATATATTGTATTGCAAATTTTGTGATTGTGTAATTAATTTATTGAGATATTAAGAAATAAATGAAGTGTGTGAGTGGTTTTTCTTTTTTAGTGAATTATAGTAATAAGGTAAAGTTCGAACAATCAATGCGATTAGCGCAACTCAAATCCAGGTCACACTTAAGATAATGAACACCCTGGATCATCAGGTCATCATGGGGTTCAAGTATGTAAATGTTTTGATTTAAATGAAATATATTTATAATTTTTGTCAAATATTTATTTGACATAGATTTAAATCATATTATCTTATCTGTTATCTTAAATATAAAAAGAAGTGTCACGTATAAAAGCAGATTTAAATAAACTGACTCTCACTATAAATATTTTAAATAGAGAGAATATTTTATCATGATAACTGTGATTACTTTAGATGCATCCTATACGCTTTGGATGTATGCATCTTAAATACGAAGACTATCTTACCATGATAACCCTTTTCTTCTCTTTTCCATTTTTTTAAGTATTTTATGAACGAAGGCAATCATCATAAATTCATTCACTTGGAAGCACTAGAAAACAACGATGACACCAACCAAAAACAGACAAATAAAATCAACAATACGATAACAAAAGCCAAACAACCCTTAGTACCCTTGTAAGGATACCATTAAAAAACACAACCCTCTTGCAACAACTAGAAAATCAAAACATTAATATAACAAACAACTCATCTCAATAACTTTAAAAAGAAAATTCACTGAATCTCTATGTTGGCCTAATAATGAGGGTATTCCTCCATCTAGATGTGATATGGGTTTGAGTTGTGTTAAAAGTGTTGTTCTATGAATCTGTATGTTGGCCTAATAATGAGGGTATTCACCCACCCAGATGTGATATGGGTTCGAGTTGCGTTAACTGCGTTATTCTCCTCTCATAATTCAAAAAAATTTTCCTTTTAGGAGCAATTACAATTAAAAAAGTTAAAGAAAATTACAAACGAAATAGAAAAAGAAGAAGAAGAAGGAGAGTACCTTAAAAATCTATATTAAGTCTTCTCCCTCTAATTTGCGCCAGCTCCTTTATCACTTCTTCTTCATTATCAATCACACGAAAACCCAGTTTTGCTCTTCTTCTTTTTTGCCAAGTTCCTACACTTCCAAACCCTCCTTTTATTCTTAATCCCCAGTCGAGCAATTCTTGGCTACTCAATTAAAGAATCTCACCTTTATTTGCTTTAAAATTTGTTTCCTCTAAGACCTCAACACCTCATTCTCACCGTTCCCATCCTTCCAAATAAAATAAAATAAACTCGACTGCTTTACCAAACCCACTTTTGAAACTTCGAAAGAATCGTCCATTAAAATAACCAAGAACATAGACTAACAGCTCTACTAATTGAAACCAACATATTCCAACACCTTGAAACAGGACTCATCCTCACATCATTAACATTCCAATCATTTCTTACTTCATCCTTTTTGTAATTTTATTTTTTTAGAATATTATTTAGTTCAAATTTAATATTAAAATTATTTTACTAAATAAGTTGTTCTTGAAGCACGATTGGGCACGATCTCTTAAACTCCCTAAATACGAAATAATTCTTTAAGTTGAGAGGGTCCGGGTTAATAATGATAAAAGCCGAGTCAAAATATACTTGTTTGGTTTGTTTGGAGAAGAGACAATTGATATCGAGTGAATAAGGGAATTGGGAACAGGATACAATAGCAAGGAATAAAACATAATTACATGCATGAAACAATAGAATGTGAATACAACATGAAAACCCAAAAACAACACATAATACATAAAACAATATGAAAACTAGAAACCAATATAGCACAAAATAATTTAAAACCTATGGAAAAATATACAAAGAAAAAAACACATGCTACGACTTGAAATAATTTATACGTACATGAAGCCAATAAAATATGAATGGTTACTAAATTATAATATGCAAAGGGAAAAAACCAAAATAAACAACATATAACATAATTTCCAATAAAGCCAATTAAATGGGTCTAACGACACATATATGCGGAAAAAAATGTAAATAATGTATATACAAAGATGCTATTATATGAGGGTGTTTAGAATAATCAAAATGTGCGATAAAAAAATAATAAATTGAAAAGGGAAACAAAAATATACATATATATAATAAACTTTAAAAGAAATGAATGTATTTTAAATATAAAAGATAGTATTCGCAAAGAAAATAAGATGGAGAAAATATATATGGAATAAAGCTAACTTCATCATAGATTATAGGTATAACAACAAATAAGAGTTATTTAAATGTAATTTCATAAGAAAAAAAATTTAAAATAATATTATGTAAAAGAAATTTTAAAAGTAATATAAAATTGAAAGGTTAAAGAACAAATAAAAAGCAAATTAGAATAAAGCCCAACCATTGAAATAATTCAAGGTATTTATAGAAAGATAAAAAGAAAAAAAAGGTAGATTAAAACCCTGAGATTAGCGAAATAAAACTTGATTGAAAGATAAACGGACTCGAAGGGATAATTAATAAATATAAAAAAAAGAGTATTAAGGACCAAAACATCAATGCACGCAAATGCACAGGACCAAAACGCAAATATTTTGACCCCTCAAAACGTAGTGCCCAGGTGTGGGCTAAATTGGAACGGCGAGCCAGATCCACGGTCAATTTAAAAAAACTAAAAAGGAACTAAACAGGGTGCGATTGAACGCTAGCACACAAGAGGAGGACCGATTGTGCGAATAACCCCACAAGCCCAAAACGCATGAATCTTCCCCCCTTAAGGGTCGGGTCCAGGCACGGGTCATAGCACCCCAAACGGTGCCGTTTAGACTGCAGTACAAAGCTATTTTTTGAACCAAAATTCATTTGGTCTCTGCCATTTTAGAAACAGAATGTGGCAACCCTTTTCCCCCCAATCTGCTAGGGTTCCACCTTATTTTGGTGCACCACAAATGGAGGGTCATCGGCACCCCCATGCCGTTGCCTCCAGCGCCTATCCACGGCAAACCCAGGTAGGTTTCCTTTCCTCCAATTTTACTTTTATTTTTAAAAAAATTAGTTTATAAACGAAAAAACATTAAACGAAAATCCCAGAAAAAGAAACAGAAGAAACACCTCTTTAACCTTTAATCTGACTTTTGTTGATGTTTATTGCTTGTGTATTCTCTGTTATGGGTAAAAATCAGAAAAAAAAAACACCATCCTTTTTACATTTGATTTAATTTGGCTTTATAGCCGACTCTTTTACAACTTGTTTTACATGTTTGTAGGAACACGTCTCTGATGTAGAGGTGGAGTGGCATACAACACGAAGAAGGCGCGTGACGTACGAAGGAGGGACTAATTCAGTTGCAAACGGCGGCTCTTAGGGTTTTTTTTGCAATCTGTTTGTGTTTTGGGCCATTTGGGCCGTGCTTGTAAACAGGTACTTAGGTTTGGGTCTGTTTTTATTAGGTTTTAATTTCTAGTGGTTTGGGCCGGGCAAATTTTGGGCCCTACAGTTGCCCCTCTTTGCTCATTGTCGTACAACGATAACGGAGTAAAGACTTCAAAAGGGGTCAAAATTGCCTGGACCTGTCGAGTCTTGGTGCCCTTCTTCTTCAAGTACTCTTACAACAACTTCGAGAAGATAATGTTTGTAACTTCAACCTGCTCCACTGCAGTTTCAGAGAGATAAGGCTAATGGCTAAAATCTGCTCCGTAGCCGATATACGGAGATAATATTTGCCATTTCTGATCTGCTCCATAGCTGATACATGGAGATAAGTTCTGAAACTTTTCAGTCTGCTTCCTGCAACTTCAAGAAGATAAGACTTGTATCTTCAACCTGCTCTCCTGCTATTTCAGAAAGATAAGGCTGGTGGCTAAAATCTGCTCCATAGCTGATACATGGAGATAAGACTTGCCATTTCTGATCTGCTTCATAGCCGATACATGGAGATAAGATCTGTAACTTTTCAGTCTGCTCTCCTGCTACTTCAGAGAGATAAGGCTAGTGGCTAAAATCTGCTCCATAGCCGATAAATGGAGATAAGACTTGCAATTTTTGATCTTCTCCATAGCCGATACATGGAGATAAGATCTGTAACTTTTCAGTCTGCTTCCTGTAACTTCAGGAAGATAAGACTAGTGGCTAAAATCTGCTCCATAGCCAACACATGGAAATAAGACTTGCTATTTCTGATCTGCTCCATAGCCGATACATGGAGATAAGACTTGCCATTTCTGATCTGCTTCATAATCGATACATGGAGATAAGATCTGTAACTTTTCAGTTTGCTTCCTGCAACTTCAAGAAGATAAGACTAGTGGCTTAAATCTGCTCCATAGCCGATACATAGAGATAAGACTTGCCATTTCTGATTTGCTCCATAGCCGATACATGGAAATAAGATCTGTAACTTTTCAGTCTGCTTCCTGCAACTTCAGGAAGATAAAACTTGCTATCTTCAGTCTGCTCCACTACAACTTCAGGGAGATAGGACTTGTCACTTCAACCTGCTCCACTGCAACTTCAGGGAGATAAGGTTTGTAATCTTCGATCTATTCCGCTGCAACTTCAGGGAGATAAGATCTGACTTCACCAATGTTATTATATTGTCCTTTGGGACATGTCCTGTAGACTCGGTTTCATGTATCTATGCTTATGCCAAATAATTAGGATGCTATGATCGAAATGAATCAAATGCTCCTAACTAAATGTAATGCTTATGTCAAATAATTAAGATGCTATGATCAAAATGAATTCAATGCTCCTAACTAGATGTACTATGCATGACATTGGTTAGAATGCAGAATGTCATGAGAAATGTCATTTTTCAACGTTTAAGTTGTTATTGCTCGCTGTTTGTTCTTGACGTATTTCTTCTCGTTTAGCTGACACACATCTGAAGCAATAGTCTTCACTTAAACTTTTTACTTCTCAAGTAACTCTGACCTCTAAGCTTGGTGGGCTCTGAATAATTGACATGTTTCAGGCTCTTGCACTATTTAGAAGCTTCTAGAGTAATATGCAGAACCCTTTTGATTAAAGTGTTCTTAGTCCATTAGCCAATATTTCAATAGGAAATGCTTGAAAAAGGCTATCAGAATAGATAAGATGAAACTTTATTGAGAGCGAAACTCGAGGTAAAAAATTCATCAAGATAACATATTTGGCTAAAGGACAAAAAAAGTATAAAATGAAAAAGGAAGGTGCCCCAGACGTCGCAGCGTGAGCTTCTCTATTTGGACTGTTCAAAAAAAACCTTGGGAACCAGATGTGTGTCTAGGAGGTCTGAAGTATTTCGTTGATGCCCCAAGATCTTGTTAATTCTGGCAGGAACAAGGTTGCAACATGCCTTATCTCTGATCACATTTTGAATTGCCCTTTTTCGGGTTTTCAACTCAAAACCCCTTTAGTCTCAAAGCGCCCTTTGCGAATTTTCGCCTTAGCCTCTCTTTTTTTTTTTTCAAAGCGCCCTTTATGGGTTTTCACTTTGGCCTCTTCTTTTTCAAGTAAAGTATTTCTTCACCGAATCTGAATTTATCAGGTTGGGGAAGCTTTTGCCGTCCATTTCTGCTAATATCAGTGCCCCTCCAGGAAAAGCCTTTTTCACTACATAAGGTCCCTCCCAGTTTGACATCTATTTTCCTCTGAAATCCTTTTGCATAGGGAGAATATTTTTCAATACCAAGTCTCCTTCCTGGAATACTCCTAGGTGAACTTTCTTGTTGTAAGCTTGCATCATCCGCTTCTGGTATATTTGACCATGACGGATAGCTCTCAGCCTCTTTTCTTCAATCAATTTCAGCTGATCATACCGGGATTGGACCCATTCTGCTTCATCTAGCTTCAATTCAGATAAAACTCAGAGAAAAGGAATCTCGACTTCAATAGGCAAAACTGCCTCTATCCCATAAACCAACGAGAAAGGTGTTACCCCGGTAGAAGTTCTGACTGGCGTTCGATAGGCATAGAGGGCAAACGGTAGCTTTTCATGCTAATCCTTGTAGGTCTCAGCCATTTTCCCCACAATCCTTTTTATATTTTTATTAGCTGCCTCAACTGCCCCATTCATTTTCGGGCGATACGGTGACGAGTTGTGGTGTTTAATTTTGAATTGACTGCAGACCTCCACTATCACATTGTTATTCGAATTTAACGCGTTATCAGATATGAGCCTCTCTGGCATGCCATATCGACATATGATTTCTTTTTTCAAGAACTTGCTGACCGCTGGCTTCGTGACGTTGGCTATGAAGCAGCCTCCACCCACTTGGTGAAATAATCAATAACCACAAAGATAAAACGATGTCTGTTAGAAGCTTTCGGTGAAATCGGCCAAATGACGTTCATGTCCCATATTGAGAAAGGCCATGGGGAAGTCATGACATGAAGAGGTGAAGGAGGCACATGGATCTTGTCACCATAAATTTGGCACTTATGGCATTTCTTGGCATAGTTGATGCAATATCCTTTCATTTTAGACCAGTAATACCCGAATCTCATGATTTGCCTGGCCATTGTGAACCCATTGGCATGCGTTCTGCAGACACCTTCATGAACTTCTTCCAGGATTTCCTTTTCTTCAACAGCATTAACATATCTTAGCAGCACTTGGTCTTTCCTTCTTTTATACATGATTTCAACGTCTAAGACGTAGTTACCGGCCAGCCTCCTCAATGTTCTTTTATCATTTTCGGTTGCTTGATCAGGATATATACGATTTTTTACATATCGAAGAATATCTTGATACCAAGGATGATCATCCCTCTCTTCCTCTTCGTCGATATTGCAGCAATAAGCTGGAGCATCACAAATATTCATCTAGATCGGCTTCATATCCTCTTGTTTGTTTGCTCTGAACATAGAAGCTAACGTAGCCAGGGCATCAGCCATCTAATTTTCATCATGCGGGAGATAATGGAAAGTGATATCATCAAACACCTTGATTAAGTCCAGAGCTAGCTCTCGGTAATTGATCAACTTTGAGTCTCTTGTTTCCCATTCACCTTTGAGCTAATAGATCACTAGTGCGGAATCCCTATACACCTCTAACACCCTGATTTTGCACTCTACGGCTGCACGGATGCCCATGATACATGCTTCATACTCTGCCATATTATTTGTGCAATCAAAATCCAATCTGCAAGTGAATGGATAGTGATCTTCATTTGCGGATATCAAGACTGCCCCAATCCCGTTACCAACGGCATTTGATGCTCCGTCAAAATTTAGTTTCCAGGGACGATCTTCTCGAGTGATTTCTTGAGTGGCTACTACATATAATAGATATTGGGAAAATCAAAGTTCAAGGGCTCGTAATCTTCTAAAGCTTTACTGGCTAGAAAATCCGCTATCGCACTCCCTTTTACAGCCTTCTGGCTCACGTAAATTATGTCAAATTCAGAAAGCAGAATTTGTCATCAGGCCATCCTCCCATTTAGAGCAGCTGACTCCAACATGAACTTACGGGGATCTAATTTTGAGATCAACCAAGTCGTATGGTACAACATGTACTGCCTCAATCCCCAAGTTGTCCAGACCAAAGCATAACTTTGCTTTTCAATTAGAGGATATCTAATCTCACACTCAGTGACTTTCTTACTGAGGTAGTATATCGTCCTTTCTTTCTTTCCTGTCTCATCGTGTTGACCCAGAACACATCCCATTGAGTGGTCAAATACTGTCAAATACAATATTAATGGTTTACCCGGGCTAGGCTGTATTAACATTGAGGAATTAGACAAATATTGTTTGACTCTGTCAAAGGTCTTCTGACACTCTTCATCCTATACGCCTGGATTGTGTTTCTTGAGAAGACGAAATATGGGGTCACATTTCTCAGTTAGTTGTGAAATAAACCGAGCGATGTAATTTAGTCTCCCTAGAAAACCTCGAACTTTCTTCTGAGTGCGTAGCGGGGGCAATTGCTGTATAGCCTTGACTTTGTCAGGGTCAACCTCGATTCATTTTTCACTGACAACGAAACCGAGTAATTTCCTAATCTAGCCTCAAAAGTAGACTTTGTTGGATTGAACTTTAGTTGAAACTTTTTCAACCTCAAGAACAATTTCCTCAAAACCTGTATGTGCTCTTTCTCTGTTCGGGATTTTGTGATCATATTGTCGACATAAACCTCAATCTTCTTATGCATCATGTCGTGAAATAAGGTCACCATGACTCTTTGATACGTTGCTCCTGTATTTTTTAACTCGAATGGCATCACCTTATAGCAAAATGTTCCCCACAAGGTTATAAATGTGATCTTTTCTACGTCTGCAGGGTGCATCTTTATCTGATTGTATCTAGAAAAACATCCATAAAAGAGAATAACAAGTAACCCGCCATGTTATCCACCAGCGTGTCGATATGGGGTAACGGGAAATTATCCTTTGGGCTGGCGTTGTTTAGGTCTCTGTAATCCATACATATCCGTACTTTTCTGTCCTTCTTAGGGATAAGGACGACATTGGCAACCCATTCCGAGTAATTCACCACTTACAAGAACCCAGATTCGAATTACTTTCTGACTTCTTCTCTTATTTTTACTACAACATCGGGTCTCATCCTTCGAAGCTTCTGTTGAACAGGCTTGTACTCTTCCTTTATGGGGACTCGATGTACCACAATATCAGCGCTTAACCCAGGCATATCTTGATACGACAACGCGAAGACATCTTTGAGCTCTTATAGCAGCTTAACGAGGTCTCGCCTTACTTCATCAGTTATGCAAGTTCCGATTTTCACTTCTTTTCTTTCTTCTAAAGTCACATTCTCGGTCGTCTCTCTATGGGGCAAAATTTGTTTCTCTTCCCGTTCTACCATCCTTAATAAATCCAGAGATAACCCACATTCTTCATAATCTTCAAAATCTTGAGATCCCTCTAAACACATATCTGGCTCGAAAAGAGATTCTGAGTCCGTAATAGTGTTGCTCGTAACATCGATATCTGAAGACCTATTACAATACCAAAAAAAAAAATCCAGAGAATGAATTTAAGGGTGGCTTATTTGTATGGCATGATTATGAATGTGATGAGAATATGAACAAGGATTTGCGTAGGATGAGATATGAAAAATGCATTTCTTATTGAAAATAAAAGGTGTTTGAACAATGGCCTACTTCACAAAATATTCTTATTGTTTCTAGGCTTAAAACAATAAGTGTGTTCAGAATATTACTCTGTATTAGCTCTAAGAACTACAGAATTTCCTCCGCAGTCCAGTTATTCAAGACACTTCCAAGCTCATAAGGGCGGATGCCTGATAAGCTTCTTTCCATCGCCCTCTCCTCCAATATGGCGTTGATGCTCAAATTATTCATCGAACCTTTAGTTGTCTCTTCTCCTGTCATTTGTGATTCAAGATGAATAATTCCTCCTGACACGAACGTATTGGATATATGGGGGAAGGTCATTGACTCCTACTTGACCTCTGCCCTACTCAATCATGCCCTTTGTCTCTCTCGTTTCCTCACTAGCTCTTTCTTCTTCTGTCTGGTGTCTGGCCTATACCCCAGACCAAAACGATCCCACTTGCCAACTAAACCCAGCACTTTGACCCGTCTATAAAGGTATTTTCCAAGTCCCCTTCCAGCCAATGCTCCTCTCCCTATCGTCAGTCGTAGGCTCATCTTTGTGGCTTATGATGTTTTTGACATTGGGACTCTGCCTCCCTCGGTGACAAAAGTTACATTTACGAACTCTAATGACCGGAAGGAACACTCTATTACTTCATCATCATCCTCGATGTACTGCGCATCACTAGTGACAGATGCAATAATATTTTCCTCTGTATTTATGGTTATCAGCTGACCCTCTGTCACCAGCTTCAGCTTCTGGTACAATGATGATGGTACTGCTCCCGCTGAATGAATCCAATGCCTTCTCAGTAAACAATTATAAGAAGGTCTGATGTCCATCACGAGAAAGTCTACTTCGTACGTGTTGGGTCTGATCAAAAGGGGAATCTCAATCCTACCCATTACTTTCCTCTCTTTGCCATCGAATGCTCTCACTAAGTTCTGGCATGTCTTCATATGAGAGCTATCTATGGGTAACCTGTTCAATGTGGATAGGGGCAAGACATTTAGCGCCGACCTATTATCGATCAATACCCCTAGTAGTGTATACCCTTTGCATCGGGTAGTGATGTGCAGAGCCTTGGTGGACCCCATGCCACCTGGCAGTATTTTATCATCAGTGAAAGAAATAAAGTTATCAGCACTAATATTGCTGACGAGTCGCTAATTTGTTCACCGAGATGTCTTCAGAAACATAGGCTTCATTCAACACATTCATCAACGCATTACGATGTGCCTCCAAGTTTTAGAATAAAGCTAGTATCGAGGTACGAGCTGGCTGCTTGTGCAACTGATCCACAATACTATACTCACTGTGTTTTAGAAACTTCAAAAATTTTTTAGCTTCATCTACTTTTACTGGTTCATTAACCAGTGGTTTTGTCCGCTCTTCCCCTTATTTAAACATCAAAGATTTCTTTTTTACAAGCTCGACTTCTATGTCTGGCATGCTGACTAGCCTTCTCCCTCCTGGTGATGTTATATTACAATTATAACTCCAAGGCACCCTTTTGTTATCCTTGTAACGAAAAGCCACCGGTTTTTAAATCACCACTTTTGGCGTTGTTCTTACTCCAACTTCATTATTCTCGGCCATGAAATGATCACCACTAGGTGATTGACCTCACAGATCTTCTTTATTGGCCCTTCCTCCGAGGCATACACATCTTTCTCTTTAGCGAACTCAAAGAACTCTAGCTCCTTGTTGTCCATTAGACCTTGTACCAAGGCTCTAAATTCATCGCATATTTCAATCTCATGGTCCTCCTCTCTGTGGAACTCATAATAATTCCCTGCTTCTTAGGATTTTCTCCCGAAGTCTTGCATGATTAGACCTCTCTCTACCATCTTCTTCAAAACCTCCCTCATCGGGGTCTTCACTTTCTCAACATCCAACTTAATTCTTCTTCCTGTACCTTCAATTACCGCGTTTACCCCATTAACAGTATGATTGGGTAAAGGGTTTCCCCCGCCAGCTACATCATCAAATTTTAAAACACTTACGTTGATGAGCCTTTCGACCACTCTTTTGAAAGAGGTGCAATTCTCTATCGAGTGTCCCGTGATGCCCATATGATATTCATATTGGGCACTCGCATCATACCACTTGGGGTATGGAGGCTGCAACGGTTTTAAGTAGAACGGGGATACAACGTGTACGTCGAATAAATTTTTGTATAACTCCCAGTATGTTATTAGAATAGGAGTAAACTGGGGCTTCTCCGTATTCTGCTTCATGTTGGGCTCCAGCCTTGACGAAGTTTACTGGCCCGTGACCGTCGTTCTTGGTTGATTAACTGTGATTGGTTTTACATGACTCACGCTCACATTGCTGACCTTATTTTTTCTCTTTTTCGGGGCTGACCTCCTAGTACTCTCCTCAGCCTCTATCTTTCCATTCCTTATCCCATTCTCAATTATTTCACCAAACATCACTATGTCCGTGAAACTCTTTGTCGCACTTACCAACATGTGATTGATAAAAGGTGCTTTCAAGGTGTTGATGAAAAGCATAGTCGTCTTATTTTCCAATAGTGGAGGTTGGATTTGTGTAGCAACTTCTCTCCACCTCCGAGCATATTACCTGAAACTCTCGTTTGACTTCTTCTCCATGTTCTGTAACGTGATCCTGTCAGGTGCTATGTCGGTCACTTGGCCGTATTACTTCATGAAGGCCTGTGCTAAGTCTTTCCATGATTTAATTTGGGTATGACTCAACTGATTATACCATTTGGCCACAGCCTAAGCTAAACTGTCCTAAAAATAATGAATCAATAACTGATCATTATTGACATGACCCGTCATCCTCTGACAAAATATCGTGATGTGAGCCTCAGGGCAACTAGTTTCGTTGTATTTTTTAAATTCTGGCATTTTGAACTTGGGAGGAAGTACCAAATCTGGAACCAGGCTCAACTCTTTGGCATCCATTCCGTAGTAATTATCGACGCTTTCCAACGCATTGAATTTCTCCACCAACCAATTATATTGGTCCTCCAGTTGCTTGGAAAATTTCACTCTTGCTTTTTCTGCCTCTGCTGCCTCGTCAAAGTTAGGGAGTGTAGGATTTGTATGATTTTTTTGGGTTTAGAACATGAATTCATCAAGAAATTCATCGGTGCTGAGATACCGGCCTGATTTTGAGGTTTGATGCTGATAGACACATTTTGTAGTGGGGTGTTTTCCAAGGTGAAGCTTGGAGGGTAAGCAAGGATCTCGCTATCATCATCGGTGTTGCTTGTGGGACTCTTCCCTTTTTCCAGCCTTCTAGCTTATAACTGGGTCAGCTGGCTCATCATATCCTTTTAAGATTCTAGCATTTGATCCTTCATGTTTTGTTAAATCTTGGCCAATTGTTCCTACATCTGCGCTTGCATCTGTTTCTGCGTCTCTTTCTACATCTGTTCTAACTTTTCCAGCCTTTGATCCATAGCTTTGGTTTTTTTGCGCGTGTAGTATTAATGTTCCAGGGTAACTATAATATAATTTTAGATTAATTAAGGATTTTTGAACTTTAATGCACGTGATGCGATGAAATGCGAATGTATGAAATGAATGCAAAACTAAAAGGGTGTCGATTCTGATCCAATTATATTTAGAAACTTTCTTAGAAAACAAAATCATTTACATAAAATAGACCATATATACGACTTTGCCCTAATGCTCAAAGTTTTAACTTTCTCAAAAAGGCAAGCCAGTTCACGACCCCGGTCTGACTCTAACTTATACTTCACACTTAGCACATCAGTCTGAACTGCTAAAGTCTGTAAATGATCAGCCACTGATCGAATCTGTGTCACGGCTTCGCTCATGATGTAATCTCTATCCCTGACATGGTCCTGCGATCGACGAAGTTGTTCTTTCCATTGCTCATTATTTAACTCGAGGAATTCAATTCAAAGCTCACAATTCTGTAACGCAGCCTCAAGCTCTTCTACCCTTCCTTTCAAATCCTCGACCCTGCTCATGCTTGTCCTTAGTTCAATATCAAGGTTACGACCACGACTCTGATGCAGCGCCCTTTCTAGCTCTGCTACACGAGCCGCTAATATCTACTTCTCCCCTCAGCCTTTGACCAAACTCTTTCTCAAGGCGTTTTCCCGTACTTAAGCATCATGGAACCTTTTCTCCCACTGATCAGCTCTAGCCTTTTCCTCTTGAATCTCTTGTCGCCATTGCTCCGATGTCTTCCCCAATCCAGCTGTTCTCATCGACGTGTATAACTTTTTGTAATCAGTCTTCAGATTATCCAAGTCTTCCTCGGCTTTCCTTTTTCCCTTTCTTAGTTTCTCGGCCTTGAGTTTCTAAATATCGGTATCCAACCTCAAATGCATCTTCTCTTCCTCCAATTACTCTATCTTATTCTCTAACTCTGAATTTCTCTTTCCGAAGTCTTGTTTGATGATTTCTAACTCGGATGGTATTACCTGCAGGTATTCATCTATCAATTGGACATCCTTTAAATTCGGCTTAAAGACATTATCATTGATCTTTTGGTGCAAGCACTTCTCATATTCTGGGGTCGTCAATGAACCTACAGCCAATCTCTTCATTTGGCGTGTCTGTCTCCAGGCATCAGCAATATCTCGAACCCTCCTCTTATAATAGTTCCCTCTATACGAGAACTCACTCTGAGTCAACCCATGCATTATCAGTATGAACTGTCTCGATCTGTATTGCCTTAGTACAAGCAAAGGAACATATCCAATGGCTTCCCAAATTCCGAGCAGAGGTACCCAATCAAAACTTCCACACCGATAGAGGATCTCGTCAGGAACCAACCAAGGAGCTTTCCACTCAACATCTTCTTCCTAGAGATTTCGAAAGAGCGCGATCCAATTCTCTTCTGATATATCATATCTCTTGGGCGTGGCTGTTATCTCCTTTAGTGGGGAATAATTTTCAGAGAAAGCCCGATAAGAAACCTTATCCACCTTCTAGAAATGGCTATGGAACCATACTGACAATAACTGCGTGCACCCATAAATCTACCTTTGCCTGCCTTCGGACATGCACTTAAAGATCTAAACGTCTCAGCTAGAATCGTCGACACCGGTGTGGCTCCTTTGCCAAGCCGATCAAATAAATCGACCACTGCTTCGTCTATATGCCTTAGAGCTTTTGGGAAAATTACCAAACCATATATACTTAAGGCGAAGATGTCAACTTTTTTTTTCGTATCGGGATGTATTACGATCAAATCCCTCAAACTCACCTAAGGAATACATTTATCATCACATTTTTACTGAATTCGGGCTGTAACCTACTGTTCACTCATCCCAGTGATACTCATTAATTTCTTTACAAAAGGTTGGGCATTAACAACTTTAAAACAAACTCTACTGGTTTGAACTTTGGACAACAAAGCAACGCTGTATACTCCTCCACAGTAAGGACCAAATCCACCTTCCCAAAAGTGAAACAACTATATGCGGGATTCCAAAATTGAGTTATGGCCCAGAACAAATTTTTGTCTACTTTAATATCATACAAGTAGAGTAAGTCGCCAAAATTTTGGTAAAACAGCTGCTTAGTTTCATTGCCTCAACTGGCCCATATATCCCTCAATTCCTGAAACTCATTCTGTGTCACACTGATGTAAGTGAAATCCCACAACTCCGATGTATACCCATCAGCTAGGCTATCCCCTTTCTCAAGTTACATCTTCTCTGACCATAGACGGACAGCCGCATTATCTTCTACTTTATCAAGGAATTCGCTCTCCATAGCAAGCCTTCTAACTTAGTAACTGAATAGGAATCGAACCCTCTCTAAATATGGAATGATATGCAATTATCAAAAGACAACGAGTTAGTACCAAATAATAAAATCCAAGACAAATAGAAAATAATCAAACACTTATTTGGGAAATCACTAAGGTTCAACATGGCTCTATCTAGGATGGACTCTTAGAGTTCACTATATGTGGTTCAGCTCTAAAGAAAAGGGTACCCGAACTAGCAGATTCCTCAACCCTCACCTATTATAGGCTCATACGGATCGAGTTTGGTTCAGGGGAATACATTTCCCTATGACCATGCAGAGGTGAAAACCTCACGAAGACATAGGTACAGATGTATGCCGGAAGCAGTCCATTAGCCCATGTGAAGATGAAAACCTTACTAAGGCATAGTCTTCCATTCCCACTTAAAAAGTGTGACCATAACGGTCATGCAAGATGATGCGAGGAGATATAAAATACAAAATACAAATAAAATGATGAAAACCATAAAACCCATAAAATGCAATAAAAAAATCGTATGTTAAAGACCAAACTTTTAATTTTCGACAAAAGGACAGAAAGTAATCAATTTTACGGCTTGACTCTCTTAGGTGTCCCCAGTGGAGTCGCCAAGCTGTCGAAACCATTTTTAAAAAAAAAATAGGGATCGACTTTTAAATGAGGTATGGATTCGCCACCAATCCTTTTTGTTTAGGTGTGATCGGGTCACCCTATGGTTGATCATTTTAATAAAACATTTTGGTTTACTAAAACAACGTTTTTAGTCTACGAAAAACTAGAAGACAGATTTGGGAGTCGGTTACGCGCGAGGAAGGATTAGCACCCTCGCAACGCCCAAAATTGGTACCGTATTGATCAATTAACGTCCTGATGTTGAAAACTTGAAAAGATTTTTAAACACAATTCCTTCAAAGACATTTACATAACTTGAATTGGATGTTGTGATTCTCTCGTTCAGAAGGAATAAAATATCATGTCCAGCACAATTGGATACAATATTTCAAACCCTCAATACGAGATCATTCGTAATTTCCAAAACTCATGCATTTGAAATTTCAAAAGGATATTGCATTATTTGGCCAAACGGTAAATCACAACCCAGCATGATTGGGCACGATTTAACGAATTTCCAAATACGAAATATTGCCTCCTAAGAAACATGGAGGAAATTTTCGAAGGGGACTCCGTATTTTAGTCGAACGAGAGATCAAAACCCAGCATGATTGGGCACGATCCCTCAAACTTCCAAATATGAGGTATTGCCTTGTTCTAGTTTGAGAAAACACAGATGAAATTTCAAAGAGGATATTCCATATTTTAGTCGAATGAAAAATCGGAACCCAGCACCATTGGGCACGATCTCTCGGACTTCCCAAATACGGAATATTGCCTCATTTTAATTTTTAAAACATGGAAAAAATTTCCAAGGGATATTCCGTATTTTAGTCGAGCGAAAGATTGAAACCCAGCACGATTGGACACGATCTCTCAAACTTCTAAACACGAAATATTGCCTTATTCTAGTTTGAGAAAACACGGATGAAATTTCAAAGGGGATATTCCGCATTTTAGTTGAATGAAAAATCGAAACCCAGCACGATTGGGCACGATCTCTCAAACTCCCTAAATACGAAATAATTCCTTAAGTTGAGAGGGTCCGGGTTAATAATGATAAAAGCCGAGTCAAAATATACTTGTTTGGTTTGTTTGGAGAAGAGACAGTTGATATTGAGTGAATAGGGGAATTGGGAACACGATACAATAGCAAGGAATAAAACATAATTACATGCATGAAACAATAGAATGTGAATATAACATGAAAACCCAAAAACGACACATAATACATAAAACAATATGAAAACTAGAAACCAATATAGCACAAAATAATTTAAAAACTATGGAAAAATATACAAAGAAAAAAACACATGCTAGGACTTGAAATAATTTATATGTACATGAAGCCAATAAAATATGAATGGTTACTAAATTATAATATGCAAAGGGAAAAAAGCCAAAATAAACAACATATAACATAATTTCCAATAAAGCCAATTAAATTGGTCTAACGACACATATATGCGAAAAAAAATGTCAATAATGTATATACAAAGATGCTATTATATGAGGGTGTTTAGAATAATCAAAATGTGCGATCAAAAAAATAATAAATTGAAAAGGGAAACAAAAATATACATATATATAATAAACTTTAAAAGAAAAGAATGTATTTTAAATATAAAAGATAGTATTCGCAAAGAAAATAAGATGGAGAAAATATATATGGAATAAAGCTAACTTCATCATAGATTATAGGTATAACAACAAATAAGAGTTATTTAAATGTAATTTCATAACAAAAAAAAATTTAAATAATATTATGTAAAAGAAAATTTAAAAGTAATATAAAATTGAAAGGTTAAGGAACAAATAAAAAGCAAATTAGAATAAAGCCCAACCATTAAAATAATTCAAGGTTGTCGAAACCTCCCTTTTAAAAAACAGGTTTTGAGAAACAAAAACGGGAGTCGCCACCAATCTTTTAAAGTGTGATTGGATCATTTTATAAAATGTTTTGGTCTACGAAATTACGAGAAAACAAGTTCGGGAGTCGGTTACATTCGAGGAAGGATTAGCACCCTCGTAACGCCCAAAATTGGTACCAAATTGAATAATTTTTGTCTTAATGTCAGAAATTTGAAAGAATTTAAAAATAAGATTTCCTTAAAACTGTAATAACTCAAATTAAAATAGAATCGACATTCATTCGCTTTGAATGAGTATTAATATCACATCCAGCATAATTGGACACGATATCTTTAAACTTTCGTAGCTGAAATCATCTTATGATTTGTAAAACTCGCTTAAAATGATATTTTAGATATTTAGACAAACGAGAAATTGCAACCCAGTATGTTAGGGCACTACCTCCCGAATTCCCAAATATCAAAATATTGCCTCACCTTTTAAAATCCCTTTTTGAATTAAATAAAATATATCTTTTGGTTTTAAAAGTAATGATGTGTTTTGTATAAGGAATTAAATAGATCTAATTACAATATGCATGTTTTATCATTTCAGGCAAATATAGTATAGAAAATAGTAATAATGACATAAATTATACAATATACATTATCATTTTATGCATATATCATCATAAATAACATAAATGTTCATACATTATTATTCCATGCAAAACACCATATAATGCGTGATAAATACAACAAATGTAAATTGTAAAATACATATATGATTTATGCCAATCACCATAAATAATTAATTTCATGCTAATATACAAAATAAATGATAAGTAAAATTTAACCAATATCAAAATAAGAGAAAACCAAAGATAAATAAGTAAATTAAAATGTATAAATTAAATAAAAACAAGATATTTAAAAATATGTTGAATAATATAAGAATGATAAAAGAGAACCCCTTTTTCTAAAAGATGATACATACATATGAGTTATATTATAAGGTATAATAACTATACATAAAAAATGTACTAAGTATTAATATTACATTTATTTATAAAATTTTGAAAATATATATAATTAATAAATAATAATGTATGCTTTATAATAAAATAAAGGTAATGTAAAGAAATATAGTATAATATATAGCGCATAACATAATTTACAAATGAAAATATATAATAATATAAATTATAAAAATATATAATATAATGTATATAATATAATATATAAAAAAATATTATGATATATAGTAAAATATAATATGTAATAAATATATATAAATAGAACATAATGAAATATAATATGATGAGGGATATATAAAATAATGATAATAATACAATAAGTATTTTACATATAAAAATATAGTAATATAAATAGTACATAATATAAAACATATAAAAAAACAGAATAAATATATATATAATAAAATATATAATAAAAAATTTTAAAAAATGTATAATAATAATCTAATGAATAATATATACTATTTTATATAACTAATATTTTTTAAAAAATAATATAAAATAAAAAGGATTAAAATTGAATTTAATTAAGAAATCTGGGGTTAATTTGCAAAATAATAAAAATTCTGGGCCTGATTGAAATGCGCGTTAAATTCAAAGGACTCACTAGGCAATTTAGCCATAATCCCAAAATGACACCGTTTCCCAAATACCGTTTTAAAATCACTGTGAGAACTAAATTGAAAACAAAATTAAAACATTAGAGCTAAATTAAAAATAAATAAAATGAAATTATAAATATTAAAAAGGTGGGAGAACCAATTGAGTAATTAACCCAATCTTCAAAAACAAGCGGATCCTCCCCGGGTAATCGAGTCAACACGCGGATCCTGGTCTAAAAAACGATGCCGTTTTGAAGGTTACTGTTCAAGCCAAAACGACACCGTTTACATATGGTTATATAAGCCAATTTTTAAGCCTTTGAATCATTTTGCACCGGTCCTTCAAAAAAAAAGAAAGAAAATCCTCTGAAGAGGACTAGGGGTCGGCCTTGGAGCTCTGTCGAGCTACCGTCCTCAGGCATCCACGTGCCCACGCGCCACCGCGAACGCCGCCACGCACGATGGTCGGAGGGTTAAAAAACCTTGTCCTTCCACAGGTAATTTCTTTTCTGTTAAATATTATTAGTCTTTTTTTAAAAAAAACGATTCGTATATTTGCTCAAGCAGAGAAAAAAACAAAACATGAGATTTAAATCACCTTCTAAAATGAACCCTGCTTCTTATTTCTTCTGTGAGTAATATATGTGTATATCTTTTTGTATATCTGTAAAAAAAAACTGGGCCTTGTACAATGAAATGATTCGGCTTTTATAGCCTCTATTTACAAGTTTTGTTTATCCCTATTCGATTTCTTGCCTTGTTCGCTGCTGTTTTCTTTCCTTTTTTGCAGGTACCAGCGAGGAGAGTAAACCACCGGCGTTGATTCGGCCGTATATCACGGCGTGATACGAGGCAGTAGTCACAGCGTTGATTCGGGGCCAGAATCCCAAGGTGAGACGAACGGACACGAGCCGAAGGGGCGTGACTCTTGGACTGATTGCGGCGTGAAGCTTCTGGAAACCCTAGAGCTTCTAGATTCTGTTTAGGCGTTGGGCCTGGTTAATTTCGGGCCGTTTGAATTGTGTCAAAGGTGTATGTGTTGGGCTTCGGGTATATTTGGGTTACACGGGTATTGGTTATGCGGTTTGTTTAGGCTTGGGCCCCAATACTTGGGCTTTGTAACCTGGACTGTTAAATAAATATTTATTCATCCATTTATCTGTTTGTCCTTTTAAAGCCTGGTCAAATTTGGGCTATTACAAAGGTATTTATAGAAAGATAAAAAGAAAAAAAAGGTAGATTAAAACCCTGAGATTAGCGAAATAAAACTTGATTGAAAGATAAATGGACTCGAAGGGATAATTAATAAAT
Organism: Gossypium anomalum; assembly: GCA_025698475.1. Lineage (NCBI taxonomy): Eukaryota > Viridiplantae > Streptophyta > Magnoliopsida > Malvales > Malvaceae > Gossypium > Gossypium anomalum. The sequence continues at coordinate 1,817,546 of CM046959.1, forward strand.
ATAAAAAAAAGAGTATTAAGGACCAAAACATCAATGCACGTAAATGCGCAGGACCAAAACGCAAATATTTTGACCCCTCAAAACGCAGTGCCCAAGTGTGGGCTAAATTGGAACGGCGAGCCAGATCCAGGGTCAATTTAAAAAAACTAAAAAGGAACTAAACAGGGTGCGATTGAACGCTAGCACACAAGGGGAGGACCAATTGTGTGAATAACCCCACAAGCCCAAAACGCACGGATCTTCCCCCCTTAAGTGTCGGGTCTAGGCACGGGTCATAGCACCCCAAACGGTGCCGTTTAGACTGCAGTACAAAAGCCATTTTTTGAACCAAAATTCATTTGGTCTCTGCCATTTTAGAAATAGAATGTGGCAACCCTTTTCCCCCTAAACTGCTAGGGCTTCCACCCTATTTTGGTGCACCACAAATGGAGGGTCATCGGCACACCTATGCCGTCACCTCCGGCGCCTATCCACGGCGAACCCAGGTAGGTTTCCTTTCCTCTGATTTTACTTTTATTTTTTTTAAAAAAAATAGTTTATAAACAGAAAAACATTAAACGAAAATCCCAGAAAAAGAAATAGAAGAAACACCTCTTTAACCTTTAATCTGACTTTTGTTGATGTTTATTGCTTGTGTATTCTCTGCTGTGGGTAAAAATCGAAAAAAAAATGATCCCTTTTACATTTTATTTAATTTGGCTTTATAGCTGACTCTTTTACAACTTGTTCTACATGTTTGTAAGAACACGTCTCTGATATGGAGGTGGAGTGGCATACAACACGGAGGAGGCGCGTGACGTGCAGAGGAGGGACTACTTCGGTTGCAAACGGCGGCTCCTAGGGTTTTTTTTGCAATCTGTTTATGTTTTAGGCCATTTGGGCCGTGCTTGTAAATAGGTACTTAGGTTTGGGTCTGTTTTTATTAGGTTTTAGTTTCTAGTGGTTTGGGCCAGGCAAATTTTGGGCCCTACAAATATAATTTTAAAGTGTCGCATACAGTGTTCTAATAATCGGACTAGTGGTTAAACCGATCAGACCACTGAATTTGGATCCAATTGGTTTTATTAGTTCAATGGCTAAACCAACAATAAGCAATAAATAATTAAAAATCATTAAAAAATTATTAAACCTATTCAACTATTAGTTTGTATACTATTTTTTTATCGGTTTCGAGTAGTTTTTGAATCAATTGATTTGAGCACTTTGTTTTGACCAGTATACCGATCAGTTCTTTGTCTAATTGTTTCAACCTACCAATTAACTCATGTTCCAAGAACACCGATCACATCATCAAATCTTGACAGAATACAATTTCAAGGATCAAAATGAATCTAGTTATCAAATTCAAATACCAAAATGAACAAAAAAAACATATAGATATCAAAATAAACATAATTACCCAAATCAAGGTTCAAAAATTACATTATCTCAAATTTTAATTTCAACATTCACGTAATTGGCCACTTGTCAATCTAAATGGCTTTCATATCCACATGATATTGCATCCAATACATGAAGAAAAATTATACTTTTAAATTTTGAGAGAGATTTATTTAAATAAATAAATCAATGCACTATTTGATACTTAAGTGTGGCTTTAAGGTTAATTTGATATTTAAGTTTGGCTTTAAGATTTAATTTGGTACCTAGGCCAAACGACAACATATGCTCTAATGAATGTTTGACACATGTGTTCTAGTAAAAAAATTTAGGTACTTAATTGAGATAAAGAAAAAATCAAGTACCAAATAGAATGTTTAAGTCAAACTCAGGTGCCAAATTGGGACAAAAAAAAACCTCGAGTGTTAAATAGGAAAAAAAAAATTAAGTGCTAAAGTGAATATTGAAGTCAAATTTATATACCGAATTGAGACAAAAAAATTCAAGTACCAGATTGAATGTTGGTTAACAGTCTCAGCCTTAACTTGGTCCAACCGTCCAATAAACCACATCATACCAAACCGTCCAATAGTACCGGTTGAACTGGAAATCAGCTGGCGTACCAATCTAGAGAAGAGCATTGACCGATTGACTCGAGAACTAGTATAAGCCAGATGAAGACGATTGAATCAAATTTTTAATATATTTTTTATAAATTTACAATAATTTATTTCATCGAACTGAGTGATTCAAACAACTTAATAGCCTAATCAATTTAATCACTAGTAGGATTTTGAAAACCTTCTACGTACAGTGGATCGATTGATGATTTTGTGGGTCGCACGCACGCAAATCCATTTCCAAACATCAATTTCGATTACCTATGGTCACGAACAATGGTTCGATTGTTGACTCTCTGGGTGGCACGCACGTCAATCTATTTCCAAACATCAATTCCCACACGTGTATGTTGGTTGAATATTTGAATTGAGTTGAAAATTCTAAGTAAAAATATGGTTGATTTTCTTTTATTAGCAAAAGGGTTGAATAGTTGAATGAAATTCACAAATTTAAGTTGACATTTCAACATCTAGAAGCTACTAGTAAAGATGTTTATGGTTTAGATGGGATGAATCACGTTTATATTTGTTCATAGTAATCAATTACTTTTTAAACTCTTCCATGTTAATTTTTTTAATATATATTTTTAAATTTAATAGTTTAGATGTTTTATTAAAATTGTATATATCCACAACTAGAATATTTTGTAATGTTTGCATAGTATTATATTATTATACATTTATTTTATGTGGTATTAATTACATAATATATACAAATAAACTAAAAATATATATTAGAAACGTTCGATTTGAAATTTAAAACTTATACTCAGTTCAAGTTTGACTCAAACATTAATTTTTAAGTTTGAGTCTGATTTGAGATATAATCGAGTTATCCAAGTTCGAGCTTATTTAAGCTAATTTATCTTGATTAATCTCGTTTATATTTAAGCTCAGGCTGATTCATAATTAAGATTTTTTTTTTACATAATAAAAGTAAAAATATGTTAGAAAAGTGAAGCAAATTACTTTCAAAATTCCCAAACTTTAAACAGGTACAAATATTTTGACTATCGCTAGCTAGCATTGAAAAGTTGAACAAATTGTCTGAAGCTTCTTTTCTTTTTCACCAATCAATTAGCCCTCTTCTCAGCTCATTCATCGGTGATGCATCTAAGGGTGAGTAAAATTCGATTCGATTCAAAAAATTTAATAAAAAAATTAAAATTTAAATTAAATAGTTCGAGTTATTTGAGTTAATCAAGTTATTCAGATAAACTTGAATAAAAAAATTAAATTTTTCGGTTTAACTCGAATATGAATTATACAACTCGAGTTATCCAAAAATCTGAATAAGACAAAGAAAAACTATGTTCTTTTGATAACTGTTTACCTTTTCTAAAATTAAGTTAAAAGGCAAAAGTACGTCGTTTTGATAAATGTTTACTCATTAAGTTAAAAAGCAAAACAATTATATTGTTTATGTAGTTAAATAATCTTATACTTCTTCTACTAGTTAAATAATCAGTCCATATAAACGCAATATTGAGTATAAATAATAAGATTCGTTAATTCGACTCAACTTGACTTGAAATTTTTTGACTCGATTCGATTCAATTCGAAAAATATTCAAATTAAGTACTATTTTTTAAATTCAAAATATTCAAAATATTCAAAAATATTCAACTCGACTAACTCAAAATTCTTTGACTTGATTCAATTCGACTCGATCGAAAACTCACCCTACATGCATCAAACCAATCACTGTACTATTTTTTTATTGAAAAAAATAGATAAATTGATGATTATGCGTTGAATGAAGGAGAAAAATAACCCTTTCATGTTTACCATGTGGAAGCTTATTTTGGAGTTTTATGTGTAACACTAAAAAAAGAGCATAGTAATAATTTTAGTCCTTGACTTTTATATTTTTAGTCAATTTAGCTCTACTTTTTATTTGAAGCAAATTAACTCTTAAATTTTCATTGTTGACATGACATTATTTTTACCTTATATGTTAAGATCAACAAATAATTTAAAAAGTATTTTTAATACTTTTTCATTGCTCCTAAGTATAACTGGTTATTGAAGAAAGACAGGAGACTTTGGTCGCAACAAACTACATTCGCTAGCCTGTGTGGGTGAGGTAGCATTTTCAAAAGCAGAGTAGCATGGCAATGAAATGGTAGAAACATTAGCAACAATAGGTATTAATCATAGGGTTATGTTCAAGGCGTGGTGGTGAATATTAGATTGGTGATTGGAATGCCTAGTTTTCATGTTATAATAGCTTTTATGACAATTGTATTGTTTAACTGGAACTACCGTTTTGTTGCTTTTAAACAGAATAGTTTAATTGAAGAAAAAAATTAAAGTGGAGTTGAACTCGAGTAGTGATAAGTTTGAGTTGAAGTGCAACTCAAAATTTAGAGTTTGATTCTCGTCTCAAGTTCAATTCAAACATCAATTTTTAAGTTAGTTTATCAATTTTCAACATAATCAAGCTATTCAAATTCGAGTTTGATTAAACTAGTTTATCAAGTTTCAAATTCGAGCTGGAACTTGAATTCAATTAATAAGAATAAAAGTGTAAATTAATAATATATAAATATACTAAAAATGAAAAACTCGAATAGAGTCACGAGCCAATCATATCGTGCATTAAATACTCATATTTAACTAGATAATTACTAAATTAGATTTGATATTTTTTTTCAATTCAATCACGAATAAGTTGCGATTACTTGTAACATATTTGCACCCTCCCACCTAGAGGTGTGCATGGGCCGGGCCGGGCCGGGTTCAAGCGGGGCTCAACTAAAAATTCAAGCCTGTTTGCTAGGCTCGGGCCGAAAAATGGGCATAAAATTTTGCCCCAGTCTGACCCAGATAAAAATACTAAAACCCGAGCCTGACCCGACCTGCCCATATTAATTTTTATATTATTATTTATATAATTTTAAAATATATATAATACATCAAAAATACTAAAAACATCAAAATAAATATTTTCCAACAAATTAAAAATAAATTTTAAAAAATATGTATACTTAAATAACACTAAGATAGTTACAACTTAACAAGCAAATGTATCTAAAATAATAACAAAATTAACAAATGTCTTTAAAATAATAACAAAATTAACAATAAAATAAGTTTTATACAATATCCAAACAATAACAACAAAATAGTAGCAAGATAATAGTAAAATGTTAGCAAAATAGGGAGAAAACAACAAGACAATAATATTAAAAAAAGTAAATTTTTTGTCTTTTAATAAACCGGCCCGGGCTAGAAATATATTACCCGAGACCCAGCCTATTTTTTAAACAGGTCTTATTTTTTTATCCAAACTTATTTTTTAGACCTATACTTTTACCTAAATCCTCTTACATTTCAAGTAAGCCCGACCCAGTCTACTCCCACCTACCGCCATGACGGCGGCTTAAGCCTAAACCAAAGATGAGTTCATGTATTATATACGCATATTTATTCAATTCACTCTGTCCTTTCAGGAAAAAAAAAAAAAACATGTGGAAGAAAGCTATATATTTATGTCTGTTTTTAGGAAGCAATGATTGCGAAAATTCTGTGTATTTTAATTTGGTATTTTTACAAAAAGTGGGGTTGACTAACGGTCAAAATTTTATACAGGATCAAAAGTTAATATTTATGGTATAAAAATTTTGTTGAAAAATATTTTTTAATTACAATTCAATTTTAAATAAAGAATTTTATTTACAAAATCATAGAAACTTTAAAAATATTAACAAGTGAATGTAAATTCTATTTCAATTTAACTTTATTTGATTTTTTTAATAGTATAAGGATTAAATTGTAAATTTTTTCATTTAATACTAAAAGGGGTTGAAAGCATACCAAAACTATAGTCTACCAAAACGTTTGCCATAAATCGGCTTGCAACAGAGGATTAGAGGAATAATGCTCGTCGTCTTGATTAGTTTTTTTTTTTTAACTTTTTCCGTTAAAGGCGACTGCTGGGGAAACAGAAAAGGTCAACGTCTAAATCCTAATATGGTCAATTCAACGCCATGGTGTTGGAATACTATTGGCCAATCTCATAAAGAAATGGTTTCCTTTTGACAGTGTGACACAGTTTCCATATCCGGAGCCTCCGTTAAGGGAAACCTCGTCTCTGTATAAATGCCATGGCTGATTTCAGAACATGCAGTAATATAATATAATAATACACACCAGCAGCCAGTTCCAGCATGGCCTCTCAAATCACAAAGTTATTCTCTAAGAACCTCACAGATACTGATATCAAGAAGAGGTTGGCCATTCCGACAGAAACCCTGTCTTCCTTGCCAAGTTTTAATGGAAGTCATGCCGTCACAATACATCTTAGGTACAACACAAGGGTTTGGCCAATTGTCTGTACTGTCCATAAACAAGGGTACAAGAAACCTGTTTTCTCCCATGGATGGAGAAAATTTGTTGTTCATAATGAACTTAGAATTGGTGATAGAATCACCATTTACAAAGTGCAACATCAAGGTGGTTTTTCTAATTCCCACTTTAGGGTTGAAGTGGAGAAGCAGCCAGCTGCTGCCAGCAACCAGCATGGGAATGGTGGAAGTGCAACTGAAACTGAAGCTGAAGCCACTGAAATCAACTTGTTTGGTATCGCCGAGGGAGGTGGTGCAATGGCCGCCTATGGTAGCGGCACTTGCGGTGAACATGCCGCTGGAGAAACATTTTGCAACGTTATTTGTACTAATCATCATCAAGGCCTTAGCTTGGACTTGACTTTGGCACCGCCCAGTGTGGAGGGCGTATAGTCATTGAGGAGAATGGCTGAAAACACCATTGTTTGCTCACTTAGAAACCATGCTGCAGGGTAGGGTTTGGAAACCCAAATCTGTTTCCAGTGGTGTTCTAGACCTTGGACATGCTTCTTGTAGTTGTTTTTATTGACAGTTTTTTTAGTAATCTCTATATATTTAACATAGGGTTTATGGCTGCACCCAAGCCTTGTTGGGTTTTTTCAATCTGCTTTAGTTGTGATGTTTCTCTAGGTTTGTTTTTATCTAGGGTGTTTTTACTTACATGCTAGTGTGAGTTGTATAATGTTAAATTTAGATTTTAATTAAAATTGATAGAGATAATTTAATTATCAACCTTTCAAAAAGAGTAGCATTGATGTTTTAATGAAAATATTAACTAAAACGTTAAACTGTTAAACATAGTAACCCGCATAATAATCTATGTGTAATTCATATTTTTTTAATGAATTTTTAAAATTTTCAATATTGTTGTCAGGCCATATACAACAAATAATGCCATGCTCATATCAGTATAAAATACACGTGGACTACCATATGAATTGTCTCATCAATATCGTTCAAAAATTAATGTTTTAGTTAATATAATATCTATTAAAAAAATTTTAAAATTTTTAAAAAATTAATTGTTAAATTTATCAAAAAAAAAAAGAATGGGTTAAATTGAAATAAAATATAAATATTAAAAGTTAAATTAATGCGTTTTTAATTTATTTAATACATAAATATGGTTTGATTAAAGTAGCTGCTTGATTTGAATTTCATTTGGTTTCATAAAGGTAGTGTGAAAATATTAGAAACATTGTCATTTTTCCTCTTTCTCTTAGTCAACCACCTGGTTGACTTTCATTTTTTAAGGTTAAAAGATGCATAAGTATATTTTAACCTATGTATATTCCTCGTGCGGTTTTAGAATCATGGTGTTTTCATGGGGAAAATACCTAGAAGACACCATGCAAATTCTTGGGCATGCAATCTTTTCAGTACCCAGATATTATTTGTGATAGTTTCAAGGGTTAAGCTTATCTTTAATTTCTCATGGGGTGGGTCACTAGAGAGGAAAAGAATCCATTGGGTCAGCAGCTCTGAAGTGTGCCTACCTAAGGCAATTTTTTTTGGGGGCTTGGAGTAGTGGACTTACAACTAAAAAACAGAACTATGCTGAACAACTGGATTTGGAGGTTTGGGGAGGAACAAAATAGTATATGGAGGTGGCTTGTTGCCAGTATCTATGAGTCGGATGCCTTTAATCTACTCCCATCCTTCCCGAGCTATGGGAACTCTTCCTGGATTTCGCGAGGCATTTCACGATCATTATCCCCCAACAACAGCTATGGAAATGTTCTTTTAGGCAACATGGAAGTTGTGGTGGGCAATAGGAAAAATTTGAAGTTTTGGATTGATTTGTAGGTGGCAATTTTACTCTAAGAGATAGGTTCCCTCACATCTTTGCTCTGGCAACTAAGAAAAATGGAAGATTGAGGAATTCAGAATTAGAGAAGAACATGGCTGGAGATGGCGTGTCCAGAATACGATTGAAGGGTTTCAATTCAGCTCTGCGGACTCAGATCGGTTAAAATGGAAAGGGAGAAGTGGCGGTATTTATTAGGTTAAAATCATTCTGCACTCTCTTCTACGAAAATCATCTCTCGACCACTGACTGGAAAAAAAATTGAGTGGTGCGGGGCTACTCCCCCCAAAGTTGAGGTGTTTGTGGGGCGCGTATTGAAGGGGAGAATTCCAACCAAAACAGAGTTTGCTAAAAGAGGATGCCTTAGCCCGGAATCCTGATCACCTTTTCTTCACAGGCGTCACTTCGTGGAAGGTGGCAACTTTTTGCTAGACTTTGGGGTGTTCATTTTGTATCACTCAGGCACCCTTTTATGTTTGCAATTGCTTGGCTCTCTGCTAGTCCGAAGGGTTGCAAGGATATGGTTGAAACACAATCATTGTATGTTAATTATCAGTTGCTAAATCATTCCAATGCTACACCAAACCAAAAGGGAATCATTTGAAATTAAAATCATGGCATTCCATGCATATCATTTCAATATTAGCAAATAGATAGTTAAGCCAATTAAATACATACTTTAACTACTTAGACCAAGCGACAATTCAACAACTATCGACATTTTTAATAAATATTCATCTCGTGCACATCAATTTAATTCAATAAGAAAATTAAGATGGCAATGACATCATGACTTCCAGTTCATCATATGATTCTCAAAGCAACATATAAAATTGTAAACTTGCAGCACACCTCAGGCATAAAGAAAGAGTAAAAGCATAAGAAACAGAGGTTGAAAAACTTTTAAGACATAGTTATATTAGCCAAAAAGACCTTTCTAGTCTGGCATTATAACTGGTATGCATGGTTTGGATTTGATGGCAAGTAGGGATTATCATCAAAGAGCATCAGTGATGAAAATAAGAGCTTAATATAAAAGCAAGACAGCATCGTAACTGCAAACTGCATTACATAGCACACATATTAGTATTTGGAATCTGGGATAGTAGAATTTCCATGATTCATTTTTCTCGTTAACTCCTGGTGCCTCAAACAAGTAGTTGAATGTTGTGAGTTAAAAAATAGATATTTAGAACATAATAAAAGAATAAATTAAATATATATATATAAAATAAAAATATTCTATTCACAACTTGAATATTTAGAAATATGTTCCCATTTACCGATAGTTGCTTCACTAGTCCCTTATTCCTTTTAATCATATCAAGTGCTTATCATTTAAATAAAAGTTATGTTGTAAAATTCAACCTTCGCAAAAAAATGAACACTTGGGTAGATGATTTTTGCTCCCTTAGGGACGGCTCACCTTTGCATACCACAGACTTAAAATATGCCTTGTTGCTTGCACATACAATTGGATCATCAATCATCTCCCTAAGTTGCATACATATCCTTTGCCCACCAGCCAGCCAGAAAACCATGGCAGCTCACTCAAAAATGATTTTCTCAAAGTTACTCACAGTTACTGACATCAACAAAAGGTTAGCAGTCCCGTCAGCAATCCTTGCCACCTTTCACTGGAGGCCATACCATCACATTTCAGTTTTTATACGATACAAGACCCTGGGAAATTCGCTACACAATTCGCTACACAATCCTTCCATGGCCAGACTTTGAGTTCGTGGACTCGTCAGGAATCAGGATGTTTCGTTTGTATATGTGTTCCTGCTTTTGTCTTGTTTTTGTATCTGTAGGTTCGCTTTGCTTGTTGCGGTACTGTTCTTTGCTCTCTTTTTTTTTTTTTTTTTTTTTTGTTAGTGGTTACAATGACTGGTTGGTATTTTAAGTTGACATAGAAGGGAAAAGGTTAAGCTTTAGATATTTTTTGTCATTCTCAGGCTAAAAGTCTTTAGTCCACACTCCACGGTACTTTGCTTTATCTTTAAGCTCAGCCATCATTTTCATCTCTTACTATCTCATACATAATCAGATCCAACTCCAATACCCAGTTCCTCCGCCGGTGAAGCTTCAACCTTTTCAACGAGACAGCTAAATATCTCTCTGTGCTATACATAAATGTTAATCTTTAATCCTTGAGCCCCTTTGCATTTTTTTATTAGAATTTTGATGTTTTCATGGACAAATACATAGGTAATCAAGTTTCATAGTTGCTTGCTTCAAATATATTTGGGTTTTTAGTCTCCTTTCTCCAGATCCTCAAGCACCCACCTATGTTACAAGTTATTTCAGGTTTTCCTGTTTACTTACCCCCCCCCCCATCTCTTTTATGATAAAAATCTTTTTATCTTCTTTTATTTGGCCATATTCATTATTTTGTTTCTTATTTCACTAGATCATCTACTAATTTTAATTTTCGTCAAGAACTTGTAGTCATTGATCCAAGCCTTGCTTGAAAAGAAAAAGGTGCGGCATAAGTCAAGCTAAAACATACGGCAGCATTGACTTATATATAATAAGATATATATATTTGAAAGTGATAAACCTCAAAAGTAACATATTTTAGCATACTTTTGGATGATTTATCATAAGATTTAGTGGATTTGATGTTCCTAATCCTTTAATTTCGTGTTTTATACTTAGGTGAGTATAGGAAGATGAAAAGAGCAAGAAACGGGCCAAAAAGGGACAAAATTGACTTATCTCAGTATTTCACATAGCCTAGGCACTTCCACACGTGTAAATCACACGCCTGTGTGAGACACACGGGTAGGCCACACATCCGTGTGTCATGGTCGTGTCTACATTAAACCACATCAGACCCGTACACGGCCTGAGACCATCACACAGGCGTGCCACACGGCCGTGTCCCTGTCGAGCCCAAGTCTAATTCTACTCAGAAAAGACTACTTTTGGGTTATCTTGGGCATCCCAAAGTCTATATAAACACCCTAGAAGAGGATCAAAAGGGAGATAGAGAGTAGAAGGTAGAGAATACTCAAAGGAAGCCATTGGAATCAGCTCGGAAGCAGGAATTACTTCAAGACTGAAGATCTCCATTCAACTTCTACCGAAATTTTTGGGTTTCTTTATGTGTTGTTGTTTTCCCAATTTTGAGATGTTTCCCCCCATTATTATGAACTAAACTCCCTAAATACCTAAGGGAGATGAAACCTAAGACAGATCTTATTACTCTTTGAATTATATGATAAATACTTATTCTTATTCTTAATTATGTGTTCTTAATTCTTGCTTTAATATTTCAGGATATTAATTCAAGTCTAATGTGCTTATTCAGTGGAGCAAAAGTCCCTGTTTAAGAGTATATCTAGCATAATTAAGCGGAGTTGAATGCAATCCTAAACATAGGACGACGTAAATCTACCGGATTAGAGTCAAATCTAATAAGGGAATCCATAGATCGAATTAATGCGACAATAGGGGTTTTAATTAGAAAGAGATTTCAATTAACCAACCTAGAGTCAGTTGTTTTTAGTCTCGAGAGAGATATTAACATAAATCAGGGATTTCTACGGATTAAGTCAAGTATTCGTCTAATTCAAAAGTAATAAGTGAAGTCTAGGTGGATTCTTCCTTGGGTATTGTCTTCTCCATCAGTTTTCCAAAAGTTTAGTTAATTAGATTAGTTAATTTTAGATTAAAACAATTCCTTTTTATTTTTAGGCTAAATAATAGAAAAAGAGTTAATACTAGTACTTTTAGTCCTTGTGGATACGATACTCTAAACTCGCCATAGCTATACTACCATTCGATAGGTGCTGTAACAGCCCAAATTTCAGTGATACCGGAACAGTGATTTGAAATCACTAAATCCGACATGTGAGCTTAGATATTAGTAAGTAAATGTTAAGTGTGGTTTTAGAAATAATTTTGAATTAGTGAAATTATGTAGTGTAGGAAGTTGTAGATAAAACGGAATAAAAACGAGGTATCGAGACCTCGAATTCATAAGCCGAGCCATAAATATTTTTAAAAATATTTATGAAGTGTAAATAAGTTAGTATTAAAGTTTCACAAGAAATTTTAAGGTTTCTGATAGTTAATTAGGTGAAAAGGACTAAATTGAACTAAGTGCAAAATTGTGAGATGTGATTAAATAGCTCTAGTAATAATTAAAAGAGGACTAAATAGGCAATTAGACACCTATTATTGGGCTGGACGGCATGTGTGTGCAGGAAAATTAAAAATCAAATGTGAACAAGGGGCAAAATTGGAAATAAGGTAATAATTTAATTGTAAAATATGATATATTAGGTAAAATCTAGAGTTTTCTTCATTTTTTTCATCTTCATCAGATAAAAATACCATTAGAGAGTTTTTAAGAAGCTGGTTTTTATATCCTACAGCATGTAAGTTCAACTCTTGATTATTTCTTGCAATTTTTGTATTTTTGAGACTTTTACAACTAGGTCCATATGTTTAATTCATTAGTTTTTGATAATTTTGAAAGTTTCCATGAACAAGTGCTGAAATTATATGATGATTTATTATGGAATTGAGGTTTTAATTTTATTATATGATGATTTTGTGAAGAGATTTTTATAGAAATCACTATTTAGGACCTAATCGTAAAAGTTGTGAAATTAGGGTTTTGTGATGAAACTTTGAATGTCAAAGGCTGTGAAATAGTTTATAATGTTTAAATAAAGTGTTATTTGAGAAGAATTAGTTCAATTGATGAATAAATTAAGTAGGGACTAAATTGTAAAAAAATTGAAAAGTTTGGGGTAATAGTGTAATTTCACAATTTTAAGGGCATAATTTGTGAAATAGAATAGAATTGTAATGGATGCTAATGAAGGAATGATTTTATAATTATAGATCAAGAAAACGAAGTGAATCGTGGAAAGAAGAAAATTCAAGAATAGTCCCGAATTTCTACGACTTTTTGCAAATTAGCCTGTAAGTTCATATGGCAATTTAATGTTTGATTATGAAGATATTATGATTTTTAAGTATATTATTGTAGATGAATACTATCAATTTGTAACAAGTATGGAATAATAGTTAAATAAAAGTACACATTAGTTGGAACAATGGATTTGAGTGCTTTCATTCTGTGACCATGATGAATTGACGGAAAAGATGTGATAAGTACGCCCGTCTAAGACCATAGCTGGGCTATGGCATCGGTGCAATGTGATATGTGTTCCCGTATAAGACCATAGTCGGGCTATGGCATCGGTAAGATGTGATAATGTGATTCTCAGATAAGACCATATCCGGGGATATGGCATCGGCATGTGATGTGATCCGTGTAAGACCATAGCAGACTATGGCTTCGGTGTGTGATGTGACAATGTGCAAGTCCAGTTTTCTATGGCAATGTGTTAATGAAGCACTCAATTCCATTAGTTCTCAATAAATTGTCAATGGAAATAAATGAGAAAAAAAAAAAAAGGGCCAAAGAAGTTAAATTTGTGAATAGGAATATGAAAATTATTCAAAGGAGCTTAATAATGGATTTGTGATTTACAGGGTAAAGTAGTTAAATTAAAAGATATATGATTGTGTACAATGTTCGTAAGATTTGTGTTTTTATGCCTATGAGCTTACTAAGCTTCAATAAGCTTACTTGTGTATGTTTGATATTTTTATGTAGATTGAATTAAAGTGAAGTTGGTAGATCGGATCAACACAACAAGGCACACTATCCAGATCAATTCCGGTAGCTTTTGTTTTATGTTTAAAGATTTATATGGCATGTATAGAGTTTGAATGAATTAAAGTAAAGATGTTATAAACTAGTTAACAATATTTTGTACTAAAACAGTTTTTGGTTAGTAGCAATAGTTTAACTTTGAAAATTCACCATAAATTATGAAAATATAATTAGAGGTTGAATGAAATATGAAATTAAAGCTTATTGAGTCTAGTTTCTTATAAAAGAAATTATGTAAGAAATGGAATTGTAAATCATGAGATATAATAACTTTTGTGAGATAAGGTCAGAGTGATTTCAAGCTCCCCTGTTCTGATTTGTAAAAATCATTAAAAATTGTACAAAAATAGTTAGGAGTCATACTATACATGTATAGATTCCTTATTGAATCTATTTTTAATAGAAACAAACTTCATAGTTATTTGAATTCTGTACAGGGAGAAATTTGGTTCGTAGTACACAGGGGTCAGAGTAGCTGAACCCTGAAACAGGGAGACTTTAACTAATAAACTGTACTAATTGGCCCAACCAAAAATTCTAGAAAAAATTAGTAATTAGATATATGAGTTTAGATTCAGGAAAATTTACGGATTTGGATTTCGAGTTTCGTAACTCGAGATATGATTTTTTAGTGACTGTGATGCAGTTGGACAGCTTATCTGGAAAAGGTAATATAAATTGCCCGAATTTGTTTATGTGCTCAAATAAGTTTAGTAATGCCTCATGCTCGACTCTCACGACAGTCTCGGTAAGGGGTGTTACATTTATTGGTATCGAGCTTGGTTTAGCCGATTCTCGGAATATGTATGATGTGAAAAGTGTCTAGAATTACATGCCATATAAATCTGTGATAGTGTGATGTGTATGATCCGATTTAATCCTTGCTTTTATTATAGATTATCTTCGATTTGAAAAGATGTCGATAGACCGAACAAACCGAGCAAGAAGAAGTTAACAGCAGAGTACAAACCTCTGAACAAGGAACAAGTAGTGAAGTTCCAATTTCAATGATGCGAGAACAAGAACTCAAAAATATGATTTATGGCTTCATGAATCAGTGTGGTATAATGAGAATGTACGAGAAAGAAATCAGACTCCGCAACCTCCTCCCCCTATTTCAACATCGGTAGTACCCCGGTTGCTCCTCCACCTCCTTCGATAACTGAATCTGGTAAACGTTTCTCATTTGAAAAGCTTAGAAAACATGGGGTGAAGAATTTCGGGAAGAAATGGATGATGATCCCGTGAAAGTCGAATATTGGTTACAAAGTATAATGAGGGTTTTTAAGCAAATGGCGTGCTCACCAAATGATTACTTAATATGTGCCGTGTCGTTATTGAAAGAAGAAGCTTATAACTGGTGGGAAACAATAGAAGCTATTGTACCGGCTGAGAAGATCACTTGGGAATTTTTTCAAAATGAATTTAAGAAGAAATATGTCGGTAGAAGATATCTGGATAAGAAGAAAAGAGAATTTCTCGACTTGCGACAGGAAACAAGTCAAGAGTGAATCACGAAAGAGAATTTATTTATCCGAGCAAATATGCTCGAGATATAGTACCCACTCAAGAAGAAATGTGTATCGATTTGAAGAAGGGCTTAATGATGAGATTAGAATGATGATAGGGGCCAATGAGATACGAGAATTTGTTGTTCTATCGATCGTGCTCAAAAGCTTGAAGAAGTATATAATTGAAAGATGCAACGAGATAGAAGAAGTAAAGAATCTTTCAAAAGAAGTGCATCTAAGTCATTTTACGGCTTTACTGGGTGAAGAAATCTAAAGAGGAATTCAATGAGCCACTTCAAAGACCGGAAAGATCGGAAAAGAGTAGACTAAGACAATCGATTACAAGACATCCGACAGACTGCTGCTGTTAGTGTGGGTAGTGTACAAAATACCCAACGGCCTAAGTGCCAACATTGTGGAAGAAGTCACCCTGTGAATGTAGAAGTAAGTTAGGGGCTTGTTATAAATGTGGGGCCACGATCACTTTATTCGTGATTGTCCCCAATTACAAGTAGAAGAAGTGGAAATGTAGGAGAAACAGAAAACTCCTCCTCAAAAAGGAAGACGCTGCAGTCGGAGCAAAGCAAAGGCTACAGGGGGCTACTCGTTCGGGTATGAAAGATACCGCTAGTCGATCGGTTAAGGCCCAGCTGCGTGCTTATGCCATTCGAGCAAGAGAAGAAGCAACACTCCGGATGTAATTGCTGGTACTTTCTATCTTTATGATGTTCCTGTATGCTTTAATAGACCACGGGTCTACTCATTCATATATTTGTACTGTGCTAGCATCCGAAAAGAATTTATTTGTTGAGCCTCATCGATTATGATGTACAAGTTACAAATCCGTTAGGTCAAAGTGTGGTAGTTAATTTAATATGTCATAACCGTCCACCGAAAGTTAAGGGTCGTGATTTCCCGATTTGATGTCGCTACCCTTTCGGAATTTGATATTATCTTGGGCATGGATTGGTTAATGAAACATGACGCGGTAGTGAATTGTCGAGAAAAAGCGAATTAGTTTGAAATGTCAAACAGAGATATTATTTTGGTTGAGTCTGAAATTTGGATGATACGGTTAGAATGATTTCCTCTATGTCCGCTTTCGTAAATTGTTGCGTAAAGGAAATGAGGCATATTTAGCCTATATTCTTGATACTCAAGTTCAATCAAAGTTAGAGCAACTATCTGTTGTGAATGAATTCATGGATGTATTTCTGAAGAATTACCAGTGTTTACCACCCGATAGAGAAGTTGAGTTCGTGATAGATGTGCTTCCGAACAAATACTCCCATATCGCTGGCACCGTATAGAATGGCTCCAAAGCAAATTAAGAGAGTTAAAAACGCAGTTGCAAGAGCTGTTAGACAAAGGGTTTATTAGACCGAGTATGTCGCCATGGGGTGCACCTGTCTTATTTGTGAAAAAGAAGGATGGTTCATTGAGGCTGTGCATAGATTACAGGCAGCTAAATAAGGTAACGGTTAAAAATAAATATCCTTTGCCTCGTATTGATGATTTATTTGATCAGCTTAAGGGTGCTGCAGTGTTTTCAAAAATAGATCTCAGATCTGGGTATTATCAGTTAAAGGTAAAGGAATGTGATGTGCCAAAAACAGCTTTTAGAACTCGGTATGGTCATTATGAGTTCTTAGTTATGCCATTCGGTTTGACAAATGCTCCTCCGCTTTTTATGGATTTAATGAATCAAATTTTTCATCTTACCGATAGATTTGTGGTTGTGTTTATTGACGATATCTTCGATCTATTCAAAGACAGAATCCGAGCATGCTCAAAGACTTGAGAGTTGTGCTACTGATTTTGAGGAAAAAACAGTTATATGCAAAATTTAGTAAATGTGAATTTTGGCTTCATGAAGTAGGATTCTTGGGTCACATTGTGTCGATTGATGGTATACGGGTAGATCCAAGTAAGGTGTCACGGTGATTAATTGGAAAACTCCAAAGAATGTTACTAAGTACGAAGTTTTCTTGGATTAGCTGGGTACTATCGTTGATTTGTGAAAGACTTTTCACCGATTGCTTCACCGATAACCCGATTATTACGTAAAAATGTTGAATTTGTATGGTCCGATGATTGCCAACGGTTTTGATCAATTAAAGAAAATGTTGACAGAGGCTCCAGTGTTAACTCACCTGAATCGGGTATGCCATATGTAGTGTATAGTGATGCATCTCTCAATGGTTTAGGTTGTGTAATTGATGCAATCAGAAAAGTTGTAGCATATGCTTCTCGGCGATTGAAACCACACGAGAGGAACTACCCTACACATGATCTTGAATTAGTCGCCATAGTATTTGCTTTAAAAATTTGGAGACACTACCTATATGGAGAGAAATGTTATGTGTATACAGATCATAAAAGTTTGAAATATTTAATGTCGCAGAAAAGAGCTGAACTTGAGAGACAGAGGCGATGGTTAGAGCTGTTGAAAGATTACGATCTTGTCATTGATTATCATCCGGTAAGGCAAATGTAGTGGCGGATGCACTTAGTCTGAAATCGCCATTATTTGCTCTTCTGGCGTTAAATGCTCATTTGTCCATTAATGAAGATGGTTCTGTGTTAGTTAAATTAAAGACAAAACCAGATTCTTTCAACGAATTCGGAGTTGCAAGATGAAGATCCGCCAAGTTGGTGTTAAAACGACAAATGGTTCGGGATAATTTGAATTTAGAGTACTCTATTGATAAAAGTGGTATGTTATACCATCGTAATAGAATTTGTGTCCCGAATAATTTAGAATTGAAGAAGGATATTTTATCGAGAGGCTCATAGTAGTATGTACTCGATTCATCCGGTAGTACGAAGATGTATTGTGATTTGAAGAAAATGTATTGGTGGCTCGGTATGAAACGGAAATTTGTGAATTTGTGGCCAAATGTTTAATCATCAAACAGTAAAAGTCAACATCAAGTGCCTACAGGTTTGTTACAACCCCTAATGATTCCGTAATGGAAGTGGGAACATGTGACGATGGATTTTGTATCCGGGTTGCCAAGTGACTCAAGAAGAAAGATTCGATTTGGGTGATAGTAGACAGATTAACTAAATCGGGCGCATTTTATTCTGTCGAAACAGATTTTTCGCTTGATAAGTTAGCGAATTATATGTGTCGAAATTGTGAGATTACATGGGGTGCCGACATCAATTATTTCGATCGAGATCCAAGGTTTACTTTAGATTTTAGAATAAACTACAGGAAGCTTTAGGAACTAAGTTAAAATTTAGTACGACTTTTCACCCTCGGGATCGACGGGCAATCGAGCGAGTGATTCATTTTTGGAAGATATGTTAAGGTGTTTGATACTAGAGTTCATGGCACTGGGAAAGGTACTTACCTTTAGTTGAATTTGCTTATAATAATAGTTATCAAGCTAGTATCAAATGGCACCGCTTTGAAGCTCAGATGCGGAAGAAGTGCGTAACCCCGTTGTATTGGTCGAATTAAGTGAATCGAAATTAGTCTGAGTGGATTTAATTCGAAACCAAGAGAAAGTTCGATTATTCGAGAAAGTTTGAAAGTCGCTTCCGATCGTCAAAAGTCGTATGCGATTTGAAAAGAAGGGATATAGAGTTCAATGTGGGTGATCATGTGTTCTTGAAAGTTTCTCCGTGGAAGAAAGTTTTACGGTTTGGTAGAAAAGGAAAGCTTAGTCCACGATTTATCGGACCATACGAAATCATTGAGAGGATCGGTCCCAGTAGCTTATAGATTGGCCTTGCCTCCAGAACTTGAGAAAATCCATAATGTATTTCATGTATCTATGTTGAGACGATATAGATCGGACCCTTCACATGTGATTCCTCATGCCGAGATAGAGCTACAATCGAGATATGACTTATTCTGAGGAACCCAAAAAAATATTAGCTCTGGAAGTTAAAGAACTACGGAATAAACGAGTACCATTAGTAAAAGTGTTATGGCATCGACATGGATTGGAGGAGGCAACTTGGGAAACGGAAGAATCTATGAGATCACAGTATCCGCATTTGTTTTCAGGTACGAAATTTCGAGGACGAAATTTCCTAAGAGAGAGAGAGTTGTAATGTACCCAAATTTCAGTGATACCGGAACAGTGATTTGAAATCACTAAATCCGACATGTGAGCTTAGATATTAGTAAGTAAATGTTAAGTGTGGTTTTAGAAATAATTTTGAATTAGTGAAATTATGTAGTGTAGGAAGTTGTAGATAAAACGGAATAAAAACGAGGTATCGAGACCTCGAATTCATAAACCGAGCCATAAATATTTTTTTAAAAATATTTATGGAGTGTAAATAAGTTAGTATTAAAGTTTCACAAGAAATTTTAAGGTTTTGATAGTTAATTAGGTGAAAAGGACTAAATTGAACTAAGTGCAAAATTGTGAGATGTGATTAAATAGCTCTAGTAATAATTAAAAGAGGACTAAATAGGCAATTAGACACCTATTATTGGGCTGGACGGCATGTGTGTGTAGGAAAATTAAAAATCAAATGTGAACAAGGGGCAAAATTGGAAATAAGGTAATAATTTAATTGTAAAATATGATATATTAGGTAAAATCTAGAGTTTTCTTCATTTTTCTTCATCTTCATCAGATAAAAATACCATTAGAGAGTTTTTAAGAAGCTGGTTTTTATATCCTACAGCATGTAAGTTCAACTCTTGATTATTTCTTGCAATTTTTGTATTTTTGAGACTTTTACAACTAGGTCCATATGTTTAATTCATTAGTTTTTGATAATTTTGAAAGTTTCCATGAACAAGTTCTGAAATTATATGATGATTTATTATGGAATTGAGGTTTTAATTTTATTATATGATGATTTTGTGAAGAGATTTTTATAGAAATCACTATTTAGGACCTAATCGTAAAAGTTGTGAAATTAGGGTTTTGTGATGAAACTTTGAATGTCAAAGGCTGTGAAATAGTTTATAATGTTTAAATAAAGTGTTATTTGAGAAGAATTAGTTCAATTGATGAACAAATTAAGTAGGGACTAAATTGTAAAAAAAATTGAAAAGTTTGGGGTAATAGTGTAATTTCACAATTTTAAGGGCATAATTTGTGAAATAGAATAGAATTGTAATGGATGCTAATGAAGGAATGATTTTATAATTATAGATCAAGAAAACGAAGTGAATCGTGGAAAGAAGAAAATTCAAGAATAGTCCTAATTTCTACGACTTTTGCAAATTAGCCTGTAAATTCATATGGCAATTTAATGTTTGATTATGAAGATATTATGATTTTTAAGTATATTATTGTAGATGAATACTATCAATTTGTAACAAGTATGGAATAATAGTTAAATAAAAGTACACATTAGTTGGAACAATGGATTTGAGTGCTTTCATTCTGTGACCATGATGAATTGACGGAAAAGATGTGATAAGTATGCGCCCCTAAGACCATAGCTGGGCTATGGCATCAGTGCAATGTGATATGTGTTCGTGTATAAGACCATAGTCGGGCTATGGCATCGATGAAGATGTGATAATGTGATTCCGTATAAGACCATATCTGGGATATGGCATCGGCATGTGATGTGATCCGTGTAAGACCATAGCAGGACTATGGCTTCGGTGTGTGATATGTGACAATGTGCAAGTCCATAGTTTTCTATGGCAATGTGTTAATGAAGCACTCAATTCCATTAGTTCTCAATAAATTGTCAATGGAAATAAATGAGAAAAAAAAAGGGCCCAAAGAAGTTAAATTTGTGAATAGGAATATGAAAATTATTCAAAGGAGCTTAATAATGGATTTGTGATTTACAGGGTAAAGTAGTTAAATTAAAAGATATATGATTGTGTACAATGTTCGTAAGATTTGTGTTTTTATGCCTATGAGCTTACTAAGCTTCAATAAGCTTACTTGTGTATGTTTGATATTTTTATGTAGATTGAATTAAAGTGAAGTTGGTAGATCGAATCAACGCAACAAGGCACACTATCCAGATCAATTCCGGTAGCTTTTGTTTTATGTTTAAAGATTTATATGGCATGTATAGAGTTTGAATGAATTAAAGTAAAGATGTTATAAACTAGTTAACAATATTTTGTACTAAAACAGTTTTTGGTTAGTAGCAATAGTTTAACTTTGAAAATTCACCATAAATTATGAAAATATAATTAGAGGTTGAATGAAATATGAAATTAAAGCTTATTGAGTCTAGTTTCTTATAAAAGAAATTATGTAAGAAATGGAATTGTAAATCATGAGATATAATAACTTTTGTGAGATAAGGTCAGAGTGATTTCAAGCTCCCCTGTTCTGATTTGTAAAAATCATTAAAAATTGTACAAAAATATTTAGGAGTCATACTATACATGTATGGATTCCTTATTGAATCTATTTTTAATAGAAACAAACTTCATAGTTATTTGAATTCTGTACAGGGAGAAATTTGGTTCGTAGTACACAGGGGTCAGAGTAGCTGAACCCTGAAACAGGGGAGACTTTAACTAATAAACTGTACTAATTGGCCCAACCAAAAATTCTAGAAAAAAATTAGTAATTAGATATATGAGTCTAGATTCAGGGAAAATTTACGGATTTGGATTTCGAGTTTCGTAACTCGAGATATGATTTTTTTAGTGACTGTGATGCAGTTGGACAGCTTATCTAGAAAAGGTAATATAAATTGCCTGAATTTGTTTATGTGCTCAAATAAGTTTAGTAATGCCTCATGCTCGACTCCGGCGACAGTCTCGGGTAAGGGGGTGTTACAGGTGCACTTACCTTTGTCGTGATCGTAGTCTAGTTTAGTGTTCATAAAACGATCATCACGTTTTTTGCGCCGTTGCCGAGGACAAAAATATTAGGAACGCTTAATTTTTATTACTTTAGCCATTTTTTATTTTTATTACAATTTATTCTTATTTTTATTTTTATTACTATTACTAAATTTTCTTTTATTTACTTCTGTCAGGAATCTCTAGTTTATGACTAGAAGAAACCCGTCAGGAACTTTGCTATTTGACAGTGAGATAAAAAGCACAGCTCTCAGAAGTCGAAAAAAAATAAGACGAAGTCTACAGTATATAGAGGAAGAGCAAGAGGACGATACCAATACTACCGAGGAGATGGCTGACAATCGAGATAATCCGCTACCTCTTGTACCAGTTGCAAATCCAGATCCTGCTCCTCGTACTATGTACGATTATGCCAAGCCCAATTTAACTGATCAAGGTTAAAAAAATCCGAGGCTTTGTTTCTCGGCTAAAAGCCTTAATTCTTTGAAGATTTTGGTAAGCTGATCAAGGTGTTCAGCCATGGTGAATAAAGGGGTGCCGACCATGGAGTCATGACACCCTAAAAAAAAAAATCAAAACTTTTGAAAATGGGTGTTGGCAACCTGGTTCACAACACCTTAAAAAATTATTTATTTTATATCAGTATAACATGCATTTTAAAAAATACGGATGAGAAAAAAGTATACATGGGTGTCGGTCACTGCACTGCCGGCACCAAAAAAACTTTTTTTTAATCACAGCTCCAATCATCATGTAATTTTTTGGGGATTGGGGACATAGGTGCCGGCCATGGGTGGCTATAATCTCGGGCACTATTCCTTCCAAGTTATTCTGATAAATGTTTTTGAATTTGGGATATTTTTGTAATTATTTAATTATTTTAAATCAGTTTAGTAAAATAGTCGTATTTATACTAAAATGATTTTTATGACGTTTTCTATAGAATAAATTTAATTTTATTATAATTTTGACTTGATTCTTTAATGGCTTTTTTATCTTATTAATATAAAAAATTATTATCTCAAATAGTATGCACATGAAATTATTTATTAAAATTATATGTTTGCAATAGTTACCATAAGTGGCGCTTTTCAAGTTGGCACCACCATTTTTTTTTCACAATCATCATGCCATAATAAGGTTTAAAAAATTATTTTTTATTAGTGGTGTCAACCTATACGATGACACCAGTATTTCCTGCCAAAATACGAATTTGAATCGAATTGGAGGGGTGGGGGAGACATGTTTGGCAGCACCTAGGTAGAGGGATGCTGTCAGACAGCACCAGACCGTATTTAAACAAAGCCTTCTTGAACGGTTTAGTAATTAACTAATAAAAAGAAAAGAAAAAAAGTATTTTAAAAATATGTTGAAAATCAGTGAAAACAAGTGAACATGGATAAATTTCAATTTCAACATATTTTTTTAAATATTTTTCACAAATTAATTTGAAAATGTAACGTGTTTTTTCGAAATACGCAACATATAAGCTAGAATAACACCATTTTAGGCAAAAGTTGACTAGGCTTGAGGGTAATTTCAACATATTTAATTTTTTTTCCTTTCTTGTTACCAGTTAACTGTTATACTGTTCAAGAATGATTTGTTTAAATAGGATTTGGTGCCGCCTAACAGTATCCCTGAGTGCCACCACTCAACCAGTGTCGATATTAAGTCAACTCTCAACTCAAACATATGGATTAATGCCGCTGATTCAAATCCTGTGACATATAGGTGGGACATAATCCATTCATCTAGCCGGTAGCTTGAACCATGGCCACGCGATCTCAACATGTGGTACGCATCCTAATCATATTAAATTGCAACATTAGTTAAGATCTGACAATTAATTAAAAATTACGTGCAACTATTATGAAAATTATGTGCAATGTTAGAACTTTTTTTTACTGGTAAATGGATCGTCTTTGCTGTGTGACCGTCTGCTGTAATTAAAGAACCTATTTCGATATCTGCACAAACAATTAAAATTTTAATCATTAACTTAACAAATAGACAATATAAAAATAACAACAATTATTTTTTTTCGAAGCCCATTTTCGTAATCAATAAAAATCTAATTACTCAAACAAACATATAGTGTTCACTTTTATATCTTAAAATATACAAATTATTATTAAAAAAAACATACACTAGTCAGACCAATCTCAGGGTGGGTTTGAATGGGCGGTGTATTTACTTACGATTAGTATAAAAATAGTGATGGCTGTAAAATTAGATATTATAACGATACTGTAGCGTGAGAAAAAAAGTAAGCTAAATATATCCCGCTGTCCATCCAAACCCACCCTTATTACTTTCAACACAAATCTATCTTAATACACAATTCTAATAATTTTACTTAAATAAACATACATACGCTACAAAATTCGCATACACAATTCTAATTTTTCAAAAAAAAAAAAAAATTACAAATATCTAAACTAACACAATTCTAATTATTTTCAAAGTTAACATATTATTACAAAAAAAAAAAAAAAAAACTTTGACACAATTTTAAAAAATATAAAATACATACTTGTTATTTGGGGACTTTCGGCCGTCGGGAGGGAGCATATAAGTGCTTGTAATATAAAAAAAAAAAATCAAAGATGCAAAATAACTAGTACTAACCTTAATACCAAATAAACTTTTAACACAAATAAACTACTATTAAAATATAATTAATTATACTACTAAAAAAAAATACAACATACCCTTTCTTCTTGATTTTCGTAGGGGGTCTTTAGCTCGGTTGTTGGCCTTTTATAGCAATAAAAATAATATAATATTAATATTAATATTCTAAACAATAGTTTAAAAAAATTTGAATTTTGGGTATTAGAATTTGGACCCATGACCGATGGGTCACATGCCGCTTGTCGGCTTGTCATTGATGTGACCTGTCAGTTACGGGTCTGGGTTTCAATACCTAATTATTTAATTTTTTTTAGTATAATAAAAAAAAATATGTTAAAATATTTGGTTGTCGCCTGACGCGTCGGCAGCACCATTAATTTTTTTATGGTCTAATTGTATAAATATCGTGTATTTTTGAGGTATTTGATACCGCTGTCGGCCGATTGCTCTGGCAACACCATAAATTTTTTTAAAATCCAATGATTGCTTCAATCATTGGTGGTAGGGGAGGGGGTGCCACAGATTGCTCAGGCGGCACCATGGGTGCACTAGTCATTTTGCCTATATTGGTAAATAATGGGAGCCTTATCCTATTTCAATAAATATTTATTTATTTTTATATTATTTTGGTAAAAGACACGAAATTTTTTCTTCGCTAAAAGTCTACAAATCCAAATAGGGATGTAAACAAACAAAATTAAGCCCGAATATTGTCAAATTTGAGCTCAAGCTCGATACCCAACTGAAGTTGAATTGAATATCTAATTTTAAATTCAAGCTTGGCTCAAAATATAATCGAACTACTTGAGCAATTAAGTTCATTTAACAATTTTAACCTCAAGTTCAAACTGGACTTAGTAATTAAACTTAAACTTTATAATATATAAAGCTAATAACATAATGTAATAATATAAAAATATGGAAAAAAAAAAAAAAAACTAAATAAGACTCACAAACCATTTAAATCATATATAAATAAATTTAGCTTAATCGATAGCTACAACTTGGTTCGTTAATTACTGAATCAAAATTAAACTTTTTTTATTAAACTTTTTTTCGAATAACTCATGAGGCATATCTGTGTTCCCTGCTTAGGTTTCCACATTGCCGAATGTTTTAAACGTTCGCTCGTTTTAACCATTGTTGAATTGAATTTAGAAAAGAAAAAAAAAACAATATACTTAGGACTGGCAATGGCATCCAAAGAGAGAAGAGTATGGAAACCATGAACTATACAGCAGGATTTTCACTATTCATACAAGCCTAACAACAACAAATGCTATATTTGGTAACTATTTTGTTAAATCTTAAAATATTGCATTGGAATCATAAAAGTTGAACCGCGGCAATGGCCGGAATTTTCTCTCGCAATTTTTGTGTTACAGCCACTCGAACAGTCATGACCCCCGCTGCAGGACCTGTGATTCTAACTTTCACGATCGGCTCCTCAATGGCAACTAATTCAAGAGATCCACCCGCTGCACCAACCAGATAGGGCCTAATCTCTTCAAGTACCTACATAATATAAAAAGTTCATAATAAGTTGACATTTATGCCTAATTTCATTATGCATATGTAAGTAAGAGCACCATAGAAACCCCTAAAATAGGAGTTGGATTCAATTTGCCCTTTATACTAAACAATGTGTAAAAATGTACACATTAGTCCCTGTACATTAGATGTACATTATATCAACGAGTAAATTGGTCCTTCTGTTAAAAATTTCATTCATTTCTAGTGTTAAAAACTGATTATTGTATGTTAACATGAAGTACAAGTGGCATGTTATGTGACACTGTTTGATTTTTCCATTAGCCACGTCAGTTTTTAACCATACAAATGAATAAAAATTTTAAGAGAAAAGACCAAATTGCCTTTTGATCTAATATATGGGAACTAATTTGCCCATTTTTTAATTTGACTCCTAATACAGGGGCCTACATGGCACTTTTACCGCATCTGCAATGTTTGTGAGAGAGAACAAATTGCCCATAAATAGAAGCCAAAAAAGGTCAATCAACCATCAAAACAATGTCATAACTTTGACCAAGGATTTAAGCCAATCTTAAGAAACAATAAGTCGAGAATAGTAAACAAAAAAGGGGAAAAAGTCACATATGTATTATTATGTCCGCATGATATTTCTATCTCGTTCAATTTCCATATCGTTCTTGCATATCTCCCATCACATCAAAGTAAAGGTGCCAACGCATGCGCCGTGCACCTTAGCATTATACAACAAAAAGTGCCTCAAACTTGTTCAAGCAAGGCCCACTTGATCAGGCACACGCCTGGTGTTTCACTTTTTTAGACTGATAAACCTTTACTAATAAGGAAGGGATAAAATTGAACTCTATACTTTCCTATATTTGAGCATACAACAACAAACCTTGACCATAAGGAAATCATGCATATTGACAAATAAAAAAAGCAGGTTTTGTAGATAAACTAGACCACACTTTATGTATATACATGTATACATAGAAAGAGAGATATGTACACAAGCAAAAACTAACACATTTGAATCTTGCACTTTATTTCACTAAGGCTAGCTCTCTTTTGTGCCTTGCTCGTGAGGCAATACAAGGGTTCTAGCGCCTAGAGAGCAGAGGCAATACAAGGGTTCTAGCACCTAGAGAGCACCTTGCGCCTATATAATGATTAGATTTGAAATGGTAAAATAATATGCTATGGAGAAAAGGAGAACAGTTACGAGCTAATAAACCAATGAAGTAATTACCTTCTCAATGTTCTCTTCATTCATCTCAAGGCCAGTTTCTTCATCAGTCACTGGTTCTACAGCCACAATTTCAGGTATCTTTTCCATTAGACGTCTCTCGATACCCATCTTCATAGTCATAACAGAACTCGGACATGAGCCGCATGCCCCTTGTAGCTTCAACCGCACAACATTACCATCAATCTCGTGTAATGCTACATTTCCCCCATCTGCAATGAGGTATGGTCGAACTTCATCCAAGACGCTCTCAATGTTCTCTGCCGTCAGCGGCAACTCCAGGGCTGAATTTGGAGTGGCCACAGCCTTTACAACTGCAATAAGTTGAAACAAAGCAAACTTTTAAAGATTCAAAACACTTGACAAAGGATTAATTCCACCAGATGTCCTCAAACTGAAACTATAGCCCAAACTTTAAATTGGTCCTCAAAATTCAAAACGATATAATCGAATCCTTAGGTTTTCAGCATCATATCAATCGAACCCTTCCATCAATCTTGCTAATAGATGTTGGTCCAACTGCAAGCACGCATGAAAATCTTGGATCCAACCTATTAAAAAAATAGTCTCTCCATATTTTCAGACATTATTTTTCTTTTTAACATGTCATGTCCAAACTATTCATACAATACAATAGATACAAACATGTTTACAATTTCATCCACATGTTCTAATGATACTCCAAGTCATAACCGAACTATCATTTAACATCTAAACTGACTGTAAGTACCTGGTTAACATGAAAGAATGAGGGACCAATTTAAAATTTAAACGATAGTTTGGTGACGTTTAACACAATTAACCCTACCTCAAAATTAACCTAAAATTGTAACAAAACAAATCTAAAAAGAAAAAGGAACTTACTCAGCCTGCGCGTAAGAGCAGGTGATCGAACCCGAAGACAACGCCATGAGCAACGCCGCGACGGGTTACGCCCTTTCGCGACCGAGACGCGGGCTCCAAATAAGCTTGATGATGGCTGGGAAA
The DNA here is from genome assembly GCA_025698475.1 of Gossypium anomalum. Lineage (NCBI taxonomy): Eukaryota > Viridiplantae > Streptophyta > Magnoliopsida > Malvales > Malvaceae > Gossypium > Gossypium anomalum. The sequence continues at coordinate 1,846,038 of CM046959.1, forward strand.
ATTCGAAAATCATCATCAGAACCTTGAAAAACCGAATTGAAATATCCAGAAACATAAAAAAATCAGAGAGAAAAGAAAAACGAACCTTGGAAGGATTAGGACGAGAAGAGAAGCGTTCTAGGGTTTGATAATGGGTGCCGCAACAATATGTTGGGGTAATAACAACGGATTGCATCTCCAAATCAATTGATTTGGACGAATTAGAGATTAAAAAAAAGGCTATTTCTTTATGAACTTTAATCAAGTTCTTTCCTTTTCTTTTCTTTTTTTTTTTCTCTCTGGTAGATTTGAAGGTGTGTGCGTGTGCTAGGTGAATGTGTTTGGCTTTTAATCGAAATTTGTGAGGTGGGGATATTTCATATTTGTTTTAAAGCTTTATTTATATTTTCAGCTTCTAGCTATCAGTTTAATTTTACCCTCTTTTTTTTTCTTTTTAATTTTAAATAATATATTCATGCAGGCAAATTTAAACACGACAAGCAAGAAAAAGAAAATAATAAAAAAATATGACTTTTAATTAATTATTTTATTATTATTGGTTTAGCAATTCAACCGATGGAATTGATTAAATCGGGAATTGGTATTTAATTAATTCAACTATTAATTTAGTTATTAAAGTATTAGATGTAATACTTTAAATTATACATGTTAATTTTATATAAAAATTTTAATTTTCGAGCTACTTATTTGTATTCATTTGAGTTTAAGTTCATTTCAATTTTAAATTCAAATTAATTTGTATTCATATCTATTCGACTTTAAAATGAAAAAAGAGTTTAAATTATTAATTTTTTAGGTAAATTGCATAAAATTCAAATCGCTGTTATATTATTTTTTGTTCGAATCACCTACGTTAATAAAAAAATTTCATTCTTTTCTTTTTTCATATTTTCAATATTGATTGTCAAATTATTTCAATTTAAAATATATTTTTCTACTCAGAAAATAGATAATAATCCATGAATTTGGTGGTAGAGAAATAAAGAGGAGGCTGTCTGTACAGTTGAAGTATAGGTACCTCTCAAGTCTCAAACCTTTTCCCAAGCTTTCATCAAATGGATTTTAGTTGAATCTCTCTGGATTTAAATCAACAAGTTCCATAATTGAAAACAGAAATCAAGTTTTAACGAAGAAGGAACATCCCCGAATTCCAAAATGAAGAGACCTAAATCCATTTCTTCCTTCCACTTGCTTCTTCTCCTATCTGTATTAATAACCCATCTCTGTTTCTCTCTTGTTTTCGCCGATTCCCACTTCGAAGGGTTCGATTCTGAAGACGACGACACTGTTGAAGAAGAACCCTTTGATCCCCACCCTGTTAAATCACCTCCTTTAACTCAGTCCGAGTCACAGCCTTCTCTAGATCCTGATCTGAACACTGTTCCTACTTCGGATCCTTCGTCTCAATCGGATCTTCAAAAGCCATCGACCACCACATTTGAGTATTGGGATGAGGATGAATTTGAAGGTTTACCCATCGAGCAACCACAACCGGAGCCTTCGAAAACGATGGAAAACGCTTCTCCAAATTACCCAGATCCTAAAACAGCTTCACGACCTGGGAATATTTCGGGTTCTAACAAGTCCTTTACGGTGGAGATTATTTGTGGGGTTTTCTTGATTGCTTTTATGATCAATTATTTCATCGGTAAACGTGAAAACGAAAACATTGCGTTGGCATGGGCAGCGAAATTCGCTACCAAAGGTTCAATCTTTGAGAAAAATTTCAGTCTTTTGGGTATCGGAGAAGGTGAGGACACGCCGTTGTTGTTAAAAGAAGGGCAAAACGTGTTCAAATTCTACGCCAGTGGACGAAGGTATTGTCAGGGATTGTTGGCGACGATGGAGTTGAAAAGCAGGCATGATTTGATATCGAGATTGTTTAACTTAGTGGTTCCTTGTAAAGACGAGATTACTTTTGAGGTTTATATGAATGAAGAAGCCATGGATCAAGTGGTTTTTGCATTAGCAAAGAAGAAAGCTGCTAAAGGGATGCAAAAAGAAGTTAGAGATCTACAGAGATTTGCTGGGTTGGTGGCTAATCCTAGTGGAAGGAAATGGGTGGTGGATGAACTATCTGTTATCTCTGAATCTAAGGAAGTTGCTGGGGATTTGATTACAGAGACCGTGCTCGAACAGGTCGGTTTTCGAGTTATTGATTTATGTTATGAACTGGATATTGATTTGATTTAATGGAATGCTTTATTTGCTTTCAATGTGTTTAGGATTGTTGTAGGTGCTAGCGTGTGCATTAAATCGTTGAATATCTAGATTTCAATTTGGTTGTTCTTAGGATCATGAATCTATTATGTTTACATTTGAATTTATGATTGTTGTTGTCTTTCCGGTAATGGATTGGGTTTAGGCGGATGTACTGGGATTCGAGGTTCCTGTAAGTTAGCTAGGCATGTCGGAGTGGTGTAGTCAAAATAAGGAAGCGAGACAACTCAGGCAAATAGTGAAGCTGAGAGTGTAAAAAGTAGGAAAGAAGGTCATATCTGGGTGTTTATACTTGGTTTATTGGTCGCTTGGACATTGGTCGTCCATTTGGCCCTATTGACATGCTCGTCTGTCTGGTGACCAGCGTGTTGGTCTTGCAACATTGGTCGCTTAGTATCCTTTTTGACTAACCAGCTGATTCTAGGTAGTTACTTGTTGTCCCAAGTGGCTGGCTCTTTGGTCAACAACTGCTCGAGCTAAGTGCTTGGAGTTTTATGAGCTTGAGTTTTGTTTGGTTTCTGACCTTCTTTGGCATTGGGTTGCTTTGCTTATATGCCAGTATAAGATTATGTTTTCTTAGGATTCATTCATCCATTATGTTCACATTCAAGTTTTCTGAAGATGATATTATTACAACGGTATCTCGTTCATTTTGTGGTTTTCTTGTATGGGTTCCCTTGTTCATACTATATTCTTATATAAGATCCATTGCATTTAAACTTTTTATTGTTCCAAATTTGCCTGGCAGCTCTGTGGATTGCTTTAACATGGGTGAAATCGATTTTGATTCATATATTGTAGGTTTTTGGTGACAAATCTTTTGAGAAATATGGAAAAGATTTCATTTGGATGCATTTTTCGGATCAACATCCCGACAAGCACAAGAAAATGCTTTTGTTTAAGTTTGCCCTTCCTGATGCCAACCACATGGCTGACATGACTCGCTTGGTGGCTCTTGTACCATACTACATCGATTTAATTGGGCGTTACAAGCTCAGCTCTCAGGTGTTTCATCTTGAAATTACTTTATGCATCGAATACTCGATACATCCATTTGGTAACATTCTTACTTCTTTTTTTTGCCTATCGTAGGCTCGATCCAAAACCGAAGCAGCAAGAGTGAAGGCAGCACAAGAGGCATACAGAGAACTTCAAAATGCTAGGCTAGAAGCTTTACAGAAAAAGAAAGCTGAGAGGAAAAAGATGTTAGAGGAGGCTGAAGCAAAGCTCAGCGCGGAAGCAATTCGCAAGAAAGAAGCAAAAGATCGTGCAAGGCAGATGAAGAAGGCAATGCCGAAAATGAAGATGACCCGTGCTTAGATGTTTTTCGATCATTAATACACACTCTTGACGCCATTAACCGTAGTAGTTCAGGGTTGTTCTTAGCATCCACAGGCATCCACAGGTAAATTGGTATCTTTCCTGAGAATTTATATTAGTTTTCAGTTACCTATAAACACAGCTTTTTGTGGGTTTTGAATGTACCACAAGACAATGCATTGCTTGAGAAACTTGATAAATTTTTCTTCAATGGATAGACATTTCAGAGAATTGTTTAGAAAGACCCCTAAGTAATAAATATGATTATGTTCTGATTATTTCCTTAAAGATCAGAGCCAGCAACCATATTGAATGTACTTGCCTAGTTAATGTTTTTAATGCTTTAACTTATTACAATAATCTTAGTACCCTTTGGATGGGCAGTAACTATGTTATGGTGGAATCTTTTACCTCACAGTTACAGTAACTAATTTCATCATCACTGTAATTTTTAACTTTACTGAAAGTAAACGTACTGTAAATCCAAAGGCAGTATCAAAGATTTTGTTCTCCTCTTGTCATGACTTTTTCTTTAAATCTTGGCATAGTAAAGAAAATGCATTATGATGAGCAATTCAATATTTCAATGTGCATATGTATATATATTATATTTGCCAATTCGATTTTCTTTTAACTTTATTTTTACAAATTAAAAAAATTGTAGTGAATTGAATTGAATTTTGTTAAATTTATAATTAATTTTAACTTTTATGATGTAAAAATAAATATTTTTTTATTTAAATAGTGAAAATAACTTCAAAATATTATCTAACAAATTTAATTTTCTAAAAATACTATATAAGTGATATTGATTATTTTATTTATTTGAAAAAAAATTGTTTTTAGAAATATTATGAATAAAATTTACAATTTTATCAAATAATATCCAAAAGCAATAAAAAGAATAAAATCTACAAACGAAAACCCAAAATTAATATGAAAAACAAAATCAAATATATTTATCATGAAGTATTTGTAAAAAATTTAAAAATCTAATCAAACAGAACGCTAGAAGAATAGAAATGAAATATGTTTTTTTAATCGAAAATGGAATTAAATTAATAAAATAAAAACTAGAGTACAACTGGATACATAGTAAGATTCAAACTATTAGGGGGAGTACCATAAATATTAAGGAAATTTGGAAATTTTAAAACATCCAAGAAAGAAGGGAGTTGAAAATTACTCCTTAATTGATCTTACTCATCCACATATTTATTTCGTGAAACATTTATTTCAAGACATGTTTCAAAGAATTATGAGTCATGGAACATCCTACCCTCTTCAATAAGATTAAAAATATTATCATTGGACAAAAGCTGAATAATAGTGCATCAACTTCAAAATCAAAGTTAACAAAGTTATAAGATCTTTGGCAAGCTGATTGTTCAGCCTAAACGTTAGTGGCATTAGGAATGTGCTGGAACAGTCCAATGATCCAATTCTCGTAATGATCACGTATGATGGCTCCCACTCTTGCCTTGGATTTCCCAAGGGATACCCATCGATATTAAATATTAAATTTAGTTGAAAAGGAGAGAGAGATACTTAGCTTATCTCCATAGATAGTGGAAAAGTTCCAACTTTAAGAAACACGACAACTTTAAAAAACAACTATTAGAAGCATGTTCAAATTAAAAGGTGTAAGGTCCATCAAAAGTTCAAACAACCCATCCGGCCAAGACCCTCACTTAGCTATCCTACCATGGCTTTCGAGTGAGCAAATAACGGTGTTTCCTCATCTATACTCCCTCCATATTGGGCGGTGCCAAAGTCAAGTCCAAGCTGAGCCTTTGATCAGTAATAATGTTGTAACAACATGCTTCTCCACTATAGGCCATTACATTTGCACCACCCTCGGTGATGCCAAATAAGTTGATTTCTCTTTCTCCTTTGGCCATATAGGGCGAAAGGAGTGGTGGTTCACCCATGTCGATATCTTTGGTATCGCCCAAGCACTTCATTTCATCAGTCGTATTAGTACCAAATATCCTGACGGGTGGTTTGGCAATAACATGACCAACGAAGGTGTCATTTGCAACATTAGGAAGCTCCATGATAGGGATAACTCCCTCCTGTTTGATCGGTGCATCAGACGCCCTATGTAGTTGAAGATCCCCGTATTGGTTACTGTCAGCTGGCTTCTCCACTTCAACCCTATAGAGGCAAGAACCATCTTCATATTGCACTTTGAACATGGTGATTCTATCACCAACATTGAAGCTATTACAAATAACAAAGTTTCTCCATAGTCCACCGGAGAAAACAGGTTTCTTGTACCCTTGTTTGCGAACAGTGCAAACAATTGGCCAGATCCTTGTGCCATACATAAGTTGAATTCGGACTGCATGGCTTCCATTGAAACCTGGCAAAGAAGGCAGGATCTTTACCGGGATAGCCAACCTTTTTTTGATGTCGGTTTCAGTGAGTAACTTTGAGAACATCTTTGTGGCCACCATGGTTGCTGGTTGGTGGGTGAAGATTGCCTGCAAAGCGGATGATCCAATTGTATGTGCAATGGAAAATATACTTTGATATCAGCTGATATACACCCCCCCAAAAAAAAAAAAAAAAAACGCATGTTCTTCTCTAGGTGTGGCTTTTAGCTTTTGGAGCTTCCTCCGGAGAGATTTAGAATAAAATTTGGATGAGGCGGTTTGGACATGTTTTACTAGGAGAATAAGATTGAGAATAAGTCTACTCGTCTTGGATAGCAACCATCAATCTTCCCGTCAAAGCATTCCTATTAGATGCAACATATAGCTGTCAATGCGAGATTTTGAATCATTTATTATGATTCAAGTTTGCACACAATGCTAAAAATAAAAATTAAACCATTAGTAATTAAATTATAGATAAATTTTTGTTTTTAATTAAAATAAACTATAATTTGGTGACTGAATTATTCGAAAGTTTTCATTTAAGTCAGTGATGGTTAAAATCAATACTATCTTACTTTTTATGTTCGCATTGCTTTCACCAATAGAAAGCTTTCTTTTCTCTTCTGTTTTACAATTTAATTTTTTTTCATGAAAAAACTTTGGACGTTAGAGATCTTCAAATCAAAATTCAAAACTTTTTTCTCCATTCTCCGACTCTGATTGTTAGATCGACTTGGATCTAAGATATATTCTTCTACTTGTTGATGGATATTGATCCACTGTACCGGTAATCGAATAGTCGTTTTGAGCTCACTGGTGGAACTAAGGTATTGAGCAATTTAATACATAATCGAATAGTCATTTGGATATTGATCTAAGGTATGTTCTTCCCTTGACAAAACACATAAAAATATTTAGGTAAAAATATATCTTTGGTTGTTTTCAATTTTCATATTGAGCAATTTAATCCCTATTTTCGAAAGTAAGCAATTAAGGATAATTAATTGTAACGTTAATATTTTTTATTAGTTGTACGTAATTTTAATTAATATAATAAATTTAACTCTGATATATTTTATATAATTAATGTTGATAAAATATATAAATATTGTAAAGTAATTTTATTAAACGAAGATGGAACTCAAAGATATATAAGAAGCTATATTATTATGCCCAATAAAAATGATCTACAATTGACATCATTGTGGGCCTTAATTTACGGTTGTGAATGTGAGTTTTGTGAAAAATATTTGTAAATTATAATTAATTTATGATTATCATGTTGGTGAAATATTTAAACACTAATGGGTTGACTTTATCCACAGCTTAGCCGACCTAATTGTTGGAAGTTTTGGGGGCAAAATTTATACATTTACATTTAAGTACTCGTCACTTTCTCACACAAGTCCCCCGCGACTCTCTATCAATTTTTGGAAAATAATTACAATTTAAAATAATATTTTTAAATTATTATTGTACTAACGGTCAAATCAATTCAATTGTTTTTTTATCTCGATTTAATCGATTCGTATTGATTTATGAAAAAATCGATTTAATCTCTCTTTCTTCAAATCAATCACTATATAATTTTTTATTCAACTGACCGGTTTAGTTCTGAAAACAATATCGTTATCCAGTAGCGGAGCTTAATAACCCTAAATTAGTAATAGTAAAATTACACATTGACCCTCAAAAATTATAAAAATTGATTTAACATTTTTAAAATTATAAAAATATAAATTATTAAAATTATAAAATTATATTTTTATTATCATAAAAATATACAATTTAAAACCTTACAGGTTACCAGTTGGCCATTGGTGAACCGCTAGGTGGCTAGTCGCGAGTTGCATGTGTATTTACGAGCTCCATCGCGCGATTAAGGCACGCATATAATTTTAATTAAATAAAGGTTGCCTTTGTTTTGGGAGTGGTCCCAACTCCCAATATCCTGACTTACCACATTACATTCTCCTTTATTAAAGAATGGCTGCATGTAGGTTGAATATAATTCCATAAATTTCTCTAAAAATTTTTCAAATATTATTATCTAAATTTGAATTTAAATTAAATACTATTAAATATTTGAATTCGTAAAATAAATTGATTTAAAATTTTCAATTATTTTTTGAATATTCACATTCGCAAAATCTAAATTTTAAATTTTTTATTTATATATAAAAGTACATATATTTGAATTTGAATCTGAATTTATTATTCGACTAATGGATATCTGATATGTCTATTTGCATTCATTTTAAATTCGTAACAAATAATAATTTTAAAATCTAAATTCGCAAAAAGTAATTACCCTATAAACAAAATATGTATTTTATATTTTAGACTAAAATTTAATAAAGTAATGATAGTTTAAAACAATAAAAAATGAATAGTAGAAATTATGGATATGCAAGATTTTTTTTTTTTTTTTTTGAAAATTTCACTAATACAAGATAATACAAGTACAAGACAAGATACAATTTACAAGCACAAGTATAAATATATGTCCAACAAATTTTAATGGTATTTTGAATTAACCAATACAATGCATAGAAGATGGAAAATCGGACAAAACCTACACAAAGCATATGAACATAGTGGTAGAAAGACCCTCATATCCAAATAAAACTTTTTAAATTTTACATATTGAATCAAGTTGCGGTTTATTGGTTAGAAGTGTACCTTTCTCAAAATTAGTTTGTGTTTGAATCCACTAAAGTAAATCGATTTATACCCTTTCACATCTCTTTGTACAGCTAATAAATTAACCATCTAACTGTTGTTAAATTTGATGTAAATTAAAATTTTAATTATTTTATTTTATAAATTAATAATTTAACTAAGGGTCACGTTATGACATTTGATGATTGTGATTCCAAATGTATTAAACCCAAAAAAACAACAATTTGGTGGTCACAATTCATTATCCCACCGACTTGTATCATAAAAAAAGGATCCCATAATCCTTCTCGTCACATTCGACAGTGAAATGTTGATCGAATCCACTTGGAGCTTAATTACATTTTTATCCCTATTAATATCAAGCAATAAATTGTTTCATCTCATGGTAATAAAGGGAAACAAATATCTTTGGAAAAGTGTACGTCGACCAAAATATCCATGTCTAAAGGGTTTAGTAAATGAATTCCTTCTAGAAAAAGTACCCCCTTTTGAGATTTAAGTCATTATTATTTTTAAATACATTGATTAAAGACCATATATGTGGTTAATATTCAATCATGAAGTTTATGTGTTATATTTTTTTTAATTATAGAATGGAGCTTACCCATACACAACACGGCACCTTATAAATGAAACATGTGTTATATCCTATCACTGCAGAAAGCTCACCATGGCAGTTCAAGCCACAATGATGTTCTCTAAAAAACTTACATATACCGACATCAACAAGAGGTTGGCGATCCCGACAAAGATCTTGTCTTCATTGCCTGGTTTCAATCGAAGCCATGCAGTCAAGATTCAGTTAATGTATGGGACAAAGATCTGGTCAATTGATTGCACTGTCCGTAAACAAGGGTACATGAAACCTGTTTTTTCCCGTGGATGGAGAAAATTTGTTGTTCATAACAAACTCAAAATTGGTGATAGAGTCACTATATACAAAGTGCAACATCAAGATGGTTCTTCACACTATAGGGTTGAAGTGGAGAAGCCAGCTGCCGGCAACCATGAAGTCGATGAAACCACCGTCACCTGGCACCGGCGAGAGCAACTACCTAATGCACCGATAATCAACATGCTTGCCAGTGTTCCAATTAACACATTGGTTGATGATCATGTTATTATTACCAAACCACCTGTCTGCAGGATATTTGGTACTAATATAAGTGGTGAAGCATGTTGCAAGATAAGTACTGGTCAAAGGCTTAGCCTGGATTTGGTTCTTAGTCAACCCACTATTTGCTAATTCAAAAGCTAGCTTGGTGAGCTTGGAGTTGGCCAGGATGGGGTTGTTTTGCCTATGGTGTTTTTTTTTTTTTTTTTTGGTTTGTTTTTTTACCTATGATGATGCGGATAGTGTTTTTCTTTTATCCGCATCTTTCATGTTTGTTTTACTACTCATATTCTGGTTGTTTTGGTTTATTTTTCCCTATGATGATGTTGATAATATATTTTTCTAATCGGCATTTTTCATATTTTTCATATATTTTTCTACTCATATTTTTTATAATATAGTGATGATGCAAGGATGGAATTCTAAAAGATCATGAAGGGCAAAATGGTCAATTAGTAAGAGAGAGAATTCTAGAATGTAATGATTATGTTGATGATATTTTGAATTAATTAATTAGATAAATATTTTTTTATTAATATTTTTATGAGATATTTATTATTATTTATTTAGTATATAAGGAAAGAAAGATGAAGAATTCTCATCATCTTTCTTTTCCCATGCAAACCAACGTGAGAGAAGAAGAAGAAAAGAAGTTTTCTTTCTTTATAATTTAGTCCTTCCACCAAAAATTCATTATTTTCACCTAAAAATTGAAAGAATTTTCATAGCCATCAAGAGAGAAAGATAGCAAGGAGATGATGGGGAACAAGAACATCAAGTTGGATTCAAGAAATAAAAGCTGGAGGAGAGAGAAAAACAAAGTTAAAGATTGAAGTCAATAAGAAAAGGTAAGAACATCAAGATTTCAATATATTTTCAAGTTTAATTTTGTTGAAAAAGCATGGAATTGATGTTGATTTAGAGTTTTCTTATATATGTCTTATGATCTTGTCGTGTTAGTGAAGAGCAAATAAGAGAAAGTAATAAAAAATAGTGTAGAGAAAGAAAATAAGGGTGTTATAAACATGGTAAATAATACCTTGCACTAAAATAGTTTTGGATAGTAGCAATAGTCTAACTTTGAAAAATAAAAAAAATTTATATGAATTGAATTAGAGGTTAAATAAAATATGAAATTAAATCTTATTGAGTCTAGTTTCTTATAAAAGAAACGATGTAAGAAATGAAGTAAATTGTGAGATATAGTAAATTTTGTGAGATAAGGTCAGAATGATTTTAGGTTCCTCTGTTCTGAATTTAGAAAATCATAAAAAATTGAAAACAAATAATTAGGGCTTAAATTTATATATTTAGAATTTTTAATGAGTCTATTTTTAATATAAACAAACGAGAACATTATTCGAGTTCTGTACAAGGAGATAATAAATTTTTAATGAAGAAGGGTCAGAGTTGTCAAACAACAGAACAGGGGTAACTCTAAAGAATAAACTGTACTTATTTGCTAAACCAAAAATTCTGAAAATTTTATGGTAAGAATATATATGAGTCTAGTTTCAGGGAAAATTAGCTGATATTAATTTGGAGTTCTATAGCTCTAGATAGAAATAATTTAGTGACTATGACACAGATGGACAGCTTGAATATTCATAAAAGTAAATAATAAAGATTATAGATAATGTTACTTACAAGTGTTTTATATACATTAAGGATGTGGAATGGAGAGGAGGAGGAGGAAAATATATATGAATATTCAGCTAGCATGGCTAATTTGCATGTTTTAGGCTTAAGGACTAAATTGAATAAAAGTAAAACTTTAGGGGGAAATTTTATAAAATTGTCAAAAAAGACCAAATTGAAGGGAATGAATTGTTTTATTATCTAAATTAATAAATTGAATGAAATTGTCAATTTAAGATCGAGTGAAAATTGGGAAATTGGTAAATTACCAAAATACCCCTGAATCTTGATATTTCTGCAATTTCGCCAGGTAAGTTCGTATAACTTGAATTATATTCTTGGATACTTGAAATGTATGTTATAGATGTGAATATGATTTAAATATCCCTTGTATGAAAATTGATGAAACATTGATATATTTGATAAAAAGGGGAAGAAACCCCGGTTGAATGAAAAAGAATTAACGGTCAAAAGGATCTAGCCTGGACGGGTGATCCTATCTTGATATAACCCTCCCGAAGAATACGTGTAAAATGGATTTAGCCCAGACGGGTAATCCGAATTAGGGTCTAAATTTAGCCTGGACTGGTAACTCAGATCCAAGCTCATTAGAGTAATTATCGTTGCAAGGGACTTAGCCTGGACTGGTAATCCCGACAATACTCTATGAGTTTATATTATAGGGGATTTAGCCTGAACTGGTAATCCCACTGTAAGGATGAGGTTCGCGGGAGTGTGCTCTCTGATATGAAATGTGTAAGACCATGGTTGAAAGATACCGTGGCAACCTGATATGAGTAAGACCATGAATGAAAGATACCATGGCAACCTGATATGAAATGTGTAAGACCATGGTTGAAAGATACCATGGCAACGTGACATGAAATGAATAAGACCATGGTTGAAAGATACCATGACAACATGACGGGGAAATGAATAAGACCATGGTTGAAAGATACCATGGCAATATGACAGAAAATGAGTAAGACCATAGTTGAAAGACACTATGGCATCATGTCAAAGATAAATAAGACCGTGGATGGGAGGCGCTATGACATTTATTGAACAATTGATATTCAGGTAATATGTATCAGATGACGAATGGTTGTGTGAAATGTTTACAAGAACTGGTCATATGGAAATATATGTACAAAATAGTTGTATGAAATAATTATGAAGATAGATAAACGAAATAAGTATAAGTACATGAAATATAATTTATGTTAAGTTTGATATAAACTATTACCGGAATAAATATACATAAAATATATGAAAATGATGGATCATGAAATATTGATATAATGAAATGAATGATATATACTTATGAAAAACCGGTAAGAGAATGATATGTTTCATGACATGTACATATATGATTATCTTTAATATGTTGATACAAGGAAATTATGTAAGTAAAGACAATTATTAAACTCAAGTGTGACATGTCGAGAAAATAAGTATATCAATGTTGAATTTATATGAAATATGTGCAAGTATATTAACAATGTTGTTGTTTGACGCTTAGACAAGTGCCAAGCTATTGATTGAATGGTAACAAGTTTAATTGTAAGAAGCATTGAAACGGTAAGTACTTAGATGAAAATATAATTTAAGATTTTGCGAAATTTTTTTCTATGATCCCGACTTAATTCCAGTTGGTTTCTAATGTCTGTTTTGGGTTTCGAGGGCCCAACAGAGAGGTGTTATGATTATTTTCAAAATATGAATAATAAATGACTCAGAATTGTCTGAAAATGTTTAGTAAACTCCGGTAATGCCTCGTACCCTATTCCGGCAATGGATACGGGTAAGGGGTGTTACAACTCATGGTCTGGTCTTTAGACGATTTGACAAACTTTCTTTGGCTGGTTATACTGATGCCAATTGGGGTCTTGATTTTGATGATCACCATTCTACTATGGGCTATTGTGTCTACTTTGGTCATACACCACGGCAGAGGCTAAATATCGAATTTTAGCTACAACCACCAGTGATATTACCTGGTTGTTTTATCTGTTGACGGAATTGAAAATCAATTCCGTTGATCCTCCTGCTATTTGGTGTGATAATTCCAATGTAGTAGCTGTTGCAGCTAATCCGATTTTACACTCCAAGTTCAAACATGTTGAACTTGATTTATTTTTTGTTCGAGAAAAAGTGGCTAGTGGGTTTTTGGTTGTCGGTGAAGTGCCTGCCTGTGATCGGGTTGCGGATATTCTCACTAAACCACTGTCCACATCTACTTTTACTCGTTTTCGATGTCTTCTTAAGGTCGTACCAATTGAGGAAGCTGGGTGGATGTTAGAGTATTGAGTTTGTTAGGAGCTATTAATTTGTTAACATTCTATTACTTAAGTCTGGTATGCAGTAGCTAAAAACAGTTACCTTTATTCATATATAAATACCAGCAGTGTATTGATTCAAGATATGAAAATGATACTAAGCCGTTTCTAAATAAGATTCTTTTATCTAAACAGTTGTTTATTCTGTTGAAATAGTGTAGTATCTAATAGCATGGGACCGCCGATATCTGAGGAAATTGATAAAATATTAGAACAAATAAATGGGACCTTCGAGATGTGACATCAAACTCTCCTAAAAAATTGGTAAAATTTTAGAATAAATAAATGAGTGCGTTGTATCTAGAGGTGTGCATGGGCCGGGCTACCCGGCCTGGCCCGAAGGCCCCTCCTGAAAAATGAGAGGGTTCGGGTAAAAATATAGGCCCGAAATATGGGTTTGGGCAAAAAAAGAGGCCCGTTTAGAAAATAGGCCGGGCCCAGGTAAAATTTTTTTGGCCCGGGCCCGGCCCGACCCGAATTATATACTAAATATATTTTTATTTTTATTTTTAATCATATTTACATTTTATTTTTAATTTTAATATAATCACTTTTTACTATATTTTTAATTTGTGTATTGTTTTAAGAATTGTTTTAATATCATTTTTTATTTGTTTATTGTTTTAATATTTGTTTTAAATGTATTTGATGATTTATTATATTTTAAATTTTTTTATTTAATGAAATAAGTTGAAAAAATTTAATATGGGTCGGGCCGGGCCGGGCCTAGACCTAGAAAAAGGGTCTAAAATTTTGTCTGGGCCCGGCCCAGCCTATGCACACCTCTAGTTGTATCTAACCAGACATTCTCTTTCTATGAAAACTTATTATTAAAACAGAAATAGATAAACCTTTTAATATTAAGATAAATGTACTCTATGACTAATTTACTCATCTCTTAAGAAGACATAATAAAATATACAAATTCCATTTACTTTTACTTCAATTTCTATGGTTTTGGTTTGGCTTTTTTTTATTTTTTTAATTTTAACATATAAAAAATGTAAGTATTAAATAGCCAACGACTGGCCAAAAATTATATATAAATTCGATAAGTAACCAACGACTGACCAAAATAATCAATTAGTCAAGACAATAATTTTAGATTTAACAAAAATATATTGCAATTAATTCTTTCGAAATTAGATATACATAATAACATTTTTAGTTACTTATCTATTCAATTTATTTTATTTTAATTATTTAATTATTAATTTTTAATCTTTAATCACTTTTTTGTTAATTGTCTAACAAAAGCCTAACATGGGTTTTGTTTGCAATCACAATGCCCTACCAAACTAGCAAACACTCCCAGGAGATGAATTTAACGCACTAACTAGGTCTAATGAAAGGATTAGACGTGGATTAATTATTATTTTTTATCTTATCATCCCACATTCATTTGAAGAACGTATGATATTTTTGATGCTGAAATGCATTTGAAGAAAGTTTTATGATATTTTTTATGACGACAACGTGGGACCAATCACCGGTCCATGAGATCATCCTCGTATTGTCTTATTTGTGACGGCACCGTAATGATGAACCATAGTTTACAATCTGATTTTCTTTTATGGAGGCAGACAGGATACTCTCATATCCACTTTGGAGCAGTTCGTCTAGCCTTAAACTATCATGGTACTGTTAGGAAATCAGTAGTGACTAGAATTGCTCTTTTGAATTCAAGATACCTTGAATATCAAAATGCGTGTATTGCCACAGTAGAAGCCACTTTGAACCAAATCCAACTTTGTTATCGCTAAGCGGCTTTTACTATCATTTGCTAGTGTACAAATCTAAGTCTAACTCAATAAGATACATTCATTACATTTCAACTCAACATTATCATTAGTCACTTCTCAATTTATAACTATTGTACTCAAAGATTCCAATTGCACTTTAATAATAATGTTCCTTTAGGAAATGATAAGCGCTATCATGTTGAAACTAAGTCTAAATTATCAATTAAGCACACTGACCTAATCAACAATTAAGGTGATGGTTGATTGGTCCACTAATCACTGACTAAGCTAATAAATCTATTTTGATTATAGTGTTTTCTATTTCTAACTAAGAGTTTCCTCTTGATCTCATCTTAAGCTAGAAATTATCACCTAAAGTCTCCTCTTGGTCTTACCTAGGTATGTAGATCTTTTCTTGGTCTCACTACGCGGCTTAATCTTAAACACATGTAGAAAACACAATCTTAATGATTTAAAAGCTTATCCAAACTCAAAAATTGTCATTCTCGACGTACGCACGTGTAGAAAACACAATCTTTACTAAAATAGTCATAATTTAAACTCTAAAAGTCGAAATAAAGTGATTCAAAATGCATTTCAAAAATAAGAAACATCTCTTTCAACAAAAACATCTCAAACTAGAAATATCTTAATCCCATAAAAAAAAATGTATTGTAAGTCAACTGATGTTCTATACTTAAAAAAGGACAGCTTTAATAAAGTTAATTGAATAAGTTTGAACTCATATGTGCATGCATTACTCATCAAAATTTTGACGAAAAACAAAACTTACTATCAATTTAAGACTTAAGCAGTACATAATAATCATTATAACAATTATCCATATAACACCAAATACTTTATTTACAAGTAATGTGAACGAAGTTAGATGCCTGTAATCGATGGCTTTTTTCATGTCCAAGTACAGAAGCGCTACTCACCGTAAACAAGTAGAGAAAAATCGCGCTACCACTGCCTTTACATCCCACTTGTCTGCATTTATCTACTACATCATATCTATGTTTCTATATATAAGTATATTTATATATTTTCCTTAAAGAATATATATATATATATTTATATTTAACCACTAGTGTATATATTGTCATATTATGTACTTTTAGAAGTTTTATTATAATTACATATTTAAAAAGTTTTTAAAAGTAACATACCATAAATAATAATATATATTTAAAATTAATTAATAATAATATAGGAAATATGTACGATATTAAAATAAAAATAAAAATTTGTAAGTAAAACAAAATTTAAACATGTAAATACATCATATTAAGAATCTTAAATGTACTACAATTATTTATCATAGTATTGTCATCAATCTTGAGTTGATGTCGAGTTAACTTGTGACATTAAATTAATTAACAATATTATTAATATATATATATATATATATAATTGATGGAGGTTATAAAGTATGCATAATAAAATTAAAATGTTTAAAAAAAATCAAATTAAATTTTGGTTAAGTGGTAAAAATAAAGTTTTATCAATACAAATAGCATGGGTTTATATATCACTCTATACAACTTTTTATTGATTTAAAAAAATTTAAAGCTTCTTCAAATAATATATATATATATTTGGATGAATGATAAAATTCATTAATCCAAGAATGAAGTTAAACTACTACAAAAGAACATAAAACATTATACAATAACTTTAAGCTATACAAATAAATTAACCAATGATATCCCAAGAAGTACAAAGTGAAGCATTAACAAGATTAGTTCTATTGATTGGTCTTCCTCCTAAGCGAGCCCGCACAATCTCTTTAATATGCACCAAGACAACATCTTCAGTTAAGAAAGATGCACCAAAATATCTCTTGTTCCTTTGTCTCCATATTACATACAAATATGCTTTCCAAGCAAGCAAGAGTATAGCAACAAACAAGGAATTTCCTTTAAGTTTTAATATCGCCCAAGCTAACTCTTCCTTCCAAATTCCCACAGTCTTATGAATAGAGCAAAGGCGCAAAACTGACTGTCATACCTTGAAAAACTGTACTCAAATAATATATATATTTTTAAATATGAAAAGATGGTATTATAAAATTCTTAACTGAATTAGTACCCAATTAACTAGTAATACTAACTTAATCATAGGTGTCTATGTATACAACCAGGGGCGATGTCAGAAAATTTTTTTTGGAGCAGAATTAAATTGTATATTTTTTACGATAGTAAAAATACAATTTTATCATTTTAATAGCCTATAATTTATAGTTTTTAAGAATTAAATTAAATTTTTATCACCTTAAGGAGCTTAAAATATAATTTTACTATTACTAATTTAAAATTTTATAAACTATAAAAGAATTTAAATAAAAAATTTTCCATGTCAATCCCCTACATCTACCACTGTATATACAACAATAATTATATATAAGAAAGAAAAAGAAATTAGACTCATCATTGTATACAACAATAATTAAATATAAGAAAGAAAAAGAAATCAAGCAGATGAATGTACATCTAATTTGATACAAAAAGATATTAACAAGTTATGCATTAAAAAATGGAGGTTTATCGCTTGTTTGGGAAGTTCAAAAATTGAGAGGAAAAGTTGAACTTTTAAAAAAGTACCATTTTCATCAAATATATATTCTTCACTTGGTTTTGTTTTTTTAATAATTAATCTTTCACCAATTATAAAGGTGTGATTATACCAATGGCTTTTCATCATATGCTGTCTTTCTTCTCGCTTCATATCACCGTCATCATTGTCTGCATGCTTTGCTACTTCAAAATCCGAAATTTGAAGACGACGACAAACCTCGCGACATACATGCTGATAATTGAGCGATCCTGCTAATCGCGCGACATTAAAATGAAACAGTGAATCCAATCCCTTGTTATATCAAGCCATTTTCATTTTTTCTCTGAGTAACACTAAAACCCTTTAACCTCCTCAACTCACTTTGCCTTGAACAATGGCAATAGAAAAAGAGCTATTCAGAAAAAGACTAACCAAAACTGATGCTGAGAAGAGGTTGTCTATTCCATCTAGGAAGAAAAAATGTTTCTTGAATTTCCGTGGCGAGCATATGGCGGAGTTTAAGGTGAAGGACAAGCATGGCAAAGACTGGACATTTAATTGTTCTAAAAGGAAGAAAGACTATCCGAAGCCAGTTCTCACTAGGGGATGGCTTCAATTCGTGCAGGGGTGGAATCTAGCAGTCGGTGATGAAGTGAAAGTTTATGGGAAAATGGAAGAAGCTGGTGAAGAGCATTATCGAATTGAAGTGGCTGTTGCCACCAACAGCACCGCCGATGGAACCGTAAACGATGACCAGACTGAAAAGCTCCATAATCAACCTTTTTTTGAATTTATTAGCCAGAAGCCTGATCTAAATATTGGCAAATCCAAACTCATCAACTGATATGAATTGGCCTCACTTATCTAGCACATAGTCATTATGTATTTTCAGTATGTTTCTTTTATCGAGAAGTTTATGTCTCTTAGGCCGTGGTTATAGCTTTTCGCTTTGTTAGTATTGTATGACCTTTGATGTTCTTAAACCTACTTGTGTTATCTTAAGTTGAATGTTTAGGATATTACGAAACTTGTGAAATAAATTTGTGATGGTGTTGATCTTGCTCCTTGTGTGAGCATATGAATTCTTGATATGAGATTTGCATGATTGTGATGCTTAATGAAATCGTTATACATGTTTTAATTGCTTAAATAGTCGTATCAAGTAAATTTGGAATATATTTGGGTATAGTTGATATGGAATAAGATATTGAGCTGTTCAATTTTGTCTATTTTGTCTGGTTGGTTTAATGCACCTGAAAATTGGTGTGTTTGAAGGGTATCTTGATAGAACATTACGTTAATATTGGTGTGTGTGGAGAGTATATTATGGTGCTTTACACATTCGACCTATTTTTTGTTGGAAATTTTGTTGTACTCACATGAAGTTTTGTTATTTTATATAGTGTATTTAGGGTTTATCTATGCATCCGTACAAAATGTCCATGTTTGATTAATAGGGATATGATCTAATGATGCTTAATGGTATAAATGGTTCATATTAAACATGCCAAGTGAATTTTGATTTTGATGATAACTTTACCATTTTATGTTATGATTGGGGTTAAGATTTATTGACGATGAAACCACCTTTGTTATTCTGCTGTGATTGTTAAATTGAATTTTAGTATGCTTTTAATTTATATGACATATTATATATTTTCAGTAGTTTTAAAGTACTACTGAAATTAATAAAGAGCTCGGCATGACAGATATTTGTTCCATACATAAGTTACAGATGACTTAGGTTGGTATTGAGTTTTGATTCACTATAGCTATAATATCTCTTTTACATTTGACAAGAGTTTGACATGCACTTAGGATCAACTATTATCTCTTTGAATATTTGTTTGTTGAAGATTTGATGTTATGTTGGTCACTTGGGAGTCATAGATTTTCAGTTCTGTATGTTTCTAAAAACTCCAAATCTTTTTCAATCTTGAGTTTAGCTTATATTTAGGCTTTATTTCTTTTTCTCAATGTAAGAATAAGCTATTTATAGTTGGTAATCAAAAGAATAGTTAGTAAAGAAGTTGAACTATAGAGATTTGAAGGATGACAGTAAGAGAATTGGGTATCTAGCTAGGAAAATTTTGGAGACATGTTAATAAAAGTAAACTCCATTCTTGGCATGAACAGCCAAACCATTTGATAATGACCAGTGATTTAATGATTTGGTTTATTGAGTCACTCATTTCATCGAATCATCATTCACCTTTTATTATGGTTTTTCTCCTAATAGTCATTTTTCATCATACCCAAACAACATATTATTATTGTCTCTATCAATAGACTCAAAATTTTTTATTACATTTTTACTCTTAATTATTTTAATTAATCTCAACATCTTTTTTCTTTACCCTACTATGTTAGAGGGAAAATCAATGGAAGAATTGAAAAGAAGAGATAGAAATATCGTTGGGGATTGGTAGTATATGTTCATTTTTTTTTTTTTTTAAAGAGAGGGAACATTTGAGAGTGTAAAAATTAGAAAGAAAATATTATATAGCTGTAACAAAATATTAAATAAATTCCTTACCAACAATCCAAGCAGTTAATCCTATTAATAAAAGCAGAAAAATGTAAGATGTAGGCAAATGTATAAACCAAAACACCTCGTCACAAGAAACCTAAATATATTCCTTACCAGCAATCCACGACAAATACGGAGCTACACACTGGCAAATGGTGGGTTCATTGATGGTACACACAGTTGTAGGCTTTGAGTTGACACTGTGAGTTTGGTTGGAGAATAGCAAAATGGGGGTACAAGGTGATGAAGCAGAGCTGTGAGTCGAGCATTTGAGAGAGGTGATGATGGATTTGATTCCCATTGAACTCAATGGTTCAACGCAACTCTTTCTGTAGAGGAAGGTTTTGATTTCAAAAACCAATTGAGTTGATCGACCTGTACAAAAAAAAAAAAAAAAAAAAGAAAAAGCAATCAATAAGAGCTACACGGCAGAAGAAAAGAAAGTAAAAAATAACCACAGACCAAATGAAGAAGGATCAAGGAAGCTACGGCAGAAAAAGAAGAGAAAGGAGAAAGAAGGAACAAAGAAGAAGCCTAAAAAGTGGCTTTTTTACCAAAGACCCGTAAGTGTTGGGCAAAGACTGCCCAAGTTGTCATGATCAGTAATATGGCGATACCCAAAGTTCGGTGTTGAGGCCCAATTTTGACCCAATTATATCAACCCAAACCAAAAAAAACTAAACCCATTAAAACCCAATACCCAAAACTCAAATCCCTAAACTCATTAAAACCCAACAAACAACCAGCCCAAAACCCAAGCCTAAATCAACAACCCAAGCCCAACACCTAAACTAAACACAAAAAAAAAAAAAAAAAACTAGCCCCCTAACACCTAGGTGCGCCGCTCCTAGGTCTGCCATCACCACCCACCGCCACCTGCTCCACTGCCCGTGTCAGCATCGCCCATGCACCTGCGAAGTAGATGAAGAAAGGACAGTAAGAATAATAAAAAATAATGTAAATGGCTTTAAAAAGCCAAAGCCGAAATCATTTTGCGAGAGAGATTTTTTTCGGCCATTTTCATCGATACAAAAAATAGATCTAAACACAAACAAAAGCAGGGATTCGAGAAAAATAAAAAACACAAGAATAACATCAAATCGGGCAACCAAAACACCAAAATCACAACCGAAAACCTAAGGTGATTTTAAATTTATTCTTGTTTTGTTTTCGAGTCCATTTTCTCACATACATATATATATTAAAAACATATAATAAAATAATAAAATAATAAAATTTTTCACATACCTAGGTGACCGGGATTTCGCCGAAGGGGAAAGGGCTTGAGAGGTTTTTAAAGGGAGAGGTTTCAGTTTTTTTTTGAAGGAAGAAAGAAAATGAAAATTTTTCAAAAAAATTTGGCTTTTATAGCAGCGTAAAACGGCACCGTTTTGTGCCTAGGGTCAGAACGCCAAAACGGCGTCATTTCGCTTGACCCACGTGCAACCCGACCCGACGCCTGAGGGTCCGAGTGTTTTTTTTCATTGGAAGGGCTAATTGCGCTTTTAGCCCTTCCGCTTTTCTGATACTTCGCAATTAAGTTTTTATGGATTTTTAATTTTGCCCCGAATTTATGCTTAGATTTCAATCAAGTCCCTTGCGATGCTGCGCGTTTTGGAGGGAGGGTTTATTGCCCGATCTAGTCCCTCTTATTTGTTTGCACATGCAATTTAGTCCTTTTCCCTTTATTTCTTTTAAATTTGCCCCAAAACTCTATTTTTAGTTCAATTTTAGTCCTTTCTTGTTTATTTTTGTTTCTTTATTTAATATTATTATTATTTTTAATATTATTAATCTAATCACTATTATTATTATTATTATTATTATTATTATTATTATTATTATTATTATTATATATTTTTTTATTATATATGTATATATATATTTATACATAGTATTATTTTTTTAATTACTTTATTTTAAAAGTATTTGCTTTTTTTGTATTTCAATATTATTATTATTATTATTATTATTATTATTATTATTATTATTATTAGTGTATATTTTTATATATGTATATATATATTTATACATAGTATTATTTTTTAATTACTTTATTTTAATATTTTTATTATATTATATCTACTTTTTGTATTTCAATATTATTACTATTATTATTATTATTATTAATATTAGTGTATATTTTTATTATATATGTATATATATATTTATATATAGTATTATTTTTAATTACTTTATTTTAATATTATTATTATATTACATTTGCTTTCTGTATTTCATTATTATTGCTGGTATTATTATCATTATCATCATTATTAACATATATACATGCATGTATTTTTCTTGTACATATTAGTATTTTCTACTATTATTAAAAATATATTATTTCTTTTATTATATTATTAAAACCTTATTTTTTTATTATCATCTTCTTTATTGTGAATATTATTGCTATTTTATCCTACTATTGCATTTTAATATTTTTCATTATTCGCATTATTTACAAATTCCTATTGCAAATGATATTTTTTTTATGTTTTAATAAATAAGGCAACGTATCGATTTCAACACTAAGTCACTGATTTCATCGCTATGTTGGGTGGATATCATTGGCTCGTGTTAAAAACGAGACGTCCTTCTAAAAAACCAAAAATTCTCGTATTTCAATCGGATCACAATTAAATATTAAATTAAACTTGTATTTTTGAGAAATAAGATAACGCGTGTTTAACAAGATACCAATTTTGGGCGTCGCGAGGGTGCTAATAACTTCCTCGTGCGTAACTGACTCCCGAACCCTATTTTTCTCTGGATTTTCGCGTAGACCCAAATTCGGCCTTCATTTTGTTCAAAAATAAATTTTCTTCTTTAAAAAAAAGAGAAGATTTATTAGGTGTTCGATCACACCTAGAAAAAAGATTGGTGGCGACTCCTTTTCTCTTTAAAACCGAAATTATGTTTTCAAATTTTCAAATAATCGCCTCTCTAGCGACCAAAGCGAAACATTTTATGTCGCTACATTCGGTATCACGATATCCTTATCACTCTTGAAATGAGGGTTCTTGGGAGTCTTGGGTATCGCGATACCCTATGATTGATATCGCATACTACTGTTGGTGGCTCAAGCTTCCTTGTTTCAACACTGTCAGAGGTATCATGACTTTCACGCTTTGATATCGCAATACCCCCTTCTCGATGATGTTTTGGCTTCATTTGGGTCACTGGGAGCTTCTTACATATCATTCACCAACCTCATTAGATATCCCAGATGCCAATTGGTCATCTCAAGTCTAAAAAATAACATAAAACACATTAAACACTTATTAAATCGAAGAAAACTAGACTAAAGAAAAAACATAGAAAAGGCAATTAAATTGCTCAAGAATAAACTCATTAAGTGTAACGGAAAGTCTAATTTGACATATTAAATTATGATAAGTCAAAAAACCATTGCAGATTTCAGTCATTAAGCCTTGATGTTGCAACACCAAGATATTGGTGTCATGACCTTGCCAACAATATACTCTCAAATCTGCTTGGCAGCATAGATGTCACGACTGTGGTCCTGATGTTGCAACTTTGGCTCTTTGAATAATTGGGATCCCTCAGCAATGGTACCGTTGTCGATGTCATGACTTCAACAACACAATGTTTGACCTTAACACCTATGTCGCGACTCCATGCTCTTAGCGTCGCAACTCTGTCACCAGTTCACCCACAATGTGTTAGCTCTTGAAATTCTACTCCCAAGGTGACAAACAACTTTAGTGTCGCGACACCAAGGGTCTAGTGTCGCAACCTCCAAGACATCATCAAAGTTTCTTTATGTTTTGGCCTTAGTCACCTCCTACACAAGCTAAAATTAATCATTAGACCCTAAAAGGTGAGATTTTGCCACACACACACTTAAAACACACAAAACTAACTATTAAGATAAAAATCTTAAAAATATTGAAAACCACAAAATAAAACCATAAAAATACTTAAATAGAAGCTCTTTTAAGTGTAAAAAAGGACTTAATTAATTGACCATATCAATCTATGGCATATTAAATCCCCCATAGCTTGTCCTCAAGTAAACACCCAAAACACAATAAACGTGCATAAGATGACCATTGAGCAATAATAATGATAATGATAAGTTAAAAGGTACATACAATGTAGATGGTTACAATTTCTAAAGTAAATTAATAGAGTTCACAACTTCAAAAGTATGATATCCTAATTATGTTAATAGTCTCTCCTTTATTTATTTTTTTTAAATTTATGCATTTTTAAATGTTTTATTTTTTTTCTTTCAATTTTTTTCAAATCTACCATGAAATAGATGAAAATAAAATTATTTTTTGTTCTGTTTTTTCATCATTCTTACTAAACATAGTTACGGGAAAAAAATATATGTTTTTCATCTTTCTAGTTTTCTACCCATTCAATTTTTCATTTTCTTTACACTCTACCAAGTAAAGCCTTAATGATTAATCATCATCTAATTTATTGGATTGTAAACTATCATAGCATCACATATAAATCAATTCTTGAATCTATCAACATGATTCTTCTTAATTGGTTTTCCAATCCCTTCAATGTATTTTCCATATCTATTTTACGATTTATAAATATTACTTTTTAGAGATTTATAATCATCTCTTCCAACAATATCACCGTTTGACTAACGCTTTTTTGATTAAGGCTTAAGTTTGTTGCAGAATTTGAAAACAGCGAATGTGATCATTTCTTTTTGAACTTGACCAAAGGTTCTAGATAGTTTAGAAATCACTAAATATGTTGTTAGTCTTTGTATTTAGATAAAATTTAAAATTTAATCTCTTTACTTCAAAATTTAAAATTTAAATCTTTTTATTTTTCTGATTTAAAAAACTCAATACAATAATTAACATTATTAGTATTTTCTTTCAAAACTTGTCAAGTTTTCGAGTGATTAGACTGCACTTGTATGATATTGCATATGATTGTCAAAAAATAAACATGCTAAGTCGAAAAATTTTGACAGAAATTACAAACAAAGATAATGATTAGGCTAAAAATTTTAAATTAAAAAAATATAATTTTAAAGTATAAAATCTAAATCTCAAGTTCTAAATAAATATAGAGACTAATAACATATTTTAATCTTTAAAAATATATGTGTAAAAACCCTTCTCGAATGCTTCAATTTTCAAATAGCTACTAAATATGAAGTGGATTAAATCAATAATGCATATTTATAAAGTAGAAGTTTTATTTTAGTCAAAATTTTAGTATATTTTAATTTAAAAAGTTTAAATTTATCTTAAACTGAGTTCTAATAAAAATAGAGAACTCAGATTTAATATAAATCCTAAATCCTAAACTCCTACATCATTTAACGAATTGAATTTGATTACAACCCTATTCAAGACCATGGTTTCTTCCATATAGCCTCCGTATAATCTACATTGATGGCAAGGTAGCGCATAACGAATCGCCAATCCATGCTTCTTTGGTGCTTGTTCCCAATCTGTAATACATCATGGTTTCGTCTTCCATTACAGATTACGGCAAAGGAACCAATTGATTTGAAGTTAAGAACTTGCAGAATAGGGTGCTCTGATTCATTAATCACCCGCAACAGCTCTTCAACGTCGGCTAATGACATGCATTGAAGATCAACATTTATTATACTTCCATTCATAATCACCGACCCAGGTTCCCAAATCTTATTATCAGTAACCATGAAAGACCAAGCCGAAGAAATAGACGAATCGTTGCAAAGGATTTCGAGCAGCCACAGAAAGATTTCATCCACGGCTGTACTAAAATCTCGGTCATAGATGATGAAAAGCCAGTTCATGTGGGGGATTAAAAGGTTCAAAATATGGTAGAGAGAGTGGTAAATGGTGGGCTCATTGGTGGTGAAGAATAATCGGCAAAAGAGGGTTTTGCGTTCACAGTTGCAGGCTAAGGTTAAGGTCTGGTTAAGGATGGAGTCGAGCATTTGCGAGAGAGGATGAACTTGATTCCTCATTCTTTATCTGCAGTTTAATTGAACAGCATAATTAGCTTAGTGAGTAGTTGTTCCTAGTTGACTTTATGAGAGGGGTTAATACAACTTAAAACTCAACTGTGCACCAAATGCTTCTTTTATAGAGGGAATATTTCGATTTGTTAACCCACTGAGTTGATCAACCGGTCAACACGGTTAGCTGCAGAAATTTCATAGAGGTTTCAGTCGTCTTCCAATATTTCGCGAGATATCTGTCGTATGACCCAAGAAAAATTAATCAATCGAAAGATAATTCGGTAATTACTCATCAGTATTGTGTTATGGCTCTTTTAAGGGGTAGGTATTGATGATGAGTTTTAAAATTGTTTCTTACGAGGATCGAATCTTCAATCAGTTTTCGTTTTATTTAACTGCTGTGATTAAAGCAATCATAAACTTTAAATATAAATTATAAAATAGACTTAAAAGATATTAAAAATATTATTTTTTAAAATAATTATTTTTTATTTCACATCATCAACTTTATTAATTGAAAAATGAATAAAGAAGCCGATATCCCTTAAAAAATTTTAAATTCTGAATTTTATAGAATAAAAATAGTATTAAAATAAGTGTACCTTTCTTTTAGGGATCCAATCAGAATCGATTTTAATTTAGTAGGATTTAATGTGGTTTTTGGATAAAAAAAATTTCAAATTCAGAAAATATATAGATGAACATTGAAACTATATACTAGCAAGTAATAATGACTCATTTTATAATTTTGTCTAAAATTTTTCATAATTTTATTTTTTTGAAAACTATTTATATATATTTTTAATTGTTTAGAATTTTTTAAATTAAATTGTATGTACAAAAGGAAGTTAAAAGGATCAAGTTGAAACTAATTTTTAAACTTACGATAGATTCAAAATCAAATTAATGATATATAAATTAGGCAAAAATGTTGATCTGGCCGTGTAACTCTCTATTCAAAAGTGCTAAAATATGGTGCAGCGCAGACATGGCAATGTGGAAATCTCATATGCCCGTGTGAAAAATAACTAAAATCCCTAAAATTAGCCACACGGCCATGTGGCAGCAAAATTTGGCTGAAAACCCTATTTCCCAAAAGCACACGGCCATGTGAACCACCCATGTGGGGCACACGCCCATGTGGCCACCCGTGTGGTCACGAAACCACCCTAAAATAGCTGAAAAAATGTGATTTAGCCACTACAAAGTAATCCATAAATACTAAGGGTTCGAAAACACACAATTCTATGCTGATTTTGAACGATTTCAGAACACACCGAATTTGCCAGATTTTACAGATTCAAATGACAACTTGACGTCGAAATTACAGAGTTTCGAATACACACCTATTTCGATTTCAAGCACCGATAACCACTCAATTCACTCCACCAACTCATTCAGAAACCTGATACAATATTCAAAGAATCAAGAACCACTTGAAGAGCAGTAACGAATGAATAACTAAAGTTTGAAATCCAGTCCAGAAAAGAAAAGAAAGAAAAACAAATCGCAACTTCGAAGAGAAATGAATCTTCCCAAAAGAAAAATGTTGGAACAGAGGAGTGAGGGAAAGGGAGAACGTGAAAAAAAAGAGAATAAAAATAAAACTTAAAATAAATAAATACTTTTTTTAAAAACTAAAACAAATCTAAAATTTTATGAAAATATTTCTCCAAAACACACATAAGGATTTAAACACGTGACTCAGAGATATACTAACATATACCTAACCACCAGACCAATGGGCTCATTCTAACCTTAAAACACAACAATAAACCCAATTATCTGATCTAGCCAGTGTCCTGGCCTATAAATCTGAAAAACTCTTAACCTCAAAAATTAGGGTGTTACAATTTTTCTTAATCTGAGTTCTAACAAAAATACATAACTCGATTTAATATAAATCCTAAATCTTAAACTAAGTAAGCTACAACATTTTACTAATTGAATTTGATTACAACCCTATTCAAGACCATGGTTTCTTCCATACAGCCTCAGTATAATCTACATTGATGGCAAGGTAGCGCATAATGAAGCACCAATTTATGCTTCTTTGGTGCTTGTTCCCAATCTGTGATACATCATGGTTTCGTCTTCCATTACAGATTTCGGCTAAGGAACCAATTGATTTGAAGTTAAGAACTTGCAGAATAGGGTGATCTGATTCATTAATCACCCGCAACAGCTCTTCAACGTCGGCTAATGACATGCATTGAAGATCAACATTTATTATACTCCAGTAACCATGAAAGACCAAGCCGAAGAAATAGATTAATCGTTGCAAAGGATTTGGGGCAGCCACAGAAAGATTTCATCCAAGGCTGTACTAAAATCTCGGTCATAGATGATGAAAAGCCAGTTCATGTGGGGGATTAAAAGGTTCAAAATATGATAGAGAGAGTGGTAAATGGTGGGTTCATTGGTGGTGAAGAATAGTCGGCAAAAAGAGGGTTTTGTGTTCACAGTTGCAGGCTAAGGTTAAGGTCTGGTTGAGGATGGTAGAGAGCAATGAGTCGAGCATTTGCGAGAGAGGATGAACTTGATTCGTCATTTTTTACCTGCAGTTTAATTGAACAGCATATTTAGCTCAATGAGTCGTTCCTAGTTAACTTTATGAGAAGGCTTAATCCAACTTAAAACTCAACTGCCTTCTTTTATGGGGGAATATTTCGATTTGTTGATCCACCGGTCAACACGGTTAGCAGCAGAAATTTCATAGAAGATTCTGTCGTTTTCCAATATTTCGCGAGATATCTGTCGTATGACCCAAGAAAAATTTTGCTGTCTTGATCAATAGGAAGATAATTCGGTAACCAATTATCCCTATTTTGTTACTGCTCTTTGATGGATATTGATCGTGAGTTTTAAAGTTGTTTTATATCTAGGATGAGGAATGAATTCTCGATCACTTATCATTTCATTTAACTCTCGTGATTAAAACAATTATAAACTTTAAATATAAATTATAAAATAGATTTAAAAAATATTAAAAATAATTTTTTATTAAAAAATAATAAAGAATTCAATATCCTTCAAAAGAAAATTTAAATTCTAAAATTTATAGATAAAAAATAGTATTAAAACATGTTTGTCTTTGGTTAAAGGTCCAATCAAAATTGACTTTAAATTTAATAGGATTTAAGTAGTTATTGAATACAAAAAAATTTCAAAATCAGAAAATATATAGATGAACATTGAAGCTATATACTAGCAAGTAATAGTGACTCATTTTATAATTTTGTCTAAATTTTTTTATAATTTTATTTTTTAAAATCTATTTTTATATTTTTTTAAAAAAAATTAAATTGTATGGACAAAAAGAAGTTAAAAGGATCAAGTTGAAACTAATTTTTAAACTTATCATCAATTGAAAAATTAACGATAGATTCAAAAACAAATCAATGATATATAAATTAGGCAAAAATGTTGTATTTATATTTATATCCTTGCTACTTAAACTACATCAACAGTTACAGACTACATATCTATCTACAATATAAAATTTAAAATTACTTGATAAATTGTTGATAACAAAGAGATTGATGAGATCGTAGAAACAATTCACTCGATGGGTCGAGAGTTGTAGATAATGTTTGTGGAGTGGAGAGAACTTCTGAATCTGTTAGAGAATAGTTAAAAGGAAATGAATAGAAGATACATTAATTTTATTTTTTTGTGAATAGATGTATCTAGATGTTAATTATTATTAAATAAAACTTGGATTATGGTCCAATGTTAATTATGTAATCAGATATTTCTAAGTGATGGTCCAAGTTGTTGGATTAGGTCAATACATTCTTCAACATTTATGGGTGTCCACTTCATGAAATATAAAAGTAGGTTTTCATAGAACAAATAAAATAGGGTGAGTTGGTGAGAGAGTAACGCGAGTCACAATTAGAAACTCGAGCAAAAGCACTTTCTCTTTGTATGAATCTATCAACATGGTTTTCTGATTTAGTCTTTCCCCAAATCCCAATCCCAATCTTCCTTTAATATCTCTTGCACCCAATTTTGTCTATATCAATGGCTCAGTTTGGGAAAAATAAAAGGGTTAAATTGATTTTTTTTTAAATACATAAATTAAATAATCACATTTTTTTGGTGACATAACATCAATAGCATCAGCATCAGCATCAAGTTGATCAAGAAGTGCCATTGGAGAAGAGTAATAGAAAACACTTTGTAATATTTGCCCCCTAGCTATCGATACTAGGCCATCGGCAAATTTATTACCCTCTCTATAAACATGTTGGATAACCCCCTCCCACTCCTTTTTTTCAAATAGTCTCGAGCTTTCCGAATTCATAATCCGATTAAAAAAAATCATTCAATACAAATGAATACTTGAATCAATTAACCAAATCTATCCAAATATTTAAAAATTAAAAATCGAAAAGAAAAAAAACTAATCTAAATGAAGAGTATAATTGATGTTGGGTGAATATTTGGTATATTAATACTGTACTTTTTAACCATCACCAGCAGAATTATAAATTTTTCGCATGTCATAAACTTAATTTCACCAGTAATGTATCAAATATTTTCCCAATTAATGTTTAGCCATTATTGTTATTATTTTTACATTTTTATTTTTCTATTTTATTTACTTTTAGAATTTTTTAAATTTTTTAATTCAGTAAAATTGATTGAAAATCGAAAATATCGTCGATTCAATTCTGTGATTATTAATTTTAGGTTTTCAGAACATTAAATAATTTAATCCTTTCCATGAGTTAGTGAAAAACAAAGTGAATCATAATGTTTAAGAATAAATAAAATTATATCAACTGAGTTAACAATAGAAACCAGTTTGACTCTGCAGAAAATAAAAAACATGGACGCGCGCATCGTAAGATTATCGACCACCATCGCTGCCTTTCTTTCTCTTCTTTTTTAAGCTTTCCATCATATTATATTAGATTACTTTAGGTGAACGTACCGAGGAGGTTGCTTTTTTATATTGACCTCGTCAAATTAATTCCCTTATTATTAAAAACATCAATTTATTTTTTATATTATTAAAAAAATCAAAATAAGACCAGAATTAACTTTTACTATTTTAAAAAATATATATCATTTACTGTTTTAAAGGGTTAATATTTTTAAAGTCCTTATAGTTTAATAAATGAAATTTTTTGTTTAGAATTGAATACTATAATTGAAAAAAAAATTAATTTTCAAGATATTTTTTATATAGTAAATGCTAACTCTATTACAATTTAGATTAATTTATTTTTTTAATAATATAGAGACTAAATTAATCGATTTAATAATAGAGGGATGAATTTGATCTAACCCCTATAATATAGAGACTAATAGCAACTATAACTTTTTGTAAAGTACACGGACTAATAGCAACCAAAAACTAAAGTCCAAATTTTAAATGGGTTTCAATCTTTTTACCTCTTCTCGGATTTAAAATTTAGTTTTTATACTTTAATTCTGAGATATATTAAATCTTTTTATTTTTTAATTTAAAAATCTTTCTCCCTCAGGTTATTATTGTTGTTAAAGTTAATAATGTCAAACATAAAATAACTTTTTTACCCCTCAATATTTATAATTTATTATCAATTTGGTCCTTACTCTTTAAAAGTATATAAAATTTTTCAATTTTTTTTAAAATTCATATTATACTCATATTTTAAATAAAAACTTAAAAAATTAAAATTTAAAAATATAATTTAAAAAATATGAAAAAATAAAAACCCCTTAAAAATGATTTCAAAAATATAAAAAAAAAATCCAAAATCTAATGTTATCTAAATCAAACTAGATTGGTTAGCTGGATCGAGAACCGACCGAAGTATCAGTCCGGTGAGAGGTAAAAAATCGGTTAAAACTTATTTCCAACGAGTTTCACTAGCTGGTTCCCAGAACAATTGGTCCGATCGGTTTAAAAAAAATAAATTACTAAAAAAATTAAAAATTAAAATATTATAAAATTATAAAAATCAATTCAACTGCAAATTCAATTAATTTTTTAACATGATTCAATCGGTCACAAGTCAATTAATTTTAAACATAAAGGATTAAAATCTCAAATTATACGGAAAGACCAAAACTATAATTTTACTAATTATAAAAATAGAGAGCTACTTTATTTAGACTAAAAATAATAAAAGTAAAGGACCAAATAGAGATTATATCACAAATTGAAGCATGGTAAGACCACAACCATAATTTTGCCAATTATAAAATAAAGGGCTGATTACGTGGTTAGACCATGGCTTATTATCATAATACCATATTTCTTACCACTCCATGTCACTATCAGTGTACTATAGGCTTTGCCTACTTTGAACTTCCAAGTTTAAAGATGAACGAGAAACCTCGCGCCATATTAGCAGAGAATCGAGCGACACCATAGCCAATTGCGCGAGGTTAAAATGAAACAGAGAATTCACTAATACTCACCATCTACCCCACGTTTTTCCCCCTATTTATATCTATTTTGGTTTCAATTGGTAAACACTAAAACCCTTCAAGCTCTTCTTCTACCTAAAACCCTTCAAGCTCTTCTTCTACCTCTTCAACTTACTTTTTCCTTAAACAATGGCGATAGAGGAACTACTATTCATCAAGAGACTTACAAAGACGGATATCGAGAAGCGGTTGTCTGTTCCATCTAAGAAGAAGAGATGTTTCCTGAATTTCGATGGTCAGCATAAGGTGGATGTTAAGGTGAAGGACGACAATGCGAAAGATTGGTTATTTGGTTGTTCTATAAGGAGGGAGAAAGATGCCTACCCGAAGCCGGTTCTTAGTAAGGGATGGCTTCAATTCGTGCGGTGTTGGAAGCTGGCAATCGGTGATACAGTGATCGTTAATAGGGTGATGGAGAAAGATGGTAAGGGGAACTGCAGAATTAAAGTGATTAGGACAGGACTTTTACCTCTAGTTCAGAACCACGATGCTGATCGAGCCATTGCTTCCAACAGCAGCACCGAACGAACCATAACCTATGACCGGACTGAAGGGCTTCGTAATCTACCTAAATTCATCGACTTCTTTGAGTTGGACTCACAACAACAAAGAGAAATGGAGCATCCGAGCAATCTAGCTCTGCATAACATTAACGTGGATGAAGTTCCGATTACTAGTTCGGCAGCTTCTTACTCAAAGTTACATGATGCTGATAGAGTCATGGCGGTAGCAAGTTACACTGACGTTGAACAGGAGGCAACCATAACCTTTGCCGGCACTGAGCAAACCGTAAGCTATGACCAGACTGAAGGGCTTCATAATCAACCTGGTTTCATGTTTGAATTTATAAGCCAGAAGCCAGATGAAACAGATAGGAAATCGAGAGCCATCGACTGCTCTGACTTAGGCTCACAAGAACAAAGAGAAATGGAGCATCCAAGTATTCTAGCTCTGCATAACATTAACATGGTTAAAATGCCGGTGACAAGTTCGAGAACTCCTTACATAAAGTTTTTTTGATCGTTTTCCACCCATCTTTTTGTGCTTAGTGAGTTGTTAATTTTTAAGGAGAGATGTTTTGTTTTATTTCCCTAAGGATGTAACAAAATTACCTAGCAAGTAGATTTCAACAATTTGTAAGTAACTGTTTTTTTACTTGTTACTTCTGGGGTCGATTCACCCCACAATCACCTAACTCTAGCATATATATATATATAAAACCAAAAACAAAATAGACATGCATGTTAGATTACAAATAGTTGTCACAATAAGCTGTAAGAATGCGTAATCACTTGATGAATCAAAAACAACACATCGAAGTAGTTTTCTCAAGACAATTGGATGAAGCTCGTCCTATTTATTGAACAATATTAACCATTTTTATTGATTGTGCACCGTTTCTTTTGAAATAGGACCTTGCATTAATTTGGGGCATGATGTCATACTCGGTTCTATTAGAATCCGAAATTAAGAAAGATAGTGAGCCAAATTGGAAAAGATAATAAGTTCGATGGACCCTATTGAGAAATCAAGAAACTTTAGTGACTGAATGGTAAACAATTGAGTTTCAACTCTAGTTTGATTAAGTTGGAATCAACTGGTTCTTTAGTGGGAGACACAATAATTAGTGATGGTTGGTTATTTGGGACTATAGAGATCGTGCGAAATAGGATATATATATATATATATATATATATATATATATATATATATATATATATATATGAGAAGGGTTATTTCTACAAGGGAATTCTTCCCCACTTTATCTATGTTTTCTTCCTTTTTGCATCATCTTCTTCGGTTGATCTAAAGAAGAGACAGTTGAGGAAAATATTACATGGGGAAATCATTGTGAGGCTTGAGGCTAGGAAATAGAGAGTCCTGGGAACCAATAAGCCTTTCTATTCTTCTGTATTCGTGAAATTGAGAAAAGAAAAGTAAGGATTTCTAAAACCTTTGAAAAAGCTCTTGTATGAGAATGGAATCGGGGTTTCTAAGTTAAATACCTTTGGTTTAATTGGTGTGTGGGTTGCCATGCCTAGCTGCCAAGGCGAAGGAGACTCTAGCATTTAGACAAGCTAAATTAGCTAGGACAAAGGATTTACGGTGAGTTGTTATACTCTACTTTTGATTGATGGATGGATGTTGTGTTGCTTGTATGATCTGAGCCTATGTCTGCTCTGAGTTCTATTTAAATCCTAAGGTTGCATGTGATTCTGGTGAATGAGAAAGCTATGCATGCAAGAAGCTATGTGTAATACATGAACTTTTGCAATTATCCTCTGTATGATAGAATTGTGTATTGATATGTGGTGAACTACTTGTTATAATACTATATGTAACATTATACGTGCTATGTATGCTTATAAAATGCGAAGTCCAAAGGGAGTTACTTTGATAGGTTAGATGAAGATAGGAAAATTTGACATAATGGAATGGGCAAACTGAAAGGAGACTTGAGGGAGTTTGGTGGCATCGTGAAATGGTATCTACAGGCTCTTCAGAGTGACACCGTGAAAATGGTATACAAGCTCTTTGGAACGAAACCTCAAAAGAGGTTTATTGGCTTATTAGAGTCAAAAGCCCATGGTTAGCCACAGCAAGACCCAGTGGTGAACAGGTACACCGTATAGCGAATTGAAGTCCGTTAGGACAATAAACAAGGAAGCTGACGGGGCATATAAATAGAAATCACTGCATGATTCATGTGGCGAAAAATTCTAACAAATAGTTATGGTGCATTTGGGAACGCTAGTAAGCAGGCTTAAGACGGTCCCACCAAAATGTGAAGGTAGGAGGAACAGGTGGAAGCATCTTGTACATGGGTATATGTGGAAGAAAAGGATATTTCCTTTAGCATTTCTGCGAATAAGTATCTGCTATTAAGAGTCCACCAAGGGCGACGGACAAGCCAACCTGGGTTAAGAGGAAGCAAGACGGTTCTCAGGTTCTACTTTTAAAGGTTTATTTGCAAAAGGATCTCCCGAAAAGTGGGAAGTCTACCAAAGGCCATCTTGGAGGGAATGTCCATCAAAGACTAACTGATCGATAAAATCTACGTAGGGATTAACAAAGAAAGATGATATCCGTCAGGACTACTAGTGTTGGGAAGTCCACTTAGGACTATCTAATGATAAAGTCTGCCAAGGTCAATCTAAGGATGAGATAGTCTACTGGGAACTAGCGGTTGTTGGGAATATCTTTTCAAATGGGTTGTAGTGGAAAGTCCTGTGGGACTATCTAGCAAGTATGAGTCCGCAAAAAAAAGGGGTGCTAAACTACCAGCCAAATCTCATTATCAAGGGCTGCAATAAGGATATTAGTAAAGGAATGGTATACACAGGCTAAGTCATAAAAGGGAAATTACCGGGATAATACGGTATGTCTATATTGTGTTGGTATGGAACAAAGGGACTAGGGACAAATCCACCGTGTGGCGAGATATCTGCATGTTCGCCAATAGTTGTTGACGCCAATTCACATATGTTCAAAGGTGGCAACTACAGCAGCAACATGCATGCTACCATGCAATCATGCACGAGCATGCAGGTGACCAAGCAGTCCAGCTGAGGCATTGAAATGTCCATGGTGTAATCCGGTTGAAGAACCACTTTTGTAATAGTTGACTTTTCTTAGTTTGTTTGTTATCCATTTTTGTAATGTTCAGCTAAGATTAATTATGATTCTTAGCTGATTTAGCAGTCACTTTAGGATGTTATTATGTTGATTTTACAGCTTAGATACTTGCACAAGCAAGCTTTGTTTTCTTTCTATGTAACCCATCTACTTATGTATCATGTAATTTTTCACTTATGAAGTAACAAGCATAGCCAACTTGTTCTCTCATTTTTGTTCATCCGATTTTGCTTCTGTTTTGAGCTTTCAAACACAAAATTTCTTTGTTTTGTTTTATTGATCCTATCCAAATAAAATTGCAATTGAGCCTATCCAAGAGATCACAGACAGAAGCCGAAAGTAAGGCTGTTTGTGTAGAATACAAAGGAATAGAAGACGTCGTAAACTGAATAATAACATTACAAACTGCCAGAGATAAGACCTTCCCTTTCTAATGGTCAATTAACAGAGCATACAAGTTTTTATTGGCTCCTATATAGATGATGGGAACCCCAAAAACGAACCCAAATCAATATTCGAAAAATTTAACGTATTAAAACAATAAAATTTAACAAGAAATAAATTCAGAATTTAAATATAGCTTAAATAATTAACTCCAAAGTATGTCACATGATTCTATACTTATTTTCTTAAAACACCTCCGAATACCAATTCCATGCCAGGAAAAATTAGTGTTCTTGATCTACCAAAATAATTTTTTAAATAAAAATCTCGGTTTAGCTTTTTTTATTTTGAAAACAGCTCTTCAACCCTCTAACCCAGTTTATGAAATCTAAAAACCTCACCGACAATATACTAAATATTTTCTCAAAAATCTTATGTCAAATTAAGAGTAAGTAGATTTTTTTTTTAATTTTTTTATAAAAGAAAGAAGTTTCTTATGAATTAAATTAAACTTCAAATTTAAGCATTATATAAATCATAATAGTCAATAATATCAACCATTTAGTCTAACAAATAATATTATAAAAATGAAAAAAAATCTAAATACAAATTTAAAAATTAAATTTCAAACTTTGTAATAACGCTACCATAATTTACGCAATTAGAAAAATAGAGGGCGAATTAGGTGGGTATGTTTTTACCACATGATTACGTGGGTATAAATAATCAAATACTAATCTAGGATAAATATATAATTTATTTCATTTTAAACAAAAATTTTATAAAAACCCAGCGCCAGGGTAACTCTAGTTTTTAAATATATCAAAAAAAATATTTTTAATAGAATTTCAAATTAAAAATATAAATTTAAACATTATAGAAATAAGGTTTTTCTTAATTCATAAAAATAGAGGGTTACCCTAATAGTAAATGGTATTACTTACTCCCAAGTAAAACTTTTTTAACAATTATCACTTCAAAATTCGAATTTAGTTTAAATATTTAGAAAAAAAAAAATCTCTCTTCCACCGATTATCGTGTGGATAATTTTTTGGATAAATTACATTAGTAATTACATAATTATTTATAAAGTTTTTGATCACCTAACTATAAAAATACAAAACGATCATTAAATTATTAGTAAATATTAAAATAAATAAATATATCAACTAAATTTAATTGAAAACATATCCAAAAAAAAAAATGAAAACACTACAAATCTAAGATAATAATATTAATATTTTCTCGTTCTTTTAAAATTAACTCTCATATTACAAAGAAAAATAAAGTTGTAAAAAAAAAAAGAGAGACCAAATTACACAATATGTAAATATTGAAAGTTAATTTTTTTAAAATAAAAAATTTATAAATATTAAAATTTGAAGTTGTTATTATGCAAATTTTAAAATAACAATTACTGAAAATAAAAGATAAAATTAAATAATTTGGTAAAAATATATATAACTAGTTGACTTCTTTTTTTAATAAAACCTGTTCTTTCTTGCTTTGTTCGAAGAAATTGCATCCAATTCCTTACAAAGTAAGGAAGAATTGGAGAAAAGCGGGAAACTACCCTCACACCGGTCAAAGAAATAAGAGTGAAGGACGAAGGTAAACAGCCATTTTCTTTGTTTCTCTGGGTAGGAAACACTAAAACCCTTAGAAAAATACCTCTTCAACTCACTTTTTTTCCTTAAAGCAATGGCAATAGAGAAACCACTATTCATGAAGATACTTTCAAGGACGGATATCAAGGTGCGGATGTCTATTCCAACTAAGAAGAAAAGTTGTTTCCTGAATTTCCAAAATCGGCATAAGGTGGAGTTCAAGGTGAAGGACGAGAATGGGAAAGACTGGGTATTTTGTTGTTCAATTAGAAAGAAGAAAGGCTATCGGAAGCCGGTTCTCAGTAAGGGATGGCTTCCATTTGTGCGGTGTTGGAAGCTGGAAATCGGTGATGGAGTGAGAGTTTATAGGATGATGGATAAAGATGGTAAGGAGTACTATAGAATTGAAGTGATCAAGAGAAGAGATTCACCTTTAGTTCGGAACCACAATGCCGAAGAGCCATCAGCCTTGGCGGTAGCAAGCTACGTTGATGTTGAAGAGGAAGCATATGAAGTTGGAGGTGAGTTCTTGATGAATGCTTGAGTTGAATTGTAATGAGTTGGATTGAATGATGAAGCAGGACTAAATTGAATAAAATAAAAATTTTATGACTTAAATTGATATGTGAAATTGGTATGAACTTGAGTTGGTATATATATGTCACGTATTGAATTGATAAGTTGATGATGAAAATTTGAAATAAATATGATTTGAATTGTATATTGAAATTACCCTATTAATTATCGGATCGAATCAGATATAGTTGAGATATTATAGAATTATAGAATTAAATTATTAATTGAAAACTATTGTTGCCGGGTAATCTGAGGTGATAATTTGTATACTCAAATCACTGTTGCCGAACAATCCAGAGTGACGTAAATGGTGAGGATTTCGTAAGCTTGTATGGCACCAAATTACCAAATTACACAGTTA
This sequence comes from Gossypium anomalum, assembly GCA_025698475.1. Taxonomy (NCBI): domain Eukaryota; kingdom Viridiplantae; phylum Streptophyta; class Magnoliopsida; order Malvales; family Malvaceae; genus Gossypium; species Gossypium anomalum. The sequence goes on from CM046959.1 coordinate 1,885,515, forward strand.
CAAAAAAATAAAGGAAGACAAAAAAAAAAACAAACATTTCTTAAGCTTATATGGCACCCGAAAATGATTATATGGCATAGAATGAATGTGAAATGCATTAAATTGCATGTGTGAATGGTTGTATGAAGTATATGTGACTCTAATTGCTCCGATAATGATTATAGCATCTCTTAGCTCAGGACAACCGAATTAGATACGGGATGTTACATATTATATAAATTAAAAATAAAACCCAATTTTCAAATTTAACATGTTAAATTAAAATACAAAACATAAATTTAGAAATTAGATATAGCTCAAATCAAAGGTGAATCTAGGGAGCTGATAGGCCCGACTACCCCTAAAATATAAAATTACTATTTAGACCCTTTAAAAAATTTTAAAATTTTAAATTAATAAAAATAAAATTACATTTTACCTCCTTAAAATTATAAAAAATTAATTTAATCTTTTAAAAATTATAAAAATATAGATTATTAAAAATTAAAATTTCATTTCGATTCCCCTAAAAAAATTTTTTGACTTCGCCTCTAACTCAAATATTTAAATCCAAAATTTGCCATATCATTCTATAAGATCTTCTTAAAACCCCCTCCAAATACCATATCTATGTCAGCAAAAATTCTTAATATACGAAAATAATCTTTTAAATTAAAAATCTCGGGTTAAAAAAAAGTACATTGAAAAAATATATTTTTTAATTCTAAAAACAGGTTTAAAAAATTGTTATGTTATTCTAAAATACTTATTTTTTAAATATTTTATTATATCTCTATAAGTTGTTTGTCAACCCTATGATTTTATTTGTAAAATCTAAATTTTTTTTATTTTTTTTAATTTGCATAAAGGAAGTTTCCTATGAATTAAATTAAATTTCAAATTTAAACATTATAAAAAGACCTAAACCATAATGGTGAATATTGACCATTTAAACCGACAAATAATGTCATAAACCAATATCAAATTAAAATATAAAAATTAAAACTCGTACAATACCAAACAAAACCATTAATTATTTTTAGTGAAAGTTGGTAAGATTTTCTTAAAAGCCCCCTCCAAATATCAACTCCATGTCAGCAAAAATTAGTGTTTTTAATCTACCAAAATAATCTTTTGAAGTAAACCCCCCCCAAAAAAAAAAAAAAAACATTCCGTGCACTCCATATCACCCCATGTACTGTATTTCGCCACTTTTTCCCTATTAATATCAGCCATTTTCTTTGTTTCTCTGGGCAACACTAAAACCCTTTGAAGCTCTACCTCTTCAACTCACTTTTCCTTAAACAATGGAAATAGAAAAACTATAATTCGTCAAGAGACTTACAAAGATTGATACTGAGAACAGGTTGTCTGTTCCAAATAAAGTGGGAGTTTAAGGTGAAGGATGACTGACCATGGCAAAGTCTGGTTATTTTGTTGTTCTATGAGGAAGAAAGACCATCCGAAGCCTGTTCTTAGTAAGGGATGGCTTCCATTTGTGCAGCGTTGGAAGCTGGCAATCGGTGATACAGTGATGGTTTGTAGGAAGATGGATAAAGATGGTTAGGGGTACAACAGAATTGGAGTGATTAGGGGAGAATGTTTACCACTAGTTCAGAACCACGATGCTGAAGAGCCATCAGCCTTGGCAATAGCAAGCTACACTGATGTTGAAGAGGAAGCAAGTTGCCTCCAACAGCAGCACTGGTCGAACTGTAAACCATGAACAGACTGAATGGCTTCAAAACCAACCTGGTCTGATGTTTGGATTTATTAGCCTGAAGCCAGATATAACAGTTAGTGAACAAAAAGTCATCGAGTTATTTGGGTTAGGCTCACAAGAACAAAGAGAAATGGAACATCCAAGCATTCTAGCTCTATATAACAAGGTTGAAATGCCAGTTACCAGTTCGAGAGCTCCTTACTTTAAGTTCCTTCGATGGTTTTCCACCTGTCTCTTTGGGCTTAGTGAATTATATTAATTTGAAAGGAGAGATGTTTTGTTGTATTTCCCCAAGGATGTAATAAAATTACCAAGCACGTAGATTTCATCTAAGCTAAGAGCGTACATAAAGTGACTATGCATTTCAATAAGAACTGCAAACTAGCAGCTATACAAACAATTCACCGTAATCATACATACACAATCAAAAAGGGAAACGTGTTCTCTAAATCATCATTATGGTTGCAATGAGGATTGCACTATCAGAAAAGAAAAACAAACAAAAGAGAAGGGGCAAGAGAATGACATTTTAATTAAACAAGGCTATAATACAAAACTTTTGGAGGTTCTTACTCTCACCAAAGTAGTTTCCAATCCACCTTGGTACCTTACGACTTCAAAACTTCTGATATGAAATGCAAGTAATGCTCCCATGTATCCATCGTAAAGGACTAAAGACCAAGCTTTGAGAGCAGTTCCCTCCATCTTGGGGTCTCTTCGTCGAAAATGTAGGTCAATGGTGAAATTAGCACTCCACTGCCTCCAATCTGAACCAGAGAAAATTCAAATTCATGACTATAATGATGTGCACTGCTTAAACTAGTGCTGCAAATAGAACAAGCATTAAAACCACAGTTTCCATAACATATAGGCAGTATTTATTATAATTCGTCATGACTTACCGCTCTCAACTGTTGTACAGACTTGTATAGAGCTTTTTTGGGTACACATATGACTATCGCATAGTAGTCAGCAGCTACTTTTCCATCACGCTTGCAAAGAACTGGAGATACTGTGGGCCCCTGCAAAATGCAAACATGAATATTTCTGAAACCCATCTTAGATTTAGCAATAGATTAGGAAAAAGTGAGTCTCCAGGAAGCAAAATCTTTTCAAAACCTCACCTGCAACCCAGATAATGATGGCTGGCTCAGTACTTGCTCAGCGACTTCCTCTGCGCTACTGCCCCTCATATTTGCAGTTACCTTCCATAAAAAGATAAACAGGATGAATACTGGGAAGGAAGGGAAGGGAAAAGATAACAACAAAGAATCACGAATATCCATACCATGAACTGATCAGCTGCCCTCAAATGAGCCTCAAATCTTTCCAATATCTCATGTGTTGTGTCTAGAGCTCCCTTCCGCTGGATTAATGCTTTTCTGCTTGCAACTAGAACAGCCTGAAGAAAAATGGACTAAAGGTAGGGCAAAATATTCTGAAAATAAATCCTTTTAAAATAGCATACTCCAGATGACAAGATAACATTCTTGAAAATTGCAGGAACAGGAAAGATATAGAGCTGGTTACCTGGCTTTCCAATACAACTCCACCTTCAATCTCTTTCAAGTTGTTTTCCCTCAGAGTTGTCCCGCTACTCACAAGGTCCAAGATTGCATCAGCTATTCCCATCTATACTAATAACAAAGAGAAGTTATTTCCATAACATCACGAAGACAGATAGAACCATCATTTTCCAAACTGCTTCATCCATATCTAGTAAGTACTAACTGTCTTTCAAATATCATTTCCTTCAATAGGGGAAAGACAGGACATTTTCTTCTGTGAAATATCTATTGGGTGAAGAATAGGCAGGTAGAACAGCAGAATTGCCTTTAGGGTCAGCTACCCCATTAATAAAGGGCTTCCAACTTGCCACCCCCACCAGTAAATTGAATATGGAGTTATTAGTTAGGCAGCATATTCGTTGCCTGGTAAGCTTCTTTCTCTTCTTTCCTCTGATTATGTATCTTAGTTTCTATGGTAGTCTCATTGTTATGTTCCCTTGTTACTTCTTCCTTTTGTCATATAAACAACGTCGCTTCCCTTCATTCACTCCTTCCATTTTTATCATCTAACCCCACAATGGGAAAGGAACAATCTTTTTCTCTTATTGCCTATCAGATAATGCATGCCTATACCGTTTAAATTGAGAGAGAGAAAGAGAACTAATATATTTATAGTTTATGAATCTGGAAAACAATCTTAAAACTAGTAAGCAGGCAGCAGAGAATTAACTGAAGTGTATGAACAACTAGACTTGGAAGTCTGAAGTTCAAGCGGGAATATTTTTCCTTTAGGAAAGCAATAATATGCATGATAAGAGTGTTCAGTAAGGTTTAAGTAAATTAATACACACAGAATTGTAGAAGGATGAGCTACTCTTTCATTCAATTTAAATAACTTCAAATGAAAAGTAAATTACAGGTACTCTGGGAGAATTTGACTCTTACCGCAGGAGCTGCCTCTAAGGCTCCATCAGCAGTTGAAAATATCACATGCTTCAATCCGTTTTCTTGAATAAATTTAGGACCAAGCTAGGTAGAAAGATAGAAAAGAAATTAAAGTCAAATAGAAACAACTGCCAATAGGCAATAAGCTAACCAAAGCAGATGGTACCAAAAATAATTTCTAAAATCAATATAATTATCAAAAACCATTTAAGCGGATGTTATACATAAGTGAAGCCAGTTGCAACTCTTAGAGGTCTATCAATAGTCCACCGAGGCATCTGAGCTAGCTCCTTCAGTGAATTGATATTCTCAAAGATCCCATACTTAGGAATCTGAACAAAAATACGCAAATCATCAATAGCAAGGATATCAGGAAGATGAATCTGGCTATGTACTAGTAACAAAGAATTTGCTTACTGCAAGGGACAAACGGCAATCTCCATACTTGAGGGCATCATGAACAATGATAAGATCTTCATCCCCCTGATAAAAATATTGAAGCAGTAAAGTTCCATTCTGCATTCATTTTTTCAAGAAAGAATCTTTTTGCATATTGGCAAAAAGATAAGTGCAGTAGTAGAATAAACCAGATCACCTCCAAGCCTAACATTAGATAACTCAAACAATAATGTATAACTAGTTCTAAGATGACATGGCAAAAATAATCGGCAAGGCTGAAATTCTAACATATTCACTGCATAGAATTAGATATTTGGATTCTCAGTAACATTTTGACAATGACAGAATGAATTAAAAAATGTCTTGGGGCCATGCAATGTCTAACTACTTACCCGCCCATATTCATTGACAGTATCAAGCCCCACAATACCAAGGTCTAAATCTCCAGATAACAATTTCCGTACAATGTCTTTGGGCCGCTGAAACCAGACTTCTACATTGGAAAGCTGGGATAAAAACAAATTATGCATTCAGTATCAATCCTACATATAAATCATATACAGGTCCCAAGTACAATGCATATTGTGAGAGAGAAAGATAGCACAAACCTGAGGTATTTGTGCAACATACTGTCTAGGATTGACCTGCTTAACCGACAATTGACAATCCTTTTGACAAATACAGAATAATGGAAGGGGTCAGACCAAAGAGTTTGATAGAGATTTTTTTTTTCTTTAAAGGAAAGACAAAATGAGGACATGATGACATGATTACTAAATTTATGTACATTTTTATTATTAAAAAAAATTAAATTAACTTCTCAGAAATGTTATCCACTTTTGTATGCAAAGCATTTTTTTGCACACCAAGTGCCAATGCCTCACTTTTACAGTTTCTTATACAAAATAAACATATCCAGATAAAAGTAATTAATAAAGAAAATGAATCAATTTCTAAAGGTCAAATTGCGCTGCTAGTCCTATACTTAATGCAATTTGAGATTTAGCCCTTATACTTTAAAAAGCTAAAATTAAATCCCCTTAAATTTTTTATTTAAAAAAGTTTAACTCAGTGGCTGACACCATTAATATTTTCCATCAAAATTAACCATCCATGCAAATCAAGCAAACGGTGCAATCATACAAATTTCAAAAGCAAACCATTATTATCCAGTAAGCATACCTGATTATAAGCAAATTTTAACAGAACATACTTTCTTATCAACGTTTAGACCAGAATAGATTCATTTTTTTAAACTTTGTATAGCAATTAAATCTCAAACTTTGTTAAAGCATATACAATTAACAGCTATATTATAGCTCGTAATGCTTGGTTCCAATCATAATTCACAAACTTTAATAAGAAACAAGTGTTAAGCCAGTACTACCTTGAGTAGATCGAGAGTGTCACCAGCCATGCGACCTTTGCTAGGCAAGCCGAAACGAATCTCATCTCTATCAACGATTTTACCATCGAATTTCCCATTAACAACGGTCGTTCTAGACTCCGACGACGAACAACAATAGATGAAGCTGCGTCTAGAAACCGATACGTAGAACGACGGAGGAGGAAGTGAGACCGAGGAGGCGGCCGTGAATGCGGAGGAGAATTGAGACATTTTCTATGGCTGACCCCCAAAATTAAAACCCTAAAGCAATTATCGGATTCTATGAATGGAAATTTTGATTTTTGAGATATTTTGAAGTAAAACAAAATAATAAAAAAGTAAAATCCAAAGGAAAATACAGTGACGACTGACGAGGGACTAAACAATGAGCCGCGGCAAGATGGAAGGTAGTTAGTGTGTTTCTTTGGCATAATATCAGATTTAACCTTCAATATTTACATCTTTTATCAATTTAGTCTTTATTTTCTTTAAGCTAATTTGGGCACTTAACCTTTTAAAAAATAATTTTTTTGTTACTTTTTAGCAGAAATACTAATTAAAATATTATTTTTTAAAACATAATTGCTTGCATGGCAATTTGCATGTAATTTATTTTTTTTAAATATTTTTATAAGGGATAATGATAAGTTTTACCCTTATTCTTTAATAAAATTGTCAATGCCGTACTTTTACTTTCAACTTATCCACTGCGGTATCTAAACTTTTATTTTGTCTATTGATTTGGTACCTAACCCTACTAGTGTGGGAAATTTTGTTAATGTGACAAGATAACCTATGAGGTTTTCACATATGTCATCATGATTATGTACTAAATCCATAGGCGAAATAAAAATTTAGGTACCACATTAAAATTTTCATTAAAGTATAGGGTAAAACTTGCTATTATCTCTTTTTATAATTTTTAAAATTATTTGTTGACGGATATAAAATAAATAATGCTATTTCAATACAAAGTATATAAGGACTATTATGTGAGTTGTCAGGTTAACATTGTTAAAATTTAATGTTTTAGTCAAGCATTTCTATTAAAATGATTTGACTCTTTTTTAAAAGCTTGAGAGCTAAATTTAGCTCAAAATAAGAATAAAAATCGAATTAATAAAAAAATATAAAGTTTAAGGACTAAAGTTAGTATTATGCCTTTATTTTAACTCAATTGAGTCTGTGGGAAGTGAGGGGTGTGATTCGGTGCGGTCGGAGATACTTCAGGTAGATGAAATTGACCACTCATGAGGGGACATGCAACCTTCAAATTCGTCCTTTACAATGAGACAAAATTGTCAACGTAACCCTCCAAAAGAAATAATTTTATTATTTTTAGTGGTCAATACTTTTTAATTTAGATATTTTATTTTTTATAATTGGTTATGAGTAAGAGTTTTAAAATATATATTATAAAAAACTAATTTTGAAGTACTTATAAATTTTAATTAATTAAAATATTTATAATTAATTGAAGTTAAAGTTTAAAAAACATTGACTTAAAAAACTATTAAATGTTATTTTTACTAGGGTTGAATTAATAAATTTAAAAAAATTATCCCTCATTTAAAAATAATATCCATTCTAACTCAATTCAATTCGATTTCATGATAAATAAATAATCATCTGATTCCGTCCAATATGAACTTAAACAAAACTAATTACAAAATTGAAGTGAGCGCGAAATAATTTAAACTATTAAATGATTGAAATCTGAAATGACCATAATAAAAAATATCAAAAACTTAGACTCAAACTTGAATAATCCAAATCTAAAAAGACTAAAACCAAAACAACCCAAATCGACAAGTGCATACTTTTGAATTTATTTATGATATTTCCCCTCATGATTTATGTTATTTAAATTATTAACTATATTATTTATATTTATATTTATATTTTATTTATTATGGATTTAAGTGAATAATTAAAAAAATAGTAAGCTTTTAATATAATATTGTTACAGAAAATAGCTTGGAAGTTTGACGTAAAAATCTATCAACTTTTAAAAGTATTTTTTATTAGTTTTAATGTTTTAAAAAAAACATGTTTAAATTCGTTTTTATTTTTATTTTTTTACTGATTTTCAGTGTTTTCCGTCTTGAATCAAGTGCTATAAATTAGTTTTAAAACATAGTTTAATTTCATATTTAAAATGTTTATAAATTATTTTTAATTTAAAAATATTTTAAATTTCTTCTTCTTTTAATTGCTTTTTTACTTTTAATAGATTTAGATATATTTTCAATCTTTTTTTAAAATAAATTTTTATAATGTATTTTAAAATATTTTTCAATTATATTTTTTCAAATTGTCGAAAGAGGAGATTGTTGAAAAATATAAAACTAGCAATTTGGTGTCAGAGAGCATGCCCGCTCCCCTACCAATAAAATTTGTGTGGAGACCGTTTTCATATTTAGGTGTTGACAATCTATTGAACCTTATATTTGGACTATGTTGATTTCTTGGTCAATTTTATTTGTATTTGGGCTATACGGCTATGCTTTGGATGTTTTCTTTTTTTAAATATCTTAAGCTCGTATTTTATTTCTCTCTAAATTGTATGCGTTTATTTACATAAAACATAAAACAATTGTTTTCAACTAATTCCCAAAAATTCTTCCATTATTAAAGTTGAAAATCAATTCAAAACTTTTATAAAAAGTCTTCATCAAATATTTTTTTGAAAGGGAGCTTAACTTGAAAATAATGTTCGAGTAAAGGGGAGTTAGCAAATTGTTTCAATGGTTTTGTTATATCAAAAAGGGAGAGATTGTTATCCTAGTTTTTCAAATGTTTTGATATAACAAAGTCAAATTATAAATTCTCTTTAGTCCGACTTGCAATAAATTGATATAAGCCCTTAAAATTATTTTCTAAGTGTTTAGAAACTCAATGCCTTTGAAAAATCTTGATTCAAAACAAATTTTACAACTTTCTAACACTTCTATCGATACAAGTGTATAGAAGTACTAGTAGAAGCAAGCCAGAGAGCACCCCAAGAATTCTTTCAAACTTCTATCGATACTTTAGAGGCTCTTCTACTGATACATCTCTAGTTGTATCGGCTTGGGAGAAGTTTTATTGATAGAAGTAAGTTAGAGAGTACTTTGAGCATCCCTCCAGACTTCTATCGATACTTAGGGGGACTTCTACCAATACAAGTAAGTCAATGAGCAATTTTTCGATTCTTTTGCACCTTCTATCGATACAACTATTGGTTCAAGTTTGAACCCTTGAAATCCTCAAACTTCTACTGATAAAGTGGATTTCTATTGATACATCGGGCTTCAACGGGAAGACTTCTATTGGCACAAGTCTACTTGTACTGATACAAGTAGTTTGCAATTTGTATTTAATGCCCGAATTCATTGCAACAACGGTTCTAATCAACTCCCAACGTCTCCAAATGGCTCCAAGGTTGTTAGAAGGCATTAATACAAGTCAATAGCTCCAAAGTCAATTGCACAAAAATCCAATCTTTTCATTGATATTCTCTTTGTTCTTCATACACACATTTGAGCAACCATATCTTTTATTCTTTTCAAGTGTTGTATTGTTATTGAGTGAGCCTTATCATTATAATATCTTCTTTTAAGAACAGTTTTTAATCTTTATTCTTATTCCTCATCTTTATTTAAGGTGGAAGTGGCATTATCTTGCCTAGTGCAAAGATAGTTCCTTGTAAAGGTTAAACATTGTCCTCCAAAAGTTCAAATATAGTGAATTTGAGAAATCCTTAGCTGTGATAAGCTAAGGTAGTGAAAGGTAAGCAATTGGGGTCGAACTACTATAAATTCTTCAGTCTCATTTGTTTGTCATATTTTCTTGTAGTTTTTTAAACACTAATACACCCCCTTGTGGTGATTATCGAGTTTAACAATATGTTGTTATTATTATATTGTATTATTCTTATGGCATTATTGTTTTAATGGGATTGTATTAGATCTTCAAATTGTAAGCAAATCTCAAAATTAAAGTCTATATATTTGAGAGACTCGCCTAGGTAAATGTATTGAGAGTTAGACACTTAATCTGTTCTTGTGAGAATAACTTGGTAAGAGTGCTATTTTTATAGAGAATCCCGTTGTGTTTTACTTGTTGTGATCACAATGGGTGATCATAGTAGTAAGAGTATTGTGTCTTCAAAGTGTAAGGGTGAGGGAAACAATTACGATATATGTGATTGAATAGGTTCACTTTGTAATTGTTGAAGAAAGTGCATATTTCTAACTAAGTTAGGCTCTGCAAAGTACCAATGTGTGTTAACTGTTCTTCATTTAGTGCTTGGAGTAGTGCCCACCATCTCAAGCACCAATGTGGTTATGTTGCATCTATCCTTAGCAACGACCTTTTTGCTAACATTTTTCAATGGTTTTATAGAAAAAAATTCAATTTAAATATTTGATATAGGGATTAAAAAATTATATGTTGTTTTATAAAATTAAAAATTAAGTGATAAATTTTTAGTACTAAGTTTAAAGTAAAAAAAAAAAATGTTGTTAAATTAGTAAAAATTAAGTATTAAATATTATGCCATTTGATAAAAGTAAATATTAATTTTTAAAAATTTACTTATTTCTTAGTTTTATTAATATAATATTTTATATTATTTTGAATAATTTTGGATAAAAGTGAAATATGATGATTTGAATATTTCATTTCAAAAAAAATATAATTTATTTTAAATATAATATTTTTAATAAAATTAAATTATTATTTTTCAATATAAGTGATAAATAGCTATTTACCTACTATCTAATTCAACAATTATTTTATTGAAATTTTTATTAAATAAAAAATTAAAATGACAAATCGTTTAATCTAATTACTAAAATACAAGGATCTATCGAGTACATTCACCATACAAAAACTATTTTAAAACAAAGATAAAATTATGATTTAATTAATACATTATGCACTAAACTATTCATCATGACCTATATAGATATAGTGACAAAAAAAAAACTCTTTATTTTACAATATAGAATTACTTTTTCATCCAAATATTATTTCATGTTTAAGATGAAGCTTTGAAATCTTCAACTCAAAGAGAAGGGATTGTATGAAACTGTAATTCCACACCATTCCTATCCATTTTCAATAGAAGGATAACAAATCAGATTTTTTTCCTGAATTTTAGCATTTTTAGTTTAATTTAAATTTTTTAAGAGGAAAAAACTGAAAATAAAGAAATCTTGATTTGTATTGAAAAGAGATAAGGAATACGTACAAACACAGTTTCATGCAATCATTTCTCTCAACCCAAATGATCTTTCTTCTTTCATGGAGACCAAAGAGGGGGGCACTTTGCTCGTTTCTAAAGAAATTCATTGGATCAACCATGGTCTTTATTTGCACCAATCTTTTGAAGTCATTCTTGAAATATTTAAGACCCCAAACGTTGGCTTGTTCGTAATTTATGTAGCCATTAACATTGTTATTTCCAAGATCTAGATCCTTGTAATTATAAAATGCTTCTCTCGGAGATTTCGAAACATAACCGGCCATATAACTGTAAAGTCTTCGGATCCAACTTATGGATGTTCCCGCATCTTCTTCATTCAGCCATTGCTGCAACGTATATGGCTACAAACAAAATGCCTGCTTTATTTGGCAAAGGTATTTTATTTTCCGGGATTTCATCCATTTTGCCTCCCAAAGCCACAATCATCGTTATAGCAACGTCAGCTTCTTCCTCAAGAAACATGGACATGAAGCCTTCGATTCCAGTTTCGGGGATCGGTTCCTTGACGAAGTCCGTTTGGGATTTGAGACTTGACCTTGGAACATTTCTATTAAGCAAAATATCCACAGGTTATATTGGAAATTCACCAAAGTGAAGAACTGATTCAATCCAACTCATTTCGGTGCAATTCTCTTTGGCAAGTCCTAGCTCTGGAAACTTGTGTTGGATCAATGGAATCAACTCATCAACCCCACCAAGAAACATGGCTTTAAAAGAAGCTTGAACTGTTTTCTTCCCTACTTGACTGGAATTCACTTTCGTTATCCAAACAGTCATAAATATATCATTGGAAGCTTGTGAGCAATGTATTGCCATCGATGGAAGGTTTTGGTTGCATTTTGTTCCAAGTTCTTGTTAACTGTAAACACAGTTACAACAGGTGGAACAGGGACTAACTTTAATTTCCAAGAAATTAAGAACAATGCCAAAAGTATTTCCACCACCTCCTCGGATAGCCCAAAACAGATCTTCACCCATGGATTTCCGATTAAGAATCCTTCCATTAACATAAGTCAATTTAGCATCAATTATATGATCAGCAGCAAGACCGTATTTACGGACCAATATGCCATATCCACCCCCACTTAAACGCCCACCAGCACCTACAGTGCGTCAAAAACCAGCAGGGAAAGCAAGGGTTTTACTTTTTGAAGCAATTTCGTAATACAATTCACCTAGAGTTGCACCAGATTCAACCCAGGCGACTTCACTCATTGTGTCAACTTCAATTGCTCGAAAGTTGACCAAATCAAGGATGACAAATGGAACTTGAGAAACATAAGAAACACCCTCAACATCATGACCACCACCTCGAATCCTAAGTTGGAAGCCATAGTTTTTGGAACAATAAATTGTTGATTGGACATGGGATGTTTTGAGTGGTGTAATAATAGCAAAGGGTTCAGGCGTAGTTGGTGTGGAGAACCTTGTATTATGAATAGAAGCATTCAAAACTGATGAATATGAGGGATTATTTTGCATGTAAGTAATGGTAGAAAAGTTTGTTATATGAAGAGAAAGGCAACGAAGGAAATCCCGATGAGGATGATGAGTTAAATTTGCCCCACTCACTGACAATATCACCATAAGAAGTGGAAGCACAGAAAATTGAAGGAACTTCATGTTCTTGAGCCAGTTGTGAGCATGGGATTGTGTTACACTTAGTTACCTTATTTATAATTATGTTTGAGATGTTTTATATTTATCATTTCTTTTATTCTTTTCATATTTTAATTATTTAGTATGTATATATATATACAATTTTCTCTTTGAATTAGCCGATTGAGTCCTAACTTGATTAGCATGGGCATTATTGTCAATACAGAAGGATAAGGCTCGGAGTAAGCTAAAGCGCATTATCCTCTTATTTATGAGTTAGGAAGGTCTATAAATAATTCTAAATATTGTGTCAAAAACAACAAACATGATTAAAATTTATAGTAAAATTATTTTAAAAAAGGGATAAATTACATCATTAATAACTCTAAATAAAATCGTTCAAATTGTGGTCACCTCAAACTTTTTCAAATTTATTTGGGTAGCTTTATATTCTAGATTGAATTCCTCTTAATGTAAATCATCTTTTTCTAGTAATTTTGCTAATTAAATATTGAAATACTATGTTACTATTTAATAGGGGTGATTTGAAAAATAAAAAATAAAAGTATTTATCACACTATCAACGATGCAATTAATTAATCATTGATATTGTTGAAATACTTTCTTTCATAGTCGATTGAGTCTTAATTCAGTTGGCATCAACGTTATTATCATTATAAGAAGACGTCAGTTTGAATGCGCTTACGCATAATATTAGGCACTATATAAAAAATTTATTTGCTTAAATTTCAACCACCTCTTCTTTTACCTCATATGTTTTATTTTTTAAAAAAGGAAATTAAAATATGTTAGTTTTAAAAAATGTAAAGTCATATGTTCTATTTTTAAAAATATGTTGGTTTAAAAGGATAGGTTAGGCACAAAAGTCTAAGCCTCCGAGACTTGGAATGGTAAATAATACAATTAGGACTCAAACCTTGACTTTAATTGATTAATTCTATTGGTTATCGATTTTGGAATTTTGAAATTGAACCGATTGAAAAATTGACTTATTTTATATTATTTAAAAATATTTATATTTTATAATATATAATAGGTATATAACCCTATAAATTTAATTCAATAACTCAAGGTTAGTTAATCGAAAAAATCGACTAAACCGATCGAATCAAGATCGATTCTGTTGGACTAGTTTTCTCAGCTAAAGTTGGTCGAGTTGATTTTCTCGTATTAAAAGTGGTTTGAAAAAACTAATCCAACCTACTAATTAAACTAATAATATCCAAACTAATAATAAAAATAATATTAATTTAAACTATTATGATTTGATGTTTATTTAAAAGATAGTATAATATTAAGATAAAAAAATAAATTATTAATTGGTTGAATGTATTCTATATTATTTATTTTTTTAATTGTTTTTATAGAAAAAGAATTCAAATAAAATGATAATTTTTAAATATTTGATATTGAAGGGATTAAAAATTATATTTTGTTTTATAAAATAAAATTTTACATGATGAATTTTTAGTATTAAATTTATATAAAAATTAGTATGTTAAATTAGTAAAAAAAATAAGTATTAAATATAATTATGTGGTTTGATAAAAGTGAATTTTAATTTTAAAAATTTTATTTATCTCTTAGTTTTGATAAAAGTCGATGATGAATATAATATTTTTTTTAATTTCTGAATGCTATTTACTACCTTATTCAAAAAAATTTATTAAATTTTTTATTAAATAAAAAATTAAAATAATAAATCATATGATCGATCCAATCCCTATAATGTCGGACATTTTAAGTACATTGACCTTAGAAAAACTATTTTAGAAAAAAAATAAATTTATGATTTAATTAATACATTATGCACTAAATTATTGATGACAACATATATAGTTGTATTACAATATAATATTACTTTTCATCCAAATATTATTTCATATTTAAGAAAAAAAACTCTAAAATCTTCAACCCTGACGACCTTTCTTCTTTCATGGAGACAAAAGAGGAGGGATACTTTGCTCATTACTAAAGAAATTCGTTGGATCAATCATGGTCTTTACTCGCACCAATCTTTTGAAGTTGTTCTTGAAATATTTAAGACCCCAAACACTGGCTTGTTCGTAACTTGTGTAACCATTAACGTTGTTAATTCCAAGATCTAGATCCTTGTAATTATAATATGCTTCTCTCAGAGATTTCGAAGCATAACTGGACATATAATTGTAAAGTCTTCGCATCCAATTTATGCACAGTCCTGCATCTTCTTCATTTATCCATTGTACAATGTAAACAGATTCGAACAAGATGCCTGATCTATGTGGGAAAGGTATTTCATTTTCCCGGATTTCATCCATTTTGCCTCCGAAAGCCTCCATCATCGTTATAGCAAAGTCAGTTCCTTCCTCAAGAAACATGTTCATGAACCCTTCGAATCCAGCTTCGGACATCGGTTCCCTGATGTAGTCCGTTTTGGCTTTGAGACTTAATCTTGGAAGAGCACTTCTATTAAGCAAAATCTCCACAGGTTCAATTGGAAGTGCTCCAAAGTAAAGAACAGATTGAACCCAACTCATTTGGGTACAATTCTCTCTGGCAAGTCCTAACTCTGGAAACGCGTATTGGATCAATGGAATCAACTCGTCAATCCTACCAAGAAACAGGCCTTTAAAAGAAGCTTGAACTGTTTTCTTCCCTACTTGACTGGAATTAACTTTCATTACCCAAACAGTCGTAAATAAATCTTTGGGTAACTTGTGAGCAATGTGTTGCCATCGATGGAAGATCTTGGTTGCATTTTGTTCCAAGTTCTTGTTAACTGTAAACACAGTTACAACAGTTGGAACAGGGACTAACCTTATTTTCCAAGCAAGAACAACTCCAAAGGTATTTCCTCCACCTCCTCGGATAGCCCAAAACAAATCTTCACCCATGGATTTTCGATGAAGAACCCTTCCGTTAGCATCAACCATTTTAGCATCAATTATATGATCAGCAGCAAGACCATATTTGCGGCCCAATATGCCAAATCCACCCCCACTTAAATGCCCACCAATTCCTATAGTGTGGCAAATACCAGCAGGAAAGCCGAGCGTTTGTGTCTTTGAAGCAATCCCGTAATATAATTCACCTGTAGTTGCACCAGATTGAACCCAGGCAACTTCATTTTTTGTGTCAACTTTAACATCTCGAAAGTTGACCAAATCAAGGACGACAAATGGAACTTGAGAAACATAAGAAACACCCTCAACATCATGACCACCACTTCGAATCCTAAGTTGGAAGCCATGGTTTTTGGAACAAAAAATTGTTGATTGGACATGGGATGTTTTGCGTGGTGTAATAATGGCATATGGTTTAGGGGTAGTTGGAGTGGAGAACCTAGTATTCTGAATAGAAGCATTCAAAACTGATGGATATGAGGGATTATTGTGCGTGTAAGTAATGGTAGAAGAGTTTTCTATACGAAGAGAAAGGCAACGAAGGAAATCCCGATGAGGATGACGAGCTAAATTTGCCCCACTCACTGACAATATCACCATAAGAAATGGAAGCACAGAAAATTGAAGGAACTTCATGTTCTTGAGCCAGTTGTGAGCATGGGATTGTGTTACACTTAGTTACCTTATTTATAGTTATGTTTGAGATGTTTTATATTTATAATTTCTTTTATTCTTTTCATATTTTAATTATTTCTGCAGTATATTTGCTAAAAAAACATGTTTTTGCATCTTTTTAAATTGAATCAAATCTTAGATAACAATTTTTCTTTTTATTAAAAGGGTAAATGACATCATTAATAACTCTAAATTAGATTATTTTTTATTTTAGCCCCTCAAACTTTTTCAAATTTACTGTGTGTAAATATTACCTTAAACTATTATATCAAAATAACGGTTGATTTGGGTAGCTTTATATTCTAGATTGAATTCCTCTTATAAATCATCTTTTTCTAGTAATTTTGCTAATTAAATATTGAAATACTATGTTGCATATTTATAACTTTTTAATAGAGGTGATGTGAAACCTAAAAAAAAAAATTTTATCACATCATCAACGATTCAATTAACTAATCTTTGATATTGTTGAAGTACTTTCTCACATAAGAATTTAAAGGTGAGTGTTCGATCGAATCAGGTGAAAAAATTTTGAATTAATTGAGTTGACAAGTCCTATTTTGTCACCCTAACTCGATTTAAAATTTTTTCGAGTCGATTCGAGTCAAATTGAGTGAAATTGTTCGAGTTAAATTAAAAAAATTAAACAAGTCAAATTAAAATCTTGTTACAATATAACTAATTCCATGTTAGATCATATAAATTTGAAACCATATATATTTGAAAATATTTGCAAAGCAAAATAATAAAAAATTCTTTAGTATGATAAACTTGAATCATTAATTAACTTATGTAGGTCCTCAAAATTATTATTCTAGAAATTTTTTACTTTTTTTATCTTTCTTTATACATTTTTTAGATTTTTTTAAAATTTTTATAATTTTTTAAAAACTAAAAATTTTGGAATTTTTATAAATATTTTTATTTTGAATTTTTTTGTAATTTTTGTTGATAGAGAGACCAATTTGTTCATTTTCAAACTTGGCAGGGACTAAAAGGGTATTTACACTAATCTGTTATTCGAATTGTAAAATTCAACTCGTTTCGAACTTGAAACTCGAATTATTTATTCGAGTTAACTCAAATAATTCGAATGACTTGATTTGATTAATTCGAAATTTAAAAATAAAATTGATTTTTTTTAAACGAATCGAATTTTAGTATATTTCAACTTCAACCACCTCTTCTTTTACCCCTTTATCATATAGTCATATCTTTTATTTTTGAAAAAGGAAACTAAAATACGTTGGCTTAAAACAATAGATTAGGGACAAAAGTCTAAGCCCCCCATACTTGGAATGGTAAATAATACAATCCCTCTTCAAGACAGCTCTTTAGGATTCAAACTCTGACTTTAGGGAACAGCAATTTAATTCATCCATTTGGTTTTTTCGATTTCGATGTAGATGGGTTCATCCCTTTTGACTTTGATTTAATTATTTAATTTGATCGGTTATGAATTTTTGAATCTTAAAACTGAACCGATTAAAAAAATTGAATTCATTTATATTATTTTAAAAAATATTTATATTTTATAATATATATATATATATAATAGATATAAAACCATATAACCCCAATTCAAAGTTAATTAATCGAAAAAATCAACTAAATTAATCAAATTAAAGTTGATTTGGTTAGACTAGTTTTCTTAGCTAAAGTTGGTCGAATTGGTTTTCTCATATTAAAATCGGTTTAAAAAATTATATATTGTTTTATAAAATGAAAGTTTAACTGATTAATTAATTTTAATACTAAATTTATATAAAAATAAAGTTGAATGCTAAATTAGTAAAACTTAAATATTAAATATAATTATGTGGTTTGATAAATGTAAATTTTAATTTTAAAATTTTTATTTATCTTTAATATAACATTTTAAATCTTTTTGGATAAAAGTAAAATATGGTATTTTAAATATCTATTTTATTAAAAATAATAATTTATTTCAAATATAATAATTTTAATAAAATAAAATTACTTAGCTTACCTATTACCTGATTTAAGATTGAAATTTTTATTAAATAAAAAATTAAAATGTCAAATCACAGCACAAAAACTATTTTAGAATAATTATGCTTTAGGCAAAGAAATTGTTTAAAAGAGTTTTGAGATTTTTGTTGTTGGCTAAACAATCTTATGTTGGTAGTTATTTTTCTGAAGCATGTTTCACAATCTCCAGATTGGGTTTTCTCTTTTGTGATTAGTGGGGAATGTATTCTTTCAGATTTTATTGTTGATTTGTAGCGTTGGATCGCAAGGATCAAAATAAATTAATTATTGGCAAATAAATCTCGAGGATACAATAAAGTCCAATGATTGTAGGCGTTTTGTACTGGTGGAAATAGTTCACTGAGTATTGATTGGAGCATAACAAGTATAAATTCTTTATAGAACAACCTATAAAAATAAAAGATAGTGGGAGAATAGAAAAAAAAAAACTTTTGATGTGTTTTTTGGTGTGTCCTGCAAATGAAATTTCACTTCTATTTATAGGAGGTCTTATGTTTTTTCATAACGATATAACTACCCCAGATGGATAGTCATATCTTTAGCCATAAACATAATTATCCCATAGATATCTACTCGAATAATTATGACACTTTATTATTAAGTAAGTGACATAACTTTGAGTAATTTACCACTTTTCATTGCAATTATTGAAATACTATGTATATTTTTTTAAAATGTTCCAACAATCTCCCTCATTTTTAAAATATTCTAGATTTTGATAATTTTGGAAATCAATTGCATAAGTGAAGGTTCAATCGTAATACCTTCACTTAGTGAAAACATATTAAAGTTAAATCGAAATTGCATGCTAGACTGTACTTTGAACCAGCTATTCCATTTGATTAATCGAACACATCTCACGCAATGGTTTCAACACCAGTAAATGTATATATCCAGAGACATTATTATAGTCATGTATCTGTAATTATTGTAGCGACGTAAAAATTTAGCTTTCGGGTCGCTAATTGTGGCAATCTATTGAAAACTTGAAAACTTAAATTTGATTTTTAAAATAAACAGGGAGTCGCCACCGATCTTTTTTTCTAAGTGTGATCGGACACCTATTAGATTTATTTATAAAACAAAAAAGATCGAGTCTAGGTCTACATCGAAATCCAGAGAAAAATTAGAGTTCGGGAGTCGGTTACGCACGAGGAAGGTATTAGCACCCTCGCGACGCCCAAAAAAATTGGTATCTCATAAACACGCGTTGTCTTGATTTTCAAAAATACGAGTTCAATGTAACATTTAGTCATGATCCGATTAAAAGAAGACGAGAAATTTTTAATTTTTGATTTTTGAGAAGGATATACCGTTTTAACATGAGTCAATTAATGTTCACCCAACATAGCGATGAAATTTGATAACTTGATGTTAAATCGATACATTGCCTTGATTATTGAAATTAATTAGAAAAACAAGAATATGATTTTTGAAATAGTGCAAAGTAAATTGATATGAAATAAAAATAAATAAATGAAAGAGATAGGTATATATTGAAGCAAATAATCAATGTGACAATAATATTAGAAACGATAAAGGTATAATGTAATAATAGAATCGAACATGAAATGAAAATAATGAATGTATATACATAATAATAATATTAAGAATGCGTACGTAAGATAATATATATATATATATATATATGTAGCAATAGTATTAGAAATATATTATATAACATTCACAATATATACATGATATATATAAAAATACAATATTAAAAAGGTAAATATCTATACATAATATATAAAAATGCATATACAATATAATGTCAAAATATTTATATATGTACATACATAATAATAATGTTGAAAACATCTATTAATAATAAACATATAGCTACATGTATTAAAGATATATACATAAATAATAAAACATATACTAATATGCATAATAATAAGGATAAAATATATACATGATAGGTACATATATATATAAAATAAATATTAAAATATATGTAAGTGACATTTAAGAGAAAAATATATACATATTGTCGAAACCTATTTTTTGAAAAACGGGTCGACTTTGGTTTGAAAATGAAAACGAACGTGGGAGTCGCCACCGACCGTTATTAGGTGTGATCGGATCACCTTTGTTCTAATAAAATATTTTAGTTTACTAAAACGACATTTTTGGTCTACGAAACTTGAGAAAACGGGTTCGAGAGTCGGTTACGTGCAAGGAAGGATTAGCACCTCGTCACGCCCAAAATTGGTACCAAATTGATTAATTATTGTCCTAATGTCGAAGATTGAAAATCGGGAATGAATTTGAAGTACGATCTTTTTTTATTAACGTCGATTTTAAAATTCTTGAATTAACTCAAAATGATTGTTGAAGATCTCCTTATCTCGAGATATTGGAGTATCACATCCCGTAAGTTAGGACACAATACCATGAATTCCCGAGCACAAGGTCGTCTTTAATTTAAATTGGAATTTGGTGCATTTAAAACTCAAAAAGATATTTAATTATCTAGAATCAACGAGAGAACCGAAGCCCCGTAAGTTAGGGTACGTTTTCTCGAATTTCCAAGGATCAAACATTGCCTTGTTTAGAATTTAGAAAGTACGAGGGAAATTCCAAAGGAATACTTGATGATTTTAAATAAACGAAAAATTGAAACCCAGCACGATAGGGCACTATTTCCCGAATTTTCAAATATCAAACATTACTTTAGAAAAACGACACGAAATTTTAAAAGGGACATTTGATTATTTAAACAAACGAAAGATCGAAACCCAACACGTTAGGGTACGATTCCTCGAATTTTTGAACATCGAATATCGCCTTTATTTCATAAAATCGACTCAAAATATCTTAATTTGATTTGAAATAAAGTGGAATTATTAATTTTGGATCAATAAGTTGAAAACTATAATACGACAATTGCGAATGAAAGTCGAATAAACATGAAAATATATACATGGATAACTAATTTCATTAATGAAAGAAAATAATATAAAGGAAGCAAATTAACATACGCAATACTCATGAATTCATATCCACACACAAATAATCAAATAATGAAAACCAAAAGTATAGCTATTTGAAAAAATAAATCAGGATAAAGCTTGTCAACATAAAATTAAGATAGCAACAAAAGACTAATTGATACCACGAAACAATAATATATGGAATAGTATGAAAACAAGAAAACATATATTATTTGGTTATGAAAATGATGTCTCATCAATATTATCCAAATGTTGGTTACTAATATCATTATTTAAATAAATAAATAATATCATATCTCAAATTGAATATCATTAAAAAGAAAGAATATTTTTGTACTAAAAATTTCACTCAGAAATTGAATAGAATGAATAAAATTAATTCAACTCCAACCAAACAACTATATATAGAAAAGTCATAACTTTTCATGTATGGAAGTTTATAAAGTAGACATGGTTATTTGGATTTCAAATCATCGAAAAAACATGTGTTTTTGGCTTAAGGAACCAACTAAAACATTATTTCCTTGCATTGCTTAAAATTTCATTAACTTCTTTCTTCCTCTTTTTCGTGATTATAGAAATATATGCATGTCATATATATTATATATATTTATGTACCAATCAGAATCATGCATCTCAAAAAGTCATGCATACAATGAACTAACATTTGATTTTCTGCAACTTATAACACTTTGTCTTGATGTGACTTAACTTCTTGCAATAGCCACATGTTTTGTCTCGATTCCTCGACTTTGATGCTTTCTTGCTTCTTGCAACCAAAAACTGAGGCTTGCTCATTTGACTCGCTATCTGAACCAAACTCATTGTCAAGTCTGTCTTTGCTCAACAAGTTTCCTTTTGCTTCCTCAAATTAGAGTTTATTTCTACTATAAATCAATGCCTCCTTGAAAGACTTATACGAAGGGGGCAAAGAGCACAATAATAGCATAGTCGGATCTTCATCATCTATATTAACCTCGAGGTTTTTAAGACCATTCAAGAGAGTAACAAATTGACTAATGTGACCCTTAAAGTACTCACCTTCGGCTATACGAAACATGTAAAGGTCTTGTTTCAACACCAATCGATCTGCCAGAAACTTTGTCATGTATAGGGTTTCTAACTTACTCTATAAGGCTGCTATCGTTTTCTCTGTAAACACCTCCTGCAACACATTGTTTGTGAGGCACAATTGAATTGTTGACAAAGTCTTCTTATCAAGCTTATCCCATTCTGACTTATTCATATCCACGGGCTTTTTCCCTGTAATGACCTTTTTCGGGCCATACTGAACCAAAATAACTATTATCCAAATTTGTCATAAACTGAAATTTGTGACGCCATCGAACTTCTCGATATTATATCTCATTGTCATCCCTGAACGAACTGATTGCAGAAAATAAACTAAGCTCTGATGCCAGTTTGTTATGGATCGATACGTAACAAAAAAGAGAAAAAGAAAATTGGGCACACAAATATTTACATGGAAAAATCCCTTTGGAAAGGATAAAAAACCACGGGCAAAATAGGCTTTACTTAATGAGCAAATAAACGAAGAGTACAAGATAGAGATAACCAAAACAGAAAACCCTGAATCACAAAAAATAAAGTTCTCTGGCTAAAATAAGAAATTCCCTTAAACTCTTTCAAAAACTCTCTTGATCTTCTCTTAATCTTAATGTGATGAAGATGTCAATTCTAAGGTTACTAAAGCCCTTGTATAGGCTGAAATTAGTGTGAATATCTGACTAAAATATCTCTAGAATAATCAGAGTTTGACTAGAAAAGATAGCAGAGTTTAACTGGGAAAAGAAACTTGATTTATGTGGGAACACGTCGCCACGTCACAATGTCCCTAATCATCTTACCACGATGTCGTCCGTTGTCGTGACATCGCGTTGTTGTGACGTCGGAAACCTCCTCGTCACGATGTCATCGTCTGCTGGGGGTGTTGCATTTCTGAAGTCCTTGTGTTTCGATAGGGGTAACAGTAAGTGCCTAAAAGGTCCGAAAATACGAAGCATACCCCGCACCTATTATCTTATATATTCAACTCCTTTTTTTATTGAAATTTTTATTAAATAAAAAATTAAAATGACAAACCATGTGATTCAGTCCCTATAATGTAGGGACCTATCAAACACATTCATCGCACAAAAACTATTTTAGAATAAAGATAAATTTATAATTGAATTAATACATTATGCACTAAATTATTCATCATGACATATATAGTGACAAAGAAACAATTTATTTTTCAATATGGTATTACTTTTCACCCAAATATTATTTCATGTTTAAGAAAAAAAACTCTAAAATCTTCAACCCTGACGACCTTTCTTCTTTCCTGGAGATCAAAGAGGAGGGATACTTTGCTCGTTTCTAAAGAAATTCATCGGATCAACCTTGGTCTTTATCTGCACCAATCTTTTAAAGTTATTCTTGAAATATTTAAGACCCCAAACGCTAGCTTGTTCGTAACTTGTGTAACCAACAATGTTGTTAGTTCCAAGATCTAGATCCTTGTAATTATAATATGCTTCTCTCGGAGATTTCGAAGCATAACTAGCCATATAACTGTAGAGTCTTCGGATCCAGTTTATGTACCTTCCCGAATCTGCTTCATTTGCCCATTGGACAATGTAAGTGGATTCGAACAAGATGCCTGCTCTATGTGGGTAAGGTAATTCATTTTCCCGGATTTCATCCATTCTGCCTCCGAAAGCCTCTATCATCGTTATAGCAAAGTCAGCTTCTTCCTCAAGAAACAAGTTCATGAACCCTTCGATTCCAGTTTCAGACATCGGTTCCCTGACGAAGTCCGTTTTGGCTTTGAGGCTTGATACTGGAAGAGCAGTTCTATTAAGCAAAATATCCACGGGTTGAATTGGAAGTCCTCCAAAGTAAAGAATAGATTGAACCCAACTCATTTGGGTACAGTTCTCTTTGGCAAGTCCTAGCTCTGGAAACTCGTGTTGGATCAATGGAATCAACTCATCAACCCCACCAAGAAACATGCCCCTAAAACCAGCTTGAACTGTTTTCTTCCCTACTTGACTGGAATTCACCTTCATTACCCAAACAGCCGTAAATAACTCATTGGGTAACTTGTGAGCAATGTATTGCCATCGATGGAAGATTTTAGTTGCATTTTGTTCCAAGTTCTTGTTAACAGTAAACACAGTTACAACAGGTGGAACAGGGACTAACTTTACTTTCCAAGCAAGAACAACTCCAAAGGTATTTCCTCCACCTCCTCGGATAGCCCAAAACAAATCTTCACCCATGGATTTTCGATAAAGAACCCTTCCCTTAGCATCAACCAATTTAGCATCAATTACATGATCAGCAGCAAGACCATATTTGCGGCCCAATATGCCAAATCCACCTCCACTTAAATGCCCACCAATGCCTATAGTGTGGCAAATACCAGCAGGAAAGCCGAGCGTCTGTGTCTTCGAAGCAATCCCATAATATAATTCACCTGTAGTTGCACCAGATTGAACCCAAGCAACTTCATTTTTTGTGTCAACTTTAACATCTCGAAAGTTGACCAAATCAAGGATGACAAATGGAACTTGAGAAACATAAGAAACACCCTCAACATCATGACCACCACTTCGAATCCTAAGTTGGAAGCCATGGTTTTTGGAACAAAAAATTGTTGATTGGACATGGGATGTTTTGCGTGGTGTAATAATGGCATAGGGTTTAGGGGTGGTTGGTGTAGCGAACCTAGTATTATGAATAGAAGCATTCAAAACCGATGAATACGAGGGATTATTTTGGGTGTAAATAACTTTAGAAATAGTAGAAGAGTTTGATATACGAAGAGAAAGGCAATGAAGGAAATCTCCATAAGGATGAGCTAAAGTTGCCCCATTCAATGACAATATCACAATAAGAAATGGAAGCACAGAAAGTTGAAGGAACTTCATGTTCTTAAGTTGGTTGTGAGTATGGAAATGTACATGTTACACTTATTTATAACTATGTTTGACAAGTTTTATATTTATTCTTCCATTTACTTTGTCAAAGTCTACTCCTAGGGAAAACAAAATGCTCTAAACAATACCAATTTTCTTAACACCGTGTTTAGCATGGAAGTTTAATTTAAAAAGGCAGATAATTGAAATTTAAGTTTGACCTTTTGTATAAACAAATTAAGTTTGACCTCTTTTCTAGAAGGCATATAATTAAGTTTGCATTATGAAAATCGAGAGTTTTTATGGATAAAAGTCATAAAAATAGGGACTTATTTGAACAAAATGTAATAAAATTTAGGGGTTTTTTAAGTATATTAGGGTAGTTGGAATGTATAGCATGCTAAGTATATAAAATCTATTAAAATTTCATGATTGCATGTTTCTTTATTTTGGATTTCACCAAATCGTTTTGGTTTTTATTATAAATAATGAGGAAATCTTTGGTTAGATGGAAGGTCGCACTCTACCAACTTTATATGATGATAATTAAAGATATGATAATAACGTAACATATAATAATTAATATTTTTTATAACTAAGGTTGAAATTCTTTTTTGGACACACTATATTTTAATATGCATATCCTTCAACAAAGAAATTTTTCTTTTATGAATTACGATATTAGGATAAAACTCGAACAATTAACGCGACTAGCATGACTTAAACTCAAGCCATATCTGGGGTGGTGAATACCCTTAACCATCAGACCATTTAAAAATATCTATTAAAATTAAATAAAAATAGTGTAAGTAAATAAATCTTGAATTTTCTCATTTATTATTTTTATTCAATTCTAATATATATTTTTAAATTCCAAGAACCTAATTTTTATTAGAATATTTATCTTTAAAATTTTCTTTCTTGGTTTTAATATTACCCTTATTTTTAGGGTTATTGGATATTATTATCATTATTTTCGTCAAAATTGGGGGGCGCCACAGCTACTTAATTAGGTTTTAATAATAATAGACGTAAGGAGAGGGGCGCACCCGAAGAGACCAAGTCCATTGTTAGTTGAGTTTTATTTTATTTTATTATTCTTTAATTATGAGTAGTTAAATTTTAATTTTAGTCTAAAATCGATAAAAATATTGAATTATAAAATTTGATAGATAGATAGGATCATCTCTTAATATCGTTTTTGGTATCGTTTCGAAAAGGGTCATTATTTGATATTTGAAATGATATATAATTGGCAAAAATATTTTAATCCGTAATTGGGATTGTTTGATTGGTCTGTAAAATTAAAATTATTAATTAGAGTCGGATTTTTATAGATCATAAAGTTGTTAAAAAAAAATTAAATCGCACTAAGTTACGTAATCCAATGAAATTTACACATTAATAAACCATAAAATTCTATTAAAAAAAACCTATATAAACCATATTAAAATAATCTTGTACATCTTTTGTGTTATTTTATTAAAGGGTTTGTTGAGTTTGAGAATTATCTTTGTGTTTAGGTATCTTTAGGATTAATATATATTTGTATAAATTTAATAAATTAATAAATTGTAATATTAAGCAATAACCTTTAATAAAAAATATAGACTTGACCCGGCTTGAGGGCCTGTCTAAAAAGTAGAAGGGTTTAGGTAAAAATATAAGCTCAAAAAATGAATTTTGGCAAAAAGATAAGGCCTATTTAGAAAACAGGCCAAGTTTTGGGTAAGCCTTTTTTGGCCCGAGCCCGGCCCTGCCCGAATATGCAAAAAAAAAAAAAAAAAAGAAAACTGTTGTTTTTTTACTATTTTATTGTTGTTTTTTTTACTGTTTTGTTGTTATTTTCTTGTTGTTTGTTTCACTATTGTGCTACTATTTCACTATTATGTTGCTATTGTATAAGTCTTATTTTATTGTTAGTTTTGTTACTATTTTAGAGGAATTTGATTGTAAAGTTGCACCTATCTTAGTGTTATTTAAGTACACATTTTTTTTTAAAAATATTTTCAATTTATTGGGAAACATTTGATGTTTTTAGTATTTTTTATGTATTATATTTTTTTTAAAAATTATATAAAAAAATTATTACAGGCGAGCTGAGACCGGGTTTTAGCATTTTTATCCAGGCTCTGTTTGGACAAAATTTTAGGTTCATTTTTCAGACTCGTGCCTAACAAATAGGCCTAAAATTTTTATTCAACTTGACCCAACACATAAGCACCTCTAAACTTATAATATTAAAATAAAAAAAATGTTTCTTCATCAAATAAAAAAGTGTAACGCATATAATGTAACTCATGTACTCTTCTAGTTTAATGTATCTTTTTTGAGTAAACTATTCCGTTAGTAACTAAATTATGGTTAAGTTTTCGTTTTGGTCATTTAATTAAAAAAGTTATAATTTGGTCACTAAATTATTTGAAAGTTTTCATTTAAGTCACTAAACTATTCAAAAGTTTTTATTTAAGTCACTGAAGTTTTTTTTTTTTTAAGTTCTGCTAGCAAGCTTTAAGCGACAATTCGACTATCAGTACAGTGGATCAATACTCATAAATGAGTAGAAGAACATACTTTAGATCCAAGTCGATTTGACAATCAATGTCGGAGATCGAAGACAAAAATTGTTTGAATTTTGGTTCGTAGATTCCTAATATCTAAAAAATTTACATGAACAAAACTGAACTGTAGAAGAAAAGGGGAAAGAGAGCTTTCAATTGGTATAGGTAGTGCAAATGGAGAAAGCCATATAACACTGATTTTAACAATCCAAAGACTTAAACGAAAACTCTTGAATAATTTAGTGACCAAAATGAAAATTTACTCATAATTTAGTGACTAATGGTGTAATTTACCTTTATTTTTTATTAAATATGATGAAAAGATATTAGTATAATGATTAAACCGGAAAATAATATAATTATTTTATTTAAAGACATGGGGTTAGGTAAGAGAATTACCCCTATTTGTTCAAGTGGTTAAATTGATATTTTAGTCCTTCCTCAAAAATTATAATTTAATCTAAATTTTTTTAATATAAAATTTATGCTTTAACCCCTCTCAATTTTTTTTAGTTTTATTTTGTGCCCCTAACACAAAATTTTGGCTTCACAATTTAACATTTGTATTTTTAATATGATTATTTAAAAATGGGTAAATTGCACCATTAATCATTAAATTATGAATAAGTCTTCGTTTTGGTCACTTGACTAAAAAAAGTTACAATTTGGTAGCTAAAATTTTCGAAATTGTTTTTTGGTCATCCAATTGTTAAGAGGCACTTTTTTAGTTGGTAATAACAATTTTAGTTCTCAACTTTTATATTTTCTTTCAATTTGGCCTTGTTTTTATATATAAATTATAAAAAAAAGCTCAAAATTATTTAAAAAATAGAAAATTCTATATAAAAATTCTAGAAAGTAAAATCTTGAAAATGTTGTTGTTGAAGAACTAATATTTATGGGGAATAAAGAAAATTATCATTCAAATAACAAATTTAATATAAAACAAAACCAAAAAAAATGTTAGATCATTAAAAGTTTCTTTACTGTTTCTCGAAACCAAATTAGTAATATCTTTAAGTCAAGTTCTATGTCCTCACAGAACATCTAGAATTGATATTATAGAAGGTTGTGAAGTTGGCTTTAATGCCATTTTTTCAGCAAAAAATACAAAATATATCACAAAAATTTCTTTTTCAGACTCAATTCAAATTTTTAATCTTTTAAATTATTTTTAAAAACCCAAATTGTAAAAAAAAAAATTACATTCTGAATTTATTTTCTTTTGTTATAACGAAAAAGCTATGTCAAAAACCAGAAGAGGTAAAAATAGAGGACCAATAATTTTGGGTAATGTTTTGTAAAGAATAGGCATTGGACATTCCTATACAAATAATACATAGAGAAAAGTTGGAGGATTTAAAAATAATTTTCCCTTATTTTATCTATTTTTAAAAAAAATTTCTACAAAATTTTTACTATATAAATTAGAAAAAAGTGCTCCTTAATAGTCGAGTGATAAGAAAGAAAACAATTTTAAAAAAAATTAGTGATAACATTGTAATATTTTTAATTAAATGACCAAAACAAAAATTTATACATAATATAATGACTAATTGCGTAATTTACCAAAATGAATTGAAGTTGCAGTCAATATACTCTACTTAATAATTTAGTGAGTGGTTGTGAACTCAACCATTGGAATATATGACTTGTATTAATTATTAATTAAATAATTAGTCCTTTCTATTAGATAGAAACAAACCCACTTTAGAAAGTAAGTACGACAAAGACAAGTACATAAAATTCAGATAAAAATAGTCAAAGGAAAATTATGATGGTTGATTAGGATTAATTCTTTGAGTCAACGGTTTTATTTATTTATTTATTTTTGAAAGAATTTAAATTAATATTTGCAGGTAAACTGAGCCGTGACGATTATTTCAGGTACTGATGAAAAACAATGAATAACACACGATATATTTACATGATTCATTTCTTTTTCTTTTTTGTCTATTGTAGCGACGTAAAAAATTTTGTGGATTCGGGGTCGCTAATTGTGGCGATTAAAAACTTGGAAAGTGAAATTTGATTTTAAAATAACCCGGGAGTCGCCACCGATCCTTTTTATAGGTGTGATCGGACACCTATTAGATTTCCTTTTAAAAGCGAGAAAAAGGCTAAGTTAAGGTCTACGTTAAAAACCAGAGAAAAATTAGGGTTCGGGAGTCGGTTACGCGCGAGGAAGGTATTAGCACCCTCGCGACGCCCAAAATTGGTATCTCATAAACATGTGTTGTCTTGATTTTCAAAAATACGATTTTAATTTAAAATTTGGTTGTGATCCGAAAAAGACGAGAAATTTTAATTTTATTTCGATTTTTGAGAAGGGTATATCGCTTTAACACGAGTCAATTGACATTCACCCAACATAGCGATGAACTCGATGACTTAATGTTAAATCGATATATTGCCTTGGTTATTGAAATTGATTAACAGAACGAGAATATGATTTTCGAAATAATAAGAAACAAAATTGATATGAAATAAGAATAAATGAATGGAAGAACTATAAACAGATTTAGAAACAAATAACATATATTACAATAATGTTGAAAGAAAACACTAATAATGCATGCAAGATTAAATGTAAGGATAGTATCAAATACGAGAAAATAATGAATATACGTATATATAAAAAAATAATATTAAGATCATGTACATAACATACGTGAGAAAAGTATATATATATACATAATATATACGATATACATATATAATAATAAACATGGAATAGTAAAAAATACATAACTAATAATATAAAAAGATATATACATACGTAAAAAGGTATGAGTAGTAAAGAAGTATACAATAAATAACATAAAAATATATATACGTATAATATATAAATATATAAGTATATACATATATTAGAAATAATAATAATATAAAAAAAATTAGGGAATTACATAAATACATACATACATATATAAATAACAGTATTAGAAATATATAATATAATATTAAAAGTATACATATAACATTATATAAAACAACTAATAATATTAAAATGTATAAAAAACATATAAAACATGATATTTAAAATTTACATATATAAAATATATAAAAATACACATAATATAGTCTTTAAGCATTTTGTATAATATACACATTAGGGATAAATAACAATCAATAATGTTAATAATAATATTAAGAATATTAGGAATAATAATAATATTTGAAATATAAAATAAATAAAGAAGTAAAATAAAAAGGGATGAAAATCGAATTAGAATCAAAGTTTTGGGCGAATTTTAAAAGAAAGTAAATGGAAAAGGGCCTATTGGAATACGCATGCAAGTAATGGGGACCAAAAGAGCAATTTTCGGTGCTTTTAAAACAGTGCGTGTGATCGGGGAACCAAATTGCAAAGCGCAACACTTAGCAGGGCCAATTTGTAAAACGCCATGAACTCGATTGCAAAACCATAAGAAAGCGCAATTAGCCCCTCCGTTTAAAAAACACGCGGATCCTAGCCCCAATGGGTCAGGTCTTCGGGTCATGTTCCAAAACGACGCCGTTTTGGGTGCTGAATGCATGCCCCAAAACGACGTTGCACAAAGGCCCTATAAAAGTCAGAAATTTTTTTTAAATCATTCTTGCTTGGGTTTTTTTAAAAAAAAGAGAGAGAATGAAACATTCTCTCTGATGAAACCAAAACCGCGAGAGGTTCCGTCTTACGCTCCGTCGTGGCTCATTACACACCGCCACCGCACACCGGTGGCGAAAATCGTCTTAGGTAATTTTTTTATATTATCTTTATATAAATTTATATACTTGTATAAATGCTGAAAAATATAAGAAAAAGAAAAAGAAACGATTCGAAGAAAGAAAAATCAAAAACAAAAAAAAATCACCTTAACTTTAGATCTTTTATATTCGGTCCCTAATCCACTGCTTTTTTGATGTTTTGATTACTGCCTTTTGGTGTATTCTAAATTTTTTGTATCATTCAACCCTTTTTTCTCAAAAAAGAGGAAGAACCGAAAAATCCCCTTACATGCTTTTTCTTTTTGGTTTTTATACCCTGTTACAAACACTTGTTTATTGTTTACGTGTGGTGCAGAAGCAGTTGGAGCGAGTGGTTGCTGAACGGCGGTGCTGAGGTGACCGGTGGTGCAGGTGGTCAGTGGTGCAGAGGGCAGTTGGGGAGCCGAAAGTCAGGGGTTGCGGCGCAAGTGGGAGGGGTAGTTGGCTAGGGTTTCTGTTGCTTCTTTAGATTTTGGGCCTAGGGTTAGTTTGGGTCTGTTCATGTAATTGGGTTTGGTGTTGGGTAAGGGTATTGGGCTATTGTAATGGGATTGAATGGGTGATTAGGTTATGGGGTTGAAATGGGTTTGAAGATGGGCCATTCGGGTTTTAGTTTGGGGCCCAAAATTAGGCTGGGTATTGTAAATGTGTTTGGGTTTTAAAATATTAGGTTTGGGTTGGCAAAATTGGGTTTGTACAACTGCCCCTCTTTGCTCATTGTCGTGTAACGAGAATAGAGCAAAGACATAAAGAAAGGCCAATTTTGTCCAGTCTTGCTGAGTCTTGATTTCATTGGTGCTCTTCTTATTCACCGATCTTCCTTGATCTACCACATCTTGTGGCTTTGGTTCAATGCACTCGCATCTCCTGATATACACCTTGTAGCTTCAATCTTCTCTAATGTAACTTTAAGGATATGAGATTTGTGGCTTCGATCTGCTTCCATGTAGCTTCATAAAGATCAGGTCTACAATTTCAATCATGTTCTTCTGTCGCTTCAGTGAGATAAAGTTTGTAGTCTTTTCTTCTGCTCTTTAGAAAGGCAAGATTTGATATCCTCGATCGGCTCCACTTTGCAACTTGAGACGAATCGACATCTTCAATCGCTTTCAATCTTTATTCTTTACTTGATATGTGATCTTGAGTTCAACTCATTTCTTGCAATATGAATTGACTCTTAGCTTGCCCTGAGGCTCAACTCACCTCTAGCAATATGAGTTGATTCTTTAAAAAACATAAACTGAAATTACCTCAACGTGTCTTGAGGCTCAACTCACCTCTCGCAATATGAGTTGATTCTTTAGAAAACATAAACTGAAATTACCTCAACGTGTCTTGAGGCTCAACTCACCTCTCGCAATATGAGTTGATTCTTTGAAAAACATAAACTGAAATTACCTCAACGTGCCTTGAGGCTCAACTCACCTCTCGCAATATGAGTTGATTTTTGAAAGACAGAAACTGAAATTACCTCAACGTGTCCTGAGGCTCAACTCACCTCTCGCAATATGAGTTGATTATTTGAAAAGTGGATTTCGAAAAATAGGAATTAAAGGCTCAACTCGCTTCTCGCAATATGAGTTGATCTTTGAAAAACATAAATTGAAATTACCTCAACGTGTCTTGAGGCTCAACTCACCTCTCGTAATATGAGTTGATTCTTTGAAAAACATAAACTGAAATTACCTCAACGTGTCTTGAGGCTCAACTCACCTCTCGCAATATGAGTTGATTCTTTGAAAAACATAAACTGAAATTACCTCAACGTGCCTTGAGGCTCAACTCACCTCTCGCAATATGAGTTGATTTTTGAAAGACAGAAACTGAAATTACCTCAACGTGTCTTGAGGCTCAACTCACCTCTCGCAATATGAGTTGATTATTTGAAAAGTGGATTTCGAAAAACAGGAATTATAGGCTCAACTCGCTTCTCGCAATATGAGTTGATCTTTGAAAAACATAAATTGAAATTACCTCAACGTGTCTTGAGGCTCAACTCACCTCTCGCAATATGAGTTGACTTTTTGAAAAGCATAATTTGAAATTACCTCAACGTGTCTTGAGGCTCAACTCACCTCTCGCATTATGAGTTGATTTTTAACAAACAGAAATTGAAAAGACCTCAGTGTGACCTGAGGCTCAACTCACCTCTCTACATGATATGAGTTGATTTTTTGAAAAGCAAATTTGAAAAAATATCGAAATACCAAAACTCATCATTTGGTAGAACTCGTGTGTCTTTTCACCGGATTCAATGCGACTCTCATTCCAAATTTCTTGCTCTGCTTTGAGTACTGTATATATGCTATACATGTTGTCACCATGATATGCACATGTTTGTCTTAAATGCTTTTATGCCTACATGATTATGCAAAGGTGCTCCTTAAGCATGTTTGTCACTTATCCTTTTCCTTTCTTTTTGTCACGAATTGTTATGAAGATCCACATTCATTACTTCGACTCTTGACTTTCTCTTCAAGCCATGTACCCGTTTTCATCCTTTACAAGTAATCAATCATTTCTCGATATCACTCTTTGCCTCCTCTGGTTGAACTCCGTTCTTGCCTCAAGCTCTTGTACTTATCAAATTTTCATCCAAGTAATGCTTAACATTTCTTTTGTTTAGAGCATGTCATTTTACCATTTATCATGTAAATAAACACATAATGAGATGCATGAAAAAAGGTCAAGTAGGGACAAAAATGATATCTCGTATTCATTTATTTCAAGTGTGGCAAACGAAGGAAGTTAACCAATGAGAGTAAAAATGTCAAAAAGAAAGAAAGGATCGTATTCAACGGATACAAATGCTCTAGATATTCAACACATGAACTCTTCCACGTTCCTCAATCAAGAATCTTTTCGAGTCTGGCTCCTTGCGTAGAAGATTTTGAGCTTTCAGAGATGCTTCAAATACTGTAGTCTCACTGTTTGTCGTACAGTTTAAAACACCTTGCCTTGTAAGCCGAATGTTTGCTTCATTAGAATGCCCTCTCGGATTTTCATCCTAATCTTTTGTGTTTAATCAAAGCGCCCTTTTAGGGTTTTCGCTCTGATCCTTTTTTTAAGATGCCCTTTTCAGGTTTTCATCTTGATTTTCTTTTTTCAAGCATAATACTTCTTCACTGCATCTGAGTTCACTGGATTCGGTAGCTCCTTGCCATCCATCTTTGTAAGGATCAAAGCTCCTCCTGAAAATGCCTTTTTTACGACGTATGGTCCTTCCCAGTTGGGTGCCCATTTTCCTCGCAGGTCTTTTTGTATTGGGAGGATCTTTCTCAGCACGAGTTCTCCTTCATGGAATTCTCTTAGTCGTACCTTCTTGTCATGGGCGGCGATCATTCTCTTTTGGTACATCTGCCCGTGGCAAATTGCCCTTAGACGTTTTTCTTCTATGAGGTTCAACTGATCATATCGAGCTCGAACCCATTCTGCTTCTTCTAACTTTGATTCCATTAAGACTCGCAGAGAGGGGATCTCGACCTCGATAGGAGCACGACTTCCATTCCATAGACCGCAGAGAAAGGAGTTGCTCTCAGTAGATGTTCGCACAGATATGCGATATGCAAATAAAGCAAATGGAAGTTTCTCGTGCCAATCTTTATACGTCTCAGTCATTTTCCCAATGATCCTTTTAATGTTTTTGTTAGCTGCTTCAACAGCCCCGTTCATCTTTGGGCGATAGGGCGAGGAATTATGGTACTTTATTTGGAATTGCTCGCACACTTCTTTCATCATCTTATTGTTCAGATTCGTGGCATTATCTGAAACGATTCTTTCAGGCAAGCCGTACCGGCAAATGATTTCCTTTTTCAAAACTCGCAAACTACGATCCTCGCCACATTGGCAAACGCGCGCTTCTATCCATTTTGTGAAATAATCGATGACCACAAAAATGAATCGATGTCCATTTAATGCTTTTGGAGAAATTGGCCCTATAACATCCATGCCCCACATGGAAAAAGGCCACGGAGAGGTCATGACATGAAGAGGAGAAGAGGCTATATGAATTTTATCGCCGTAGATTTGACATTTGTGACATTCTCTGGCAAAATTGATGCAGTCACTTTCCATTGTCAGCCAATAATAACCGAGTCTCATGATCTTTCTGGCTATATTGAAACCATTGGCATGTGTTCCGCAGATTCCCTCATGAACCTCTTCGAGTATTTTCCTAGCTTCAACATCATCCATACATCTCAAGAGCATCTGATCCTTTCCTCTTTTGTACAGGATATCCCTGTCAAGAACAAATTTAGCTGCCATTCTTCTGATTGTTCTTTTGTCGTTCTCGTTTGCTTGTTCAGGATACCTTTGATTCTTGACATATTCCAATATATCATGGAACCATGGACGTCCATCTGCTTCCTTCTCAATGCTACAACAGTGCGCAGGGACCTCGTATATGCTCATTTTGAGGGGCATTATTTCTGCTTCTTTACTTGCTTTGAACATTGAAG
Source organism: Gossypium anomalum (assembly GCA_025698475.1). Classification (NCBI taxonomy): domain Eukaryota; kingdom Viridiplantae; phylum Streptophyta; class Magnoliopsida; order Malvales; family Malvaceae; genus Gossypium; species Gossypium anomalum. Next base: position 1,921,557 of record CM046959.1, read on the forward strand.
CCAAAGTGGCCAGGGCATCAGCTAATTGGTTTTCTTCTCGTGGGAAGTAATGAAAAGTTATTTCTTTGAATTCCTTGATCAATTCAGCCACTAAATCGCTGTACTTAACCAATTTTGGATCCCTCACTTCCTATTCTCCACGGATTTGGTAAATCACTAGAGCTGAGTCTCCGTACACCTCTAGGATTTTGATGTCTCGATCAATAGCTGCACGAAGCCCCATGATACAGGCCTCGTATTCTGCAATATTATTGGTACAAAAGAAGTTTAATCTTGCAGTGAACGGATAATGATTCCCCTCTGGTGATACCAGGATGGCTCCGATTCCATGCCCCAAAGCATTTGACGCACCATCAAAGCACATCTTCCATGACTTCTCGTTTGATGACTCTGGTTCCATTTCTGTGATGCACATTAAGTCCTCGTCTGGGAAATCAAATCTTAAAGGCTCATATTCTTCTGTTGTTCGAGTTGCTAGAAAGTCGGCTATTGCGCTTCCTTTTATTGACTTCTGACTTACATAAGCAATGTCATATTCCGAAAGGAGGATCTGCCATCGGGCCATTCTTCCTGATAATGCCGGAGATTCCATCATGTATTTTATCGGGTCCAGCTTTGAAATCAACCATGTCGTATGGTACAACATGTATTGTCTGAGTCTCCGAGCTACCCAAACTAGAGCGCAACAAAATTTTTCAATGGACGAATACTTTGCCTCATATTCAGTGAACTTTTTACTGAGGTAGTAGATCGCCTTTTCTTTCTTTCCCGTCTCGTCGTGTTGCCCCAGTACGCAACCCATTAAATTTTCGAACACGGTCAAATACAATATCAATGGTCTCCCCGGAGTTAGCGGTACTAGTACTGGAGGACTAGACAAATATTGCTTTATTTTATCAAAGGCCACCTGGCATTCCTCATTCCAATCTCCTGGGTTATGTTTTCGAAGAAGCCGAAAGATTAGGTCGCATTGGTTGGTAAGTTGAGCGATAAATCGGGCGATATAGTTTAATCTCCCTAAGAATCCTCTAACTTCCTTTTGCCTACGTGGGGGTGGTAACTCTTGAATGGCTCTTATTTTATCTGGATCGACCTCGATACCTCTTTCACTGACAATGAAGCCTAGCAACTTTCCTGAGGTAGCGCCAAACGTACATTTGGCTGGATTGAGCTTTAACTGGAACTTTCTCAGCCTGTCAAACAACTTCTTGAGATTCACTATATGCTCTTCTTCCCCCCGGGATTTAGCAATCATATCATCGACGTAGACCTCTATTTCTTTATGCATCATGTCATGGAATAACGTCACCATAGCTCTACGATCGTTGCCCGGTATTTTTAACCCGAATGGCATCACCTTGTAGCGAATGTCCCCACATTGTTATGAAGGTAGTTTTCTCCATATCTTCGGGGCCATCTTGATCCGATTATACCCCGAGAATCCGTCCATGAAAGAAAAAAAAACGAATGTTTTGGCGTGTTGTCCACCAACGTATCAATATGTGGCAAGGAAAATTATCCTTTGGGCTTGCTCGATTCAAGTCACGTGAGTCCACGCACATTCGTACTTTGCCATCTTTCTTTGGTACCGGGACTATGTTAGCCACCCATTCTGGATATTTGGAGGCTTGTAGGAAGCCAGCATCAAATTGCTTCTTGACCTCCTCTTTTATTTTTAACAGCATTTCGGGTCTCATCCGTCTTAATTTTTGGCTTTGGATGGGCTTGCATTCGGCTTTAATGGGAGCTTGTGGACCACTAAATCTTCATCTAGCCCTGGCATGTCCTGGTATGACCATGCGAAAACATCTTTGTATTCGCGGAGTAGAGCGATCAAATTATGCCTGGTGCTCTCTGAAATAGAAGTCCCAATCTTCACTTCTTGTTTCCTTTCTTTAGTGCCCAAATTTATTGTTTCTACAGATTTTCATGAGGCAAAATCTGTTTATCCTCTTGTTCCACCATTCTTAACAATTCGGAGAGGAGACATAATCTTGAAAGATTTTCTTGACTTCAAATTCTCTAAACAAACAAACCTTCTCAAAATCAATTTCAAGACTCTTAACGGGTTTGTTCATGTCATCGATATCTGAGCACCTGAAAGTTGAATAGAAAAGGAAGCTATAGAGGGGCATCCGAGTATGGGAAACAACAGACAAAAATGTTATGGCATGGAATATGGCAAATGTGAGTATAGGCTATGAAATGAGAAAATGATCATGAAATTAGCGATAATGCGAAAAAATCGTGACAAAATGCATCTTCATTGATATTCATTTGAATGATAAAGAGCGAATGCACGCTCTTACAAAAGAATTCTATTATATCTAAAGACACAATAGAAGGTTAATGTTTGGCATTACTCTGAAGACTTATAAACTACAAGAAGCTCCTCGGAAGTCCAATTGTTCAACATGAAACCAGGAGGGCAAGGGCGTATCCTCGAGACATCTTTACTTGTACCAGCCCCTTTGTCAATGACATTTATACTGACATTCTGAAAACCCCTTTCAATTATCCTCAGCATGCTTTGCGGATCATCTTGTCCAGGGTATATCATTCCCGCAGATGTAAATGTTTTTGACAAAGGAGGGTATTCTATTGGTTCCCATTCTGGTTCTCGGACGAAAGTTCTTGTAATCCTTCTTTCCTGATCTTTTTTCCACTGTCTTCTTCTTTGACGCATATCAGGCTGAAACCCCAAACCGTATCGAGCCTTGTGGTGCACTGGCTTTAAAGCCCTAACTATTCTTTGCAAATGTCTGCCTAAACCTCTTCTTGCTCGAGCTCCTCTTCCCACGGTCAATTTGACACCCATTCTGGTATTTCTCGAAAGCTTCGGCACTGGAATTTTGTTTCCCTCAGCAACGAAAATGGCATTCACAAATTCAAGGGATCGGAAAGAACACTCCACTGCATCTTTGCTTACTTCAAGATATGGCGCATCTGCAGAGATGGATGCGACGATGTCTTCTTTTCCCTCAACCGTGACCAGACAGCCATCCATGATAAATTTCATTTTTTGGTGGAGGGATGATGGGACCGCTCCAACAGAATGGATCCAGGGTCTCCCCAAAAGGCAGTTGTACAATGGCGTAATGTCCATGATTTGGAACTCGACATCATAAATGTAAGGGCCTACTTCTAGAGGGATCTCAATCTTTCCCATAACTTCACGCCTCGTCCGGTCGAATGCCCTTACTGTGGAATGACAGGGCCTTAAGTAGGACAAATCCATCGGTATTCTGGAAAGTGTGGCCAATGGCATAACATTTAATGCCGACCCATTATCGATGAGTACGTTAGGTATTATGTAGCCCTTGCAACGAGTCGTGATATGCAGCGCTTTCACCGAGCCTCTACCGTTTGGCGGTATCTCATCATCACAAAAAGAGATGAAATTGTCCGCATTCAAATTGTTTACCCACTTATCAAGCTTTTCAACGGATATGTTATTGGCCACATAAGCTTGATTTAACACCTTCAATAAAGCATTCTCGGTGTGGCTCACAATTTAATGATGAGAGATAGAACTCGAGATTCATGCCGTCGCTGCTCTCAATTGTTCCACCACACTATACTCATCGTGCTTGATAAACTTCAAGAATTCTTGAGCTTCTTCCTCATTCACAGGCTTTTTAGTTTCTTGTACGGGTGGAATTTCTTGCTCGACTTCGACCTCATGCATCACTGCTTTCCCTTTTTGCTTCAAGTCGCTACTTTTCTTTACCGGTTCAACTTCTTTAGAATAGCACCGTCCACTTCGGGTAAAATGACCTACCTCCCCAACATCTTCAAATATAGCTTTGGACTTTCCGGCTTCCGGTGTGACGATATTGACGTCGTATTTCCACGGTACTATTTTATTGTCCTTATAAGGGAAAGGAGATGGTACTTCGATTATCACTTTTGGTTTCACCGGCTCCTTCTTCGCGTCATAATAAATTACTAATGGTCGATCCGCGCTATAAGGGGGACCTGATGATTGATTGTCAGAGGCACATATTTCTCCACTATCGGTCACTTCGGCTTTACAAAGAATCCCGATCTCCTTGTTATCCATCATATTTTGCAATAATCTTCTGAATTTATCACAGGACTGAATGTCGTGCCCTTCGATGCCATGGAATTCGCAAAAACTGTGACTCTTTGCATCCCTTCCTTCGAATACTCCGTTAAAACGACAAAGCAACCCTTTTTTAACTAGTACCTCCCAGATTCTCTGCAGAGGTGTTCTCACTTCAGAAACCCATCTTTTACTTTGTCGTTTATCCTCATCTCCTACTGCGCTCACATTCCCTTCGGTGTGATTTGGGAATGGATTTCCGGTCGTACTGCTAGTACCATCAAATCGCAAAATGCCCGCATCGATGAGCCCTTGAACTCTCCTTTTGAAAGCAAGACAATTCTCAGTAGAATGCCCCTGGTTCCCGGCATGATACGCACAACTAGCGTTTGGATTGTACCATTTTGGGTATGGAGGTTTAAGGGGTGCCATGTAGTGGGGAGAAATCAGTTGTTTTTCCAAGAGCTTTGGGTATAGCTCCCCATATGACACAGGGATAGGAGTAAATTGAGGTCTCTCGGGATTAGGCCTTGTTGGTCTTGATTCATTTCTGGGTTGGTTTTAAACGGGTGCAGTGTTTTGTGAAAAAGTGGTGACGGGTCTTTGGTTGTTCATGGCATATACGGGGTAGGAGGGAGGTGGTGTTTGGTAGTAAGGGGTTTGAGGAGGATAATGAAAATTTGAAGGTGGATAATGTCGGGGTCGAGGTTGGTTAGGATATGAATTGGGAATATAACGATTTCCAGTTCCCACCATGTGGGCTTCTGGCTCTTTTTTCCTTATGGGTGCTGCTTTCCTTGAGCCTTCTGATCCTTCCATTCTACCGCTCTTGACAGCATTCTCTATTAGTTCACCGGATATTACAATATCCGCAAAATCCTTCGTGGCACTTCCCACTAATTTGTCATAAAACGGGGCTTTTAAGGTGTTGATAAAGAGTACGGTTATCTCCGTTTTTGTTAGTGGGGGTTCCACTTGGGCTGAGACGTCTCTCCATCTCTGCGCATACTGTCTAAAGGTCTCTGACGCGGTTTTTCTCTCCATCATTTGTAAAGTCATCCGGTGCGTACCATGTCCGATACATGCTTGTATTGCTCGCAGAATCGCGGATGCCAAGTCTTTCCGGGATCTAATCTTTTCCTCGCTTTGAGTTGGTTGTACCAACGGAGGGCTGACCCTGTCAGACTATCTTGGAAGCAATGTATAAGTAACTTATCATCGTTCACGTAACCAGTCATTTTTCGACAGAACATGATGAGATGTGCTTTTGGGCACCTAGTCCCATCATACCTCTCAAAATCAGCGCGCCTTGAACTTCGAGGCAAAATTAGATCGTGTACTAGATCGAGTTCCTTGGCACCTAGGGGCGGAGAAGACCTCGGTGCCTTCTATTGCTTTGAGTCTTTCCTCCGGACTCCTATATTTTGCGTCATGGTTATCCAATTTCAATTTGGCTACTTCGCGGGTCGTCGTGCAGATCCGAACTAGCGGATCACCGGCTGCCCCCGGTTCGACGCAAATATTCCTTGCCCCAAATTAGTGGGTGGAGCAGGTGGCATAGGTCGATGTTCCAAGCCTGTGGGTTCTCCTTGAGTATACCCTCTCTGTGTTGTATATGCGGGAGGTGGAGTGAATCCCGGGGGATAGAGTGGATCCTGATCATGGTGAATTCTTGATTGAGGTTCTATAACATCGGGGTTCTGCATGGGTCCCTTTCCTTTGACCAAAGTTGTCATCATCTCCATAATTTTGGCCATCTGATCTCTTTGCTCGAGTGAATCCTCTCGAGATCTTACCATTAGATCTCTCGTCTCTTGTTGCGATTTGGCCAGTTGCTCTTGTAATTCCTTTTGAGCCCTTTCCATCCTTTCGATTCTCTCATTGAACTCAGCTTCCATTGCCCTAGCTTGTCGACGCGTTCTGTATAAATGTCGTGATTCCAGTCTTGAAGTCTTGCAACTGCGGATTATACGGTTCTTTAGTTTTGGTGGATGGTTACGGTGATATGCACATGCGATGAATGAATGAATGGATGAATGTCCAAAGAATAAATGATGCATAAATGTTAGTTATGAATAAATATGCAAAAATTTGGTGTTAATTTCAAGATAGCCCCTATTTAGGCATTTCTTTAATCAAAAGAGTCCATTACACAACTTTTCGATTACTCGTGTAATTGACTCCTCCATCAGAAACCCGTTTTTGGCAACCAATCTCTAATCAACACCTTCCTAACAAGATGCTATGATGCATGATAAAAAAAAAATAGAAACACAGACAAACAACCTTGGTTAGCACAACACATATGAACAGAGGGAAAACTGTGGAAAATCTAACAAACTAAGCTACTTGGTCCAATGGACTCGATTCCCTCGCATAGAAAGCGTAAATGTAAAAGAATCAGAAGGTAAGATGTGTTTTTCCCGTGTACTTATTTCGGTGACTAGTAAACGGACAAAGGCTAGGCATGGCTCTAGTCGGATGGCTCGTATGGTTCATTACATGCGGTTTTGGTTCTAGACAGGTACTCAAATCGTTCGCACTGCAGTGTCTACTAAGACTAGTCACGAAGCCTCGGTCGTAGCTCATCACAAGCTCACGAGTTCAATTCGAGGATTACATTTACTTATGCCTATGCGGAGGACAAGTTAACTCACGAAAGCATAAGTCATATGTAACCCGAAAGTATTCACTAGCTTTGCATGCGGAGGGACGAGTTAACTCACGAAGGCGTAGTGTTTACTTTCACTTAAACGGACGGAGCCCGGGTAGAGAGCTCATGTTATGCGTAATGCAAATGCACGGGGCGTGGGGAAAAACTCATAAACCTTTACGTTTTATTTAAAGAAACTAAACCAAAATTACAACCATAACAATTGAAAACTGAAAAACCAACAAGTTTGAAGAAATATCTACAACATGATGCAATTGCATGAATTTTTGAAAACGAGAATTTCGGATCACGACCAAATATTTTCTTGAACAAGGAAATTTGAAAATTTTGATAAAACGTGTTTAATTCGACTTCGACTCTCGAAAACTGGTCCCCAGTGGAGTCGCCAGCTGTAGCGACGTAAAAAATTTTGTGGATTCGGGGTCGCTAATTGTGGCGATTAAAAACTTGGAAAGTGAAATTTGATTTTAAAATAACCCGGGAGTCGCCACCGATCCTTTTTATAGGTGTGATCGGACACCTATTAGATTTCCTTTTAAAAGCGAGAAAAAGGCTAAGTTAAGGTCTACGTTAAAAACCAGAGAAAAATTAGGGTTCGGGAGTCGGTTAAGCGCAAGAAAGGTATTAGCACCCTCGCGACGCCCAAAATTGGTATCTCATAAACACGTGTTGTCTTGATTTTCAAAAATACGAGTTTAATTTAAAATTTGGTTGTGATCCGAAAAAGACGAGAAATTTTAATTTTATTTCGATTTTTGAGAAGGGTATATCGCTTTAACACGAGTCAATTGACATTCACCCAACATAGCGATGAACTCGATGACTTAATGTTAAATCGATATATTGCCTTGGTTATTGAAATTGATTAACAGAACGAGAATATGATTTTCGAAATAATAAGAAACAAAATTGATATGAAATAAGAATAAATGAATGGAAGAACTATAAACAGATTTAGAAACAAATAACATATATTACAATAATGTTGAAAGAAAACACTAATAATGCATGCAAGATTAAATGTAAGGATAGTATCAAATACGAGAAAATAATGAATATACGTATATATAAAAAAACAATATTAAGATCATGTACATAACATACGTGAGAAAAGTATATATATATATACATAACATATACGATATACATATATAATAATATACATGGAATAGTAAAAAATACATAACTAATAATATAAAAAGATATATACATACGTAAAAAGGTATGAGTAGTAAAGAAGTATACAATAAATAACATAAAAATATATGCGTATAATATATAAATATATAAGTATATACATATATTAGAAATAATAATAATATAAAAAAATTAGGGAATTACATAAATACATACATACATATATAAATAACAGTATTAGAAATATATAATATAATATTAAAAGTATACATATAACAGTATATAAAACAACTAATAATATTAAAATGTATAAAAAACATATAAAACATGATATTTAAAATTTACATATATAAAATATATAAAAATACACATAATATAGTCTTTAAGCATTTTGTATAATATACACATTAGGGATAAATAACAATCAATAATGTTAATAATAATATTAAGAATATTAGGAATAATAATAATATTTGAAATATAAAATAAATAAAGAAGTAAAATAAAAAGGGATGAAAATCGAATTAGAATCAAAGTTTTGGGCGAATTTTAAAAGAAAGTAAATGGAAAAGGGCCTATTGGAATACGCGTGCAAGTAATGGGGACCAAAAGAGCAATTTTCCAGTGCTTTTAAAACGGTGCGTATCAGGGGGAACCAAATTGCAAAGCGCAACACTTAGCAGGGCCAATTTGTAAAACGCCATGAACTCGATTGCAAAACCATAAGAAAGCGCAATTAGCCCCTCCGTTTAAAAAACACGCGGATCCTAGCCCCAATGGGTCGGTCTTCGGGTCATGTTCCAAAACGACGCCGCTTTGGGTCTTTGAATGCATGCCCCAAAACGACGTCGCACAAAGGCCCTATAAAAGTCAGAAATTTTTTTTAAATCATTCTTGCTTGGGTTTTTTTAAAAAAAAGAGAGAGAATGAAACATTCTCTCTGATGAAACCCAGACCCGGCGAGGGTTCCGGTCTTCGCTCCGTCGTGGCTCCGCCGCACCGGCCACCGTACACGGTGGCCGAAAATCATCTTAGGTAAATTTTTTTTATATTATCTTTATATAAATTTATATACTTGTATAAATGCTGAAAAATATAAGAAAAAGAAAAAGAAACGATTCGAAGAAAGAAAAATCAAAAACAAAAAAAAATCACCTTAGCTTTAGATCTTTTATATTCGGTCCCTAATCCACTACTTTTTTGATGTTTTGATTACTGCCTTTTGGTGTATTCTAAATTTTTTGTATCATTCAACCCTTTTTTCTCAAAAAAGAGGAAGAACCGAAAAATCCCCTTACATGCTTTTTCTTTTGGTTTTATACCTGTTACAAACACTTGTTTATTGTTTACGTGTGGTTGCGTAAGCGATTAGAGCGAGTGGTTGCTTTGAACAGCGGTCTTGAGGTGACCGGTGGTGCAAAGTGTCGGTGGTGCAGAGGCGGTTGGGGAGCCAAAAGTCGTCGGTTTGCGCGCAAGTGGGAGGGGTAGTTGGCTAGGGTTTCTGTTGCTTCTTTAGATTTTGGGCCTAGGGTTAGTTTGGGTCTGTTCATGTAATTGGGTTTGGTGTTGGGTAAGGGTATTGGGCTATTGTAATGGGATTGAATGGGTGATTAGGTTATGGGGTTGAAATGGGTTTGAAGATGGGCCATTCGGGTTTTAGTTTGGGGCCTAAAATTGGGCTGGGTATTGTAAATGTGTTTGGGTTTTAAAATATTGGGTTTGGGTTGGCAAAATTGGGTTTGTACATCTATGAGGTATTGTCTAGAAAAATAATTCATTATCGTAACACCTCATACAATAAATGATTATCAGCTCTAACACTCGCTAGATTATAATCTTGTTTTTGTACTTAATATCTATATCACTCTCCTCTAAGTAGAACAAAAAACAAGTAGCACATTTGATTTTACACTTAATGCACTCATAGAAAACGTTCTTCAATGAACAAGAATAAGTGTTCTCAATTCATTACATCATCTATATAAGTCTCCTCAATATGTAAGGAATTGAGATTAGTTGACTTACTAGATCAATTACAACAAGTCTTCTCATTAAAACAACAAGATAATCAGCTCTAAGAACATCTTCAATAAGATCAGGATAAGTCTTGAATTTTTTAGGATATAATTCCAAGTTTAATCGATCCAATTTCTTCAAAATAGAGAACTCAATTTTCTTTATCCAATTCAAGCTCGATGAGTCCAAACAATGCAAAAAAAAAAAAAAAAAGCCAAAAGGCTTTCTAATGAACATCAATGTCCACAACTTCTTTTCGGTAAGAAAACTAATCCCTTCTTTTTCAATTCCTTTAAAATTGTTTCAGGATTAATTGCGTTTGTTGACACATTTGAAGGCAAGAATCCTATCTTTACTCATGGCTTGACTTCTAATTGTACTTAAATTGTGCTTGTCAAAAGCATGGTATCTTTATATGCTAGTGCAAACTTTCCATCAACCTTGCTCTTGTTGTTTAAAATATTGGTACATTTTTTAGCTCTATTAAGAAGTCTTGCTCCAAATATCTCTCCTTCAAGAATACCAATATCAATCTTAAAATTGTAATCCCACTCTAAAGCTTCAATTTCATTTTAAGATTACAAACAATTATTGAGTTCCTCCTTGAGTCTCTGCTCCAAAGTTTTTATCCCCCTGCCCTTTAATAATACAAAAACCCCACTTTCCAATTACTAGCTCCACTTCCTCTAGATTGAGATGTAAGCTTCAACTTACTTGTTCTTTCTTCATTCCAACTTGAGGTTACATTTGGCGGTGTATCAATGGCTCTGTGAATATAGTGTAGCATCCGCTTGATTTGTTCTAACGTACAAATTGAGTTTGAACATTCCTTCAGAAAAAATACCACCATATTCCTTGCCTTCCATGTTCCACATAGAATGCACATGAAAATTGAGGAAAATCTATTGCTTCCTTGTACTCCATATCATTTTCATTGTAAAATCCATTCACTAATTGAGTTCAACAAGACATGTTGGATTCAATCAAAGAGATAACTTCCAAACTAGATAGCCCGCACAAAGTCACAATGGACAAAGAAGTGTTCCACCATGTTGACATATGAATTATTCAAGTTCATTATGTCTATTATTATGTATGATTTATCAATTTATTATGTCTCTCTCGCACTTCCTAAGCCTATCTCTCTTAGATACCTCAAAAGCCATTAATCCTCCTCTAAGGAGCCTGTAGGGCCCCTCAAAGTCTTTTATCAGTTCCATTGGCATCCAAAACATTGGTCTCTAAAGTCTTTTCCACTTATTCATAACTCATTTTGAAGTTTCCTCTATACAAGGAGTTCATAAAGCCTCATTTGGGCCTCCCGTTGCCCTTTCTGAGCTCTTAGGTCGCGCCCCAAACCTATGTAAATTTTATCCTCTTTTGGATTAATTGACAATTATGCCATTAAATAAAAAGTGACTTAAGCTTGTTTGGCCACAAAATTTCCCCTGTATTTTTTCAGCCGTCAGGCTTCGGTGTCATGACACCTTCATCAATTGACTTCAAGGGTTGTTTGGGAGCTTCAATGTCGCGACCATGATCTTCTGGTGTCGCGACTTGGCACTCAAGCGACCTAGTTTCCTCGCGTTAGTGTCTAAACTCGAGGTTGTAACATTGGTGACTTAGTATAGCAACCATGAAGATAGGTGTCACGACATCACTCCCTTAATGTCGTGACTTCGAAGACAGGCCACTTAATTGCACATTACTAAAGTCCAACTCCTTGAGTGGTGATAGAGGCATTGGTGTCGCGATCTTGGCCACAGTAGATGCTTTTCTTCATATTTTCTCCTCACCCATATTCCTGCACAAGCTCAATTTAACCATTTAACTGTTGGACTCTAGTGCCCTAAATGTAATATTTTCGTTTATATACACTTGTAATTTTCTTGAATGGGGCAATTTTTTTTGCACTTTTGAAATGAATAATGCAAGAAATCACTCAAGAGAATAAAAAACCATAAAAAAATATTCTCATTTCTTTGAACATTATTATTTTTCTCTTTCACATAATATATATATATATAACTTTAAACTATAAGACTTCTCTCGTGAATTTCTTCAAATGAAGAAATTCTAAAGAAATTATAAAAATATCGAGTAAATTGATACTTATTTATAATATAAGTGTGAGCTGTGAAAGTATTCTTCAGTCAATGTAAAATTTAGGACACTTTTATTTCTCTAAAAAAATAAAATGATTTTTTGAAATTTGTTATTAACATATAAATACAACTAATAGATAATGAAAAGTTTGAAAACTCAAATTTAATTAATAATGAACAATTAAATACAAAAAAAAAAAAACCCTTAAAAATTACATACAAGAAAAAGAGAGATCACCACTTGTTATCGTTATGTGCTTTTGTATATTGTTATATTAAATATATATATATATGATTAGATATCCAAGACAATAGCAAGAAAGATCCCTATACTTTGTGGTTTGTTTTAATATGGTACCTACAATTTTATAATGTCCAATACGTGCTTTATTTTTGTTAACCATTTCGGTATTGACCTTAATGACGCACGTGACAAATTTTCCAATAAAAGAGTGACAATGTGACACATTTTGCTTTGTTATCAACTCTATTATATCACTTTAACGGGTTAAAATAATATTAGGTTATGTTCATAATTGTACCTATTTTTTTCCCATTTTAGTACTTAAACTTTACACTGTTACTTGTTTTAGTATCCAAAAGTTAGCGTAATTAAAAAAACTAGCTAATCAAAATACACTGCATCATCAATGATATGATAAGTTGACTGGTCACGTGACATATTTACTATTTTGATCAACCCTTTACCAATAATTACTGGCGATAACCACTGTTAATCTATAAAAAATAATTAAAAATTATCAAATATATTTAAAAATGAAAAAAAATGTAAAAATTAGTTAAAATTTTGAAAATATAAAAAATTATAAACTTTACATATTCCCATAACAAATTTCAATGTATTCATCAGAGCTTTTTATTGGTTATATGCACCAATTGCACATTACAAGCCACTAAAGTGGCATTTTCATGCTTAAATGCACAAATCCACATTTATTTTATTGAAAAATATTTAGTATAATGTTGGTGGAGTTTTTAGACTTCACAAGTAAAGTTAAGGAGTTGACAAGTATCTTATAAAATGATAGGAAAATATTAAAAAAACAGATATAAATCTCAAAATTATACATGAACTATGGTTTAATGTACAATTTTATACATAAAATTTTGATTTGGTCCAATTTTTGTAAATTATTAATACAATTATTGATATAACATCATTTTATATCTATATATTGCATACATAAATAATTATATGTATCCAATATAAAAATAAATTGATGTATTTATTTTTTTAAATTTGTATGATTAAATTAAAATTATGGTTTCGAATACACATTTGAATAGCAATTAGAGTTTCACATGTATAATTATACCAAATTAAAGTTTATGTATACAGTTACACATTAAATCAAAGTTCATGTATAATTTTGAGATTTATCCCGAAAAGAAAACACATGACAATTTTTTTTAAGCTACTTGCGAAGTAAAAAAAAAATTGTACTATCAGTATACCAAATAATAACCCCTCAAATTTTTATAACCGAGATAAACTAAACCCAAATTAACAGAGTTCCCTACTACACTCAAACCTAATCAATTCGAGAATCACTGGTTGAAGACATAGAATCAAACTGAAGAACATCAAGGAAAAAAAAGATGGAAGAGAACTCCAAACATCATCATGAGACAATGAGCAAACCTATTTTCATCACCACAAATAAAAATACAAGACTAGTTTTGATTGGAGAAATTAAAAACTTTCATAACTTTTGTCTTAACTTGAATAAATTTTAATTGATTAATTTTTATAATGTCCATTAAGAATGATGATATTCCTAACCCACCAATAGCCCATTGAAACATAAGCAAGCTTTGCCCTTCTTGTTAGCAAATTGAAGAAGCCCAAACCAGAGTGGACCATCCCTTTGTGTCTTTTCTTGCAATGTTCATTTTCATTAGTTTGAATTCTAGTTTTAAAGTTAAAAGTGAAACATTGTCGTATGACTTCATCTAGATCATATATATATATATATATACAACATTTAAAACAAATTTTATATGTATTATATGTGCTAAATCATTTGTTGAAAATTTAATTAAATATTTTCAAAGTATTTTTAAAGACTTGCAAAATATTCAAAAAAAAAATATGTTTAAAATATTTTTTTAATTTATCTAAATGTTTTTGGGTTAATACAAAAATATTTTACGATGTTTAAAATGTTTTAAAGGGACTTTGGCATGCAAGTCTTGAGACATATGGTTACGTGTCTTGAGACATGAAAACTTTAAAACAAAACTCTGCTTCAGGATCTACTTGTCTTGAGACATTGTATGGTATGTCTAGGTACAATTGCATATTGTCTCGGGACATCGCCTGCCAATGGCTATATAATGATTATTTTTCAGCCTTGTCCCAAGAAATCTTGCTAGGTCTCGAGACATGATGTGCAGGGATAGTTTTTAAGCCCGAAATTAATGGTTCCAATGGCTAGATTTCATCCCCAACGATCATAAACGTCCACAAACTTGTTCCTTGGTATAACACCTCAAGAACCCTTCAAGACTCGAGAGAGATATTCAAGCATCAAGATCAAGAGAAAAGTATTCAAATATTTATTTTTCCATTTCTTTTGTATATATTCTCTACCAGCTTATTGTTAGATCTTTTATCACTTTCATTCCATTTCTTTGAGAGCTTAATTTTGTAAATACATACTTTGTGGAGGTCTCTTTGTTTACTTTCATTCACATCACTGATTATAAATTGGGATGGTTTTAGTTGAGCCATAAAAACTAAAAAAGGTTCTAGTTTAGCTATAAAAGTTAGGGGGAAAGATTTTATCTAAGCCTTTTGAAAAAGATAGGGATTGTGAATGTTATATATTTTCCTTAAAAGGTAACAATTCAAGTATAGTGAATTGAATTTTTTTTGGTTAAGATATACCAAAGTAGTGGAAGAAGTTAATTGGGTTCGAACCACTATCAATTGAATTGTCCAAACTTTTCTTCTCTTTCCTTATCATTTAGAAAAAATGTGCAAAGAATTTAAAAATAAAGAGATTATGGATGATAAATGTTAGGACCTTAGCTATCCTTATCTTCGAAGTTTCTCATGTTTGAACAGGTCAATGAATGGCATGTTTTGCATCCCTTGTTCAAACAGTTGTCTGGACAAACCTTTAGACAACACTCTGAACATGCCTTTAGGATAATTAAGTGTAATATAAAGTTGTCATTTTGTACTTTGATTTTCATGGTGTGTTACACTATCAACAAATGATCCTTAAACCATGTTTTATTATATCTTGGTTGTTGTTGATCGAAATTGAGAATAGTAGGAGGATGGATCAATAATTCCATGTCAAAGTCTTATCCTTATCCTTTTACTTGGTGGCTAAGTTGGTTGTTTTACTTAAATATGAATGAATTTTATGAGATAATTATTGAAGATAATTCAGTAGATAATTTTAGCTTTTAACTAAGAGTTTCTTATCAAAAGTTACTTTAACAAGTTGTCATTCTTAGCCTACAAATAGGTTGCATTGCCGCGCATGTTGGTGTGCCAATGGGAGTGCTTTAGGCTGGCTATTGTGTATCTCATACTTGGTATTTTTGCACTATTGTATTAGGCTTTTGTTGGAGAGTAAACCTTGTTGTAAATGAGGTTGTTTGGGTGAGTGATTTGTAGCAATTGGGATTGTAATTACTTCTTTGTTTAATAGTAGATTGAGCTTTAGCTAATAGATGAATCGGATGCTTGCTAAATAAAATTATTCATTGAGAAAGACTTTGCAAAAAATGATTGGTGAATCCAAAATGCATTAACAAATATTGTGTGTTGATTTCTCTCGTTGTCTTACTCTCCGTTTATAAATTGTTGTTAAACTGCCTTATTCATAAGTATGTTCGAACATCTATCCAGAGAGCAGTTGGGAGTAAATCAATTTGTGCTCTTTCAATAACTATTTGGGTAAACTACATCTAGTGTCAGTAAACTATTAGTAAGTTTATATTTTGTTCACCCAACTTCAAAAAATTATAAAATGGTATTTAAATTGTTAAAATCGATATTGTATGACATTTTTTTATTCACAATTAACTTTGATTTAAAATTTTCATTTGAACTAGACTATTCGATACTTAAATTCAATTTAATTTTAAAATAGAAGTATGAAAATTAAATTATAAATATACCAAGAATATAAAAGTTCAGATAATATTATAACTTATAAATTTTTACTCTATAATTCAGTTAAAAAATAATTAATTCAATACGAAACGCGAATAAAAAAAATATTCTCTCTATACTAAAAAAACATTCTAGAGAAAACGTTAAATTCATAATTTGTTAGAAACCAAGAGAATTTAATGTTTTTAATAAATAAAATAAAAGAAGTAAATTCCATTTCACTTTGCATAATTACAAAATTGTCCAAATGTTATTTTCATAATTAATTAAATAAAACAGTCCTTAAATAATTATATATCTAACATGTGAATTAAACACGTCAGATTAATTATGTATTTTCTAAATCTGGGTAGCTGATTTTGAGCTTAGATAGATTCATGCTTAAATAATTTCGGATTAGAGGTTTAAAATTTTCCAAAATTGGATTATTTTGAGTTGAATTATTTTAAACTCGAATTATTTTGAATTTAGATTAAAATTGGGTTTCGATTGATTTAAATTTAATAAATCAAATGCAAAGTATTAGAAAACGGATTGAGTCGGGCAATTAGATTAATTGGATTGAGAATCAATAGATACATTGGTCCGGAGCAAGGTAAAGTATCAATTGATTATGAAACTAGCTAAACCAAGCTAAGAATCTAGTCGAATTGGGTTTTATAATTTTTAATTTTTATAAATTTTTATAAATTTATTTAATTAATACAATATGAATTGATTGGATCAAAAATCGATAACTTAGTTGGTTTGACTGCCAATCCAGCTTAAAAATTATTGATAAAATCATGATTGTTTGAACTGAATCAAACCAAAAACCGACTAAGGTACCGATTCGAAAAAAGGTATTAAACATTTTAGCTTAAAAACCAGTTGAATTGAGAAAAAAAAACTCAATTAAACAGTGCGATTGAACCGGTTGAATATAAATCTTTAAAATATTTTTATAAAATTTTCTAATTATTTATTTAATAAACTTAATGGACCAATCAAATAAATAAATCGATGATTTAACTAATTTAATTTAACCTTAATTATGGTGAAAAATATAATCCGATTCCTATTCATCATTGATTCATCATAACCAAACCAAAGCCGTAGCATAAAAACCCCGCGCAATCTCCACCACGCGCTTTTCTTTTTCTTGTCTCTCACTTCCATTCCAAGAAAACCTCTTTACAATAATTAAAAGCTGTTTCTCTTCTCACCAACTCACCAAACTCGGGCAAACTCAGTCGTTCTCAATTCTCGTCGACAGACAGCCAACTCTTCTTCATCTGCTTCTTCTTTTTTTGGTCTCTCAAGACGTGAGATCTAGTCCTTCGGCTTCAACTCACTACGCGTCAACCCAGTCAACTTTCTCTTCTTCAATCACATTGTAAATATTCGTTGTTCCCCCCCCCCCTTTCTTCCTCAAAATTTCCGTCTCATATTTCAACGCATTCGACTAGGGACTCACTGCTATTTGTGCAAGTAATTTCTTTAAGTAGTCGAGATCGGTTAGCTTGTGGTCTTCCAACTCTGTTCCGATCTCACGTTTCAACCTACTCCAAGATCGGTTGAAATCGCGATCCATGAACTCGGTTTTTAGACTCAGTCCGAGTTCTGGGTAGATTGAGGATCGAGTCAAGTTGTGGTTGACTCTATGTAGAGTTATCCCTTCAGAATTAGGGTTTTCGGAAGATTTTTTTTTCAAAGTATGGCAGCTGTGCGAAGGTGGAGTGAGGGCATGTCCTCAGATAATGTTAAGGGTTTGGTTTTAGCGCTTTCTTCCAGTTTATTTATTGGAGCAAGTTTCATTGTTAAGAAAAAAGGCTTGAAGAAAGCTGGTGCTTCTGGTATCAGGGCAGGTACTTCAATTTATCGAAGTTTTACTAATATTCTCTTATTTTTGTTATCATTAGAATTGGGGGATTTTGTTTTATTTTAAAATATAATTTTCAGCCTTTCTGGATTACTGCAGGGTGTTGTGACGCATTGAATAGTAGTCTACTCAATTTAGGAAAGTCAATTTGAGTGATCTGTAACTGTTGGAAATCAATTTGCCTTGGGAATTTAATTAACAAGCACGGTCATTAAATTGATTTGAGCCTTTGGAAATCTAGTATGAGAACTGTTTGGGGAAAATGATCTGCTTGTTCAGATGATTGTTTGTTTTGTTGCTATGGAAAAAAAAAAAAAAAAAACTGTTCATGTTATGACTGTTATCGCCCAAATTGTTATGTTGCATTGCTGTTAGCACCTTGTTTTTTTCGTTACCTCAGTTACCTAAAGAACTCTTTGAAATGCACTGCTATCATTAAGTGTTTTATCAAAATCTGACACTGGTATTGCTCTAGTGCGTAACACGGTGCCAATTATTGTTTTATTGGTTTTACTTTTTGCACAGGCAGTGGAGGTTATTCTTACTTGTTGGAGCCACTTTGGTGGGTAGGCATGATAACAAGTAAGTTTTATGGATTTTTCATTGATCATTAACTCAATATTTTATGGTTATATGATTCTGTAGAAGCAACATTGCACCTATTGAAAAGATCATCTTTTTGTGTTTTGTTGGAATCTACATAGTTCTTTTAGTTTTGTTGCACGCATACATGTTAATGTTTAGGGGCTGATCAAATTGTGCAATCTTGTTAAATTTACTGAATTGTCTGAGTTGCTTACGGTTCATGATTCTGGAAGGAAAAGTGGTTAAATTCTAATTCGTACTTGGCTATGCAACAGTGGTTGTTGGGGAAATTGCTAATTTTGCAGCTTATGCATTTGCACCTGCTATACTGGTTACTCCTCTGGGTGCCCTCAGTATAATTATCAGGTATGGAAATATATCACTCAAATTTCTGGTTTGGCCTTTTAGTGTTAATTGCTAGTTGTCATTTCTCTTGCAGTGCGGCCCTAGCACATATAATTTTACGGGAAAAATTACATACTTTTGGGATTCTTGGTTGTGTTTTATGTGTCGTGGGATCTACAGCAATCGTTTTGCATGCTCCCCCAGAACGTCAGATTGAATCTGTAACGGAAGTTTGGGATCTTGCTACAGAGCCAGGTTCCATTATGTTTGCTTTCAGCTCTGAACATTGTTTTATGCTCAAAATTGTTGAACTGCTAAGAAAGAAAATGATTGTAGTTTTCCTTGGATCTTCTTGCAGGGTTCCTCTTTTACGCATTATTGGTCTTAACAGCTGTCTTTATACTTATATTCCACTTTGTTCCACAATATGGGCAATCACACATTATGGTTTACATTGGAGTTTGCTCTCTTGTGGGTTCCATTTCGGTATGCATCCCTGTCAGGCTGTTGGTAGCTTAGTTTTGTTTACCTTCTTATGTTTTTGCAGATTGTAATTTATCAAAATGTTCTTTGACAGGTCATGAGTGTTAAAGCACTTGGTATAGCCTTGAAGTTAACTTTTTCAGGAATGAATCAGCTTGTATATCCACAAACATGGGCCTTTACTTTAGTTGTGGTTACTTGTGTGGTTACTCAAATGAATTATTTAAACAAGGTAATGTTTACTTGTTGTCCCCCCCCCCCTTTTTTTGTTTCCCTCTTTATCTTGATGTCTTTCAAGTGACGCTTTAAAGAAAGGGAACTAGAAAGCAATGTGGGGAATGTGAGAAATTTATCATTTTACTTCAAATTTTATTTCCTCTCTAGTTTTGAATAATTTATAGAAACTATGCTTTTCATACTCTTATACTTGATTTTGTGTTGATCATGTGTGCTGAATTAAAACTTCTGTTTCACACTCATACTTTCTTTTTTGCCTTCAAAATTGCAGGCACTTGATACTTTCAACACAGCTGTTGTTTCTCCCATATACTATGTTATGTTCACGACACTGACCATTTTGGCGAGTGTAATCATGTTTAAGGTAGTTTCCAGTCGTTTATGGTATCAGAATGGTTGAAAACTCCATTTATGCATATTCTAAAACATATCTTCCATGATGCCTCTCTATTGTCTTTCAACCCAAGCCTTTTCCAACTTTATCATCTTATTGATCTGTCTACAACATGCAATGAATTACTTAATCCTATATATACTCGTACATGCAGAAGCATGAATAGTTTATCATTCAAGAATTTTTAACTGACAATCCCATGTTTCAATTCTTTTGTTCAATTGAGTATAGTTTTAACCCATGGTTGTCTGCCATAACCTGAAATTGAGCTTCTAGCTTGCTACTTCCACCATGTGGTGCTTCCCCTAACTTCTCTATTTCAAAAGTGAAGTTTTGACTGACTTAACATAATGCTTACTAGTTAGCATTTTTATTATTGAAAGTAACTAATTCAAATTTAAATATATGTTATTATCAGGATTGGGACAGGCAAAACCCTACGCAGATTATAACAGAGATGTGTGGATTTGTGACTATCCTTTCAGGAACTTTTCTTCTTCACAAAACCAAGGATATGGTTGATGGTATGTTCTCATGAACCTTCTCAATCATGCATTGGGATTAATGACCTATTAGCATATGGAGCATATTCTTTCAATTTGTTTTTGGCATTTTAAACATTTGATGAATCATCTTAAATCAGGTACAAGTTTGACATCTATGTCAATGCGACAATTAAAGCACGAAGAAGAGGATGGCTTTGACGAAAGCATCCCTCTTAAGCGGCAGGATTCTTTGAGAATACCTTGATTGAAACAAAACTTTAGGTCATCCTACAAATCTCAGTAGAGCTTATGGGGACAAGCCTTATTGATGTCAACGTGTATTTTTACGACCAAACTTATTCGATCACACTCATATTTTGGAGGGAGTTATCCGAGGTGAGATTATCTATGGCTCTTTTTCCCTTTAGCTTCAAGATACAGACTATAGACTTCGGCTTTTGCCTTGTATAAGCTATCCATAGTTCATACAGGAAAAATATATAGCCCAATGTATCTTTTGCCTTGTATAAACTATATCCATAGTTCTCTCAACATGTGAAGTGTGAAAAAGAGAAAAAACAAAGAGGAATCAAATACATGCATATCTTTTGCAATTTTGATTTGGTAGATCCACTATGGTCCTTTCATTTATATACAATGAATCAGTTAGTGAAGTTATATGCCCCCTTAAAAACTCAAATCTATATATATATTATAGAATATGGTCAGTACCAAACAACATCAAATCTAATACAAGGTTACATTGAGTGATATATAAATGTGTATTTCAAAGGGAATGGCATGAATTGAGCATGGAAAGTCATGTTGTCTTTCATTTGGCTATTTGCTTTAGGAGAGCAGACACTGAAGCACAATGAGTGGATTCATAGTTGCATTTCTCACAGCAAGATTGGAGCAGCTCAATTACTTTTTGGCACCTACAATGCACAAACATGGATCATTTCATAACAAGTGGAAACATGTTATGGAAAACAAATATGTAGTAGTCCAACATCAAGCATAAACAAAATCTCTGATCCGAACTTGAAAATTTGAATCCGAATTTGATTCAATTCGATTTGATCTTTAAATACTAATTGAACTCGGAAATGATCCTAAACTCAAGTATAAAACTCGAAATGACACAATGGCTAGTATATAAATTTGAACTGAATTCAAAATCACTCGAACTTGAACGATTGCCCGGAAAAATTAAAACTTGAAATTACCAATATAGTTCTCTTATTCACAGATAGGACCCAAGTTAAGCATCCATTTTTGAAAACAATTGCAGCATCAAAGGATGGATCAAATGGTACATGAATTTAATTTCTAAGCTAATCCGTAGTCTGTAAAAATAAATAATATCCATGATCCATCCATTTTTCAATGGAATTAATCAAAGATGATTTCAAGGTTCCTTTGATCAAAGTTCTAATTTAGAAAACTGTGGAGATACTGCAAATCCAATCATACCCATAAATCAATCAATTTACTGAATCACTTGGGAAAATCACAGAATAAAAATGTTACCTTTTAGGGAGGAAGTTGTTCTTTGAAAGACAAGATTGAATATCGCAAGCTTCTTTCTTGCAAGGCTCTTTGCTTGGCTGTGCCATCTCTTTTGTTTTTAAGAAAAAATAAAGTCTCCGCTTTTTTGCTCTTTGTTTCTGGTTTTTCACCTAAGCTCGAGAATTTTGTAACGAAGAAGCGGCAGCTAAACCGGTTTCGAGTTTAACCCTTAAAAAAAAAAAACCCATTTTAATGGCTGTCGTGTAAAGCCCAGACGTGGCCCAATCAAGTTCAAGATTTTTGCCCTTTCAAGGCAAAAGCTTTATAAGTCTATCAAAGCTAAAGCTTTTTCTTGTCTTTCAAACGTCGTCACACTGGAAGCCCTTCCTTCTCTCTTTGATTATCGATTAAAAAAAAAAAAAACAGATGGAAGATATTAAACCATTAATTGAAGCTTTGAGGACTAAATTAAAGCAAGCTTTGATTCTATGGGCAGAGGGTTTCAGAGAAGCTTGCTGTCTTCACAGAGTTATCGTTCTTTGTCGCAGGTTTCTAATTTTTTCTTCTTTTTGGTTAATTAATCACTTTATTTTGCTTTTTTGATGTAAACAAAATCTGGGTTTTTTTTTTTTTTTTTTTTTTGCAGGTCGAAGAAGCTTATGATTAGAACGGGACAGTGTTTTCTTTTAAATGGCTTCATATTCTTAGGAAGGTAAAGCTGAGATTTTTATTTTTTAATTTTCATAATTGATGATTAGCTAATGATTTATGTGTAATTTGGGTTAATTTTGTTGTATTTTTCAGTTTGTTTGTCCTAAATTCAGTAGTTATCCCAACATTACAATGGATATTGCCTGATCATTACTCACAAACCAGTTGTGAAGCAATGTCTGAATTCCATGGTGTCTTCAAATTTTATTCCTTCTTACGTGGCTTCCTCATACAACTATTCTATGTAAGTGTTTACCATGTATATAATCCTAGAAACAGTTCCAATTTGATGGCAGTCATATATATATATAGCATTCATATGAATTTGAGATGCTAATGTTTGGTTTAATGGAATTGTGTTGATTTGTGTGTATGATGCAAAACCTGCAAATTTCCCCTATCGATGCGGCTTAAGAAGTAGTTTATAATCATTATGTGCTATTAGTAAAGTTTGATTGTCATACCGTAGCTATTCGAGTACTCAGCCGAGGAAGTTGATCGAAAGAAACGAATGCCAAAACGTCCTATAATCGTGACCGTGCCCTGCAACAATACCATAAAACTAGTCACTGCTGCTTGCTCCCGGACCAACTTCGTGACTGCTGTTATCATCTCATTATCCCCGCCATTTGGTTGGGAACTGCGTGCTCTATGTTTCATTGATATAACTAACAGTACTCTTTATCACAAACCGTATCATGTCTTGCGGTTTTTGTCTTGTTATGAACACTTACTTGAACTGATTATTATTTCATATTCGATTTGTTATCTGCAGGTATTTTGGTTCTATCCCTTATACGTATTCAGCTTTATTCTGAGCAATCTATGGTACGTTCTCGTCCGTTCTGCTTTTATATTCTCCGATGCAACATTTTGAACTGGATTAGTTCTATTTGTTGAACATAAACCTATTTTGTATAAACATCCAGGTACAATGACATTGCTACACATGGTTTTGCTGCCATGGGGAGATCTGGGCCTTCTACGGTGGAATCCTTGAAACAAAATGATACGTTGACCTCAGACAGCAAAGTGCATGCAGCTAGGCCGGCTGGCCTTGGAGGGTACTGATGATTGTGGGCGCTTTTTCTTAAACAAACAATTAAACTTCGTATAGGTGTGTTAAGTCCGGTTTTCATTGTATGTTTTCCTACAGGATCATGATCGGAATAGGGGAGCAGGTGTATTCGTTGCTTCTTTTGACTTTCTTTTTCTTCGAGGTAAAATTATTACCTATCTTGTATAGTTTTTTTTTTTTTTTTTTTTTTTTTAAACTTGTTTTTCCATGTATGAAGTCATCTATATATATTTTGAGATGATGACTTGCATCTTTTACGATATATGTAGGTTTATGCCACAGGATTTATACCTTACGTTGGGAAGGCACTCAATTTCGTACTTCTTTCTTGGATGTACTCATATTACTGTTTCGAGTACGTGGTAAAACAAGTATTTTCCGTCTCAAATCTTTTTGCTCTTAGTCTAAGCTAAGATAATGGTGAAATAACTTCTAATCTTTGTAGGTACAAATGGAACTTTACTGAATGGGGCCTGGAGAAAAGATTTGATTTTTTTGAAACTAATTGGGCATTTTTTGCTGGTTTCGGTAATTGATTTCTCTTCGAGTTTGCTTGTTATGGAAGTGAAAAGAACCCGAGAAACTTTGTGTTTTTAATGTCACGTTCGAGATCATTGATGTTCTAATGGGATTTTCAGGAAGTCCTTGTGTTCTAGCGATTTTCTTTTTCTCACCTCTCGTGGGATATGGGTTTATGGCTGTACTCTTCCCTCTGGTTCATCTCGGCCCCTTCTCTTGTTCTTTTGGTGATTATTGAATTTTGCTTTCCTGATCATTGGATTGTCTTTAACATGCATGTCTTTCAGTTTGTTCTTACTGCAACAGGCACAGAAGCCGAGCAGGTTATTTCCACTCAAAGAAGAAGATTTACCGGTGCACAGTTGGGGAAGGTTCCGGTATTTTACGCGGCCGACACTTTATTGTAAGCAAACCATATTATTCATTTCCACTTCCTCCTCAACATGGTTGGTCTTAAAATCGATAACTTTTGTGTTTATTTCTTCTCTAGGATACGGGTCTTGTCCCTCTTCCCATCGGAATCTCGAGAACGAACACAAGACAACAAAACACTATAACAGATTCTGGCCATGCTTTCGTACCTTCTTGACCTGTAAGTCCATTCCCACAAGCTCGACCGAAAAAAAGAAGTTTCCGAACCTTTTTATCTCATTTCTTTTGTATCTTTGTGTTGTGTACATAAAAATTTGCAGAAATTAGAAGTGTAAAAGCATTATACTTATCATTGATTTCTGCCCCTTTTATGAGATTACCAAAAATGTGTACAGTTTGGGTTTTATCTAAACTTTTAAAGTTATATTACTTGGACTCGCGGTTGTCGAATATACAATACTTCAAGAAAAATTGAGAAGTCTGAGCTATATGATTTACGTGACATTATTTGAATGAAATTGTGTATGTTGATTTGAAGCAATTAGCTTGCATTTGAGATTATTGTTAAATTTAGTTTTGAAATATTACTCTTTGAAAGTTTTTATTAAATCATCGGGATGTTAATTTCATTGTTATATGACTCTTTTTTATTCATACCGTCTACGTCAATCGAAAGGTCTCCTTCCATTTGTATTCTATAATTTATTTTCTTTAAGAAGCACATTTAAGTGTCATGAATCTGTAAAGTCAACTCTAAGCAATTTTTTTTCTTTTAATTTTCGACATTAATCGTCTAATTGACCTGCATATAAGGTATGCTCTTCTAATCATAAATGGGTATTGATCTATACTATTGGTCATCAAATTATTGCTTAGAGTTTGTTAGTCAAATTTATATATATATATATATATATACAATAACTTAGTGATTTAAATAAAATATTTCGAATAATTGAACAATTTAATGAAATTTTTTGAATAATCTAATGATTTTTTTAATTTTTTAAAATCAAATTATGAAAACGTAAATTTATTAATAATTTAATTATGTTAAGGTGTACATACTTTTAATTTGGATTATTTTATTCCAATATGGTACACACAACTTTGTTATTCCATACCTGAAAAAGGAAAAAGGCAGTCACAGGCCCCCACCACCCCCAAAAAAAAAAAAACATAATAAGGACATTTTAATTTCCTCATTTAGAAGGTTATAATCGTACTAATAAAGGCATAATGGCACTTTTTGATGTTTAATTATTTTCACTTTGGTACCAATTTTTCTTTTTTAATTATTTTAACACTCATTTTCAAATTTTAGTTAAATTGCTTCTTTTAATGAAAAAATTTATTTAATTGTTAAAGTTTGAACGTAATTGACGTGGTAGTTTGTATGGCTTCTATTTGTAGTTCATAGTTGTCGTGAATAAAAAGTAAAGATTTTTATTAATTTGTTCAATTTTTTAATTTTTTTTATAAAGTACATATGGATTGACAGTTCAGTTAACTTTTCTATTTTAAAAAATAATTTTACAAAAATTTGAAGGTTAAAAATCAAAACGA
The DNA here is from genome assembly GCA_025698475.1 of Gossypium anomalum. Lineage (NCBI taxonomy): Eukaryota > Viridiplantae > Streptophyta > Magnoliopsida > Malvales > Malvaceae > Gossypium > Gossypium anomalum. Next base: position 1,947,856 of record CM046959.1, read on the forward strand.
TCCCAAAAAAAATTAAAACTAAAATGACAAAAGAGATAAACATTGAGGACTCAGTCAATTCGAACTTAAATTTCTTTAAACATTGAGGACTCATTCAATTTGAACTTAAATTTCTTTAAACCCAAAACTAATCTAAAACTAGAACAACTTGAATGTGAAATGTACCGAACAAATACCGTAAGTTGAAATGATTTGAGCTTGTAATGACCTGATCTGAAAAACTCAAACCTCAAACTTGTATGATTTAAACTTATAGTAAATCGAACCCAAATTCATTCAAACTTCAGGGTCCATTTATGAAATTTCCCAAACTGAAAGAGAAAGATTTACAACAAATTAAAAAAAATGCAAGCAAAAGCAATTCATTTTCCATGTTTAATTTTTTTTTTTTAATTTTGGTTACTTTCCAAATATCATACGTACAAACAAAGGATGTACTACCAAAAAACATTGTTTAAACACAAATAAATATAAATATCTTAATATACAAACAACTCTCTCATTTTCCCAATTAAGTCCCTTTGGACTACACCTGAAATTGCTTACTTTCAAACTCCTCAACATCAAATTCCAGCTATAAAGATTCATAAATCCAAAATGAAAAGGTCAAACTATGATTTTAACCTCTTTGCTATGCTCAAATTCGGGATTCGACTCCTGAATTTTAATTTAGCATAATTTGATTATTTCTCTTTTATAATATCATTAATTAGTTTAAACAACTAACATTCTTAACTATTTCAATTAAAATAATGATCTAGACTTTTTCTTAAAATCATCTATTCGAACTCATCACGTTGACATGGAAGTATGTTTTTAAGAAGTATTTAAAGCTGAATTATTAACCGTGTTAATTACTTAAACTAATTAATGGCATTATAAAAAAATTATATATGATCCAAGTCTCTCTACTCTTTTTAAATTTGAAATTTAGTTCCTCTATTTTTAAAATTCCAAAATTTAAGTCTAATTGTTCACCAATATGTCTTCTTTTAAATAATAAAAACAAAAACTATTGGTAACCATGTAGCAAGAAAAAAAAGTTATAACGAACCAATATTTAAATTAGGCTTGTAATTTTGAATTTTAAAAGTAGAGGAACTAAATTCCTTGAAATAAAAGTATAGGGACCTAAAGCATATTTTAGCCTTATGAAAATAGGGACTAAATTATGCCAAACTAAAGAATATGAACTAAATTTCAAAATTGAATAGGGTAGAAGAATGAAAACAATAAATTAACCAAATCAAAACGAAGAAAACTAAGAAGGGTAGAGTAGCTAATTAGAACCTTAATTTCTCCCCATATTTATAAAACTAAATGTATTTTCTTGAAGGGAAAAAAAATTCAAAAGCACCTCAACCATGGGAATTAAAGTTTTTGCCTACTAACCACATCATTGAGAATTATTTGGGTCTTCATCTCCACTATTTGTACCTTGTTGTTGATGATGTTCCATGGGAATATTTTGGTCGGAATTAATGTTCGGACCGCCTCTAGAATAGGCGTTAAGAGCGGCCAACATTCCTAAATTAGATTCCGATAACCCTAACCCGAGGTGTTGAGACGGTTGATGTTGTTGTTGCAATAACATGGAACCTAATTGCAGAGGGCTGGCTCTACCACCTTGGGACTCTAGGTTCCCTTGAAGGTTAAATCTTGGTACAAAATGTAAGGGTGCTTGCAATGTGTTGCCACTCGCTGTTCCGAACGGCCACATCTGGGGTTCGGATGAACCGGCTCCGGATGCGGCTGTTAGAATTGAGGGACCAGTAGTAGTAACTGGAAGCATCCAAAACGTACTTCCAGTTGTACTGCTGGGAGCTGGTGCCACTGCCCACATGGCAGCGGCAGGTAAGATGTTTGATGGCTTATGCAATTGAGGTAAGCCAGTTTTAAAAGCCTTAATGGAGGATCCATCACCGCCACTGTCACCATCACCGCCACTGTCACCATCTCCGCTTCCACCGCCGCCACCGGTTTCACCTTGTTGTTGGTTATCATCCTTGAACAAGTCCTCCCTAAAACGCTTCCTCATATAGTTCTCACTTGAATTCCCACCACCACCGCTACCACCGCCACCTGCAGGTAAAGTTTCAGCTATTTGATCTGCCCTTAACAGCTGTTGCTGATGATGGTGGAAACCGAACAAAGCGCTATGAGCAAACCCTTCTTCATATGGGTGATGATGAGAAGCCAAAGCTAAAGCACCATGGAACGAGTGAGGAGCAGATTTCGACGGTGGAGCTGAAAGCGTAGACCCACTACTTCTCAACGAAACGTTAAGAGTCGAAAAATTGGCCGGTATAGTACCAGTTCCGGTGGCTGCAATGATCGCCGGTTCAGCCTGCTGTAAAAGCCATTCAATTGTTTCACCATCAGATTTATGACCCAACTCTCTAGTCAACTGAAAAACCCTAGCTGCACAAGCTGCAGGCATTCTTATACGCCGTCCCCGACCATCCACCTTCGTGTGACGGTCTTTAGTGGACCGTTTCGCCTGTGGGTTCGACGACGGTGGCAAGTTGGGTTGATTCTTCTTTGTAGAATCATCGATGGTAAGGGAAGCACTAGATCTGGTAGCAATAGCTAGTGAAGCATCAACCGGCTGAGCAGGGTTAGTCTTAGTAGTGGAAGAGGAGGAAGAAGAAGAAGAAGAAAGAGGCGGCGTTGCAGTGGTTATAACGGTGGCTGTTGAAGAAGTAGTAGGATGAAGAAGACGGCGGTGAAGGTGAGATATGGAGGTTATATTAAAAGGGCTATTGTTGTTGTTGCTAGTAGAAGAAGGAGCTGAAGATGTGGTGGTGGTGCCATCAAAAGAGACCAAATTGGTATTATTGTTGGTTTGCTTATTGTTCTGAGAATATGTAAGTTCCATTATGGTGGGGTTTTCTGAGAAAAAATAAAAATAAAAGGGGTTGGATTTTTATTTTAATAGTGGAAGTGTCTTGGGGTTTCAAAGCTGATCCATCATCAATTTTTTGGTTTCTCGAGAGAGATGTTTTTCTTTACGACTAAAAGAGTTTTGATTGTGAGGCTTGTTTTGTTTTGTGATTGACTGTTGTCTTTGAGCTCTTTGTGTGTGTGAGAGAGAGAGAGGGTGGCTTTAGATAAAAGATGACGTGTGGGGGGGGGGCAGAAAGTTATAGCAAAAGTCTACTCATGGGGTCCTATAAAGGAGTGTTAAAATAAGCCCTTTGATGATGAGTTTACATAACGTAAAAATTCCTATTTTATCCTTTGATTTCATTCAAGCTTTGTTTTGTGAATAACATTATGTGACTATTGTTAGTGGATTTTTTTTTTATCTATTTGGATAAAATTCGAATATTTGACTCATTAATATTTGGGGCTTTACTTATACAACTATTGCCTGGACATTTTTACTAGGACACTTATCGTTATGCCAAAAAAATTGAGTTTTACGGGTTTGAACTTTGAAAATGATATTACTAAGAGGGACAGTTGCAAATTCCAAAAGAATCAGTCTCTATATACCGTAAAAAGGACATAAAAGATATCTTAGTTCCCCTCAAAAAAATTGAGTTTTAAACCTTAAAGACTTTAATTCAAAATGACTTAAATCTAAAATAATTCTATTAAATAACTTAAATCAAGAAAAAAACTACAATCCAATCTGATAATCTTGAAGTCATCAAAGCCTTGTTTGATAATTAGTTGGAAGATTCAGATATTACAGTGCCTAGAAGGGTACGGCGACTTTTGAAAGCTAAAGGTCAATGGTGGTTGAGGTATACACCTAAAGAAGATAACACAATTGCAAATCACTTAGCGAAATTGGGTCTCACTTGGAAATCAAGTCTACAAATCCTCGATGTCATCCCTAATGAAGTCTCACATATGTTTCAACAAGACAAAGCTAGGGGTGCTTTTTATTTTTTTAACATGATGTAATAGTTCGTTTTCGTCACCAAAAAAAAGAAAATAACTTAAATTAGAATTGATCTAAACTTTAAATAATATGAACTTAAAATGATTCGATTTAAAAAACTCATAATAATATAAATCCAAAGTTTACTTTTAAGTCCCTCAAAGCTAATCCAACTCATATAGGTCTATGAAATCCTCTCTTCTTCAACAAGTCTTATCAAACTTGAGAGAAAATGTGTTAATGGTGAATTAACAGAGTTTATAGGTTGATTTCACAATTTTGTATAAATTTTTAATATAGATATGTAATAATATATATTTAATAAATACAAAACTATTACAGAATATGCAATCAGCAAGCTGGGAAGCATCTTAGGACAACTCATAGCTTTAAACCCAACCCAATATTCTTTTAATTAATTAAGTAAACAAATGGCTACCCCTTCTTTTGATAACCTGGCGACTTATATTTTGTAGAAAAAGACGATATAATATATATTTCTATAAAGAAGAGAAGGAGATATGTCTCAGGTCTGGTTTGAGTTCAAATTTTGTTAATCATGTTAATTGTTTGAACTCTATTTTATTATTATAATTTATCAAAAAAAAAAAGAGAAAAAGAATAATAGAATTTAAATTCGTATTATTTTAAATATCAGATAAAAATCTTAATCGATATTCATTTAAATTTTTAAAAATAAATTTATGAAATTATATATTATCGATATATCGGATAAAAATTCAATTGAATTATTAAATTATGAAATGGATTAAATCCAATATAATAAATATTCGTTTAGGCAATTTTAATGGAGATTTGGTTCAAAAAAGAAAAAGATCCTTCACCCTAATATTCTTTTTTTTTCCTTTCTATTTTATCGAAAAAGAAAAAGCTACAATAAAAGAAACCAAACCTAAATTATGTTAGTAGTACTGTTCTTTTGTTTTAAAAGTTTGTCATTTCTTTTATATATATATATATATATATATATTTGCATGCTCGAATCCATAAAATTTCCTAAGATTTTAAATGCAAAAAAAAAAAAAAAAATCTTATAATGTTATTGAAACCCTAATGCATGCGTGCATGTACGAATCACAGTGATAATGATAGTTGTTAAATTTGTAAATGAAAAAGTAATCAACGTAATTTTGGTCTCAATTTTAGTTTTGACTCTATAAGATTACATTTATTCCGGAACGAAACCAAAAATTTATCTTTAAGGGGTTCAAATCAAATTTTAAAAGGGTCAACTACAATTTTTTTTCTTTGTATATGATTATTAATTTAGAATTTAAAAGAATTAAATTAGAACCTTTTCATCTTTAAAGAAATTAAAGTGTCTTTTTATCAAAAATTTAAATCGATAATTTATTGGCCACGGTCACAACCTACCCCTTGCATCTTCATATTCATATGATCACATATTTTTGTAACAAAAACATAACAAATTTTGGACTTTCCTTTTCTAAAGTTATATTCTCTTGATTATTTAAATTTAATATATATATATATATATATATATATATATATATATATATAATCTTTTGTATTTGGTAAAGTACAATTTTGTCCTCTCATCTTTTGCCAAAATTTTAAAAGCCCCTTTGGAAGTGGGGGTGCCCAAATCAAATCATTCTACCTTTCCTTATTATTATATTTAAACAAATAAATAGAAAATAATAATAATATATGGTTAAAGTATGTGATATGTTTCTGTATTTTTTAAAAATTTAGAATTTAATTTTTACATTTTTACTTTTAAGATTTTAGTTCGTTTTGAGATTTCAAAATTTAAATCCAACTATTAACATTAATAATATTTTTGGTTACGTAATTATAGAGTGAGTTTTTTTATATTTTAAAGTGTCACACAAACGAATTTAATAAAAAAATATTAATAATTAGATCTATATTTTAAAATCTAAAAATAAAAAAATAGGGACTAAATTTTAAAAATTTAAAAGTATATAAACTTATGACACATTTTAACCATATAATATTATTTAGTATTATTAAAATTCACAAACACTAATCAGCCAGCCAAAACCCACCTGGACCCACTTTCTTTGCTTTATGAAAGAAATAAAAGGAAATAAACACTTAAAATGAACAGATAATCATCTAATCTAATTCATTAATAAATTCAAATAATAACAAACAACAAATCCCACCCACATCTTCAAAACTATTTAATTCAACAAATATTATTAATGTATTAACACGAGTTCAAACTGTGTTTCATGTTTAGAATTACCTATAATTTTTTTTAAAATTTATAAATAGGAAGATAATTAAGATTTAATCGACTTGAATTATTAATAATTAAAAATGTAAATAAAGATTATAATAGCATTAAATCAATAGTAGTGGGTGCCAGAGTGGCTAGGTTAAGCCAGTAGTCACCTTCATCATTCTCTCTTTCTTTGTTTTTGTTTGATTCTTTCTTTTCTCTTTTACCTTTTTTGTTTTAAAGTATTTATTATTTTAAAAATAATATTATAATATTGTTGATAAAGACCTCTCTTTTACTATTTATTTTTCTGTCTCCCTTCCATTCCAACTAACAAATTTAATATTTAAATTACTTTCACATTCCAAAATCAAGTTGTGTCAGTCACAGTATTTGTCAGAACAAATTATTATTCACCCACATTTTGACTCCTCTATTTACCATGATTCAGTAATACTTTGAAGGTTCCAATTAAATGATTCTTGGGTACTACAGATATTTGGGATGTTGTTCTATTTTGAATGTTGAATTGCGAGTTACATTGGATCCTAGATTTAAACAGATAATTTTGAGGTTGTCGTTGTCATTTAAAAAGAATTTACAAGAGTTCACAAGTCAACTTTTATTAGAAGAATTTAATAACTCCTAACAAAAGTGCATCATTGGCGCATCCAACACATCGCTTATGCCTTAATTAAGATGGTTCGTGATAGAAGACCGTTTCTGTTTAATATTATTTGTATCACCCAAAAAGAAAAGGACTCAATTAAAACATCTTAAGAGTTTTGGTTTAATCTAGAATTTGAATCATAACATGAGGACCTTTGGTTAAATTAACCATTATATAAAAATACATTTACCATCAAAATCAAATGATATTTAAAGACATTTAATTCTCTTCTCCCTTCTTTCTTTCTGTTCCCAGTAACTTTCCACTTTTGACTTTTCACTGACTTTACAGTAAATTTAGTTCCCTCATCTTAGATGAAGTGTAGAACTTAAAATTGGAAACAAATAAATAAGCTTTAGTTTCATTTTTTTTTTTACTTTTCTTTACCCCCAAAAGTAGTAAAAAAGTAAGTTTTACCAACAACAACAAAAAAAAAAAAAAACAAACAGCATGCATCATGATTGTCACCATTGATGGAGCCTGTTGATGTACATTCAGCAAGCACATGTGGGAAACCTTTATAATTATAAACATGCAGGTGGCAACGACCAATTTGACCGCCTTCTTTTTAATGGACCCTAATTAATCAATTTCACAATTTTTTCATTTTTTTCAACACTCTATTTTCCATTTTTCTATTAATTTTTTGAATTTTGAATTCCAAATTCTTGTGATTTATTTTTCTGATTTTAAATTTCCAACAATATTTTTCTTATAAAAGAATTTATTTAATTTTAAAAATAGAATATAGTTGGGGTTTAAATTTTGGTTTAATAAAATCATTCATTCATTTCTGAGAAATAAATTCAAAATATGATAGTTGAGCTTTAATGCAATGAGTAGGCTTGAGTTTGCTTAAGTGCGTATTATCTTTTAATTTAAGAGTTTAGGAATATACTAGAGTTTAGGCATTTTCAGCGGCACTTATTGAATATTGATCAATGGAAGCTTGAACATATACCTTGCAGAGATAATTTCAAACTAGATCGTATTGCTAAGATGGCCTTTGAACGAGTGACTTCATTTAGTCGAGAACATCCTTTTAAATTAGATTAAATTAATGTAACCTTCTTGTTTGTTTTTATCACCAAAAAAAAAAAGAGTTGAAAATTAAAATTCTTATTTATAATTTTCATTTCAATTAAGGACACATTAGTAATTTTCGTTAAAATTTCGTAGTGCTTCCCCAAAAAATGGTAAACTTATGATTTGGCTTTTTAAAATTTATAAAGTTTTAAAGTTAATACATGATAAAATTGTACTTATGACTTTCTAAAATGATAAAATTTTAATTTAATCATTTAAAAAATTATAACAATTTAAACTATTAAAATGATAAAATCAATTATACATTTTAATTCTAACCTCTTTAGAAAAAATAATTGATTTCACCTTGATAATCATACCAGCTTCGGAAGCATGAGATAAGATAAAAAAAACACAATGTAGATATATAAAATTATAAAAAATTAAAGACCAAAATCATAAATTTTGTATAAAATTATTGAAATTAAATTATTAAATTCAAAATACTATAACATGCAATTTTATTATAGAAAAGAAAAGGGTCTAAAGTAGTTTCCCTCCCTTGAAGCAAATTAGTATAAATTCAAGAAAAGAAAAATGATAGAATATATTTTAAGTTGAATGTTTTTGAAAAATAAAGGCAATGAAAATACAGATTTAGCAGCAAATAGACATCACATGGCATGTCACGTGCGCAATGTCAGATCCTCGCAAAGATTTGGTAAAAAGTTTGGTTTGCTTGGCTATAAATATAATGAAACTTGAGGGCCATTTTACTAAAATAATCCAAAAAATTTTAATATTTACAAAAATGACTCAGGTTCAAAAACAATCACAAAAATAACCTGAAATAAACAGTAAAATTGGGTTTTGGCATCAATGGCGCACACTAAGTCGTATTTTGCACCCATGATTGCCAAATGATTGTTGTGTCGAGCTTTAAAAATTAATTTTTTAGTTTGGGCTTTCAATGGCGGAACCATGGTTTTTTTAAAATCGTATCATATTGGTATACAAAATACAAGTTAAAAAAACTTTTTTTTTTTTATTTCAAGTCAATGGCGGCACCAGTCTAACACAAAAAAAAATTTAAATTTCTTTTCAAAAAAATTTTTTTTTGCTCTCTAAAAATACGAGTTTAAAATTTTTTTGTCTTTGGCTTCATCAGTAAGCACTCTACAACAAAAAAATTCGAATTTTTTCAAAAAATTTTTTTTGCTCTCTAAAAATACTGAGTTTTAAAAAAATTCTAATTTTTTTTTTGTTGCCGCCATTGTGAGCCAGCACCCAAATTTTTTTTTTTAAAACTCGTATTTTTAGAGAGCAAAAAAAAATTTTGTTGAAAAAAATTCAATTTTTTTTGTTAGATGCTTGTGCCAACCATTGATGACAAAGCCAAAGACCCAAAAATTTTTTTTTTTTAAAACTCTTATTTTTATAGAGCAAAATTTTTTTTTAATTCGATTTTTTTGTTAGATTGGTGTCGCCATTGATGAAGCCAAGACTAAATTTTTTTAAACTCGTATTTTTAGAGAGCAAAAAAAATTTTTGAAAAAAATTCGAATTTTTTTTTTGTCTTGGGAGTCTTTGGCCATTGACAAAGCCAACACTCAAAAAAATTTTTTAACTCGTATTTTGTATACCAATATGATACGATTTTAAAAAAAAATACCATGGTTCCGGCCATTGACAGGACAAAACTAAAAAAATTAATTTTTTAAAGCCTGACACAATCATTTGGTAATCATGGGTGTAAAATACGAGTTGGTGCCGACCATTGACAGGCCAAAACCCAATTTTACTGTTCATTTCAGGTTATTTTTGTGATTGTTTTTGAACTTGGGTCATTTTTGTAAATATCAAAATTTTTTGGATTATTTTAGTAAAATGGCCGAAACTTGAGTGTTGTCGAAAGTTGACGTGGGATGGGGAATTCAAATCCCATATAAGATAAAATGGATTTTGCTTACCATACACGGCGTTCAATAGTGAATTGACCGAGCGCCACGCATTTAAGAAGCGCGTGAGATGACAGTAACCAATTATGAGGGGGAACAAAGGTTCTGTCTTTGTCTGAATCGTCCTTTGCCGGTGGGACCCACATGTTTACCTTATCCGGAAAACGGAGAAAAAGAGAATTACACATTTTCACGTTGATTTGGAGGTGAAATCATTATTTCTATCATAAAATCTAGTTTATTTACTTCACGCGACCACTTCTACATTTCTTACCTTCATTCAGTCAAACTATTATTTTAATTGATAAAATCTAGGTTGGTTTTGTATTTACACACTTTTTAAAATGTTGTTGATTTAGAAAAATGTGTTATCTCTTAATCGAGATTTTCGTGGAGAGTTTTTGTAGTTAATATTATGCACAATACTAACAATTCTCTTGTGAGCTTGTAGGTATCTATCTTTACCAATCGCAGCGCCATCTGTTTCGCGAATCGTCTAATGGTTCTCCACGGAAGCTAAGGAAAAAGCCCTTACATGGGGATAATACCTTTCATTAAGGGGTCCTTTGGCTCTTGAGCGGGTACGCCACTTCAAAGACTACTCATAAGGTATCTTATATGAGTAGTGGAAGCTAAGTGTATCAAAAGTGAGAAAGAGCGTGTGAGTATTTACACTTTGTCTTTAGGATATTCAAGGATATTTACAATTACGATCAAAGCCTGACATTTTGCTCAAGGGCGAGATTAAATTACATATTTTTATGAGAGTTGAAATGTAGTTTTATCATTTTATAATCTTATAGTTTTATAATTTTTAAAAGATTAAATTAAAACTTATCATATTACGAGGCCAAATTACAATTTTTATCATGTACTAATAATTTCATAAAAATTTAAAGAGCCAAGCATGCAATTTTCTATTTTAGGGCTTGCCAGCCCTCTTGGCATCACCCCAGTATATAACCTTGATTATTTAAAGTGATTTCTGACAAGGTTGCATATTCTAGGCAATTACATATAGTGTGAGTTGACTGGCTCTTTGAATGGAGAATAAACTAAATTGAATATGTTAAAACTTATGGGTTGAAAAAAAAAAAAAAAAAATTTGAACTTGTTAACTAGTAAGGCGAACAAGGGAAGAAGATGAAGGAAGAATCAAAGAGAGGAGCATGAAGTTTTGGAAGAGATTATTATTTCTTGGAAAGAGTTTTTAGAAAAAGGGAGAAGGAATGTCCTGCGTGAGCTGTTTGTGTAATCCTTTTATAATGGGGAACAAATTTAGCTACGTGTCTTAATATTGCTGACATGAAAGTCTAATTTGATACCTTTGGCAGTGATGGTGATGTGACGTCCTAGAATGAGACATGTTAGGGCACTTAGTAATTTTATAACCTTCACAAGCTTGTTGGAGAAGTTGACAGTATAAGTTTGGATAGTTAATTTGACATGTATGTTGAAGTTTTATGTATTGTAGGAGGATTTTTAATTTGTATAGTAGGATGTTTGAGATTTGAAAAATTGAAAAAATATTCTAAGTTCGTTGGATTAACGGCGGGGTAAAACAATTCATGTTTGTATATTCAAATATATTTAACGATGAAGTTGCTCGAAATGTGCTATATATATTACGGCTTATCAGTTAGGTTTCCAATAAAATTGTCATCACAATTACTTTTTGATACACGTGTTGAACTCTAATTGGAGCAACTTTTATATATGGGAAATAACGTACGCATGAGCACGTGGTCACTTACTTAATAAGTTTTGAAGTAGCTAAAGGGTTTTTGTTTTAACTTATTGTTTCTAAGTTTTCTACAATCTTGTTCATCTATGCTTCTGGTGTAATTTTCTTTGGTAGGTTTCAATTTCGTTTATTTTTTTTTCACATCCTTTATATTTTTAATCTAAATTTCAGTGAAACATAGACCTTAGATTGTTTAGTGTTCCTACTGAAAGTGAGGAGTTTGAATGTTTTGCATCAGTGGAGGAAATGTGGAAATTGCTCGAATGTAGGGGAATCACCTGGTTTGATAACTTTAGGTATAGATTCGAGGTTGTAAAGGGTAAACACCAATTGAGTGTGATGAATAATCAAAGAAGGGAAAACAATTGGTTTCTTTTGTCTTTATATGTGATAGAAACAAGATTCCATTTACCTTTACACCTATTTTTTTGTTGAAATTTTGAATTCATATGGAATGATTCTTGATCAATTAATGGGTTGGTGGACGTTAATGGCTTTTCCCCTAGATTATCAATTGCATGGAGAACAACCCTTTGTAAATGTGATTAGAAGAATATACATAGTGTCTACTGCGAGTGAGAGTAATCAAAAGGGGTTTGTGATGTTCACCACTTGAAGAGGAGGAAAAGTTATCGTGGACAATACTACTATCAATCTTCCTTTGGCAAGGGATAAGTTTATTAAAATTGAGCAAACTTGTAGGGATTTCCCTTTCCCTTTGGATTGGGTTAAACCTTCCACTAACAAATGCACTTGGGACCCTCAATTTTTAAATGCAATAGAAGAGGCTCAATTGGAAAGGCTGCAGCAAGACAACCAATTAGATATTAACAAGTTCACAACCTGAGAAACGTTTGGCAGTTCTACTCGATGGAGAAAAATCCTAATGGTTGGGATGATGTGGACTTCAATACTCTTGGCGAAACTCAACTCGATGGGTAAAGCCATGCAATGAGGCTTGGCTATACAGGGATAATTGTAATATCCTGATTTTGGGCCTAGTCGAAATAGTGGTTTTGTGACCAAAAATTCAAGATAGAAATAATTATTTTATGATTATTTTGAGGTCTATGATATGATTGCATGATTGTGTGAAAATTTCGTGAAGAAATTTTATGCATAAAGTGCTTAAATTGAAATTAGGGACTAAATCGAATAATTTACAAAACTTGCATTCTAGAAGTTTCTAGTATGAAATTGTTTTGAAATATTAATTAGGAGGTCTAAAATAGAAATTTTACCAATTTATAAGTCTATGGACAAAAATTGGACATGGATGGAATTTTTGGAAAGTTTAGTAGTAAGGGCATTTTGGTCATTTAGGGGTAAAATGAATTAAAATACAAAATTAAAAGCCAATTTTGCTCATCTTCAACCCCATGGCCGAATATAGCAAGGAGAAACCATGGCTAGGGTTTTCAAGCTTCCAAGCTCGATCAGAAGTCCGTTTCTAGCCTCTGTTTTTCAAGTTCTTTACGTTTTGGAATCCTGATAACTTGATTAAGCTTATTCTAGCAATAATTTAAGCTAGGGTTCATATTTGGAAAAATACCCATAGGTGAAATGTGTTTATTTTGATGTTTTATGGTAGAATATGAAGGCTGAAATTATGTTAAACAACTTTTGCTAAGCGATTTTAAGCAAAAATGAGTAAAACGCTTAATCGGTAAAAATGTTATTGTTCATAACTATGTGTTAGAGTGAGAATTTGATGTTGTCATAGAAGGGAAAAATGTTCAGAATGTCATAAAACATAAGAAAATATGCTGAATTTAATTTACGAGCTTTGGGGCAAAAGTGTAAATATGCAAAAGTTTAGGGGCAAAACTGTAATTTTGCCAAAATATGATTTTGGGTTAATTTTAATAATGTGAGCCCTAATTAGACTATATTTTAAATGATAGAGCAAGGAAAACTAAAATTCGGGCTAAAATGGGGAAAATACCAAGTTGTGGACGAAATGGTAAAAGTAGCCATTTTCACATACGAGGTAAGTTCATATGTAAATGTTGGTAACATAGTTATTATTTTAAATGTTTTTATGTTATTTAAATGATATGATAATTATTATGAAATATTATACTCGTGATAATTGTTTGATAATATGTCAAATTATGTGATATATTTGGAAAATGTGAAATACTATCAAGTATCGGTATCGGCATTCCGTAGAAGATGGTTGAGACACATGATTGGGAAAAAGGTCCCGTTGAACCTTAGGAATGGATTAGGATACAAGTGACATGTCACTAGGATATTGGGCATCCGAACTCGTTGAGTTGAGTCCGAGTTCACTTATGGATGCGAACGCCCGAGCTCATTGAGTTGAGTCCGAGTTCACTTATGGGCGGGTTACATGGTAGCTTGGCTACATATGTGGCACTTATGTGCAAACTTTTCGTGTATCCAAATTATATTCCGATGTGTTCAACGGGTAAATTTCTACTCAAATAGAGGAATACTCAAGATGAAAGGGACGTATTGGTAAGTGTTGTGAAATGGATACATTGAACAAGTATGTACTTAACCCTCGGGTTGAAAACTCGATATAACAACAATATGGTAAGATGATAAATGAAAATGTGATATGAATGTCTCGGTGATGATCATGCAAATGATGTTTATGTTTGCTTATATAGTTGTGTTACTTGCTATTTGCATGTGAACTTACTAAGCATTTGTGCTTACTCCCTCCTTTTCATTCCTTGTAGTGTTGACAAGTCAGCTCAGAAATTGGAAACGGTCGGAGGCACACTCACACTATCCGTATACCATCTTGGCATAATGGCTTGTATATTTTGAGTATGGCATGTATAGCATTATAATCATTTTGTATATATGGTCTTATGATATGGTTATTGAGTGGTATGGAAATGCTTGGTAATGATTAGCCATTGGAATGGCTAATCATGATCATATTTGGTGTTATGTATGCTAAATTGCTAGCTAATCCATGGGAACCATGAAATGGGTAAAATTTACCATAAAATAGATTCAGACAGTAGTAGTGACGTGAATTTGAAAAATCACTAAAAATAGTAGAAATGGAATTAAATAATGAATAAGTTATGGAATTAAAGCTTGATGAGTCTATTTTTATATGGATGGAACAAAACAGGTATATGAGTTATATTTTATGAGATGTTTAAATTTTTGTGAAACAGGGCCAGAGCAATTTTTGGATCCCCTATTCTGACTTTGGAAATTCACCATAAATTTTTCAAAGATAATTAGAAGTCATGATTTATATGTACAGATTCCATCTAGTTTTATTAGAAATAAACGGTATAGTCATTGAAACTCTGTACAGGGAGATATCTGATTTGTAATACACAGAGGTCGAGAGCAATCGAACCACAAAACAGTGAGACTTTAACTAATAAACTGTACTAATTTGCTTGACCGAAAATTCTATAAAAAAAATAGTAAATAGATATATGAGTCTAGTTTCAGGGAAAATTTACGGAATTGGATTTCGAGTTTCGGAACTCGAGATATGAAGATATGAATTTTTAAGCGACTGTAACGCAGATTGCTAGCTTGACTGAAAATTTTAAAAATAAATTGTTTGAGCTGTTTAAAGTAATGAATTAAGTCTGTTAACACCTCGTGTTCGACTCCGACGACGGTCTCGGGTACGGGGCGTTACAATAATAATGTGACAATGGAGATTCTTTTGGGATTATGCAAAAAACCCAAAAATTGGTTACCTGATTATGCTTTTGGTCCAGAATGTAAATGGGAATCGAGTTTAGAAAGGAGAAAACAATGATGTTAAAGCGAAGGTTCCAAGAGCTAAAAAAGGGAAAAAAATTACAAAGTATCTAAATCTTTGTGAGCCACTGAAACCGTTTTGAGGGGTTAAAATTGTTGATGTTACTCAAGAACCCTCTGAAAAAAGCAAAAGACCCAATTTGGAAGTTCGCACAAAGAGAAAAGTTGCCTCAAGTGGAGATATGATGGATATTGAATCTCCTGCAGGCTTTGATACACACTCTAATGTTAGAGGTGTTATTTCGAACTTTCTAATTTGTTGTATTTACTTTTGCAAGTTTTTATATATTCTAGGTGTTAGAGTTGAGTGACCCAAATTCTAAGAGATTGCTTGCAAGTCAAGTTAAACAAAATATATTTTCTTTCTAGAAGATTTAGTATTTATTAGTATAATATATTTTGCATTTATTAGCATAGTTTATTTGACCTACTAATTTAGCCTATAAATAGGTTCTTTTACAACCTTAGAAAATATACCCATTAGAGATTAGAACTCATAACACATTTAGAGAATTTTGTGTTTACATTTTGAGGGTTTATTGTTTTTGAGTTTTTAGGGTTTAGTTTTTTATCTCCATCTTTTGTCCTCTTCGTTCTTTTTCCATTATAGTAAAATTATCTTTGCCCGTGGTTTTTTGTCCTCTTTGGAGGGGGTTTTTCCACGTTAAATTTGTGTGTTCAATTTTTCAATTTATTCTGCTATTTTGTTTTACTTGTTGCTTAATCGGGTTGATCCTAACAAGTGGTATCAGAGTTAGTTCAATTTTCATAGATCAGGCCGTTCAGAGATGGTAGCAACAAGGTTTAAAATTGAGAAGTTCGATGGTGAGACAAATTTCAATCTGTGGCAAGTCCGGATGATAGCAATTCTAGTTCAAACCGCCTTGAAAAAAGGTTTTTACCGGGAAAAAGCCTGAGAATCTAAATCAAATAAAATGAGAAGAGCTTGATGAAAAGGCCTTGTTTGCAATCCAGTTGTGCCTCGCTAATACGATATTGCAGGAGTTATTGATGGAGAAGATCTCATCTGCCTTGTGGAAAAGGTTAGAAACTCTTTATGCGACTAAGTCTCTGGCTAATTGTTTAGTGTTGAATCAACGTCTATTCATTACTCTTT
The DNA here is from genome assembly GCA_025698475.1 of Gossypium anomalum. Taxonomy (NCBI): domain Eukaryota; kingdom Viridiplantae; phylum Streptophyta; class Magnoliopsida; order Malvales; family Malvaceae; genus Gossypium; species Gossypium anomalum. The sequence goes on from CM046959.1 coordinate 1,964,270, forward strand.
TAAATGATTTAAAGAACGTTGAGGTTCATTTTAACGATGAAGATGATGCTATGCTATTATTGTGCTCTTTACACCTTTCATACAAGTCTTTCAGGGGGACCCTGATTTATGGCAGAGACAAACTCTTATTCAAAGATGTGAAGGGTCATTTTTTGAATATAGACAAACTTGACAATGAGTTTGGTCTAGATAGCAAGGTAGATAAGCAGGCTTCCATTTTGGTAGCATCAAGGAAACAAGACAAAATGTGTCGCTATTGTAAAAAGTTAGGTCACGTCAAAATAGATTGTTATAAATTGCAAAATAAAAGAGCTGCTGAGAGTAATGAGGAAGATGTAGCTGGTGCTAATTTGGCCGATGAAAATGGTGATGATTTCTTGTTAGTGTCAACGAGTGATAACTCCAAGCTCACGTCCAAGTGGATCCTAGATTCGGGATGTTCTTTCCATATGTGTCCCAATAGAGAATGATTCTCCACATATAGTTCGGTTGAAGGTGGAGTTGTGCGCATGGGAAATGATTCATCTAATAAGGTAATTAGTATCGGTACTATTAAAATTATGATACACGATGGGACGATTAGGACACTCTCAGATGTTAGGTATGTACCTGATTTACGAAAGAATCTTATCTCCTTGAGTATTTTAGACTTGAAAGGATGTAGAATCAACATCGAGTTGAGCGACATTAAAGTATCTCGTGGAGCTCTCGTTTTGTTAAAAGGTAAAGAACCGACAATCTTTATATTCTGGAAGGTTTTACAGTGACTAGTGAAATCGGACGTCCTTCGTCTGTTACGGCGTTTGGAGTGGAGGCAACTTGATCATAGGAGGGAAAAAGGTATGACTATTTCGTTGAAGAGAGGTTCTCTTTTGGATGCAAGTTTTGAAAAGTTAGGGCACTGTGTTCGTGAAAATCAGACCCGAGTTAGTTTTGATTTGGCAGTGCACAAGTCGAAGGCTAGAAGTCTTCCAGCTTCTAAGCATAGATTCAACTCAGTTAATTCCCTACATAGTTCAAGATAGGCCCGTGGCGAGCTTTGGCAAAGATGGCATTGTAATAATTCGTGTCAATGTGGAGATTGTTAGAGTTGTGTGACCCAAATTCTAAGAGATAGCTTACAAGTCAAGTTAAACAAAATATATTTTTTTCTAGAAGATTTAGTATTTATTAGTATAATATATTTAGCATTTATTAGCATAGTTTATTTGACCTACTAATTTAGCCTATAAATAGGTTCTTTTACAACCTTAAAAATTATACCCATTAGATATTAGAACTCATAACACATTTAGAGAATTTTGTATTTACATTTTGAGGGTTCTTTGTTTTCGAGTTTTAAGGGTTTAGTTTTTTATCTCCATCTTTTGTACTCTTCGTTCTTTTGCCATTATAGTAAAATTATCTTTGCCCGTGGTTTTTTATCCTCTTTGGAAGGGGTTTTTCCACATTAAATTTGTATGTTTAATTTTTCAATTTATTTCGCTATTTTGTTTTCCTTGTTACTTAATCAGGTTGATTCTAACACTAGGCAAACAAACTATTATAATCAAGTGAAGCATTCGCATTAAAGATGAATAACCAAAGGAATCTAGGGCAAGATTCATCCATTACGTGTTTTATCGGGCTATGATATTATTGATGGAGTTCTTCGTTAAAATTTTAATTGGTCTAGTAGTAGTAGCTCTACTGTGTATTACTTTTATTATTTTCTTGTTTGTTATAATTTGATAGTGATTTTTTTTTATCATGCAGAGGATTTACGCGAAGGTGAACATTTGCATGCTGGAGATAATGAAAGTACTTCGTTAATTCTAAGGTTTCTATTGCACCCATTATTACCACTGCAGTTGCCTCAACTTCACCTACATCTGAGATGTCTATTTTTTTTTCTCCTACTTCCACCATTTCTGCCTCAACTGCCCCTGGCTTCATCTATATCTAGTTTACCAACCTTAGCCACTTTAGACTCAACCATCAAAAATTCGGTTAATTAAAGTCTAAATGCTTTAAGGAGTAAAGTAATAAATCAGAAGTCTCCTATTCCTTCCAAAGAACAACAACAAAAGAAAAAAACGAAATATTGTTGCTCAGAAGAAAGATTGTTATAATTCGATGTGCTTAGAGTCCAATTTCTACTGGGATTACTATCTCCATGTCGAACATCAAGTTAAACAGAGCTTCCCTTGCTTGTAATAGTATAACATAGAATTTCTAAAATTCACTCACAACGTATTCAATAATTTTGTATTACTAATGATTATACCAAGCTATACTTTACCTATCCCAGTGTGGGATGTGGTTCTTAAGGCCCACAATATACCTGACAATTCATCCACCCATGCTCCTTTCGCATCACCCACTTTCTTCTTTAACCTTTGAAGGATTTTATTATTGGCTACCCTTGCTTGTCCATTAGTTTGTGGCATTTTTACCGAACTTTGAGCCAATGATATATGTAAACTAGAGCAGAAGTCCTTAAATTTTTCTTGCAATTATATACCATTGTCGGTAATAATGAGGTTTGGGATGCCATAACGATATATAATAGATTTCCAAATGAAGTTTTCTATCTGTTTTTCTATGATTGTTGCTAGCGCTTTAGCTTCTATCCACTTAGTAAAGTACTTAATAACAACAATTATAAACTTTTTCTAAGCTATTGCCATTGGGAATGACCCTAAAATATCAATTCCCTAAGTTGAAAAGGGCCATAGACTAGTAACTGACTGAAGTGATTTCGCTGGTTATTGTGGAACTGACAAGAATCTTTGACATGGTTCACTCTTAAGAACCAACTCTACGACATCCTTTTGAATAGTTGACTAATAGTATCTTTAACATAAAACCTTATGAGCCAATGTGTGTGAACCTGGATGATGTCTGTGTTAGATCTGGTATTCTAAGTGTAGTATATTTGTTTTGTATACTTGTACTTTTCGAACAAATTTGTTTAATAAAATATTCATTTATTATATAAACACCCTTTGTATATTGTTCTCAATATTTTTGCACGTAAAACAAAATGAAAGCAAATATTGACTCACTGGTTATCCAATGTTTAACTAAAACAAGCGGTATTTCATGGTTGGATCGTAATATGGAAAGACAACTTGTATTAGTAGATGAACTTAAACATGTCTTTAGTCTAATAAAAAATGAGCAGATCAATTAAAAGACTAATATGTCGTTTATTTAAGCTAATTTGGGGAGATGCTTTGTCTTGAGTATCAGAGCGAATGATTCCCAAAAGATAGCGATATAGATGTGACTGATTGGACTAACAATACATCAAATAGGACCAAAGTAGAATAGATCCTAAATCTGTCTGTGGATTGATTCACTTGTAATGTTCATAGTGTGCCATACCTTAATCTTAAGTGAATGATAGACTATGTATGCGTGACTCGATTATTTGATGTAAGTAAAAACCTAAGTTCAAATAGATAAGGAATCAAAAGCTGTTACGTTAATTATACGACTTTTGCTATATGTAGAATCATTCACAATAATAAAATTCATAACTCAAGGAATCAAATTGTGATACAACTAAATTAAACAAAAAATTATTCCTTCTAAACTTAGAAACACTACAGCAAAACAGACATTTAGCGGCGCTTTTTTTAGCCTTTAGCGGCGCTTCTAAGCGCCACTAAAACTTTTTGCGCGCTTCAAAAACGCCATAAAAACGCCGCTATAAAGCGCGCCGCAAAAATTTATGGCGTTTATTGAAAAAAAGCGCCGCTAAAAGTCAAGGCCTTTAGCGGCGTTTGAAATAAAGCGCCGCTAAAAGTCAAGGCCTTTAGCGGCGTTTGAAAAAAAAGCGCCGCTAAAAGTCAAGGCCTTCAGCGGCGTTTGAAAAAAAGCGCCGCTAAAAGTCAAGGCCTTTAGCGGCGTTTGAAATAAAAGCGCCGCTAAAAGTCAAGGCCTTTAGCGGCGTTTGAAATAAAAGCGCCGCTAAAAGCCATTGACTTTCGCGGCGTTTGTATAGAAAGCGCTGCTAAATGTCATAGCCTTTAGCGGCGTTTATTAGGAAGCGCCGCTAAAAGTCATGTCCTTTAGCGGCGTTTTTCCCACAAACGCCGCTAATTTTGGCAGATTTGCAATACATTTTTACACCTATATTCAAATTTCTTCCCGCATTAAAATCCAACCAAATACAACAAATATAGCATAAAATGCAAACCAAAATAGCAAATTTAGCATAAGAAAATACAACCAAAAATATTAAATCTAAATAATACTTCAAATTTAACGAAAAATATATGATGTAATTAATAAAGTATGATTTAAAATATTCTTAGAATAATGTTAAACGTGACAAAGTTAAAAATATTCTTACAACGAAAAACTAATGTCTAAGATGGCGGCTTTTGCGACTGTTGAAACATTTGCATCATCTTGCTGAAGCTGTAGCTGGAGGTCATCGTACTTTTTCCTATGCTCTGCCTCCCTCGCTGCTGCCACGCTTGCCTCCTCCTTCTTCTTGCGCTTGCCTCCTCTCTCTCTTGCCGCCGCTCCTCTCTCTTCCTCCGCTCTAAGTTGTTCTTTGGAGTTCTTCATATTTTCGTTGAACCTCGGCAATTTGCTCAACTGTGTTCGCTTGCATCTGAGCCATCTGATCTCTTAACCTCTGAACTTCAGCTTTAGCTTGACTTCCGGAAGGCATGTATTGCTGGGAGCCGGATCCAAAATATTGAGTCGGGGTAATACCAGATCCTTGAAATCGAACCCGACCGTACCTTTCAGGACCCAAAACTTCAGTGATAATTCTGTTATCAATGTTCTCAAGATTAACAGAACTATCAGTCGAAGCAGTCGCTTCATATTCCGCCTTCTTATCCTTTAGTTTCTCCTAAAAAATCAATTAAAAAGTTAGAAACGAAATATATAATAAAAAGGAATGCAACATAGCATTATTTAAAACTACTAACGATGAATTGAATTAAACAATTATAATTAAACATTATAAATATTTAGAATAAATCAAATAGTATTAAGTAAATATACCATAATTTCTCCAGCTTCGGATGTCATAGGAGATCCATCTTTCTTCCTATGCGTAATCTCAAAAAGCTGAAGGCGCCCAACTTTTTGTCCAGATTTAACTTCCTACAATATAGTAGTAAAAATATTATTTAATATTAGAAAGTTATTAATATTTGAAAGAATTAATAAAATTTTGATACCTCGGCCTCAGCTACAGAAGCAAAACTTCTCGACCCTGCCGTGTGCGTGAATTTTTGTTTTTGCTGCTTTTTTATTCCAACTCGCTCACGGTCCTACATAATGAAATTATTATTACGTATATAGTAAACACTATATATAAGAGTTTGGAAATACGTAATACCTCTCCTTTCTTTGAATTCCAGAATCTAACCGCATCTTCCCATTGGTACCTCAAAGATTCCGTGGGACATTTTTCTTAATTTTTCCTCGAGGCTTATTCTTTCTTAAAATATTGTTTTTTTAAAGTGCTTTTATTGTCTCTCCATTTTTTACCCAATGTCTTCTTGATATAATCATCGGAGACCTCTAAAGCAAATCTATCCTAAAAAAACACAAGTTTAGAATGTAAATATGAATGAAACTTAAACCAAAATATTATAAATTACATTCACATTTTGTTACCTTAATATTAGCGAGAGCTGATTTTTGTTGCTATCGGGCATGTGATGCCATGATTCGTAGTTGATGGGCAACATATTGGCATTTCGTGCTAAAATACCAATATAGCTTTGCTAAAAGTCGAGCTTGAGATCCAACGGTGGCCATAAGTATTTCTACTTACTTTGACACGGTTGGCGGGATCTAAGTCGTATAAATCACTAAGCGATGCATACGTCCTCGAACTCTGCGCGTCCCACCATTTTCTGCTGAAAAATGATATACTATTATTATATTAAAATTTACAAATAAATTAATAATAAAAGTCAACACATGTAAAATAAACGTAACATTACTTTGAAATTCTTCAGGCTCGTCAAGTGTCTCTGGCACATTCGAAGATCCAACAGCTGTCTGCTGTTCACTATTTCCATCTTCCGAATTTGGAGTATTCTGGACAATACTTAAACCACGTAATCTTCTTCTACGCATTTTTCCTGCAATACACATAAAATAGTTAAAGTTTAGTAATAAATTACAACAATAATAGTACATATAAAATAGTCAAATTATATAACATGACCAAGATTAAAATTATAATATTACATATAATTAAAAAAACGTAAAATCTTACTACATCATTATTCGTAAATATCTTCATTCACATCATCTCGAACCCATTGATATTGTGTACTAGTACTAGGGATATTTTCATCTAAGTTTTGTTCTGGAAAAGGTAATGTTTCTGATCTTTCGACAATGTCATCTCTACTTCCATTACCCATGTCAAACAAGTCTCTAGGGGTGTTCCGGAGTACAACATACCAACCCTCATCGCTTGGATCTTTTGAATAAAAACTTGTTTCACTTGAGAGGAAAATACATATGGCTCGTCCATCAATTGTTGTCCAAAGTGAATCAAGCGAGAGAAATTCACCATTGTAAAACCAAATTGATCTTTTTAATTCCTCGAGCAATATTAACATCAGCCCAATCACACCGAAATAAGATAACTTTCCATCTGCCATAGTAATCCAACTCAATAATATCGGTAAGAAGTCCGTAATACTCCACATTACCCTCAACCGGATTACTATCCCTAGCACTAGCATAACTTGTAATTGAAGAATTAACAACAACTCCACAATTTTGAGTTCTCCTCATTCTCTCACGATACTTTGTATGAAATCTGTATCCATTGATGAGGAAGGCACTATATCTTTTTATTACTCTGTTCGGACCTTGGGAAAGCCATTTAATTTCGTCATTGACGTCCTTCCCACTCCAAACCTATTGAATCGAAAGTAAATTAAATAATTATAAATGTATTATGTAAAAACATTCTTATTTGATTAACTAAATTTCGCGATTATATGTAACTTATTAACTTTAGTTACATACCGTTTGACTTAACCATTCATGAAAAGATTCTGTGAATAACTTATTAATCTCTCGATGTTGTAATCTTCGAGAGCGTGCACTGAATCTCAAAATTTGTTTGTACTCACTATGTCAATAACAAGTTTAATTGGTTAGAAGATAAACAAATCAAAACGAAGAATATGTAAGGCAATTTTATAACTTACTTGCGCAACGGTTCCATTGAATCGTGGTGAAAAAGTACATATCGATGTGCTTGTATCCACGATATATCATCTAATTCTACAATTTCAACTTTGCCGATTGGTTCTCCATAACTTTGAAACAAATAAGTTTCGGCCAAGTCATGATCATTGAGCCCAAAGATTTCTACTTGGTCTATTCAATCGTGTTTCAAAGATCTTCTAAATATCTAGAAACGTAAGGTCATGCACTCTTACGCCAAGTAGCCTTCAGCAAATTGATCCTTCTGGATAACGCTTATTGCGACAATATGACTTCAATTTGCTTAGGAACCTAAACACGATATACAATATTTATCAAAAGTTGTAACTAAATGTATAGAGGTGAATGAGTGAATACTTGAGAAATAAATTAACACCTTTCAATAGGATACATCCATCGATAAAAAACCGGTCCACCAAGGATTGCTTCGTGAGGGAGATGGATTACCAAGTGCACCATAATAGTGAAGAAGGAAGGTGGAAAGATCTTCTCTAAATTGCATAAAGTCAAAGCCGCTCGATCCTGTACTTTCTCAAGTTCTTCGACATTCAAAACTTTGCCACAAATAGCTTTCATTATATTGGATAGTTCAATTATACAGGACGTTACATTTTTGACATACAAAGACCGTAAAGCAATTGGGAGTAAATCTTGCATCAAGATGTGGTAATCATGCGATTTTAATGAATATAATCTTGATCTTTGAAACCGACACATCGAGATATATTTGACGATATACGCATCTGGGGACCTTTATATCCTTCAACACCATGCGAAAACTTCTTTCTCTTTCTTTGACATTGAAAAAATAGAAGGCGGCAACCGATATTTCCCATTCGAAGTACTTGAGGATGAAGATCACGCTGGATTCTCATGTCAACTAAATCAAGTCGACTCTCAAGATTGTCTTTTGATTTTCCATCGACATTTAAAATTGTCCCAATTATGTTCTCACGGACATTCTTCTCAATATGCATGACATCAAGATTGTGGCGTAAAATGTTGTGCTCCCAATAAGGCAACTCAAAAAAATACTCCTTTTCTTCCACAACTCCGCCTCATTAGGGTCATCCTCTTCGTCGATTCATCATCGATTCATCCTCGATCTTCTCCTTGTTTGCGTGATAGGTGGTTGATTTATCTTCCCGTAACTAAAGTTGATATCTTTTAACATAAACAAGATTTCAGATCCAACGGTGCGCTCAGAGCTCCTCTGTACTCTTGATGCATCACAAATAGAGTCCTCTGAAATCTAAATTTATGATTTTCATCTAACCACCGACGGTGGCCCATGTAAGAGAACTTCTTCCCATTATACAACCACTTGAACAAGTTTGCAAAGCTAACAAGGACGAGCATAACGTCCTTTAGTACTCCAACCCGATAAATTGGCATAAGCCGGGAAATCATTAATTGTCCACAATAAAGCTGCACGTAAATTAAAGTTCTCCTTTCTCAATACATCATATGTCTCAACACCCGACCATAATTGTTTTAACTCTTTAATAAGTGGCTGCAAATAGATGTCAATATCATTTCCGGGACCTTTCTCTCCAGGGATAATCATTGATAAAATAAATGAAGATTGCTTCATGCAAATCCATGGAGGCAAATTGTAAGAACAAGTACTACAGGCCAAATCTTTGTCTGAAGTACTCATGATTTTAAATGGATTAAAGCCATCAGCTGCTAGCCCAAGCCTCACATTCCGAGGATCGCTTACAAATCTTGGAAATTTACTGTCAAATGATTTCCAAGCTAAAGAATCCGCAGGATGTCTTAATAATCCATCATCGGTCCGTTGATCATTATGCCACGTCATAGATTCAGCTGTCTTTGAGGACATGAAAAGCCTTTGAAGTCTTGGTATCAGGGGAAAATATCGCAAGACCTTGACTGGCTTCTTTCTTAACTGTGCCCCACCTTCATCCGTATTCACATATTCTGTATTACTATTCATCCAACGAGACTTACCGCAAACATGACAAGATTGTTGGTTTTTCTGATCACCCCAGTACAACATGCAGTCATTTGGGCAACTATGAATTTTATCATACCCAAGGCCCAAATCTTTTATTAGTCTCTTCATATCTTGACAAGATGGAGAATTTTTGCAAACGAAACATCTCTCTTAGAAACTCTAGCAAAGATTGTAAAAGAGTTTCCTAGTCCACCCTCCCAAACATTTTAAGTGAAATAGACGAATGCAGAAGGACAATTTCTAATATTTTGATCACTCGTAAAGTTCTTCATTCATTTCATTAAGTAAATTGTAGAACTTAGCCGCTTCTTCATTTGGCTCCTCATTAGGTGCACTTGTTCCCGTTTCGCAAAAAACATTTCCAGTAATATTACAATCCTCAGATATAATAAAGTCAGGTGGAAACGATTGCTCACCATGACTATGCATATTAAATGCATCCCGCAACATATCTTCCATGTCATCTTGTCTAACATTCGATGGTAATCGATGATCGTGGATAAGTCGGATTAATCGTTGAAGAAGTTCCACTAGATGTACACTCTCCATGGAAAATCCATTTTTATACCCCGAATAAAGCCATCAACAATTAGATGTTCGTAGACAACTTCACGAGAATGCCGTAGATGTTGCCACACTTCTTACACGCAAAAGAATCATATTCTCTTGGCTTGCATTTTGAAATGCAAAATTTAGAAAAGTTTGTACTCCATTTTGATAGGCATTGCTTACCCTTGACAATTTCATCCAACTCCTATCCATTTTGTAGTTCTTGAAATCTAAAGTTGACAACATACTACAGTTACTTAAATGTTCTCAATTGATTTAAATCATATCATTATACTAAATATCAAGTCTCTAATGGGTATAAACTAATTCGTGCAAGTTATAGATTTTCAACTATAGATTTATGTATTATGTAAGTTAAGTAAATTTCGTAAACTAGTTATGTATGATATGATATATATCTAAGTATTATGTAAGTTATGATATGATATATATTTATGTAAATTATATATTTATCTAAGTTATATAAGTTATGTAAGTTATGTAAATTATGATATAAAATATATTTAAGTATTATGTAAGTTATGTAAGTTATATATTTATCTAAGTTATCTAAGTTATATAAGTTATGTATGTTATATAAGTTATGTAAGTTATATATTTATCTAAGTTATATAAGTTATGTACGTTTTGTAAGTTATATAAATTATGATATCAAATATATTTATGTATTATGTAAGTTTTTTATATCACGATGTGGAAAATCACATGGATAATACATATCAAGTATGAAGTATCTACAGGTAAGTAGCGGGATTAAATAATATTTAATTAAATAATATTTATAAAAATTATTTTAATTAAGTAATATACATGTCGCTCGTTTTTTTTATTTGACAAATCACATGTGCGTTAAAATAGTCCACACTTAATTTAATTTATGTTTTACAAGTCATCTTTTCTTAAGTACATATTAAAGCAATCGTGTGGACATCCGTATTTAGCTTAAAAGCTATGATTTAGTTTGAATAAAAGTTTAACTTAAATGGTAAACGCAGACGATCCATTATTTAAGATTCATCGAATGCGTGGCGTTGTTACACCTAGGAGGATCCATTATATCTTGCACTCGATATAAGGCAACCCACGTTTTCCAAAATTTATATACTTTGAATCTTTAAAATATTTAAACTTTGTAATTTTGATAAAATTGTTGCCATTTTGATAAAAATTAGTTATAACTTTCAAAGATATTTAAAAATATTAAATATTAAAATCAAACATTATTAATATAAAAAAATAGTAATATGAATATAATAATATAAAAAAATCGTAGTTTAATTTTGATAAGTCAATTGGAAATAAATTAAGGTTATATAAATATTGGATAGTAGATGAGCTCGATAGAATTTTTTTCAAGTCTTTTTTAATTTATTTAAAATTCATCGTACGTGGCGTTGTTACACCTAGGGAGGATACATTATATCTTGCAAATTCGATATAAGGCAACCCGTCAGGTTTCCAGCCTATATACTTTGAATCTTTAAAATATTTAAACTTTGTAATTTTGATAAAATTGTTGCCATTTTGATAAAAATTAGTTATAACTTTCAAAGACATTTAATAATATTAAATATTAAAATCAAACATTATTAATATAAAAAAATAGTAATATGAATATAATAATATAAAAAAATCGTAGTTTAATTTTGATAAGTCAATTGGAAATAAATTAAGGTTATATAAATATTGGATAGTAGATGAGCTCGATAGAATTTTTTTCAAGTCTTTTTTAATTTATTTAAGATTCATCGTACGTGGCGTTGTTACACCTAGGGAGGATCCATTATATCTTGCAGCTCGATATAAGGCAACCCGTCAGGTTTCCAGCCTATATACTTTGAATCTTTAAAATATTTAAAATAAGGTTGACATGTGCAGTTAAAATAGTCCACACTTAATTTAATTTATGTTTTACAAGTCATCTTTTCTTAAGTACATATTAAAGCACTGTGTGGACATCCGTATTTAGCTTAAAAGATATGATTTAATTTGAATAAAAAGTTATACATATCAAATGGTAAAACGAACGATAATATTTGTGATAAAACGGAGATTAATATTTGTGATAAAACGGACGAGAATATTTCAATAATAATTTAAATTTATGTTAAAAACCATATATAATATTTTATTAAATATTTGTATATTAGAAGAGACATATTAAATTGAAACAGGCAAATTTTTTAAGATTCATTGTACGTGGCATTGTTACACCTAGGGAGGATCCATTATATCTTGCAGCTCGATATAAGGCAACCCGTCAGTTTCCAAACCTATATACTTTGAATCTTTAAAATATTTAAAATAAGGTTGACATGTGCAGATTCAAATTTATTGTTGTAATTATAACGGACAAGCAAGCTACATATATGGTAATAAAATTAATTCATACTTATTCATACTTCAAATAATTAATACTATAAGGTCAGGTTTCCAGCCTATATATACTTTGAATCTTTAAAATATTTAAAACGTACCTTAATAAAACGTACCTGGTCTACTCCACTCTCACCAAAGAAAGCAGAGGCTGAGTCCAAAAGTAATATTTATTAAGTAATTTAAAGTGAAAATGCATAGAAATAAGGAAAAAATTTAGCAACTAAACGGCCTGCATGCATTACCTAGAACAAATGACAATGGTCGTGGTGTATTTAGTTGCAAAAGAAATATTATTTCAGTGCTCGATAGTACCTAGAAACAGATGTAAGATTATAAGAGTAGCACCAAATATATTTTAGTTTAAGCAAATATAAGAACTTTATCTATATCAGTACCAAATTTTAATTCTAAGATTAAATGGCGACTTGAGTTGAACCAATACTTGCAGGAGGAGCGAGAAGCGATAAATGAAGCTGTACACATCAAAAAAATCAAAAAGCGCACATCTTTTCAAACCATTTCTGCAAAAAAACACAAAATCTTTTATGAGCATACAAATGACTTCCATCTCTGCAAAAAAATTGTAAATACAAGGCACATAACACAATTAGCAAATCCAGTCAGCTGTTTCTTCAAACATTGACTTTCCTAAAGTGCCCAAATCGAACACATTATCCAACATCCAAAAACAGTTTTTGAGAATAAGTACAAGCAAATACTAGCATGCTCATTCCCACTCACACATGAATTTTGCAGCATATTCTCTAAGCTCTCAGCTTCCTATTATTGACCAGTTTGTTCAAGTATATATTATTACATAAAACATCTTTCTGCATTCCATTACATGCATCAGTGAAGAAATGATATGATATATATGTGCTCGTCCAATTTTAGTTGCAGGAATCTGAGTTTCCTAAAAGTCTACTACTATAATTTCCATTTGAAGTTTGGTTTTCAGTTCTCCTAAAGATTCCAGTCAAACCTAGAATGTCTTGAGATGAAACATAAAGATTTAATAGTTACTTAAAATCTTAAAAAACAGGTTTATCTCAATGGCCTTCGGCATTGAGAGACAACAATCACAATTTCAGCGTTTCGACATGGGAAAGAGAATGACACGAGCACTCGGCAATAGGAGCTTGGAATATTCCATGATATATGTTGATGCTGATGGCGATGATTTTATGCAAAGACAGGAAAGACAACACAATGTACAAGTGCACTACTCACTTTCTGCTTTTCTTAAGAATACAAATCAAATTACCATGTATTGGAAGATGCTAAGCCTTTAATCAAAAGATCATATGGATCCGAAAGCGGCAGCACGATTCTACGATAAATGATGAGCACTTCCATCATCTACGCACCATTCATTGCAATATTGGCATGAAGTCCATTTGCATCTTCCAGTTGTCTTGCCATTAACTTCACTTCTTCGCCTCTAAACAAATAATAGAAAGCATAAATGCCAATCTAAATTGGATATCACCATGAAGATTATTGGTGAACAAAAACTTTGTAATGAAAAAATATCTTAGAACTTTTGACTTTGTCTCACAGAGCACTTAGAACAAGTGAGGATAAAATGATTCACACAGAACTAGACATGAACAGGTTAATAACCCAATGTGTAGGTTCCCAAAAGACCATGAAAATTACTCTCTTAAGCAAGTAAAGTGTCTTTTTCTGCATGCTAAAATTATTTTATTTGATTCAAAATGCATGAAAAGGAAAAATCAATATTAGGCTAGACTCTAGAGACAGTAGAGGAGAAAATTAGAAAGAATCTTCACATAATTTCAATAATGGTGAAATAGAACATAATGTCAATAAAGCTGTAAATTCATCTAAACTCTGTTTTTTTCAGAGAGATTGAAAAAACGAACAACAACCCAGTAAAGCTCAAAACTCAAAAGGTCCCTTTCCAGGATGCGAATAGTAAATGCGCTTTTAACATTCATGCAGAGCAAATAAATGCGAGAACTACCCGGGACAACTCCAATTCAAACAATAAAAATAATAAACAAATGGATAAGAAAGCGAATAAAAGCACACCAATTTCTTTACATAATCGAAAGAAAATGAATAGAGGAATTCAACAACAGAGTTACAAGTTTCAAAACCCAACATCAGAAAAATAATAATAACAATAATAATTTAACCAAAAATCCAGACACAAAAGCAATAAGAAGTCAGTCAGTAAACAAAACCCAAATCTTAGAATCTCGAAAAAAAACTACACTACGTAGGACATACGAATCATATAACAAACCATTTCAAACAAAAAAAAGGCAAGTAATACAGTAACTATACATTAATCTGAAGGGGACTCAAAAACTAACCATTCCAAACCCATTGAGCGTATGACCGTCGACGAGAGGAAAGGGAAAATAGTTAGGGATTTTGGGGATGGGGAAATAGAATAAGGGAAAAAAGGGGAATTTGGGAAAATATTAGGGATTTCGGTTTGGGGAATTAGGGGATGATTTGGGGGAAAAGAGAAGAGAGGTTTTAGGGATTTAGGAAAGAAGAGAGAGCGAAAATGGGGAAAATGACTTAGAAAAAATGAAACTGATTTCGGGTAAAGGGGAGAGAAAGAAACGACGCTGCTTGAAATATGGAAATTTTGTGGCGTTTTCAACAACGCGCGTAATGAGACCTTTGCGGCGCCAAAGAAAGCGCCACTAACTCCTCTTTATCTACACTACAAAACGACGCTTTCTAACATGAGTTGTGGCGCTTTATTACGAAAACGCCACTAAAGCCATTACTATTCGGAGGAAACGACGCTTGCTTTTCTCAGTAATGTATAATGAAATTTTATGGCGTTTTCTTGAAAACGCCGCTATTTCCGATCTTTAGCGGCGTTTTATGTACAAACGCCACTAATACCTTAATATTTTATAAATATTGATCAAATTTTAAAACTATATATTTAGAATTTCTTTTCAATTATATCTAAATAATGTTACTCGATGAATGTTAGTGTAGTACAATATCTATATTTCATATATTTATATTAGGTTTAGTACAAATTCCCAAGAATCTCATAAAATTCTAAATATTAGATATTCAATAATAATATTATACCTTAAACTTTAAACTTGGACAATAAACTTACACTCTCTAACCCTAACTATATATAGTTGAAACTTTAATTTTGATTTAATACACATTTTAAAATACATATTATGTATGCATATAAATTAATTTAAAAAATACATGATGCTATTTATTATATCAATAACGCGTAAATATTTTACAAGATCTACATCAAATTACAGAATTCATGTACACAATTGCACACTAAACCACTTTTCATATATATATTTATATATATATTTCAAATAATAATATATATATTTAACTTCTATACATTTATCTTCTAAATTAAAATCTAAAATTATACTCGATCTAATAAAAACCTAAACCTGAGACTCTAAACCCCTAAACCTTATACCACAAACACAAAATCCCTAACCCCAAACTTTTAACCCCGGCCCAAAACCATTCGGTAACCTTAAACCAACCATAACTCCTAGACCATTAAGCCAAACTATAAAGTACTTTAAAAACTGCTAACTTTAAACCATAATCGTATACATATTATTGGGAATTTGTGTGGCCAATGTTAGTGTAGTACAAATTAAAACACACATATATATATGTTTATATTCTTATATTAAATAATATGAGTATATACATAAAATAGCATGAATCTTAAATGTTCTTCAGTTAATTTCTAGCTAATAGTTCAACAAATGCTAATTCCACATAGTTCAACAAATGCTAATTCCACATTCATTTTCACCCTTTCTTAATAGCATTCCCATATGTAAGAATCTGAAATTAAAAATTATCTCTTAAGAAGTTAATAATTGTCCCATTGTAAACTTCAAATTAACCCTAACCTTTAAACCCTAAATCATAATCCCTAAACCTATAATTCATCATAAACCTTCAAATACTAGTTAACTCCTAAACCGTAAATCTTAAACCATATATATATAGTTAACTTATAAACCTGTTTAAACCCTAAACCATATATCTTAAACTATAATGATAATTAAATATTTAATTAATATTTTAAATTTAATACTATATATCTCTTTTACGATTATATAAGACAATACTTAATATATTGTATAACCATAAATTTTAATAATTATTATTTTAGGGGTTATATAAGATTAGTGTTTATGATTTTTGTGGGTTATATGACTTTTAGCGGCGCTTTGGTAAAACGCCGCTAATGCCCTGGTTTTTAGCGGCGTTTTACGCAAAGCGCCGCTAATGCTCCCTTTTTAGCGGCGTTTTTTATAAAAGCGCCGCTAATGCTCTGTTTTTAGCGGCGTTTTTATTGAAACGCCGCTATTTTAAAATTTATGCGGCGTTTGTTGGTAAAACGCCGCTAAAAACGCCGGTAAATCCCTATTTTCCTGTAGTGAAACATAAAATCATTTTCCGATATCTTTAGATTTTGCTAGATTATACCATTCTTGTCAAAGTTAGCTAACTCACTTTCTCATGCTCTCACAACATGTCCTGAAGAGGAGAACCCATCGTGCAATATGTACACATACATATATATGGTCATAAATACCCTTGCGGCTAACATGGTTGGGTTATAGAGAGAGCAAAGCACGTGGTTGAAGTTGCAAATCGTCAACGTAGCAAGATACTTCCATTAAACAACTAATTTTATTCAACCCGTTTTCCTTTAGTAGAAATTATAAACCGTTGTCTGTCGATACGATAACTTACACATATATAATTAAAAAAAAAAAAAGTTTGAAAATTGAAACGCAGAGTCCTTGTTTTGGTGTGCAGGTAGTACCTGGCCTGCTCTTTAAGATAACTATAAGAATAAAATAAATTAATGGCTTCGAAACTAACCGTCTATCGAGCAAGCTGGTGAGCCATGTCTCGTTCTCTTTCAGATTCTCTCTCGATCTATCGAATGAAAAAAAAAAGCTCAGCGCAACACACTACCAAGTTGAGGCTAGCTGTTTGACCAAGTAAAAAAAGCACTTTAAGGTATTAAACGTCGAATTTTTTAGTTCTTGCAATGACCCAAACAAAGAAACATTTACAGCATATGCAAGGATGTCGTAAGATATTTAGCCTTTTTCTCGCTATAATATACAATTTTTTAGAAGAAGAATGTCTGATTTTTCTTTGTTTGCTCGAGCCAGTAGAGTTGGTTCATTCACCTATATACCCCCAATCCCATGGAGGCTTACAAATTAACCCCTCTTCTTCATTCTTACACACACAATTAAGAGTATTGCTTTGAGAAGTGCAATCATAGACATATTCTATTGCGGTGTTGTAAGAAGAAATGGCGGAGATAGGGAGCGTTGTTCTTGCATCACAACATGCAGCAAAAAGGGAGTTTAGATATAATGGCAATCCACTTCCAAGTGAATTAACTGTTACAGTGGGATCTCAACAGTTGACAGTTCGTTGCAGAGGTAACAGAGACGAGTATCGCATCGATGGCGAGGATTGGTGCAGGTTTGTTCGACAAAATATGAGAGCTGTGGTCACTCTTTATGCCAGAGAAAAGGGTGAGGGCTTCCACATGGTGGTCTACAGAAAATGAAATGCCTGCTGTGGAGCTTCATATTAATATATATTAACTAAGTTCTTATTTCTGCTTTATTTTCTTTTTAATTTCTCATCTATTTTGTACAATATTTAAAATTAGTCATAACTCTTCCCCGATTCCTCAATTAATAAATAAGAAAATCTTGTATTTTAGCGCACCCAAACTTTTTCTTTCATAACTTAGGGCATCGTGGCAATTTTGTTTTAGTGTATACAGTTATATAAATCAATACATCTTTCATGGGACTCTTCCGAGGCTTAAACATGTTAAATGGGAATGAATCATAAACTATTAATATCAAATATTATAATTATTTATATTTAATAATATAATAAATTATTAATATAAATTATTATTTTATTTAATTTTATAATTTTTTTTAATAATAAATTTAAATTTAAGTAATATGAGTATTTACTTAAATCATATTTATATTCATTTATCACTTCCAATTTAAATGTATCTTTATGCATTCACATATATGTAGTTTATGTAATTTAAATTAAGATTTAATTAGGCATTGTTTATTGTTACATTTATATATGATATTAATTATTATAAAATATTATATTATTATAAAATAAGTTTTGATTATTAGAAGAAAATGCTACTATAATATTTTGTAACAAATATTGTTTGTTTTACTAAGAAAATTTTTAGAAAATGCTTCATGAAAATTTACCAAAAAATGAAAAATATTTTAGGTAAAATCATTTAAACACCAAAAAAATTCACTTTTCTAGAAAATCAATCCATTTTTTAAAAATAATTTTTGGAGAATTATTTTAGTGAAACAAACACAAATTGAAATTGTTTGGACCCTCAACAAGTTTAATATTATCTTTGGGTGAAATTTTGTCTTTTGACTTATTGATAATATCATATTTGTTGATAGTTTGACCCTCGAACATAAGTTAATGGCCAGGTTCTAGGGTCGTCAACCATCAAGGCTAAAGTCGGAACACCATTGTTATGGTACTCACAAATGTGTAATTTTTTTTTCAATCTTGGTAGCTATACTTAACAAAAGTTATATTTTTGGTACGTAAAGGCAACGATGTTAACTTTTTTGGTGTTTAATTCGGGTTTTAGAGTTGATTTGACGAAAGTTAATATAATTAGGTTTGAATTTTTTATAATTTTGTTAATATAATAAATTTAATACTAATTACGAATTTGTTTAATTTTACGTTTAATTTGTCAAACACAGCTCGAGTTATATCATCTAATTTGAGTTTTATGGTTGATTTGATGAAATTTAATTGCTAATATAATTAGTTAATTGTGATTTTTATTAAATCAATTCTAAAATCCGAATTAAATACTAAAAAAGTAATATTGTTACCTTCAAATACAAAAATATATAATTTTATCAGATAAATATATCATATTACACAAAGAAAAAAAATACAAATACTACATTAAAAGCCTTAATTAACTCAATATTTATTAGTAGTTTAGGTTTATAATCGGAATTCATGCACCATAAGACACCCAAGTTAGCTTAGCTTAGATATATTGAGATCCAACAATAAAGAGTAAAAGAGACAAGAACCTAACATGTTGATGTCTAAAGTAATGGTTGTGTGAAAATTGAGGATTAAATTGCTCTACCATTTCGTTAAGCTGTTAACATCATCAAAACACAAAACCTACGATTAGCATGTGGAATTAAAAGAAAGAAATAATAATCCAAGTTGGAAAAGAGGCAACAACTACTAAATTCAAAGAACATCCCAATCGAACTGAAAACGAAACAAGAGCTTTTCATTTTCATATAATAAGGCAAAAGGCAAGCCAAATATCCACCAATGTTATTCTTTTAATTCATTAGAAACTATTCATAGTAGAATAAGGTCATATAGAATCGAAGCCAATAAAGTCACATCTAACCATAAGAAAGAGGCCACACTCAATCTAAACATCGAATTAATAAAATCGAATCATATAGTTATGATAAAATCGGTCATATAGATATTGTTGGTAAGGGTTTTGTGTGGGTTGGTCTGTTCCATATTTGCTTAGCTGTTATGACCAGTGGGATCAATGGCCTGATCATTAACAGGATCAAACTCGATACTAGGAGGATGACTTCTACTTGGATGCGCCATGTTTTTCCACACTCACTGCACCAATTGTTAACTAGTGAGGCGAACAAGTAAAGAAAATGAAGGAAGAATCAAGGAGAAGAGTATGAAGTTTTGAAAGAGATTGCTCTAGCAATCAATTACTCTAGGTTTCCACATGGCCTTCACATAGTCCTAATAAAGTTCACCAAGGTAAGGTTCGTTAACTAGCCTAGGTTTGCAATGTAGTCAGTTCCATTGAGAGACATGTGCTTAGTTTCCTATAGTTGGGAAGTCTTTGAGGTTCACCACATGAGGTATAACAATCGCCTCCTGTGGTGCAGTGATCGTCCCAGTACTGAGTTTGATCCTGTAAATGATCAGATTACAGACCCCACGGGTCATAACACTAGAGCAAATATGAAGTAGACTAAGAAATCAAACCAAGACCAATTGCATGTTGGTCAACAATATTCCCCACAAAATCAAAATCAACAAAACCCTTACCAAAAAAATTCCATATAACCAGTTTTATCAATATCCCCGCATGGTATTTCAACCCCCAGAATCCACATCAAGTTGGAACATCACTGATGGATCAAAGGTCTTAGCACCATCAGTCCGATAATCAACAATATCTAGACATGCAAGAGAGAATAAGAGGTGTGAAGGGGCAAATGTCCTCCCAGCAAAAGAGGTATGAAGAGAAACATAATTTCATCTGGAAGCAGATGAATAGGAAAAAAACAGGGAGATGGAAGAAATGAAAAGTTCATTGAGGAGTGCAGGGCAAATAGGACGAACCAAGAGTAAAATCCCAGGCGTAGAAGGGAAGAATCCATCCATTTCGAACATGATCGTCAGCATGAAGGCCTAGGTAATGAAAATATAAAGGATGAGGATGTTGATATGGATGGTAGAGATGATAGCTATGACGAGGAATATGATGATAGTTATAGCCGCTCTAGTCAAAATCCTCGGAATAAAAAGTAGAAAAGTTGGAGAAATATTTACAAGATTTTCAAAAAATGGAATCCTTTGAAGTAGTGAAGAAGTATAAAAATGAATCATTAGCGAAAAAAAGTATTGCCACATCATGTTTCCCCCACATTTAAATTTCATAAAAATAAAATGTCTTACTTTTCTTTGTTTTCTTGAGCCAGTAGAGTTGGTTCATTCACCTATATAATCTCCCCCTCCCCCCTTCCATGGAGGCTTACAAATTAACACCTATTCTTCATTCATACACATTCAATTAAGAGTATTGCTTTCTGAAGTGCAATCATAGACATATTCTATTTACGGTGTTGTAAGAAGAAATGGCGGAGATAGGGAGCGTTGTTCATACATCACACCATGTAGCAACGTGGGAGTTTAGTTATAATGGCAATCCACTTCCAAATGAATTGACTGTTACAATGGGGTTTCAACAATTGACATTTTGTTGCGAACGTCAAGGAAGCAATTATCCAATACATGGCACTGAGTGGATCCGTTTTGCTCAACAAAATAGTGGAAAAGCGATCACTCTTTATGCCAAAGGAGAAAATGTTGGACAAAAACACGTTAGCAAACAAAATAATAAATATAAATAAACATATATATATATATAATCAAATAGAATGATTTATAATTAATTCGTTAAATACAAAAAATCAAAATAAAAACCGTAACAGAAGTTGAAATAAATAGGAAGGAAAAAGATTTTACAAAACGTTGAGGCTTGTGAAACACAGTTTCCTTAAGACAGATTCAGCTACTCCTACGGTACTTGGAGAAACGTTGGTCGAATGTCTCCCAGGATACAACAACATCAGTGATCATAGTAGTAGCACCTCTACAACGACCAACGAACAAATGTTGTCTTTTTCCATCATCGGAATGTTTGAAAAATTCGGAGAAGGAAGAGTTTTGAGAGCAACAGTAAATCGATGTGAAAGAGTGAAAATGAGCAAAGAATTCAAAAGAAGTTTTAGCCTTTTATAGGCATTCAAAGTGGAGGAATTTTTGGAAATATCCATGTATAAGGAGACAAAATCTGCATTAAATGGGCAATTGAATCAGTTTGATTAAAATAAAATCAAATTGATTAGAATCAAATAATTTAGGATATAAATCCTTTTATATCAAATTTTGTATATATATTTGTTGAGAAAAAATTATATTTCGTGTTGGGCTATAAAATATCAGCAGGCCAATTTCGGGCCCGACCGGTCCGGACATTTCATGTCGACCACGTCATGCGGTGCATGAATTTAAGAAATAGTGAGAATTCTTGATCTCTCTTAATTCGAAAATCCAGGATTTGAATTGATGTCCTTTCATTGAAATTGATTTCTCCTAAATTGCATTGATTTATCCTAAATCAAAGATTTCATTTCAATTGGAATTTGGTTATTCACCATGTACAAGGATCCTTATTAAGTATCCATGGCTAAATGGTTAAAGCGCCCAACTCATAATTGGAGGATTTGTAGGTTCAATTCCTATTGGATGATGCACGCCAATGGGACCCTACAATGCGCCCCAACCCCGTTGGGTTTGGACTTGCAGCCCCTGCACGCGAGGTAGGGTTTCAAGTTTAGTCATTCAATCACCTTTTAAGAGGGTTCCCATATATAAACACATCTCACACTTGGTATTTAACCAATGTGAAATCTAAGCTTTTTTTTTTTCCTCAACAAATATTTCTAGGTAGCTTACTTTGAGCACAATTTCTCATTCATCACTCAACCAATTTGAGCATATGATATACCGTTGTAAAGATCTCATGGAGTAGAATATGAAACCATAATTTTATGATTCAATTCTTCACCTTGACCTATTAAGAATATGTCTCAAAGTTTCATAAAAATGCAATTTTTTCAACAAAAAATGAGTTCACCAAGATCTAAGCATTGCTTGGTGTACCCTGGACCTTCATAATATAGTAATTATATGTGAATTAAGTGTGTTTTTTCCTGCTTTGTTTCTTTTCAATTTATAAGAAAAATGCAAAATCCTCTTTGCATTTCTATTTAGTTTATAGATTACATGGGAGTTTATGATAAATTAAGTACCCTCTGCGTTTTCTTTTTCTCTTTTTTGCTTTTCCCTTACTACCTTAATCCTTAGGGCTCCATCGCTCTTTTGTTTGGAGTTGTATAATTTTATTTATCTTTTAATTAGCGGTGAGCTTTCGATCGAATCGAGTGAAAAAATTTCAAGCTAATTAAGTTCACGAGTCCTATTTTATCATCCTAACTCAATTTGAATTTTTTTTTCGAATCGAGTCGAGTGAAATGAAATTCGAGTCGAGTCGAATCAAATCGAGTGAAATTGTTCGAGTTAAATTAAAAAAAAATTAAACATGCCAAATAAAAATATTGTTACATTATGACTAATTCCATGTTAGAGCACATAAATTTGAAACCGTATGTATTTGAATTTTTTTTTCTAAGCAAAAAAAGAAAGAAAGAAAAGAAAGATACTTGAGTATGATAAGTTTGAATCATTAATTAGGTCCCAAAATTATTATTTTAGAAAATTTTTAAAATTTTAAATTTTTTTATATATTTTTTATAATTTTTATAAATATTTTGAATTCAAAAATTATTTTGAATTATTTTATAATTTTTGTTGAGAGAGAGAGAGCAATTTGCTTATTTTCAAAGTTGACGGGACCAAAAAGGTATTCACACCAATCTTTATTCGAATTATTCAAGTTATTCAAATTGTGAGATTCAACTCGACTCGACTTGAACTCGAAACTCGATTCGATTAACTCGAAATTTAAATTTTTTTAATTTTTTTAATCGGATCGAGTTTTTCTCACCTCTACTTTCAATGGGTTCCAAGGCTAGCTAGGTTAAATGGGAATTGAATAAATGTGTAAATACAATTTTACAAAAAGAGACTTACAAAAAGTTATTTTTTTTCCTGTAATGGAAAACAATTTTGTCATTTGAAAACGATTTACAAGTTAATGGGAAACAAGCCCCTTTTCCTATAAATTGATCTATCATTTGAAAAACGTAAGTTATTTTTCGGAAAAAAGCTCAACTATAAGTAATTTTATTTTTGAATAAAAATTAACCTGAATCAAGTTTAATATTGTTGTTAATAATTTTTTATTTTAATTTTTACAAATATTAAAGTATTAATATCAAATATTATAATGTTCAATATTATTAACATGTATATTTAATTATTTATATTTAATATTATAATAAATTATTAATTATTTTAATAATATATTTAACATTACAATTTTATTTTAATAATAAATTTTAACAATAATAAATTTAAATATAAGTAATATGAGTTATCTTCATTTATCATTTCCAACCCAAATGTGACTTTATGCATTCACATATATATAGTATATGTAATTTAAATTAAGTTTTAATTTTGTCATTGTTTATTATTATGTTTATATATTATATTAATTATTATAAAATATTATGTTATTATAAAATAAATTTCTTTTATAAGAAGGAAATATTACTATAATATTTTGTAATAAATATTATTTGTTTCACTAAGAACAACTTTTAGAGAAAGATTTCAAGAAAATTTAACAAAAAATAGAAAATATTTTATGTAAAATTATCAAAATTCCAGAAAATATCAAATTTTCTAGAAAGTGAATTCATTTTTTAAAAGTTGTTTTGAGACTTATTGATAATATTGGATTTATGGATGGTCTAACGCTCGAACATAAGTTCATGGTCAGGTTCTAAGGTCGTCGGCCATAGAGGCTAAAGCCGGAACACCATTGTTATGGAACTCACAAAGGAGTGTCTTTCAATGGCCATATCGAATTTCCCACTGAAGGGCTAAGGCTTGTCTCCATGGCTTCGTTATTGGTTAACTAAAGTTGAGATTTATTCTAAATGAATTTAGCCAATTTTCCAGTCCAATGGAGATTATTGCTCGTTAGAGTGGGGTGGATATAAGACTTATTTTTAAACAACTTTGAAAGGCAAAAAGTTATTAAATGACGAAAAAGGAGTGTGAAAAGAGGAGTTGCCAAAACTTTCAAGCATAAAAACTCGAAGAAATTCAATAGGAAGACTAGATTTCTTTTATTCCTTATTCTATTTCCATGATCAATTCTTGTTTTTCTTATCAGTCGAGTTTATTAAGATTAACAGGATGTATCAAATTAAACAACTGTATGCACGAAAACAGAAGAGACATGAAGTCCTAAGGTGCGAAAGGAAAGAGAAAAAAGAAAATCCCATTTAAAATAGAAATACAACACAATCATTAAACATTACTAATACTGAGAAAATGAAAAACAAATATTAACTTCATATATATTTTATGAAGCTCACGGCCTCACGTCGAGTCTGTGGGTGGCGTTATCCCCTTCTCCGGCATAGAGAGTGACCACTGCTCCTCTATTTTGTCCAACAAAACGGCGCCACTCATCGCCATAGATGCGATACTTGCGTCCGTGAGATCTGCAACTAAATGTCAATTGTTGAGACCCGACCTCAACCCGTAAAACTCTTGGAAGTGGAGTGTCAACATCCCACCCTGCTGCATGGTGTGTTGCAAGAGTAACGGTATCTATCACCTCCATTTCTTCAGCTCCCCAAATAGGATATGTCTATGATTGCACTTCTCAAATCAACTCTTAATTGTGTGTGATTGAATAAGCAGTGAGGGTTAATTTATCACTCTGCATGGGATGGGGGGGTTATATAGGTGAATGAACCACCTCTACTTGCTCGATGAAGCATTCTTGCATTGCGAGAAAAAGGCTAAATATCTTGCGACAGACAAGACAACCTCTATAATTTCTACTAAAGGAAAGTTTTCAACCAACAAAATTAATTGTTTAATGGAAGGATCTTTCGACGGTGACAACCACACGTGCTTAATTTGCTTGTTCTTTAACTCGCCCCACTGAATATTGAATTCGACCACGCTAGCCGCAATTGTATTTTGGTTCTTGGGTTGCACGTCACTCTATAATATATATGACCATGTATACATATTGCACAATCGCTTCTCCCCTTCTGGGCATGTTGTGAGAGGAGTCAGATAACTTTGAGAAGAATCGTATAATCTAACAAAATCCAAATATTGGAAAATGATTTTATATTTTAGGTTTAGAACCAATAACTATTAGTTTAATTTAGCTATATCAAAATTTGATTTGTAAATAATAAATTATAAAATTTTGGGGGGAATAAAGTTAAAATTCTTGCGTTAAAATACTTAAAATACATTATTAATTTGTTTGGGGGAACAAAAAATGTAAAAATTTCCCACTGAAGGGCTAAGGCTTGTCTCCATGGCTTCGTTATTGGTTAACTAAAGTTGAGATTTATTCTTAATGAATTTGGTGCAAAACATTATTGGAATATGAATATAGGTGAATAATTAATTTAAATTAACTCCTTAATTAATTACTAATTAATGAAAATTTAGTAATTTCTATCGGGATAAAATGAATTGAATGGATATAAAACAATTTGCCATGCATTCCAAAGGCATTTCAACTAGATAAATTATCGTTCTCTTTCCATCAACAGGACTGGTTCGATTCTCTTTGTACCCTTCAAGTTCCTCCTAATGTTCAAAATTTTATCTGGCTTGGTTTACTTAAGCATATTAGATCAATTTTTATTTTTATTTTTTGCATTTTAAAAGCCTATTTAAAGATGATAATATACTGTCTTTGATTGATGCTGATATTGTGAAATTATTCAAACACATCAATGAAGATCAATTTACCTGTAGAAATACATCTTCAGGATTGGATTGGATCAGAACAAATCATACATATTAAATACTTTTGGTCAATGATGTTGTATAGGGACAAACTTTGAAGACTTATCTCCAACAATTTAGTTTACATTGATCTTAATTATTATACTGTATTTATGCTATTTTAGTTGCTTAGAAAAGGAGATTGGATTCTGATAGTTCTTTAGTATGTTAGCAAGTCTCGAACTCTTTGTATAAAGATAGATTCGTATAGGTTTTGAAATAGACTATTGAGAACACTTATCTATTCATCAAAGAAGGTTTTTGTAAGAGTGTATTTGAGAAAGTCAAACAAGTTTGTAACACTCCTAACCTGTATCCATCGTTGGAACAGGGTTACATAACATTATCGGGTTTACAGATCATTCAGATAGAAATTTCAAACATTTCATTACATATCAATATTCATAATAAAACCAATCAAAATCATATATATTGTCCCTTAAACGAGTCCTCAAGACCCGAAATACATATTAGAAGCAAGTTGGGACTAAACTGGAAACTCATAAAATTTTTTCAAAAATATTTAAAATTTTCAACACTGCGGGGTCACATGGCCGTGTGGCCAGGCCGCGTGACTCACACGGTCAGGAGACACACCCGTGTCTCAGGCCGTGTGGACATTCGAAATAGGGACACATGGCCGTATCCCCGCCCATATCCATACTCATGTAACTCTCTGACTTGAGTCACACGCCCGTGTGCCAAGCCATGTGAATATACTGACTTGAACTCTTTAAAAGATACAGGGGACACACGGCCGTGTCACCTAGTCATGTGTCACACATAGCTGAGACACATGCCCGTGTAGATGGAAATAGGCCAACTTACAAGCCATATATCTCACCCAATTTGGTGTCAACCTACAATCAACATTATGCATATCAATAAGCCATAATTAGGCATCCAAAACAAGCCAAAATAAGTGGCTAATCTCAACAAATTACATGTAGGCCAATATTAAACAAAATTTTTATACATGCCATTATAACTAAAATTAAAACATCCAAAAGTACCAATAGAACTGATGGATAGTCTGATATAACTCCGACAAGCTTCCAACCTAATCGAACTTCTGGTAATCTGCAAGTAAATGAAAATAACTACGTAAGCAATGAATGCTTAGTAAGCTCGTATGAACTTTAATCATATCAATTCATTTCAAGTATGAAATTTATACATATCATCCCTAGCATAGTTGGATTTTAAATAACTTTAAACTTTACCACTCTTTCATGATCTCAAGCATATTTCATTTGAACATTTACCATTTCAATACAACTTATAATTAAACATATTATCATTCAACCAATAGCTTGGCATTTGCCTAAGCATCAAACAAGAACACTTGTTAGCATACTTGAACATATTTCATATAAATTCAACA
Source organism: Gossypium anomalum (assembly GCA_025698475.1). Lineage (NCBI taxonomy): Eukaryota > Viridiplantae > Streptophyta > Magnoliopsida > Malvales > Malvaceae > Gossypium > Gossypium anomalum. The sequence continues at coordinate 1,992,238 of CM046959.1, forward strand.
TCGATAATCTTATTATCTCAACATGTCACACTTCAGTTTATTACTCGTTTCAACTTACATAATTTCCATGTATCAACATATCAAAGATATTCGTATATGCTCATGTCATGATACATATCATTCTCTTACCGTTTCTTCATATACATATATCATCCATTTCAATATATCAGTATATATCAATATATCATGTACCATCATTTCCATGTATTTCATGTATATACCTGTATTAGTTTGTATCAAACTCATATCGTCTCGTAACAGAACATTGCTTGCTGAACCATTTATAATATCATTGGATAACTTTCAAATTCATTAAATAAATCACTTTAATAAGACTTTCCCAAATCGAAGAACGACTTATGAATAAGAGTACATCGTTAACAGAAGCTCGTGAGAGTTGAACAGAAGCTCGTGAGAGCTGATCCACCCAAATCACTCCAAACAGAAACTAAAACACAAGATTTCGCAAAAAATGTTGAACCCCAGTTTACTTGGGTAATATGCCGATGTTTCCCTCCAATACCACCATGCACCAATTTACGAATGTACTCAAATCCCGTGTTCAATCCAAACAGAGTATTAAATTCGATTATATATTTCCAACAATAATTCAATTCCAACAATTATATATATATGTATATATATATATATATATATATATGTGTATATATATATATATATATATATATATATATGTGTATATATATATATATATATAATACTAATAACCAACTAACATTCACTTTAATCAAAATTATATAGAATACAGTTCATACGAACTTGCCTAGTTAAATTGCAGAAATACCAAGATTTAGGGGCATTTTGATAATTTTTCATTTTCCTCAATTTTTCACTCGACCTTGATCTAAATTAATAATTTCATTCTATATATTAATTTAGAAAATAAAATAACTCATTTCATGTAATTTAGTCATTTTTATATTTTTGTAAAATTGCACCTAAGTTTTACTTTTATTCAATTTAGTCCCTGAGCCCAAAACGTGCAAATTAACCATTTTTAATACAAACCGAAGCTAGCCGAATGTTCATGATATTCAAAAAATCCAATTTATACAACAATTTCACATTAAATTTTGTACTTTTATTAATTTAACAAATTAGTCCGTAATTGAAAAATTCATCAAAATTACTTAACAAAATACTTTTAAATATCAACCAACATCTCAAATTCATTTAATAACTAAAATCATATAGATTCATCAATGACAACATTCAAAATTTTTAATAAAATAAAAAATTAAGGTAAGGTTTAGTTAGACTTAATTGTAACAATCTAAAAAATATAAAAATTACAAAAAAAAGGGTAAAAATTGAATTCACATTAAGCAAAAATTGAAGAACCAGCTTAAAGGTCTCTTCTATGTCTGTTTTGAACCGAAAATTGAAGAAGAAAATGTCTAGAAACTTTCCAATTTCCAATTTGTTTTATTTTAATTTCACCAAAATTATAATTTTGCCATTGAATGGCTTTATTTTATTATTATTTTCTCTTATGTCGCCTCATCCATTAACTTTAGGTACAATTATTAATTAGGTCCTTATTTATTTATTAATTAAGCAATTTAATCACCTAATTATTATATTTAACAAGTTTTACACCTTTTCAATTTAGTCTTTTTTTCATTAATTGACTATCGAAACATTAAAATTTTTTAACAAAACTTTAATACCATCTTAATGACACTCCGTAATATTTATAAAAATATTTACGGCTTGATTTATAGAAACGAGGTCCCAATACCTCAATTTCTAAAACCATTTGACCTAATAAATCATTATAAAACACAAATTACTAATTCAAAAACCTTTTAAAACTATATTTGACTCGTAAATATTAAATAATAATATTTACGAACTTACTTACGGGATTTGGTGGCCTCGAACTACTGTTTCCGACACCACTGAAAAATCGAGTTGTTACAAGGTTTCTTGATTTTACATATTGAATTCTTAAGGAGAGAACTTAAGAGGGAGAGATTAGCATTTAGATACAACAGTGAGGTTGCTATATCGGGGTGCATTAGAACTTAGAACACTTGTTGTATTGAGATTAAAGAAAGTGAATTATTCTCACTAAATTAGGCTTCACAACTATAGAGAAACAAAATTGCATAAACAATTCATTGTCCCATGCTTTTTTATTGTGTTTATGCAGTGATATTTGAAGTGCCTACTTTAACTGTTATATTCATTCAACACTCTATTTTACTTAACAAACTAACAACTCGCACAAAGAACGAAAATTGTGAAACTCATTAAGCATGCTTCTTATCTGAAAATTTTGGTACCCAATTTTCTAGTCCAATGGAGACTATTGTTGGTTAGAGCGGACACAATATAAAACTTATTTTCAAACTACAAATTTTAAAGGTAATTAATTTATCATAAACTCCCATTTAAAATATAAACTAAAATAGAAATACAAGACAATCATTAAATATTACTAATACTGAAAAAAATGCAAAAAATAAAAACAAAAACTTAGTTAATATATATTAATAAGAAGTTTTGTGGACGCTTATCAAGCTCTTCCCCCCCGACCCCCTATCACTTGTAGGTTGTGGAAGTTCTCATCCTGTTGTCTGGCATAAAGAGTAACCACTGCTTCCAAATTTGATTCAACAAAAGAACTCCACTTCTTGCCATAGATGACATGCTTGCCTATATCCCTTTCGTGAGGTCTGCTACGAAATTCCAACTCTCCAGACTCACGTTACGTTTGGTTCACTGTAATGGAATAGGGTTGTAATTGAATAGAGCTGTAATGGAATAGAGCTGTAATCAGTAATTCAACTGTTTGGTTGAATGGAATGGAGTAGAGCTGTAATAGAATTCTTGTGTTTGGTTGAATGGAATGATGTTGTAATAGCATAAGGAAAAAGGTTAAAATGACCAAAATACCCTTAACAGAATTTTTGTTGATAGATGATTATTGTTATTAAATTTTAATAAGATTATTGTTAAATATTTTTTAATAAAAATAAAAATAAATAATTTAATCATATTTTAACATAATTATTATTAAATACAATTTAATAAAATAATATATAATTTAATAACATTATTAATATAATTTCTAATAATAATTTTAATATAAAATTATTATTATGAATATTTCAATGCCTAATATATTTGCTTTAATCTAACCTCTCACCTGTTCTCTTAAGTCACAATCGCCAATATAAAAAAATAAGTTTAACATACGCTATGATAATCCTCTAATAACATTTTATTTTAATAGTCAATTTTAATATAAAACATATTTTTATATTTTATTTTATCCTTTATAATAACATGATAACAAGAAGTTTGCAGTGCCAGCTGACCAAAAACTTCTATTAGGCTTGACAAAAGAACAGATACATGAAGTGATGCCAAATAATAGCAAATTTCAGCCATAATAAAACTGTGCAGAAGCTGTCCCAAATGATACAAATGCTCAAGCGATTACATTTCCCAGTTCAATATGATCCCATCATGAAACCTAAAATTCGATTTTAAGAACTTATCTGCTGATTTTTTGAACTGAACGCTCCCATCTTTCACAACCTCTTGCAAGTTTCCGATTTTTCAGTTCAACTTCATAAATTCTGCAAATTATGAACAGATAAGGAAATCACATTCTAGGAATACCTGCAAACAGTATAGCAAAATGAGCATCTCCTGTATTCTTTAACAAGAGTGAAAAATCTATGGCAAGCTTCTAAAGTACTCGAAACGAATACTTAGAAAACAAAACAAAAGAATGCAAAATAAAGAAAAAGTACACCTCTTACGACCTGACAAAAAGCCATTTTCTTTCTTGGACAGGTAGCCGATTCGATACACCAATCTTGTTTATGTAATTTTATATGTTTCAATAAAAGGAATTGATCCAATTTTGCATTTCCTACTCTGTCCTATTCAACATTTGCATCAATGCAACACGCGATAGAAACTTGCAGTATTAAAGGATTCTATTTGAACTCCAATTCTTCTCTATTATGATCAAAGTTCTTCTATTTCACAATATCTAATGACCTGCTCTAACTTCAAATCCATGCCAAATTGTTCAAATCACCAACCAAATAAAGCAGTGTCAGATGATGCAAGAAAAGAGAATCTAATTTCTTCTCTATGGAAAATAGACATTAAACAAAGCTAACAAAAACAAAGATGGAGACAAGGCATTAAAAAAGCTTAGAGAAGGATAATATTGACCAATTATTGTTGCTGTTTCATTGTGCTCCGTAGATATGCATAAAGAATGTGGTTAATTCACTGGAGGACATGGACTGGATGTCACAACAGAATATCGATAATTGGAGCGATGTAAAAATTTGCGTTTCGGGTCGCTAATTGTGGCGATCTATTGAAAACTTGAAAACTAAATTTTGATTTTTAAAATAAACAGGGAGTCGCCACCGATCTTTTTTAGGGTGTGATCGGACACCTATTAGAGTCCTTTATTTTTAAAATGAAAAGAAGGCTGAGTTTAGGTCTACGTTAAAATCCAGAGAAAGAGTAGGGTTCGGGAGTCGGTTACGTGCGAGGAAGGTATTAGCACCCTCGCGACGCCCAAAATTTGGTATCTCATAAACACGTGTTGTCTTGATTTTCAAAAATGCAAGTTCAATGTAACACTTAGATGTGATCCGATTAAAACATGAGAATTTTTAATCTTTTGATTTTTAGAAGGACATACCGTTTAATATGAGTCCATTGATGTTCACCCAACATAGCGATGAAATCGATGACTTAATGTTAAACTGCACGTTGCCTTGATTATTAAAATCAAATAGAAAACAAAAATATGGCTTTCAAAGTAATGCAAAGCAAAACAGATATGGAATAAAATAAATAAATGAAAGGGCTAGGTACAGATTGAAGTAAATAATCAATACGATAATGATATTGAAATGATAGAGATATATACGACATTAAGCGCCATACTAGAATTAAACATGAAATAGAAACAATGAATATATATATATATATATATATATATATATATATATATATATATATATATATATATATATATATATATATATATATATATATAACATATTTAAAATGAACATATACCATATACATATATATAACAGCATATACTAATAATAGTAAAAGTAGCGACAATAAAAGATATATGTACACCAAATAACATATATATAGGTAGTAATAATGTTAAAGATATATAGAATTTGAAATATATATATAGAATAGCAAAACGTGACTTGTAATGCTATAATATATATGTAATATTCACATATGTATAAAATAATATATATAAAAAAATATACACACATAAGAGATATAAACACCAATATGTACAATAATATTATAAAAGAAAAAGAAACAGATAATACAAAATATTGAAATGAAATAATGAAAATTACTATATATATATACACAAATATAATGAAATACATATACAGTATAATGTTAAAACACTTATATAATATATACACACATAGTTATAATGTTGAAAACGTCTATTAATGATAAACATAAACCTATATGTATTAAAGATATATATATAATAAAACATATAATAGTATTCATAATAGTAAGGATAAAATATATACATGATATGTACATATATGTATAAGATAAATAAAAACGTATGTAAGTGACATTTATGAAAAATATATTAAAATAAAAATAATGAATGATAATAATGAAAATAATAGGTATAATAATAAATAAAAATGATATACTAAAATAATACTAGATATGAAATATGTATACAGAATAGTATATAAAACACATAACTAATAATATTGAAGATATATATATACATAAGATAAAGTTAAAAAGTGTATACATAGTAATATTTAAACATACACAGTAGATATCTATATTAAAAGTAAAAAAAAAAGAAGAAAAAAAGGCTATTAATACACTACATAAATACTTACATATACATATACACATACAAGTATTAAGGGATACATAATATTAATATTAATAATAGTAAAATACTAATAATAATAATAATAATAATAATAATATTAATAGTAGAAAATAAAATAAAATAATAAGAGAAATAGAAATAATAGTATCAAACGGGTTAGAGTGAAAAAGGGACCAAATTGAAACTAAAATCAGAGTCTTGGGGTAATTTGAAAAGAGAGTAAAGAGGAAAGGACCAGATTGCAAGGTGCGCATAACCTGAGAGTACCAAAATCGCAATATTTCCACATTCTAAAACGCATTACATCAACAGGGGGTTGAATTGAAAGACGGGACAAAGTTTAGGGCCAATTCATAAATGCATATAAACCTGATTTAAAATATCAAAAATGCGGAAGGATCTATTGCGCAAATAACCCCTAAGAGCAAAAACGCGCGGATCCTTGTCCGGAGCTGGTCGGATCGGGTCGTAAGGCTTAAACGACGCCGCTTTGGGGCTTATGTAGCCCCAAAACGACGCGCTTTGAGGTGCTATAAATAGGCCCATTTTCAGAAAAAAAAATCATTTGAAGGGAGAAAAGAAAAAAAAGAAGAGAGAGGGAAGAGAGAAGGGAGAGAGAAGAGGGAGCTCCGGCCAGGGGGTCACCGACCGATCGTCGGCTGGTCACCGGAGCTTCGCCGGCGCCGGCCACCGCACGCGGTGGCCGGAAAGGTAAAAAATCATTTTTTTTTATATTTTTACTTGCTTATTTTATTATTTATTTTATTTTTATATGTATGAGTAATAAGATAGATATTAAGACGAAATAAAAAAAAAGAAATAACCTTAGTTTTTTAGCTTCCTATTCTTGGATCTTTGATATTTTCTTTTGCTTTGAATGTTGTTATTGAATCTAAATGCTCATTGGACTGCTACTTTGATTCTGGATTTGAATGGTTTTTTTATTTCTTTGTATTTTCATAACTGCCGAACCCTCTTTCTTTACAAGCTTCTTTCGGGTTTTATACCCTTTTACATCTATTTGTTTATTGTTTGCGTGTTCTCTTGACCTTGCAGGTGGTTGAACGGTGGCATGGTGGTGGCAGAGGCATGGGATTGCAGTGGGGTGGTTGGCCGAAATTCAGGGGCATGGGGGCGCAGAGGGTAGGTGGCGCAAGTGGGAAGGGAATAGGTAGCTAGGGTTTCTGATTTGGGTCTTGGGTTGTTTTGGGCTTAAGGTTAGGTATTGAGCTGGTTGGTTAAAATCGGTTAAGGGATTTGTTGGGTTTAGCTTGTTGGGTCTGTTTGGGTTAGTGGGTTTTAGGGTTATTAGTTTAGGTTATTGGGCTCCGGGATAAATGGGTTAGGGTGTAATTGGGTTTTGGGTTATAATGGTTTTAAAGGGTCTAATGGGTTTGTAAGGGGTTTGGGCTTCTATGTATCTGGTTGTAAATTTGGTAGGCCAAAATTGGCCTGCAACAATAATCACTGTATTTAATCCAGCATGAGTTTAGTAAAGTGCTTGAGAGAATCAAGAGACCTTTCTTCCTTTTTTAAAGCTCTTTTATTCATACCAAATAGACCTTAATGGCATATTTAGGAACAAATTTACCAGTACATATTTTAACAGAAACAATGACAAGGAAGACAAACCATAGCAGTGCATAGATCCATGTTATACTGGATCTAAGCATAAAAGTCAATTTTCTAGGTACTAAAAATCCAATAACTTGTCTATTCTGCTAAGTTCTTCATCTCTGCTCAATTCAACAAATATAATATGGCTTCATACAATTTACCTAGATATAACTAGCTCAAAAAAAAGTACCATTTCCCATTTGAAACTGAGACCTGTAGTCTTTACCCTGTATAAGGAAAACAAAGATGTCACAAGACAAAAATCAAGATTGTATCCATGGCAGCAAACACCAATAATACAAACATACCAGTTCTATCATCTGGATTTAACCAATTGGTTAATGAAAAAGGTCCCAATACCAAAATCTACAATTTCTAACCCTATCCACAGACTGCAGTCTTTGTAACTAAAAAAATTCCATTTTTCTTCAAAATTCAAGAAAATTATGGAAAAATAATTACTGAACCAAATTGTTTAATGTGATCACGGGTGGTCAATCTTAGAACCCCCAAGGGGGACTCACAGAGAGAGAGAGAGAGAGAGAGACTTGATTATCCTCCTATCAAACCTACCAAAGAAATATCTATTCCTAAATCAATTAAAGAAACTGATGCCTAGAATAGCGTGAAATTGTTAGCCAAAATGTATCGACCAAAGCAAGAGGCATACCCAAGTATTTCAATCATTCGCCTTAGAAGATCAAATTCTGAAGCACTGGAATAACGGCAAAATTTCTAAAAGAGTTTGGCAACTATGCAGCCAAAGGACTACATGTCAATATCTGTTGTATATCTGAACAAGGATCAAGGTTCAAACTAAAACAATCATAACATAAGACATTGAAATCAAAATCAAGGTACTGAATCATCAAAGATAATAACAAATCGCAGCCACAGAACACCTTTTAGAATGAGTGTTTTCTAATATTACTTCCAAAGACTAAAAGATGTGATAAATAAAAAGTTATATAGGTTGCAACTTGTTAAAGAAAACAGCGATAGAAAATAAGACCAAATATTCTATATCATTATTTGAAAGATATCAACTTCACATAGAAATAGAAAGATCTTAGTTATACTACAAATACTCAAGCAAATAAGTTATTTTGCCAATTTAGATGTAGATACTCAAGCAAATAAGTTATTTTGCCAATTTAGATAGAGTTCCATATCATCCAGGAAAAAAGAGTTAAATACCTTAAAGATAATCTGAGATATTACAATGAGTGCAAACCTACCTTTATCTCGTTTCTTTCCAGTCCATCAACGGTAGAACAATGACAAAGGCAGACAAGCCTAAACCAACATTTTCAACAATCTACTTGAGGTTTAATGTTTGATATTTTATACCCTTCCTACCTTATGTTATACTTATAATAGATCAAACAATAGATACAAACCCTGAAACAGGTTGAGATGAAAGAAAAAAGGATCTCATTAAGGTCAGTATTAATAAAAGATTATTTAATACAGTGAATAAAACAAAAATTGCAGTAGTAAGTTGTTATATCAACAAAGAACACCTTCAACAAATTGTAGCTATATAAAAGGTCGTGGATAAATTTTCGCACCCATAATGAACATAAGCCCGATGATTCACATGATAAATAACTCAACTCCAAAGGTTCATTTAAAACCCGAGGATTGGTTATGTCAAATAAGTTCTCACGATGTTCATTCCACCAAAGTTACTGATTCCGCAAGTCATTGAAGATGAGAAGAGATACTACAAGGAAAGAAACAACACCATAATCCACCAAAAGACAAAAGCGGTAAGCAAGATCAAGTGATAGAAATGAATTAATGCTATAAATCCATGTCAAAAGGATACTGATACCCAAGAAGAACTTCAGGAGACCTATAATAATGGCTCTGCAGAAGAAAAGAAGAAAACACAGCCATAAGACCCTTGTGAGCATGACAACAATGAACAGTATAAGACGCGATAGTGATAGTTGAAAAAAAAATTCAAGACTGTGCAACTAAAGAAATTCCATTTTTCTTCAAAATTCAAGAAAATTATGGAAAAATAATTACTGAACTAGATTTCTCAATAATAATTGAAAAAAATCGAAAGAAAAGAGGAAAAACGGAACCAATAATACAAACATAATTGAAATTATAAAACAAGAAGGGGAAGAAGATGAACTTACAGAGTTCTCACAAAGGAAAGGAGGCTGCGGAGGTGGGGAACGAGTCGGAGATAAATCTATGGTTCGCAGTGACGGAATCGAGGGAGCAGCACTTTTACAACAACGACCGAATTGACGGTCGAGGGGTGAAGAAACACAGGGTAAAATTGTTTGAGGGAAAATTTTTGCTATTACATCCGTCGTTGAATGGGCTATTCTTAACTCCCTTCGCCGAATGATGATTCGGTAAATTAGACGAATAATAAAGGAATAGCCATTCGCCGAATGAAGAAAACGGTGAACCAAACTATGCCATAGCTGTTCATCCAAGAATAAGGAGGGAATGGCTATTCCATTCCCTCCAACCAAACGTGCTGTCAATTTTAACCGTACGACTTGGAAGTGGAGTGTCAACCTTCCACCCACTTGTATGGTGTGATGCAAGAGTAACTATTCCTATCTCCGCCATTTCTTCAGCTCCCCAAATAGGATATGTCTTTGATTGCACTTCTCAAATCAACTCTTTATTGTGTGTGATTGAATAAGGAGTGGGGTCAATTTATCACCCTCCATGGGATTGGGGGTGGGGGGGGGGTTATATAGGTGAATGAACCACCTCTACTTGCTCGACCCAGCATTCTTGCATAGAGAGAAAAAGGCTAAATATCTTGCGGCATTCTTGCATATACTGCAAATGTTTCTAGTTTCTTTTTTTTTTGGTCATCCCTAGAAGGACGGCTGGATGTTCAACCTCAAAATACATTTTCACTTGGTCAAACAGCTAGCCTCATTTTGGTAGTGTTGCGCAAAGCTCTTTCTTAATCGATAGATAAAATCTCAGAGATAACGAGATATGGGAGGCTCACCAGCTTGCTCGAGAGATGATGAGTTTCCAAAGCCATTAATTATGACTATAATTCTTATCTTTAAGGTCAAGTAGTACACGCCAAAAAACATAGAGTTCGAGTTTCAATTTTCAACTCTTCATATATATATATATTATAGTATCGACAGACGAGACAACCTCTATAATTTCTACTAGAGGAAAAAAGGGTTGAAAACTTTTCATTTTCAACCAACAAAATTAATTGTTTGATGACTCACCTGCTTGCTCGAGAGACGGTGACCATCTCGACCACGTGCTTTTCTTGCTCTTTAAGTCGACCATGTTAGCCGCAAAGAGTATTTTGGTCTTTGGGCCGCACGTCAGTATAATAATATATGACCATATGTATATGTACATATAGCACGATCACTTCCCCTCTTTTGGGCATGTTGTGAGAGAATGAGAAAGTGAGTCAATTCACTTGAGAAGAATTGGTCCAACCCCCTACCGACAACATCTCTTAAAAGTTGAATGCAGACAACAGGTCTCAAATCGCTGTCAACAATATTATCTAAATTCAAGTCCTACACCTTTCTTTTTTTTAATCAAATCCAAAGTGAAATTCTTTACCAACCAATAAACGAATTTCATAGGTATTAACTTAACTGTAAGGAAATTTGGTTTTTTTTTTTTTTCTAATCTGAATTAAAAGATATAATTAATTATTAAAATAATCCAAGTGTAAAATTTTGTACGAGAATGACCTGTTTTCTATAGTTCACACTAGTGTCATTATACCTATTGGCAGCACCACCCCTAATCATGAGCCAATGATTGGCCGTTATTTGAAAAAAAATAACTTTTTTTTTGTGCCATCATTCCCCTTGGCGACACCCGTATGTATTTTTCTACATATTCGCTAAAAGTAACGGATATTCCAAAAGAAAAAGAAGAAAGAAAAATATATTTTAATGGGTACCGCTGTTTTCTTATACGGTACTGAATGAATTTATATAAAAAAAGTTTGGTGCCACCATTCTTGTTGGTGACACCGGTGTCAGTGAATTTAAATTTTTTTGGTGCTGCCAGGCTGTGTGTAGACTTGTTCATGGGCTGGCCTAAAAAGTGGGAATATTTGGGTAAAAATATAGGTCCAAAAAATGAGTTTAGGCAAAAAAAGTAAAGCCTGTTTAAAAAATGAACTGGGTTTCAGGTAAGGTTTTTTTTGGCCTAGGCGTGACCCAACCCGAATTAGCAAAAAGACAAAATAAATTGTTGTTTTTGTTGCTATTGTCTTGTTGTTTTTCATTGTTTTGCTAACATTTCAATATTATGTTACTACTATTTTATTATTATTGTTTTGATATTGTATAACTCTTTTTTGATTGTTAATTTTGTTACTATTTTACAGACATTTGCTTGTTAAGTTACATCTATCTTAAGTGTTATTTAAGTATAAATATTTTCTTTAATTTATTTTCAATTTGTTGGGAAAATTTTATTTTAATGTTTGTAGTATTTTTTATGTATTGTGTTTAAAAAATTATATAAAAATTTTAATTCGGGTCGAACTTGAATTTTAGCATTTTTATCCGAGAATAGCTTGGGCAAAATTTTATGCTCATTTTTCGAGTCGGGCTAATCCCGAGCCTAAATTTTTTGCAAGGCCTGGCCCAGCCCATGGACAAGTCTAGCTGTGTGGCGGCAATTGTTATTTTTAAAATTTTTTTTTAAACTTTTTATCCAAATAAATTTAGAGCTAAACTTAGATAAATTGTTGAAAATTAATATTTACAATTATTTAATATTTTTCACATATTTGATAATCCAAAATAAAAACAATCCGATAGATTTTTTCTATTAAAAAGTTGTGAAAATTGATAAAAAGATAAAAGCTAGTTATCACTTAATAGAGATTTTAATTTAATTTATTTGTTTTAATATTATATTATACTATAAAAAATTTACGTTTAAAATTTGAGTTTTGTTTAAAATAAGGTGAAATATTTAAAATCTAATGTTAAAATGTAAAATATAAATTTTTTATAATTTAAAATCTATATTTATCAAACAATTTAATTATAACTTAATTTTTCAACATTTATATTTTGAGCATTTAAATTTTTTAGTTTACCAAAAAACACCTTAAATAATTATGATGAATAAATATTATAAATTATGTAAAGTATCTATGATATTATTTAAACCCCCAACAAAGTTGTTTCACTGGTTAATCGGATACCAACTCTATTGCGAAAGGACTAATATACTCTTTTTATTAAATGATTACTATTATTATTTTGACGGTGTATTTGTCTTTTCATATTTTTGCATAATCTTTAAATAAAATATCTAAAATTAACATATCCAATAATTGAAGACATGTTTAATAGATTTATAAATGAGTTTTTTTTTATCATTACACCGATAATCATTATTGAGTAATTTTTTTTAAAAAAAATTCACATAAAATGTTTTCTCTCAGCCACATCGTGTATCTATACTATTATTTAAACCCCTGATTGAGTTGATATCATGGATTAATCGAATACCAACTCAGCTGGAAAAAGATTAAATATACCCTTTCTATTAAATGGTTACCATTGTTATTTTGATGACATTTTTTTTCATACTTTTTATATAATTTTTAAATAAAAGAACTAAAATTAACATATCCAAGGATTTAACACAAGGTTAATAAATTTATAAATTGATTTAAACAATTTTTGTTCATTATAATTTCATACATATTGCACATGTATTGTTGTTATTATTATTAGTTTTAAATCATACATTTTATATTTATTGTATGTTATTTTTAAGCATATATTTCTATTTTAAATATGTAATTTTTGCACATATATGTATGTAATAAAATTTCTAACACAGCACAAAGCAAACACAACCAAATGCATGATTTAAAAAGAAATACAAGAATCAAAATGACCAAGTTATATATAAAAAATGCGATAAATTGATACATAATAATAACAAAATAAAGATTAAAAATTATAATTGTAGACACTCAATTTTGCTCAGCCCAGAAATAAGTCCAAAAACAAAAATATAATTTGGCCCAATCGGAATGGCCCATTATTTGAAAAGGTCCATCTATAAGCTTGACTCATATGGAAATATAATCTTCAATGATATGCAATCTTAGATGTGATATGCAATCTTAGATATGATACAATCTTAGATATGATTGCAATCTTAGATATGATATGCAATCTTGAAGATATGATCTTGTAATCTTGGAGATTTAATTTGTAGATATCCTTTAATTTTAACCGTTGATGTAATTGATCTGTACAGTTGGATTTGGGGAGGCTCAACTATAAATAGAGGCCTCTCCCTTCATTGTAAACACACTTGAGTTTTGGGAAGCAATAAGAATTCTTGAGAGCATTTACTCAAATTTCTCTCCCTCTTGCGTTCTTACTTTCTGTGGTTTGTTCTTATTTTATTCTTCATCTATCTTAGTTTTTCAACCTTTTTTTGTTTTAATTTCTTCATTTTTCAAATATGTATATTTATTCCTATCTTTTATACATTTGATTATGTATTTTATATATTATAATATTTAACCTTTATATATTATAATATTTAACCTTTTTATATAGTTTATTTTCAAATATATATTTTCTATGCATGTATATATATTATATTATCATTTCATGTATTTTGAACTATTGCATTATATTTTTATAATTTGTAAATATTCTATTTATTTTTTTTAAAGTATATGTCATTTATCTTATTTGTGCATAGTTTCATTTTTTTTATATACTATGTCTAATTATTTCTTTATTGTGCTATTTTATGATATTAATTGTTGTATAATTTTTGCATGTATTATGTTTTTCTTTTAGTTTACTCATGTTTTTATTTGTTTATTATCTTATATTTACCCTAGTACGATTTTTTTTTCATTAAACGTATGTTCATGTTATTTAGTTTTGTCTTAATGATATTATTTATATTTGTATGGAAATGTTAGAATATTTTGTACATCTATGCTTCATGATGCATTAATATGTCATCCTAAAACGTCATTTAAAATAATATTCCAAGGTTTTTTTTAAAAAAAAAAAAAAGGTAATGCTTGATGTTTGGAAACTTCGAGAAAGGTAGTGCCCTAACTTACTGGGTTGCGACTTTTCTCGTTGAATTCGAATAGTCAAGCACCCTTCTTAGTGATTTTGAGTTTTCAAAACTTAAACAATTATTTCGAGATTTCAAAACATAGTGTCCTAACTTACTGGATATGGCGTTTTGTTGTTTCGAGATAGAAATTTTCGAAAGACGAGCTTAGTTTCGAAGGTTTTAAAATGTTGCGTCCTAACTTATTGGATGTGATGTTTTGACTCGCTTGAAATAAGTGAGCCTTAATTTTTCAAATTAAAACACTCTAATTAAAAAAGAGGATTGTATATTAAAACTTTTAAATTTCCGACATTAAAGACACTCGATAATCAATTTGGTACCAATTTTTGGGCGTTACAAAGGTGCTAACCATTCCTTATACGTAACCGACTCCCGAATCCGTTTTCTCGACTTTCGTAGACCAAAATTAATGTTTTAAAACAAAACATTTTATAAGGTGATCCAATCACACCTAAAAAGATTGGTGGCGACTCCCGTTTTGTTTTTCTTAAAGTCGATTCCCATTTTCCAAAAACTCGATTTAAAAATGGTTTCGACAGCTTGGCGACTCCACTGGGGACTAATAAGAGAGTCAAGCCGTGTAATTGATTATCTCTTGTCTTAATGTCAGAAATTAAAAATTTTAAAATTTAATCCTCTTTGCATTACATGTGTTTATATTATTGCATGTGTTGCTATATTCTAATACGCATTACATTTGCATGACCGTTGTGGTCACACCCTTAAGTGGGAGTGAGAAGCTACGCCTTCGTGAGGTTTTCGCCTCCGTGCAGGATAGTGGATCACTTTTGGGATACATCCGTACCTATGGTTTCATGAGATTTTCATCTCCGTGTAGCTATAGGGAAATGTGTCCCCCTGAACTGAACTCGATTCGAATGAGCCTATAATGGGTGAGGATCGAGGAATCTGCTGGTTCAGGTACCTCAACTTTAGAACTAAACCACATATAGAAGGACCGTAAGAGCTCAACTTAGATAGAATTATACCGTAATTATTACCCTTGCAGGTTATCTTTGAGTTTATTGTTATCATGTGATACTAACTATCTCCTTTCTTTTGTTGCATATCATTTCGCATTTAAAAGGTATCGATTTTCGGTCAGTTTCTAAGTTAGAGAGTTTTATTATGGAGAACGGACTTCTTGATAGAGTGGAAGACAACGCTAACGTCCATATATGGTCAAAGCAAACTAAGTTAGTAAAGGAAAATAGTCTAGCCACGGGATATGTGTCAGAGCTGTCAGACTACATTCATATCAGTGTCACACAGGATAGTCAACATGAGTTAAAGGAAATATGGGATCAATGGGGTAGCGAAGCCAAGTAGTTGTTCTACAACAACCATGGGGACTTGCAATACTTGCTTGACTTGGGAATAGATAAGAATTTGTTTCGGGCCATCACTCAGTATTGGAATCTTGTATACAGTTGCTTTACGTTTGGAAAAGCCGATATGGTACCCGTGGTGGAGGAATGTTCGATTTTGTAGCGTTGTTCTATGATTCAAGTTGATAAAGTTTACTCAAGGGATGACTGTATTCCAACTTTTGTGAGGAAGTTGATGAACGTCATGGGGAGAGGGAGTGAGCTAAAATGGAAAGAGCAGGAGGGAAAAGGGGCAGTCTTGGAATTCCCGCTCTCTTCCCATCATCGATGCGTCTTAATGTTGTTTCCAATCAAAGCAGAATTGGATACGAGGAAGATTGTTTGACACCCTATGGCAAGGCGTGCTACAGGAACTAAAGGGAAGAAGGTAATGTACTCACCAATCATTTCAAGGTGGACAAGAAGAGTACTGATGGACATTTCGACCATTATAGCATTTCTCTTTCATATGAAGAAGGTTGCCATGTGGATGGTAAGGGTATTGGAAGGAAAGTGATTGATAGAGTGCATGAGACCTACAAAAATGAGTTGGATGGAAAGAATTTTGCCTATGATGGTAAAAAGCTCGTTTACTATAGGACCGCTACCAAACAACAAGCTTGGGTTTACTGTTGTACTTATAAAGCGTGAAAGAAAGCAATTAAAGAAGACCATATCATTTAAAGACCTTTAAAGTAGAGATTAACTATGCTGAGAAGATACCCATGTAAGCATTTCAAAATACTTTGCGTGGACAGGAATCTGAAAGCTCTTAAGAAACACTAAAGGTGCTGGATATCATTTTAAAGTAGCATGTTAAGCAGGAATGCCTACTTGTTTGCCAATCTTTCTTTCAAGATAATCAGAACAACTTCACAGACGTTGGAAGAGGTGTCCATAGATGTAGGGATTATCTCATGGTTGAAACCATAGCTCAAATTCGGGATGGTAGTAGATCAGTTACGGACCATGAAGATACAAGCTGATACATTGAGCACGAAATACAAGCTACAGTCAGATCATTGTTAAGAGTTAGCTTTGTTGAGTTAAAACTTTGAGCCATAGGACGAAGGCGTATTTGTAATCCATTTATATGTAAAGATATTCTTTTTCTAAATAAAGTTTTCTAAATGAGATTGAATCGAGATCGATACCTTTTGCATTCATGCATTTGCATCTCATAGCATCTCATCGCATCATATGCATTCAAAGTTATAGAAAGACCCTAATTAGTTAAAATTACTATGAAGTTAGGGAAAATCTGGAAGCAAAACATCCCTACGGTACACGCGCTAAGTTAAAGAATATGGACCAAAGATTTGAACAGCTACAGAAGGACATGCAAGACCAATTGCAAAAGCAATTGGCAAAAATGCAAAACGACATGAATGAGCAAATGCTGGAAGCTCAGAGGAATATGATGGCTGAGATGGCTCAACTACTAAGGGCCACTGATAAGGGAAAAGCTCCTATGGCAATCACTGAAGAAGAGAACGAAGGTCATCCTCCTAGTTTCACTCTACTTTACGTACAAACTCAACCGAGGGCCGCCTGTCACAATAAGGCCTCAACAGGGTCAAGTCGATGCTACAATCCCCATAAATTTCCCAACTGGCTCGGGGTTCAATTTGGGGGACAATCCCGTAAATCCTCTCCTTCATGACTTAGATATGGCTGAAAGGGAAGGTACAAGAATTGAATCTGCAAAACAGTTAGAGGAACGTTGCAGATGGTTGGAGGAGAAATTCAAGGCCTTAGAAAGTGCTGAAGAGCATCAAAGAGTTGATGCCAAAGATCTAAGTTTGGTCCCAGATTTGGTGCTTCCTCACAAATTCAAGATGCCAGAGTTTGAGAAGTACAACGAAACTACTTGCCCAGAGGCCCACATTACAATGTTTTGTAGAAGGATGACGGGTTACGTGAATAATGATCAACTGTTGATCCATTGTTTCCAAGACAGCCTAATTGGAGCAGCAGCCAGGTGGTACAATCAGTTGAGCCGGGCCAGAATAAATTCATGGAGGGATCTTGCGCAAGCTTTCATGCAGCAGTACAATCATGTGACTGACATGACTCCGAATAGGATCACGTTGCAAAATATGGAGAAGAAGCCTAATGAGAGCTTTAGGCAGTATGCACAGAGATGGAGAGAGATTGCTATGCAGGTTCAACCACCGCTCTTGGAGAAGGAAACCACTATGCTCTTTATCAGCACCTTAAAGGCTCCATTCATTACCCATATGATTGGAAATACTACAAAAAGTTTCGTTGACATAGTTATGGCAGGGGAAATGATTGAAAACGCCATAAGGGGCGGTAAGATAGAAGGGGAAACTGCTAAGAGATCAACCCCAAGGAGAAATGAGGTGAACAATGCGAGTAATTATAACTCGAAATCAGCTACGGTTAGTCAACCAAGAGCGGTAACTGTAGGGCAGCGGGGTTCGCAAAAGAATGAATCTGGTACGAGACAGAATTCTGAAAAGATCCAGTTCACACCTATTCTAGTGACGTACAAGGAACTTTATCAAAATTTATATGATGCACACGTAGTAGCTCCCTTCTACTTAGAACCAATGCAACCTCCATATCCCAAATGGTATGATGCAAATGTTCAATGTGAGTACCATGCAGGGATAACAGGACATTCCATAGAAAATTGTACTACCTTCAAGAAATTAGTTGAAAAATTCATCAAAATAGGTGTTATAAAGTTTGATGATAAGCCTGGTGCAGAGAACCCGTTGCCAAACCATAGCAATCAGGGGGTAAATGTGATTGGGGAAGATGAGGCTGAACAAAGAAATCTGGAGGGTATTCGTCCCTACAAATTGGAAAGCTCCTTAAACAATTGGAAGGCAGAGGAACTTCTTGTAGTATTCAAAAATTATACGAAGTAATATTCAAAACATTCTTGTTGCTCTAAAGCCTAGGAGTAATAAGATTTCTTTTGTGAAGTGGGCTCATGTTCAGATATTTTTATTTTAATAAAACATACTTTTATTATTCATCCGAGTAAATATTCTTTCATTTTGATTTTTTTGACCTTTAATATTCTTTATAAATTTTCATTGTATTCATTTCATGTAAATAGTCATTCTTGAATTCATTTATTCCTTGTATATTCTTTTGTGTGCCTATCATAGATCCCTAGATATCAATGACACGGGCAACGGTACTACAGATTCAGAGTTCTTTTTGAGTGCGATATGTGTTTAAAGGAATCTCAGTACTTTGAAGGTGACAAAAATTGTGACTTGTTTCTGAATTTGTTGAAAATGGTTTTTACCCCATGAAGTAGTGGTAGGAAATATAGCCTTAGAGGAAGGAAAGATTGCGAAATTGAAATTAGCTGAGGAGACAAAACAAGACCTTGTTGAGACAATTATAGGAATTCAAAAATATGGTCTAAAGACGCATGCAGAAGGATTTGTAATTGCCAGGATAAACATGAGGTTTTGGGGCACTGTTGGTCCACCATGGAAAGGGATCGCATCAGTTTTACAATGAATGTCAAATTTAAAGGAGTCAAGACTTATGTGGCATGTATGTTATGGGCCCAAGCTCGTCAAAAGTTTCAAGCTGATAATGACTCATTTTGTGGACGTCAACTACTCCATTAAGAGAAGGACATAGCTTCATATGCCAATATTACAAAGTCCAAAGTCATCCATTTAAAAAAAAAAGATTACATATAACTGCAAAATGCCAAAAGTTTGCAGTCTTTTCAAAGATAATGCACCATACCACAGTACAACAAAGGTTGCCAAAAGAAAAGGAAAAAAAAGAAAAAAACAAATTACAGAAGATGACCGAGACTGGTAAAAATTGGCATAAGAAACTACCGCCTACTCTCTATGCTTACGCTAGGGCAAACACCTTCAATTCCAGTTGTTTCAAAGGTTCTAACCATCATCCTTGGAATGGGTGCATTGTTTGGCTTTTCTGAAGCGATCGATGTCTTTGTCAATAATAGTCGCGATGGTTAGCTCAAAGCGGTGGCCATTGATTTCAAATATGGGGCATCAGTCATATACGATCTCTGAAGCTTAAAATGATAGATTCTTTCTTCAAAACTAGTTTCTGACAAAGTGGATGACGGTATCATGAAGGAAGCTCTCTTAGATTTCTATACAAGTTCAGGGAAGAGGAAACCTGATCAAATCATTATTTTCAGGGATGGGGTTAGCGAGTCTCAATTCAATCAAGTTTTGATCAAGTTATTGAGGCTTGCAAGTTCCTTGACGAGAAGTGGAACCCTAAGGATTGTGGTTATTGTTGTATGAAAAACCATCATACCAAGTTTTTTCAGCAGGGATCTCATGACAATGTGCTACATGGTACTGTCATTGACAACAAAGTATGCCATCCAAAGAACAATGATTTTTACCTTGGTACCCATGCTGGAATGATTGGAATCACGAGGCAGACCCACTATCATGTTCTCTTAGACTAGGCTGGGTTTTCGGCTGATGATCTGCAAGAGTTTGTTCATTCTCTATCCTATATGTATCAAAGGAGCACCACAGCCATATTTTTTATGGTTTCTATTTGCTACGCTCATTTGGCAGCTTCACAATTGGGGGTAATTTTTAAAGATTAGGGATGCTTCAGAAACATCATCGAGTCATGGTGGGATGTATGCTCCGGGAGTAATCTCTGTACCTCAGCTTTCCAGGTTGAAGGATAAAGTCATCAACTTCATTCTTGTCTGCTGAGAATCATTGAACCATCTTTTTGTAGGGTTTGATAAACAACAGCCAGGACTGCTGCTGGGACAATCCCTTTCTCATAAGTTTATGAATCAAGATTTTTCCTCCAAGCTTTGATAGAGTCAAGAATTGAATACCTCTAGTAAAATTAACTTGAAAGTATTCATCCTAAGCAAATGTACCAAGAGTGGATGACACAGACTTATGACAAAGAAGGTTTGTCCAAAAGAATTTCATAAAGGAAACCTTGTGCTGAAAGAGATCCTTCCCATGCAAAAGGATGCCAAATTGGGAAGGGCCATAAGTTGCGAAGAGGGCTTTCTCTAGAGGTGCACTAATTTTGACAAGAAATGGATAGGAAGAATTTATCTAATCCAATGAATTCGGACTCAGTCAAGTAGTACTTTGTCTGAAGGAGAAGGGAAGCCAAGGTGAAAACCCGCAAAGGGCACTTTGGGATTTCTATTTCAAAAAAAAAGGAAAAAAAGAAAAGAAAAAGAAAAATAAAAAGAAAAATAAAAAAGAGAAAAGAGAAAAAAGAAAAAGAAAAAATGGAGAGGCCAAGGTGAAAACCCGCAAAGGGCGTCTTGAGACCAAACGGGTTTTGAGTTGAAAACCCGAAAGGGCAGCTCAAATTTGGAAAGTCATGCAGTGACCTTGCTATACCGAATTCGACGAGAAGTGAAGTATGTTACATATCGAGGCATGAACGAATTACTTTGGACCTTTTAAACACATGTTGAACTCAAGAAAGTCTTCATTGAGCTGGTGTATAGGCGCTCAAGCGGCGATATCTGGGGCATCTGATTTCTGTCCTATTTACTATCTTTGGATTCTTTTTCTTCGCAAAGATATGTTCTCAGGTTAATCTTTTTGCATTCCTTCCAATAATTTGTCCAAATCTAATTATCCTCAAGATCAATTTATTTATCTCCCATTATTCATAAAGCATGTTGCATTGAAATAATGATAGATGAACTAAAATATCTTCACAAACGAAGTTTTGCATATTACTCTGGAAATTTCTAGATAATACAAGAAACTGAAACAAGACAATTGTTTAAAGAATTCTCATATGTATGGGTTGGAGATACTCGAGAGATTTTCTTCTTCAGTCCAAAAGGTGGTTGGACGTTTTAAGCAATATTGATCTTAAGAAAGGATCATTTCATAAACATCTTCAGTGGGTCGTAAAATTTGGGGAATGGTACAGTAGACCAAATTGATGGAGAAGATTCGAGGCATACGAGCAGAGTATGATTGATATGTCGAGAAGAACAAGGTGGAAAGCTCGATAGATGAATAAGTGATGACGTCCGAAATAAGAGTTATTTTCATAAACATTTTGCATCATAATATGTCTAATTAGGAGCATTTGACTCATTTCGATCAGGGCATCTTAATTATTTGGCATAAGCATAAATTCAAGGAAATCAATTCTACAGGTGGATTCCCCAGTGGACAATGTAGCAAGATTGATTGAAAATTACAAAATTCAACGCCTTAATCCCCTAAGTAGTAGGGTAACAGGTTAAATTTACAGATCTTATCTCCCTAAGCAGTAGTGGAGCAGATCGAAGACTCACCTTAATCCCCTAAGCAGTACGGTAACAGGTTAAATTTGTAGATCTTATCTCCCTAAGTAGTAGTGGAGCAGATCAAAGACTCGCCTTAATCCCCTAAGTAGTAGGGTAACAGGTTAAATTTGCAGATCTTATCTCCCTAAGCAGTAGTGGACTAGATCGAAGACCCGCCTTAATCCCCTAAGCAGTAGGGTAACAGGCTAAAATTACAGATCTTATCTCTTTAAGCAGTAGTGGAGCAGATCGAAGATGCGCCTTAACTCCCTAAGCAGTAGGGTAACAGGTTAAAGTATAGCAGATCTGGCCTTTAGGTGTTCACGCTGAAGCAGATCCAAGATGATTTGGCATCTCTGTATTGTCGGAGAACAAATCGAAGAAACAAGTTTAGCATCTCTATATTTGATGGAGAACAGATCGAAGACATAGTAGATCTAACCTTCAGGTGTTCATGCTGAAGCAAATCCAAGATGATTTGGCATCTCTGTGTTTACAAGGAACAAATTGAAGACATAGCAGATCTGACCTTCAGGTGTTTACACTGAAGCAGATCCAAGATGATTTGGCATCTCTGTATTCAACGGGGAGCAGATCGAAGACATAACATATTGGACCTACATCGAAGTAGATCCAAGATGACAGATTTGGCATCTTTATATTAGACGGGGAGCAAATCGGAGATAACAAATTTGGCATCTCCGTATTAGACGGGGAGCAGATTGAAGAAGCAAATTTGGCGTCTCTGTATTAGACAGGGAGCAGATTGAAGATAACAGATTTGGAGTCTCTGTATTAGATGGGGAACAGATCAAAGATAGCAGATATCGCCTTCTTGAGTTGCAGTGAAGCAGATTGAAGCCGTCAAGAGGCCATTTAAAGAAGATCAAGGATCAAGAACTCAAGACTCGGCGAGCTCGGGCAAAATTGGTCCTTTTATAGTCTTTGCTCTATTCCTGTTACACAGCAATGAGCAAAGAGGGGCAACTGTAGACACTCAATTTTGCTCGGGCCCAGAAATAAGTCCAAAAACAAAAATATAATTTGGCCCAATCGGAATGGCCCATTATTTGAAAAGATTTAAGGTCCATCTATGAGCTTGACTCATATGGAAATATAATCTTCAATGATATGCAATCTTAGATGTGATATGCAATATTAGATATGATACAATCTTAGATATGATTGCAATCTTAGATATGATATACAATCTTGAAGATATGATCTTGTAATCTTGGAAATTTAATTTGTAGATATCCTTTAATCTTAACCGTTGATCTAATTGATCTGTACCGTTAGATTTGGGGAGGCTCAACTATAAATAGAGGCCTCTCCCTTCATTGTAAACACATTTGAGTTTTGGGAACCAATAAGAATTCTTGAGAGCATTCACTCAAATTTCTCTCCCTCTTGCGTTCTTACTTTCTGTGGTTTGTTCTTATTTTATTCTTCATCTATCTTAGTTTTTCAACCTTTTTTTATTTTAATTTCTTCATTTTTCAAATATTTATATTTATTCCTATCTTTTATACATTTGATTATGTATTTTATATATTATAATATTTAACCTTTATATATTATAATATTTAACCTTTTTATATAGTTTATTTTCAAATATATATTTTCTATGCATGTATATATATTATATTATCATTTCATGTATTTTGAACTATTGCATTATATTTTTATAATTTGTAAATGTTCTATTTATTCATTTTTTTTAAAGTATATGTCATTTATCTTATTTGTGCATAGTTTCATTTTTTTTATATGCTATGTCTAATTATTTTTTTATTGTGCTATTTTATGATATTAATTGTTGTATAATTTTTGCATGTATTATGTTTTTCTTTTAGTTTACTCATGTTTTTATTTGTTTATTATCTTATATTTACCCTAGTATGATTTTTTTTTCATTAAACGTATGTGTTACAGGCCAATTTTGACCTGACAAATACTACCCATACAAATTAACCCAAAGCCCATTGCAATAACCAGACCAAATTACAATAACTAAACCTACCCAAATTTCAGCCCAACATTAACCAAACCCATACTCGGAGCCCAATAACCAAGCCCAATCAACCTAGACCTAGCCCAATATCAGAAAAAAACAAAACAACAGTATGAAAGCCTAACTCCCTAGCATACGGCGCCACCCTAACTTTTGACTTTTGGCCTCCCACTTGCACTGCCCTCTGCCACCGCCACTGCACCGCCGTCATCCACCTCCCTTGTTGACTCAGTACCTGCAAGCAATTAAATAGAGAAAAGACAGAAAGTAAGAGAGAATAATGTAAATAGCCTTTTAAAAGGCCAAACACAGGGGGCTGGGGGGGGACGGATTTTTGATGAAAAAAATAGAGCAAAAGAGACTCAAACAACCAATAGAAATATTCGGTCATAGCAAGAAATACAAAACATAGGAGTTAGATTCAGAAAAAGGTGTTATTTTCGATTCATTTTCATTTTAATTTTTTTTTACTTTCCGCAACTATTCACACATAGAAAGATCCATTTATCTTCTTTTATCGTTTATTTATACTAATAAAAAAATACATAAAAAAAAGAAGAAAAAATTATACCTTTTAGAATTCCGGCCACCGCACGCGGTGGCCAGCGACGGTGGCCGGCGAGGGGCCTACGGTGGAGCTCATTGGTCCCCTGACCGAGATCTGGGTTGACCCAGAAAAGGGAGGAGAGCTTTCTCTCCTTTTTTTTTTAAAAAAAGCTGATAGGAATGAATTTTTTGGGAAATTGTAGGCTTTTATAGCCTACCAAAACGGCACCGTTTTGTGCCCAACTTCAGACCAAAAAACGACGCTGTTTCTCTCTGCTCGACCCGATCCGGCTTTGACCCATTAGGATCCGTGTGTTTTCTATGGAAGGGCTAATTGCACCTTTAGCCTTTTCGCATTTTACGATTTTACAGTCAAACTTGCTGTTATTTTTAATTTGGCCCAATTGTTTACTTCGATTTTTGATTTAATCCCTGATGGTGCGCTGCGTTTTGAGGAGGAGGGAATATTGCGCTTTTGGCCCCCCCACTATTTATGCCCGTTGAAATTGGTCATTTTTCTTTATTTGTTATTTCAGATTTCCCCTAAAAACTTTATTTTTAATTCAATTTAGTCCTTCTTGTTAGTCTATTGCCTTATTTTCAATTTGATTTGTTTTCATTTTCGGTTATTTATTATTATTGATTATAATCTTTACATACTTATTATATTTATTACATTTTATATGTATTAGTGTATATTTTATTATGTACACATATGTATATGTATTTAATATATTTATATACTTGTGAAACATTATTATTAGTTATTTTTATCATGTATATATTATGTAAATATTGCAATATTATATTATATATGTATTTTTTATATGTATTATTTATGTATGCTTTTAATATTTTATAGGTATTTTTATGTAGATGTTTTAATATTATCAGTCATATATCTTTTGTACTATCATATGTATATTTCTAATATTATTATGAATTTCTAACACCATTATATATATATGTATGTATTTATGAAGAGTGTGGATAGCTTTTTTATATTACAATCATTTCTAAATGTATGCATATATTGTGTACATTTTGAATATATATCATGTATTTTTTTTATATAATTTGTTATATATTTCTTTTATTATTTCATATATATATATTTTTAAATACCATGATATTTATATATTTTTATGCCGTCTCATATATATATTTATATTATTCTTTTTATTATTAATATTAGTACATATATTTTATTATATGTGTATATACATACTTTTCATATTAGTATTATTCTCATATATCGTTATATTATTTATTACCTAATATTTTCATTATTATCACTTATTATTTTTATATTAATGTTATTATATATATATATTTCATAGATGTCATGAACATATGTTTTTCAATATTTATTTTGTATACATATATGCATATATTTTAACATTACTAGTTATATATTTTCACTATTTCATGTATATACTTCAAAATACTATATATATTCTGTTTCTAATACAATTACTATTTATATATATATATATATGTATATGTATACATATTGCGTACATATCCTTAATATCATCATTATATACATTCATTGTTTCCATTTCCTGTTCAATTTTAGTATTACATTTAATATCGCATATATCTTCATTGTTTTTGATATTATAGTCACACTTATATTTGCTTCAATATATTTCTAGCTCTATCTTTTATTTATTTTCATTTCATATCGACTGGCTTTGCATTATTTCGAAAACCTTATTCTCGTTTTCTAATTAATTTCAATACATAAGGCAATGTATCGATTTAACATCAAGTCATCGATTTCATCGCTATGTTGGGTGAACATCAATCGATTTGTGTTAAAACGGTATACCCTTCTCAAAATACCGAAAAAACTAAAATTTCTTGTCTTTTCAACCGGATCATGACTAAATGTTACATTGAACTCGTATTTTTGAAAATCAAGGCAACACGTGTTTATAAGATACTAATTTTGGGCGTCGCGAGGGTGCTAATACCTTTCTCGAGCGTAACCGACTCCCGAACCCTAATTTTTCTCTGGATTTTCGTGCAGACCTAAACTCAGCCTTCTTTTGTTTAAAAAAAATAAATTTATTAGGTATCCGATCACACCTAGGAAAAAGGATCGGTGGCGACTCCCTTTTTTTTAAAATCGAGATTTCATTTTCAAATTTTCAATAGATCGCCACAATTAGCGACCCGAAAGCAAAATTTTTACGTCGCTACAGTATGTTCATGTTATTTAGTTTTGTCTTAATGATATTATTTATATTTGTATGGAAATGTTAGAATATTTTGTACAGCTATGCTTCATGATGCATTAATATGTCATCCTAAAACGTCATTTAAAATAATATTCCAAGGTTTTTTTTAAAAAAAAAATAAAAGGTAATGTTTGATGTTTGGAAACTTCGAGAAAGGTAGTGCCCTAACTTACTGGGTTTGCGACTTTTCTCGTTGAATTCGAATAGTCAAGCACCCTTCTTAGTGATTTTGAGTTTTCAAAACTTAAACAATTATTTCGAGATTTCAAAACATAGTGTCCTAACTTACTGGATATGGCGTTTTGTTGTTTCGAGATAGAAATTTTCGAAAGACGAGCTTAGTTTCGAAGGTTTTAAAATGTTGCGTCCTAACTTACTGGATGTGATGTTTTGACTCGTTTGAAATAAGTGAGCCTTAATTTTTTAAATTAAAACACTCTAATTAAAAAAGAGGATTGTATCTTAAAACTTTTAAATTTCCGACATTAAAGACACTCGATAATCAATTAGGTACCAATTTTTGGGCATTACAAAGGTGCTAACCCTTCCTCGTACGTAACCGACTCCCGAATCCGTTTTCTCGACTTTCGTAGACCAAAATTAATGTTTTAAAACAAAACATTTTATAAGGTGATCCAATCACACCTAAAAAGATTGGTGGCGACTCCCGTTTTTGTTTTTCTTAAAGTCGATTCCCATTTTCCAAAAACTCGATTTAAAAATAGTTTCGACAATAATATAATATAAAAAATAATTTACGATTTACATTTTTAATTATTTATTGCATGGGATTATTCCATATTATTTAAGGGGTAAGACTAATAATATATCTGTGGTTATAATTTTTTACATATATAAATTTAGTTCAGAGAATATATTTTTGTGATATTGCTCATTTGTGAGTGATTTTTCTTAGAAAAGGTTTTCACCTACGTATTTATTTTTCTTTTCTTATCACTTTACAATCGCTTTACCGCCATTATCAATATTTATTAGAACAAATGAGTTTAATCATTCATGCAATACTCATCAATAAATAGATTCTAATTAGGCTAGCAACCGAACACTAGTTTTATTTTATTTCAAGAAAAATAGCTTGCAATTTAGAAAAGAAAAAACAACGACAACGAAACCAACAAAGACCTTAAATTTTCCAGGCATTAAGCTCAACACCCAGCATTAAAACATGAAAAAAAACAAACCCTCAAAGATTACAAATGATGGTAACAAAGATCATATGCGATCAAACATTAGCATCAACCCAAATGCAAATGAACCTTAACCGCCAGCAAAAACACACAAATGAGCCCAAAATACAGCAACGAATGGATGAAAATGGAAGCACCACTGGTCTTAAAGTTGCCGAATTCGACGCACCTATGGTGACCCGGAACCTGAAACAGCAGCCCAGGCGTTAGCAGCACGAAAAGGACCAGCGCCACGAAAACAGGACCCCAATCCGACATCGTTTCTTAAGGTATGGTCGTCGCTGATGATATATAGCTTGGGCTGAGAGGTTTTGCGAAGGCAAACTGAATGGAGTTTTTGAATTAATGAATGAAGTCTCGAGAATGGGGTTTTTTATATGCAAATGGAAAAGTAGATAAAGTGAAAGAGAGTGTGGGGCGGCGTTTTGGAGATGAAGTCATTTGGATTCACTGACACTGTCACCGGAATAACTTCACTCTCCTACTAATTAGTAATTATATCCGACAATTATTTATTCCAATTAGTTGTGGATTATTTCAGATTTGTAATATGGAATAAATCAGTACATACATATACTGAGATAGAGTTGTTAATAATAGGATTTGAATCTGAATATTTAAAGATCGAGAAATTCCATCTTAATCAATAAGTTAATGTCAACGATTTATTTTGAGTTCTCATCTTGGAGATTTTTAGTTGTATCAATTCGAGTTTATATCACTTTTGGCTTTGAATATTTTCAGATTGAGCAAATTCAAGTTATCGACTTTTTATGATTAAATCAAATTAAATCAAACTATATCAAAATTCACATATTTAATATTATTATTAAATAAATCGGATCACAATCAAATTTTAGTATATGAAATGATGCGAGAGAAACGTAAATTTCAATCTTTATAAAACAATATATTTATATATTCATATTGTATTTATATGATTTGGTGATATCACTAGGCAAATGCAGCCTGCATGTGTAGAGAATATGTGATGTTGAAGCAAGTTAAGTAATAGTACATTAATTAACAAAAGTGTATACTTAATTTAGTGATAAAATAAAATTAAAATATTTAAAAATTCTAATTATTAAAATCGATTTTTATCAGTTTAATCTAATTGTTTGTTAATATTGAACTATTTTCTCTAAGGTTTCACTATATTATCAAAGAATTAGTAGGATTAAAAGTTACAAGAAAATTTTTAAATTTTAAATAATATAATAATATAATTTATATTTTGAAGTAAATAATTTTGTAATTAATCAATAATTTAGATCATGTGAATAGGAATCGGAAGATACCTTATCTAACATCCGAGTTTCAATGAAATGCTGTATGTTCTCTGAAAATTCTACCAGTCAAAAGCTGCTACAAATTCTTTTAACAAATAATGATAATAAAGCTGCTAGAAATTTGAAGGTTTAATTATATTTTTAGTCCATCTTATTCTATGCTAAAATTTCAAACTTAATCTCAAAGGTAATAATTTAAGTTAGTGAATTTGTAAAATTCTTGACAGGTGAGTTAAGGTAGATGACATAGGCATTTGAAGCAGAATCCTATTGAGACTGTTAGAGTTGTGTGACCTGAATCTCATTTGATCCAAACTGAAAAGTTCGATGTGCAACTCACTTATTAAAAAAATAAAACAAGGAGGCAAAACTGGGGACCTTGCCACACAAGTTGAGTCCATATAAGATGATGGGTCGTTTAATCCTTAAAAATTGCGCATAGTAAAAAACCTCTTGTATTCTTGTTTTTCAACATTAGTAAATTTCTCCTCTTCTATCCATGATTTTTTCTGATAAGGATTTTTCACGTAAAACCTACGTATTTTTTTTCTTATTATTTTATAATCATTCCTAATACCATTATCGATGTATAATATAATAGAGACTTTTCAAGATGAATAGAGATAAAATCTATTATAGATGAAAAAGAAATCAATAATGAAGATCGTTGGTGATAAATATAATCAAAGGCTTAAGGCGTTTTCTTCTTTATTGTCCTTTTCTTGGCGATAAAGTTAGTTTAATGGTAAAATTATATTTCAACCCCTCTTAAAATTTAAAATTCAATTATGCCCTCTCCAAAAATAAATGTTACAGGCCAATTTGGCCCACTTACAAATCAAACCCAAATAACCCTCAACCCATTCCTAAATACTAACCCCTACCCAACATTAACCCACTAACCTAAACAGCCCAATACCCAAACCCCAAAAACCCAATACCCCTAAATCCATTACAAATTAAACCCAAACCCGGTTGGCCCACTAGTACTTAACCCACTAAACTAACAACCCAATTGACCCTAGCCCAAACACAGGAGGCCTTTGACCCAAATTCTGACATAGGGTTTCAATTTCTGAAACCCTAAACCCCACTTGCGCCGCAACATCCCATCCCCACTTGTCTTTGCAAAAGTCTGTCAACTGCCCCACCACCACTACACCACCGCCATGCTGGTCACGTCCGCCACCTGCTCCACCTGCAAGACCAAGCAATCACGCAAACAATAGATTTAGGCATTGTAAAGGCTATAAAAGCCATAAAAAAACAAGTGTAAAGGGGGGATTCGGAAGTTCAAAAAATAAAAAAACATTCTATTCTTGAGCAAAAACAACAATCCAATCAATATCCAAGTAAAAAGAATAGCACAAAACCAAACCCAACACCAAAGATCGAAGAATGGAAAATACAAAAGCATAAGGTGATCTCAACTTTCTTTTCGTTTTTTTTATTTTCTAGACTATTCTCATCACACGTATAAATAGATTAATAAACACAAAAAAAAGGAGAAAAAAATCTCACTTTTGCGATTTAGGCCACCGTATCACGGTGGCCGCAAGCAGCGCGAGATGCGACAAATGATGGTGGCTTTCCGGGCCGGACGCTGGAGCCCTAGCAGAGAAAAAAATGAGCTCCATCTCCCTTTTTTTTCTTTCAACACGCACAAATGACTGATTTTTCAAAAAAAATTAACTTTTATAGGGGTCTGGAACGGCGTAGTTTTAGGCCCTGCACTTAAGCACCAAAACAGCGTCGTTTCACCTGGGATCCACGCCTTGACCCGACCCGCTCTAAGAATCCGCGTGTTTTTGGTTTCTGGGATATTTATGCGCACGGTCCTTCCATTTTTACTTTAATTTGCAATTAAATTCCTTTTAATTCCTAATTTGGCCCAGCAGGTTACTTCAGATTTCAATCTAGTCTTTTTTTTTAACGAGCGTTTTAGAGGGTGGGGTTATTTCCCATTCTAGGCCCTCTATGTATTTTGAGATTTTAAATCAGTCCATTTCTTCTTTGTTTATTCGCAAATACGCCCAAAACCTTCATTTTAGTCTAATTTACACCCTTTTTGTTATTTTCAATATTATATATTAAACTAACTAAACTAATATATTATTATTGCTATAGTTATTCTACTATACCGTCTAAATACATTATTATTGTCATAGTTATTATTATTTATTTATCTATTATTATTACTATCATTATTATATTCATATCTATATATATTTTTTATCATCGTTGTTTTCATACATATATTATTATTCATATTATTATTATTATTATTACTATTTCTTTTATGTCTATTTTTTATAATACTATTATTATAATCTTATTTTATTATTATCATTCTTATTAATACATTATTATTATTTTACCATATTATTGTGCTGTTATTAACATACTATTATTATTATTATATTTATTAATAATATTATTAGTACTAGCATTGATTTTCACTTAATATTTATCTGTGTATATGTATGTAAGTATTTATGTATTGTATTAATAGTTTTTTTGTTATTATCATTTCTATTATATATATGTGTCGTATATGTTTATATATCATGTATATATTTCGAATACTATATTATATTTTTACATATTATATTATGTATATATTTTTTTCATATATGTTATGTACATACATTTTTCAATATTTATTTTTTATATACTTTAACATTACTAGTTATATATATTTTCACTATTTTATGTATATATATTTTTTTATTATATTATGTACATGTTGCATTATATCTATTTTACCCTTATATTTATTATTATGCTTATTATTTTGTTCTAACATTACTATGTATTTGTTTTTAAAATATATGTATATATTTATGTAGTATTATTAACGTATATAATTTTTATGATTAGTATTTACAATGTATCTTGTATATGTTCATTTTATATATTATGTATGTATTTTAGTATTACTATATATATATATATATATATCTAGCACTATTAGCATTTTTTAAGTTTACATCACTTTACTTCTTATATGTTTATATATATGTTTGTTCTTATTTCGCGTTTAACAATATTGTCACCGTTACATACGTTGCTACTGTTTTAATATTATTACCATAATTATTATTTGCTTTGATGTGTTTCTAACTCTTATTTTTTTGTTCCCCGTCCATTTTATATCATTTCACTGTTCACCGTTTCAAAATGTTTATTCACGTTTTTACTTATTTCAATAATCAAGGCAACGTACCGATTTAACATTAAGTCATCGATTTCATCGCTATGTTGGGTGAACAACAATTGACTCGTGTTAAAATGGTATGTCCTTCTAAAAAATCAAAAGATTAAAAATTCTCATGTTTCAACCAGAACTCGATTAAATGTTCAATTGAACTCGTATTTTTTGAAAATCAAGACAACACGTGTTTAACAAGATACCAATTTTGGGCGTCACGAAGGTGCTAATACCTTCCTCGTGCGTAACCGACTCCCGAACCCTATTTTTCTCTGGATTTTCACATAGACCTCAAATTTGGCCTTCACTTTTTTAAGAATAAGTTTTCTTTTCAAAAAAGACGATTTATTAGGTGTCCGATCACACCTAGAAAAAGATCGGTGGCGACTCCCTCTTTATTTTAAAATCAAACTTCAGTTTTCAAGTTTTCACTAAATCGCCACAATTAGCGACCAAGTTAAAATTTTTACGTCGCTACAATAAAAATTTATAGTCTAATCCTTTAAAAATTGTAAAATTTTACGTTAATACAATGATGAAATTACATTTTTAACCCTTTCAAAAATTTATAATTCAAACTCGGCCCTCCAAAAAAAATCTAGCTTTGCCCCTACATAGAGCAATAAGATTTGATGTAATTGTTTGTAATTACACACGTAATTACTCCAATTCTCACTCTCTCCCTAAACTTGTAAGGTGTAATTGGGTGCTCAAATTACATCCAATTCAATGAGACCCACAAATTATAATAGTTACCCAAGCCTACCACAAATGTGTAATTATATGCAATTACACTTAAATCTATTACTAAATGTCTTTCCAAATGTGTCTTTAATAAATTTAACACTTACCATTTTGTTAATATTGAAAATTGAAAAGTAAATGATTTAAAAACAACAAATTAAAGTACATAGACTAAATTTGCAACTTATGCTTAATGAAAGGATTAATAACATAATTTAATTCTTAACATAAAGATGCTTGAAATATACTTTTTATGAATAAATCAGATTTAGTTGAACTCAAATTTAAATAGTATTATATCATTAATCTACTTATTTAATCATCATCAATTTAGTATAGAGAATTCATGATTGGGCCATTGGCTTGGCCGAAGATAAAATGTAAAATAATCAAACTGGCCATTGTTGAGTCATTAATATATCAAAAATCTAGATGGTAGAGAGATTTAAATTTGTCTAACAGTATTAAAATCTCATTCATTTATTTTTTAACCCTAAATTGATTAAGCAGGGTGGTCTTAGGTTTATTTCGTTATTTCGCATTATCATATGAACAAGTAAAAAACATCACCATTAAACTCTAATAAAGCATCTACCAAAATGGCAACTGATATTCATCACAATTCACAGTATGTTCGAATTCCCAAAGAATATATATATATATATATATATATTCTTAAAAGGTGGATTAATATATTATTAAGCAACAAGAGAGCATTACAAACAGTGGCAGAAATCATAGTGAGGAAAGGTGGATTATCTATATATGTATATCATTCCTATATGTATTTGTAGACGTTTATGAAGCTTTAAGACTGCCTCACTCGAACTCTATGGAAGTCCTCACCGTCCTCTTTGGAATAAAGAGTGATCATAGCATTAATCCTTGTTCGAACGAAACGGCTCCACTCAGGGCCGGTGATGCAGTACATGTTGTCACCTTCACTCCGGCATTGAAAATGCCACCATTTGAACCCGTCTGTCACCGTTAAAATGCTTGTTCCACCAGGAAGTGCATGGCCACGACAAAGAAACCTCCACCTTGCTTCATGGTGTGTTAAGAGATTAACTTCCCCGATCACCGACATTTCTTCGACCCTACGAATTGATCAATAGTTGATACAAATTTTAACATTGTAATCTGATTGCTCTTATATATAATACTGGCAAGTGCTCGGCCTTATGGACCGCCGTTGGCTCTTTTTCAACACCACTTTGTCTTTGAGGGGAAAAAATAAAGAATAAAGAACTACGTAAGCAAATGTCACAGTAATCCATTAACCAAGTTTGAGATTCATGCTTACCGAAATTCAATAAAACTTTTTAACATTGTTTTTTTTTTTTACTAATGTATATGATATTGATGAATGTCATGAGCAGACACAAATATGTGAATAATAATTTTATTTGTCTCAAACAATTTGTTCTTACCCCTTCCCTAGTTTTTAGACTAATTCTAATTTTCCAAATATTAAACTAGCAAAAATAATTGAAAGAAGGGACAATAAATTTATTTTTCGAGTATTTGCATCGAGTAAGAATTATGGAATTATTGGAAAAATTCATTACTTTCACATTGTATACATTATTTAAGAAATGATGATATTTTTAGTTATACCAAAAAAAAAAAATATTTAACAATGGATATCTATGAGTAAGGTCAGGGCAGAGTAGAGGAGATGGCATGGATTCCGGTCTCTCTAAAATAAAAAATTTTTCATTTAGATTTCTTTTTATTTTATAAAATTTTAAATAGTAATTGTAAAATTATATTTTGATTTTCCAAAAATGATAAAAGTTTAATTTAATTTTTTAAAACATAAAGATATAAACTATTAAAATGATTTTTAAAATTATGATTTTTAAAAATTTTAAGAACCTGAGGTGGGAGTTGTATCATTCAAAAAGTAAATGGACCCACCTTTCGATAAATACCCTAAAGTATTGTCTAGAGAAGCAAAAAGCAAAATGGAAATTGCAATGCGATCCAAATTCAAAGGTTGATTCTGCTTGATCCAGGCGGTACAAGATTTGTAATATTGTGTTCCATTCACTCCCTTCGATCTTTTGGTCTTTGTTGTTTTTTTGTTGTGAGTACAATCTTTGCCCTTTGGTGTTCTTTTTTTTTTTTTTTCATACAATTGTTTTTGG
The DNA here is from genome assembly GCA_025698475.1 of Gossypium anomalum. Lineage (NCBI taxonomy): Eukaryota > Viridiplantae > Streptophyta > Magnoliopsida > Malvales > Malvaceae > Gossypium > Gossypium anomalum. The sequence goes on from CM046959.1 coordinate 2,027,964, forward strand.
ACAATGGCTTAGGTGAAGATTTTCTTTTTAAATGATTCAAAATAAATTGATTAATTATGAAAATGACCCAGGTGAAAACTCTTATATGAAAATGGTTCATCTTCTATGATAAATGTCGGTGTCACTAACTTGCCCGGCAACACCAGTTTGTATTTTTTTATGTCACCAAACTATATGGTAGGACTTGTGTAAATATTGGTATTGATTCCAGGTAAGGGATATCGATAATTTTGATACATTTGGATCAAAATTATTGATATTGATACCTTTGATACAATTTTTAGCTCCATCCATGGTGATGGCATTTCTTCTTCGTTCTCCTCATTGTTTTTCATCTTCCTCCGTTTGATTTCCATGATTATCTTCTTCGATGCTTCCTCATCCGCATCATTTTTTAGCTTTATTATTGGATTTCGGTAATGGTGATGGCGTTTCTTCTTCTTTCTCCTCATGTTTTTTTTTTTTTCACTTGACGATGCTTCCTCATCTTCCCCCTTTGATTTCCATCATCATCTTTCCCGATACTTCCTCATCTGCATTAACTTTGCTGCTGCACTGGATCTATGCTTGCATTGTAGAAAATGGACAAAAAAATTAGTGTCGATACCAGACAAAAGGTATCGATACTTAGACCTAAGTATCGATACCTTCTTCCTGGTATCTATACCATAACTTAAATATCAATACCTTTTGCTTGGTGTCATTAGGATGTATACTGGTAGTAAAAGAAAAAAAATTACTGTCACCAGTCACAACAACGGCACTAAAAAATTATTATTTTTAAAAAAGTCAAGGGTGCTGCCGGTCAGGTTGGCGGCATTGACAAACACGGTAAAAAACAAGTCATTTTTGTACAAAATTTTTCACCTGAATCATTTTTCGTAATTAATCAATTTTTTTGGATCACTTCTGAAAAAAAAAAACCTTTGGGGGAGTGATTGTTAATTAGTTGTTAAAATGTAACAAGAGTGAGAAATTAAAAGATTTTACGTATCAATAGATGCTTACATAATGATTACATAGCTCCTTCAAACAGGGAAAACAAAAAAAAACTTTTGCATTAAGCCATGCATCCTGTATGAGACCTAGTAGGACCAAGAGCAATGCGTGGAAACCTAGCTTTTGTTTTGTTGGACATTTGGGAACACCTTAGATTTCTTTTCCGAGAATGCACGCATGGCTGGACCTCCAAAAAGCAGACGGAATAAAATCACACCAAATAAAGTAAGCTTTTCCTTCAAAAATGGGAATTAATTGACACCGAAAGCGAGTTACCAGGAATGGGGATAGGTCCACCAAGCAGTCATAAATCAGAATTAGATTAGTTTCAATCCATTAATTTCATTGGATTCTTATAATTTTGGATCTTTTTGTGGGTATCTAAGAGAGAAGTCATGTGTCCTTTAAAGACAAACTCTTGAATCCATGGAGTAACAGTCAAAGAAAGTAGGTAGAGGTTTTGCCCCTGGAAAAATTTTAAAAATTCAATTTAGTCAATTTAGTCTTTTTTTTTTTAAATTTTTTAAAATTAATAATTTAATTTAAACGTTTTTGATATAAAAATTTTAATTATGACCTTTTAAGTTTTATAATATTATCTCAATCTCTTTAAACAAGACTTTTAACTTCTGTCGAGTAATTATATGGGAAGTGTAGCGACGTAAAAATTTACTTTCGGGTCGCTAAATTGTGGCGATTTATTAGAAAATTGGAAATTGAAATTTGGTTTTAAAAACAAACCGGGAGTCGCCACCGATCTTTTTTCTAGGTGTGATCGGACACCTATTAGATCTTTCTTTAAAAACAAATAAAAGGCTAGGTTTACGTTAAAATCCAGAAAAAAAATTAGGGTTCGGGAGTCGGTTACGCGTGAGGAAGGTATTAGCACCCTCGCGACGCCCAAAATTGGTATCTTATAAACACGTGATGTCTTAATTTTCAAAAATACGAGTTCAATATAAAATTTAGTCGTGATCCGATTAAAGGAAGAAATTTTCAATTTTTTCTGATTTTTTTTTCTCGAGAAGGATATACCGATTTGACACGAGCCTAAAAATTCCACCCAACATAGCGATGGAACTTACGGCCTAATGTTACATCGATACATTGCCTCACTTATTTCAAAAAACACAAGAATAAGATTTTCGAAATAATGCTAAGCAAATTTGATGTGAGATAAAGATAAGTAAAGGAACTAGAAACACATTGTAACGACTAACGAGCATGACAATAATTTAAGAAAATAATAATAACACATGCAATATTAAATGAAACAATAGTATAAAATACGAGAAAATAATAAATATACGTATATATAAAATGATATTAAAAGTGTGTACATAATGTACGTGAGAAAAAATATATATATACAAAACATATACGATATACATATATAATAATATACATGAAATAGTAAAAATACATAACTAATAATATAAAAAGATATATACATACAAAAAAAAGTATGAATAGTAAAGAAGTATACAATAAATAACATTAAAAAAATATATATATATATATGATATATAAATATATACAATATATACATATATTAGAAATAATAATATGAAAAAAAGAAAACCATTAGTACATTACATAAGTACATACGTGCATATATATGTATAGATTACAGTATTAGAAATATAGTATAATATTTAAAGTATACATATAAAAATATAATTAATAATTTTAAATTATCTATAATAATATATATAAAATATAATATTAAAAACTTATATACTTAACATATATGAAAAATATATATAATAATATTAACATTTATATAATATATGTACTAGAAATAAATAACGACTAGAAGTAATAATAATAATGTTAGAAATAATAATTAAGTATATAAAAAAATAATACAATAGTAATATTAAAATAAAATAATTAAAATAGTACTATATATGTAAAAATATATATACATACATATATAATATGCATACATTAATATTAACAATAATAAACTTAAAATAATAATCATTAGTAGTAATAATAATACTTTTAAAATAATTAATATGTTAATAAAAGTAATAGTAATGAAAATAATCCTAACAATAATAATAAAGATAATAATAGAACTAAAATGATAGTAATAATATTAATAATAAAATAAAAATAAAAATAAACAAAAAAGGACTAAATCGAACTAAAAATAGCATTTCGGGGCAAATTTAAAAAGAAATAAAGGGAAGGGACCTAATCGTAACACGCGTGCAAGTAGTGGGGACCAAAACAGCAAATACTCCTTCCAATCAAAACGCAGCACATGATTGGGGACTAAATTGAAAATCGCGACAAATTTTGGGGCCAAATTAAAAATAAATAATGACTTAATTGCAAAGTAAATAAAAAGCGGAAGGGTTAAAAGCGCAATTATCCCTTCCTTTTAAAAAACACGCGGATCCTAGGCGGGTCGGGTCGGGTCGAATCGGTCCAAGTCAAAACGACGTCGTTTTGAGGCTTAAGTATAGCCCCCAAAACGACGTCGTTTTGGTGGACTATAAATAGGCCTAAATTTAGAAAAAAATATTCATTTGTGAAGTGGGAAAGAAAAAAAAGAAGAGAGAGGGAAGAGAGAAGGGAGAGAGAGGGGAGGGGGAGAGGATTTCGCGGTGGGCGATCACGGTCCGATCGCGACCATCGCCGGCAGCTGCCATCATGGCCACCGCACACCTGGTATGAAAAATCGAAAAAGGTAATTTTTTTTTTTTTACGTTTTAAAATATTATTATTTTTATATTTGTATTTTTATGTATTTATATAGATGTATGTGAAAGAAGAGTTTGAAAACGAAGTAGAAAATAAATAAATAAAAATCACCTTTAGATTTTTCCTCGATCCCTATTTTGAATGCCCAATTGTTATCCTTGTGTTTCCTTTGATTTGTTCTTTTGGTATATTGAAATATAACACTCATTCTCGATAAAAAAATTTTTCCAACCCCTCATCTGTTGTTTTGATGGCTTTTTATAGCCTATACTTTTACATACTTTATTATTATTTGCTATTCTTGCTTCGCTTTTGCTTGTTTGTTGTTTTGCGCAGGCATGGGTGGTAGAGGTGATGGGCGCAGAGCGGTGGCCGTGTCGAGGAGGCAAGTGGGGATAGGTTCAAGCGCAAGTGGGAATAGGGGTTAGGGTTGTTGGGTGTTTTTCTGATTTGGGTCTTGGGTTTTTTCTTATTTAGTGGGCTTTAGGGTAATTGGGTCTGGTGGGTTTTGAGTGTATTTAGGTAGTTGGGCTTGGTAATTTGGATTGTAAATGGGTTTGAGTTTTGTGGACAAAAAAATTGGCCTGTACAGGAAGTGATGTATTAAGCAAAATTCAATCATATTTTTCAACGTATGCACCTTTTGAAGGAATAAAGCATGTCCAAAACTATTATTATATTCGTTGTTTAATACTAAAATTAAGAGTAAATAAATGTTAAGGGATACCATGATATCATATTTGTATTATTTTGATATTAGAAATTATTTAACTTAGCCGATTGAGTCTAACTCGATTGGTATTGGTATTGTTATCCGTATAAAAAGACGTGAGTTCGAGCGTTCTAAAATGTGTTTATCCTTCTATTCGATTATTATTATTAGAATCCTAACATAAATTAAATACTATTATTAGTTAGATATTTGAATTTGTACAAATTTAAATTTAAATGCATTATAATTTTTTTTTAAGGCTGAGAGTCAATAGAAAATGAAAAAAAAAAATCAATTGAGCCCTTAAAAAGGAAATGCACTCTATTGGGTTTTTAATGACAAAAAAAAAAATCAACTAAACCCTTTTGCTAACGAAAACTATTAGTTGACTGATTTAATCATTAACAATGTTGATGTGGTTGACGACATCCACCAAGAGATGACACATGCACGTGGCAGGATGCTAATATGGTATGTCATTTCAATTTTTTTAAATATATAAAAAATTAAAAATAATTAATAAAAATTACACCTAAAAAGAATATGTACTGATGGTAGTCAAACTTCATTTGAATCTAGACAACCGTTTGTCTAAATTCATTCTAGATAAATTCGAGACTATAAAAAATAGAAATTATAAAAAAATTATTAATAATTATTTTAAAATTTTAAAATTAAATTAAAATATAAAAAATTCAAAAAAATAAAAATATTAATAATTCATAAAAATATAATATTTATAAAAATGCACCTCTAGAATAAACTTAAACTAATGGTTGTCCTGATTCATTCTAGATGAGTGCAAAACTATAGAAAAATTAAAAATTATAAAAAACATACATTAATAATTGTAAAAAATAAAAAATTTCATAAAAAATATAAACTCATGTCACTATTAAATAAAATAAATATTATATTATATTTTTATAACAACATTGCACATTTGAAATTGGATACTTAAAAATAATTTTAGATTTTTATTCTTTTTTCATATTTGAATTTGTTATGTCAATAAGTTTTAATTTTTTTTTTATAATTTTAATCTTTTAGAATTTTTTTAAAAAAATATTAATATTTGTTTATAATTTTTAATATTTATTTATAGTTTTGAACTCATTAAAAATGAACCTAGATAAATGGATGTCTAAATTTAAATAAATATGGACAACCAAGTGTAATTTTTATTAGTTATTTTTATATTTTATATTTTATATATTAAAAATTATTGGCGTGTCATATCATGTCAATATCCTTCCATGTAGCATGTCACATGTCATCTCTTGGTGGGTGTCGTTAACCATACCCGCACCATTAACAATCAAATCTGTTAACTAACAATTTTTATTAACGGAAGAACTTAGTTGATTTTTTTGTCATTAAGAATTCAATATAGGGTAAACTTTTTTAATGATTCAATTGATTTTTTTCATAATTTTATTAAAAATCTTTTTCACCCTTACATATTTATTTAATATATATAATTGAAATTATAAATATTTTTATAATCCGTCTATTACCGAATTAAGCAATGTGGATTAAAAAAATAAATATTTAGATTATCTATCAGTATTTATTTCATTATGAATAATATTTTTAAAATTTGATGCCACAATATTCAAATAGAATATTCGAATTTACCATGCAAATTACTATCCCTAAAATCAAACATGATGTAATGGCCGAACAAAGCACCTACATGAAACGCAGTCTTTTATTTGGATTGGATTCAAATTCCAATAGTAATTAATCTCTAATCAACTGGTTTAGGCCCAATAATCATCAATTAGTCTAGAGATTTCATGATTGGGCCGTTTGCTAAGTGGTTAATTCAAGGCCAAGACAGCAAAACTGTACTGACAAATACCACGTTATGGAGAAGTTGGTTGGTTTATTGGAGTTATTTGCAGATGATTTTGTTTGTTGTCCCTGTTGGGTGGTTCAATGATTTAGTCGAAAAAGAGAGCAAGCATTACAAACCGTGGTAAAACCCACAGTGAGGACATAGCCAAAACATGACAGGCCAATGCACCATGGAAAACCCCAACAAAAGCAAATTACACACAAATAGACACCAGATTAACTGTTCTGTTCGAGTTTGTCAGCGTCTCCATTGATTGCTTTGGGAATATAAGCCATATCTTAACTCTGTCTGAACCGAACTAGCACCACTCTTCAGCCACCATGGAGTTGAATTAAACATCACTAATACTTAAGATATATACAAAGCAGAAATATATATTTGTTCATTCCTGCATGAATTTGTAGACGTTTGTGAAGCTTTAAGACCTCACTCGGATTCTGTGGAAATCCTCACCGTCTTGTTTGGAATAAAGAGTAATCATTGCATTCATCCTTGTTTGAACAAAACGGTTCCACTCGGAGCCGTTGATGCAGTACATGTTGTCACCTTCACTCCGGCATTGAAAATGCCACCATTGGAACCCGTCTGTCACCGTTAAAATGCTTGTACCACCGGGAAGTTCATGGCCACGATAAAGAAACCTCCACCTTGCTTGATGGTGCGTTACGAGATTAACTTCCCCGATCACCGTCATTTCTTCGGATCCACAAATGGATCGATAGATAATACAACTTTTCTCAGACTTTAGCCCTAGAAATGATGTAACCCGATTGCACTTATATATAGGCAAGTTCTCATCATCATTTCTCAAACTCCATATTTTTTTTTATTTCATATCCGTTTTCCTATGTTCGAGAATTATTTGTAGCTCTCTTAAAAATATCGTTTTAAAAATTCAAACCACTTATATATAGACAAGCTCTCGGCATCATTTCTTAAACTTCACATTTTTTTTATTATTTCATATCCGTTTTATTGTCTATGTTCGGGATTTATATATACTCTCAAAAATATCATTTTAAAAGTTCAAACCCATATTTTTTCTTAAAAAATAAAATATACCCTATCAATACACCCAACATCCATCAATTAACTTAACATTATCTTTGTTTATTGAGGATGTTTGTTTAGTGGGGCGTTGGCTCTATTTCAACACTACTTTATTCTAGGTGAAAGTGCTTCTATTATACTATTAAATTCATCAATTTAATCTTTATGCTATATTTACGAAAATGACATAAAAATTATTTTTTTATTAGTTTAACTCCAAAGAAGAAATAAAGTTCCAAAGAAGAAATAAAGTTCACTAAAATTAGTTGTTGAATTTACTATGATCCATCATAGTAAATCTATCAACCAATTTTCTTGAACTTATTTCATATTCAAGCTTCCCGAAATTCAATAAAACTTTTGAATACTTCAATAAATTTTATAAATAAATACTCTTCAATAAATTTCATAAATTTAATTTATTATTAAATAAATTTAAAATAAAATAAATTATTTCATACATTGTTATAAATATCTCATTTAATTAGGTTTTGTCTCCACAACCTTAACCTCGCCAAAAGTGGTACCTCACCAAAGTTAAGAATCAATGAACACATATTTAGAACATCTAGAGTTTTACGAGTTTAACTTCTCAAAGATAAGTGTTAAGTTTTCTTTTACATGATCCACACGTCAACCTTATTTCTATTCATCACTATTCACCTAAAAGTCTATTCATCAAGACCCTAGGTCAAGAGAAAACTAGCCACACCTCTAAATACCTCACTCTAACCTAGAGAGAGAATCTTTTTCTTCCAACTACAACTTCCTTCTTCATGCCTTACTCAAGAACCAAACCAAGCTCGCCATAATCCCTTACTTATATATAGCTCCTCACACGCCACCATATGAATCGTCATCTCTATTTTCCTCCTTTTCCCATCAACATACATTAAATAATAAGATTATCTTATACTATAAGCATATAACTATCCAGCTAATAGCAATAAAAATACATATAAAAAACGAAAGCCAATATATTATCACAACGAAGTAATCCGATCAATGTAAATGGTTCCGATACAAAATTGATTACATTCCAAAACACAGATAGATAGGGATTTTGGGACATCGAAGTGACAGCCGGATCATCCTAATAGACAATCAAATCCTAAAAGGGCACGTCTTTCAATGAAAAAGAAATACCCTGAACTGTATTGGCGAAAAAAGCAAAAAGGGGGGGACAAAGATTGGAATGACATTCATTTTCTAATTTCTCTTGGACATGTGATCTCGTGGTTTTTTGTGCATGCAGTCTTGGATCTTGTTCTCTAGATTTTTGTGCAACCAGTCTGGAACCATTGGTTCTTTTTGTTTCTTTGTGCATAGATTTTGTTTACTTTGACCAATCATTGTGTCCCAAGGCCAAAGGCGGGAACACCATTGTTATGGAACTCAAAAATAAGTTTTGACATTCAATGGAGATACGCTCACCATCGATATTGTTTGATACTAGGGAAATCGACCCTATTTTCATTATCATTTTCTCTCAAGCTTTCTGTTGATATATGCTCACCATTGATATCTTTCAAGTTTCAACTCAAAGTTCAGGAGAAAAATAACTTCCATCCTAATTTCAGCATGTCACGTACTAACATTAAAAATTGATGAAATTTTTATTAGAATAATCAATTTTTTTTCTTTTTAGTATTCTTCATGTCTATTTTACGGTCCATATTTAGGTTTGAGATTGCCCCTGCCAACAATATCATCTTTAAAGTTTGAACATGTGTCTCTCATTGAGAATACAACGTGCTTTTATCATTGCACTCAACATTAACTTACCTCTTTTTTTAATAAAATAAACAAAATACAATTTAACTCTTAATATTACAACTTTCATAACACTTTTACCCAATAAATTCATATATAATCATCACGTACCCTCTCAAACAGGGAAAACAAAAGAAAATAATGCATTAAGCCATGCATCCTATTTGAAATATAGGACCAAAGCAATGCATGGGAAACCTAGCTTTTTCCTTTTCTTTTACTTTTGTTTTCTTGCGCACGTGGGGGGATCCCCCAGATTTCGTTTTCCTAGAATGCACGTATGTTTGGTACCCAAATCCTTGTCTTTACTAAAAAAAGCAGACGGTAAACAAATAATCACATAAAATAAAGCATGGGTTAAGAGACAATGACTGACAACGAGAGCGAATTACTGAGTGACCGCCGAATAGACTTAATGGGGTTAGGTCCACCAAAAAGGTACGGCGGATACAAGAAGGTTTTTCTGATGAGAGGCTGCAATGTCTGAGGATACACAAGAGAGGTAGTTTGTCCTTTAAAGACAAGCTCTTGAATGCATGGGGCAGTAATAGAAACAAATATATATATATACACTCCTCTGGAAGAAGATGGCGTTGAATTACATGAGAGTGATGTATCCATCCGAGGTTGTCCAAGGAGTACCATCCATTAGATTTTCGGAACATGTGTACTTCTGAGGGTGAAGTATCAACAAGACATATGAGATTTGGAAACATGTGTACTGGAAGGGCGTGGATTATCTTTGACCATTTTAATTTTAAGCTGACTTTATTTGCATAAAATTTTTTTAATTTAAAAAATATAATTTAAACTGATTTCATAGTTAACGGATAAAGATAAAGCTGCACGTTATTGAAAAATACTTCCTTCAAATTTGACCAAGGGATAAAAATACCACTCCAAATTTATTTGTAACGTCAACCATCACTCATTTGTTATTTAGATATAATTTTGTTGAGTAATTTTTTATAAGTCTCGTTAAAGGGAATATTTAGATATTTATATATATTATCATTGTTCAAGATTTGACTCCACCGTTCATGGATTTGACCCCACTATTCATAGGATTGGCATTCTAAGTAGGCCTCAGGCATGCTGGACGTGTACCGTTTTAGACCGCCTGCTAGACCTCGCGGCCCCTACATGGAACTCCTTAGATATATGCAGATTGAGACTGCGAACTCCCTTCGACTTGTGCGAGCTGATACCGTGAGCTGTCTTGACTGTCCTCTTACTGTATGTCTTGCACACATCCATCTAGTGGGACCTGTCCGAGTTACGAATAGGCGATTTGAATCTTATTTGAATTTCGAGTTGGTGGTCGATGTATAACAAATCTAAAAGCTGTATAATCCAGAATTATCAATAAACTGACATACACTTTTAACTATTCTAAATTGTTGTCCTAATTGATGTCCAAACATAGCATGTAATGGATAAAATAGATGTACAGATAAATTTCTCAACAATATTTACTTTGGCTAATAAAGAAGCAGAGGAGAAGAAAATACATGCGGAGCTAGCAGGAATGCATACGCTAAAAATAATAAGAGTTAATTTTAAAAGAATAAGAAGATATCAAAATTATTATCTCGGTTTTTGGGTATTTTTATTTTTTTATATTTTCAATTAAATTTAGTTAATAAATTTTTTTCATCTTTTTAAATGGAAGGGTTACAAAGAAAAGTAAAATTGTATAATAAAAAAAAAACTAAATTATACAATGTGTAAATATTGACGGTATGTTTGGTTCATCAGAATGGAATAGAAATCAGAATTGAATTGAATAATCAGAATCTTAATAGAGTCAGAATTAGTAATTCAACTGTTTGGTTGAATGGAATGGAATAGAACTGTAATAGTATTCTTGTGTTTGGTTGAATGGAATGATGTTGTAATAGCATAAGGAAAAAAACTAAAATGACCAGAATACCATTAGCAGAATTTTTGTAGACAAATGGTGATTGTTATTAAATTTTAATAAGATTATTGTTCAATATATTTTAATAAAAATAAAAATAAATAATTTAATCATATTTTAACATAATTATTATTAAATACAAATTAATAAAATAATATATAATTTAATAACATTCTTAATATAATTATTAATAATATTTAATAATAATTTTAATATAAAATTATTATTAAGAATATTTCAATGCCTAATATATTTGTTTTAATCTAGCCTCTCACCTGTTCTCTTAGGTCGCAATCGCCAATATAAAAATGAGTTTTACAGTTGCCAATATAAAAATGAGTTTAACATATGATATGATAATCCTCTAATGACATTTTATTTTAATATTCAATTTTAATGGAAAACATATTTTTTATATTTTATTTTATCCTTTATAATAACATGATAACAACAATTAATTATAAGGTATACTCTTTAATAAATTAATTATTTATAGCAATCTTTTGGTGAAATAAAAACCTTCATGTAATAGCCCAAATTTGACCGGGCTGAAAACTAGATAAATAAATAAACTATTGTTTATTTAACAGTCCAAGTTCATGTTACAAGGCCCAAACGGTGGGCCCAAAATCAAATATTCCGCACTGTTAACCCGGTTATTACTCAAAGAACCTTAAACTATCCTAGCCCGCTTACACCTTAGCCCAAATACACTCAAGCCCGGACTCAAACTAGACCCAAATAACAGAGGCCCAAAAACTCAAAATTATCACCAGGGTTTTCAACCTAGCTCTTTCCCCACACGCAGCAATGCTTTCTCTCGAAGCTTCGGGAGCGTCGGTGCAACTCCCCAGATCGAGGCCATCAATGCACACTGACGCGCCATCAATGCGTCCGTCCCTTTCGTGACCGTCTAGCACCGCAATCTCAGGCCTCCCCTCTGGCTTTGGTGCCACCGTTAACGCCAAAATCATCGGGGTACCTATAAAATGAAAAAGGAAACTCAGCAGATAATGGCCAAAGATACAGTAGACAAAAAATAGAAAGAAATCAGGGATTTCTTTCCTTATGTAACAAATCAGTGGTTATAAAAAGACCTTTGTGACCCTCTAATGAGATAGACAGAAATAAAGAGAAAAACGAATACAAATAGTTTCAAAGGTGATTCTTGTTTTTATATTTTTGCCTTCCATTTCTCTGTTGTCAGTATTGAAGCATATGAATGTTTATATGTATATGTACACAAAAATACTTTAAAAAAGAAAAAGAAGGAGGAAACCTGACAAACGACGAGCGAAAGGAAGGGTTTTTCAAACCCAGCCACCGTGTACGGTGGTCCTTAGGGTGGCGCGTGCGCGCATGACTGGAGCATGGCCGACGGAGGCCAGAGCCGGAGTTCCCTTCTTCGCTCTCTCTTTCAGAGAGAAATCTTTAGTTTTTTTTTTTAAAATCAGAGTTTCAAATGAATTTTAAGCTGAGAAGTTAGCTTATATAGCTTGAGCGAAACGACGACGTTTGTGACCCCCAGGATCCGCGCGTTGACCCGACTACCCGGGGAGGATCCGCGCATTTTTTAAAATTGGGTTAATTTCCTAATTAGTCCTTCTACCCCTTTTGTATTCACAATAAAATTTTATTTTATTTATGATTTGGCCTGTTATTTTATTTTAGTTTTAATTTGATCCTCGATCATTGTTAAATTATATTCTCGGGAACGCGCGCTGCGTTTTGGGAATAGGGCAATTTGCCCAAAGAGTCCCTCTAATTTTACTCGCGCTTTAAATAGGGCCTTAATCCAGCTTTTGTTTCTTTGAAATTCATACGACATTTTGGTTTGAACTTTAAATTTAGTCCTATATTTATTTTTATTATTCTATTTATATATTTTTATATATATTGTTATTTGTTTTATTTTTATATCATATGTTATAAGATTATTTTATAAGCATTATTTTTAATATATATATTACTCTTATTTATTATACATTATTTTTTCAAAAATATTATTTCATATCATTTTTATATTATTATTATATTTTCATAAATATTATATATATTTATTAATTATTTTATAGATTATTACTTTCATTATTTTATATTATATCTATCATATTTCTTATTTCCTATAAATTTAAAATATATTCTATTATATGATATCTAAATATTTTCAATTACTTTTTACTCATATCATATATCAAACTATTAATTATTTATTATGTATTATTTTGTTTTAAATGATATCTTTATATTCTTTTACACACTTCTATTTATATATTTTTTAAAAAAAAACCTAATATATTTTACATATAATTATTATAAATATCTTGATATTATATTTATATATTATATAGTAAATATTATTTTAAAATTATTTTGCTTTAGGGTCTTTACTTATGTTGCATGTATATTCTGTTAATAATAATTTATTTCATTTTATTTTATTTTGTATACACTATGTGTAAAATGTTGTTTTATCTATTATTTGATATTACATTTCATGAACATGTACATTAATATTATATTACTTTGTATGTTTGCTTGTTTATTCATTCTTCATACATGTTATATATATATATATATATATATATATATATATATATATATATATATATGTATATATCTTTTGTACGCATATTGTTAATATTTGCTTATATGTATTATTTTATATGTATATATCTAATGCACGATCTTATATCATAGTATTCATTTTTTTAAATGCATGTATTATTTACCTATTTCAATAATATGTTACTATGTATAATTTATAATGTAATATAATTCCTCACACATCATTTTTTTTTAAAAAAGGGGCTCAAAAGTTTTTTTTTAAAAAAAAATAAAGGCAATGCCTGATGTTTGGAAATTTCAAGAAAGGAGTGCCCTAACTTATTGGGTTGCGACTTTTCTCGTTGAGTTTAAATAATCAGGTATCCTTCTACTTTTTTAAAGGTTTTCAAAATATAAGCAACTATCTTGGAATTTCAAAGCAACATGTCCTAACTTACTGGGTTTGGCGTTTTGTTGTTTCAAGATAGGGATTTCCAAAGGACTAACTCAATATTTTGATACGAGTAAGCTCCAATTTTCAAAATCAAAGATATTTTAAAAGATGATTGCATTTTAAAATTTCTAATTTCCGACCTTAAAGACATTTGATAATCAATTTGGTACCAATTTTTGGGCGTTACGAGGGTACTAAACCTTCCTCGTGCGTAACAGACTCCCGAACTCGTTCTTTTGATTTCGTAGACCAAAACCGATGATTTCAAAACAAAACATTTTAAAAGTGACCCAATCACACCTAAAAAGATTGGTGGCGACTCCCGTTTTCGTTTTTAAAGTCGATTCCCATTTTCCAAAACTCGATTTAAAAATGGTCTCGACAGCTTGGCGACTCTACTGGGGAAGCATACGAGAGTCAAGCCGTGTAATTGATTATCTCTTGTCTTAATGTCGAAAATTAAAAATTTTAAAATTTAATCCTCTTTGCATTAACATGTATTTGTATTATTGCATGTGTTGCTATATTCTAATACGTATTGCATTTGCATGACCGTTGTGGTCACACCCTTAAGTGGGAGTGAGAAGCTACGCCTTCGTGAGGTTTTCGCCTCCGTGCAGGATAGTGGATCACTTTCGGGATACATCCGTACCTATGGTTTCGTGAGATTTTCATCTCCGTGTAGCCATAGGGAAATGTATTCCCCTGAACTGAACTCGATTCAAATGAACCTATAATGGGTGAGGATCGAGGAATCTGCTGGTTCAGGTACCTAAAACTTTAGAACCAACCTTATATAGAAAAAAAAACCATAAGAGCCCAACTTAGTTAGAGTTAAACTTTAGATATTACCCTTATAAATTATTGTTGAGATTTATTGATATCATGTGATACTGACTATTTCTTTTCTTTTGTGTGCATGTCATTTTGCATTTACAAATATATCGATTCACGATCAGTTTTTAAGTTAGGAAGTTTTATTATAGAGAACGGACTTCTTGATAGAGTGGAAGACAACGCTAACGTCCATAGATGGTCCGAGCAAGCTCAACTAGAAAAGGGAGATAGTATAGCCGAGGGATACGTATCGGAGTTGTCAGATTACACTCGTATTACCGTCACACAGAATAATCTCCAGGAGCTTAAGGAAATTTGGAATCAGTGGGGCAATGAGACCAAACAGTTATTCTACAGTAATTATGGAGACTTACCTTACTTGCTTGATATTCGGTAGATTTAACACTTGCTCGAGCCCTCGCTCGCTTTTGGAACCCAAAGATACGATTGTTTCACTTTTGGGAAGTAGACTTGGTGCCTCACTGTAGAGGAGTACACCGCCTTGCTTCATTGTCCCGTGTTTGATTGATAGGATCTATTCTCGAGCTGCTAGTGTCCCTACCTTTTGGAAGAAATTGATGACTATCACAGGTATGAGCGAGCAGTGGATCACGGCCAGAATTAAAGAGAAGGGTGAGTGCAAATGCATCTCATGGGACGCTTTGAAGGGTCTAATTTTGACACACCTTGATGAGGCAAAGAAGGTAGATGTTTTTGCTTTAAGCTTATATGGATTGATGGTGTTCCCTAGAGCTTTGGGATATGTGGATGAGGCAACCACGGATCTTTTCCATCGACTCGGTAAGAGGGTCACTTCTGTCCCTGCGATTTTAGCGGAGACATTTAGGTCCTTAGGCACATGTAGGAAGGCTGGTGCAGGCAGGTTTGTTGGTTGCGCTCAGTTACTTTTAGCTTGGTTCTACAACCATTTCCGATTGATAGATAAGGTGTTTTGTCGAGTTTTCTCTGAAGATTATTCACCGTTGAAAGACATAGTTGCTTCAACTAAGAGAGTTAAGGTTCCAGAGAAGAATTGGATAGCGTTACTTCAGAATTTTCAGGAGAAAGATGTTGAGTGGAGAGCTCCGTGGATTATTCCAGGTGAGATTCTTTACCGGTGTGGCAGTTTCGAGTGGGTCCCTCTATTGGGAATTTGGGGTGCCATTGGTTATGCTCCTTTGCTCGTGTTAAGGCAATTTGGTTTAAGGCAGTTCGTACCAGTAACTCATGGATTGGCTCAAAGTGAGTTCGTGTATAGAGGAGCTGATTACAAGAAGAAAGTCGGTGAGATCTCTAGTGCTTGGAACAAGACTTGTCGGTTGAAAGGAATAGCTATTAGCCCTGCTACGACCCCGGAGTACATCGAGTGGAGAGACAGAAGAGTTAATGATAACATCCCTAAGCCAAACGTGGAAGGAGCTCGACCGGTAGAGAAATATTTGCGAGTGATGCCTTCAGAGTTGGAAATCATGAGGCAAGAATTTGAGAGAAAGAACTTGGAGCTTGAGAAGAAGATAACAAAGCTTGAAGAGGAAAAGATGTAATTGAGTTTAGATGTTGATGTCCAAAAGAAGGAGGTCGAGAAAGAAAGAAAAGAAAAGAAGAAGATCGAGATAATTTGAAAGAGCATTACAAAAAGGCGCAAGTATCCTTGAAGAGGGCGAGAGTAGGAGGATCTTCAGATCAGTTACAGAAAGAGGTCTAAGAAGGAAGAACTAGAGCCAAATATTGGGAGAGAAAGTTTCAGGAAATGCAGTCACAGAATTTGGCATTAGAGGAAGAGAATAAGGGGTTGAAGTCCAAAGTAACTGAGCTCGTAAGATCCCTTCGTTGGCATCGTAGCCATGATTCTACGGTCGAGTTAAAATAACTTAAAAGTAAAGTTGACGATTTGGAAATAGCATTGCATGATAGTTAACTCTGGGTTGAGCAACTCAAGGTGCAATAAGATTATCTGAAGGGAGAGCTACATCAGGCTAGAGGACAGGTCAAAGAAAGGGATTATGTTATTGGTGAGGCCATAGCCCAGATTCGAGAGGTTGCCGAGTATGTGCAAGACTTGGCAATACGAGCTGATGTATTAAGTCTGATGTATTCATCATCGTCTGATGTAGGACGAGAATTAGCCCTTTTATTAGATAGAGTTAAAGCTTTGGGTCTTAGGGTGAAAGCGTATTTGTAATCCTCTCATATGTAAAGATATTCTTTTTCTAAATGGAATTTTCTAAATGAAGTTAAACCAGAATCGATATTCTTTTTGCATTCATGCATTTGCATCTCATGGCATTTCATCACATTATTTGTATTTAAAGTTATAGAAAGACCCTGATTAGTTAAAGTTTACTCTCAAAAGGTTGAAAAAAAAATCTGAAAATCACACATCCTTACGGCACTCGTACTAAAACTAAGAGTATGGATCAAAGGTTCGAGCAATTACAAAAAGATATGCAAGATCAAATGCAAGAGCAGTTGGCCAAAATGCAGAATGAAATGAGGGAGCAGATGCTAGAGGCTCAAAGAAGTATGATGGCTGAAATGACTCAGCTGCTGAGGGCTACTGATAAAGGAAAAGCTCCCATGGCAATCACTGAAGAGGAAAATGAGGGTCCTCCTCCAGGTTTTACTCCACCTCATGTGCCACTACAAACTGAGGCACCTCCTAGAAGGCCATCTGTCACCGTGAGGCCTCATCATGGGCCGGTGGATGCTAGAATCCCCGTAAATTTCCCATCTGGGTTGGGAAATAATTTGGGCGATAGCTCGATCAACCCTATCACTCCTGATATTGATTTAATGGAGAAGGAAAGATTGGCCGCTGAATCCGCGAAATAATTGGAAGATCGTTGCAGGTGGTTAGAGGAGAAGTTTAGGGTTTTAGAAGGCGCTGGCAACCATCATGGAATTGATGCCAAAGACTTAAGTTTGGTTCCAGATTTGGTGCTTCCTCATAAATTTAAGATGCCAGAGTTTGAAAAGTATAACGGGACTACTTGCCCAGAGGCACACATAATAATGTTTTGTAGGAGAATGACTGGTTATATGAACAACGATCAATTATTGATCCATTATTTTCAGGATAGCCTAGTGGGAGCAGCGGCTAGGTGGTACAATCAGTTGAACCGTGCAAGAATAGGTTCGTGGAGATCTCCGCACAGCTTTTATGCAAACAAAGATAACCATGTGACTGATATGACGCCAGATAGGATCACACTTCAAAACATGGAGAAAAAGCCTAATGAAAGTTTTAGGCAATATGCACAATGATGGAGGGAGGTGGCAATGCAAGTACAACCACCATTGTTGGAAAAAGAAACCACTATGTTATTTATTAATACTTTGAAGGCGCCATTCATTACACATATGATTGGAAATACTACGAAAAGCTTCGCGGATATAGTTATGGCGGGTGAGATGATTGAGAATGTCGTGAGGGGCGGTAAAATCGAGGGAGAAGTGGCTAAAAGATCGGCCCCAAGGAGAAAAGACAATGAGGTGAACAACATGAACAGTTTCAACTCCAGGGCAATCACAGTTGGACAACCTAAGACAGCTACGGGTGAGCAGCAAGGTACTCAGAGGCAGGAATCAGGTACAAGACCGAACTCGGAGAGGATGCCTAATATATTTGCTTTAATCTAGCCTATCACCTGTTCTCTTAGGTCACAATCGCCAATATAAAAATGAGTTTCACAATCGCCAATATAAAAATGAGTTTAACATATGATATGATAATCCTCTAATGACATTTTATTTTAATATTCAATTTTAATGGAAAACATATTTTTTATATTTTATTTTATCCTTTATAATAACATGATAATAACAATTAATTATAAGGTATACTCTTTAATAAATTAATTATTTATAGCAATCTTTTGGTGAAATAAAAACCTTCAAATTTTACATAAAAATTACTAAATTTTAGTAACATTAGTTCTTTTCATATGTGAAATAAAAAATCAAAACTCATAGTCCTTTGTTATTCAAAAACCATAGTCCTTAATTTTATGTTATTCAAAAACTCATAGTTCTTTATGTTATTCAAAAACATGAAGAAAACTCGATATAAATACAGAAGGAGCTGAGATCCGCAATCCCTTTGTCTTAAAAGCCATTCCTCATTTTATGTTAAACAAAAACTCATAGTTCTTTATGTTATTCTCATACAAGAAATAGCAAATTCTCTCCATAACATTGGCTTCTCTTAGAAAGTCAAACTTATATCCGATCTTGATAACACAAAGGATAAATAATTAGCGACATGCAGAAGAAAAAAGAAATCCAAATTCAAGTGGAACGATACTTTCAATTTGCATAAATTTGAAAAATACATAAAAGAAGGATAGATGTGTTTTGCAAGGAACATCAGTGTGAATTCAGTACAATCTTGAAAAGGTAATCCTTAGTTTTTTCTTCCTCTGAAACAAAAGCAATTTTCCAACCTTCCTACGAGTGTCACTCTATATAACTATATCAACAGTGGAAAGCACTCGGAATTAAGTTTCTTCTCTCCGTACTCGGTTATCACCTAAGAAGCACCAACCTTGTATCATGTTCAAGAACGTAAACGGGTTTACCAAAGAAAAGAATAAAGGCACGCTGGAAAAGGAAGCTAAAATAGGAATAAAGAGTACAAATGTGTCATTCAGCAATTGCTTATGTAGCGACGTAAAAATTTTTGGGTTTCGGGTCGTTAAATTGTGGCGATTTATCAGAAAACTGAAAATTGAAATTTGGTTTTAAAAACAAACCGGGAGTCGCCACCGATCTTTTTTCTAGGTGTGATCAGACACCTATTAAATTTTTCTTTAAAAACAAATAAAAGGCTAGGTTTAGGTTTACGTTAAAATCCAGAGAAAAAAATTAGGGTTCGGGAGTCGGTTCTGCAGCGAGAAGGTATTAGCACCCTCGCGACGCCCAAAATTGGTATCTTATAAACACGTGTTGTCTTAATTTTCAAAAATAAGAGTTTAATACAAAATTTAGTTGTGATCCGATTAAAAGACGAGAAATTTTAGTTTATTTCGGTTTTTGAGAAGGGTATATCGCTTTAACACGAGTCAATTGACATTCACCCAACATAGCGATGAACTCGATGACTTAATGTTAAATCGGTATAGTGCCTTGATTATTGAAATTATTTAGCAAAATAAGAATATGGTTTTCAAAATAACGTGACACAAAGTTGATATGTAATAAGAATAAATAAATGGAAGAGCTATAAATATATTTGAAACAAATGACAGATATGACAGTAATATTGAAGGAAAACACTAATAATGCATGCAAGATTAAATCTAATTATAGAGTCAAATACGAGAAATAATAAATATACGTATATATATAAAAAAATGATATTAAGAGCATGTACGTAATGTATGTGAGAAATATATATATGCATGATATATTTAATATGAACATATACAATATACGTATATAATAATATACATGAAATGGCGAAAAATACATAATATATAAAAAATGTATACATATATAAAAATGTATGAGTAGTAAAAAATATACAATAAATAATATTAAAATATATATAAGTAATATATATATATATAAATATATATATATATATATATATATATATACATTAGAAATAATAATATGAAGAAGAAAACCACGAGTATATTACATAAATACACACATACGTATATAAATAACAGTATTAGAAAAATATAATATAATATTAAAAGTATAAATATAATTAGTATATATATGTATATACATATATATGACTAATAATAATAAAAAAGAAATATATGTATAAAATATAATATTTAAAAAAAACTCATATACATAATAAAATAATAGTACAAATATTTAATATATGTAATATACACATAATACATACGTTTAAACTAAGGGCATATAATAATATATATAGTAATAATAATAATAATAATGATAATAATACTAATAATATAAATAAATAAGGAAATGCAAATAAAAAGAAAAAGGACTAAAATGGAACCAAAAACAAAGTTATGAGGCAAATTTTAAAAGAAAACAAGAAGAAAAGACCTATTCGAACACGCTTGCAAACAGTGGGGGTCAAAGAAGCAATTTTCCCAAGCCTTTAAAACGCTGCGCTTGGCCAGGGACTAAATTGAAATCCGTTGAAAATTATAGGGCCAAATTGCAAAACTATTAAAACTTAATTGTGAAAGTCCAGAAAAGCGGAGGGGCTAATCAAGCAAATAGCCCCTCCCTAAAAAACACGCGGATCCTCCTCCCAGCGGTCGTCAAGTTGCGGTCGAGCTTGAAAAAGCGCGCCGTTTTGGGGTTAAATGGCAGCCCTCAAAACGGCGCCGTTTTAGAGGGCTATATAAGGGCCAAATTTTTTTTAATTGTCATTTGTAGCAGCAGGAGAAAAAAAAGAAAGAGGGAGAGGGGAGAGGGAAGCCCGGAGCGATTTCCGGTGGGACTCGGCCAGGTCCGCTTGTTTGGACGGCCACCGGACCCGTCCGCTGCCGCCAGCAGCCACCACCACACGCGGTGGCCGGAAAGGTAAAAAGTTATTATTTTTTTTTTTTTTTTTCGAATATGTATGTATATATATGTTGGAAATGAAGAAGAAAAGGAAAAAAAAGATTTAAGAAGAAAAAAAAAATGAAATCACCTTCGATCTATCCTTTTTTGTTTCCCCTCTTTTTTGTGTTGTCCTCTGCCTTTTTTTATTTGATCTATGATATTGGTTATCTGAATCTATTGCTCGTATTGTTGTTGAAATCTGATTGTGTTATTAAGATTTCCCTCTCTTTTTTTCACTCCAAAAATATCATCCCTTTACAATGATTTTATTCGGGTTTATATACCCAGTTTTACAACTTGCCTTCTATCTTTTAATTTTTCTGTCTTTTCATGCAGGTTGAGGCGGTGGAGCAGGGGCATGGGGCGCTCAGGCGGTGGGATGGGACTGATGGCAGAGAGGGAGGGTAGGTCCGGTGGGGAGCTGGTTAGGGTTAGGTTGACTGAAATGGGTTTATGGGCCATTCGGGTTTTGGGTTTAGGTTAGTTGGGTCTAGTGGGTTTTGGGTTTAAGTTAGTTGGGTCTGGTGGGTTTTGGTTAGTTTGTAATGGGTATTTTAATTTATAAGTGAAGTTGGGCCGAAATTGGCCTTGTACAGCTGCCCCTCTTTGCTCATTGGCGTATAACTGGAATAGAGCAAAGACAAAATGAAAGGCCGATTTTGCCCCGTCTTGCCGAGTCTTGACTTCATTGGTGCTCTTCTTGCTTAGACAGTCTCGTTCCAGTCCATCGTATCTCGTAGCTTTGGTTCAATCCATTGCATTTTCTAATATACGCCTTGTAGTTTCAATCTTCTCTAGTGTAACTTTAAGGACATAAGATTTGTGACTTTGATCTGCTTCCATGTAGCTTCATAAAGATGAGATTTACAGCTTCAATATGCTCTTCTACCACTTCAGTGAGATAAAATTTGTGGTCTTTTCTTTTGTCACTTTAGCAAGGCAAGCTTTGACATCTTCGATCAGCTCCACCGCAACTCCAGGGGACAAGACTTGCAACTTTGACCTGCTTCACTGCAACTTCAGGGAGAAAAGATCTGGTATCTTTAATCAGCTCCACTCTTTAGCCTTTGCTTGGCATGTGATCCTGAGCTCAACTCATTTCTCGCAATATGAATGGACTCTCTCGCAATATGAGTCGATTTCTTTGAAAAATAGAAATTGAAAACAGAGGTTAAAAGGACTCAACTCACTTCTAGCCATATGAGTTGATTTTTGACAAAAGAAATTAAAAGCAGAAATTAAAAGGCTCAACTCACCTCTCGCAATATGAGTTGATAATTTGAAAAATATAAACTGAAAAAAAAAACAGAAATTGAAAATACCTCGGCGTGCCCTGAGGCTCAACTCACCTCTCGCAATATGAGTTGATTTTTTTGAAAGACAGAAATTAGAAGGCTCAACTCACCTCTCGCAATATGAGTTGATTTTCGAAAACAAGATTTGAAAGCAGAAACTGAAGATACCTCAGTGTGCCCCAAGGCTCAACTCACCTCTCGCAATATGAGTTGATTTTTGAAACATAAATTGAAATTACCTCAACGTGTCTTGTGGCTCAACTCACCTCTCGCATTATGAGTTGATTTTTGACAAACAGAAATTGAAAATACCTCAGTGTGACCTGAGGTTTGACTCACCTCTCGCAATATGAGTCAATTTTTGAAAAGCATAAATTGAAATTACCTCAACGTGTCTTGAGGCTCAACTCACCTCTCGCAATATGAGTCGATTTAAAACACAAAAATTAAAAATACCTCAATGTGTGGCCTAAGGCTCAACTCATTTCTCGCAATATGAGTTGATTTTCCTTGAAAGGCATGAATTAAAAACATCAAAATACCAAAACCTGTTCTTTGGTAGAACTCATGTGTCTTTTCTCTTGATTCAATGCGACTCTCATTCCAGATTTCTTACTTTGCTGGAGTACCTGTATATGCTATGCATGTTGTCATCATGATATGCGCATGTTTGTCTTAAATGCTTTTATGCCTACATGATTATGAGGTGCTCTTTAAGCATGTTTGTCACTTGTCCTTTTTGGTCACGAATTTTCATGATCTGCATCCGTTGCTTTGGCTCTTGACTTCTTTTTTAAGCCATGTACCCGTTTTCAAGCTTTACAAGTGATCGACGTTTCTCGGATATCACTCTTTTGCCTCTGGTTGAACTCCGTTCTTGCCTTGAAGCTCTTGTACTTATCAAACTTTCATCCAGGTAATGCTTAACATTTCTTTTGTTTAGAGTGTGTCATTTCACTATTTATCATGTAAATAAACACATAATGAGATGCATGAAAAAAAGGTCAAATAGGGACAAAAATGATATCTTATATTCATCTATTCCAAATGTGGCGAACAAAAGAAGTTAACCAATGAGAGTAAAAATGTCAAAAAGAAAGAAATGATCGTATTCAACGGATACAAATGCTCTAGATATTCAACACATGAACTCTTCCGCGTTCCTCAATCAAGAATCTTTTCGAGTCTGGCTCCTTGCGTAGAAGATTTTGAGCTTTCAGAGATGCTTCAAATACTGTAGTCTCACTGTTTTTCGTACGGTTTAAAACACCTTGCCTTGTAAGCCAAATATTTGCTTCATTAGAATGCCCTCTCGGGTTTTCATCCTAATCTTTTGTGTTTAATCAAAGCGCCCTTTTTGGGTTTTCGCTCTGATCCCCTTTTTTTTTTTTTAAGATGCCCTTTTCGGGTTTTCATCTGGACTTTCTTTTTTTCAAGGTTCACTGGATTTGGTAGCTCATTGCCATCCATCTCGGTAAGGATCAAAGCTCCTCCTGAAAAGGCCTTCTTTACGACGTATGGTCCTTCCCAATTTGGTGCCCATTTTCCTCGCAGGTCTTTTTGTATTGGGAGAATCTTTCTCAGCACGAGTTCTCCTTCATGGAATTCTCTTGGCCGTACCTTCTTGTCATGGGCTGCAATCATCCTTTTTTGGTACATCTGCCCGTGACAAATTGCCCTTAAACGCTTTTCTTCGATGAGGTTCAACTGATCATATCGAGCTCGAACCCATTCTGCTTCTTCTAACTTTGATTCCATTAAGACTCGCAGAGAGGGGATCTCAATCTCGATAGGTAGCACAGCTTCCACTCCATAGACTAGAGAGAAAGGAGTTGCTCCCGTAGATTTTCGCACAGATGTGCGATATGCAAACAAAGCAAATGGAAGTTTCTCGTGCCAATCTTTATACGTCTCAGTCATTTTCCCAATGATCCTTTTAATGTTCTTGTTAGCTGCTTCGACAGCCCCGTTCATCTTTAGGCGATATGGCGAGGAATTATGATGCTTTATTTGGAACTGTTCGCACACTTCTTTCATCATCTTGTTGTTCAGATTCGTGGCATTATTTGAAATGATTCTTTCAGGCAAGCCGTACCGGCAAATGATTTCCTTTTTCAAAAACTCGCAAAAACTGCAGCTTCGTCACATTGGCAAACGAAGCGGCTTCTATCCATTTTGTGAAGTAATCGATGACCACAAAAATGAATCGATGTCCATTTGATGCTTTTGGAGAAATTGGCCCTATAACATCCATGCCCCACATAGAAAAAGGCCACGGAGAAGTCATGACATGGAGGGGCGAAGGGGCTACATGAATTTTATCACCGTAGATTTGACATTTGTGGCATTTTCTGGCAAAATTGATGCAGTCACTTTCCATTGTCAGCCAATAATAACCGAGTCTCATGATCTTTCTGGCCATATTGAAACCATTGGCATGTGTTCCGCAGATTCCTTCATGGACCTCTTCGAGTATTTTTCTGGCTTCAACATCATCCACACATCTCAAGAGCATTTGATCTTGCATTTTATCTTTTCCTCTCTTGTACAAGATGTCCCCATCAAGAACAAATCCCGCTGCCATTCTTCTGATTGTTCTTTTGTCGTTCTCATTCGCTTGTTCGGGATACTCTTGATTCTTGATAAATTCTAATATATCATGGAACCATGGACGTCTGTCTACTTCTTTCTAGATGCTACAACAGTGTGCAGGAACCTCGTATATGCTCATTTTGAGGGGCATTATTTCTGCTTCTTTACTTGCTTTGAACATTGAAGCCAAAGTGGCCAGGGCATCAGCTAATTGGTTTTCTTCTCGTGGGAAGTAATGAAAAGTTATTTCTTTGAATTCCTTGATCAATTCGGCCACTAAATCACTGCACTTGATCAATTTTGGATCTCTCACTTCCCACTCTCCACGGATCTGGTAAACCACTAGAGCTGAGTCTCCGTATACCTCTATGATTTTGATGTCTCGATCAATAGCTGCACGAAGCCCCATGATACAAGCCTCATATTCTGCAATATTATTGGTACAAAAGAAGTTCAGTCTTGCAGTGAACGGATAATGATTCCCCTCTGGTGATACCAGGATTGCTCCGATTCCATGCCCCAAAGCATTCGACGCACCATCAAAACACATCTTCCATGACTTCTCCTTTGATGACTCGGATTCTATTTCTGTGATGCACATTAAGTCTTCGTCTGGGAAATCAAATCTTAAAGGCTCATATTCCTCCGTCGTTCGAGTTGCTAGAAAGTCGGCTATTGCGCTTCCTTTTATTGACTTCTGACTTATATAGGCAATGTCATATTTCGAAAGGAGGACCTGCCATCGGGCCATTCTTCCTGATAGTGCCGGTGATTCCATCATGTATTTTATCGGGTCCAGCTTTGAAATCAACCATGTCGTATGGTACAACATGTATTGTCTGAGTCTCCGAGCTACCCAAACCAAAGCGCAACAAAATTTTTTAATGGACGAATACTTTGCCTCATATTCAGTGAACTTTTTGCTGAGGTAGTAGATCGCCTTTTCTTTCCTTCCCGTCTCGTCATGTTGCCCCAGTACACAACCCATTGAATTTTCGAACACAGTCAAGTACAAAATTAACGGTCTTCCCGGAGTTGGCGGTACTAGCACTAGAGGACTAGACAAATATTGCTTTATCTTATCAAAGGCCACCTGGCATTCCTCATTCCATTCTCCCGGGTTATGTTTTCTCAGAAGCCGAAAGATCAGGTCGCATTGGTTGGTAAGTTGAGCGATAAATCGGGCGATATAGTTTAATCTCCCTAAGAATCCTCTAACTTCTTTTTGTGTGCGTGGGGGTGGTAACTCTTGAATGGCTTTTATTTTGTGTGGATCGACCTCGATACCTCTTTCACTGACAATGAAGCCTAGCAACTTCCCTAAGGTAGCCCCGAACGTACATTTGGCTGGATTAAGCTTTAATTGGAATTTTCTCAGCCTGTCGAATAACTTCTTCAAGTTCACTACATGCTCTTCTTCCCCTCGGGATTTAGCAATCATATCATCGACGTAGACCTCTATTTCTTTATGCATCATGTCATGGAATAATGTCACCATAGCCCTCTGATATGTTGCCCCAGCATTCTTTAACCCGAATGGCATCACTTTGTAGCAGAACGTTCCCCACATTGTTATGAAGGTAGTTTTCTCCATGTCTTCAGGGGCCATCTTGATCTGATTATACCCCAAGAATCCATCCATGAAAGAAAACAATGAATGCTTTGCTGTGTTGTCCACCAACGTATCAATATGTGGTAAGGGAAAATTATCCTTTGGGCTGGCTCGATTCAAGTCACGGTAGTCCACACACATTCGTACTTTGCCATCTTTCTTTGGTACCGGGACTATATTAGCCACCCATTCTGGATATTTGGAGGCTTGTAGGAAACCAGCGTCAAATTGCTTCTTGACTTCCTCTTTTATTTTCAGCAGCATTTCAGGTCTCATTCGTCTTAATTTTTGCTGGATAGGCTTGCATTCTGGCTTTAATGGGAGCTTGTGGACCACTAAATCTTCATCTAGCCCTGGCATATCCTGGTATAACCATGCGAAAATATCTTTGTATTCGCGGAGTAGAGCGATCAAATTATGCCTGGTGCTCTCTGAAATAGAAGTCCCAATCTTCACTTCTTGTTTCCTTTCTTCAGTGCCCAAATTTATTGTTTCTATAGATTCTTCATGAGGCAAAATCTGTTTATCCTCTTGTTCCACCATTCTTAACAATTCAGGAGACGAGACATAGTCTTCAGCACTTTCTTCGGCTTCAAATTCTCCTAAACAAACAAATTTTCTCAAAATCGATTTCGAGATTCGTAACGGGTTTGTTCATGTCATCGATATCTGGGCACCTGAAAGTTGAATGGAAAAGGAAGCTATAGAGGGGCATCCGAGTATGGGAAACAACAGACAAAAATGTCATGGCATGGAATGTGGCAAATGTGAGTATAGGCTATGAAATGAGAAAATGATCATGAAATTAGCGATAATGCGAAAAAAGAATCGTGACAAAATGCATCTTCATTGATATTCATTTAAATGATAAAGAGCGAATGCACGCTCTTACAAAAGAATTCTATTATATCTAAGGACACAATAGAAGGTTAATGTTTGGCATTACTCTGAAGACTTATAACCTACAAGAAGCTCCTCGGAAGTCCAATTGTTCAATATGAAACCAGGAGGGCAGGGGCGTATCCTCGAGACATCTTTACTTGTACCAGCGCCTTTGTCAATAACATTTATGCTGACATTCTGAAAACCTCTTTCAATTATCCTCAGCATATTTCATGGATCGTCTTGTCCAGGGTATATCATTCCCGCAGATGTAAATGTTTTTGACAAAAGAGGGTATTCCATGGGCTTCCATTCTGGTTCTCGGCCCAAAGTTCTTGCAATCCTCCTTTCCTGATCTTTCTTCCACTGTCTTTTTCTTTGACGCATGTCAGGCTGGAATCCCAAACCGTATCGAGCCTTTTGCTGCACTGGCTTTAAAGCCCTAACTATTCCTTGCAGACGTCTTCCTAAACCTCTTATTGCTCGAGCTCCTCTTCCTACGGTCAACTTGACACCCATTCTGGTATTTTTCGACAGTTTCGGCACTAGAATTCTGTTTCCCTCAGCAACGAAAGTGGCATTCACAAATTCAAGGGATCGGAAGGAACACTCCACTGTGTCTTTGTTCACTTCCAAGTACGGTGCATCTGCAGAGATAGATGCGACAATATCTTCTTCTCCTTCGATTGTGACCGGGACAGTAGTCATGATAAATTTTATTTTTGGTGGAGGGATGACGGGACCGCTCCAGCAGAATGGATCCAGGGTCTCCCCAAAAGGTAGTTATAAGAGGGTGTAATGTCCATGACTTGGAACTCGACATCATAAATGTAAGGGCCTACTTCCAGAGGGATCTCAATCTTTCCCTTAACTTCACGCCTCGTCCCGTCGAATGCCCTTACTGTGGAACGACAGGGCCTTAAGTAGGACAAATCTATCGGTATTCTGGAAAGTGTGGCCAATGGCATAACATTTAACGCCGACCCATTATCGATGAGTACGTTTGGTATTATGTAGCCCTTGCAGCGAGTCGTGATATGCAGCGCTTTCACCGATCCTCTATCGTTTAGCGGTATCTCATCATCACTAAAAGAGATGAAATTGTCCGCATTCAGATTGTTTACCCACCTATCAAGCTTCTCGATAGATATGTTGTTGGCTACATAAGCTTGATTTAACACCTTCAATAAGGCATTCCGGTGTGGCTCACGAATTTAATGATGAGAGATAGAACCGAGATTCGTCTTTGGTCGCTTACTCAATTGTTCCACTACACTATACTCACTGTGCTTGATAAACTTCAAGAATTCTTGAGCTTCTTCCTCATTCACAGGCTTTTTAGTTTCTTGTACAGGTGGAATTTCTTGCTCGACTTCAACTTCGTGCATCAGCGCTTTCCCTTTTTGCTTCAAGTCGCTACTTTTCTTTGCCGGTTCAACTTCTTTAGAATAGCACCGTCCACTTCGGGTAAAATGACCTACCTCCCCAACATCTTCAAATATGGCTTTGGACTTTCCAACTTCCGGTGTGACGATATTGACGTCGTATCTCCACGGTACTATTTTATTGTCCTTATAAGGGAAAGGAGATGGTACTTCGATTATCACTTTTGGTTTCACCGGCTCCTTCTTCGCGTCATAATAAATTACTAATGGCCGATCCGCGCTATAAGGGGGACCTGATGATTGATTGTCAGAGGCACATATTTCTCCACTATAGGCCTCTTCAACTTTACAAAAAATCCCGATCTCCTTGTTATCCATCATACTTTGCAATAATCTTCTGAATTCATCACAGGACTGAATGTCGTGTCCTTCGATGCCATGAAACTCGCAAAAACTGTGACTCTTTGCATCCCTTCCTTCGAATACTCCGTTAAAACGACAAAGCAACCTTTTTTCAACTAGTACCTCCCAGATTCTCTGCAGAGGTGTTCTCACTTCAGAAACCCATCTTTTACTTTGTCGTTTATCCTCATCTCCTACTGCGCTCACATTCCCTTCGGTGTGATTTGGGAATGGATTTCCGGCCGTACTGCTAGTACCATCAAATCGCAAAATGCCCGCATCGATGAGCCCTTGAACTCTTCTTTTGAAAGCAAGAAAATTCTCAGTAGAATGCCCCTGGTTCCCGGCATGATACGCACAACTAGCGTTTGGATCGTACCATTTTGGGTATGGAGGTTTAAGGGGTGCCATGTAGTGGGGAGAAATCAGTTGTTTTTCCAAGAGCTTTGGGTATAGCTCCCTATATGACACAGGGATAGGAGTAAATTGAGGTCTCTCGGGATTAGGCCTTGTTGGTTTTGATTCATTTCTGGGTTGGATTTGAATGGGTGCAGTGTTTTGTGAAAAAGTGGTGACGGGTCTTTGGTTGTTCATGGCGTATACGGGGTAGGAGGAAGGTGGTGTTTGGTAGTAAGGGGTTTGAGGAGGATAATGGAGATTTGAAGATGGATAATGTCAGGGTCGAGGTTGGTTAGGATATGAATTGGGAATATAACGACTTCCAGTTCCCACCATGTGGGCTTCTGGCTCTTTCCCCTTTACGGGTGCTGCTTTCCTTGAGCCTTCTGATCCTTCCATTCTACCGCTCTTGACAGCATTCTCTATTAGTTCACCAGATATTACAATATCTGTGAATTCCTTCGTGGCACTTCCCACTAATTTGTCATAAAACGGGGCTTTTAAGGTGTTGATAAAGAGAACGGTTATCTCCGTTTTTGTTAGTGGGGGTTCCACTTGGGCTGAGACGTCTCTCCATCTCTGCGCATACTGTCTAAAGGTCTCTGACGGCTTTTTCTCCATCATTTGTAAGGTCATCCGGTCTGGCACCATGTCTGATACATGCTTATATTGCTCGCGAATCACGGATGCCAAGTCTTTCCGTGGTCTAATCTTTTCCTCACGAGTTGGTTGTACCAACGTAGGGTGACCAGTTAGACTGCCTTGGAAGCAATGTATAAGTAACTTTATCATCATTCACGTAACTAGTCATTTTTCGATGAACATAATGAGATGTGCTTTTGGGCACCTAGTCCCATCATACTTCTCAAAATCAGCGCCTTGAACTTCGGAGGCAAAATTAGATCAGTACAGGTGAGTTCCTTGGCACCTAGGGGCGCGAAGACCTCGCGCCTTCTATTGCTTTGAGTCTTTCCTCCAGACTCCTATATTTCGCGTCATGGTTATCCAATTTCAATTTGGCTACTTCTGCAGGGTCGTCCAGATCTGGAACTAGGGGATCAGCAGGACTGGCCCCTGGGTTCGACGCGAATATTCCTTGCCCCAAATTAGTGGGTAGAGTAAGTGGCATAGGTCGATGTTCCAAACCTGTGGGTTCTCCTTGAGCATACCCTCTCTGTGTTGTATATGCGGGTGGTGGAGTGAATCCCGGGGGATAGAGTGGATCCTGATCGTGGTGAATTCTCGATTGAGGTTCCATAACATCGGGGTTCTGCATGGGTCCCTTTCCCTTGACCAAAGTTGTCATCATCTCCATAATTTTGGCCATCTGATCTCTTTGCTCGAGTGAATCCTCTCGAGATCTTACCATTAGATCTCTCGTCTCTTGTTGCGATTTAGCCAGCTGCTCTTGTAATTCCTTTTGAGCCCTTTCCATCCTTTCGATTCTCTCATTGAACTCAGCTTCCATTGCCCTAGTTTGTCGACGCGTTCTGTATAAATATCGTGATTCTAGTCTTGAAGTCTTGCAACTGCGGATTATATGGTTCTTTTAGTTTCGGTGGATGATTATGGTGATATGTACATGCGATGAATGAATGAATGGATGAATGTCCAAAGAATAAATGATGCATAAATGATAAATATGCAAGAATTTGGTGTTGATTTCAAGATAGCCCCATATGTAGGCATTTCATTTATCAGAAGAGTACGTTACAAAAAGTTTTCATTTTTCCAACAGTTACACAAATTTTCTAGCCACATTGCCTTGCTTCTTCACTCGCTCTAAAAACTCTGATATACTCGATCTTTGGCTCGGAGGGAATTGGAAACTGAGAACTTCGGCTTCATCTGATAATTGAACAACTTGCATAGCCGCTTGGCGAATTTCATTGATCAAGAAGTTGAGTTGCATTTTTTTTTCTTGGAGAGTTCCTTCGTACGCGTGCATGTCCCTATCGTACTGGTCATTCTTTTCTTCTAGAGCCTTCAGGAGGTTATCTAATTGTTGTTGACGAGATTGTAGCATATTTTCTAAATCTCGTACTCTCCTTTTTAATTCTTGATGTTCAGACTGACTATTCGCAAATTCTGCAGTCACCATTTCATACTCGGCATTCTTCCTTCTTAACTCTATTGCAAATAGCGTCATGCCTTTTCCTCTTCTTTCTTTGCTTTTCCTTCCAAAATTCTATTCCTCACTTGATGTTGCTAATTTCTTCCTTCCACTGAGCTGTCGACTTGCCCAATCCACTATTCTTTATAGTGTTTCTCAATTTCTTGTTTTCCAAGTGAAGGTCCCTTAAGTCGTTTCTCGTGATCTCGGCCTCCCTTTGTACTTTTTCAGTTCTGGACCTTTCAACCTGAACTTCAATCTTCAGCTGATAGTTTTCTTCTTGAAGGGTACTGAGGTCCCTAGACATCTTAGCTTTTTCTCGCTCGAATTCTTGTCTAGCTATTTCCAATTCGGATGGCATTTCCTCCAAAAAGGGATTCTGGGCAGTGTAATTTGTTGATGAGATTTGCTGACTACTTACCCGATGCTTTCTCCATATATCATAGTCTTGAGTAAGGGTATCAGCATACAAGGCTAATTCCATGAAATGAATTTCCTTCCAAGACTTTGCAATGTCTCGGACTCTCTTCATATATCCCTCACCCGCGAAAGAGAACTCGAATTGTGCTAATCCTCCTGTTGCGGGTATAAATTGTCGCGAAGAAAATTGCCTTTGGACTAATAGCGGAGCATATCCAACTCCTCCCCATAACCCGAGTAAAGGTACCCAATCTTGGCCTCCACATTTGTATAGCAGGACTGAAGGACGGATCCAGGGTGCTCTCCACGTTATATCCTCGTGCGAAGATTCTCAAAGAGCGATACCCAATGTTGCTCGGTGACTTCTCTCGGCCATTTTTTCTTGAGGTAAGCTTCTAGCGGGCGAATGTTTTGAAAACATGTGGAATGGAGTGCGCTCTACTTTCCAAAAATGACTCAAAATCCAAACATTGAGCAAACTGCACACACCGATAAATCGTCCCTTTCCTACCCTTCGACAAGTACTCAAGGACACAATGTCTCGGCTAAGATAGTCGGAGACGGGTTGGCTCCTTGTTTTAGCCTTCAAGAAATCAAATCTCGCGACCTCAAGATGTCCGAGAACTCTGGAAAATGACCAAACCGTAAATGGCCAAGGCGAATAGATTAACTCTCTTCAATACGTCCGGATGACTCGAACCGATTCTCGTAGGGTTGGACCATGGAATGCAAACGGCTTCATTCTTCTTTTTATTTGTTTTTCGGCCGAGCATCGAGTCATGTCTGTCAGTCTTACTAATTTTTTCCTAAAGGTCAATGGCTTAGGCTCCTTCACGTATATCTTGCCGAATTGCACATTGTCGATGCGGAATAAAGCAGCATACTCTTCTATGGTTGGAGTCATGTCCTCTTGATTGAATGTAAAGCACTCGATAAAGCGGGTCCCTAATCGAACCATGGCTTGAATCAACTGTTCGTCTACACACGAATGGTGATCAAATGAGCTATATCTCCATACCTCTCGGTGAAAATGCCCCCTAGTATCTCAAATCCATTGATTCCAAACTCGCACCAAATCCTCAAGGTTTTTTGGCGAACATTCACAGTTGTATGTTCGGGCAAATTGGCAACACACCCTTCCACTAGGCTGTCCCCGTTTTCTTTCTGAGTTTTTAGAGACCACTCTCGAACCACGGCATTCTTCTCGGTTATTTGTGTAATTGACTCCTCCATCAGAAACCCGTTCTTTGGCAACTATCCTTTAATCAACACCTTCCTAACGTGATGCCTATGATGCATAATGAAAATAAAAATAAAAACAAACAAACTTGGTTAGTAACACAAAAAATATATTTTGAGAAACAAATTAAACTACTCAACCCAATTCTTTTACATAGACAGTGTAAATGAAAGGCAAAAAGCATTTCCCCGTGTACTTATTTTGGTGACTATAAACGGACAGAGGTTCGGCATGGCTCTAATTGGATAGCTCGTATGGTTCGTTACATGCGGTTTTGGTTCTAGATAGGTACTCGAATCGTTCGTACCGTCGTCTACTAAGACGAGTACAAAGCCTCGATCGTAGCTCATCACAAGCTCACGAGTTCAATTCGAGGGATTACATTTACTTATGCCTATGCGGAGGGACAAGTTAACTCACGAAGGCATAAATCATATGTAACCCGAAGTATTCACTAGCTTGCATGGAGGGACGAGTTAACTCACGAAGGCGTAGCGCGTTACTTTCACTTAAACGGACGAGCCCGGTATAGAGCTCATGTTATGCAAAATGCAAGTGCACGATGTGTAGGGGGAAAACTCATAAACCTTTATGTTTTTATTTAAAAACTAAACCTAAAATAACCATAAAAATCTAAAGCTTAAAAACAAAAGGACAAAAACGAGTTAGAAAAATATTTACAACACGATACCAATGCATGAATTTTGAAAATGAGATTTTCGGATCACGACCAAATATTTACTTTGAACAAGGAAGTTTGAAAATTTTGACAAAACGTGTTTATTTGACTCGACTCGCACCGAGATCCCTAGTGGAGTCGCCAGCTGTAGCGATGTAAAAATTTTTGGGTTTCGGGTCGCTAAATTGTGGCGATTTATCAGAAAACTGAAAATTGAAATTTGGTTTTAAAAACAAACCGAGTCGCCACCGATCTTTTTTCTAGGTGTGATCGGACACCTATTAAATTTTTCTTTAAAAACAAATAAAAGGCTAGGTTTAGGTTTACGTTAAAATCCAGAGAAAAATTAGGGTTCGGGAGTCGGTTACGCGCGAGGAAGGTATTAGCACCCTCGCGACGCCCAAAATTGGTATCTTATAAACACGTGTTGTCTTAATTTTCAAAAATAAGAGTTTAATACAAAATTTAGTTGTGATCCGATTAAAAGACGAGAAATTTTAGTTTATTTCGGTTTTTGAGAAGGGTATATCGCTTTAACACGAGTCAATTGACATTTACCCAACATAGCGATGAACTCGATGACTTAATGTTAAATCGGTATAGTGCCTTGATTATTGAAATTATTTAGCAAAATAAGAATATGGTTTTCAAAATAACGTGACACAAAGTTGATATGTAATAAGAATAA
The DNA here is from genome assembly GCA_025698475.1 of Gossypium anomalum. Classification (NCBI taxonomy): domain Eukaryota; kingdom Viridiplantae; phylum Streptophyta; class Magnoliopsida; order Malvales; family Malvaceae; genus Gossypium; species Gossypium anomalum. The sequence goes on from CM046959.1 coordinate 2,063,080, forward strand.
ATAAATGGAAGAGCTATAAATATATTTGAAACAAATGACAGATATGACAGTAATATTAAAGGAAAACACTAATAATGCATGCAAGATTAAATCTAATTATAGAGTCAAATACGAGAAAATAATAAATATACGTATATATATAAAAAAATGATATTAAGAGCATGTACGTAATGTATGTGAGAAATATATATATGCATGATATATTTAATATGAACATATACAATATATGATATAATAATATACATGAAATGGCTAAAAATACATAATATATAAAAAATGTATACATATATAAAAATGTATGAGTAGTAAAAAATATACAATAAATAATATTAAAATATATATAAGTAATATATATATATAAATATATATATATATATAAATATATATATACATTAGAAATAATAATATGAAGAAGAAAACCACGAGTATATTACATAAATACACACGTGCGTATATAAATAATAGATATTAGAAAAATATAATATAATATTAAAAGTATACATATAATTAGTATATATATGTATATACATATATATGACTAATAATAATAAAAAGAAATATATGTATAAAATATAATATTTAAAAAAAACTCATATACATAATAAAATAATAGTACAAATATTTAATATATGTAATATACACATAATACATAATGCTTAAACTAAGGGCATATAATAATATATATAGTAATAATAATAATAATAATGATAATAATACTAATAATATAAATAAATAAGGAAATGCAAATAAAAAGAAAAAGGACTAAAATGGAACCAAAAACAAAGTTATGAGGCAAATTTTAAAAGAAAACAAGAAGAAAAGACCTATTCGAACACGCTTGCAAACAAGTGGGGTCAAAGAAGCAATTTTCCCAAGCCTTTAAAACGCTGCGCTTGGCCAGGGACTAAATTGAAATCCGTTGAAAATTATAGGGCCAAATTGCAAAACTATTAAAACTTAATTGTGAAAGTCCAGAAAAGCGGAGGGGCTAACTGCGCAAATAGCCCCTCCCTAAAAAAAACACGCGGATCCTCCTCCCAGGCGGGTCGGGTTCTGGTCGAGCTTGAAACAGCGCGCCGCTTGGGGTTAAATGGCGACCCAAAACGGCGCCGTTTTAGAGGGCTATATAAGGGCCAAATTTTTTTTAATTGTCATTTGTAGCAGCAGGAGAAAAAAAAGAAAGAGGGAGAGGGGAGAGGGAAGCCGGGGCGATTTCCGGTGGGACTCCGGCCAGGGTCCGTTTCACGGACGGTCCACCGGACCATGTCCGCTTGCCAGTGTAAACCGCTTGGTGGCTGGAGGTAAAAAGTTATTATTTTTTTTGTTTTTTTTTATTTTCGAATTTGTATGTATATATATGTTGGAAATGAAGAAGAAAAGGAAAAAAAAGATTTAAGAAGAAAAAAAAAATGAAATCACCTTCGATCTATCCTTTTTTGTTTCCCCTCTTTTTTGTGTTGTCCTCTGCCTTTTTTTATTTGATCTATGATATTGGTTATCTGAATCTATTGCTCGTATTGTTGTTGAAATCTGATTGTGTTATTAAGATTTCCCTCTCTTTTTTTCACTCCAAAAAATATCATCCCTTTACAATGATTTTATTCGGGTTTATATACCCAGTTTTACAACTTGCCTTCTATCTTTTAATTTTTCTGTCTTTTCATGCAGGTTGAGGCGGTGGAGCAGGGGCATGGGGCGCTCAGGCGGTGGGATGGGACTGATGGCAGAGAGGGAGGGTAGGTTCGGTGGGGAGCTGGTTAGGGTTAGGTTGACTGAAATGGGTTTATGGGCCATTCGGGTTTTGGGTTTAGGTTAGTTGGGTCTGGTGGGTTTTGGGTTTAAGTTAGTTGGGTCTGGTGGGTTTTGGTTAGTTTGTAATAGGTATTTTAATTTATAAGTGAAGTTGGGCCGAAATTGGCCTTGTACAGCTTACATGAAAATACCTTTCTTGTGAAGCAAATATTAGGTCAATTGAATAAAAAAGGAATAAACTCTACTCCACTTTCACCCTTCTGCAACATAAACAAATCTATCCTGAGCGCCCTACGCGTGTAGTACTAATCACCTTCCTAGTGAATATGTACGTTACGATTCCTGCAGTAACAAGAGGAGGGCCCTCATGTAAAACCAACCAAAGTACTAATTGTTACAGTACAAGTAAAACAACTGTCTGTCTCCAGCTAAAATATTCAAGGTAAGTAAAATATTTATCAGAATTTGAAAAGTAAACAATTAAGTGAAACAAGTAATATGCAACTTATTAAAGTCTTTTAATTATATAGTTCCTTAGAAGGCAAGGAACAGTACCTTGATCTCTCCATCTTGCTAACACCTTGCCTCGCACTTGAAATCCCACTTAAGCTCCTTCTACTGCTTAGATTTTAGAAGCTCAAAACAAGGACATATATAAATGCCAGATCATTCATGTGAAATATCCAAATAATCGATTGGAAATAAAAATACAACTCACCCAACGACTGTGACAGATTAATAGCTCACCTAAGATTCCTAATCCTATGTTTAGTCCTTGCCCTTAACCAGTAAAACATCACATCATTTTTGTATAAACTTTAAAAGTTAACAGATATAAGTGTCATTAGATAACAAAAAACTAGAGGCCAGATTTGGAAGCAAAGAACTAATAATTGATAAGATCTTTTGAACAACAATTATATAGCTATGAAATCAATCATAAGCAACAAATCACCTAAAAGGGCAATATAAGATGCTTGATTGTATAATAATATGCATCAACTATGCACTAGACCTTATAAGATAACATGTGATAGTTCAATCTTTTGAATATTACCACTGAACCATGGTACAGAAACAACATAGAACTTCATATATAAACAAGCCCCTGTGCTTTCACTTCTAAATGTAAGAATTCTTTTAAAAAGTTATTTTTTGTCTTATTCTTTGTTTTAACCATTAGAGATGCTGAAAAACTTAGTCTTTAAAAGGTTTCATATATTTTTCAATAAGAATCTTTTAAAGAGTTAAATTTAAGGATTGAAAACTTTTTACTGATATGTCAACAGCTCATAAAAATTCACTGAAACACAGAAACTCTGATTGTATGAACTAGAGAACTTTGACCAGGAAATAAACTATAGATCCAAGTAAATCAATTTCAACATTCAAAGAGAAAAAAAAATGCTCTTGATCATAAAGTAGAGCATCTGCATCTTGCAAAGAGAGATCAAATTATAGCATACTAGACTCAGTTTTGCATCAAAGAGACACCAGTAGAAACTAAATCACCTGGCAAACTGCCCTTTTATTTTATATTTTGCAATTGACTAAAAGGCTAGAACCAAGTTCATATATGGAACAGCCAGTTAACTCTTTCCATAAAAGAAGAAAAAAAAAACCTTAAAAGCACCGAACCATTATAACTAAGTCTAGAATATCCACATGAATTAGAGCAGAAAAAATCAATTTACACATTATGCCTTCACCTTAATTGCTGCTCTTACCTAAATAAGAAATTGAAGAGGTCAAAAACACACTTGCAGACGCATACTTGATTTACCAATAATTAAAGTTGGTTTCAACAGGGTACAATCCACGAGTGACCACTGCGGGCTTTCCTGCAGCATTACACTGCAACCTTTTGAAATAAGAACACCTGCAAGGAAAAAAGAAGTTAATTAGCAGCAAAGCTTTAACAAATTGCCATGAACGCACAAACCCAAAACAAACAAAAAAAAAGATAAAATGAAAATTTAAACTTACCAAAACAAAAGAAACCCCAAATCAAGAGAAAAATCCAAAGGGAAATCACTGATGCATTGATAGAGCATTAGCAAATAGAAAAATATTATAGTCTTTGTAGATACAATCCCAACCTAAAATTGAAATCCTTGCTATCTACAAAAAGAAAAAAAAAACCATGATGTTCATCTACAAAAAATCAAGGAAGAGGAAAGCAACGAAGAAATTACAGGGTATTGGTGAAATGAATGTTAGCTTCAAGAGCCTGGAGAGAATCCTTGAACGATTTCCTCATCTCCCCTATCTCTGTTTTCTTTTTCTTGGTGAAATTACAGATTAATAGCTCATCCTTGAACGAGGAGATAGGGATGGGGTGTGGTGTGGTGGCTTGAGGTGTTTGCTGAGGGAGAGTGGTGAAGGGCAAGAATGGGAGGTTATGTTTTTTTCTTTATTTGGTGGAGGCTCTGCATTGCTATTCTTTGGTTCTGGTGGGGAATGGCTATTACGGGAGAAGATGGAATGGGGGATGAATGGGAATTCGTTGAATGAAGGATTCAGTGAACCAAACTAAGGAATACCTGTTTATCACTGAATCAGTCAGTAACCGTTTAGTTATTCATGCCAACCAAACATACCGTGAGGGTTAGATTTTTTTAATCAAGATTAAATTAACACAATATATAAATATTGAGTGTTAAAGTTGTTATTATGCCAATTTTAAAAGTTATCACCGTTAACTTGCTAGTGACCATAAAAGACAAAATTGAATAGTTTAGTGACAATTTTGTAATTTTTGTAATTTATTGATTAAAAACAAAATTACTAGTAATTAAGTGACTATTTTATTATTTTTCATAGTTATTACTAATAATTACTAGTAATTTATTATTTTATTATTTTTGTAATTTATTATTAAAAACAAAATTACTAGTAATTTATTGAATATTTACTAATAATTAAATGACTATAATGTAATTTGTTTTTTTGATTAAAAATTGTTTTAACTTAAAAAAAAAATCAGTTTCAAAGCAATACTAATAAACAAAACTTTAACCTCTTTCTCTCATGGAGGACAACGATATTGAGAGCAACAATGGAGCTGGTCATGAGGGCTAAAGCCAATACTTTACCCAAGGTTTCCATAAAATAAATAGCCATTAAATTCAACTAAAATAATATGAATTTTCTGCTAGTATTATGTAAAAATAATAAATTCTGGTTTAGGCCTACTTAATCATCAATTAGTCTAGAGATTTCATGATGAGGCCATTGGCTCGGGAGAAGATATAAGAAGCCAATGAAAGAAGGACTATTTGCACAAAAACAAAAGAGTCCTATGGTACAAAGAGAATGAAAGAGTAGCGCTAAATCTTTTACATGCTATAAAAATGCAAAGGTGCTTAATTTAAATACTTTAGCAACACTCTTTCATTCACCAAATTTCAGATAGGGATGAATTGATGAGACCAATTCAAGTATTTTCGTTACATCTATTTGGCCGGAGCTAAGTTTACTATATGTGAAAATTAGACCAAAGTTTAGGATAGAATGCATGTTACAAGTCTCAATGATGATGCTTTTCTTTTACATTGATTGATGTAAATTTGGAAAATGTTTACATATGATAATGAATTATATTTTAGTTCTCAAAAAAAAAAAAATTGATAGTTATGATTAGAAGTGTGCACAGGTAGGGCCGGGCTGGGTTCGGAAAAAATTTTAGGCCCGTTTTATATGGGCCTAAAATTTTGTCCAAGCCCGGCCCGAAATAAAATTGCTAAGCCCGAGTCCGGCCCGACTCATATTAAATTTTTTTAGCTTATTTCATTAAATAAAAAATTTTAAAATATAATAAATCAAATACATTTAAAAACATAAAAGCAAATATTAAAACAAGAAACAAATAAAAAATGAGACTAAAACAATTTTAAAAACAATACACAAATTGAAAATATAATAAAAAGTGGTTATATTAAAATTGAAAAGAAAATGTAAATATGATTAAAAATAAAAATATATATATTTAGTATATAATTCGGGCCCGGGCAAAAAAAGTTTTACCCGAGGCCCGGCCCATTTTCTAAACGAGCCTAATTTTTTTGCCCAAACCCATATTTCGGGCCTATATTTTTACCCGAACCCTCTCACTTTTTAGGCGGACCTTCAGGCCAGGTCGGGTAGCCTGGCCCATGCACACCTCTAGTTATGATTATTGAGTTGTTAGCCTAAATTGAAATAAATTCAAAATATGCAAAATTTTATTTTGAATATTTATTTCAGTGTTCTCATGTTTTAAATATGTACTTCGTTGTTGTTTTATTTTGAAAATATGTACTTTGATGTTGTCTTGTTTTAAATACACAGTTCAGTACGTATTGTCTTATTCTGAAAATACGCATTTCGGTCTTTGTCTGCTGCGAATACGCATCAGTAACACCCCTACCCGTATCCATTGCCGAATAGGTGCGAGGCATTACTGAGTTTATTGAATATTTTCAGATAATTCTGAGTCATTTATTATTCAGATTTTGAAAATAATCATAACGTCTCTTTATTGGGCCCTCGATGCCCCAAACATACACTAGAAACCAAATGGAATTAAATCGAGATTATATAAAAAAAAATTTCGCAAAATCTTAAATTTTATTTTCATCTAAGTACTTACCATTTCAATGCTTCTTGTAATTAAATATATTACCATTCAATCAATAGCTTGTCCTTTGTCTAAGTGTCAAGCCACATCATTGTTAGTATACTTCAATATATTTCATATAAATTCAACATTGATATACTTATTTTCTCGACATGTCACATTTGAGTTTAATAATTGTCTTCACTTACATAATTTCCTTGTATCAACGTATCAAAGATAATCATATATGTTCATGACATGAAACATATTAATTCTATTACCTTTTCTTTATAAGTATATATCAATCGTTTCATTATATCAATATTTCATGTTTCATCATTTCCATATATTTTAAGTATATTTATTCCGTAAAGTTTATATCAAACTTAACATAAATTATATTCCATGTGCTTACTCTTATTTTGTTTATCTATCTTCATAATTATTTCACACAACTATTTTGTACATATATTTCCATATGACCAGTTCTTGTAAACATTTCACACAACCATTTCACGTAACCATTCGTCATCTAATACGTATTACCTGAATATCAATTGTTCAATAGATATCATAGCGTCTCCCATCCACGGTCTTATTTATCTTTGACATGATGCCATAGTATCTTTCAACTATGGTCTTACTCATTTTCTGTCATGTTGCCATGGTATCTTTCAACCATGGTCTTATTCATTTCCCGTCATGTTGCCATGGTATCTTTCAACCATGGTCTTACACATTTCATGTCAGGTTGCCATGGTATCTTTCAACCATGGTCTTACACGTTTCATATCAGGTTGCCATGGTATCTTTCAACCATGGTCTTACACGTTTATATCAGGTTGCCATGGTATCTTTCAACCATGGTCTTACACATTTCATATCGAGAGCACACTCCTTGAACCTCATCCTTACAGTGGGATTACGGTCGGGCTAAATCCTCAGTAATATAAACTCATAGAGTATTGTCCGGGATTACCAGTCTAGGCTAAATCCCTCAACGACAATTACTCTAATGAGCTTGGATCCGAATTACCAGTCCGAGGCTAAATTGGACCCTAATTCGGATTACCCGTCCGGGCTAAATCCATTTTCACATATTCTTCTGGAGGGCTATATCGGATAGGATCACCCGTCCGGGCTAGATCCTTTTTACCGTCAATTCCTTTTCGAGAGATCCATCGAATTTTCCTTTCATTCAACCGGATTTCTTCCCTTTATATCAAATATATCAATGTTTCATCAATTTTCATATAATGAACATTCAAATCATATTCACATCAATAACATACATTTCAAGTATTTAAGAATATAATTCAAGTTAGATGAACCTACCTCATTTCTTGTTTGTGTTTATAATTTCATTAATCCGATATCTTTTCTTTTCCACGATCAAGTTTCATATTTGAGTCGTCTGAATCTTTATAAATAAATTTGATCATCATTTTCATTCATTTCATTTTCTAATGCATTTAATTAATGCTCTAGGAAAAGTTACCATTTTGCCCCTAAACTTTTAATTAATGACGATTTCATCCTTAGAAATGGAAAATATAATTCTTGCAATTTAATCCTTATTTCTAGCTATTATTCTCATACATATTGATAAAAATCCATGAATTCTGTAAAATATCAGAATTTTTCCATAATTTCAACACTTTTCAATTTAATCCCTAAAACATGTTTTCCCCTATCTTGAATTAAATTAATGATTTCATTCAATTTTGTAATTTAAATAATAAAATTAATCCATTTCATGCAATTTGGTCATTTTGACATTTTACAAAATTGCCCATAAAGTTTTACTTTTATTCAATTTAGTCCTTAAGCCTAAAACATGCAAATTAGCCATGCTTGCTGAATATTCATATATATATTTTCCTCCTCCTCCTCTCCATTCCACATCCTTAAATTTATATAATATGCTTATAAGTAACATTATCAATAATTTCACTATTTACTTATATGTATATTCAAAGCTGTCCATTTGAGTCATAGTCACTAAATTATTTATTTCTTGAGTTACAGAACTCCAAATTAAGATATGTAAATTTTATCTGAAACTAGACTCACATATACTCTTACCATAAAATTTTCAGAATTTTTGGTTTAGCCAATTAGTACAGTTTATTCATTAAAATCACCCCTGTTCTGCTGTCTGACAGTTCTGACCCTTCTTCACTAAAAAATAATTATCTCCTTGTACAGAATTCAAATGATGTTCTAGTTTGTTTCTAATAAAACTATACTCATTCAGGATTCTATACATATAAATTTAAGCCCATAATTATTTTTCTTCATTTTTTTATGATTTTTCAAAGTTAGAATACTGCTGCTGTCTAGAACTGTTTTAGTACAAGATATTAATTACCATGTTTATAACACCCTTCTTTTCTTTCTCTACACTATTTCCCATCACTTTCTCTTATTTTCTCTTCACTAACATATCAAAAACATAGAATCATATGTAAGGAAACTCTACATTAACATCAATCCCAAGCTTTTTCAATAATATCAAACTTAAAAATATATTGAAATCATGATGTTCTTACCTTGTTCTATTAATTCCAACCTTCATCTTGATTTTCTCTCTCCATCAGCCTTCATTTCTTGAATCCAACTTCATATTTTAACTTCCCATAGCCTCCTTAACATTTTTCTCTCTTGGTAGCTACGGAAATTCTTTTTATTTTTGGGTGAAAATGGTGAATTTTTGGTAGAAGGACCAAATTGTAAAGAAAAGAAAGTTTCTTTCTTCCTTTTCTCTTCATACGTTGGTGCATGGAAAAAAGATGATGATTCTTCATCTTTCTTTCCTTATATATATACTATATAAAATAATAATAAAATAATAAAATATCATTTAAAAAATTAAATTAAAATATTAATAAACTATTTTATTTATTTAATCTAAAATATCTCCAACATCATCATTGCTTTCTAGATTTCTCTCTCTCCCAATTGACCATTTTGCCCTTTGTTATCTTTTAAAATTCCATCCTTGAGTCATCATTTAATTTGAAAAAATTACAATTTAGTCCCTCATAGTTCTTCACCTATTCAATTTGGTCCTAATTCATCCATTTTCCTTAGTTTCTAGATCATTCCACTCTTAAAATATTTACACTATTGGTCCTTCAACTTTTTCATATTTACACTTTAACCTCTCAAATTTTGAGTATTTACTCTTGTGCAACAAAACTTTTCTTACTTTTACAATTTAGTCCTTTCTTGAATTAATATATCATAATATACTTCTCAATTTTGACATAACTCAAAATTTCCCTTTTTGTCAATTTATTTCCTTATTTTACTATATCAAGGATAATATATTACTATAAAAGTTTTTGGGGTATTACACGCACTTCGGTATTGTTCTAAAAATACACACTTCGATGTTGTCCTCTACTAAAAAGGCGCACTTCGATGTTGTCTTGTTCTGAATACGCACTTCAGTGTTGCCTTGTTCTGAAAATACACACTTCGGTGTTGTCCTATTTTGAAAATATGAACTTCGTTGCTGTCCTGTTCTGAATACGCACTTTGGTGTTGTTCTAAAAATACACACTTCGATGTTATCCTCTACTAAAAAGGCGCACTTCGATGTTGTCTTGTTCTGAATACGCACTTCAGTGTTGTCTTGTTCTGAAAATACACACTTCGGTGTTGTCCTATTTTGAAAATACAAACTTCGGTGCTGTCCTGTTCTGAATACGCACTTCGGTGTTGTTCTAAAAATACACACTTCAATGTTGTCCTTTTCTGAAAATACACACTTCGATGTTGTCTTGTTCTGAATACGCACTTCAGTGTTGTCTTGTTCTGAATAAACACACTTCAGTTTGTCCTATTTTCAAAATACACATTTCTGTGCTGTCCTGTTTTGAATACGCACTTTGGTGCTGTTCTAAAAATACACACTTCGGTGCTGTCCTGTTCTGAATACGCACTTCAGTGCTGTTCTAAAAATACACACTTCGATATTGTCCTCTTCTGAAAATACGCACTTCGATGTTGTCTTGTTCTAAATACGCACTTTAGTGCTGTCCTGTTCTGAAAATACACACTTCGGTGTTGCCCTATTTTGAAAATACGCATTTTGGTGTTGTCTTGTTTCAAAAATATGCATTTCGGTGTTGTCCTATTCTGAAAATACGCACTTTGATATTGTCTTTCTCTAAATAAACATTTCGATGTTTTCCTGTTCTGAAAATACACATTTCGATGTTGTCTTTTTCTGAATACGAACTTCGGTATTGTCCTGTTTTGACATAGCGCTCCAGTGCTACTCTGTTCTGTTATTGCACTTCGGTGTATTGCTGTACTATTTGTATATATTCTATGTGTTTTGTTAAGACTACATTGTGTCATATCCCAAATTTGGCAAACTCGATTAGAAGACATATGTATGTGAAGATACCTTTTTGGCATAATGTAGTCCGCCCATCACATCAAATCACATCATGAAGGCTTAAAGAGGATATGAATGTAACATCCCAAAGAATTGACTCAATATTCGAGTCAAGTATGGGGTGTTACAGTGCTTCTCTATGTCTTGGTCTATGTAGATGATACCATAGTCTCATGCAATGATTTGGCAACTATTGATGCTTTTGTTCAGTCCTTATCTTGGATTTACCGAAAAGGAGCCACATGGATCAGTCCAAGGGCACACCTACTCCTATGGTAACTTCCTGTGTGTTGTCTGCTCATGTTGGTAGCCCCATCGAAAATGAGTCAGAATATAGGAGCATAGTAGGGGCACTGCAGTACATTGTTATTGCCAGGTTTGAGATTGCATTTGCTGTCAATAGGGCGTGCCAGTTTATGCACAAGCCTCTTGATTAGCATTACAAAGTTTTCAAATGTATTCTAAGGTATTTGCAAGCCTCTTGGACTATGGCATCTGTATTATTGTTGCTTTTCGATTATCTCTTGTAGGCTACTCGGATGCCAATTGGGGTACTGATCCTAATGATAGGCGCTCAACTTCAGGTTTCTGTATATTCTTAGGTGGAAATCCTATTTCTTGGGGCTCTAAGAAGCAACAAGTGGTGTCTCCATCCACTACAGAAGCAGAATACAGAGTCATGCCACAACAGATATCACTTGGCTAGAACCTTTATCAGTTGAGTTACAAGTTCAAGTTGCAGGCAAGGCAACCATCAATGTGACAGCTTAAGTGCAGTAGCCGTGTTAGCTAATCCAGTGCTACACTCCAAGTTTAAGCATGTGGAGCTTGACTTATTTTTTGTTCGAGAAAAAGTGGCAGTGGTCAAATTGATCGTGGGCCATTTCCAGCTCAGGAGCAGGTGGCAAACCAAGCCACTCTCAGCTGGATGTTTTATCAGGTTTAAGACACAGCTGAGAGTTGTCAACAGGAATGAGCATCTCCAGAGTAGAAGATGACAGATGGGTGAATGCTAAGGAAAAAGTCAGGTGTGGCAATTGCAGTGGCAATTAGGTGGTTAAAAGTTAAATCTATTGAGGAGTTAGCAGTGAGTTGATGTTTTCTGTTATTCACTAAACTGATCTAGTATAAATGCCAAATACAGTTTTTATGGATTATGAAAGTCATGTAGATCATGTTTTCATTAGTTTACAGCTTCTTTCTTGAGGTGTGTTGTTTCTCTTCTTGTTAATCGTGAGAAATGTCGACAGTATGGAATTCATAAACTTACTCAAACACTGCTGAAAAGTTGATTTGCTTTGATGTCATTGCCTTGAAAACAACGCCAAAACTCGTGAATAAATATTACATATGAAGTGGGGGGACATTTGATATTTCACACTTTTTAACAAACAATAACACCGCGCATTTCTCCGAGAAAGTGAGGGGAAAAAAACCTGTATGAATGTTTATGTCCTTTAATTCAATCTGGGAAGCAGAATAGAAAACATGTATGGATGTTTATGTTCCACCATCAGTTTCCCGAAGCCATGCCACTCTATTCTTTATTTATTACTCGATAAGTGAACCTGCATTGCATGTATTGCAAGTTGGCTGAGTGAAAGCCCTGGAATAACTGCTCCTAAAGCAACACCATTAGAGGTTACTCTTACACCAAAATGACCTTCCATGCTCTATAGGTAACTGGTGCAAGCTGCATATGGCTTGGTTCACAATTCATTTTGGTTGAATACATATGTCTCTGCCTAAAATGTCTTTCAAATCAATTACTTTGGTTTTTAATTACCAATATAGAATATTCAAGTAAAACGGTGTATATATATGTTCTTTATAATCAGTTCACCTTATGTTCAAAGTAATAATAAACTTTAGTGTGCAAGCATAGAAGTGATGAAAGTGAGAGTGTGTATATGTATATATATGTATATATATATATATATATATATATATAATTAGATTTTGTTGAAGCTGACCTCCATACAGCTGGTATGAAGCAAATGCAGCTGGAAGCTGGCCCTCAAGCTCGTGACAAGGTTGCGCAAGACTATAGCTCTTTGGTTGTTTGTTAGTTTACAACCAATGTTTTGTTATTTTGTAATCTAGTTTGTTTCTTAAACTTAGTTGGTGATTTTTTGATGTAATCCATTGATTGATTGACTGAAATTTCTGCAATACAACTTGGACACTTAACTTAGCTGTTTTCAATATAATAGAGTGGGGTTAGGTGTGATTTGGTAGTCATTTTGACTTGTTTACCACAACTTTCTTTTGATATATGTAATGGCAATCTGCCTATGTTTTCTTGATGAATGAAATACACTTCATCTCTATTAATATTCTCTACATTTCTTCTTCCTTATTCTTCTTCTTCTTTGCTCGTTTCCCTCTTGTTTGTTCAAATAAGTATCGTGACTTGCAAAAGATAAGCTCTGATCACACCAACTGCTTGCTTGCTTGATAACACCAACAATTGGTATCTAGAGCCTTTGTCTTTGAGGACCTGTTCCACCTGACTCAAAACTTGAATGGCTTCTGCTAGCTTCTCTCCAGCAGCACCACCAGTCTTCACTGGTGAAGGCTTCCATATTTGGTTGGTCAAGATGAGAACATACCTTGAGCGTTTGATCTGTGGGAAGTGGTGAACTCGGATGCCGAGCCACCTCACATCGAGGGCTAATCCTCGGTGGCTCGAGATAAGGCAACATGCGGATGAGAGGACCAAGAAGCACAAGGCCATGTCCTGTATTCGAGCTCAGTTTCGATGTAATCTTTACCGGGATCATAACTGTGAGACCGAAGCAAGCTTGGGACAAGCTTAAGGAGGAGTTCAAAGTGCACTTGAGAGGACCAGCAAGCAGCAGCTTTCTAAATCTGAGAAGGGATTTGAAAATCAAAATGAAAGAAGAGGAAACCACAAACAATATTCGACAGATAATGGTCATTGTAAATGCATAAGGCTCCTTGGTGAGCGGTTTGAGGAAGTAAGGATAGTTGAGAAGGTTCTCTCTACTTTACCAGAGAGATGATATGAGGCAAAGATATCCTCCTTAGAGGACTCGAGAGACTTGACAAGGATCTCCCCGATCGAAGCTTATCAATGCTCTCTATGCTCGGGAGCGAGAGAAGAGCCAGCGGGATCGATGAGCACCGGGAGGGTGCATTTGAACAAAAAGCAAGCCTAGCTCGAGTAATCTTTGCTACAAAGGCAAGAAAAACTGGAGGGATAAATCCAAATCTGATGCCTCGAGAAAATAGGATAGACCATGCAGGCATTGCAAAAAGGCTGGTCATCCAGAAGCCAGATGTTGGTTCAGACCAGACGCCATATGTCAACATTGCAAGAAAAGAGGCCATGTTGAAAGGGTCTGTAAAGAAAAAGACAGACCTGACCAGAATCAACCACAACACAAGGCTGCTGAGGCTCGAGTGGCTGAACAAGGCAGTGATAGTGAAGAACAAGTGTTTGCAGTTTCATGTCTAGCTGCAAAAGGCAAGGTTAAAAAGGGATGGCTCCTTGACAGTGGCTGTACCAACCACATGTCACCAGATGCAACCATCTTCAAAACTCTAGATAGAAGCTGCAAAACTAGAATAAAAATTGGTGATGGACACTGTATTCAGGCAGATGGCATAGGTGATGTGATAATATGCACTCCATCAGGTAACAAACTCATCCCAAATGTACTGTTTGTACCTGAAATAGATAGAAATTTGTTGAGCATAGCTCAGTTGCTAGAAAAAGGGTATGCTGTGGTCTTTAAAGGAAAGGAGTGCCAAATCAGTGATCAGAAAGGGTCCATACTCATGACAGTGCCCATGTCTGACAAGAGTTTTGTTGTGGACTGGAATAAGGACCTAGAAAGTGCCTATGCTGCTTTCATAGAAGAATCCAAGCTTTGGCATCAAAGGCTTGGTCATGCTAACTATAGATCAATGGCTCGAATGATTAGCAAGGACATGGCTGAAAACTTCATCAAATTTGTTCAAAATGAAGATGTGTGTGAAGTTTGTCAATTAGGAAAACAGGCTAGGCTTCCATTTCCTACAAACACAGCCTGGAGAGCCTCAGAAAAACTTCAATTGGTGCACACAGATGTGTGTGGCCCTATGAAGACCGAGTCACTCAATTGCAGCAGGTACTTCATTCTCTTCATTGATGATAGTACCAGGTACTGCTGGATTTATTTCTTAAAGAGTAAGACTGAAGTTGTTCAAGCCTTCTTGAAGTTCAAAACAAAGAATGAGACAGAGATCAGTCAGTAAATTAAGGTCTATAAGATCGGACAATGGGATGAATATATCTCACTTCGGTTCAAGACATTTGTGCAAGAGCTGGCATCAAACATCAACTAACAAATGTGTACACACCTCAACAAAATGGGGTAAGTGAGAGGAAAAATAGGAGTTTACTTGATATGGCTAGATGCATGATATTTGAGAAGAACTCGCTTAAAAATTTATGGGCCGAGAGCGGTGAATACTCATTGTTTATGTTCGTAATGCACTTCCAACCAAAGCTTTAGAGCAAAAGACTCCATTTGAGGCTGGGTTTGGATTCAAGCCATCACAGCTCACTTAAGAATCTTTGGTCATTTATGCTATTCACAAGTTCCAATTGTTAAAAGAAGTAAGCTTGACAAAAAAGCACAAGCAGGCATTCTGGTAGGCTATAGCTCAGAGAAAAAGGGCTATAGGATTTTGGATCCTTCAACAAACAAGGTATTTGCAAGTAGAGATGTTGTGTTCAATGAGAGAGCAAGCTGGAACTGGGACACGAATGAACCTGAAGCTGTCTCTGAAGATCTTGTGGTTGATCAAACAGAGCCAGAAGAGAGTAGTCCAGAGATGGACTTTGATGATGTGCCAATCAGAGGCACCAGATCCCTGGCTAAAATTTATGAGAGGGCACACATAGCTTTAGTAGAGCCTACCTGTTTTGAAGAGGCTGTGAAGCATGAAGTCTGGAAACAGGCAATGGCAGATGAAATTTCCATGATCGAGAAGAACCAGACTTGGAAACTGGTTGAGAAGCCTGCTAATAGGAAGATCATTGGAGTAAAATGGGTCTACAAGGCCAAGCAGAATGCTGATGGAAGTCTAAATAAACTGAAGGCTAGACTTGTGGTAAAAGGATTTAGTCAAAAATATAGACTGGATTACTTTGAAACATATGCTCCTGTTGCCAGATTAGATACAATCAGATTGATTGTTGGATTGGCTGCTCATATGCAGTGGAATGTCTATCAACTAGATGCGAAATCGGCCTTTCTAAATGGAATCCTTGAAGAGGAAATTTATGTCCGAACAACCGAGGGATTTGAAAGTACCGAGCAAGGAAGAGATGGTTTACTGAGACTAAGAAAAGCTTTATATGGCCTAAAACAAGCCCCCTGAGCATGGTATGCGAATTGACTCCTACACCGCTTTCGGTTTGAAGTTCGAAAGAAGTGCTAGTGAGCCAACTTTGTATGTCAAAAAGAATAAAACCGAGACTCAGCTTGTGGTGTCATTGTATGTTGATGACTTATTGGTGACAGGAGGAGATGAAGTTGACTTGGCAGAATTCAAGATAAAGATGAAGCAAATGTTCGAAATGACTGATCTGGGGCTGATGACATACTTCCTAGGAATGGAAGTAAACCAGGACACAAGGAGGATTTTTTGAAACAGGAATCATTTGCATTGAAGGTGTTGACAAAGTTTTCAATGCTGAATTGCAAACCAACTCCTACACCTGTTGTAGCTGGGGTAAAACTATCAAGTCATGAGGGTCATGAAGAAGTCTGTGAAACTACCTATAGAAGCCTGATTGGTTGTCTTCTATATTTGACTGCAACGAGACCAGACATCATGTTTGCAGTAAGTTTACTTTCTAGATTCATGCATTGCTGCAATGTATAGCATTTTCAAGCTGCAAAACGAGTACTGAGATACATTAAAGGTACTCTAAGCTATGGTCTCTTGTTTAGCAAGGCTGCAGAACTGAGATTAAAAGGTTACACAGATAGTGATTGGGCTGGTTCTAAAGATGATATGAAGAGCACATCAGGGTATGCTTTCACATTGGGATCAGCAATGGTATGTTGGAGTTCCAAAAAACAGTCTCTGGTGGCTCAATCGACTGCTGAGGCCGAGTATGTAGCTGCTGCTAGTGCAGTAAATCAAGCCATCTGGTTGAGGAAAATCTTAGCTGATTTAAACTTAATTCAAGAAGAAGCAACAGAGATACTTTGTGACAACAAGTCTGCTGTTGCAATTGCAAAGAATCCTGTCTTCCATGGTAGAACTAAGCACTTTGATATAAAGTTGCATGTGATAAGGGAGATGGAGCAAGCTTGTGAAATAAAGCTGGTTCATTGCAATTCGGAGAACCAAATTGCTGACATCTTAACCAAGGGTCTTGGTGTGTCAAGATTTAACAAGTTAAGGAAGCTCATGGGAGTTTGCAGCATGGAGCTCAAGGAGGAGTGTTGAAGTGACCTCCATACACCGGTGGTATGAAGCAAATCATTTGGAAGCCGGCCCTCAAGCTCGTGACAAGGTTGCGTGAAATATGGCTCTTGGTTGTTTGTTAGTTTACAAACCAATGTTTTGTTATTTTGTAATCTAGTTTGTTTCTTAAACTTAGTTGGTGATTTTTTGATGTAATCCATTGATTGATTGACTGAAATTTCTGCAATACAACTTGGACACTTAACTTAGTTTGCTTTCAATATAATAGAGTGGGGTTAGGTGTGATTTGGTAGTCATTTTGACTTGTTTACCACAACTTTCTTTTGATATATGTAATGGCAATCGCCTATGTTTTCTTGATGAATGAAATACACTTCATCTCTATTAATATTCTCTACATTTCTTCTTCCTTATTCTTCTTCTTCTTTTGCTCGTTTCCCTCTTGTTTGTTCAAAGAAGTATCGTGACTTGCAAAGATAAGCTCTGATCACACCACCGCTTGCTTGCTTGATAACACCAACAGATTTCATTGATAACTAAGCTTAAGGATTACAAAAGAAAAGACATTTTTTTAAACCATGCAATAGCGATGTGACAATGGTGCACGGCTTGAAGAAAGGTGCACCAACCATGATAATATCATATACTTTCATTCTTACACCCTTACACAAATAAGCTCTCTAGTTCCTCATTATCACCTTCATTCTGTGGAAATTCTCGCCGTCTTGTTGAGCATAAAGAGTGAACCTAGCATTGATCCTTGGTCCAACAAAGCCGCTCAACGCGCATGTCAATGGGATGCGATGCATGCCTCCTTCAATCGGGCGACATTCAAACCGCCACCATTGATTCTCGTCTTCCGTAACCGTTAAAACAATCGGAACACCGGGAAGTGTCGGCTACGATCATGAAACTTCCACCTTTGCACATGGCGTGCTTGAGAACAACCGTTGATCACCTCCATCACTTCACTCTGCTAAATGAACCCTTTTTTTGTTCCTCAAAACTCAGAAGAATAACGTAATGTGATGTGATTTATAGTCCTCATGCAACCCGTATTTTCTGCGATTACTGGCTCTGTTTCCTTTTTAATCATGTGCTTTACTTGCTCTATAACTTGGAAGGACTGAATTATATTGAATTCCAAGGCCTAACCATCGTTTGCAGGGTATACTGCCTGAAAAAAGGGGTGACATACCATTGACTAGGTTTTCTTTATTACCATTTTGATTAATCCAAAGATATTGTCGCGGCATTTTGTTTAATCATGTGCTTTGCTTGCTATATAACTTGGAAGGACTAGGACTGAGTTATATTGGGGCTCCCTTTGGTTCACACAGGGGCGGGGATCTAAGGGGCTGATGTACCCTCTTTAAAATGAAATTTTGGTGTACCCTCCTTAAAATAAAATTTTCATTTTGTTTTTTTTATAATTTATAAAATTTTAAATTAATAATAATTTATTAATAATAATAAAAATTATAAAGATACAGACTATTAAAATGATGAAATTGTATTTTTACTATCATAAAAATATATAATTTAATTCCATCCCAGAGAAAATAATTTTTGACTTCGCCCTTGATTTCACATTATTTACAGAAAATATTTTTTTATATTTTCCTGTGTTTGTTTCGTAAAAAATAGTTTAATCAATGGAAAATGACTTACAAGTCAATAAAAAAAACCATTTTTTTTCAAAAAAGACCTAGCCTCGACTATGGATAATTTTATTTTTATATAAAAATTAACTTAAATTAATATTATTATATTGATAATAAAAATTATTTTTATTTTTAAAAATATTTAAAATATTAATATAAAATATTATAAATTTTAATCTTATAAACATACATATTTAATTATTTAAATTTAATCATATAATACATTATAAATATAATAGCTATAATTTATTATTTTTAATAAATTATTTAATATTTTAATTTTATTTTAATAATAAATTTTAAAAACAATAATTTTAAATAATATTCTTCACATATTATTGAAAAAATTCAAGATTAATATTTTAATAATAAATATTTATTTTTTATAAAATAAAGGAAGATGGAGAGAATAAAGAACAAAGAACAAAGAAAATATGAAAGCAACAGAGAATGATCTTTATTGATCAAAAGGGATGATTTATAATGCTTAATCAGAGTCTCTATTTATAGGCATAAGAAGTATAAAAGAAGTAGATATCTAATTCTAATAACTAATAGAATTTAAAGTACATCAAAACTTTATCTTCATCATGATGGATATCCACTTAATAAGATATTCATAACACTCCCCCTTGGATGTCCATTGGTAGATAATGTGTTTCGTTAAAACCTTATTAGGAAAAACCCTGTGGGATAAAAAACCTAATGAAGGAAAAAGAGTACACAATCTTCTATTTCAAGCTGCTCGTTAAAAACCTTTACCAGGAAAGCCCAATGGGACAACATTGATTAAAGGAAAAGAGTACAACTTGTTCTTAGACTCCCCCTGATGGCAATATTACATTACATCTTTGAGTCGACGCATTCCAATCTTGTGTAGTAGTTTTTCAAATGTTGAAGTTGGCAATGCCTTAGTAAAAAAATCTGCTAAATTATCACTAGAACGAATTTGTTGAACTTTTATATCACCTCTTTTCTCAAGATTATGGGTGAATAATAATTTTGGTGAAATATGTTTCGTTCTATCACCTTTGATGTAACCACCCTTCAATTGAGCTATACATGTTGCATTATCTTCATATAAGATACATTTTTTTCCTGTAAAGGAAAATTACATATCTTCTGGATATGTTGGGTCTATAACCTTAGCTAAACACACTCTTGATTTACCTCATGCATTGCAATTATTTTTGCATGATTTGAAGAAGCGGCAAGTAATGTTTGCTTTGTTGACACCATGATATGGTAGTACCCTCACATGTAAATAAATATCCTGTTTGAGATCAACCTTTATGTAGATCTAATAAGTATCCAACATCAGCATAGCCAACTAATAGGGATTTTGAATCATTTGAATAAAATAACCCCATATCAATGGTCCCTTTGAAAAATCTAAATACATGTTTAATTCCATTCCAATGTCTACATGTTGGAAAAGAACTAAATCTTGCTAACAAGTTTACAACGAAAGTTGTATCAGGTCTTGTGTTGTTTGCAAGATACATCAATGCCCCTATGACACTTAGATATGGCACTTCAGGACCAAGAAACTCTTCATCATTCTCGCAAGGGCAAAATTGATCTTTATTCACATCTAACGATCGCACAACCATTGGAGTACTTAATGGGTGTGCTTTATCCATGTAAATTTTCTTTAATATCTTTTCCATATAAGTTGATTAATGAACATGTATTTCATCTTTGAAATGCTCGATTTGTAATCCAAGATAAAACTTTGTTTTCCCAAGATCTTTCATCTCAAATTCTTTCTTTAAACAATTTATTCTTCAAGAGTTCTAATAATATTTAGACCATCAACATAAACAACAATTATCACAAAAGCTGATTCAAACTTTTTTATAAAGACACATGAACAAATTGGATCGTTTTTGTAACCTTCTTTTAACAAGTAATCATTAAGAAGATTGTACCACATATGTCAGATTATTTTATTCCATATAAACTTTTCTTTATTCTGATTGAGCAATTTTCTCAAGAAACTCTATATCTTTTTGGGATTTTAAATCCTTCAAGGATTTTCATATAAATTTTACTATCAAGTGTACCATATAAATAGGATGTAACAACATCCATTAGATGTATGTCAAGTTTCTCATGTACTGCCAGACTAATAAGATATCTAAATGTGACTGCATCCACCACAGGAGAATATGTCTATTCATAATTAATGCCGAGCCTTTGTGAAAATCCTTGTACTACAAGTCGAGCTTTATATCTTACGACTTCATCAATTTCATTTTATTTTCACACAAATACTCATTTATATCCTATCGGCTTTTACGCCTTTAAGTGTTTGGATTATAGGTCCAAAAACTTCACATTTAGAAAGTGAATTACATCTTTCCATTTTGGCCAATCTTTTCTATTTTTACATTCCTTAGTAGATTTAGGCTCAAAATCATCATTTTCTTTTATTATTTCAACAGTAATATTATAAACAAAATTGTTGTCGACAACTATATTTTTTTTTTCGATTCTATCTTTTTCTCGTATTGACATAACTTATCAAGATCTCTTTATTTTCATCATTTCTATTTTCACTCTTAGGTACCTAAATCTCTTCTTGAGTTTTATAATTAGTTATTTCATGGGTCTCTTTAGGAACCCCCGCCTCCACTATATGACCATCTTGAATGTTTGCTCCTTTACTTTTATTAGAATTTTTATTTTTGGAACCGACTGGTCTTCCACGCTTCATGCATGGATTACTTTCTTTTGCATTAAAAATTTGCGTTATTAGGACATCAATTCGTATTGGAGCATTTTCAGCTGGTATGTAAGATTTAATGAATCTAGCAGTTGATTTGTAAAATGAATTATCTGTTGAACTTTTGGTTCACATTGCTTTGTACAAGGATCTTAGACATTGATAATGCATTTCAAGTACTTTATTAATCCAACTTTTTATTTTCTCCCCCTACTGTTGGGAAAACAGACAACTCTTGTCATAACTAAATATCAAATTAATAGCTCAAAAATATTATAAGGAGACTCATATAAATACAGATTCCCAATCTCTTATAATGACCCATCTTTGTGCGTTGTGGTGGAACAGTTGGAACATATACCACACATCAAAATAAATTGTAAGATGAGAAATATTTGGCTCTTGACCAAAAATCAATTGTAATAAGGAGTATTTATAATTTATTGGCTTGATGTGTACAACATGTAAATCAATACAATCTCATACTAAAATAGAAAGTTTTGTTCTCATAAGTAATGATTTAGGTATTAGTTGAAGGCATTTGATAAATAATTCAGCTAAATCATTTTGTGTGTGAACATGAGCTACAGGATGTTCAACCTTTATCCCAGTTGACATGTAATAATCATTGAAAACTTGGGATGCAAACTCACTAACATTAGCAAGATGAATTTTTTTGTTGCATAATCTGAAATTAATCATTTAAATAAGCAATCTCGCAAACGACAGGTTGCAAGTTGATAGCGCATGTGATTATTTTGTAGATGCATCTACCAAAATCATATAATATCAAAACCATCCACATGGTGGATGAATGAGCCCATATTCATTTCAGAAATGCAAGACATTAAATCTCAACTTTTGCTAGTGAGTTTCTAAAAATCAATTTTTATTAAGAACAAGCAACAAATGAGAACTCTTTAATTTAAAGAATCTTCTGGTTCTTCAATGGATGTCCATATGAATTCTCAATTAATTTTTGCATCATATACGATCTAGGATGGTCTAACTGGTCATGCCAAGTAGTAAACGCATTTGTATTAGTAAACTTCTGGTTTACTTTAACATGTGTTTCAATTATACTAAATTGTAACAAATTTATAATTTTACTATCATTCCTTTTAATTTGTATCCACATATAAGTGCTATTGTGACATTTACTACCAGAAATATCTAAATCCATGTGAATATTATAATGTCACTAAGTCAACAAAATAAATATAATT
Organism: Gossypium anomalum; assembly: GCA_025698475.1. Lineage (NCBI taxonomy): Eukaryota > Viridiplantae > Streptophyta > Magnoliopsida > Malvales > Malvaceae > Gossypium > Gossypium anomalum. The sequence goes on from CM046959.1 coordinate 2,085,911, forward strand.
TCCAAACAATTATATGCAATATTCGCTTCAGGGAATATGTTAAAATCTTCAAATATCTATAAAAAAAAATTTGCAACTTCAGGTGCATCCAAATATAACAAGCTTTAGATAGAATTACTATATTCTATTACTCATAAATAGATCTTTCACAGTCAAATATTTTGCTTTCAACCCCTTAATAGGGATGATGACAAAAGAATATCACAAAGATAATCACAATCAATTCAATTTAATAACAAGAGTAATCAATAACTTAATTCTCCCTTTTTTTTGTCATTTCAAAATAAATATTTATCTTCATTCACCATCTTAATATGATATCCATTATAAATATCTTTTAAAACCAATGGATTAACATCACAAGTTATTAATATATTAGCTCTTCTAGAGCTTTCAACTAATTTTGTACTATCAAGTATTGGAATAATATTTGTTGGTTTCAGTACCAAATAAGATAAATATTTTCTATTTATAATGATAGAATTCATTACTACATTCTTATATCATTCCTCAAAGAATATTAATAGAAACAAAATATTTGGGCATACGCCACATATGTAGCCAATAATATTTCATATCACATTGATAACATAGGTTATCTTTACCCTTTGAAGAGTTATCTTAAGAACTCTTATTGTTCTCTTATTTATTACTATGTTCCTACTTTTAGTAGTCCATGATTATATCTTTTATTTTCTTTATGTTTACATTCACTTCGGGGAATGCAATAAATCTGGTAGAATAGACTTCTAAACACCTCTATTGATTTTTTTTTATTTCATAATCACCATCGTAAACATACGTAGATTTTAAATTAGAATCTATCTAATCATATTGTCATGATTATTCCCCAATTATAATAAATATGATATAATAAATAAAATATAGTGAAATATACCTGAAGATCTTTAACATCATCGTCATCACCATAATCCATTCTGAGATTGAATTTTTCAACATCCTAAAGATGAAATATTAAGGGTGAAAGTTTAAGGTGAAAGAGGAATTGGATTTGCGGGAAGACTTCGAAAGATTTTAAAAGAAAAAAAATAGAGAATCATCGTGCTGATAACGCGTTATAAAATAAAGGAAGATGGAGAGAATAAAGAACAAAGAAAATATGAAAGCAACAGAGAATGAACTTTATTGATCAAAAGGGATGATTTATAATGCTTCATCAGAATCTTTATTTATAGGCATAAGAAGCATAAAAGATGTAGATATCTAATTCTAATAAATATTAGAATTTAAAGTACATCAAAACTTTATCTTGACCATGATGGACATCCACTTAATAAGATATTCATAACATTATTAAAATTATAAATATATTAATAATAAATGTTTTGTAGTATAATAGTTAAAATATGTTATAAGTCAATGTACTCTTCACAAATTTAGAATTTAGTCATTGTACTTTTATTTTCAAGAATTTAGTCTCTCTACTTTTCAGATTTGAAAATTAAGTCCAATGGTTAACATTATTAATTTTTTTGTCAATTTTGTTGATGTCACATTTCTAAATAAAAAAATACTCACTTGGTTGTCATTTAACTAAAAGATGACATTGTAATAAACCTGAATTTAACAAAATATTTTTAATATATGAAAAAAAACAATGTAAAATATAAATTTATAGATATAAAATAAACTCAATTAAACAATGAGAATATAAGAAAATCTCAAATATATGTTTGTTTATTGAAAACAACTTTTATGAAATATTTTCAAAAAATCTGTCAAATAACATAAAATATTTTACACAGATTCATCCAAACACCAGAAAATATTAGCTTTTTTCAGAAAAGTAAGTCATTTTCCCGAATCCATTTTCAATAAAACAAACGGAGCCTAAATTCGAACAATAGGCCTAATAATATTTTTAAGGGTATACTAGGTGAAAATTCATTAAACTATTAGTAACTACTTTACAAAATGCTCATTTAACTATACAAAAATTTCCATTTAAGTCACTAAATAATTTGAAAGTTTTTGTTTATGTCATTGGGCTATTAAGTTTTTTTAAATAAAAATAAAAATCTAGCTAATAAATTGTAAGTGACGATTTGATGATTGACATGGTAGATTAATACCCATCAATGAGTAAAAGAATATACTTTAGATCTAAGTCGATCTAACGATCAATTTTGGAGATCCGAGAAAAAAGTTGATTGGATTTTTTATCCATTTCAATTGAATGATATGATAATATTTGTCGTAACCATTTTTTTGAAAAACGGGAATCGACTTAGATTTTGAAAACAAAAACGAATAGAGGAGTCGCCACCAATCCTTTTTTGATGAGGTGTGATCGGATCACCTTAAATTAATCATTTTAATAAAGGTTAAGATTTACTAAAACGATAATTTTTGGTCTACGAAAATCAAAAAATGAGTTCGGGAGTCGGTTACGTACGAGGAAGGAGTAGCACCCTCGATACGCCCAAAATTGGTACCTAGTTGATTAATTAGTGTCTTAGTGTTGAAATTTTGAAAACTTGAAAGAATTTAAAATACGATCCTTCTTTATAAAAAAAATTCGAACGTTAAAGACCTTCTCGTCTCGAAGCAACAAAATGTCATATCCCGTGAGTTAGGACACAACATCTCGAACTTTTGAGAATGAGCTTGTCCCCTTTTCTTAATCTGTGTATTTTAACTACTTTTCAAAAGGATATTCGGTTAGTTAGGGTGAACGAGGGCAATCGAAACCCAGTAAGTTAGGGCACGTTTCCTCGAATTTTCAAACATCGAATATTGCCTTTACTTGCGAAAAATCTTATTTCGAGGTAACAAAATGTCATACCCAGTAAGTTAGGGCACAACACCTCGTATCTTTGAGAATAAGCAATTATTTAAAACTCGTATTGTGATTTAAAAGAATATTCTGTTATTTGGGTTAGATGAGAAAAATCGAAACCCAGTAAGTTAGGGCACGATTATCTCGAATCACCAAATGCAGGATATTGCTTTTATGAAAGAATTGTTTTAATATATTGAGTAAAAAACGTAGTTTATAGTAAAACATAAAAGCAAAATTAGGGTATTAATATGTATAATAACATAATGATCGGTGTGATAATGTCAAAAACAACAATATGGACAGTTATAAAAGATGAAATAATGATGAGGCTAAGTATCATATAAATGTAAACACATACGTGAGGAAAATAAAATAATCGAACGCGCAAGCAAATAAATAAATAAATATAAATATGGCAAAATGAAATGACAATGATAACGGTAATAATGATATAAAAGTATATATAATATTAAAAACATACGGGATACATATACGAAATAAGTACATAATAGTTATAAAAATATACATAATAGAATGTATGAATAATATGATATTTACAATATATATGTACATAATATATATAAAAATATAATAATGTGCATGATATAATATTAATATACATGTGCGTAATATGGAGTATTATATATATATATTAAAAGGATGTATATATGACATACAAATACATTAACAAAACAATAATACCAAAAACTATTAATAGTAATATACAAATGTATGCGTATATATATAGGTTAAAGATATAAACACATATAATAATACATACACTAATATTAATATCAAATAAAATGGGGGTAAAAGGAGATATAACATATATGTGTATAGTATGGTATTTACATGTGTATACATAAAATAAACATTGGGAATAATAATAATATATAAACATATATACATAAAATATATATAAGTATTAATGGAAAATAAAAAAGATTACTAAATAATAGTAGAAACATGCTAATAATAACAAGAATAATAAATAAAATGATAAATAATATTAAAAATAAAAAGAAAAGAAAAGAAAAAAATAATACAAAAAACCGTATTAAATATGGAAAAGGGACTAAATTCGAAACAAAATGAAGTTTTGGGGTCGATTTAAAAATTAATAAAGGAGAAAGGGACTAATTTGAAAACGCGTGCAACTGTAGAGGGCCAAAAGTGCAATTTACCCGAGCCCTTAAAACGACATCACTGAAGGGAGGACCAAATCGTAAAACGCGATAAATTTTGGGGCCAATTTAAAAGAAATAAAACCTTATTGCAAAGTCATGAAAAAGCGGAGGGGCCAAAAGCGCAAATAACCCCTCCGCTTCAAAACACGCGGATCCCATGGCCGGACGGGTCGGGTCGGCCCGCTCCACCCCAAAACGACGTCGTTTCACGCCTTGGGGGGAAAGGCCAAAACGGTACTAAAGGTGTTCATGGGCCGGGCCGGGTTCGGGTCGGGCTCAACTAAAAAATCATACCCATTTATTGGGCTCGGGCCGAGCCGGGCCCAAAAATGGGCCTAAAATTTTACCCAAGCCCGACCTGAATAAAAATACTAAAATCCAGGCCCGACCCGGCCCGCCCGTATTAATTTTATATTATTTTTTATATTATTTTTAAATATATATAATACATCAAAAATACTAAAAATATCAAAATAAATATTTCCCAACAAATTGAAAATAAATTTTGAAAAATATGTAAACTTAAATAACATTAAGATAAATGCAACTTAACAAGCAAATGCTTCTAAAATAATAAAAAAATTAACAAATGCCTTTAAAATAATAAGAAAATTAACAATAAAATAAAATTTATACAATATCCAAACAATAACAACAAAATAATAGCAACATAATAGTAAAATAGTAGTAAAATATGGAGAAACCAACAAGAAAATAATATTCAAAAATAAAAAATATGCAGATTTTTTTGTCCTTTAGTGAGTTCGGGCCGGGCCGGGCCAGGCTCGGGCTAAAAATACCTTACCCGAGGCCCGACCCATTTTTTAAACGGGCCTTATTTTTTTGTCCATGCCCATTTTTCGGGCCTATATTTTTGCCCAAACCCTCCCATATTTCGGGCGGGCCTTCGGGCCGGGCCGGGTAGCCCGGCCGATGCACACCTCTAAACGGTACCGTTTGGTACCATTATATAATCATTTTTTTTCAAAAAATTTCATTTCCCCATTGCATTTTTTAAAAAAAAAAACTTCATCTTCTTTCCTTTTTCTCTGGTTTGCCTGAACCGTGAGAGAATGGCCGGTCGCCACACGACAAGATCGGACGCCACCGCACATGCGGTACAAAAATCGAAAAGATACGCTTTCTCTCTCTCTCTCTTTTTAAATATTTTTTAGATTCATAAAATCTGTATATAAACAAGGAAATAAATTCGAAAATAGGGTAGTAAAAAAAATAAAATCACCTTAGTCCTTCGATTGTGATTTTGGTATTTTGGTTGCCTGGTTTTGTGATATTCTCGTGCTTTTGATATTACTGAGATTACTGCTTTTGCTTATGTTTTTTCTTTTAAGAATCTAAAGTTGTTTTCTATTATTTTTTTCGAAAAAATCCAAACAGACAATGGTTTTCGATTTGGCCTTTTATAGGCATTTTTTCTACAACTTGCTTCTTGCTTTCTGTCTTGTCTCGTTAATGCTTGCAGGTACAGCTTTGGGCGGTGGCACAGTGACAAGGGCGGTGGCTGGAGGCTATGGGCGGTACTGAGTCAGAAGACCCTAGGTGCGACGCACCTAGGGTTTGAAATGTTGCTGCCTTCTTGTTATGGTTTGGGCCACATTGCTTCGGGCCTAGTGGGTTTAGGGTTTGATTTGTTTGGACAGGGACTGTAATGGGTTTTGGGTAGGTAGTTTTGGTTTAGTTTGGGTTTTGATATTTGGGCTGGTTTGTATCTGGGCCAAAATTGGGCCTCAACAATATTAATGTAACATCTCAAAAATTTAAGTTTTGATTTGCTTGTGATTATTGTGTGATTTGGTCTGGTTGAGTGATTAAATGCTTAGTGTATTTACTTAAGGCTCCATGTTTGAGTCTCCGTATTTCATTTTGAACTATTTTGATTTGGGTTTAAGTGTTTTGTAAAATTTTAGACTGTTTTGGACATTTTGGGACCATTTTAGTTTTGGATTTTATTTTTGATTTTCGCATAATACTGTTAAATGATTTATCGAAAATGTTTGGTTTATGCATACAATCGATTTTGTGAAAACAAACTTGATTTTTGCAAAATATAATGATCTAAGAATTCCCACTGCAAAGTGTTCGTTTTATTTAGAAAATGTAAACAAACAACGTTTTCAATTAAATAATAAAGTCAAATACGTTTTCTAATGTACTAAAATTTAAATAAAAAGTATAATATGATGTTTTTCAAAATATACGAAAATTGAATTTACAACTATTTTACGTAACATCTCCTAATCTACCCATAATGTTTAGGTCGAGTTCATGGTGTTACAATTAAAATAAGCATGATAACACATTTAGCATTTATCATTTACAGATTGTATCAATTTGGACTTGATTTAAAAAAATAACGTTGAACATTTATACATTAAGTAATTTGATCTCAGTTATAAAAAAATAATTAAAAATTTTAAAAATAAATTAAAAATATAAAAAAAATGGGTAGATTATTAAAATAGTCACTTTTGTTTGTCCCAAATTACATTTTAATCACTTATGTTTGAATTGCTTCGTTTTAATCACTAGCTTAGAGTTGTCAACAGGGATGAACATTTACAGAGTAGGAGATGACATATGGGTGAATGTTAAGGAAAAAGTTAGGTGTGGCAATTGCAGAAACAATTATGTGGTTGACAGTTAAATCTATTAAGGAATTAGCAATCAGTTCGTGTTTTCTGTTATTCAGATATTGAATTACTTGGATAAGCTAGTCAACTACTTTTAGTAAACTAGTCCAGTATAAATGCCAAAGACTAAGTTTTTATGGATTATGAAAGTAATGTAGATCATGTTTTCATTAGTTTATAGCTTCTTTCTTGAGGTGTGTTGTTTCTCCTCTTGTTAATCATGAAAAATGTAGACAGTATGGAATTCATAAACTTACTCAAACACCAAACATATGGAACCTTGATTTGGATTTTTGGATACTTCTAAGCTTTTACGAGCTTAGCGCGTAGGTGGAAGATCGAATTGAAGCTCTGATCTAGGTTGGAATTTCAACGCATCACATCACATCACGAATGCTTGAAAAGGATATGAATGTAACGTCCCAAAGCTTTAACCCGAAGTTCGAGTCAAGTATGGGGTGTTATAGTGCTTCTTTATGTCTTAGTTTATGTAGATGATATCATAGTCTCATGCAATGATTAGACAAGTGTTGATGTTTTTGTTTAGTCCTTGGACTCAAAATTCTCTTTTAAGGATTTGGGGCAACTGAGTTACTTCTTAGGTATAGAAGTCACATATACATCTACTGACTTATTTCTCAGTCAACAAAAGTATATCTTGGATATACTGAAAAGGAGCCACATAGATCAGTTAAAGGGCACACTTACTCCTATGGTAACTTCCTATGTATTGTCTGCTCATGTTGGCAGCCCTATCGAAAATGAGATTGTATTTGTTAGGAGCATAGTATGGGCATTTCAGTACATTATTATTACCAGGTTTGATATTGTATTTGTTGTCAATAGGGTATGCCAATTTATGCACAAGCCTCTTGATTAGACTTACAAAGTTGTCAAATGTATTCTAAGGTATTTGCAAGCCATCTTGGACTATGGCATTTGCATTACTGTTGTTTCTCGATTATCTTTTCTAGACTACTCGGATGCCAATTGAGGTATTGATCCTAATGATAGGCGATCAACTTCAGGTTTCTATATCTTCTTAGGTGGAAATCTTGTTTCTTGGGGCACTAAGAAGCAACAAGTGGTGTCTTGATCCATGGCAGAAGCAAAATATAGAAGTCTTGCTCATGCCACAATAGAAAGCACTTGGTTGAAATCTTTATTAACTAAGTTACAAGTTTAAGTTGCAGGCAAGGCAGCCATCTAGTGTGACAACTCAGGTGCAATAGTAGTGCTAACTAATCCAGTGCTACACTCCAAGTTTAAGCATATAGAGCTTGACTTATTTTTTGTTCCAGAAAACGTGGCAGCGGGCAAATTGATCATTGGTCATGTTTCAGTTCAGGACCAAGTGGCAAATGTACTCACCAAGCCACTCTTAGCTGTATGTTTTATCAGATTTAAGACATAGCTCGGAGTTGTCAATAGGGATAAACATTTCCAGAGTAGGAGATGACATATGGGTGAATGTTAATGAAAAAGTCAAGTGTGGCAATTGCAGAGGCAATTTTAGGTGGTTAACACTTAAATCTATTCAGGAGTTAGCAATCAGTTGGTATTTTTGGTTATTCAGATATTGAATTAGTTGGATAAGCTAGTCAACTACTTTTAGTAAATTGTTCTAATATTAATGCCAAAGACAAAGTTTTTATGGATTATGAAAGTTGTAAGGGCTCAATTCTGTTCGGGCCCAAACAAACCAAACCAATCAGCCCAAACAAAAAAAAAAACAAATGAAAATAAAAATAAACAATACCAATACCTAAATTATAAAGCCCAAAAAAAATTAAAACCCTAATGGCCCAAATGGCCCAAAAGCCTAAACATTTTCAGTAAAACAAAATAAACCCTAGCCTCCTTTGTGCCGCTTTTCCACGTCAGCAGGCATGCTGTCTGACACCCCTCTGCCACCACCACTATTGACTTCACTCTCTACCACATCACTCACAAAGAAGAAGAACAAACGCACGCAATGATGCACAATGAGAGAAATAGATAAAAATAATATGTAAAAATTTGCTACAAAGGCCAGATTAAAATGTATTCTTGAGGGACGAAAAAAAGCAATCGAAAAATAGACAATACAAAATTTCAAAAGGTGATCCTCACTTTGTTTCTTTTTTAAATATGTTTTTGTTATATAAAAAATATAAAAGAAAAAGAAAACGGTTTGAAAAACGTACTTGACGATTCGCATTCTGCCGCCGTGAGTGGCTGAGGTCGTCACCTCTGATGAAAGGTGACCCCTTAAAAAAACTCTAAACCGAAGGGCTCTTCTTATTTTTCTTTTTTTTTGCGATTTTGATTTTTTTTTTTTAAAAAACCAGATCTGAGTTTGTGGAGTCGAAAGGCCAAGAAAAGGGGAAATTTTTAAGTTTTCCAGTCGCCGGAGACAGGTGGCTGTCGCCACGGAGCATAGTGGCCCCCCCAAGGCCGGCCGAAGGTGGCTCGAAGAGAGGGGAGAGGATTTCAGATTTTTTTTTTTTTAGAAATAGGGATGAAATGATTTTTTTTGGGGAAATTTTTTACTTAATAGGGGTAGGAAAGGGCGTCATTTTGGCCTATTTCCTTAAACCCGAAAACGACATCGTTTTATAGGCTAACCCGAAGTCTAATCCGACCCAATCCTAGGATCCGTGTGTTTTTGTGCGATGGTATATTTGCAACCCTGGTCCTTTCGATTTTGGACCCTTTTTAAATTAGGTCCTAATTTCTTTTTTTCTTTTTTAAATTATACCTTTTAATTTTAAATTATTCTCGATTTAGTCTTCCGATTTGCTAAAAGATGGAGCGTTTAATAGGCCCGGGAATAATTTCCCAGTTGGTCCCTATTCTTTTGCGGGCACTACATTTTAGCCCCTTTATTATTTATTTTATCTCGATTTATCCCTTTAATTTTATTCAAGTTACGATTAAGTCCATTATTCATTTTCATTCTTTTATTTGTTTAGTTACTTATTTTCTTATTTATTATTCCTTCGCTTCTTTTAATAGTTAAAATTGTTTTTTTATTATTTCCTTTTTATCGAGCATTCATCATTCATTTTTTTTATTTTTTCCTTTTGTGCCTTTATTTTATTATTTTATTATTATCTATTATCTATTTATTTATTTATTTATTTATTTATTTATTTATTACTTCTTTACTTTATACATACTTAAGAATTAGATTATATACATGCACTTTTTTATTTTATTATCGTCATTATTATTTTATTTTTATTTTTTAGTTTTCTAGTTATTTTATTATTTCTTATTATGTTGGGCACTTTATTTCATGCCCATTTGTCTTTTTCATGCATCTTTCTTATTATGTTGGGCACTTTATTTCATGCCCATTTATCTTTTTCATGCATCTTCCATTTTTTATTTATCTTAAGCCATTTTATTTATTTATTTATTATTTATGCTTAAACATACTTACCCATTTCTTATTATAACTGAATAAACTAAATATACATCATTTTTTGGTGTCACGTTAATTTTATTCGATGTATAAAAAGGAAATTTCAAAACCAAGACAATGTTCTTATTTAGATATTCGAAAAATTGTACCCTAACTTACAGGGTTTGATTTTCTCTTCGAATCTAAATAACTGAGCATTCTTTTAAAACTAAAAACACATGAGATTTAAACAATAATTAAATAAGGAGCAATTTTATTTTCGGGAATTCGGCATGTCGTGTTTTAACTTACGGGACATGACCTTTTCGTTTTGATTATCTCGAAATAAGAAGGCTTCTTGTATAAGCTTTAATCTAACTAAATGATTTTAATTAAAAATATCATTATGCAATGTGGTGTCGTGTTTTAAATTTTCTTCAAATTTTTAATTCTAGACACTAAGACATTAAGCAAACAACTATGTACTAATTTTGGGCGTTAAAAGGGTGTTAATCCTTCTTTGTGCGTAACCGACTCCCGAATTAATTTTCTAAATTTTGTAAACTAAAAATCATTACTTTAATAAATCAAATATTTTATTAAAATAATCAAATTATGAAATGATCCGATCACACAGCATAAAAGAAAAAATTAGTGACAACTCCCATTTTTATTTTTAAAATATTTCAAAAAACGGTTTCTACAAAAGTCGGGGAGATCATGTTTCCTTTAGCTTACAGCTTCTTTCTCGAGGTGTGTTGTTTCTCCTCTTGCTAGTCTTGAGAAATGTGGACAGTATGGAATTCATGAACTTACTCAAACACCCAACATATGAAACCGTGATTTTTAGCCCAAATTATTGCTTAAAAAGTTGATTTGCTTTTATGTCCTTGCCTAGAAAACAACGCCAAAACTCGTGAATATATATTATATATATGAAGTGGGCGCATTTGATATTCCCCCATCAGTTTCCCCAAGCCCACTCTATTCTTTATGTATTACTCGATAAGTGAACCGGCATTGCATGTACTGCATGTTGGCTGAGGGAAAGCCCTGGAATAACTGCTCCTAAAGCTACACCATTCGAGGTTACTCTTACACCAAAATTACTTCCATGTTCTATAGGTAACTGGTGCAAGCTGCATGCTTGGTTCACAATTCATTTTGGTTGAATACGTATATATCTCTGCCTAAAATGTCTTTGAAATCAATTACTTTGGTATTTTTATTTACCAATATAGATTATTCAAGTAAACTGGTGTATATATATATTCTTCATAATCAGTTCACCTTATGTTCGAGGTAATAATTAACCTTAGTGTGCAAGCATAGGAGTGATGAAAGTGAGAGTGTATATATATATATATATATATAAAATTAAGCATCACCAGTAATGAAGTATATTTCTAATCAGATTTCATTGATAACTAAGCTTAAGGATTACAAAAGAAAAAGACAATTTTTTTAACCCATGCAACAGCAGAGAGCAATGGTGCCCGGCTTGAAGAAAGGTGCACCAACCATGATAATATGATATACTTTCATTCCTACACCCTTACACAAATATGCTCCCTAGTCCCTCATTATCACCTTCATTCTGTGGAAGTTCTCACCGTCTTGTTGAGCATAAAGAGTGAGCCTAGCATTGATCCTTGGTCCAACAAAGCCGCTCCACGCTGTGCAGCGGATGCAGTGCATGCCTCCTTCAATCAGGCGGCATTCAAACCACCACCATTGATTCTCGTCTTCCGTAACCGTTAAAACAATCGGAACACCAGGAAGTGTACGGCTACGATCATGAAACTTCCACCTTTGCACATGGCGTGCTTCGAGAACAACTTCGTTGATGATCACCTCCATCACTTCAGCTCTGCTAAATGAACCCTTTTTTTTGTTCCTGAAAACTCAGAAGAATAACGTAATGTAATTTGATTTATAGTCCTCATGCAACCCGTATTTTCCGCGATTACTGGCTCTGTTTCTTTTTCAATCATGTGCTTTGCTTGCTCTATAACTTGGAAGGACTGAATTGTATTGAATTCCAAGGCCTAACCATCGTTTGCAGGGTATACTGCCTGAAAAAAGGGGTGACATACCACTGACTAGGTTTTCTTTATTACCATTTTGATTAATTCAAAGATATTGTCACGGCATTTTATTTAATCATGTGCTTTGCCTGCTATATAACTTGGAAGGACTGAGTTATATTGAGGCTCCCTTTGTTTCACACAGTGGCGGGTATCTAAGGGGCAGGTGTACCCTCCTTAAAATGAAATTTTCATTTTAATTTTTTATAATTTATAAAATTTTAAATTAATAATGATAACATTACACTTTAATTCTTTTAAAATAATAAAAATTTAATTTAAGTCTCTAAAAATTATAAAGATATAGATTATTAAAATGACGAAATTGTATTTTTAATATCATAAAAATATATAATTTAATTCCACCCAAAAAAAATAATTTCTAACTTGGACCCTATTTCACATTATATATGGAAAATATTTTTTGTATTTTTCTGTGTTTGTTTCGTAGAAAATAGCTTAATTTACGAAAAATGACTTGCAAGTCCATAAAAAAAGCCTCTCTTTTTTTTTCCAAAAAATGACTTACCCTCCATTATGTGTAATTTTATTTTTATTTAAAAATTAACTTAAATTAAGATTAATATTATTATATTGATAATAAAAATTATTTTTTATTTTAAAAAATATTTAAAATATTAATATAAAATATTATAATTTTTAATATTATTAAACATACATATTTAATTATTTAAATTTAATCATATAATACATTATAAATATAATTGATATAATTTATTATTTTTAATAAATTATATAATATTTTAATTTTATTTTAATAATAAATTTTAAAAATATTGAAAATATTCAAGATTAATATTTTAATAATAAATATTTATTAAAATTATAAATATATTAATAATAAATATTTTGTAGTATAAAAGTTAAAATATGTTATAGTTGGGCATCCAAAATCTTGTTTTGAAACATCCACCACTGTTCATTATTATTATTTTAATGAAGCCTAACATTATTATATTTTTTAATTGTAAATTTAAAAACATCTTATATAATTTATTTCTGAATTTCATATAATCCTCAGATAAGACACGACCTTAATTCCTGCAAAAGGAAATAAAACGTACCATTGTCTAGGTTTTCATCAGTATCATGTTGTTTAATCCAAAGACATATTGTCGCGAAGAAGGGATGCCATGCCATTGACTAGGGTTTTTTTACTATTTTGTAGGGTGCTACGTGAAGAAGGGATGTCATGCCATTGATTAGGGTTTTAAGATATTGTCGTCAGATTTTGTTTGTTTAATCATGTGCTTTGTTTGCTCTATGGAAGGACTCGGTTACATTGATGCTCCTTTTGTTTCACGCTGGGTGAGGATCCAAGGGCTGGCATACCTAAAATGATTTTTTTTTTTTATTTAGAGATTTTATAATTTATAAAATTTTAAAATAGTAATTATAGTAAAAATATATATATTTTTTGGTCTCTCGAAAATAATAAAAATTTGATTTAATCTCTTAAATATTATAAAAATATAGGTTATTAAAATGGAAAAATTATATTTTTTATCATAAAAATATATAAATTAATTCCACCTCCTTCCCCAAAAAATAATTTCTAACTTCGCCATTGGTTTAGTATGATTTACAGATTTTTTTTTGTATTTTCCTGTATTTGTTTCACAAAAAACAATTTGATCAACAGAAAATGACTTACAGATCAACAAAAAATGTCATTTTTCCTGTAAAATGACTTACTCTTTTGAAAAGCGTAAGTTGTTTTCAAAAAAAAAAAAAGCTCCTCTATGGATAGTTTTATTTTTATATAAAAATTAACTTAAATCAAGCTTAATATTATTATGTTGATAATAAAATTTATTTTTATTTTTATAATTATTAAAATATTAATATAAAATATTATAATTTTTAATATTATTAATTATTAATATTTACTCATATAATACATTATTAATATAATTGATATAATTTATTATTTTAATAAATTATTTAATATTTCAATTTATTTTAATAATAAATTTTAAAAATAATAATTTTAAGTAATATTCTTCACATATTGTTGAAAATATTCAAGATTAATATTTTAATAATAAATATTTATTACAATTATAAATACATTAATAATAAATGTTTTGTAGTTTCAAGGTTAAAATATGTCTACTCTTCAAAAATTTGAAATTTAGTCTATGTACTTTTATTTTAGAGAATTTAGTCCCTATACTTTTCAAAATTGAAAAAAAAAGTTAAAAAAAATTATAATCCCAAAAATTATAAAAATATAAAAAAAGTAGAAAAGAATAGAAATGCAAAAGAATTTCAATTTTTTAAATTTTTTTAAAAATTTAAAAAAAGAATCTTCAAATCGTTTAAGTTCTTCCCTTTCCAGTTCATAAAATTTTTAAATTACAGAAGGACAAATTGGCCTCTTGATGTATATGTCCTTTAATTCAATATGGGAAGCAGAGTAGCAAGCATAGGAGTGATGGAAGTGAGAGTATATATATATATATATATATATTAGATTTCATTGATAACTAAGCTTAAGGATTACAAAAAGACATTTTTTAAACCATGCAACAGCAGAGAGCAATGGTGCCCGGCTTGAAGACAGGTGCACCAACCATGATAATATCATCTACTTTCATTCCTACACCCTTACACAAAATCTAGTCCCTCATTATCACCTTCATTCTGTGGAAGTTCTCACCGTCTTGTTGAGCATAAAGAGTGAGCCTAGCATTGATCCTTGGTCCAACAAAGCCGCTCCACGCTGTGCAGCGGATGCAGTGCATGCCTCCTTCAATCAGGCGGCATTCAAACCGCCACCATTGGTTCTCGTCTTCCGTAACCGTTAAAACAATCGGAACACCAGAAAGTGTACGGCTACGATCATGAAACTTCCACCTTTGCACATGGCGTGCTTCGAGAACAACTTCGTTGATGATCACCTCCATCACTTCAGCTCTGCTAAATGAACCCTTTTTTTTGTTCCTGAAAACTCAGAAGAATAACGTAATGTAATGTGATTTATAGTCCTCATGCAACCCGTATTTTCCGCGATTACTGGCTGTGTTTCTTTTTTCCAGAAGGTTTTGTTTGGTGAATGCGAGAACCCAAGTATCAATGCATTTTGCAAGAACCTAACTTTCAAAGAAACATCCACCGAAACCATCGCTGCCCATTGTCATTATTATTATTTTAAAGATGGGGTCTCATGTTTTGAATATAATCCTTCTACAAAAGGAAAGAAAAAGGGCTGACCTACCTTTGACTAGGTTTTCTTTATTATCATTTTGATTCAACCAAGGATATTGTCGCCACATTTTGTTTAATCATGTGATTTGCTTTCTCTATAACTTGGAAGGACTGAGTTATATTAAGCCCCCTTTACTTATCATTTATAAAATTTTAAATTTAATAATTATAAAATTATATTTTCTTCTCTCAAAAATAATAAAAATTTGATTTAATTTTATAAATATAGACTATTAAAATAATAAGATTGTATTTTTAATTACTATCATAAAAGTATATAATTTAATTCTGCTCCCTTCCCCCCAAAAAAAAAGTTATTTTTGACTTCACCATTAGTTTCACATGATTTACGAAAAATATTTTTTGTATTTTCCTATGTTTTTTTCATAGAAAACAACTTGATTAACGGAAAATAACTTACAGGTCAACGAAAAATAAATTTTTTTCCCTATAAAATGACTTGCCCTTTTAAAAAACTAAGTATTATTATATTGATAATAATTTTTTTATTTTTAAAAATATTTAAAATTATTAAATTATTAATATAAAATATTATAATTTTTAATATTATTAAAATACATATATATAATTATTTATATTTAATCATATAATACATTATTAATATAATTGATATAATTTATTATTTTAATAAACTATTTAATATTTCAATTTTATTTTAATAATAAAATTTAAAAACAATACTTTTTAATAGGGAAAATTACAAAAATAACCACTTATGTTTGTTTCAGATTACATTTTAGTCACTTATGTTTGAAATGTTACGTTTTAGTCACTTGCATTATTGTTTTGCTATGAAGTGGTCAGTGTACTGTTAAACTTCGTTACCTCCCTAACAGCAGTCTTACGTGGCAGTCCAAATGAGTTTTAAATGTCAACTTGGATGTCAATAGGTTTTTAATTAAATAAAATTTAATTTGGATTGCCACGTAGGACATCCAAGTTGGCCTAATATTTTAATAATAAATATTTATTACAATTATAAATATATTAATAATAAATGTTTTGTAGTATAAAAATTAAAATCTGCCATAAGTCCATGTACTCTTCACAAATTTGGAATTTAGTCCTTGTACTTTTATTTTCAAGAATTTAGTCTCTCTACTTTTCAGATTTGAGAATCAAGTTCAATTCTTAACATTATTTTTTTTGTCAATTTTGTTGATGTCACATTTTTAAATATAAAATACTCACTTGGTAGTCATTTAACTAAAACATGACATTGTAATGTACCTGAATTTAACAAAATATTTTTAATATATGCAAAAACAATGTAAAACATAAATTTATAGTTATAAAATAAACTCAATTAAACAATAAAAAGATAAGAAAATCTCAAATCTGTCAAATAACATAAAATATTTTATACAAATCGATCCAAACACCAAAAAAATTAACTTTTTCAGAAAAGTAAATTATTTTTCCAAAACCATTTTTAGTGAAACAGAGCCTAAGTTTGAACAATAATAGGCCTAGCTAATAATCTTTTTAAGGGTATACTAGGTGAAAATTCATTAAACTATTAGTAATTACTTTACAAAATGCTCATTCAACTATTCAAAAGTTTCCATTTAAGTCATTAAATAATTTGAAAGTTTTTATTTATGTTGTTGGGCTATTAAGTTTTTTTAAATAAAAATAAAAGTCCAACTAATAAATTCTAAATAACAATTTGATGATTGACATGGTAGATTAATACCCACCAATGAGTAAAAGAATATACTTTAGATCCAAGTCGATCTAACGATCAGTTTTAGAGATACAAGAAAAAATTTGATTGGATTTTTTATCCATTTCAATTGAATGATATGATAATATTAAAATAAGCATGATAACAAATTCAGCATTTATCATTTACACATAATATCAATTTGTTCTTTCTTTAAAAAAAAAAAACGTTGACCATTTATACATTAAGTAATTTGACCTCGGTTCTAAAAAATAATTAAAAATTATAACAATTTTAAAAATAAATTTTAAAAAATAAAAAAGTATGAAACATATGAAACATTTTCTTAAGGGTAAATTATTAAAATAATCACTTTTGTTTGCCTCAGGTTACATTTTAGTCACTTATGTTTGAAATGTTACGTTTTAGTCACTTACGTTATTGTGTTGTAACATTTTAGTCACTGAGTAGTTAATTGCCATTAACGATGTAATAGTAAGTTGACGTGGCATGTTAAATCATCATTTCAAAACGAAAATTTTAGGTTAAATTCTACAATTGGTCCCTATATTTTTTCATTTTGAGCAATTTAATTTTTTCTTTTATGTTCTTTTAACTTTTCTTTTCTTTTATTTTCATTATCTTCTACTTTTCCCTCTATTTTTCTCCTTTCTTTATTTCTTTTAACGTAATTTTTATATGTTTTCCATTTGTTAAAATTAGTCCACCAGCTTGCCTCACTCGAAAAATTTAAATTGTTTTAAAAAATAAAAGTATGTGGACTAGTTTTAACAAATGGAAAACATAAAAAAACTACGTTAAAAGAAATGAAGAAAGGAGGACAACAGAGGGAGAAGCAGAAGAGAATGGAAAATAAAGGGAAAAAAAGGAAAGTTAAAAAAACATAAAAGGAAAAAATTAAATTGCTTAAAACAAAAAAATATGGGGACCAATTGTATAAATTAACCTAAAATTTTTGTTTGAAATGATGATTTAACATGCCACGTCAGTTTATCGTTGCACCATAAATGACAATTAACGGCTCAGTGAAAATGTTACAACGCGATAACGTAAGTGACTAAAACATAACATTTCAAATATAAGTGACTAAAATGTAACTTAAACTAAACAAAAGTAATTATTTTGATAATTTATTCTTTTCTTAATGAATAAAAGAAATAAAATTTTCAAAATTTGTACCCCAGACTATCTTTGCCTTTTCCTTGATTTATTTTTCAAATTTTGTTGAACCAAAATACGAGAATTGTGTATCCCACTGAAGCCTACGAGAAGATAACTCTTGAGTTGAAATATAATAATAGGAGGCATGAAGGAAAACATGCAGCAGCGGATCCTAAGTCTCAAATTGAAGTAAAATAGTCAACTGGTGAAGGCGAACCAAGAGCAGCGGATCCTATGTCTCAAATTGAAGTAAAATAGTCAGCGGATCCCACTGAAGCCTACGAGAAGATAACTCTTGAGTTGAACTATTCTTGCTACTGCTAGCTCGAGCTCGACGTATGATCAAAGATTACCTCAACATGTGGAGCCAGAAATAGCTAGGAATGAGAAAACGGTCTCCTACTTAGAGGCTGGGTTTAAATAAAAGATATACTTCATCCCTTCACCTCTACACAAATAAGTTATCTAGTTTCTCCTCACTATCACCGATAGTTACAATTGTACTTGAAATTGTTTAGGTTTCATAACTTGTGCTATTTGAAATCGGCAATCTTTTGAAATAAAAAATAGTTGGGCTATAACCTTGTTGATCTAGTGAGTGTTGGCTCATATTTGAAGATTGGTCATTTAGAGAAACAAATCATTGTAGATTAGATCGATTGGGACAAGCAAATCAAATTCCTTGAACTGAGAAGAATGAATTGAATGACTTGAAAACTTATATTAGATATTATTGAATTATCTTAAACTTTATTTGAATATTCTTAACAATAATTTTTAGGCTACTTTCATGATCGTAATTAATGTGTATTTAACAAATTCAAAAATCCTTATACAAGACTTGCATAGAGTATTGGGAATTTAACATTTGATTTCTTTTTTTTTTTTTTTGAGAGTTAGAGATTGCATTTTGTAAATCTAATTCTTTAAATAAATTTTAGCTAGATGAGTGGATTTTAGTGACGAAATAACACAAAGTAAGAAAGGAAGACAACATTGATCCTGTCAAGACCTATCACTGCTGATCTAAGTATTCAGAGGGAGAAAGCATGAAAGGATCATCTGAAACTTGCAACATGTGTACTAAGATTATTAGATTAAATTCGTATTTTAATTAATTAGAATTAACAAATATTTTATACCTAAGCCACCATTGGAGTTTCTTAAACAGGATGACCGAATGCACAAAAACAGAAGAGCCATGAAGTCCTAATGTGGCAAGGTAAGAGAAAAGAGAAAATCCCATTTAAAATAGAAATACAACACAATCATTAAACATTACTAATCCTGAGAAAATGAAAAACAAAAGCGTTTTGCATTTTCTCAGAAATTAAAAACAAACAAACAACGCACAAAACAAATATATATATATATATATATATATGAAGCTCCACGGGTATAGCATTTCTTTAATTTGTAGACGCTTATGAAGCTCACCGCCTCACTTCTAGGTTGTAGAAGTCCTCACCCTCTTCTCTGGCGTGAAGAGTAACCACTGCTCCCACATTAGAGTTAACAAAGCCGCGCCACTCATCGCCATAGATGCGATACCTGCCTCCGTGAGGTCTGCAACGAACTCTGAACCGTCGAGCCCCGACTGCAACCGTGAAAACATTTGGAAGTGGAGTGTCAACATCCCACCCTGCTGCATGCTGTGCTGCAAGAATATCGTTTCCTATCTCTGCCATTTCTTCAGCTCCCCAAATAGGATATGTCTATGATCTCACTTCTCAAATAAACTCTTAATTGTGTGTGACCGAATAAGGAGTGGGGTTAATTTATCACCCTCCATGGGATGGTGGGGGGGTTATATAGGTGAATGAACCACCTCTACTTGCTCGATGAAGCATTCTTGCATAGCGAGAAAAAGGCTAAATATCTTGCGGCATTCTTGCATATACTGCAAATCCTTTTAGTTTCTGTGTTTTGGTCATCGCGAGAAGGACAGCTAGATGTTCAACCTTAATTCACTTGGTCAAACAGAGTGTTGCGCAAAGCTTTTTCTGAATCGACAGATAAAATCTCAGAGAGAAGGAGATATGGGAGGCTCACCATCCAGCTTGCTCGAGAGATGATGAGTTTCCAAAGCCATTAACTAAAGGTCAAGTAGTACACGCCAAAAAACATGGAGCGCGAGTTTCATTTTTCAACGCTTCATATATATATATGTATATTATAGTATCCACAGACAAGACAACCTTAATAATTTCTACTAAAGGAAAAATTGTTGAATGCTTTTCATTTTCAACCAACAAAATTAGTTGTTTGCGGCTGGATTTTGCGACCACGTTCTTAATTTGTTTGCTCTTTAACTCCTCCCACTAAATATTGAATAGAAAAAAAAAATAGAACAAAGGTTGAAAAAATAGAAAAATTTCAATGCATTAATAGTAGAAAATACAACATCTAAGTTTGAGAAGAATAGTATAATTTAACAAAATCTAAAGATATTGGAAATTGATTTTATGTTTAAAGTTTAGAACGAATTTAATTGAGTTGTATCAAAATTTGATTTGTAATTTATAACATTGATTAATTTAATTGACTCATATATTTGAAGATTGATGATTTGAAGAAGCAAGTTATTGGAGGGGTTAAATAAATGAATTCCTTAAATTGAGAAGAATGGATCGAATGACTTAAAAGACTTATCTTAGATATCTCCAAATTACATTAAATTTTATTTATTAGAATATTATTAATGATGCTTTTTAGGCTACTTTGGTGAAGATTATGATTGGAATTGATCTATATGTTACCAAGTCCAAAAATTCTTACATACTCAAAATTTGCATAGAGCATTGGGAGTTTAACACTTAATCCGTTCTTTAGAAGTTACTTTAGAGATTGCATTTTGTAGGTAAAATAAGTGAGTCATTTGATTTTATAAACTAAGTTTTTCAGAGAAAAGTTTAGTAAGGAGAGATTTAGATCTTAAGTGTAAAGGTGTGGTTGCTACACTAGTGAGTTATTTTGCATGAGATAAAAGATAGTGGATTGTTGCTCTAAACAATGTTCCTATATCATGGAGCTAGAACTTTCATCTTGCAATCTGTGTGGCCTTAGGCGATCCTTTCGTTTTAAATACGCCCAAGTTAGCCTAATCACCACAAAGTGAGGATTCACAAAGAATTCCTCCAAGGGATCAATTTATATAGCGAAATAACTTTAGCCAAAAGAAGGCACAAAAAAACAGAAATCCACAGAAAACTATGCATGGGAGATGTTTGAGTAAATGTTCTCAATTGTATTACTTTCTTTCAAAGAATACTAAATACAATGGATGAATGGGTTCTAATGAATGATTTACAAGTTAAGGGAAGGCTTTCTATTTATAGTTGAGCTCCCCCAAAATCGACAGTCTAAATCAAGTTACATCAATAGACGAGATTAGTCTATCCCTAAAATAAAGGGATTTATAAATTACATAATCAATTTACATATCTGATATTACAATATATGATTTCCCTTAATGTTCTAAGATTAGTTTCCCTATTTACCAAGGTAGCCTACGTTTTCATATCTGCATCATTGGGCCACCCAGGATTCAAATGGACAAGTATAACCAATAGCTCTTTGAATTAGGCTAGCTCTCGTGGGTCGAATGATACCCATGTCAATGATAAATTTCTATGGGATGTATTGTATGCTATGGTCACGGGCTTTGAACTGTAGCCCTTGACACCTAGACATGGTTGAGAACTGAACTGTGTAACCAACTGCTTTTGTGTTATTTTGTTCACTTTTTATGTATAGTTGTTATAAATACTCAATTTGTTGTTGTAAAAATCGATTGTTCTCTTACCAAGATAGTTAAATTAATTTATAATAAATAATATGACGAGCTAGTAGAATAGAGACGCAAAAACATCAATAAATAAAGGAGAAAAGTGATAACAAAATTCAAGCCGATCAGAGGAACTCTAACTCTTCAAATAAATCTTAGCTAGATGAGTGAATTTTAATGACGAAATAGCACAAAGTAAAAAAGAAGATAGCATTGATCCTGTCGAGGCCTATCGCAGCTGAAGTAAGTATTCAAAGGAGAAAGCATGAAAGGATCATGTGTATACAATCATTTACTTTTTCCAATATTTTAAGGGAGGTGAATGGGCTGTGTCATGTGTTGTGTTTTTGGTTAACTTTGTCTTTGTCAATAATATATATCCAGGAGTCTTATATGTTTGAGCTAAATTAAAGAGATTCTAATATATAACATCACTAATAATGAAGCATATTTCTGATTAGATAACTAAGCTTAAGCATTAGAAAAGAAAACGACATTTTTTTTTCTAAACCATGCAACAGCAGAAAGCAATGGTGCCTGGTTTGAACAACAGCAGAAGCTATCGAGTTCCTCCTCACTATCGTCCTCATTCTATACCACCCGATAGTTACAATTGTACTTGAAATTGTTTAGATTTAATAACTTGTATTATTTGAAATCGACAAACTTTTGAAACAAAAAAATAATTGGGCTATAACCTTGTTGATCTAGTGGACGAGTGTTGGTTCATATTTGAAGATTGGTCATTTGAATAAACAAATCATTACAGATTAGATTGACTGGGATCAAGCAAATCGAATTCCTTAACTTGAGAAGAATGGATTGAATGTCTTGAAAACTTATATTAAATATTATTGAATTATCTTAAACTTTATTAGAATATTCTTAATAATATTTTTTAGGCTACTTTGATGAAGACTATTATCGTAATTGATGTATATTTGATGACGACTATAATCGTAATTGATATGTCTCCAGCTCGTGTAAATTTTTGTGCTCATGTGGGCCAAATTAAAATTAAAAAAATTAACTCCAGTATGCACACGACTTGAGACACAGGCCGTATGGATCACCTCTGACCATGTGAACAATTTTTTTTTTTAATTTTCAATTTTTTTCTTTATTTTTCAATTTTCTTTTCAATCAATTTCTTTAAAAAAAATTTAAGGTAATAAAAATAAATATACTAATAATCTTTTTTCAAATTCTTGATAGATTTTTTTTATTTCATTTTTTGAATTTTTTTTTTAAAAATAACATAAAAGTAGAATAAATAAATAAAAATAAAAACACTCGACTTTTTCTACAGCAAAGGCAAATCTTGGAGCCGGAGCTCTTCTGTATGCCAGGGTTGAACAAAGTTACACTAATAAAAACAGAAACCAACCATGATAAGATCATAACTTTCAGTCCTACACCCTTACATAAATAAGCTCTCTAGTTCCTCCTCATTATCACCTTCATTCTGTGGAAGTTCTCACCGTCTTGTTGAGCATAAAGAGTGAGCCTAGCATTGATCCTTGGTTGAACAAAGCGGCTCCACTCGGTGCCGGTGATGTAGTGCATGTCTCCTTCACTCCGGCATTCGAACCGCCACCATTGATTCTCATCTTCCGTAACCGTTAAAACAATCCGACCAGCAGGAAGTGTACCGCTACGATCACGAAGCCTCCGCCTTTGCACATGGTTAGCTACTAGATTAACTGCGTCGATCTGCTCCATTTCTTCAGCTCTGCTAAAACTAAAATAAGTTTTTTTCCCCAAAACTCAGAACAAGAATGTAATGTGATTTGCAGTTCTGGTAGATGGATTTGTCCTCTGAATGGGTATTTAAATCCAAACTAAGCTCTTCTAACTCGAGCCAACAAAGACAAATGCATGTTAAACAATGTACATTGATCGCGATTACAAGCTCTGTTTTTTCATCTTCTTCTTTTTCCAGAAGGTTTTGTTTTGGTAATTGCGAGAACTAAAATCTCGATGCTCATCCTTAAAGTTTTGACGCATGTCCGCTGGTCTGGCTTTCATAAACTTACCAACATATCATAATCTGTAATAACGCAAGATCGCTATCTTGCTAGTGAGATTCTTAAAAATCCCCAAAGTCCTCAAAAACAGGGGTTCGAGATTCATGTTTTTAAACTCTGTTTTCATTTGTATGTATGTATATATATATATATATATCGCACGACAGAGAAAAGCTCTGCAATAACAGGGGAGATGACGAATCTACAAAGGATTTAGGCCCAGGAGTTGGCGATTTATGTTTTCAAACTCTGTTTTGAGTTGTGTATATATATCGCCCGACTTTTTCGCCTGACAGAAAAGCTTTTTATTTATTGGTCTAATAGCAAATTTACCCCTATAATATTTACACATTCTATCAATTTAACCCACCGCATAATATCGGACGAACCCATTGCTTATTAATTTTTCAAACTCTGTTTTGATTTGTATATAAATATATCGCCATTGCTTAGTATTATTTTAAAGATGAGGTCTGCTATACCTTGGAAAAAGAAAACAGGGGTTTGAGATTCATGTTTTCGAACTCTGTTTTGCTTTCTATATATATATATATATATATATATATCGTACTACACAAAATTAACCCGAGTTTCCTTTTTAATTTAAAAAACAAATTTAGCTTTATAATATTTATATATTCTATTAATTTAATACTAAATCTACAAAATTCAAAAAATTTATCCTCAATATTTGTAAAAAAATTAATTAACAAAATTCAAGTTTAATGCAAACATCTCATCAATAATATTGAAAATTTTGATAGCCAATTTTTTAATCAAATGAAAACTATTATTCATGAGAGCGGAGTGAAAATAAGACTTATTTTTAAGCTATAAATTTTAAAGGTAATTAATTTATCATAAACTCCCATTTAAAATATAAACTAAAGTAGAAATGCAAATCATTTAATATTACTAATACTGAAAAAAAAGCAAAAAAAAAAAATAAAATAAAAGCATTTTGCATTTTCTCACAAATAAAAAAGAAAATAAAGCAAAAATAAAAACTTAGTTAATATATATTAATATGAAGCTTTGTAGACGCTTATCAAGCTCTTCCCCTCCGGCCCCCCGTCACTTGTAGGTTGTGGAAGTCCTGACCCTCTTCTCTGGCATAAAGAGTAACCACTGCTCCCACATTTGATTCAACAAAAGATCTCCAGTTATCGCCATAGATGCGATACCTGCCTCCGTAACGTCTGCAATGAACTCTGAACCGTCGAGACCCGACGGCAACCGTGAAAACATGTGGAAGTGGAGTGTCAACATCCCACCCTGCTGCATGCTGTGGTGCAAGAGTATCGATCCCTATCTCCGCCATTTCTTCAGCTCCCCAAATAGGATGTGTCTATGATTGCACTTCTCAAATCAACTCTAAAATTTGTGTGATTGAATAAGGAGTGGGGTTAATTTATCACCCTCCATGGGATGGGGGGGCTTATATAGGTGAATGAACCACCTCTACTTGCTCGATGCAGCATTCTTGCATAGCGAGAACAAGGCTAAATATCTTGCGGCATTCTTGCATATACTGCAAATCTTTCTAGTTTCTTTGTTTTGGTCATCGCGAGAAGGACAGCTAGATGTTCAACCTCAAAATACATTTTCACTTGGTAGCCTCATTTTGGTAGTGCTTGTGTTGCGCTGAGCTTTTTCTCAATCGACAGATAAAATCTCAGAGATAACGAGATGGCTCACCAGCTTGCTCGAGAGATGATGAGTTTCCAAAGCCATTAATTAAAGGTCAAGTGTATATATATAGTATCGACAGACAAGACAACCTCAATAATTTCTACTAAAGGAAAAAAAGGGTTGAATACTTTTTCATTTTCAACCAACAAAATTAATTGTTTAATGGAAGGATCTTGCGACAGTGACAACCACGTGCTTAATTTGCTTGCTCTTGAAGTCCGCCACAATTGAAATTTGGTTCTTGGGGTGCACACCTGTGTAATAATACATATGACCATGTATATATGTACACATTGCACGATCGCTTCTCCTCTTTTGGCAAAATGAGTGTTGTTTTCTGAAAACTCAGAAGAATAATGTAATGTGATTGCATTGGCAACCCTTGAGTGTGTTGTTTATAGCTGAACAGGAACTCTAACTCTTCAAATAAATCTTAGCTAGATGAGTGGATTTTAGTGAAAAGGAAGATAGCATTGATCCTGTCGAGGCCTATCGCTGATATAAGTTTTCAAAGGGAGAAAGCATGAAAGGATCATTTGGAATTTTGCAGCATGTGTATACAATCATTTACTTTTTCCAATATTTTCAGAGAGGTGAATGTGTTCTGTTTTGGGTGAACTCTGTTTTTATCAAGAATATATGTCTAAATTTCTTTTAGCTTGAGATACATTAAGACATTCTTATATGTATCATTCTCTGTTTAGAGTTAGTTGATGGATTACAAAAGAAGACGACATTCTTAACAATGCAACAGGAAAAGAAGAAGAATGCTGCCCTGCTTATTATCAGACAACCCCATTGCTTATTACTTTGATTTAAATTATTAGCATAAGTATATAACTCAATAATTAGATTATATTTGTATTTTAATTAATTAGAATTAAGGAAAATTTTATACCTATAAACAGGATGACCGTATGCACAAAAAAAGAAGAGCCATGGAGTACTAAGGTGGCAAGGTAAGAGAAAAAAGAAAATCCCATTTAAAATAGAAATAGAACACCATCATTAACCATTAGTAATACTGAGAAAATGAAAAACAAAAGCATTTTGCGTTTTCTCAGAAATTAAAAAGAGACAAACAATGCACAAAACAAAATATTAAATTCATATATATTATGAAGCTCACGGCATCACGTCGAGTCTGTGGGTGGCGTTATCCCCTTCTCCGGCATAAAGAGTGACCACTGCTCTCTAGTTCCTCCTCATTATCACCTTCATTCTGTGGAAGTTCTCACCGTCTCGTTGAGCATAAAGAGTGAGCCTAGCATTGATCCTTGGTCCAACAAAGCGGCTCCACTCGGTGCCGGTGATGTAGTGCATGTCTCCTTCACTCCGGCATTCAAACCGCCACCATTGTTTCTCGTCTTCCGTAACCGTTAAAACAATCCGACCAGCAGGAAGTGTACCGCTACGATCACGAAGCCTCCACCTTTGCACATGGTTAGCTACTAGATTAACTGCGTCGATCTGCTCCATTTCTTCGGCTCTGCTAAAACTAAAACAAGTTTTTTTCCCCAAAACTCAGAACAAGAATGTAATGTGATTTGCAGTTCTGGTAGTTGGATTTGTCCGGTATTTAAAGCCAAACTCAAATCTTCTAACTCGATCCAACAAAGACAAATGCATGTTAAACAATGCACATTGATCGCGATTACAAGCTCTGTTTTTTCTTCTTCTTCTTTTCCAGAAGGTTTTGTTTTGGTGATTGCGAGAAATAAAATCTCGATGCTCATCCTTAAAGTTTGTCGCATGTCTGCTGGTCTGGCTTTCATAAACTTTCCAACTTATCATAATCTGTAATAACGCGAGATCGCTATCTTGCTAGTGAGATTCTTAAAAATCCCCAAAGTCCTCAAAAACAGGGGTTCGAGATTCATGTTTTCAAACTTTGTTTTCATTTGTATGTATATATATATATATATATATATATCGCACGACAGAGAAAAGCTCTGCAATAACAGGGGAGATGACGAATTTACAAAGCTGAGGTCTGGTTGGATTTAGGCCCAGGAGTTCGCGATTCATGTTTTCGAACTCTGTTTTGATTTGTGTATATATATCGCTCGACTATTTCGCCCGACAGAAAACTAACACGAGCCTTTTATTTATTGATTTAATAACAAATTTAGCCCTCCAATATTTACACATTTTTATCAATTTGATCTTAAATCTACAAAATTCAACAAATTTAAATTCAATGTTCATAAAATTTGTCAATCGACATAATTAGTTTGTTTAATTGAAAGATATTTCAGAAATTAAATTCTTTTTAACCATGCAACAGAATAGAGCAATGGTGTCTGGTTTGAACAAAGTTGCACTCTGTGTTTTTATTTGATTGAAATAAAAGCAAAAAAGCAACCATGATAATATGATATGCTTCACCCCATCACCTTTACACAAATAAGCTATCTAGTTCCTCCTCACTATCACCCTCATTCTGTGGAAGTTCTCACCGTCTTGTTTAGCATAAAGAGTGAGCCTAGCATTGATTCTCGGACCAACAAAGTCGCTCCATGCAGGGCAGCGGATGCAGTGCATGCCTCCTTCAATCAGGCTGCATTCAAAATGCCACTTTTCATTCCCGTCTTCTGTAACCGTTAAAACAATCGGATCGCCAGGAAGTGTACGGCTATGATCACAAAACTTCCACCTTCGTACATGGTGTGCTTCAAGAACAACATTGTTGATGATCACCTCCATTTCTTTAGCTCCAATAAAAGAACTCCTTTCTCAAAACTCAGAAGAAGAATGTAATGTGATTGCACTCCTCAAGCAACGTTTGATTGTGTTATTTATAGTTGAACCCAGCTCTGCTAACTCGAGACAGCAAAGACAAATGCATGTCAAACAATGTAACATTCATCGCGATTATCTGCTCACCACATTCTTTCTAGTCGAATGTTTTGTTCTGGTGATTGCGAGAACTAAAATCTCCATAATCGACCTTAGCATTCATGCATATCTGCTGGTTTGGCTTCATAAACTTAGTCAAAAACAAAGCATACCATAATCATATGATAGCGTGATTTTTAGCTTTTGGCCGTCAAATATTGCGCAGCTTTTTTACCTAACAGCGAAAACCTCGTAAATATATACACTGCTCGCTACTATACCCAAAATTATGACAACTTTAATATCTCCTAAATGAAAAAAAAAATAAAAAAATTGGCAGACGTTATCGTACCATAGAATAGTTTGATTGAATTTTATGATTAAAATTTAATTCTATATATTTTTTGTTTGAAACCGGGGAGTAAATGGACATTTCACTGAATTTTAGATTAAGGCTCCGTTTGTTTGCAGGTAAAATATTTTCCGGAAAATGATTTTTGGAAAATGATTTCTGGAAAATAATTTCTGAAAAAACTTTTCTGGTGTTTGGATGAATCTGTGTAAAATATTTTCTGTTATTTGGCAAATTTCCTGAAAATATTTTCTGGAGAAGCTGTTTTTACATATATATTAATAAATTTATATTTTAAATTATTTTTACATATACTGCAATGATTTATTTATAAATAAATTAATCAAATTAAATATATAATAATATTCAATTATTAAGTTAAAATATTAATCGAAAGGCAATTGAAACCAACCAAAGTCAAATAAATTATTTGTAATTGTGTTATAAAAGCAACTATCATTCTTACAAATCAAGCAATTTCAGTTACTAACATGTATATCAATGATATGAAAGCAACATAAAACTTTCTCTATTATCAATGACCAGCTGCACATATCCCATCCCCATCCCTAATGCCCCAAACACCCTTTATCCTTACCCACCCTTTATCCAGATATGCAAAGTATACTGAATTACATAAGAATCTATGAGACATGTATTTGTGATGCTAATATTGCATCAAGTTATTTGATCAAGATTTTCCATTAGTACATAGTCACCATAGTCTGGAGTTTTCATATAATTGTGCCATCAATGAGCACCATTTGGACGAAGCTCATCTTGAACACGTGCAACTTCTTTCTCATTTCCATAAGTCAAGAAGTAGTTTGGGTTACCACGAGTTGCTTCTCTATACAAGCCAAAATGTGTTTCCTTTGGAAGATGGTCATAGTTCTTCTTGAACAGTGACACATGTTTGTTTGCAAGTTAGAAATTTTAACACATTATCACAAGTACAAGATAACTTGTAAAACATATTATTTAACTATAATAATAATCAAACGGTCCAAAATAGTAATGCATTTCCTAGACAAGTAATCCATATAAAATGTTTGAATTTCTTGTTTCAAGTTCAAACGACTACCCTCAACTACCATGACACCTTCCAAAGATAGCAATAGAGCCTTTATATGCCAAAGATATCCATTTAAGTTACGCATTGTAGCAAAAAGGCGTCTTATCCGTTTAAGTTAAAATCATACATCATTTTGAACTGAATTTTAAAGATGGATGCTTATAAAAGTAGTTTTAATTTCCTTTCATTTCTTATTTTCTAAAACGTTATAATTGTCATTACCAAAGTCTTCATAAACTCACAGGAATAGATTCCAAAACTCTGGAAACATTGGGAGATGCTGCATGCCCTTCGACAAAGAGGTAAAAGGTTGTGACTCCAATAACCTTATGATAAAACATCCATGGTAAAATCTGCGCCAACCCGGCTGATGTACTTATTGGAATACAAATCTGCTATATGAGAAGCAAAACAACCTAAGGCTAAAAGAATCACACTAATTGCTTCTGAACGAAAACTAGACTAACATAGAAGAGATGGTAGGAACATATAATGGATTTATGTGTGCTTACGACAAAACTAATTAATGAGAAAGAAAATCTCTTGATAAAAGAAGTAAATTATAAAGAAATTTTAAAAAAATCGAACATGTCAATTGGGAGAAAGATTCAACTTACACATCAAAAGAGAAAAAACATGGAATTCAATGAATTGAATGATAATAATAAGTTTGATACAGAATCAAAACTAATCGAAATGGATCAAAGTCGAAATTAGAGAATTCAACAACATCCCAAGCCAAAAACACCATGGTTAAGCAATATCGAACAAGTATCAATCCCGAAAGCGAGGATCAATTCGGATCGATCGGGAAAAGAAGAAGAAGAAGAAAAAGCCGTACCCAAAACCAATCTTACAGAATGGATGAAGAAACGGAAGAAGGAGAAAGTCTTACCTTGTTTTGGAAAATCTCAGAACAGATGAAGAACGGATAGTGAGATGGGAGGAAGAATTTCCGGAAATGTCTTACCGATTAAAAATCTGTAAGACATTTTCCGTAAAAAAGGCAAGCTTTTTACCGTGTTTTGGAAAATCATTTCCCATGTAAATTATTTTCCTGCAACCAAACACTGTAAAACTAGGAAAATATTTTTCGAAAAACCAAATCCTTGCAAACAAACGGACCCTACATTTAGTAATAGGATTATTGAAATGTAAGATTATGGGTGGAATGTGAGAATGGTTCATTTTGTTAAAATGTAATTGTAGCGACGTAAAAATTTTGTGGATTTGGGTCGCTAAATTGTGGCGATCTATTAGAAAGTTGGAAATTGAAATTTGGTTTTAAAAATAAACCGGGAGTCCCCACCGATCCTTTTTCCTAGGTGTGATCGGACACCTATTAGATTTTTCTTTAAAAATAGAAGGCTGGGTTTAGGTTTGCGTTAAAATCCAGAGAAAAATTAGGGTTCGAGAGTCGGTTACGCGCGAGGAAGGTATTAGCACCCTCGCGACGCCCAAAATTGGTATCTTATTAAACACGTGTTGTCTTGGTTTTCAAAAATACGAGTTCAATGTAAAATTTAGTCGTGATTTGATTTAAAAAAGGAGAAATTTTAGTATTTTCCAATTTTTGAGAAGGGTATATCGCTTTAACACGAGTCAATTGACATTCACCCAACGTAGCGATGAACTCGATGACTTAATGTTAAATCGGTATATTGCCTTACTTATTGAAATTAAAAAAATATGAGTAAGATATTATTTAAAATAAGAATTCGTAAATAATACAAAACAACGATGCTAGTAATAATGAAATATTAAAACTGAGAATATTAAAACAACAATATTAACATTTATAAAAATAGAAATGATATACTACCAATATGATAAGAAGAATAATATATTCACAATATCGACAAAAAAATAACAATATGTATAAAATATACATACACATATATTTACATAACATGCATAATACTATAAAATCTATGTGATGTAGCATTGAAAATATGTACAATATGGTATTAAAAGGATAGATATACAAAACACAATACTAAAATATATACACATAAGTATACATATATTTTAAAATAAATACATAGTGATATTTGGATAACATAATAATAAATACAAAGATACATGAAAATAATACTATTTATAAAATATATATATATATACATATAAAATAACAATGGTATTAATCATAAACATACTAAGGATAAAGATAGATAAAATAATAGTATATATATATGATATGATATATGAAAAAAATATATTTATGTATATGTAATAGCATTCAAGAAGATATGAAAAAAAAAAAATGGAGATATACGAATAATATGGTATTACAGGTATATACCATATTATTAAAATATTTACATAGCATAATATCTAAAACATATACATAATATAGTTATAAAAATATATATGAGGTAATATGTAAACAATGTAATATAGTATGAAAAATATGTACATATTAAAAATATTCATAGTGATATACAAAGTATAATATTAAAGAGAACACATGTGCATAACATAGAAAAGAATAAACACATATAATGCTAAAATACTTATGTAATGTATACATATGGGAATAAAAATACTAATAACAATATTACACAAATATATACAAAAATATATACATACATATGCATACACGATAAAATATACATTACTACGTATAATAAACACAAAAAAAAAGTAATAAGTATGTAAGGATTATAATTAATAACAATAAATAACAGGAAATGAAACAAAATAAAATTAAAAAAAAAATAAGCAGTGGATAAAAAAGGGCAAATCGGATTTAGAACAACATTTTGGGGCGAATTTAAAAACAAAATAGCAGGAAAGGACTATCTTGAACACGCCTTGAAAACAATGGGGGCCAATAGCGCAATATTCTCCGCCAAAAACGCTGTGTAGTGGGGGGATTAAATCGGAAAGCGCTAAAATTATGGGGTCAAATTGTAAAATCTGAAAAGCCTAATCGCAAATCCTCAGAAAAGCGGAAGGACCAAGGGCGCAAATAGACCCTTGGTCCAAAAACATGCGGATCCTAGGCTTCCCTGGGTCGGGTCATCGGGTTACCCCCAAAACGACGCCGTTTTGGGCGCGTTTGGGGGTTCTTCAAACGGCGCCGTTTTAAAAAATTATAAAATCAAATTTTTTTTATTCTGTTTTCATTAGTAGCAGCAGAAGAGAAAAAAAAAGAAAGGGAAAGAGAGAGGGGAGAAAGGGGGGAAGGATTTCCGGTGAGGGACCGATCACCGGATCCTCAACGGCCGCCCATCGTCCACCACACCATGGGCAACCACATACGCGGTGGCGGAAAAGGTAAAAAAATTTGATTTTTTTTTTATATTTTGTTTATATTTTATATTTTTATTAGATAAAAATAAATAAATAAATGCATATATATATATATATATATATATATATATATATATATATGTGTGCTAAAATCGAAAGAGATAAAAGAGAAAAATGCAACCTTTGTTTTTACTTTGTTTGCTTGAATCACCACTACTGTCTGCTTTGGAATTTTTTTTTTTTTTGTTTACAAAGAAAAAGAGAAAGAAAAAATCCTCCTTTTACAGCTTTTCAATATGCTTTTTATAGCCATTTTGACTCATTATTTTCCCTATTTCCTGCTGCTGTTGTGTCTCCTTGGTTTTGCAGGTGCTAGGGCGGCGATGGAACAAGTGCTGAGAGTTGGTGGCCGGTGGTGTCAGTGGGGGATGGTTGCGGCGCGCGTGGAGGGGGTAGTTGGCTAGGGTTTCAGATGTTTTAGGGGGCTAGGGTTTCTGTTTGGCATTGGGCTTGGGGCATCTGGGCTTATGAAAGGGTTTGGTGGGTATTGGGCTTTGTAAAATGGGGTTGGGATGATGGGCTAAGGGTTTAAATGGGTTAATGGTTTTAGTTTGGGTTTCCTATTTAAAAATTGGCCTGTACAGTAATATTCAAGTGTTTGGTTTACAAAATATAAGATTACCCAGAAACACATTTTACTCATTTGTCCTTGTTAAAGATTTTTTTTGAACAAGTCTAGTTCTTTTAGTATTTTTAGGCTCAATTTCCATAAAATTATGATAAATTATTACAATTCTTATTTTTTATTACAATTTATATATTAATAAATAATTATTGTGTTGAAATAAATTTATAAATCATAATTATAATAATTCATAAGAAGCGATTGTATCACCAACCATAATTCACTATTAAGAAAAAAAATTATTTTTATTTAAGAAAAAACCTAAGTTGATTAGAATAATAAAAACAAAAGAAAATTTGGTTCAAAATTTAATATTATATCCGTAATCTAAGAAACATAAAGAATGAGGTTACACATTATATTACGGGATATTCATAATGTGAGGTTATGAAATGGTTGGAATATTGAAATTCAAACACTAACCTCATTCTAAAATATAACATTACGGGTCGTCTTGTTATATTCGGAGAACTACGTGTCCCCTAATAAATAAGTTTCTTTCTTTTAAAGAAATAGATAGTAAGAGATGAGCCCTCACCCCCCCTTCCACCTTGATATTTCTAGCTCATAAAAATTACAAGTTAATATACCATTTAGCTTTTGAAATGTACTCCATTCCATATGGTAGTGTGCTTTTTGGGGACAAATTATATGTAGTTGTTTATGTGCAATCGACAGACAACCTTAATACCCGCTAAATGAACAAAATATTATATGTTTAATGGAAAGATCTTGCGGCTGGAGACCAGAGAGTGACGAGCTACAGTTACAACCACGTGCTTTGCTCGTCTTTAACTTTCGATTTTTTTTTGTTTTTGGGATAAAGTAGCATTTAGTCCTTAAACTTAACAATTTTTCTCAATTAAGTCCCTCAACGTTTGTTGGTCTATATTGGTATTCGAATTTCATACGTTTTCTCATATGAGTCCAAGAACTTGGCAACTTTTTTCAATTTTGGTCCATATGATTGATACGGTACTCTGATATTTTACCAAGAAGAAAGGTGATAAGTTGGTTGTCATGATGATTTATTGATTTCTGAAAATCATAAATGAGCTTAAAAGTATTTTACATCACAATTTCAAGATTAAAGGTTTAGGGGATCTCAAGTATTTCCTTGGCATTGAAATAGCAAGATCACAGTCTGGTATTATATTAAACCAACGCAAGTATGCTCTTGAGTTAAGTTCAAACACGGGGCTAGAGGGCGGAAAGATAGTTGTCACTCCTTTAGAACAAAATCAAAAGTTGACATCCTCAGTGTATGATGAGAGGGTACACATGGATCATGATGATGAGGTAACGGCAAATGTCTCGTTAAGCAGGCAGGCAGTTACCATAATATTGTCTATGATGTAGAGCTGTAACATTATTGAATGATGAACTGATTCAATCATTCTTCAGTTTTCTTCATCTTGATTCTTTGCCGCTGTTTTAGCATGCTAGCTAGGCACATGTAACAAACAAAGCTACCGAAAACAATGCCTAACTCTTTCAGCTCATTAGTACCATCTTCGTACTCTAATAAAATGGGAAAACGTTTTCAGGGAGGTGAATGAGCTGTGTCATGGGTGAACTCTGTTTATATCAATAATATATGTCTAAATAATCTTAGAGTTTGAGCTACATTAAAGACATATAGCATTCTCTATTTAGATTTAATTGATGGATTACAAAAGAAGACGACCTTTTTAACAATGCAACAGGAAAAGAAGAAGAAGAAGAAAGCTGCCTGCCCTGAACAAAGTTGTAAATTGAGCCGACAGTTAATACTTATATATTTTTTGAAAGAAAACCAGAAACCATGATACACTTCATCCCTTAAGCAAATAAGCTCTCTCTCTCTACCCTGCTCTCACCCACACTCTGTTGAAGTTCTCACCGTCTTGTTTAGCATAAAGAGTGAGCCTAGCATGGACCCTTGGTCCAACAAAGTCCCTCCATGCATTGCCACTGATGCAGTGCATGCCTCCTTCAATCCGGCAGCATTCAAACCGCCACCATTGGTTCTCGTCTTCCGTAACCCTTAAAACAATCCGACCAGCAGGAAGTGTACCGCTACGATCACGAAACCTCCACCTTTGCACATGATTTGCTTGTAGATTAACTGTGTCGATCTCCTCCATTTCTTCAGCTCTGCTAAAACTAAACAAGTTTTTGTTTCCCCAAAACTCAGAACAAGAGTGTAATGTGATTTGGAGTCCTCAAGCAATCCTTGAATGCGTATTTATAGCCCGACTCAGCTCTTCTAACTCGAGCCAAAAAAGAAAAATGCATGTTAAACAATGCACATTGATCGCGATTACAAGCTCTGTTTTTTTTTCCAGAAGGTTTTTTTTTTTTTTTTTTTTTTTTTTTGGTGATTGCGAGAACTGAAAACTGGATAAGTTTTAATGCATATCTGCTGGCCTGGCTTTCATAAACTTACAGAGGATATCGTGATCATATGGAAGCGTGATTTCTAGCTTGTTGGCCCAAAAGATTGCTCATCCCACAGAGAAAACCTCTGTAAATAACACGAGATCGGTATTTTGCTAGTGAGATGCTCAAAATCCCCCGAACCCATTGCTTATTATTATTATTTTAAAGATGTGGTCTGCTATACCCTCAAAAACAAAAAAACAGAGGATCGAGATTCATGTTTTAAAACCTGTTTTGATTATATCGCACGACAGAGAAAACCTCTGCAATAACGGGGATGACGAATTTAACTCTCCAATATTTATTTTCCTAATAACAAATTTAACTCTTCAATATTTACATATTTTATCAATTTAATCCTATATTTACAAAATTCAACAAATTTAACTTCAATGTTTATAAAATTTGTCAATCAACATAATTAGTTTGTTTAATTGAAAGATACTGCGGCAGTAAGTGGTGGTTTCAAGTTATAATCATATGCTTTGCTCGCTCTTTAACTTGAAGGAATGAATATTGAATTTCACCAATAATTTTTAAATCTATATTGATAAACCCTTATGGTTAAACTCTGCCACTAGTCCTTGTATTTAGTCCCTATGATTTTATTTGGTCATCTTTAGTCTCCATACTTTATGCATTTTATACTTTCAATCCTCATCAAACAGTCTCCATACTTTATGCATTTTACACTTTCAATCCTCGTTAAACAGAAAGTTACATTGTTTTCAAAATCGGATGTGGTGAACATAATATTACATATATTATATCTTGTCAATTTGCTATTTCTATATATTACTCACAAATACAACACAATCTTTAATCAAACATCACCAATAATAACACATTTTTCTATTTAGATTTTATTGATAAGCTTAAGGATTACAAAAGAAAATGACTTTTTTTTTTTTAACCTTGCAACAGAATAGAGCAATGGTGCCTGGCTCGAGCAAAGTTGCACCTTGTCTTTTTATTTTATGAATTAAAAGCAGAAACCAACCATGATCCTACATGTCATAGACAGACTAGTCCCTCGGTATCACCCTCACCCTGTGGAAGTTCTCATTGGCTTGTTTAGCATAAAGAGTGAGCCTCGCATTGATCCTTGGTCTAACAAAGTCGCTCCATGCAGGACAGCGGATGTAGTAGGTGTTGTCTCCTTCTTCACTCCGGCAGCATTCAAACTGCCACCTTTCATTCCCGTCTGTAACCGTTAAATCAATCCGGCGACCAGAAAGTGTACGGCTATGATCACGAAACTTCCACCTTAGTACATGGCGTTTTTCAAGATTAACTTCGTCCATGATCACCTCCATTTCTTCAACTCCACTAATACAACTCTTCTCTCAAAACTGAGAAGAATAATGTAATGTGATTGCATTGGCAACCTGATGTTATTTATAGCTGAACCAACCAGCTCTACTTAGTCGAGGCGACAATGAAAAATGCACGTTAAACAATATACATTTATCGCGATTAAATGCTCACTACATTCTTTCTACTCCACTGTTTTGTTTTAGTGATTGCAACGACTAAAATGTCGACAACCTTAAAGTTTTCATGCATATCATATCATTTTATAGCGTGATTTGGCTTTCAAGTATTGCGCAGCTTTTTCACCCAACAGTGAAAGCCTCACGAGACCGCTCCATAGCTTGCTTGAGAAATCACTAAAGCCTTCTACTTTTTCATTTTAAAGATAAAGAGATTCGCCCAAAACGCACGAGTGAGTGCCAGGTTCTTTTTTAATTATGTATGCATGGTCCACAGATAAGACACAACCTTAATTTCTACAAAAGGACAGAAAAAGGGCTGACGTACGATTGAATAGGTTTTCTTTATTATCAATTTGTTTAATCCAAAGATATTGCGGCGGCACTGAGTGAGGTTAAATCCAGAAGGTTTTGTTTTGGTGATTGGGAGAAGTAAAATCTCGATGCTCATCCGTAAAGTTTTCTTGGATGTCTGCTGGTCTGGCTTTCATAAACTTACCAGCGTATCGTAATCTGTAATAACGCGAGAGCGATATCTTGCTAGTGAGATGCTTAAAAAACGCCAAAGCCATTGCTTATTATTATTATTTTAAAGACGAGGTCTGCTATTACCTCCAAAAGAATAAAACAGGGGTTCGAGATTCATGTCTTCAAACTCTGTTTTGATTTGTATATATATATATCGCACGACAGATATAATTTATCTATATTTATGTTAAATTTTAATTTTTGAGAAAAACGTTTTTCGGAAGCACACTCTTGTGATTTATATCCAAATTGTCGATGGGCCCCAATGAAGCACCTGAACCTCTATATAAGAAACTCATATGTCTCTTATTAGACAGCAATTAGGAAGGGGGAGAGAGACTTATTTATTGCTTTGTAATTTCATTCAAAGTTATAAAAACTTAGTCTTTGTTCAGAAAATCTTTGTGTTTGTTCTTCAAAAACTTTCTAAGTTTGACATATAGCTACCTAGTAATCATAGCCAAGAGAAGGCGCACCGGTGAAGCAGAGGGAGCAGGCTCCCGCGAGATTGAGACTCTCATATCTAGGCAACGACTTGGAGAACTAAGTCATAAATTTATCAGGTATAACTCTCTTTCCCTAACTGTCAGGTAAACCTAGCTATCTTGAGGCACGATTTACGATGTGTATGTTCTATACCTAAAGTTCATAAATAATAGTAACAATCTAATAAACAATATCCAGGATTGGTTTAGACAAGCTTTAGAAAAATAAACTACTGTTACGGAACACGATCAGTAGGAACTTCAACATATACGATTCACCACACAGCTTCATAATAAACGATAAAAACGAAATCATAAAAGACGATTAAGATGTTGAAACCTTTTACAGGACAGTCAAAGACTATATACAAAGGTTCTAGTAGTTCTGGAACCAATAAAGAAAAAGAGAAAAACATATTCAAGCGAGTATTTAGCACCAAAAAGAAAAACGAAGAAATAGAACTAGCAGAAACAATAGATATAGAAAAAGATCTAGAAAACTTTAAACAAGCAAATCATAAACATTTTAACCCACATAACCTATATGAAAAGGGAAAATTCTGGGAAAAAACCCAACTCATACAAAAAATGGCAGAAACTTCTATAAAATGTGGAGATAATGACAAAGTTATAATACCATTATTACCTAAAGAATCATGTAAAATGCTTCAAGAAAATAAAATGAATTATACTCATTTAGGATTAATAGTAGTGGGGATAAAAGGAATGACACGACTAGATTTAGGAGCCCATGTAATAATGACCCTATTTGATGACTCAATAGAAGACAAACAGAAAAAGATTATAAGCTTTATGGATGTAGACATGAATAACAACAGAGGACTCTTTTATTGCGCCCCAGAATTCTTCCTCAGAACAAAAGATATTCATAACATAAAGTTAGGAGTCATATCTTCAGGATATGGGTTAATTAATAGAGAAAACCTAGTAATAACCCTTGGATTTATTGGAAAAGCTACTCAAAATACTAATATTAATTATAAATGCGGAATAAAAGATGTCATAGAAGCTATAGCCTCAAAAGGAGTAAGGTTCATAAAACCCCCAAAATTTTCAGCCGAGCTTCTAGCAGGAAAAATGTGGAACTTAAATAAATTATTTGAAGAACAAAGACCCAAATTAACCCCCCAAGAAGGAGAAATATTTCAAGACTTACTCGGAAATATAAATATAAGATTCACAGACTATAACCATACACATTCAATATCGACAGAATGCCCAACTTCAGCTAAAAGTATAAATCAGACTTTGAAATAGACAACGAGTTAGTAGAAATAGATCTAATAGATGATGAACAAGATGAAGAAAAAATAATAAGATATGTAGAATTCTATAATCTTATAGAGAGTGTGAAAAAAGATTAGAATATTTCATAGCACTCAACGAAAAAGAGAGGACAGAATATATAAAAAAAAGCAGTATTACGGAAAAGACCGGATAAAGTTATAGAAATATTCAGAGTTAGACACGAAGAAATATTAGAACAGAATCTAGAGAATCTAATAATTTCTAGAAAATGATATAGAAGAATTTCTAGAAAAAATCCCAAAAGAATTAATGGACCCGACAACAAAGGCCATCGAAACAGACTAGACTTGCTCATGGGTTGGGCGGCCCGGCCCGAAGACCCGCTCGAAATGTGAAAGGATTTGGATAAAAATATAGGCTCGAAAAATAGACTTGGACAAAAAAATAAGGCCCGTTTAAAAAATAAGTCAAGCCTCGGGTAAGACATTTTTTGTCCGGGCCCGGCCTGGCCCGAATTTATTAAAAGACAAAAAAAATCTGTTATTTTTTTGTTTTTGTTTTTGAATGTTATTTTCTTGTTATTTTCTCCCTATTTTGCTACAATTGTACTATTATTGTTACTATTTTGTTGTTATTGTTTAGATATTGTATAAAACTTATTTTATTGTTAATTTTATTCTTATTTTAAAGGCATTTGCTTGATAAGTTACATCTATCTTAGTGTTATTTAAGTCTACATATTTTTTAAAATTTATTTTTAATTTTTTGGGAAATATTTATTTTGATGTTTTTAGTATTTTTAATGTATTATATATATTTAAAAATTATATAAAAATAATATAAAAAATTAATACGACCGGGTGAGGTCGGGGCCGGGTTTTAGTATTTTTATCCTGGTTGGGCTTGGACAAAATTTTAAGCCCATTTTTTGGGCCTAGCCCAGCCCGAGCCCAATAAAATGGCATATTTGAGTCATACCCGAACCAGGCCTGGCCCGGCCCGGCCCATGAGCACCTCTAAAATAGACATACCAAATACTAGAAATAACACCCCCATTAAAGCCCCCCCCCCTCCCCCAAAAGAATGAACCTTCTTCAAATACGTATAACTACGGTAGTATACCACCAAGGCCTTATTCAAACTATGA
This sequence comes from Gossypium anomalum, assembly GCA_025698475.1. Lineage (NCBI taxonomy): Eukaryota > Viridiplantae > Streptophyta > Magnoliopsida > Malvales > Malvaceae > Gossypium > Gossypium anomalum. Next base: position 2,127,181 of record CM046959.1, read on the forward strand.
AGAGCCTAAATATCCATAACAAAAATAAAGGCCAAAGATAACCTTTAGATGTTTTTGAAGAAGATCAGCTACTAAACCTTGGAAAATATAGCCCACAGCTATGGCCCGAAGTAATACAACAATGGAAAAATATGAGGATAAAAAATACTTAGAACATAATTTTAAGCATACTTCAGAGGAGATGTATAAATACTTGGAAACTACTTTAGGAAATAGGGATATTTTTAAAAGTAGTCATGAAAATGAACATAGTAAAAACTTATACAATTTGGAGCAAATTCTAATAATTTTGTATATGCGGTAAGCAACATAATAACTGCATCAGACCCATCAATGGGATCCTGGTAACAACAATCAGAAGCTGTAAGAAAATTAAAGCAATTATCTTTAGATGATTGGTCACATGTAATATATTTCTTAAATGACTACATACATTATACTGCTACATCTCAGAACATATATAATGAAGATTTGCAAAACAAGTTAATAAATAAATTACCTCAACCCTTAGGAAGAGAAATAAGAGCTAACGCCATACTTGCATCAAACCAAGAACTAGAATGGTATAAACAACAAAGAACTTAACTAGAAAAGATGAAACTAATACGAAGAAGCGAATCAAGACATAGGTGTGCATCATTTTTCGTTAATAATCATTGAATGGTAATAAACTTACCTAAATTAGAATTACCTTTAGATTCAGAATATTTAGTGATAGAAACTCATGGTTCTGCCTCTGAATAGGGAGCAATACTACTTAAAAATGACATAAGCTATCTAATAAAAGAGAAGAAAAAAATATGTAGATACTCATCAAGGTCTTATAAAGAGAAGGGGAATATAGCTAGCATAGATGTCGAATTACTAGCCATAAGATATGCATTAGAATCATTCGAACTCTTTAGATTCATAATCATTGAATGGTAATAAACTTACCTAAATTAGAATTACCTTTAGATTCAGAATATTTAGTGATAGAAACTCATGTTTCTGCCTCTGAATAGGGAGCAATACTACTTAAAAAGTGACATAAGCTATCTAATAAAAGAGAAGAAAAAATATGTAGATACTCATGAAAGAGAAGGGGAATATAGCCATAAGATATGCATTAGAATCATTCGAACTCTTTATACTAGGAAAAGAAGAATTTACCATAAGAACTGATTGTATTGCAATTGTAAAATATTATAACAAAATGAAAACAGAAAAGAAAAGATCTTCTCTTAATAGATGGCATAATCTAACTAGTTATATAATAGAAAGAGGATTAAAACTTCATATAGAACATATTATAGGAGAAAATAATAAAATAGCAAATATATTATCTAGATTATTATAATTCGAAGAAAAGTTACTAATGGGTATTGATTGCAGAATGACCACTCAAAGACAAGGAAGATTCCTGGAATCTTCTCGCTCAGAATCAACAACAAAAGCTATAATCCCCTATACATCTTCAGAAGAATTTCCAGAAGGAGCAAGAACCCTCTGGAAACCTACAGGAAAGCCGCTTAGACTTTCAGATAAACTTTCCTTCACAGATTATAAAGGCTCTGGTCAAGAATTTAACTTGGCAGAGAATACGATTATAACATCTGCAGAAAGAATACTCGTTGTTGATAATATATTCATAGCTCATAAAAGGGGAGATATCAAACACCAAATAGCCTGTCTTAATGGGCTCTCCTTATATTTTCATAACATCCATAATAATGAGATATGTTATATCTTATTCACAGGAGACAATAAAGGGATATACAAAGAATGGACTGAAATTATCCATTATACAAAATCCCAGAAAAACCCAAAATATAAAAAATACAGCTCTCTATCAGCTGCATACAAAGATGCCCAGATATACCTCGGACACAAATATAATGTATCAGAGAAACTCAAGACGGAATGGGTAGAAATATATAAAAATCCTCAACAAGAAATGGAAACTTTGACAGAAAAGGCAACACTCCAAGATCAAATTATAAACACAAAGAACAACAGCTCCTCCTGGAAAAACAACTCCAGACCGAGCGAGTAAGGAACATAGAGCTCATAAAAAGGATGGAAGATCTCCAAAAGGAGGCCAAGCATAAAGAAGAAATGATCTCATACGCCGAGGCCACCGCCGGACAACCTATAACAAAAGAAGACAAGATAATAGAAAGACTCTCAGAAATTCAACAAGACTTATCAACCGTCATAAGTGGGCTAAACCAATTTGATGAGAGGCCCTCTGAAGGATGGGATCAATGGTGGCTCGAGATGGCATGTCGGGCTAACATAATAGAAAATATTCCAGAAAGCCCAAAAACTTCAGAAGTCCAAGACAAAGAATATCGAGACGGAGCCCTAGAACAATATGTGGCCTCTATGAAAATGTAAAAGGAGTCACGAGATAAAAGTTACAGATGCTCAGCTTATTATTTGTATTTATTTTAAAATTTTATTTCTAGGAAAAGGGCCTTTAGGAAGAATGCACCTACCCATATTTATCAATTGTTGTGAAAGAAGACTCTCGTGACTTATATACAGGTTGTCGATGGGGCCCAATGAAGCACCCGAACCTCTATATAAGGAACTCAAATGTCTCTTATTAGGCAGCAGTTAGGAAGGGAGAGAGGGACTTATTTATTGCTTTGTAATTTCATTCAAAGTTATAAAAACTTAGCACTTGTTCAGAAAATCTTTTCTTTTGTTCTTCAAAAACTTTCTGGATTTGAGATATAGAGAGAGAAGCGTAAAGCCTCTATTTAGTAACCATAGCCAAAAGAGGGCGCACCAGTGAAGCAGAAGGAGTAGGCTCTCGCAAGATTGAGACTCTCATATCTAGACGACGACTTAGAGAACTAAGTCATAAACTTATCAGCTATAACTCTCTATCCCTAACTACCAGGCAGACCCAACTGTCTTGAAGCACTATTTATGGTGTGTATGCTCTTTTCTTGCCGTATAAATCCGATATGGAAAGTCAAAAACACTGTAAGCACTGACCATTCTCTTGACCCTTCATATTCTGATATCAAAGCCAGCAAATCAAACTTCAGCTCTGTAAATTTTTCATTATCCCTATTATTGTAGAGGTTTTATTTGTCGTGCGATATATATACACAAATCAAAACAAAGTTTGAAAACATAAATCTCGAATCCCTAATTTTCTTTTTTGAGGGTATAATAAACCTTATCTTTAAAAAAATATTAAGAAATGGGTTTGGGGATTTTTAAGCATCTCACTAGGCACTAGTGTAACACTCCTAACCCGTAACCGTCGCCAGAATAGGTTAAGAGGCTGTAACAGCCTAATTTTCAGTGGTGTCGGAATAGTGATTCGAGATCACTAAATTCGAAAAATGAGTAGGAAATGTTATTAATTTAGTGAGTATAAGTTAAATGTGAAGTTAGGAAAATTTTTGAAATAGTGAATAGTGTACTAAAAATAAATATTAAAATAATTAGAATCGAAAACGAGGTATCGAGACCTCGAGAATTTTATATCGAGCCATAAATATTTTTATAAATATCTATGGAGTGTTAATTAGTTAGTATTAAAGTTTTGTCAAGAAATTTTAAAGTTCTGATAGTTAATTGAACAAAAATGACTAAATTGTATCAAATGCAAAATTGTGGGAAATGATTAAATAGCTTAAATGATAAAAGAAAGAGGGTTTAAAAGGAAAATAGACCCAAGGTCTATTTGGGCTGGACGGCAAGAGCATGAAATCAGCAAGAAAATAAGGAGAATTAAGGGAAAAATTGCAAAATTGCAAAATTTACTTAATAAAGCTAGGACTAAAGTGGAATTATCTAGATTTCTCTTTATTTTTCTGCATTATCATCAGCAAAAACGCCATGGAAGAGTTATCTTAAGCTGGTTTTTCATATTTTTACTTCAATTAAGTTCAATTCTTGATTATTTCTTGAAATTTTTGTGTTTTTGTGACTTTTACAACTAGGTCCACTTGTTGAATTCATTAGTTTTTGATTCTATGAAAGAGATTGAAAGTTTCTATGAATATGTGCTGGAAGTATATGATGATTTGGCATGGAATTAGAGCTTTAAATTGTTTATATTCTGATTTTATTGAAAGAATTGAATAGAAAGTGAATGTTTGGGACCTAATTGTAAAAGAGTTTGAATTTAGAGTTTTATATGGAAATTTTAAATTCTAATAGTTATGAAATAACTTATAATGTCTAGAAAAAGTATTAATTTAGAAAATTATCTTAATTTAGGGGTTAATTGAGCAAGGACTGAATTGTATGAATTGTGAAATTTGGGGCAAAATGGAAATCAACATTTTGCACTAAAACTGTTTTAGACAGCAGCAGTAGTCTAAATTTGAAAAATCACTATAAATTGTATAAATGGAATTAGAGGATGAATAAAATATGAAATTAAATCTTATTGAGTCTAGTTTCTTATAGAAGAAATGATGTAAGCAATGAAATTGTAAATCATGAGATATGATAAATTTTGTGACATAAGGTCAGAATCATTTTAGGTTCCCCTGTTCTGAATTTGTAAAATCATAAAAAATTGGATAAAAATAATTAGGGGCTTAAATTTATATTTTTAGAATCCTGAATGAGTCTATTTTTATGAGAAATAAACGGGAACATCATTCGAATCCTGTACGATGAGATAATTAATTTTTAGTGAAGAAGGGTCGGAACTGTCAGATAGCAGAACATGGGAGACTTCAATGAATAAACTGTATTAATTGGCCCAACCAAAAATTATGAAAATTTTACGGTAAGAAGACATATGAGTCTAGTTTCTGGGAAAATTTATGTATCTTAATTTGAAGTTCCGTAGCTCAAGATAAAAATAATTTAGTGACTATGACACGGATGAATAGCTTGAATATTCACATAAGTAAATAGTGAAAATTATGGATAATGTTACTTACAAGTGTGTTATTTATACTAAGGATGTGGATGGAGAGGAGGAGGAGGAAAAATATACATATATATATGAATGACTCGTGTATAAATTGATCACATGCCCGATTATAATCGATAAATGTTGAATTAGAAATGATATAATGTTTTATTTGGAATATTTATTATGAAATTATGATTATCGTTATAATATAAAAATCGAACTTCTGAGTTTATATGGCTAAATTTTGGTGATCATTTGTTAATTTTATGAATTTCATGATGTGTTATTTCATATGTATTGATGATAAAATCGTGAATAATATAAAAGCATGAAAATTGAATAAATGATCAAATTGAGCATTTCAGTTCAGTGACAAGATGAATTGAAGGAAAATACCATGGTTGGACCATGGCAACAAGTGATAAGTGATAGCTTCGGCTACACTTATCTGATCAAGGATAAGTGAAAGTGATAAGTGATAGCTTCGGCTACACTTATCTGATCAAGGACAAATGAAAGTGATAAGTGATAGCTTCGGCTACACTTATCTGATCAAAGACAAATGACAAGTAAAAAGTGATAGCTTCGGCTACCTAATCAGTGAAAAGTGGTAGCTTTGGCTACCTGATCATCGGCTACTTGATCAGTGAAAAATGGTAGCTCCGGCTACCTGATCAGTGAATAGTGGTAGCTTCGGCTACAAGTGACAAGTGATTTCTGTGTAAGACCATATCTGGGATATAGCATCGGTGTGATATGTGTATAAGATGTAAGACCATAGCTGAGCTATGGCATTCTAGTGAAAAGACCATAGCTATGCTATGGCATCAGTGATTATCAGTGAAATTCAGTGTACACCGGTGTAGACCAATTCCATAAGATGTTCACTAATTTGAAGAAGTTTGATAAGTATTACATAGAATTATGTGACATAAGGAAATACGAGTTGATGAGACATGAGCATAAAACTTGGTTGATGAATGAGTTCATTTGTGATTATATATTTCTATGCCTTGAGTGTATTATCCATATGAATTGGTATTCCAAATGAGTTAATGAGAAAACTTCTAGTATGAAATAATCTGAGTTCGAAATGAAATATCATGAAAACGTACTTGAAATACATTGGTATGTCTTGTATATGCTATTTGAATTCATAAATGTGGAAAGTAAATGTATGTGGAAATATGAGATGATGATATCTGTACATGGAATTTATTGATGAATACGTACATTCAAATTTATATGATAGATTTTAGTGAACATTGAAATTAGGCTCAATAAGTGATTTGGCAATTTAAATCGTGATTGGTAGGAAGAGTTAATGAATTGCATATTTATGAATTGTTACACGTATTTGTCTGAAATACGAGGAAGTGATGGTAATTAATACATGGAAATATGAAACTATGATATATATAAAAAAAACATGGAATATATTTGATAAATGTATTCATTCATAATTATGGAATTATACACCTCATTTGTGCTATTTGCATAAAGATGATATTTCAAATACTTTGGTGAATAAAGCTTAAATATGAAATAGTATGAAATCAAAACAAATTGTTATGAAAATGTATTTAAATTATCTGTAAGTGTTTCATGCTTCTCGGTAATACCTCGTACTCTATTCTGGCGATGAACACGGGTAAGGGGTGCTACAGAGGCATTACCAATCCTGTAACTTAATTCAGAAACATTTATTTAACCAATTCTATCTCAATTCCAATAACTATCAATCATTCACATTCCAATGTATTTAAAAAGAATCATATAAAGCTTTAATCATGCATTTATGACTAATTTGATAACATATGAAAGTTTTAGAAACTTAGAAAAATTTTCAACTTTTAAAGTGACACACGTCCCGTGTGAACAGGCCGTGTGCCTCACACGGCATTAGACACACCCGTGTGTCTAAGCCATGGCCAAATAGGGCATACATACTGACTTCACCACACGGCCACAGGACACACCCGTGTACCCGGCAATGTGAAAATTAATGAGGTTACTGACTTGGCCACACAGCCGACTACACGTCCGTATGCCAGCCTGTGTACCACACTAGGCCGTGTCAAAACTGGAGGGTATACTGACTTTAATTTGTAGGGTACCCCAGGGGACACACAGCCGTGTAATGTGACCGTGTGTCGCACACGGCTGAGACACACGCCCGTGTAGAAAAAATAGGCCATTTAAAAAGCCAAATTTGCCACCCTAAAACAAAAACATATACATTCATAATTGACCACATTTGAGCAACTCAATTGGCAACCAAATCAACTATTTCAATACACATTATAAGCCATATTCACTTTCCATTTACATGACCATAAACCTATATAATCACATATACAATCTATCCATTTATCATCCATATATCAAGACTTCATTTGCATAATTTCATTCAAACATTGCCATACTAAAATATACCATATCCAACCACAATACATATACCACAAAGCAACCATTACTACTGTACAACCCAATTTTGGCCCGGGCTAAAATACAAAGCCCAAATAAATTAAACCCACCCTAAACTAAACTTAAACTCAATCAGCTAAACCCAACAGACCCAACCCAACTAAATTAAAACCCAAAACCTATTAGTCCAAACCAAACAAACGCCAAACCAAAATCAAACCCAAACCCAATTAAAAACCATCAGCCCAATAACAGAAAAAACAAAACAAAAAAGAAACCCTAGCCCTTAGTGTAACACCCCTAACCCGTATCCGCTGCCAGAATAGGGTTTCAGAGCATTACTACCATTTGCAGATCACTAAAAAAAAAATTCACTTAAATACTTACCAATTCAATGTACCAATAAATATATTACCATTCAATCAATGGCTTGGCACTTGCCTAAGCATCAACAACAACACTTGTTAGTGTACTTACACATATTTCATATAAATTCTTATTTTCTCAATATGTCATATTTGAATTTAATACTCGTCTTAACTTACATATTTTCCTTATGTTAACATATAAAAGATAATCTCATATGTACATGTCATGAAACATATTATTCTATGACCGTTTCTTTATAAGTATATATCAATCATTTCATTATATCAATATTTCATGCTTCATCATTTCCATATATTTTAAGTATATTTATTCCGGTAAAGTTTATATCAAACTTAACATAAATTATATTCCATGTACTTATTCTTATTTTGTTTATCTATCTTCATAATTATTTCATACAACTATTTTGTACATATATTTCCATATGACCAGTTCTTGTAAACATTTCACACAACCATTTTATGTAACCATTCGTCATCTAATACGTATTACCTGAATATCAATTGTTTAATAGATATCATAGCGTCTCCCATCCACGGTCTTGTTTATCTTTGACATGATGCCATAGTGTCTTTCAACTATGGTCTTACTCATTTTCTGTCATGTTGCCATGGTATCTTTCAACCATGGTCTTATTCTTTTCATGTCACGTTGCCATGATATCTTTCAACCATGGTCTTATTCATTTCCCCATCACGTTGCCAATGTATCTTTCAACCATGGTCTTACACATTCCATGTCACGTTTCCATGGTATCTTTCAACCATGGTCTTACACATTTCATCTCAGGTTGCCATGGTATCTTTCAACCATGGTCTTACACATTTCATATCAGGTTGCCATGGTATCTTTCAACCATGGTCTTACACGTTTATATCAAAGTTGCCATGGTATCTTTCAACCATGGTCCTACACATTTCATATCGAGAGCACACTCCCGCGAACCTCATCCTTACAATGGGGATTACGGTCCAGGCTAAATCCTGTAATATAAACTCATAGAGTATTGTCGGGATTACCACCCAAAGCTAAATCCCCGCAACGACAATTACTCTAATGAGCTTGGATCTGAATTACAGACCCAGCAAATTCAGACCCTAATTCGGATTACCCGTCCGGGCTAAATCCATTTTCCACATATTCTTCGGGAGGGCTATATCGGGATAGGATCACCCGTCCGGCTAGATCCTTTTACCACAATTCCTTTTGAGATCCGTCAAATTTTCCTTTCATTCAACCGGGATTTTCTTCCCATTTTATCAAATATATCAATGTTTCATGAATTTCCATATAATGAACATTCAAATCATATTCATATCAAAAACATGCATTTCAAGCATTTAAGAATATAATTTAAGTTACATGAACTTACCTCATTGCTTGTTTGTGTTTATAATTTTATTAATCCGATATCTTTTCTTTTCCACGATTAAGTCTCATATTTGAGTCGTCTGGATCTTTATAAATAAATTTGATCATTATTTTCATTCATTTCATATTCTAATGCATTTAATTAATGCTCTAGGAAAAGTTACCATTTTGCCCCTAAACTTTTAATTAATGACGATTTCATCCTTAGGGGCTGGAAAATATAATTCTTGCAATTTAATCCTTATTTCCAGCTATTATTCTCATACATATTGATAACAATCTATGAATTCTGTAAAATATCAAAATTTTTCCATAATTTCAACACTTTTCAATTTAATCCCTAAAATATGTTTCCTCCTATCTTGAACCTAATTAATAATTTCATTCAATTTTGTAATTTAAATAATAAAATTAATCCATTTCATGCAATTTGGTCATTTTTGACATTTTTACAAAATTGCCCATAAAGTTTTACTTTTATTCAACTTAGTCCTTAAGCCTAAAACATGCAAATTAGCCATGCTTGCTGAATATTCATATATATATTTTCCTCCTCCTCCTCTCCATTCCACATCCTTAAATTTATATAATATGCTTATAAGTAACATTATCAATAATTTCACTATTTACTTATATGTATATTCAAAGCTGTCCATTTTAGTCATAGTCACTTAATTATTTATTTCTTGAGTTACAGAACTCCAAATTAATATCTGTAAATTTTTGCTGAAACTAGACTCACATATATTCTTACCATAAAATTTTCAGAATTTTTGGTTTAGCCAATTAGTACCGTTTATTCATTAAAATCACCCCTATTCTGCTGTCTGACAGTTCTGACCCTTCTTCACTAAAAATTAATTATCTCCTTGTACAGAATTCAAATGATGTTCTAGTTTATTTATATTAAAACTAGACTCATTCAGGATTATATAAATATAAATTTAATCCCATAATTATTTTTCTTCATTTTTTTATGATTTTTCAAAGTCTGAACAGGGGAACTCAAATTCATTCTGACCTTGTCTCACAAAATTCATTATATCTCAAAATTTACAAATCCATTCTTACACTGTTTCTTCTATGAGAAACTAGACTCAATAATTTTTGATTCCATATTTTTTTTATCTTCTAATTCGATTTCTACAATTTATGGTGATTTTTCAAAGTTAGACTACTGCTACTGTCCATAACTATTTTAGTGCAAGATATTAATTACCATGTTATAACACCCTTATTTTCTTTTTCTACACCATTTCTCATCACTTTCTCTTATTTTCTCTTCACTAACATATCAAGAATATAGGACCTTATATAAGAAAACTCTACTATAACATTATTTCCATGCTTTATCAACAATAACAAACTTAAAAACATATTGAAATCTTGATGTACTTACCTTGTTCTCTTGATACCAATCTTTAACTTGATTTTCTCTCTCCTCCAACTTCTATTTCTTGAATCCAACTTGATATTCTTTCTCCCCATCATCTCCTTGCTATCTTTCTCTCTTGATGGCTATGGAAATTCTTTCAATTTTTAGGTGAAAATAATCAATTTTTGGAGGAAGGACTAAATTGTAAGAAAAGGAAAACTTTCTTTCTTCTTCTTCTTCTCACGTTAGTTGCATGAGAATGGTGATCCCCCTCCCCTTTCTTTCCTTACATATATATATTAAATAAAATAATAATAAAATAATAAAATATCATTTAAAAATTAATTTAAAGTATTAATAAACTAATATTTTTTTATTTAATTTATCTAAAATATCTCCAACATATCATTGTCTCTAGATTTCTCTCTCTTTCAATTGACCATTTTGCCCTTCGTGATCTTTTAAAATTCCAATCTTGAGTCATCACTTAATTTGGTAAAATTACAATTTAGTCCCTCATAATTCTTTACCTGTTCAATTTGGTCCTAATTCATCAATTTTTCTTGGTTTCTAGATCATTCCACCCTTAAAATATTTGCATTATTAGTCCTTTAACTTTTCATATTTACACTTTAATCCTTTAAATTTTGAGTATTTACTCTTGGGCCACAAAACTTTTCTCACTTTTACAATTTAGTCCTTTCTTGAATCAATATGTCATAATATACTTCCCAATATTTGACATAACTCAAAATTCCCTTTTTGTCACTTTATTTCCTTATTTTACTATATCACCGATTATATTTTACTATAAAAATTTTCAGGGTATTACACTTAGGTTTTCTAATCAGCTATCGTCGCCACCCTAGCCTCTGCGCCGCCTGCTGCCGCCTCCTTATCACGTCCACTTCCCTCAAGTTGAACCTGCAAGAGAAATACGCAAGCAAATGGCAACAAACAGTAAAATAGATTAAAAAAAGGATTGTAAAATGGCTATAAAAAGCCATCACAAATCAAATGTAAAGCAGTTTTTTTTTTTTTTTTACAATCAATCAATAAAAAAAGGTTTAAAAAAAAAGCAAGAAGTGGAGAAGAAAACCGATTTATGAAGATGGTTTTATTTTCTTTTATTTTATTTTCTTTCTTTTTGAAACATTTTTATATATATTTAATAAAACTAAAATAAAGAGGAATGAGAGGTTTGTACCTTTTTTTGGATCGCCTGGAAAAAAAGAGCCTTTTTTAGGTTCCGACCGCCATGTACGGCGCTCGCCTGCGGCGACGATCGGTCAGAGTTAGGCCAGACTTGAAGAGGGGAGGAGAGAGTTCAGAACTTTTTTGAAGTTTTTAAAAAAAAAAAAAGAAAAAGAGATAGAGTGATTTTTTTTGCAAAAAATGTGACTTAAATAGCAAAATAAAACGACGTCATTTTGGCTTAAGCTCATAAGCTTCAAAACGACGACATTTTACCTTGGCTGACCCGAATCCGACCCGCTCCATAGCAAAAAAAATATAAATAAAATAAATGATGAAATGATAATAATAAGAGTAATGATATATAAATAAAATAAGTGTGCTAAATATATATATTAAATTAGTTAATATAATAATAACGTATAAGTAAATACAAAAAAGAAAATATAATAATAATAATAATAATACAATAGTAATAATAATAACAAAAATAGTAATAATAATAATAGTAATAAAAATAATAATAGAAGTAGTAATAATAATGGTATTAGAATAAAATAAATATAAATACAAGTATAATAATAATAGTAATAATATATTAAATTGATAATAAAACAACAAAAGTAACGAAAAGGACTAAATTGAATCTAAAAACAAAGTTTTGGGCAAATCTAAAATAAACAAAGAGGAAATGGGTCAATTTGAACGCGCGAATAACAAGGGGGTCCAAAAGGGTAATAATCCCTACCCTCCAAAAAGGGCATCGTTTAAATATGGACCAAAATGAAAACCGAAATAAATTACAGGGTATAATTGAAATTAAAAAACTTGATTGCAAAACCATAAAAAACCAGAAGGGCTAAAATTGCAATTAGCCCTTCCATTAAAAAACACGCGGATCCTAAGCCTTGGAACGGGTCGGATTCAGGTCGGCCAAGGCAAAACGACGTCGTTTTGAGGCTCATTTAAGTCACATTTTTTGCAAAAAAAAAATAAAATCATTCTATCTCTTTTTTTCTTTTTTATTAAAAAAAATTCAAAAAAGTTCTGAACTCTCTCCTCCCCTCTCAAGTCCAAATTTAACTCGCCGAGTGTCGCTGCTGGCTCCGCCTCCCGTTGACTCATTGTAGACACCTGAAATGAGCCTAAAAACGCTCTTTTTTCCAAGCGATCCAAAAAAAAGTACAAACCTCTCCTTCCTCTTTATTTTATTTTTATTAAATATATAAAAAAATGTTTCAAAAAGAAATAAAATAAAATAAAATAAAACCACCTTCGTAAATCGATTTTCTTCTCTGCTTCTTGCTATTTTTTTGAACCTTTTTTTTATTGATTGATTGTAAAAATAAATAAAAAATAAAAAAAACTTTTTTACATTTGATTTGTAATGTCTTTTTTATAGCCATTTTACAATCCCTTTTTTAATCTATTTTACTGTTTGTTGCCATTTGCTTGCGTATTTCTCTTGCAGGTGCAACTTGAAGGCAGTGGATGTGACAAGACGGCAACGGCAGGAGGTGCAAAAGCTAGGGTGGCGATGGCGGTTGATTAGAAAACCTAGGGGCTAGGGTTTCTTTTTTGTTTTATTTTTTCTGTTATTGGGCTGATGATTTTTAATTGGCTTTGGGTTTGATTTTGGTTTAGGGTTTGTTGGGTTTGATTTGGTTTGGACTGATTGGGTTTAAGTTTAGTTTGGAGTGAGTTTAATTTTTTGGGGTTTTGTATTTTAGCCCGGGCCAAAATTGGGTTGTACATATATATCGCATAACAGAAAACTAACACAAGCTTTTTTTATTAGCTTAATAATAAATTTAACCCTCTAATATATATACATTCTATCAATTTGATCCTGAATCTACAAAAATTCAAAAAATTTAGACTCAATATTTATAAAAATTTGTCAATGAACATAATTAGTTTGTTTAATCGAAAGATATATATTTAGACATTTAATCACAATAATAATGTCTTCCATCAATTGTACATAATTTGATTGTTATAATAACAAATTTAGCCATCAACGGATATATATTTTGTCATTTTAGCCTTAAATCTAAAAAATTCAACAAATTCAACCTTACATATTTACTCAAATGTTGCTAGATAAATTTGTTAAATTAATATCAAATTGACATAATGTATAAACTTTGAGGGCTAAATTTTTTATATACCAATCAAAATTATGTTAAATTGATGGAAAACATTAACATCGTGATTAATTGTCTTTAGTTGCTTAAATTTGAAATTGACAAAGATTAAATTGCTTTGATTTTTTTAAAGGAACCAATTTTTTTAATTTTGAAACTGAAAAGGACTAAAGAGATTTTTTACCATTTATTTTCAACCAAAAATAATTAGTCTCAAAATTGCGACAACGATGGTTTATAGTTAGAACCGATGCTTTACTCGCTCTTCGACAATTAGTCACAAAATTACTAACACGACCGCTTCTTCACTTTTGAGGGGAAATCGGACCCGACTTGACCTACCCATATTTGATTTTTCTAACTTTTGAGCCAAGAAAGACAAATGCATGTTAAACAATGCACATTGATCGCGATTACAAGCTCCGTTTTTTTTTTTTTCCAGAAGGTTTTGTTTTGGTGATTGCGAGAACTGAAAACTGGATAAGGCTCCGTTTGTTTGCAGGTAAAATGTTTTCCGGAAAATGATTTTTGGAAAATGATTTCTTGGAAAATGATTTCTGGAAAATGATTTACTTTTCTGGTGTTTGGATGAATCTGTGTAAAATATTTTCTGTTGTTTGTGATTTCAAAATATTTTCCTAAAAAGCTCGCTTTTAATAAAAATTTATATATTTAAGAATTTATTATCTTTTCTTATTTTATATATATATATATATATATATATATATATATATATATATATAAATTTATATTTTAAATTGTTTTTACATGTATTGCAATGATTTATTTATAAATAAATAAATCATTTTAAATATATAATAATACTCAATTATTAAATTATAATATTAACCGTCATAAATTGAAAACAACCAAAGTCAAATAAATTATTTGTAATTGTGTTATAAAAAATAAAAATAAGGATTGAATAATTATAAATTAGCTTCCAAACCACAATTAATACTAGAAATTAATAATATTATCCAAATACATAATTAGTATTACACCACATGATAACAACAACATTATCCAAGTGCATAACTAAATATTACACCATATGATAACTAATATTACACCACATGATAACAACAATATTATCCAAGTGCATAACTAATATTACACCACATTAAAAGTATCAATATCTTCAACCTTGAGAAAATTTTTGAAGCCAAATTTTTCTATGCTTCTTACTTTTAACTAAAAAAGCTTTTGCCTCAGATTCATGACTCACTAAATAATCAAACACAGAACAAAGGAAGTCATCATCAAATCCTTCTACCTCCATTGACATCACTTCTTCGTAAAGATGTGGTGTCTTATCCGCAGTAAATTGTTCCAAAGCATTAGCAATTTTGCCAAGTTGTTCACCCACAAATTTAATTTGTTCATCATTGACACTTTCTTGAGCCTTTTTTCTTTTACGTTTGGATGTGCCAGATGAAGATACATTTGTTCTTACCTCTTCAGTCGCTTCATTCTCGCAGTCTATAGGCACTGAATCTATGTTATCATCATCCAAATCTATGTCAGCAAATGTTCTGGCAAAACTCCCTGTTGCCATATCTTTGCCAACAACCAAAGCCATTTCATCATAATGATCAATGCTTTTATTCAAAAATGGCTCATACTTCTTGTGCGCCTGTTGGATATTATACAAAATTAGAATAACAAGTAAAAATAATTGAAATATACTTACCATATATATACATATATTACCACCATTATCACGCATCATATGTCGCTCTATCACATGTGATCATTTTCATGTTATCATCCCATCCAAAACCACTTTCACCCCGAATTGTGCATATAATCTGCCACTGTTTTTTTACAGTCCTCAAATGATTTTCCACATGTTTTGCATCGCATTGGACTTGAAATTTTTCAGAAATAGCTTCGACAACTCGATTAATAGAAACTGCTTTGAAAGTATTAGAAGGCTTATTTCCTTCTCGGGCCTCCTCTGCTAAAATTTCAAGAAAAGATGTTCCATCGGTTTTGTCCACTGAATTGCTTGAAGGTCCCTTCTTTGTTGCCCTTACCCATTCTACATTAATAATTGTCATTGTCAATCATTTCAATATCCAACAAGCTTAAAACATAATAAATTCAATATCTAACAAGCTTGAAACATAATCAATATCTAACAAAATCAAGACATAATAATTTGAATCCAACAAATATAATAAACTAAAATTTTAGAATCCAACATTAACAAAAAAACAATTTTAATACTAAAACATACATAACATAGAAACAACAACCCTAAGCCCTAAACCTACCTAATGTTTCTAGCCATATAATCAGTCCACATAGTTTGTGCAATTTCATCTCTCTTAGCGAGACCATTCTCTTGCTTCTTCTCTTTCTTCTCGCTCCGTAAGAGTTGATATTATCAAATCGGACTCAGTGCTCCTCGTATAATCCTTGATTAAGTAAATCACTAGGATCAACTCCCATGATATGATTATGAATGATGCAACAAGCCAAAACTATATCTACTTGAGTTTGAAAATTCCAAAATGGCTCAAAGATCTAATACACGAAACCGCTTTCTTCAAAATCCCAAAACACATTCAATAGTGATTCGTAATGATGAATGACGAAGATTAAAGAGTTCCTTTGCATTTTCAGCCCCTGAGCACTAAACTCTTTTAAATGATATCGAACACCACGATATGGGGTAATAAATCCATTACGGATGCCATATCCAAAGATCAACAAGATAATATTTACCTACAATTTGACAAAACATAATTATTACTAATAAATTATGAGCTTCTTTGGAACTATTTGGTATTTAATGTTGTATAATTCTTACCTTCCGAATTCTTAATCCTCTTGGGCGTGAAAGTGCATCACTTAAAATACGAGAATCATGTGCACTACCTTCCCAACCAGCTAGAACATAGGAAAATTTCAAATCAAATGTAATGGCACCAATACATTTTGTGTCGTCCCCCTTTACTTACTACGAAATCTTCCTTGAATGTTAAGTGGAACGGATGCACGAACATGAGTTCCATCTAATGCTCCAATACAATCTTTAAAATAAGGATAAAACCTTGAATTGTTTCTCGATTTCACTAGGAATTGACTCATCGTGTAATCTAATAACTAGCTTATACAATTTCAAAATAGCTCTCAATACAATCCTAAAATAACGGTGAATTGTCTCAATTTGATCTATAATATCTAGATCCTATCACTCAAAACCTTACATTATGACCAATTATATGTAAAAATATAACCACTTGCTCCTAATATTCACCGATTTAGTTGATTGTAACAAATTATTTCTACTAAGAATATCACACAAATTAAAAAATACAATCGGTCTCATCCTTATCACATCAATACAATGCTGGTCACCACTATATAAAATACTATTAATATAATTTTCTCTTTCATAATCTCTATTCACATTAGGATGAGAAGTAATTTCCTTCCTAGTTTTTAATTTTTTAATCCAGAGAGCCCCAAAAGCTAAAACTGAAGCCACGACTCCGACAATTGCATGATGTTGATTACGATCCATCTACACAATACCACATAAATATTTGATCACTACAAAAAATACGTAAACTTTTCATAAGGTCACATATATGGCTAAAATTACCATGACTAAAGTGCATACATACATATATATATATATATATATATATATATATATATATATATATATATATGAAAGTTTCTCAAGTAATGACTAAAGTTACCATGACTAAAGGGAATAGAGTTAACTATCATAAAAATTACAATGATTTTTTAATAACAGAAATTGATAAAATATTTAATCAAAAAGACCGATTTACTATTAGACCTAACATGTAAAAACTAATTTATCTATTCTATTAACGAAAAAAATAAAATATAATCTAATTCGTAACACACGTATAATAATTTTACCTAGGATTAATTTTGAATCTTGAGACAAAAGGAAATTAAATCAAAGTGGTCGGCCAAGGGTGGCCCAAAGAAAAGAATCATGGTCATTAACTTTATTGAACAACGACTAAACGATGGAGAAGAAAGAAGATGCATGATGTGTCGATTCTTTGTTACCTCTTTTCACTTGTTTGATCAAAATTTGATTATACAATTTTTTTAATTCAAATAAATTCTATTTGTAATTAGTTTTCATAATAAAATAAATATTTTATTTTCAAATTAGTGAAATTTTTAAATATTATAGAATAAAGATATATTAGAAAAATTAAGAAAGTTGATAAATAAACGATTTTATTCAATTTGGTTATATACATAAAGTATTAACAATTTTTTTATTTTATTTGTTTAGTACTTTAGATGAGATTCCAAGTCGGTTGTTGGACTGACACATTACTTTGCTTTATAAAGAAAAACTTGAAATGAAGTTGTAAAATAAATTGAGATAAATATTTTAATATAAAAAATTTAGAATTATGGATGAAAATTGAAAGAAAGTAGATGAAAATTTAGAATTATATTGAAATTTAATATAAATATTTTGATTCATCCAAAATATTGATTATATGTATTTACTTTTAAATATATAAAAAATATATCAAAATATATATATAGAACATGTAGTGATTAGTTGGTTACCGTGACTTTGGTCTGTTTGGCTGCCATTGATTCATTCATTTAGCATGCATTCTATTTTTACCTTAACCACACCTTGATTATTAAAAGCAAAAAGCAAGATAGAACTTCAAAATGCATTCTATTTTTCTCCCTAAATATGAGATTAATGAGAAAATTTAAATTTAAAACATATCAGAAATTTAAATTTAAAATTTAAAATTAACAATTTTTATTTTACTTATAATGTAAATGTCAATAATCAATTATATATTACAGAATATATAATTAAAGCCGATTTTATATTTCGCATTGAACCACTGTGGTCCATTGATCTTTCTATCATTTTTAAATGTTTTAAGAATAAAAAAACATATTTAGAAATTGAAAATATAAAAGATATTATTCTCTTTTTCTTGGACATAGAAGACAAGATTAAATTTAGAAAATGGATCAAGAGGCAGAGCCCACCACCAAAATCTAGAATATAGAAATTGAACTTGTCACTATCTTTTATTCTCATAAATCAAAATCATGCATATGTCATAGTAAAATATTTATAAACCATAAACCAGATGCATTAAAATGATAAGATCAAAATAAGATGACAGCTACTCAGAATCAAACATAAACCCAACTAAACCAGATTGCAATATCAGTTTATGTTTCAGAAGTTTGAGCTGTAACAAATCCGAGAAGATGCAACCAACTGACTATTTATTTATCATTCCATTTGCAATGCCTTACATTATATCAATTGAATACCATATTTATTGTTAACTTCTATCGGATCTATTTTTTTTAACGCAAGTGTCCTGGAGACAAGCTTCTGTTGGAAGGAAACTGCAGGCAGCACTCTTATATCCCTGGAAAGGAAGTACTAAATAAATCAAGTGCTGTTAGTAAGTGTCTTGTATTAGAAGTATGCATAGGTGGGAGGTGTTTCACCACCATATTGTTGTTTACGACTTATGTTTAAGACTTATGTTTTCCTATCTCTGCAGTGGGGAACTCTTACAAACTCTATGGTTATGTTATGTTATGTTGTGTTGTGTTTGAATATGAAACTCAAACCATTTTGGTATTATTTTGATGTTTGTTATACCTAAATATTTAATCACTTTGCTTATCATATGTTTTAATTGACCATAAAACTAAGCAAATCAAACCGTAGTGTCACCATGTTGGAGAACCATACTGGAAGACTTTATGGTCTCCAAACGCGTCATCCTCATCTAAAATAGTCATCAGCATCAATGACAACAAGGTTTATGATTTGTTTGGTAGCATTAAGGCTCTGTAGTTCCCGTATGCTTAAATACTTGACTTTATACCCCAAAACAAAAAGGGAAAAAGTAAAATCAAAGGAATTTAGTTTGGGTATGATCATATTTGTGCATGCCGGAAAAGATTATACTTCAGTGACATTCTATTGTTGTAATCTTATAGTAGGATATACCTAATGATTTTAAACCATTTATCGTCCTATTAACGCAGGCAACAACTAGAAGCTCAACTTCGAAACCCACCTCCACATCAAAGAAATAGTAAAGATAGTGGAAGTTCAAACAGGGGAAAACACAACAATGATGGCCGGTGGTATCACCCTTATTGAGTGCTTATTATATTAGGTTGTTTCTATGGCAGTGATCAGTGACTATAAACCAAACTATGATTCTCAATGAAAGAAGTATATCTCATTTGATGATTCTGTCATATTTAGCATCTTTATTAATGAGTCAAGCAAGAACACTTAGCATTACAACTCTCTTCTAATTTCAAATCATGATATTTGCACATCAGATTTTCAAATTTGTTTTATAAGAAGAATCCAAATTTGCTTTTAACATTTCCAGTTGGTGGAGCCTAATTCATATACTTAAGATGTTCAGATCCTAAGATTATTTGTGCTAGAACTAGTAGTGAAGCTTACTGGTTCTATAGGCTCACAAAGTATATGACACAACTAACCTAAAACAACACATGAGAACACCAACCAAAACCCATTGAATGAAAAATGATAATCCCACCAACAATCGAAAGTATAAGCCAAAGTCATTTGCTGACTACCAAGAGAACAACCACGGTTTGTTAGTATGGCAAAAAAAATCAAAACAACAAGAATGAAAAAAACAAAAGAGGGACAACAACCACACGTCAATCTCAATCCAAGGGAATCAGAATCCATATGAAAAAAAAAATCACCAAAACCACAACTCCACATCACAAAACCCATCACCAAAACAAAATGAAAAAAGCAGAATAAGAAGATGCCATACCTTGCAAGGAAGAATGATTTACGGAGAAATAGGGGAAGACAGAAAACGAAATGCAATGACTTTGCTCTCGAGCGAGAAAACGAAATGCGACGAATTAAGGAAAATTGAAGAACGAAAGAAGAAAAAGACATGGAAAAATTTGAAGAATGGAAGAAAAAGAAGGCAGAACGGATGAAAAACAAAGCCTTACCTGGATGAAGAGGAGATGGAAAATGTCTTACACAATTGAAATCGGTAAGACGTTTTCCCCAAATTGAAGGGGATTTTACCCGTGTCTAGTAAAATATTTTCCCTTTGGAAAATGTTTTCAAGCATCCAAACACGGTAAAACCAGGAAAACATTTTCCGGAAAATGTCTTCCATCAATTGTACATAATTTGATTGTTATAATAACAAATTTAGCCATCAACGGATATATATTTTGTCATTTTAGCCTTAAATCTAAAAAATTCAACAAATTCAACCTTACATATTTACTCAAATGTTGCTAGATAAATTTGTTAAATTAATATCAAATTGACATAATGTATAAACTTTGAGGGCTAAATTTTTTATATACCAATCAAAATTATGTTAAATTGATGGAAAACATTAACATCGTGATTAATTGTCTTTAGTTGCTTAAATTTGAAATTGACAAAGATTAAATTGCTTTGATTTTTTTAAAGGAACCAATTTTTTTAATTTTGAAACTGAGAAGGACTAAAGAGATTTTTTACCATTTATTTTCAACCAAAAATAATTAGTCTCAAAATTGCGACAACGATGGTTTATAGTTAGAACCGATGCTTTACTCGCTCTTCGACAATTAGTCACAAAATTACTAACACGACCGCTTCTTCACTTTTGAGGGGAAATCGGACCCGACTTGACCTACCCATATTTGATTTTTCTAACTTTTGAGCCAAGAAAGACAAATGCATGTTAAACAATGCACATTGATCGCGATTACAAGCTCCGTTTTTTTTTTTTTCCAGAAGGTTTTGTTTTGGTGATTGCGAGAACTGAAAACTGGATAAGTTTTAATGCATATCTGCTGGTCTGGCTTTCATAAACTTGCACAGGATATGGTAATGATATGGAAGCGTGATTTCTAGCTTATTGGCCCAAAGATTGCGCATCCCACAGAGAAAACCTCTGTAAATAACACGAGATCGGTATTTTGCTAGTGAGATGCTCAAAATCCTCCGAACCCATTGCTTATTATTATTATTTTAAAGATGTGGTCTGCTATACCCTCAAAAAACAAAAAACAGGGGTTCGAGATTCATGTTTCCAAACTCTGTTTTGATTTGTATATATTTATCGCAGCGTTTCCAAACACTAACCGTTCATGCTTTCGCCTATGCTGAAAGCTCAAAGCTTTTCCTTAACTCGTAGAAGGTCCTAATGGTTCCGAAGCTTCAACAATTGATTCACACAACAAGCACAAACAACAGGCAGTCAAAGACTCTCTTAAATCAAGCAAAAATACAAGTCTAAGCTAGATTCCCTTGTAACTGAAACCTTCAACATAGTAAACTTGAAACTCAATTATCTCGATCTATACTTAATCTTTTTGCCTAAAACTGATTCCATTCGTCTAATTATTCACCTATGATATGATGTTGAAATTGTAATAATGCACTGATCAGTTCGTCGGGATTGAATAAAGCTGACCTTGATGATGGATCATGTTGATAACCATCGATAGAAACTTCTCGTTCTATGGAGGGAAAAGAGAAACATGTGCAAGAGAGTCCATTCGATGATGTAATTCCCTCAGCATACAATATATCCACGTCGGATGGCTCATAGTCTGTCCTTGAGATCTAAACAGCTTGCGAAGAAGGTTATTTTAAACTATTAGTGTTACAAAGAAACCTAAGTCTTGAGTTGAAATATTATAATAGATGGCATGAAGGAAAACATGCAGCAACAGATCCTAAGTCTCAAGTTGAAATAGAATAGTCAACTGGTGAAGGCGAACTAGGAGCTGATGTAGGACTAGTTGGAACTACTCTTGGTACTGTTAGCTCGAGCTCCGCGTTTGATCAAAGATTACTTGAACATGTGGAGGCAGAAATAGATGAGTATCTGATGTCCAAGAAGGGGTCCTCCAAATGGAGTGGAGTGTAGAAAGTTGTTAATAAGCAGTTAGTTATAATAGAGTTAGAAGGATATTGTATATAATGTAAAGCTGTAACATTATTGAATGATGAATTGATTCAGCCATTCTTCATCTTAATACTTTGCTTCTGTTTGAACATAAAATATAGCATTCTCTGTTTAGATTTAGTTGATGGATCACAAAAGAAGACGACCTTTTTACCCGATTGCTTATTACTTTGGCTTAAATTATTAGCATAAGTATATAACTCAATAATTAGATTAAATTCGTATTTTAATTAATTAGAATTAACGAAAATTTTATACCTAAGCTACCATTGGAGTTTATTAAGATAAACAGGATGACCATATGCACAAAAAAGAAGAGCCACGAAGTCCTAAGGTGGCAAGGTAAGAGAAAAAAGAAAATCCCATTTAAAATAGAACTACAACACCATCATTAAACATTACTAATACTGAGAAAATGAAAAACAAAAGCATTTTGCATTTTCCAAGAAATTAAAAACAAACAAACAATGCACAAAACAAATATATTATGAAGCTCCACGGGTAACATTTCTTTAATTTGTAGACGCTTATGAAGCTCACCGCCTCACTTCGAGTCTGTGGGTGGCGTTATCCCCGTCTCTGGCATAAAGAGTGACCACTGCTCCCCTATTTTGTCCAACAAAACCGCGCCACTCATCGCCATAGATGCGATACCTGCCTCCGTGAGGTCTGCAACGAAATCTGAACCGTCGAGACCCGACTGCAACCGTGAAAACATTTGGAAGTGGAGTGTCAACATCCCACCCTGCTGCATGCTGTGGTGCAAGAGTAACGGTCCCCATCTCCGCCATTTCTTCTGCTCCCCAAATAGGATATGTCTATGATTGCACTTCACAAAGCAACTCTTAATTGTGTGTGATTGAATAAGGAGTGGGGTTAATTTATCACCCACCATGGGATGGGGGGTTATATAGGTGAATGAACCACCTCTGCTTGCTCGATGAAGCATTCTTGCATTGCGAGAAAAAGGCTAAATATCTTGTGGCATTCTTGCATATACTGCAAATCTTTCTAGTTTCTTTGTTTTGGTCATCGCGAGAAGGACAACTAGATGTTCAACCTTAATTCACTTGGTCAAACAACTAGCCTCAATTTGGTAGTGTTGCGCAAAGCTTTTTCTCAATCGACAGATAAAATCTCAGAGAGGAGATATGGGAGGCTCACCAGTTTGCTCGAGAGATGGTGAGTTTCCAAAGCCATTATAATTGTTATCTTAAAGCTCAAGTAGTACAGGCCAAAAACATGGAGCGCGGGTTTCATTTTTCAACGCTTCTTATATATGTATATTATAGTATCCACAGACAAGACAACCTTAACAATTTCTACTAAAGGAAAAATTGTTGAATACTTTTCATTTTCAACCAACAAAATTAGTTGTTTGACGGAAGAATTTTGCGACAGTGACAGCCACGTGCTTAATTTGCTTGCTCTTGAGCTCTTCCCACTGAATATTAAATTCGACCATGTAGTGTTTTGGTTCTTGGGTTGCACGTCACTGTAATAACATATATGACCATATATATGTACATATTGCACCATCGCTTCTCCTCTTCTGGTCATGTTGTGAGAGCATGAGAAAGTGAGTCAGCTAACTTTGAGAAGAATGGTATAATCTAAGATATTGGAAAATGATTTTATGTTTAGAAGTTTAGATATCAAAATTTGATTAGTAATTAGAAATTTTATTTTGGAGGTCGAGATACAATTATAAAAGTTTGGAGGGAACAAAGTTAAAAATTTTGGAGGCTAAGATACCCCTCAATTTATATATCTTTAATCAAGGTAAAAGTATCGTACAAGTCCATGTACTATAACCCAGATTAAATTATGGTCTTATTATTAAAAAAATGAGTAAATTGGTCCCTACACATTAGATGAATAAGTAAAATGGTCTTTGGTTAAAATTATGCCATTAAATGCTTGTTTTGTGTGTTACATATGTGGCATAATAACAAATTTAACCCTCAACCTTTACACTTTTTTTATTTAGTCTCTACTATTTTATTTGCAGCAAATTGTCTCTCAACTTTTTATTTCTAATTTATCACTATTTTATATTTTATTTTCATGTAAGTGAAAAATAAAAAAATTCAAAAAAGAGTTAGAAAAATTATAATCCCAAACATTATTAAAAATAGAAATAAAATAAAAATCCCAAAGGATTTCAATTTTTAAAATTTTAAACATTTAAAAAATATATATAAAAAGGTGTGTATTTTTATTTACCAATATAGAAAATTCAAGTAAAACGGTGTGTGTATGTATACACTAGGTCAAATAGTGAGTATATAGCGTGATTTTTTACAGTGTTTTCACCAAACGGAGAAAGCCTCTGCAATAACGAAATCTCTTGCAACCTTTAGCTTGAGAGGTGCGATGCTCATTTTTCAAACCCTTTTTTTAAATTCGGCTTTGTAGAAGTCATGGATTTAATTCATATGTTTTAATTTATCCATTTTAGTCCCTATACCTTTGGAAATGACAAGCCCAACCAATAACAGTTAAATTTATTTGGTTAAATTCAATTAGTATATATGCAATTATGGATTTAGTCAATATTAAATAATCTTATAATTTGAGCTACATTAAAGACATATAGCATTCTCTATTTAGATTTAATTGATGGATTACAGAAGAAGATGACCTTTTTAACAATGCAACAGAAAAAGAAGAAGAAGAAGAAGAACACTGCCTGCCCTGAACAAAGTTGTAAATTGAGCAGACAGTTAATACCTATTTATTTTTTGAAAGAAAACCAGAAATCATGATATACTTCATCCCTTAAGCAAATAAGCTCTCTCTCTACCCTGCTCTCACCCACACTCTGTTGAAGTTCTCACCATCTTGTTTAGCATAAAGAGTGAGCCTAGCATGGACCCTTGGTCCAACAAAGTCGCTCCATGCATTGCCACTGATGCAGTGCATGCCTCCTTCAATCCGGCAGCATTCAAACCGCCACCATTGCTTCTCGTCTTCCGTAACCCTTAAAACAATCCGGCCAGCAGGAAGTGTACCGCTACGATCACGAAACCTCCACCTTCGCACATGGTGTGCTACTAGATTAACTGTGTCGATCTCCTCCATTTCCTCAGCTCTGCTAAAACTAAACAAGTTTTTGTTTCCCCAAAACTCAGAACAAGAGTGTAATGTGATTTGCAGTCCTCAAGCAATCCTTGAATGCGTATTTGTAGCCCAACTCAGCTCTTCTAACTCGAGCCAACAAAGACAAATGCATGTTAAACAATGCACATTGATCGCGATTACAAGCTCCGTTTTTTTTTTTTTTCCAGAAGGTTTTGTTTTGGTGATTGCCAGAACTGAAAACTGGATAAGTTTTAATGCATATCTGCTGGTCTGGCTTTCATAAACTTGCACAGGATATGGTAGTGATATGGAAGCGTGATTTCTAGCTTATTGGCCCAAAAGATTGCGCATCCCACAGAGAAAACCTCTGTAAATAACACGAGATCGGTATTTTGCTAGTGAGATGCTCAAAATCCCCCGAACCCATTGCTTATTATTATTATTTTAAAGATGTGGTCTGCTATACCCTCAAAAAACAAAAAACAGGGGTTCGAGATTCATGTTTTCAAACTCTGTTTTGATTTGTATATATTTATCGCACGACAGAGAAAACCTCTGCAATAACAGGGGAGATGACGAATTTAACTCTCCAATATTTATTGGCCTAATAACAAATTTAGCTCTCCAATATTTAGATATTCTATCAATTTGATCCTACATCTAAAAAATTCAACAAATTTAACCTCAATGTTTATAAAATTTGTCAATCAACATACTTAGCTTGTTTAATCAAAAGATATTGCGGCAGTGAGTGATGGTTTACAGTTATAAGCATCTGCTTTGCTCGCTCTTTTAACTTGAAGGAATGAATATTGAATTTGCCCAATAATTTTTAAATCTACATTGATAAACCCTTATGGTTAAACTTTGCCACTAGTTCTATTTGGTCATCTTTAGTCTCCGTACTTTATGCATTTTAAACTTTCAATCATCATCAAACAGTAACTATTAATTTCATTAAGTAATTAAGTTTTGTTGTTTTCAAAATCTGATGTGGCGAACATAATATTACATATATTATGTCATGTCAGTTTACTAGTTCTACATATTACTCACAAAAAAGTTAACCATGGGTTTATAGGTGGTAGTTTGCATCAAGATTGAAATTTCTATAGAAATTGATAAATCATCTAATTGGTGAAAATGAGCTAAATCGACCACTTTAAGCATATTAAAAAAAAAAAAGGAAAAAGCCTTTTGATTTTAGTTCTAATTCTAAATTTTTTTTAAAAGAATTCTCTCCGAAGTTTTAACTATAAACTTTAGTTACCAAATAGAATAATGAAAATTGCTACCCAAGCTTATCCATCCAGGGAAGTACATAGCATTTCTAGTTAACCTGTCTAATACCGAAAATTAATACAACTTAAATCAGAAATTTAACACAAGAATTAATTAAACATCACCAATAATGACGCAATTTTATATTTAGATTTCATTGATAAGCTTAAGGATTACAAAAGAAAATGACTTTTTTTTTTTTTTAAACCTTGCAACAGAATAGAGCAATGGTGCCTGGCTCGAGCAAAGTTGCACCTTGTCTTTTTAATTTACGAATTAAAAGCAGAAACCAACCATGATCCTACATGTCATAGGCAGACTAGTCCCTCGGTATCACCCTCACCCTGTGGAAGTTCTCATTGGCTTGTTTAGCATAAAGAGTGAGCCTGGCATTGATCCTTGGTCTAACAAAGTCGCTCCATGCAGGACAGCGGATGTAGTAGGTGTTGTCTCCTTCTTCACTCCGGCAGCATTCAAACTGCCACCTTTCATTCCCGTCTGTAACCGTTAAATCAATCCGGCGACCAGAAAGTGTACGGCTATGATCACGAAACTTCCACCTTAGTACATGGCGTGCTTCAAGATTAACTTCGTCCATGATCACCTCCATTTCTTCAACTCCACTAATACAACTCTTTTCTCAAAACTCAGAAGAATAATGTAATGTGATTGCATTGGCAACCCTTGAGTATGTTTTTTATAGCTGAACCAACCAGCTCTGCTTAGTCGAGGCTACAATGAAAAATGCATGTTAAACAATGTACATTTATCGCGATTAAATGCTCACTACATTCTTTCTACTCCACTGTTTTGTTTTAGTGATTGCAAGAACTAAAATGTCGACAACCTTAAAGTTTTCATGCGTATCATATCATCTTATAGCGTGATTTGGCTTCAAGTATTGCACAGCTTTTTCACCCAACAGTGAAAGCCTCACGAGACCGCTCCATAGCTTGCTTGAGAAATCACCAAAGCCTTCTACTTTTTTATTTTACAGATAAAGAGATTCGCCCAAAACACACGAGTGAGTGCCAGGTTCTTTTTTAATTATGTACGTATAGTCCACAGATAAGACACAACCTTGATTTCTACAAAAGGACAGAAAAAGGGCTGACGTACGATTGAATAGGTTTTCTTTATTATCAATTTGTTTAATCCAAAGATATTGCGGCGGCAGTGAGTGAGGTTATAATCCAGAAGGTTTTGTTTTGGTGATTGGGAGAACTAAAATCTCGATACTCATCCTTAAAAGTTTTCTTGCATGTCTGCATATCGTAATCTGTAATAACGCGAGATCGCTATCTTGGTAGTGAGATGCTTAAAAATCCCGAAAGCCATTTCTTCTTCTTATTATTTTAAAGATGAGGTCTGCTGTACCCTTTAAAAAAGTAAAACAGGGGTTCGAGATTCATGTTTTCAAACTCTGTTTTCATATATATCGCGCAACTATTTCGCCCGACGGAGAAAACAGAGGAGATGAGGAATTTACAAAGCTGAGGTTTGGTTGGAGTTAGGCCCAGGAGTGCGACTTTGTGGGTTTTTTTTTTTTTTTAAATTTAGGGTAAACTACATAATTGGGTCACCCAACTTGCATACATTTTTATTTTGCGCACCAAAAAAGTTTTTAGTTAGGCACTATCATTTAAAACCCGAGCTTTTACATGGAAAAACTTCGGTTTCATATCCGTACCTAAATAATTTGACTTCATATAACAACACAAGTTTTTTTTGCTAAAAAAATAATCTAATTCTAAAAAAAAAAAAAAAAAGGTGACTAGAATGAGTGTACAATAACATTGAATTAACTATGACTGATAAAAATGAAACACTTTTAAATGTTAGTGCTTAAAGTGCAAACTTTTTTTCTTTTTGTGCCTAAACGAAAACTTGTGAACGTTGGGTGACCGACTGTAGAATTTACCCCTTTAATTTATTGTACAAGTCCATGTGCTATATTCCAGATTAAATTTTGATCCTATTATTAAAAAAATAGCAAATTAGTCCTTGCACATTAGATGAATGAGCAAAATGGTCTTCCTTTAAAATTATGCCATTAAAATGCTTATTTTGTGTGTTACATGTGTGGCATAATAACAAATTTAACCCTCAACCTTTACACCTTTATTAAATTTAGCCCCTACTCTTTTATTTGCAACAAATTGGCTCTCATCAACTTTTAATTTCTAATGTATCACTATTTTATCTTATATTTTCATGTAAGTGAAAAATACAAAAATATAATGGAATTGATGTAGTTTAGTTTAGTCCCACAAGTTCAAAGATGTATATTTCCTTTAATTCAATATGGGAAGCAGAGTAGCAAGCATGTTTATGTACCACCACCAGTTTCCCGAAGCCATGCCACTCTATTCTTTATTTATTACTCCAGAAGTCAACCTGCATTGCATGTTGGCTGAGTGAGAATTGCGGCATGACCTTGGAATTTGGCATAAGACATTATATTTCACGTTCCTCAGTGGCCATGCTAACATAGATGTTAGGGGTCAAAACATTAATGTATCACTCTTGAGTTTTGGTTCCCGAAATGTCTTTGCCTGTACTATACTTACCTAATCCGATGGTCTAAGTTTGAATCACAATTCTAAAAAATAAAAATAAAACCGCAAACAAGATAATATATGAAATTTTAATATATATATACCCTCGATTTTATATTTTTACTAGGAATAGTCATGTGAGGTGCATGGATTGGATTGTAAAATAATAAATTTCTTTAAATAATAATAGAAGAATATAACAATCAAAATCATGTAAATTTTATGGAAAACAATAACGTCACGATTAATTGTTCTTAGTTGCTCACTTTTAAAATTGATAAAGATTAAATTGTTTTGATTTTATTTTAGATGGATCAATTTATTTAATTCCGAAATTGAGAAGGACTAAAGAGATATTTTACCATTTATTTTCAACCAACAAAATGATAGTCGTAAAATTGCGACAGTGATGGTTTACAGTTATAACCAATGCTTTGCTCGCTCTTCGACCATTAGCCGCAAAATACTTGATTTTTGGGTTTGAAAACGCACGCAAAATTGTTGATTTCCGCAAAATTATTGCTAATTTACAATATGAAGAGGTTTTAATGTATCGGATGGGGTCGGGTCGGGTTGAGCCATATAAAGTTAGACCAATTTTTTCAGTTTGAGTTTGACTTGAACCGGAAAAATAAATTTTCTTTTTGTCTCAAATTCGACCCTATTAAAAATATAAACTTAGGTCTGATCTGATCTGCTTATATTTTTTTTTTAAGATTAGTTTTATTTAAAAATATAATATATTAAATGCACTAAAAATGTTAAAATAAATTTTTTCTAACCCATTAAAAATAGTTATATTAATAAATAAATATAATATATATTTTATTGTATTAATATAACTTTTAAAATTTTATATTTTGGGTTAGGTTATTTAGTTGGGTACTTTTTTTTTTTTTTTATGTTTTGAGTAATGAGTTTAACTGCTATTGAGTTAGTAATTTAATATAAATATATATAATTATTATTTAACATATATAATTAATATAATATTTTTATAACATAATATATTCATGCCGAGTTTGAGTAAAAAAATTTGTCCAAGGCCCTACTTGATTGGCATCGATATTGTTGTCAGTGTAGGAGGACATGATAGTAACCTATTTATGTTAAAATACTGGAAAAATCATATATTTTATTCATCTCATGTACTGTACTTATACTAAATAATTAACTAACTTCTAATCAGCTAACAACTAATTAGGTACATGCTAACTAACTAGCTAACTAATCGTTTTAACACTCCCCCTCAAGTTGGAGAATGATATACATCTTTCATTCCCAACTTGCTGACAAGATGATCATGTTGAGCCAGACCTAAACCCTTGGTGAAAATGTCTGCTTGTTGATCTTTAGTTGAAACATGAAACATTTGCACAACACCTTTTTGTATCTTTTCACGCACAAAATGACAATCGATCTCGATGTGTTTCGTTCTTTCATGAAACACGGGGTTAGCAGTAATCTGTAACGCCGCCTGACTGTCACAAAACAACGCTGCAAGAATCTCGTGCTTGATTCCAAGCTCTTCAATCAACCCTTTAAGCCATACCAGTTCAGCAACAGTAGAAGCCATGCACCTATACTTGGCTTCTGCTGAAGAACGTGACACTGTATTTTACTTCTTCAATTTCCAGAAAATCAGAGAATCACCTAACTTGATGCAATATCCAGTAATCGATCTACGCGTCATGAGACAACTTGCCCAGTCTGAATCACAGTATGCATTTAACACTGGCTTTGAATTAGCTGACAAGAAAATTCCCTGTCCTAGATGCTGTCGAACATACCTAACAATCCGTAAGGCTGCCTCATAATGAACATTTTTAGGAGCTTGCATAAATTGACTTAGATGTTGAACTGCAAAAGTAATGTCCGGACGCGTATGAGTCAAGTAAAGCAATCTACCTATCAACCTCTGATAAACCGTAACATCTTCTAACATTCCATCTAGTGTATTTCCATGAACCTATTTATCATAGTCTGCTGTAGTGTACTTTGCATTCTGCTTAAATGGTGTTGAAGCACAACGTGCTCCCCCTAGACCCAAATCAGCTATCAACTTAAGCGCATATTTCTTTTGATGTAACACAATGCCTTCTTTAGAACAAACCACTTCAATGCCAAGGAAATACCTAAGATGTCCAAGGTCCTTCATCTTGAAGTTGAGGTGTAAAATGCCCTTGAGTTCTGCCACCATTCCTCCATCATTCCTAGTAATTAGAAGATCATCAACATATATGAGCAACAATACTATTTTGTCACCCTTGACTTTGGTAAACAACGAATAATCATGTAGACTCTAAATATATCCATTATCAACCAGTGCTTCAGTCAGCTTTAAATTCCACTGCCAAGAAGCTTGCTTTAAACCATATAGTGATTTAAGCAGCCTACAAACCTGAGACTTGGACTCCCCCTGGCTGCGAAAACCTTCAGGCACGGACATATACACCTCTTCATGCAAATCACCTTGAAGAAAAGCATTGAAGACATCCATCTGAAACAATGGCCAGTTAAACATGGCTGCCAAGGAAATAATAATACGCACAGTAACCTGCTTCACCACAAGAGAAAAAGTGTCATAAAAATCAATCCATTCATGCTGATTATAACCCTTAGCAACCAAGCGAGCCTTAAACCTTTCAACCGAGCCATCGAAATTATACTTCACTTTATACACCTACTTGCAGCCAATTGGTTTTTTTTCGAGGGGCAAATTAACCACCTCCTACGTGCCATTTGCCTCAAGGGCTTGTATTTCCTGCTGCATGGCTTCAATCCATCTCTTGTCACTAATTGCCATCTGATAGGTTTGGGGTTCAATAATAGAGGACAAAGAGAGGGCAAACATGCGAGAATGATAGGGTAAATGAGCATAAGAAATAGAATTAGATATAAGATATGTACCTATAAGCAAAGTAGTAGATGAAGAGGGATTGGTGGAACAAACAAAGTCTGATAGCCAAGAAGGAGGTTTAAAGACTCTCGAAAACCTGCGCAAAGGTGGTAGACTAGAAGCAGTGAGTGATGCAATAGGAGCAGGTGACTAATCAGTAGAAAAATTAGAGGGTGACTCAGCCAGTGACCCAGGGGATGTACCACTAACATCAGAAATAGGAACACACTGTGGTGTAAAAGGTTCTTGAAGGGCTTCATGCACAGGAATGATAGGAATATAAAGAAAATCATAATCAAGCTCGAGTGAAGATGAAGAAATAGGAAATAAAGGATAACTTTTAGCAAGTGTCTGAAAAGGAAACAAATTCTCATGAAATATAACATCACGACTAACAAAAAAAGTCTTGGAATGAATGTTAAAAAGTAAATAACCCTTTTGGACAGTCGAATACCCCATGAAAACTGATGGAATAGCTTTAGATGTGAATTTATCATTATTGTTAAGCACTGTTGCAAGGCAAAGATAGCCAAAAACACGGTGATAGGACAAATCGGGAACCCTCTTATGAAGCATTTCAAAAGGAGACTTCTAATCTAAAACGGAGGTAGGCAACAAGTTAATCAAGTAACAGGCTGTTAAGACACACTCACCCCAAAATTTAATGGGTACATGGGACTGAAATTTAAGTGCACAGGCAACATTGAGGAGATGTTTGTGTTTACACTCGGCTACCCCATTTTGTTGTGGGGTATGCACACAAGAGCTTTGGTGGACAATTCCCTGTGAAGAAAAAAAATTCTTTCCCTGCATGATTGAAAAACTCGGAACCATTGTCACTCCTAATGGTTTTAATGGAAGTAGAATAATGGTTTTGAACATAGGTAACAAACTGTTGTAAAATTACTATGGCATCACTTTTAAGACGAAGAAGATATACCCATGTCATCCTAGTGAAATCATCTACTAGTGTGAGAAAATATCGATGCCCACTATGTGTTGATACACGATATGTACCCCATAAATCAATATGTATAAGAGAAAAAGGTTGTTGTTCCCGTACTAATAGGAAAAGGCAAACGTGATTACTTTGCAAGAGGACATACACCACAGTGCTTAATATGATCACAATTAATGAGAGAAAAATCAAACTGAGACATTTTATTCATAGTACTTAAGGAAGAATGGCCAAGTCGAGCATGCCATAAAACACTAGAATTGGATATATATATGGTAAAGAACTAGATGACAAACAAGAATTGAAATTAGAATTGACAGTCGAGGACTGAATGGACTGGTTTTTTGGTGAGGAGAAAGTTGGTGAATGAAATGTGTACAGACTTCCTTTGACTCTACCAATCCCCATCATCTTTCCACTGCAAAGGTCCTATAGAAGACAAAAATATGGATAAAAAAGAACACAACAGTTTACTTATTTAGTGAGTTGAGAAACAGACAAGAGATTAAAGTGAAAATCTGGTACATGTAAAACTTTGGATAAGGTAAGCAAGGGAGTTAGTGAATAAGTTCCAACATGAGCAATTTTGGTTGTTTTACCATTTGAAAATTGAACAAAAGATGGAGAATCACATTCAGCAGGTGAACTCAAATACTCAAGATCAAATGTCATGTGATTAGTAACTCCTGTGTCAAGAATCCAAGCTTGTGATGAAGGACCAAAACTAGTACCTGCCATATGAGCTGACGCTTGCACCCCAGACCTTTTTCCCAACAGCTCCAGAATCTGTTAATACTACTCAGGTGTAAACACAGGTACCTAAGATGAGCTCGAACTCACACTACCAACAGAAACAAAATTCAAACCTGTATCTATGATAATTGCACTATTGGCAGAAGTTCCCTCCTTCTTTGTAAACTTAAATTTTGCAGGATAGCTAATCAACTTATAACATGTTTCTTTTTTATGACCCTTGATATGGCAGTAATCACAAGTCCTAGATTTAGACTGCACTGGTTGGTTAAATGCACCAGAATATAATGCAGTAGATTCAGAAACCAACGAGACTTTTTCAGCATTATGACGCTGCCCTTCCTCTTGAATAAGCAAGGAATATGCTTGGTTCACTGATGGCAGAGGTTTCATAAGCAAAATCTAGCTACGAACTATTGAATAAAACTCATTTAATCCCATAAGAAACTAGAATAACCGCTGCTGCTTCAAATTTTCAACATTCACTTTCATAGAGTCATAAGTGCAAGAAGCAAAGAGAGCAATAACATCATATTCGTCCCACAAAAATCGAAGTCGTGTGTGATAAACCGAGATAGATGACGTACCTTGAACGTGCGTAACAATCTCTCGATACAAGAAATAAATCTAAGATCCATCCACCTTGTCAAAACGCTCCTTCAAATCAGACCACATAAGGGCCGCACTGGATGCAAAAACTATCCCAGCAGAAAGCTCTTGGCTGATAGAATTCAAGATCCAAGATAACACCAACGCATTACAACGTTCCCATTGTGGCTGTAAAGCCGCCATAGTATCTTCAAACAAACAAGAACCATCAATAAACCAACTTTGTTCTTAGCAAGTAAAGCTATACGCATTGAACGACTCCATATATTATAATTTTCAACTCCAGTGAGTTGATGCTAAACCAATAAAATTCCTGGAGTATCTGAGGGATGCAGATACAGGGGATGAGAAGGATCAAGTTGCATGTGCTCAAACTCATCATGTTGCACAGAAGAAAACAAACCAAAACCGAAGAAGAGGAAAAAAAAACTCACAGAACCAAAGGAAAGAAACGATGATCAGAGGAAAGAAAGAACCAAAGGAAGCAGTAAATTAAAGGAAATAACCTGGCTATCTGATACCATGTTAAAATACTGGAAAAATCATATATTTTATTCATCTCATCTACTGTACTTATACTAAATAATTAACTAACTTCTAATCAGCTAACAACTAATTAGTTACATGCTAACTAACTAGCTAACAAATCCTTTTAACAATTTAAAGGTTGGGAAGGGATTGTGGGTAGTTTTAGCCATTTTATAAAAAATAACAGATATGATAATAACCTATAATAAGATTAATATTCAAAAACATTTATCTAATAATAATTTATTAAGAAATAAATCAATACACCATAATAATTTCATTTAATATTAAAAATATATAACTTAAATTCAATATTTTTTTCAATTATTTTCTTCAAAATATTTAAATTCTCTTTATTTTTATACCTAAATTGCCTCTATTTCTAATTTCTAAACCTTAAATATTTCTAATGGCTAAAGGTTTTGTATATTATATAGATTTACTTTTGTAAATTCCCCTTTAAATCTGGGCTTATAAAGTAATGAATGCATTCACTGTTAGAGCAAGTGAAGTTGTCTCAACATTTTGTCGTTTGGACTAACACTAAACTTGCTGGCCCATATTTCTCATTTTCAACCCCAACAACCATTGGCATGGATGATTAAATCGAGTTGAATAGAGAAAAAGATCGAATTAATTAAATTGATGAGTCCTATTTATTATTTTAATTTAATTTAAAATAGGTCAATTAAAAACATTGTTGAAAATATGAGTAATTCTAAGTTAAACACACACAAATACATGTACGAGAAATCACAAATATCAAATTATTACAGCATGAACTATTCAAAAATCACAAAGTAGAATCAAATCATTACAACATAATCAGAATAAAAACTAATAGAATTCAGACTAAAGTTAACAAATTGGACAAAAACTCACTACATGACAGCAGCACATAATGGGGCTCAAAGATTTGCCCAATAATCACACATGGTAGGTCCTGAATCTAAGTACTCAAGATTCAGAGTCGTCGCCAACTAAATCAAGACCTCGTTGGTGAGATAACTCTTTCAAAAAAAAAAAGAAGAAGATATTTTATTAAGACAAATTTAATTTAATAATTTAATTGTTTAAAACCTCAAATTTATCATTTTCGAAAAAATAAATTCAAAAATTTTATACTGCCAATTTTGACTGTCCAGACCAATTTGTTTTTATTCTAGATATTTTTTAGTTAAGACCATCATGATTGATCAATTTTGTTTTCATTCTACATATTTATGATTGAGGCTGTAAATTTATTTCATGCACCCACAATTTTAAGTTTATTATATTATGGGCAATTATTTCATAATATTATAATTTTAAATTTTATTACATTATGAGTAATTATTTGATACGCTATAAGCGAACTTTAAATTTATTACATTATGAGTAATTTATAGAATTAAATTTTAAATTTTTTTTACTATATTTTACAATATAATTGATAATGAGTTTCTGCCAACCACCTAACTCTGTCAAAAGGTAATTATAACATTTAAATAATTCACATGACAAGTCAATTTTTGGCTTTAAATAGCCTCATGGCTACATGATAATAGAGAGAGCTGGAGCAAAGTTGGGAAGCTCTTGGCAAGGGGAGAAAAAAAGGAAAGAGAGGAGAAAGAAAGAGAAGCTCTTGATGGTATTATATTTTTTACCTTGTAAGTTATTTTGATTTCGGTTTTATTTGTATATCGTTGTAAGGTTTTTTTAATCACAAAAAAAAAAAAAGGTTTCGGGTAAAAGTATCAACTAGGCTATTGTATTAGAAATTAAATTGTATTTTATTTCTTTTACTCAACAAAATGAATAAATTGATCCATTTCTATTAGATTAAAGAGCAAAATGGTCTTTTTTATTATTAAAGATTTCATCCATTTCTATTAAAATTGGCGTGACTGACATAATAACCAAACAGCTACATATGACGTGCCACGTGTATCTCACTTTGACATATAATGATCAGTTTTTAATAGTAGAAATAGATGAAATTTTTTACAAGATGACTAGTTTCCTCTTTGATCTAATGTACATGGACTAATTTACTCACTTTTTGAATAGATGAGACAAAATGCAATCCAATTTTTAGTACAAGAACCTCTATAGTACTTTTATCGATGATTTAAGTTTGATTATATGATTTTTTTTTGTTTTTGTTGTTCGTGTATATATATAAATATATATTCATTATTATGTATATTTGATGATTTAGATGTTTTAGTTTTTGTATGCTTTAATATTGGATGGTTTCTATAATTTTATATAAAAAAATATAAATAACACAAAATATAAAAAAAAATGTTAGATTGAATAATATTAAAAGGATTAAAAAAAATTAAAAAGAGACATTAATTTCACGAAAAAAATGGGAATAACAGAAAAGTGAATATTTTACCCTAGGTCCTTAAACGTTTTTGCTTGTTGTTTTTTAGTCCTCAAATTTATCATGTTTTTCTCAAATACTTTTCAAGTTGATTTTTTATTTTCATCCGAAAAAGAGTTGTGAAAGAGATCAATTAACTTTTATTTAGAATAAAAATTTGTAATAAAGAAAAGTATGATAAATTTATTGTTTAACTTTTGAACTAAAATTTTATTATTATATGCATAAGTAAAAATATGATTGACTAATGTATCAATTCTCTATAAAAATTAAATGCCGATAAAAGTATCATACAGATCTTATATTAAGAGTTAGATTATATTTTTTCATTTCTATTAAAAAATGGACAAATTAGTTCTTGTACATTAGATTAAAAAAATGATCTTTTATGTTAAAAATCTCATCTATTTATATGGTTAAAAACCGGCGTGGTTGATGGAATAACCGAACAATGATCGATACATAGCATGCTATATATATCTCATGTTGACGCATATGGATCAATTTTTAACTATTGAAATGGATAAAATTTTTAACAAAAAGATCAATTTGCCATTTGATTTGCAACACGCGCTATGGAATTTCAAGAACAGCTCCATTTTGCACTTGCTTTCACCATAACCATTGCCATATTAGTGGTCATTATCCTCGTTAAAGGCAACAAGAGACAAAAGAGGAGACCCCCAGAGCCAGGTGGGGCATTACCTTTTATTGGTCATCTTCATCTTTTTGGAAAAAACCAGCTGCTACATAGGATATTTGCAGACATGGCTGACAAGCATGGACCAGCCTTCTTGATCCGTCTCGGGGTTCATCGAGCACTTGTGGTGAATAACTGGGAAGTTGCAAAAGAATGTTTCACGACCAACGATAAGATCTTCCTCACACGTCCAAAGTCCATAGTCGTAAAGTATATGGGGTATGACTATAAGATGTTAGGCTTCGCTCCTTACGGACCTTATTGGCGTAATATGAGGAAACTAGCAATGGTTGAGCTCCTCTCTAGTCGTCGGCTCGAGTTACTCAAGCATGTTCGCGACAATGAAATCGGTAGCTTTATAAAGGAATTGTATGAGCAATCGGTGAAAAACGGAGGCGTTGCTCTTTTGGAAATGACGGAGAGAATTGGTGACTTAGCAACCAACATTATAGTCCGGATGGTTGCTGGCAAAAGATATCATGGTACTAGCGAGGAATCGAGACGATTCCAAAAGGCCTTGAGTGATTTCTTTTATCTTGCAGGGTTGTTTTTGGTCTCGGATACGATTCCTTCCCTCGGTTGGCTTGATGTTATGATGGGGAACATAGGCAAAATAAAGAGGACAGCGGAGGAGTTGGATTTTGCAATAGGAAGCTGGGTAAACGAGCATCGCGAACGGAGGCTCGACAAAGGCATCGAAGGGAACCAAGATTTCATTGATGTCATGTTGTCTATCATGGATGAAAACAATGTACCAACTCAAGAGGCTGATGTTACCATTAAAGCTAATTGCCTGGTATGTTATGGTTAAGTAGAATCATGTTGTTTATAGCCTATAGCATTATCTTTGATTGGGAAATGGTGATTGTAGACTCTTGCCTTGGGTGGCATCGATACAAACGTGGCCACGCTTTCATGGGCGATCTCCTTGCTATTGAATAATCGCCATGTTCTAAAGAAGGCTCAAGAAGAACTTGACATCCATGTCGGGAAGCAACGACAAGTGGAAGAATCAGACATAGCTAACTTGGTATACCTACAAGCCATTATCAAGGAAACAATGCGGTTATACCCAGCGACGCCAGTATCGGTAGCAAGAGAAGCTATGGATGACTGCACTGTAGCCGGTTTCCATATTCCGACAGGCACTCAACTGTTGCTTAACCTGTGGAAGCTGCACCGTGATCCCGGAATTTGGCATAAGCCATTAGATTTCCTCCTGAGAGATTCCTCAGTGACCATGCTAACATTGATGTGAGGGGTCAAAATTTTGAGCTTATACCATTTGGTGCTGGTAGAAGGATTTGTCCTGGTATCACTTTCACCCTTCATTTCCAACACTTAGCTTTGGCTCGACTGCTTCATGGATTCGAATGGGGAACGGTCTCGGATAAAGGCGTCGACATGAGTGAAAGGCCCGGAATAATTGTTCCTAAAGCTACACCATTAGAGGTTACTCTTACACCAAAGTTACCTTCTGTATGTTATTAGTAAGCTTGCGTCCAATAATGTGATCTCATGAATAAAATTACGAATTTAGAAGGTACGTGTGTATTTAAAATAACTTATAATAACACCACTTATGTATGTAATTAAAATTAAAAAAATTAGTTTAACTCATGTGATGGTGTTATAGTCAGAGTGTTCATCACCCTAGGTATGATCTGGGTTCAAGTCACGTTAATCTTGTTGTTATTAGAATTTTACCCTACTCTTGTAACTCACCAAAATAAAAAATGTGTTTAAACTAGTTTATATTCTCATAAGATACATGTATCGATTGTGTATATTCAATTTCATAATATTTTTATAACATTAGTTTTCTTTTTTAAATTTAATAAATATTTCAAAAAAATCATTAATAAATTGTGTACAAGCCCAATTTTGGGCCCAAAATCACCCACTAAACCCAAATATTAAACAGACCTACAAACCCACTTTCTAACCCTAGCCCAATAAGCCCAAATAAACCCAATACAAAAAAATCAGAAAAAAGAAAAACCCTAGCCCCTCCCTATGCTCAGCCGCCGCCCTAGGGCCAGCTACCCTCTGCGCCACTTTGTAAACACCTTGTCACATTTGCGACCATGGTACTGCAAGCATTAAAATTAGAATAGACAAAACAGAGATGTAATGGCTATTTAAAGCCAAATCAAAAACATGTAAAGGGGGATTTTTTTTGAATGAAAAAACAATATTAGATTCATAAAACAAAAACAACCTCAGATCAGAGACTCAAGAATACGAAAAAAAATCAAAAAACGAAAAAACGAATGTGATTTTGCTATTTTCCTTTTCGTTTCACTCTTTTTTTCTCCTTTTTATTTTTAGATCTAGAGTTTGTGAATGCGACATTCATCATCAAAGGAAATAAGATTCCAATGCCTAGATTATCTGAAACTACGAGAATGGGACTACGGCTAACTGTTGGAAAAGGGGCCATACCCGGAAGAGGACTTGGGAGGTACCTCCAGGGAAGGATTAATGCACCAATGATGAAAGAAAAACAGGATCGTTTTGGGTTGGGATTCAGGCCTGACACGAAGCAAAGAAAGAAGGAACTAGAGAAGAAACAAGAAAGAAGGAGAGCACGATTAAGCGGGGGAGAAATCGAATGGGAACCAATGATCTTTCCCCATATATCGAAGAGTACCTTTGTGTCTGGAGGAGTCATTCACCCCGAGCAGAGGGCATCGGGAAAGGAAATTGTGGAAGAAATGATGGAAAATTTAGACATCAACGCCACATACGAAGAAGGAACTGGAATAGAAGATCTATCGGGCATTCTCCCTTATGAGCCTGAAAGCGTTCTAGATAAGCTCGGATCATGGGAAGAGATTCCTGTAGTCTTTAGAACTAATACTGAGTAATGCTCAAAACACGTTTATTACTCTAGGCCTAGGAGTAATAGATGTCTTTTGTGAAATAGGCTTATGTCCTATAATTGTTATTTCAATGAAATACATTCTTTTGTCCTATTCCGCAAGTATTCTTATTCTTTTATTCTTTCATTCATAACCATACCATACATACCATTGTTCTTAGATTCTTTTTTTCTTTGTATCTTCTTTCGCGCCTATAACAGGTCTCCAGATATCAACGATGTGAGCGACATTGCTACTAGCTCAGAGTCTCCTTTCGAGCGGGATATGTGTCTAGAGGGATCTCAGGACTTTGAAGATGACAAGGACTGTAACTTATCCCCTGATTTGTTAAGGATGGTAGAGCAAGAGGAGAAACAGATTCTACCTCACAAAGAGTCAGTAGAAGTCGTGAACTTAGGAGATGAACTAGAAAAGAAAGAGGTGAAGATCGGAGCCTACATAACCGCAGAAACAAAGCAGGACCTCATCGAGTTACTCCAAGAGTTCAAGGATGTTTTTGCATGGTCGTATCAAGATATGCCCGGGTTAAGTACCGACATTGTGGTACACAGACTCCCCATTAAAGAGGATTGCAAGCCAGTTCAACAGAAGCTTCGAAGAATGAGGCCAGATGTTTTGTTGAAAATAAAAGAGGAGGTTAAGAAACAATTTGACGCTGGTTTCTTACAAGTAGTCAAGTATTCGGAATGGGTAGCCAACATCGTCCCCGTCCCTAAAAAAGACGG
Organism: Gossypium anomalum; assembly: GCA_025698475.1. Lineage (NCBI taxonomy): Eukaryota > Viridiplantae > Streptophyta > Magnoliopsida > Malvales > Malvaceae > Gossypium > Gossypium anomalum. The sequence continues at coordinate 2,169,311 of CM046959.1, forward strand.
AAAAGTTCGGATGTGTGTAGATTACAGAGACTTGAACAAGGACAGCCCAAAAGATAATTTCCCGTTGCCTCATATTGACACTCTAATGGACAACACGGCAGGTTACTCACTCTTCTCCTTCATGGATGGTTTCTCAGGGTACAATCAGATCAAGATGCATCCTGAAGACATGAATAAAACCACATTTGTGACCATGTGGGGAACCTTCTGCTATAAAGTGATGCCATTTGGACTAAAAAATGCGGGTGCAACATATCAGAGAGCCATGGTAACTCTGTTCCATGATATGATGCATAAAGAAATTGAAGTCTACGCCGACGACATGATCGCCAAATCTCGAATGCAAGAAGAGAGCATGCGCAGTCTTGAGGAAATTATTTTCGAGGTTAAGAAAATTTCAAATTGAAACTCAACCCAAATAAATGCACCTTCGGGGCCAGGTCAGGAAAACTGCTAGGATTCATAGTCAGTGAAAAAGGGATTGAGATCGACCCAGACAAAGTTAAAGCCATACAAGAGCTACCTCCACCGCGTACTCAAAAAGAAGTTCGGGGATTCTTAGGAAAACTAAATTACATCGCTTTCGGTTCACTTTACAACTAACCGAGAAATGTGACCCCATATTCCGTCTCCTCAAGAAACACAACCCTGGTGTTTGGGACAAGAAATGCCAGAAAACTTTCGACAAAGTTAAGCAGTATTTGTCTAATGCCCCAGTGTTGACACCGCTTCAGCCTGCACAAGCCATTGATACTCAGATTTAATGGTGTTTGAAAATTCTATGGGATGTGTGCTTGGCCAACACGATGAGTCAGGAAGGAAAGAAAGAGCAATATATTACCTCAGTAAGAAGTTCACTGAGTGTGAAACAAGATACTCACCAATTGAAAAGTTGTGTTGTGCCTTAATCTGACAACCCAAGATCGAGACAATACATGTTGTATCACACGACCTGGCTGATTTCTAAACTGGATCCTTTGAAGTACTTGATGGAGTCAACCGCTTTAAACGGAAGAATGGCCCGATGGCAAATTCTGCTCTCTGAATTTGATATTGTCTATGTAAACCGTAAAGTCAGAAAAGGGAGTGCAATAGCGGACTTTCTAGCCAACAGAGCTTTAGAAGACTACGAGCCTCTGAACTTTGATTTCCCAAATGAAGATCTGATGTACGTGGCAACTACCGAAGAGGACCCTCGAGAAGATCATCCTTGGAAGCTAAACTTCGACGGAGCATCAAATGCCGTGGGTAATAGAATTGGGGCAGTCTTGGTATCTCCCGACGGAGATCATTACCCCTTCACTAGCAAATTGGATTTCGACTGTACAAACAATATGGCGGAATACGAAGCATGCATCATGGGCATCCGTACAGCTATTGAACGCAAAATTAAAGCGTTAGAAGTATATGGAGATTCTGCGTTAGTGATTTATCAACTTAAAGGAGAATGGGAGACGAGAGATCCCAAGCTGATCCATTATCGAAATCTGGTCCTCGAATTAATCGAAGAATTTGACGATATCGTTTTCTGCTACCTCCCTCGGGAAGAAAATCAGATGGCAGACGCCCTGGCAACTTTAGCTTCCATGATCAAAGTGAACAGACAAGAGGATGTGAAGCCGATCCAAATGAGCATCTACGAGGCTACAGCTCATTGTTGCAACCTCAAAGAAGAAGCTAAAAATGATGATCATCCTTGGTACTACGACATCCTGCGGTATGTGAAGAATCGTGAGTATCCCGACCAAGCTACTGAAAACGACAAGAAAACGTTGAGAAGACTGGCCAATGACTATGTCTTGGATGGAGAGATCCTATATAAAAGAAGGAAAGATCAAATACTGTTAAGATGCGTGGACGCTATTGAGGCTAAGAAAATCTTGGAAGAAGTCCATGAGGGCGTGCTCATGGGACACACGCTAATGGCTTTACGATGGCGGCTGCAAATTATGAGGTTCGGTTATTATCGGTCCACTATGGAAGGAGATCAGATTATTAACTACGCCAAAAGATGTCATAAGTGCCAAATCTATGGAGACAAGATCAACGTGCCTCCTTCACCTCTGCATGTCATGACTTCACCATGGCCTTTTTCGATATGGGGTATGGACGTGATTGGGCCAATTTCGCCAAAAGCTTCAAATGGGCATCGGTTCATCTTTGTGGTCATCGACTATTTCACCAAGTGGGTGGAAGCCGCTTCGTATGCCAATGTCACTAAATCAGCTGTTAGCAAATTCTTAAAAAAGGAGATCATTTGTCGATATGGAATGCCAGAAAGGATCATATCGGACAACGCATTGAATTTGAACAACAGCACGATAGCAGACGTCTGCAGTCAGTTCAAGATCAGACACCACAACTCATCACCATACCGTCCGAAGATGAACGGTGCGATTGAGGCGAACTAATAAAAACATTAAGAAGATTGTAGGAAAATGACCGAGACTTATAAAGAACGGCATGAAAAGCTACCATTCGCCCCTCTATGCTTATCGGACGTCTCACGGGGACTTCCACCGGGGCAACGCCTTTTTCATTGGTCTATGGAATGGAGGCAGTTTTACCTATCGAGGTCGAGATTCCTTCCCTCAGAGTTTTGTCAGAGGTAAAACTGGATGAAGTAGAATGGATCCAGTCCCGATATGATCAGCTGAATTTGATTGAAGAAAAGAGGCTAAAGGCCATCCGTCATGGTCAGATGTACCAAAAACGAATGATGCGAGCTTACAACAAAAATGTCCGTCCTAGGGAATTCCATAAAGGAGACCTAGTATTGAAAAAGATCCTGCCCATACAAAAGGACTTCAGAGGAAAATAGATGCCGAATTGGGAAGGACCTTATGTGGTAAAGAAGGCCTTTTCTGGAGGAGCATTGATATTGGCCGAAATGGATGGCAAGACTTTACCTAATCCAGTGAATTCAGATTCGGTCAAGAAATACTTCGCCTAAAAAAAAAAAAAGAGGAGAGGCCAGGGTGAAAACTCGCAAAGAGCACCTTGAGACCAAAGGGACTTTGAATTGAAAACCCGCAAAGGGCGATTCAAATTTTGATCGAAGGTGGGGCATACGACAGTCTTACGACACCTAAATTAATAAAGAAGAGAGATGTTACTTCTTGGGGCATCTATTAGAGTACTCTAGATCCCTTAAGCACACATTGGGCAAAAAAAGAATCCTCAAGAAGTTCGTACAAAGAAGCTCACGCTGCGATATCTGAGGCACCTATTTTCCTTTTGTTCATGTTGTATTCCAGCAATGTTTATTGGCTTTGAATAAGCTATCCCCTTTAAATCTTGTTTTTGACAAATTTCAATTTTATCATTGTTATAATCTTTTTCAAGCATTTTGCATTGAAATGATGATTAATGGACTAAAAACCATTTTCGCAAAAAGAGTTCTGCATATTACTCTGAAAGTTTCTAAATAGTATAGGAACCTAAAACAGGACTATTATTTAGAACCAACCAAACACAGAGATTGGAAACTTTTGAGAAGAAAGAGTTTAAACTGGGACTACCTCTTGATTCCCTGCTCAAAGATCTAAGTTTGAATAAGAAGAGTAGATCTGCTTTTTAGGTGAAAGAACATTGATAAACAAGGAGCAATGACAGCCTAAACATTAAACAATGATTCATGCTCACAATATGCTGCACACATGCATTTATAGATCATTCATAGTGCATCTTATTAGGAACATTTGATTCATTTTGATCGTAGCATCCTAATCATTTGACATAAGCACAGACATATAAAATTGATTCTACAGGTCATGTCCCTAGAATCGGTGAATTCACAAGCCTTAACCCCTAAGCGGTAGGATAACGGTGATTCTGAGATCTTGTCTCCTAAGCGATGGGGAGACAGATCGAAGGCGACGAGCTTTAACCCCTAAGCGATAGGGTAACAAGTCGTTGGAGTTTATGGATCTTATCACCCTAGCGATAGGGAAGATCAAAAGTTGGCGAATCTTGCCTTCCCGGTTATTCTGATGAAGCGGATCGAAGTTACAAGTCTCATCTCCCTGAAGTCGCAATGGGGCAGACTGAATTTACGAACCTTAAATCCCTAAGCAGTAGGGTAACAGGTTGAATTCACCGATCTTAACCCTCTAAGCAGTAGAGAAATAGATCAAAGATGAAGTATCTTAGACCCCTAAGCAGCAGGGTGACAGACTAAAGTTCTAGATCTTATCTCCCTGAGCATTAGTGGAGATGGTCGAAGAAGAAGAACCTTAAGCCCTAGCGGTAGGGGTAACAGGTTGAATTTACAGATCTTAACCCCCTAAGCAGTAGGGAAATAGACCAAAGATAACAAGCTTTAACCCCCTAAGCGGTAGGGTAACAAGCTGAATTCACAAACCTTAAACCCCTAAGCAGTAGGGTAATAGGTTGAAAATCACAGATCTTGCTTCCTGAAGTCGCAATGGAGCAAATCAAAGACGCACTTAATCCCGCCTCTTGAAGCGGGTGAAGCAACAAGATTGGAATGAAGCTATCGGGAAAAGAAGCACTAAACAAGTCTAGACACGGTGAGGCCGGGCAAAATTGGTCTTTCTTAAGTCTTTGCTTTGTTCTCGTTACCGACAACAAGCAAAGAGGGCAGCATAGAAAGCCCAATTTTGGGCCCAAAATCACCCACTAAACCCAAATATTAAATGCACCTACAAACCCACTTTCTAACCCTAGCCCAATAAGCCAAAATAAACCCAATACAAAAAAATCGAAAAAAGAAAAACCTAGCCCTCCCTATGCTCACCACCGCTAGGGCTAGCTACCCTCTGCCACCACTTTGTAACACCGCCCTTGTCACATCTCTGACAATGCACTTGGTACTGCAAGCATTAAAATTAGAATAGACAAAAGTAGAGATGTAATGGCTATTTAAAGCCAAATCAAAAACATGTAAAGGGGATTTTTTTGAATGAAAAAACAATATTAGATTCATAAAACAAAAACAACCTCGGATCGTAGACTCAAGAATACGAAAAAAAATCAAAAAACGAAAAAACGAAGGTGATTTTGCTATTTTCCTTTTCGTTTCTCTCTTTTTTTCTCCTTTTTATTTTTAGATCTAGTCTCGTACACACATATATATTAAGCAAATAAATGATATAAAAAAAATAGGAGAAAAATTTACCTCGGCGATTTACCACTGTACACCGTGTAAGGCAAGGGCAAGCGGCGGCGGCACACCATCACCTGCGGCGGTCCGGCGACCCCTCCTGGCCGGAGTCTGGGACCATCCCAGAGAGAAAGAGAGAACTCTCTCTCTTTTTTTTTCTGCAACAGCAGAAAAATGAAGCAATTAAAAAAATTTTGGGTTTTATAGGGGTACCAAACTGTACCGTTTTGGCCCTTCCCCCCTAAGGTGCAAAACGGCGCTGTTTAGGGGTGGAGCGGGCCGACCCGACCCGTCGACCTGGGGTCCGCGTGTTTTTTAAGCAAAGGGGCTATTTGCGGTTTTGGCCCCTCCGCTTTTTTGTGCGCTTACAATCAGGTCTTTTTACTTTAAATTCGGCCCTGAAACTTGTCCCGTTTTTCAAATTGGTCCACGGCCACGTGCTACACTTTGAGCTGGGGGGAATATTACACTTTTAGTACCTCTAGGTCGTGCTCGTGTTGCAATTAGGTCGTTTCTTTTTTATTTCTTTCGAAATTGGCCCCAAAATTTTGTTTTAGTGTCGGATTTGGCCCTTTTTTAAATTTAATCTGATTTTTTATATTATTTTCACCCTATTTTTTTATTTGTAGCATTATTTATTATTATATTAATTATCATTATCATTATCATATTCATTAATATATTATTATTGTTATTTTTACTATACTATTATTATTATATATATACATACCTTTTATTATTATTATTTATGTACATATATTTTAAATATTATTACCATTATTATTATCACTATTAATATATACTTTATTGTACATGTACATATATACATTTCTTTTTATGTATAAGTATTATTCTAATTACTTTATTTTAATATTACTATCATATTATATTTACTTTTTGCATTTTAACATTATTATATTTATTATTATTACTCTTATTACTATTATATTTCAATCTATATTCATTTTATCCAATTTTATTTATACATCTATGTTTCTAATATATTTTATGTATTATACCTATATCTATATTTATGTATGAATGTTACAATTTTTGTACTATTTTCATTTCGCATCTTATTCCTTATCATTTTTGTATCATTATTAACATTATTATTATTATTATCACCTTTAGTATTAGTTTGAAGTTACATTACTATTATTAATTTATTTATTCTTACTATTATTATTATTACCACTATGATAATTTTTATTAACATATTATTGTTATTTTTTCCTATCTTTCATATATCATTACTGTTATTAACATATGTTATCATTAATTCCCTATTATTTTCACTTTTATTATTATCATTACTACATTATCATTGGTATTATTTTATATATTATTAATACTAATATTAATTTTCTTATTATTACTATTATTAGTATCATGGGTATTATTTTATTATTATTATTATTATTATTATTATTATTATTATTATCATTATTATTCTTATTTTCATATCATCCCTTTATTACTGTTATTATAATCAACATTATCAATATTATTGTTGTCATCTTTTATTTTGTCATGTTTTATATTTATTTACTTATTTATTTATTTATTTATTTATGTTTTTGCTTATTTCATTTTCCTTACTCGTTCGATTTATATTTTACTAGCCTTGTTTTCATTTCATTTTGTTATGCTTGTTCATATTATTGTTATCATCATTGTTACACTCATTATTAAACATTATTATTGATATCGTAATTTGCTTTTACACTTTACTATAAATCACGTTACACTTTTTACTCAATACCTTAAGATTCTTTCATAAAAGCAATATCCATTATTAGGTAATTCGAGATAATCGTGCCCTAACTTACTGGGTTTCGACTTTTCTTATTTAACCTAAACAACGGAATATTATTTTTTAAATCACAATACGAGTCTTCAAAAATGCCTATTTTCGGGGATGCGAAATGCGATGCCCTAACTTATTGGGTATGATATTCTGTTACCCCGAAGTAAGGTCCCTTTTAAAAAAAAAAATAAAGGCAATATTCGGTATTTAGAAATTTGAGATATCGTACCCTAACTTACTGGGTTTCGATTTTCCTCGATTCATCCTAACTAACCGAATCTCCTTTAAAAAAGAAAATACATTAATTTTAAATAAAAGACAAGCTCAGTCTCGAAGTCAAGGTGCCATGTCCTAACTTACTGGGCGTGACATTTTATTACCTCGAGATGAGAGAGTCTTTAGCATCTGTTTTAATTTATCGATCATTTTTAAACCAGCATTTTTATAAAGAAGGATCGTACTTTAAATTCTTTCAAGTTTTTAAATTTTCGACACTAAGACACTAATTGATCAACCAGGTACCAATTTTTGGGCGTATCGAGGGTGCTAACCCTTCCTCGTGCGTAACCGACTCTCGAACTCGTTTTCTGATTATCGTGGACCAAAAATTCTCGTTTTAATAAATCTTAAATCAAAATGATTAATTTAAGGTGATCCAATCACACCTCATCGAGAAAGATTGGTGGCGACTCCTGTTTTAATTATCATTTTCAAACCAAAATCGATTCCCCCTTTTTTTCAAAAAAATGGTTACGACAAATTGAAAAAGTAATGTAATTATAAAATTATTATAAAAATATTTAACTAATTTAAAATCAGTTACTTAATTTTAAAACATTTAATATTAAAATAATACAAAAATTCATCATATATTGAATAGTAATATTAATATATCATAATTTAAATAAAATTATTAATAATTTAGATTATATATTATATATTAATAAATTAATTTTTTCTAATGTTAAAATTGTTAAAATTTGATTTTTTTAATTTTTTTAATTTATTATTATCCTACTTTAATCAATGAATTTAATTAACTCTTATTATATTTTAAAAATATAAATTTAATTTGATAAATGTTATTAATGTGTGTGTTTTTTTTTAAAAACTATACTTTAAAATTAACAATTTGATATTCATTAATTTAATATTATAATATTAAAAGATAATTCAATTAAATAAAATATTAAAATAAAGAGAAAATTTATTTTAAATTAACTTTATATTTAACATATAAAAAGTTATAAAGAAAATTTTTATACAAAAGGCTAGAAATAACTTAAAAATATTAAAAGGCATGAACTAAAAGAGTAATTTATCGAAATTAAAAATAAGTGCTTCAAATAAAGAGTGTCACCTGTAAAAAAAAAAATAAATTGTAATGTGAACATAATTATTTATTTCTTTTTGTAATCTCATATTACTATAGTATATATAATTGTGAGTAAAAAAATTTAATGGGTAAATACGTCAAATCAATTGCTTATCATGGTATGTCATACTTCTTGAGTTGGTATCGAATTGATTTATGACACCAACTAAATCGATATTATCAATACTAATAATTCTATCACAAGTATATATATGTGAACATCACATATTTAGAACACATATATATTTAAAAATAATTTATATTAAATAATAGAATGGATTCAAATCTCAATATTTACAAAACAAAACCCCCCATGTTTTCAACATGCATGACATCTAAAGCAGTACTCAGCTAGGTATAGGACCACTTATTTTCTTAGATTGTTGTATACAGCTCGACTTTCGGATTTTTTTGGTTAGGGAAGACCACCATGATTGGATAAGGCTATTGGAAGTAAATGGTATGGTAGCAATGGGACCACTTGTTTTCTTAAAAATAGATTACTTGGTCCAATAAGGCTTGAACAGATACTTCCAATTTTGATTTTATTCTAGATGTTTTATTTTAGTTTATGCTTGGCATTTCTTGCAAACAAGGCTTGCCATTATTTAGAAGCAATTACTGTGGTTCTTGCAAATTGGTTCATTACACTATGGAATTATCCGAACAATTTCAGGAACAGCTGCTTTTGGCACTTCCTTTCACGATAATTATCACCATATTAGTGACCATCATCCTTGTTAATGGCAACAAGCAACAGCAGAGGAGACCCCCTGAGCCTGTTGGGGCGTTACCTTTTATTGGCCATCTTCATCTTCTTGGAAAAAGCCAGTTGCTACATAGAAAACTTGCAGACATGGCTGATGAGCATGGACCAGCCTTTGTGATCCGTCTTGGGGTTCATCGAGCACTTGTGGTAAGCAATCGGGAAGTTGCAAAAGAATGTTTTACGACCAACGATAAGGTCTTCCCTACACGTCCGAAATCGTTAGCCGTAAAGTATATGGGGTATGACCATAAGATATTAGGCTTTGCTCCTTACGGACCATATTGGCGTAGTATGAGGAAACTAGCAACGGTTGAGCTCCTCTCTAGTCGTCGGCTTGAGTTACTCAAGCATGTTCACGACACCGAAATCAGTAGTTTTATAAAGGAATTGTATGAACAATCGGTGAAAAACGGAGGCAGTGCTGTTTTGGAAATGAAGGAGAGAATTGGTGACTTAGCAACCAATATTATAGTTCGGATGATTGCTGGGAAAAGATATTGCGGTATCAGAGAAAGTTGTAGCGAGGAATCAAGGCGATGGCAAAAGGCCTTGGGTGATTTCTTTTATCTTACAGGGTCATTCTTGGTCTCGGATTTGATTCCTTTTCTTGGTTGTCTTGATGTTGTGATGGGGAACATAGGCAAAATAAAGAGGACAGCAAAGGAGTTGGATTTTGTACTCGAAAATTGGGTAAAGGAGCATCGCGAAAGGAGGCTCGATAAAGGCATCGAAGGGGACCAAGATTTTGTTGATGTCATGTTATCTATCATGGATGAAAACAATGTTCCAACACAAGAGGCTGATGTTACCATTAAAGCTACTTGCCTGGTATGTTTTACTGTTAAGTAGAATCATGTAATTTAACTTACAGCATCATCACTGATTGAAATGGTGACTGCAGAGTCTTGTCCTCGGTGGCGTCGATACAAACGTGGTCACACTTACATGGGCGATCTCCCTGCTATTGAATAACCGTCATGTGCTAAAGAAGGCTCAAGAAGAACTCGATATCCATGTCGGAAATCAACGGCAAGTGGAAGAATCAGACATAGCTAACTTGGTATTCCTACAAGCCATTATCAGGGAAACATTGCGGTTATACCCAGCAGCGCCCATATTGGTACCGAGAGAAGCTATGGAGGACTGCACAGTAGCTGGTTTCCACATTCCAGCAGGCACTCGACTGTTGGTTAACCTGTGGAAGCTGCAGCGTGACCCCAGAATTTGGCATAAACCGTTAGATTTTCTCCCTGAGAGATTCCTCAGTGACCATGCTAACATAGATGTAAGGGGTCAAAATTTTGAGCTTATACCATTTGGTTCTGGTAGAAGGATTTGTCCCGGTATCACTTTCACGCTTCATTTCCAGCACTTAACTTTGGCTCGACTGCTTCACGGATTCAAATGGGGAACGGTCTCAGATAAAGCCATTGACATGAGTGAAAGCCCTGGAATAACTGTTCCTAAAGCTACACCATTAGAGGTTACTATTACACCAAAATTACCTTCCATGCTCTATAGGTAACTGGTGCAAGCTGCATATAGCTTTGCTCACAATTTATTTTAGTTGAATACATATATGTATAAGATTCATTAGAAGAACAAATCATATATTGCTTCACAATTGAGTTCTATGCAAAGAATCAGTTTTCTTCCTACATCTAAATTTCAATGGGGTTCTACAATTTTACAGTTTAAAGACCAAAAAAGAAAAAAAAGAAAAGAATGGTTCATGAGGTTGAGCTTGCCTCAATATCCGTAGACGACAACTCATTGTTAACTAAGCTATTCTCGGTTTCATTCCATTTAAGAATGTGCCTGCAGTATCTTAAAGCTTCATCAACAGAATCAGGCTCCAAGCCGGTAACCATTGAAACGAACAACTTACGGTCAGTAAGAGAGTTGAACAATCTCTTGAACTTCGCCGCGATGTAATGGAAGGCACTTAACGAGAGTGAAGTGTGATTATTTCTATTATTGCTGCAGTTGTTATAGTAATTATGACTGATAACTGGATGGAAGTCATTGAACCATTCACATCGAGTTAGAGGAACCTGCTCGATCTTTTCCTCGAGCAGGTCAGCTTTGTTGAGTATTAGAAGGAAATTCTTTTTCTCGAAGGTTGGATGGGTTATTACGGTTTCGAAAAGTTGCTTGCTTGCCATCATTTTGTTTGTGAGAACCCCATTACTGTCTAGTGAAAACTCATCGTAGTCGGTCAATGAGACACAAAATAGGACAATGTCAACATCTTCAAACATTTCCACCCACTTACAGTTCTCCCCAAGGCTACTGGGATGCAATCTAATAAGCTGGTAGCTGCTGATTCAAATCAAGAAATGCTAAACAAGATAAATATGATGTTGAAATTGTAATAATGCACCGATCAGTTCCTTGCGGTTGAATAAAACTAACCTTGATGATGGATCATGCTGATAACCATCGATAGAAACTTCTCGTTCTATGGAGGGAAAAGAGAATTCTGTGCAAGAGAGTCCATTCGATGATGTAATTCCCTCAGCATACAATACATCCATGTCGGATGGCTCATAGTCCATCCTTGAGATCTCAACAGCCTGCGAAGAAGGTTATTTTAAACTATTAGAGTTACAAAGAAACCTTAATGCAAAAAGTCGAAAGGGAAACTGGAGGTTGGAACATTGGATATTACTATTGAACAAGCAGGCTTACCCGTTCTAGGAAATAAGTAGCAATTCGAGGCAGCATTTCTAGTTCATGTCTCCGGTTATACGTGGCCTGAAAAGCCACATCATTCCACAGCTCCCCTATGAATGGTGCATATTCACGAGCAGCAGCGGGGAAGATGACTTCCAAATTGCCGGACACCATCACTTGAACAAGCCAATCTGAAAAAGCTTTCAGTCTTGGGGAAAGGGAATATTTTGTTTTTCCGTCAACCTGGCTCGTACTGCCTGTTGTCAACAACAAAGCTCAAAACCTACTCCGGAATAAAATAAATTATTCTATGACAATTTCATCTAGACAATTATATTACAGGAAAGCTAAACACAATCCATTAAAGACGTAAACTCATCAGAATGGCAAACTCAATCGGTTCAAGACTTGCAAAAGTGTGATTATAAAGAATAAATCACTATTATCGTACCTGAAGAACCAGATCCATCAGCAATCTGCTTTTTTCTATTCTCAAGTAATATTTCTTCTTCAAATTGTTCCCGTCCCTCGAGCAATATAGCAAGATAACCATACAAATTTCTTTGGATAATCAATTTGATACTTTGGCGTTCATTTTCGGTGAAAGGAATATTATACAGAATCTTGGCCTAGAATAAGGAAGTAACAAATTCAGCAATCCGTAAGACAGCCTATTCCGCATTTCCAGTTTCACAAAACCGAACGCACGGAAAAGATTGATTGAAATACATTGCCTCAAGTGGTATATTACCTGCTTATATATTGTACTTGTGCCGGATTTTTGATAGCCAACTAGAAGAATTTTGGGAAGTAGTTGCTGCTCTAGAGTTGGCTGGTTGACATCCTCTCCGGCAGGATTCATGGTATTAGGAGGAACCGGCAAAGACAAGAGAACGCAAAAGATCTTGATTCCCATCTGAAAATAAGTTACATCCGTGTTAATACTGGTACAGGATATAACAAAAAGTAGTTATGCCTACGTAATATGCAAATATACCTTGTTCCATATTGGCCCCTTTATATTATTCTGACCCTCTTCCTGGTAGGATCCGTCGGCACTTAACCAAAAGCTAGGATTTCCTTCACAATGAACTCCAGCTAACTGCAAATATTTAATGGAATGTCATTGATTGAACTTACATTACATGTCTATAAAAACATTAATTTAAAAGAACTCAATATCATGAAGAGCACAACAACCTGCAGCAACCATAGCTCTTTCTTAGTAATGATTCGATTATTTACGATTATGTTCGTATCTCCATTGCTAGCATTAGCCTTGATGTGACCCCCAACATTCAGCTGTGCAGTAATAATCTGGCACGGTCCATGCCCTTCCTGATTTTCAACAGAGCAATAGTTCAATTACTAATGGAAGAGAATGGTAGTTATATCATGTAAAAGAAGAGCAAAGTTCGGTTATTACCTTTCCCCAAAAGCCGGATAATTTATCGTACCAATAGTATCCCGGTTTTAGATTCTCCGGTGGGTTTAGGCACGTCTGCAATACCTGCAACTCATCTTGACACAAAGGCTCCCCATTCACAATGACAAGCTCAGGTGGTAACTGGTTAGCTTCACAAGTTTTCTCAGACCTCATTACCCTTTTAACTTCAAACTCACTGAGTAACTGCTTGAGTAAGCGAGAAGTTCTTCCAAGACTTCCTCGTTTCGACTCATCTATCTTCCCACCTATGCATGTAACACATTTCCGTCCCTCTGGCATCGACCCCATCATTCTTAATACACACTTATAACAATACTTAGCATTACAAACAATGCAGACCTCCTTTTTGGTAAATCGGTTTCCCTTTAAACACCTATAACATGTCCCTTTTTTGCCATTCCTTACAAGAGGTTGTACATCATGGACAACGCTTTCAATCTCCGAATACTCGGACTCTTCGGTAGAACATGATTCAGGTTCAACAAAAGTTACAACAGATGGTTTTCTCACATGACAAGGAGTCTCATTGTTAACGTCAGAAACTTCCTGAATTTCAAAACTTCCTCTTCCACTAATTCCATCATCAATTCTCTTACTTAATGAATCCAAACTATCAACTTTAATCGACAATTCCTTCGATAAACCGGCACGAACAATGGATTTTCGAGCCAAGCTAGGTTCAGAACCAATTTTTTTACCTTTTTGGTTCACTAGATTGGTCTTTACAATAGGCTGGATAACAGGCAATGAAATATCATTCAAAGAAAAGGAAGATGAAACTTCGGCAGCAGTCGGAAGGCCGTCGACGTCAACAGGAACTAATTTGGGGATATCAAAAGTGATCGGAGGACCATGATACTCAATAGCAAAAGAGTATTCAACATTTATATCATCATCTATGGGAATTGATTTCTCAACAGGAAGGATTTTTCGTAAAAGGGCAGCCATAGTTCCTATCAAAATCCCCAAATTCCAAAAAATTAAACTTCAAAACACTCACATAAACCCTCTAAATATATCTCAACAATCCATCAAAAACCAAAAGAATCAAACTTTAAAACAAAAACAAAACCCATTAATCCCCAATCAACAATTTTCTAATAACACTTTCGAACAATCAAAAGAAAGCAAATTTATTTCCTTTTTTTTCTGGGAAAAAACTAAGCAAACAATAAAGAAGAATGAAAAATGGTGAGTCTTCTCTAACCAGTAAACGATAGAGACCGGAGAGGCGACTGTGAGACATTATCGGTCTTAAATTATCTAAAGTTTATTGCTTTTTTTTCCACGTCAACACGCTTATGAAGAACCTGCCGGGAAACAACGAATGTTGAAGAAGTCAGACATGGCCATGGCCATGGCCTGCGTCAGCCAACTACCATCACTGTTATGCTTTGAACTTTTGGTCAATAATTAAAAGAGTAATTAAGAATTAAACGTGGATAAACGACCATTACCGGCTGCTAATTGGCTTAATGGTTTTTGGGTCTAAATGAAATTCGGAATTAGTTTGACTTTTTTATGTTTGGATTACGAGAAAATTGAAGTAATTGAAAGGAGATAATATAATTTTTTGTCATTAAAGTTTGAGAATCAAATCAACTTTCCTACCTAAATTTATCAATCATCGTCAAGATTTAAAAATGTGATTAGTATTCTTGAAATATACCTGAATTGGTCGGTTAAACCGATTGCACTGAAAACCAATCAACATATTAGTCTAATTAAAAGAGTTAAACCGATCGAATCTCGACATTAGTAAAATTTAAAAACTTAGTAGTTAAATAGGTTGAAGCAATTTAATTTTTTTTAAATATGATTTTTTAAATTATTTAATTATTGTTAGTCTAGTTGAACCAATTAAATTGATTGAATTGGGAATTAGTGGTCTGATCAATTCAATCCCGGTTTACTTATTATAACATTGTATGTGGCACTCTAAGATTGTAACAAGTTATCACCTGAAAATTTATATAATTTTTTTAATTTTCAAATATCATGTCATCAAATTTTTACTTTTTTTAAGTTTAGGAGCCAAAATATATTAAATATATATATATATATTAAAGTGGACCTAATTGCCAAGTTCACGTTATATAATGCAAAGGCTATGAATTCTTAATTTTTATGGAAAATCCAAAAATTAGTCCTTCTAATTTGTTAAAATTTAGCCTTTATAAATTATGAAGTTAATATAATTAAGTAGTATTAGTAAACTCTATAGTTAAATCATCGACTTCAAAATTAGTAGTTCAATAATTTATATACTATGGAATGTAATAACGCCTTGGGAGCTGTTATAACTTAAAAAATGAAAAATAACAGTTCAGATTAATGTATAAATAATTGAAATAAATTTTCAATTTTCATAAAGTATAAAAATTAAATTCCGACATATGAAAATAAAGGGACTAACGTTTTAATTTTAACAAAATAAAGGGATAAAATTTAGAATTAAACGGAAAAATATTGGTAATACTTGAATGGCTAATTAGAATAAGTTGGAAAACTTTGGGTCTAATATTTTATAATGGAAAGTATTGAATTGGACTTTATATGTATTTTACCCTAAAATTTTCTAATCTTGAACAAAAGTTTTGGAAGACTAGTAACTTTATTTATCCCAATATGCTATACATTCTTCTAAATGGAAGGATTGAATAGGTCATTTGTATGTTTTTGACTTCCAACTGATATGTTTTGTTTGTTCTTGGAGGAAAAAAAAAAATAGTGTTTTTGTGGGCGTTTATCTTTAATGCAGTGCATTTAGTTTTCTTTTTGCTTCATATTACAGTATCGCTACAGTATCTAATCTCACCGTCACCATTATTTTTACACTAATAGTAGGTAAACGCATTGTCCATCCAAAGGGGCCCTTACTAATGTACAACACTTTAAAATTAAGATTTATCTGTCTTTAATTTTTAATTGTGCTAAAAAGTTAAAAAAATATTTGAATTTTTATTTTTAAAATTGGTTTAATTCAATTGGCAATCCTCGAATTATATCTCATTATGAATTGTTAATGTTATCTTCGTTAAAAACTCTTTCAACCAATTAAAAGTAGACATTTGGCATTTTTAATAATATAAAAAATTTAAATTTAAATTGTATTTTCTCTCTGCCCTTTATTCACAACAAGAAAAAAAATGGAAAAAGAGGGGTAAAAATAAAAAATAATAAAAATTATGAGGCAAGAAGAAGAAAGAAAAGAGAAAAAAAAAAAAACATGAATGATTTGAAGAATAAGAACAAGAGGAGTAGAGAGAGAAAAAAAATAATTTATTTTATTTTATTTTTTAATATATTTTTTATTTTCGTAAATGATGATGTAGATTAAAAATGACACATGAAAGGTTTTTATTGGTCGAGTTTTTTTAACTGAAATAACAATAAGGGTCTATAATGATTATGAAATTATAGTTGAGGTATTTGGCTTTGCTTAATTGTGCAAACAAACTACATTGGTTTGAGCATCAAAATGACCTTGGGTTGAAATCATGGTATAAGTTTAGCATTTAATCAAGAGTTTAAATTACAAACTACAACCCTATTAGATCTATTCTAAACAAGTTATCCATAAATATTTGTATTTTTTAATAGAAAATTATTTTTATTGGTTTCGACACTTATTAATTAAATCGTTGACTTCAAAGCAGTAGTTCAATGATTATGTACTAAAATAACAAAAATAAGCCATTCATCAACAAGCCATTTGCTTAATGACAATGTTACGGTCTTAAGAACTTCGAAGTCTCGAGTTTGAGTCTCACATTGTGTAAATGTTATTGAATTAGTTATGAAATTATTATAATTAAACTAATTTCTCAATTTGACCCAAAATTATTTTAGTTTTAATAAAATAAAGGATGAAAAATTAGAATTGTTGTAAGAGTTATAAAACTTTGGGTCTAAAAATTTCTAAATGGGAAGTATTGAATTGGTCATTATATGTTTCTTTTTCCTTCCTAAAATTTTCTAGCCTTAAACAAAAGTCACCCCTAAGATTCTTCTAAATGGAATGATTGAATAGGTCATTTGTATGCTTTTTTGACTTCAATGTTCCTTTTGTTTTTTTATAATAATAATTCATAAACTGAAAATTTAAATATAGAAAAATTAAGTATTGAATATAATTATGTTGTTTGATAAAAATAAATATTGATTTTTAAAAGATTATTTATTTTTAATTTAATTTTATTAATATAATATTTATATAATTTTTGGATGAAAGATAAGTATGGCAATTTGAATATCTTATTTATTTTAAAACTATTTTTTATAAAATAAAATCAACTTAATTTTTTCTACATTTTAGTGATAATAGCTACTTTCCTACTTATATTATTCAAAAATTTATATTTAAATAAAAAATTAAAATAATTATCAAACGCATTTCAAATATTAAATGCTAAAAAATTTCATTTTCAATTAAATGACATACAAGTAAAATGACATCAAGTAAAATGGCATACAAGAATTTAAAAATAAAATTGACATTAATAGTGTCAATTGAGTCTTAGTTCAATTTGCATGAGCATTATTGTCGATGCAGGAGGACATAGGTTCGAGTGCATTGAAACGTATTATTTTTCTATTTATGGGTAGTTCTTGACATTGTGTCAAAAAGAACATATATTATCAGAACCTAAAATAAAATCAAATGTAAAATAAGCTATTGCTTTAATGTTGAAATCAAGTGTAAAATTGACACTGAATTCAAATGATTTAAATAAAAATATTATATCTAAAACTAAATTTGAATAAAAAATTAGATTGATTTAAAATATAGGTTAAATTTGAGCTATAATATTCAAAGCCGTGGCCTAATACAACTGAATCACTGTTAACAAATAATAAATATATATAAAAATAATTTTATATGTTTTTATAATTAAATTAAAATAAAAATATTATTTTTTAAATAGTAAAATGAGCCGTTTAGGTTAACCAAATCCGATCTCAAATTTAAAATTTTCTTTGAAATCAAGTCTAAACCCGATCCGACCCAACCAATTAACTCTGCTATTTAATTGGTTTGGATCTACATTGTGGCTTTATATCTTGCCTTCATGATAGATACAAAAATTAAGGCCCATTATGCCTTAGGGCAGCATAGGTTCATAGTTGATATTTCTATAACTAAAAGAACTTACCATCCATCTAAATTTCTCATCTTAATTGGGTAAAATTTACTTATAGTCACTAAATGATTAGTATGTTTATGTTTTAGTCATTTAACTTTAAAAAATTACAAAATCATCACTAAACTATTTGAAAGTTTTCATTTAATTAATCAAGGCCTACTGTTAGTAAGAAGGATGATAATATGGTAAAATTAACTTTTTTTTATAGTTTAATGATCAAAATAGAGTGTGAAAAAATGTGACTCGAACTCAAACCACATCTGAAGTGGTGAACACCCTAAACATCAAGTCAACACACGTGAATTTTATTGTTTTTGATTGTTGATCTTTGCAAATAGTAAAACTTTCAAAAAAAAAACTTTTTTTTCAATATAATCAATTAAATACATTCAAGAGGAAGGAAAAACAATAATACAAAGATAGAACCCTTAACTTAAGGCAACATCCCACACACATTAAGGCTCCATTATTCATGCAAAAACATTGGATTTTACATTAATGGAAATCTCCCACATTAAAAATTGAAATAAAAAAACAAATTAAAAAAAAATTCATTTACCAAATCAGAAAACATTGGAAAATCGAAAAATACCTTCTTTCACTTTTTCTGACGTGGCATCATGGCATTGGTTAAAAGCATTTAGTTCTTAACACGTGGCACCGCCATACCCGCCGAGATTGAATTAGTGTGGTCCATGAACGAAAGGACAGCTTAGTGGATATGGTAAGTTTCCTTAATCTCATTCATGGTCGGCGCGTGTTCAGACACGCGCCACACCTTGACGGACTTATCCAAGCTACCACTATAAACAATCCATTTCCGGTTAGTCTCAGTCGACATCTGATGATCTTCTTCAACGGCTAAGCATTTTAATGGGCCGGTATGACCCGTTAAAACCGACAAGCAAGCATGAACACCACCTTCTTCTCGCCTCCACACGCATATACTCTTATCAGCGGAGCCAGTAAACACAAGTTT
The DNA here is from genome assembly GCA_025698475.1 of Gossypium anomalum. Lineage (NCBI taxonomy): Eukaryota > Viridiplantae > Streptophyta > Magnoliopsida > Malvales > Malvaceae > Gossypium > Gossypium anomalum. The sequence goes on from CM046959.1 coordinate 2,188,639, forward strand.
CCCCGCCGTAGCCATGCAGAGAACCGCCACTTTATGTCCCCTTAATACTCCGCCGTGAGCTAAACCACGGTTTGTGTGTTCCCAGAAATTCACCAATCCATCAGACGATCCACAATATAAAGTGTCTGATTCACGGCTGACGGCTAAGGCGGTGACGGCATTTTCTTGCTTCAATAACTGTTGTACCATGGAATGTTTCGTTCCTTTCTCTTGTAATTCTCGATACCAAGACTTGACTGTACCGTCGGCCGATCCGGTAAACACCAAGCCACTGAACCCATCCACCACGGAGTTTATCGCATCGTCATGAGCACCGTCGATGGATTCCATGCATTTAAAATCCGATATCCGCCAAACTTTCAGGGTTTTATCCCAAGACCCTGAATATAACAGCCCTTGTTCTTCATTCAAACTCAAACATGAAACTGCATCAAAATGTTTGATTCGAAGAACACTGCATTTCCGTCGAACTTCAACGTAGTTTTTAGGTTTAACAGAGCTTTTAATAACATGGCCAATAGCTGGGAAACTACCGAATTTTTTATAAACGGTAGGGTTCGTCGGTGAAGCCTTCCATGCACGGATTTTACCATCTTGATGACCGGTGAATACTCGATCACCCAGTATAATAATAGCTTTAACCAATCCACTTTTAGCTTTAAAACCCGAAAATTCCTTCAAATTCTTCCATACACGGATGTTTTTACTATCAGTTCCGGTATATAACATATCACCGGAAGCAGCCAATGAATAAATATGACCTTCTTCTTTTACGATAGACCCAATGAGTCCGTCTTGACCAAAATCGTTCTCCGATGGACATGGCTGATGATGTTGAAGATGCCATGAAGAAGGTTGGCTGTTCCACGGTGACATCATATAAGGAGAGACTTCACCGTCGCCGCTTGTTGTGGTGGAATACCTCGGACTAGACAATGAAGCATTGCTTTTCCGATTATGGAAGTCATCGTCGTCAGAAAACGACGGAGGTTCTGATTGTTGGAACAGAGTCCCCATATTTGGTCGGCTATGGAGACCAGTTTGCTGCTCCATAACCATGGTTCCACCTTCGTCGTTTCTCATTTTGATTTCCGGGAAAATTGAACAATGGAAAGGGAGAAAGAAAACTGAATTTTTTTAATAAGAATTTTCTGTATTTAAACGGTGAAATGATCGAAATTTTTAGTGTGTTTGATTTAGATTTTCTAGGAATTTGGGAAGACTATATATAGATGAGATTAAAATACTGTTAGGCAATGTCTGGCTCTGGTTTTTTGACACGTGTTAGGATGTGATGTCATCATTACGAATTGGGGATATTTTGATTTTCGAAATCGAATCCAACTCAATTTTTACTTTTTTTCTAAAAATAATTTATATACTTTTGAATATTTATTTTTATATTTAAAAAAATAAATTTTATTATAAATTATAGGATAATATATTATTTTCTACCAAGTTAAGCTTCGTTGTTTAATTTGATACTTAAGTATATCTCATTTTTTACTGGATGAATTGCTTTCTTGATTTTGATAAATTGAGACATAAAAAAGTCCATTTTACTCAATATCGACCTTATTTCTAAGACAAAAATGAAGAATGGTTCAATTAAAAAAACTTTCAATGCGAAGAATTTCTCATACCATCTAGAATATCGCCTTCTCTTAAATAATTATGGATGGGGATATCCCTTAGTGTATAAAAAAAATTGTTTATCCATGTTGTAATGATAAAAAATTTAGTTTCAATGTTTAATTTGGTACCTAAGTTTATTTTTTCTCGATTAAATACCTATTTTTTTGTTAGAACACACATGTCAAACATTCATTAAGTCACATGATGTCTCTTAGTTTGAGTACCAAATTGAACACTGAAACGAAATATAAATACCAAATTGAAACAAAAAATCAATAATTAAATTGAACTTTGAAACTAAACTCAGATTATCGTAAAATAACACAAAATTAAAACCTACAATAATTCAAAAAATTAAAAAAATTGAATTGATTGACTTATTTAAAACCAACCTAATCTCAATTATCGTAAAAGGCAAATTGTGTTGGATATCAATAGTGCCATTTTTACAATGGTGGCAAACAAGAAAACAACTGAAAGCAACTGTTTTGACGATTGGTTTGCTTTTTAGTGTCTTTGGAAATTGACACTCTTAGCTTCCATCGCCATCCATATCAGTATACATTGATCTCTCTCTAGTATCTTCTATCACTAATCACCATCATTTTGATTTAATTATGGTTCTTATTGTACTTATAACATGTTTGATCAGTTAATGAGGAATTGAATTAATAATGTTTATATGAAATATATATTTTGGGGAAATTTTAAAATGTCGACCAGTCGGGTGGACCTTCGAACGGAAGTATTGTTCTCGAGGTGTCTATGTTTAGTTTTAGTCTCGAGTTTTTATCTTTCGACTCTGAAGAGAGTCCAAAGAAGTTAATGGAGTCTGGCGTTCACCAAGGAAATATTTTTAGCATTCGGTGGATAAAGCGCTCCCACCAAGCAAATAGGGAGACAAAACTCAAGGCTAAAACTGAGCATAGATATCTCGAAAACAATACCTTCTTCGTTAAAAGTTCAAGACCTACCTCCCTTGAACAAAACTATATTTCATTTGAGTTAAATTCGAGTTTGTTTTTTAAACATTTGAACCCATTCCACCTTCTTTGAAAAGCATTTCGCAACTTGTTATATAACCAAATATGTATAATACTAATTATAAAGCGCCCTTTATTAAATTGGTGTCACCTATTAATCGAGTCCTAACTCAGTTAGAAAATTATCAAAAATTCATTTTATTTGCAAAGTAAATTAAGTGATTATGTGGGTGTTTTTGACTTTTTATATTTTTATAAATCAATAAAAATTTATATATAATGAAATTTGAACTAAAGACGCCATCATAAAACCTTTTCTTTTACCAATTAAAGTACTAAAGCAATATTTAGTTTTTTTATATGTATACTTGTTATATATTTATATTCATTTAGTATTCTTAATCTAATGTATTTTTTGTGTTTAAATTTCGTTTTACTCACAATTTAATTTATTTTTTTCATTTTAACATCGTACATATTTTGTATGTTATTAATATTAATTAATTTCAAATCATACATTTCACCTAACTCTCATCTAAGTGTAATTGTTATACATAAGTAAGTTAGACCTTCGCCATATCACCTAATGCTTAAAAAGAGAATTTGGCAATGCGCAGCTTCATCGAGTGCCATGTCACATAAAGTGAGCCCATGCAATCCTCAAAAAGATAAATAGGGAAAAACACTTGTCAACATTCGTCAATCTATCACATTCTAAGCCTAACATCGCTAGCCTAGTCACCTCACATCGATTCCAACATTATATCTATTTGACAACATGTTATTCTATCGTTTGTATCTATGGATTAGAGTGTTTGATGACTGGGACTCACACCAAGTCAACCTCCCTTTGTAAATGTCTCCCTTCAACACTAAAGTAGGAGCAAAAAGAACTCAACCACTAATTATTCAATCACCTTGTAAAAACTCTCTCCCAACCACCTTATATAGCCTAATTGTATTGCTTTGCAACATATAGTGCGAAGCACCCAAGGTTGTCAATGTTGTACCGACATATGTATTATTTTTGTTTTGTTACTAGTATATACTAATATCAGTATAATTTGGTGTATTGTTTTATGTCTACTGATATTTTTAAATATTTTTCATATATATTACATAACATTTAAATATATCTTAACTACACACATATAAATATATGTTTATACTAGCATATTAATTTTAAAATTATTAATTCAATAACTTAATTAAATGATCATATTTTCTTTTTAAATGCAATTATAAAAAATAAAAATGGTTATGATAAATAATATTAAAAAATAGTTTAAAATATTAAACAAATCAATACTTGTCGGTTTCCATCATTATAGATCGAAACACACCAATATGATCATTATTGATCAAAATTTTATACCAACGAAAACTAGAATTTATTGTTCTTGTTTACTGTAGGAACGAAATATTTCGGTCGATACGGACGGTACCATTACAAAATTGACTTCCTTGGAACCACCACCATAGCCTATTGAAACATTTTTTATAACTTAATTGTTATAACAATACTATATACCAAACCCTCGATTGAGATAGTATCATAAGTTAACTGAGCACCAACCCAGTTGAGTAATGAATAAAATAATTATATTTTAACAAAATCAATTATTATTACTAGATTATTGTATACCCACGATGTGGGTGAAAAAATTATATGTAACAAATTTATAAAACAAAAGTTAAAATAAAAATAAATGTGGATTTAGTTAAAATAGTAAAGCTGAGTTTATAAATGCACTGAAGTCTCAAGTTTAAATCTCGGAATACACATGTTTTTCTATATAAAAATATAAAAAGACAATATTATCCTCAAATATTCATTTGGTTTTTATATTTTTTTCCTATAATTATAATTTTTACATAAATATTTTCACTCATATTATAACTTAATATATATTATACTGAAAAGTAAAAACTTTGATATCATAAATTCGAGTCTAACCTTACGTAAATATTATATATATAAATTTTCTTTCAAATTTATTATAAAATTTAAATTTCATCATTTTAGGTTTTATCCAAATTCAATTTAATTTAAATTTAAATATATTTCAAGATAAATTATATTTGTATTTTCTTTATCCATCATTGTGACGAAAATATCTATTGCTTCTGCGAATATCATGATTGGTAGAGAAGAGGTATTCATCCAATAAAATAGCGACACGTGTAAAAAGAGCTGCTTCGTATTGTGTAATTTAACCTCCAATTTATCGAGTTTTTAAAATTTTGGTTATGCTTTGCGTTCTGTGCCCATTGTCTTTGTGTACACGTGTTTGACATATGTCGCACCACGTAATGGCAGTTGTGCTGAAATTAAAATTGGAGTTAGGGTAAGGGAGTTATCATGGGCTCTTAATGGAACAAATGAAATGAAGCCACATTCGGCCAAATGGGGTCCACCCGTTTTTTACTTCAATTATTGCACCAACAATATTTCTAATAAATTAATTGAAAATCTAAGTATTATGTAAATATCCCGAGTCTTAGTTCAATAAGTATTGATATTATTGTCAATATAAAAGGTTGACGTTTGAATGCGTAGAAGCGCATCATCCTTTTATTTAAGGGTTTGTGAAGAACTATGAGTAGTTCTAGACATTATATCAAAAAACAAGTATTAAGAATCTTGATGCTACATGCAAGATTTTTAAAATTGGACCTGTTATAAGATCAATCAAGTTATGAATTTATCGGTTCAACTGATTTAATTAAATAGATTATAAAAACGTGGTTAAATACATTTGTACCATTTCTCATATCAATTGATCTGATTTTTTTCGGATCAGTACCTTGATTGATGCCTAATCCAACCATTTCGGCTCAAACAATCATGGAGCTTGGGCTAGTTTAATATTACTTTTGAAAAATATTGTGAAATAATGATTTTTAAAAATATTTAAAAGTTCGGTTTAAAAAATATGTATTTAAACAAAGTTCAAAGTTGTTAAAATTAAAATATTTCAGTAAAAATATAAAAAAATAATTTATTGTAACTCCTTATTAATATTTTGATACATGAAATATAAATATTAAAATTTTTTAATCATTAATATTAATTATTTGTAAAATTTAATTCGAATCTATAAAATATATTTTAAATATCAAAATATAATACAAATCCAAATATATAATATTATATATTTAAAATAAATTTCAATAGAAAAATAATTGTAAATCCAATATCGATATTAAATAAAATATATAGATAATAAATAAGAGGTAAAAACATTATTTTATTGTATCTCATTTGGATTTAAAAGCACTTTTAACCTCAAAAATACTTTTTTGAAAAGTAATGAGAAATAAATTTTTTTGTGTTTTCTTTTTGTATTTTTATATTCTAAATAAATCATGTGTTATTAATGTTAAAGTTATTCTTTCTTAAATGATAACGCTCCAGATTTTTGATATAATGTCAAATTTAGCTTTTAATATTTACTTTATTTTTATCAATTTGACCATTATTCTTTTTTTGAGTTAAATTTGACCTCAACCTTTTAAAAAAGAGTCAATTCGCTTTTTTTTAATCAAAATACTGACTAAAACATTGTTTCCAACGATGTTGGCGTGGCAACCTTGTACAAGGCCAATTTCGGCCCAAACCCAATGACTAAAAACCCACTAACCCAGAAGCCCGTTTACACCCATAACCTAGCCTAACCCTTACAACCAGACCTAAACCCAACTGATTAACCCAAATCCCATCACTTAACCCAAACCCGTGGCCCAATTACACTAACCCTTAGGACCCAATACTACCCAAAGCCCAAAACCCCCAATTGCAGAAACCCTAGCCGCAACTACCCTCCCCACTTGCCCCTGCGCGCCGCACCACCAATCTCTCGCTCTCCACTCCGCTCCTCTGGCGCCACTACCATCTGCTCCTCTCCATACCCTGCAGAAATGACAAACAAGACATAAGCAAGGACGTCAAAATAAATAATAACATCATGTAATGAAAATGGCTATAAAAAGCCGAATGAAGCACTGTAAAGGGGTTGGAGATTCGGCAGTTTCACAAACAAAAAAAATAATACAAATACAAACCAATATTAAGAAGCAATCGAAAAAGGTGATTTCTGTTTTTCTTTTCCCTCCTATCACTATTATCTTTAAATCGAAACTAAATATATCAACTTTTACCTTTTGTGGAGTAATCGGAGATTAGAACCGAAATGTTTTGATTTCTATCGACCTCCGTGGGGTTTCTTTTTGGTTACTTCGACTGCAGATCTAAAACGAGGGGACAAAAAGGGCTAAAAAAGAGGCGATTTTGCACTTCCGGCCACCGTATACGGTGGCCGCCGGCGACGGACGGACGGTAGTCCGATCACCGGAAATCGCTCACGCTCAGAGCATCAGGCCCTTTCCCCTTTCTTTTTTTTTGAAAATACATGGCTGAAATGAAATAAAAAAAAATCTCTGACTTTTATAATGCTTGTCAAACGGCGTCGTTTGGCTTGGCTTCCATTGATATGAAACGGCGCCGTTTCAGGGGTGGAGCGGGTCGACCCGACCCATTGGGGCTAGGATCCGCGTGTTTTTTAAAAGGAGGGGCTAATTGCGCTTTCAGCCCCTCCGCTTTCTTATGGTTTTGCAATCGAGTTCATGGCGTTTTACAAATTGGCCCTGCTAAGTGTTGCGCTTTGCAATTTGGTTCCCCCTGATACGCACCATTTTAAAAGCACTGGAAAATTGCTCTTTTGGTCCCCATTATTTGCACGCGTATTCCAATAGGCCCTTTTCCATTTACTTTCTTTTAAAATTACTTAAAACTTTGATTCTAATTCGATTTTCATCCTTTTTTATTTTACTTCTTTATTTATTTTATATTTCAAATATTATTATTATTCCTAATATTCTTAATATTATTATTAACATTATTGATGGTTATTTATCCCTAATGTGTATATTATACAAAATGCTTAAAGATTATATTACGTGTATTTTTATATAATTTATATATGTAAATTTTAAATATCATGTTTTATATGTTTTTTATACATTTTAATATTATTAGTTGTTTTATATACTGTTATATGTATACTTTTAATATTATATTATATATTTCTAATACTGTTATTTATATATGTATGTATGTATTTATGTAATTTCCTAATATTTTTTATATTATTATTATTTCTAATATATGTATATACTTATATATTTATATATTATACGCATATATTTTTATTTATTGTATACTTCTTTACTACTCATACCTTTTTACGTATGTATTTATCTTTTTATATTATTAGTTATGTATTTTTTTACTATTCCATGTATATTATTATATATGTATATCGTATATGTTATGTATATATATACTTTTCTCACGTACGTTATGTACATGATCTTAATATTATTTTTCTTATATATACGTATATTCATTATTTTCTCGTATTTGATTCTATCCTTACATTTAATCTTGCATGCATTATTAGTGTTTTCTTTCAACATTATTGTAATATTTGTTATTTGTTTCTAAATCTGTTTATAGTCCTTCCATTCATTTATTCTTATTTCATATCAATTTCGTTTCTTATTATTTCGAAAATCATATTCTCGTTCTGTTAATCAATTTCAATAACCAAGGCAATATATCGATTTAACATTAAGTCATCGAGTTCATCGCTATGTTGGGTGAATGTCAATTGACTCATGTTAAAGCGATATACCCTTCTCAAAAATCAAAATAAAATTAAAATTTCTCATCTTTTTCGGATCACAACCAAATTTTAAATTAAACTCGTATTTTTGAAAATCAAGACAACACGTGTTTATGAGATACCAATTTTGGGCGTCGCGAGGGTGCTAATACCTTCCTCGCGCGTAACCGACTCCCGAACCCTAATTTTTCTCTGGTTTTTAACGTAGACCTTAACTTAGCCTTTTTCTCGCTTTTAAAAGGAAATCTAATAGGTGTCCGATCACACCTATAAAAAGGATCGGTGGCGACTCCCGGTTTATTTATAAAACCAAATTTCAATTTCCAGTTTTCTAATAAATCGTCACAATTTAGCGACCGAAAGCAAAATTTTTACGTCGCTACAGCTGGCGACTCCACTGGGGACCAGTTTTCGAGAGTCGAAGTCGAATTAAACACGTTTTGTCAAAATTTTCAAATTTCCTTGTTCAAGAAAATATTTGGTCATGATCCGAAAATCTTGTTTTCAAAAAATTCATGCAATTGCATCATGTTGTAAATACTTCTTCAAACTTGTCGGTTTTTCAGTTTTCAATTGTTACGGTTGTAATTTTGGTTTAGTTCCTTTAAATAAAACGTAAAGGTTTACGAGTTCTTCCCCCCACACACCGTACACTTGCATTTTGCATAACATGAGCTCTATACCCGGGCTCCGTCCGTTTAAGTGAAAGTAAACCCTACGCCTTCGTGAGTTAACTCGTCCCTCCGCACAGGCTAGTGAATACTTTCGGGTTACATATGACTTATGCTTTCGTGAGTTAACTTGTCCCTCCGCATAGGCATAAGTAAATGTAATCCCTCGAATTGAACTCGTGAGCCTGTGATGGGCTATGACCGAGGCTCCGTACTAGTCTTAGCAGATGATAGTACGGGCAATTCGAGTACCTATCTAGAACCAAAACCCGCATATAATGAACCATACGAGCTATCCAATTAGAGCCATGCCGAACCTCTGTCCGCTTATAGTCACCAAAATAAGTACACGGGGAAATGCTTTTTGCCTTTCATTTACATTGTCTATGTAAAAGAATTGGGTTGAGTAGTTTAGTTTGTTTCTCAAATTATATTTGTGTGGTGTTACTAACCAAGTTTGTTTGTTTTTATTTTTATTTTCATCATGCATCATAGGCATCACGTTAGGAAGGTGTTGATTAAAGGATAGTTGCCAAAGAACGGGTTTCTGATGGAGGAGTCAATTACACAAATAATCGAGAAGAATGCCATGGTTTGGGACTGGTCTCTAAAGATTCAGAGAGAAAAGGGGGACAGCCTAGTGGAAGGGTGTGTTGCCAATTTGCCCGAACATACAACTGTGAATGTCCGCCAAAATAACCTCGAGGATTTGGTGCGAGTTTGGAACCAATGGGATTCAGACACTAGGGGCATTTTCACTGAGAGGTATGGAGATATAGCTCACTTGATCACCATTCGTGTAGACGAACAGTTGATTCAAGCCATGGTTCGATTCTGGGACCCATCTTATCAGTGCTTCACATTCAATCAAGAGGACATGACTCCAACCATAGAAGAGTATGCTGCTTTACTCCGCATCGATAATGTGCAATTTGGCAAGATATATGTGAAGGAGCCTAAGCCCTTAACCTTTAGGAAAAAATTAGTAAGACTGACAGACATGACTGATGCATGGGCCGAAAAACAAATAAAAAAGAAGAATGAAACCGTTTGCATTCCATGGTCTAGCCTACGAGAATCGGTTCTGAGTCATCCGGACATATTGAAGAGAGTTAATCTATTCGCCTTGGCCCTTTACGGTTTGGTCATTTTTCCGAGAGTTCTCGGACATATTGAGGTCGCAGTATTTGATTTCTTGAAAGGCTAAAACAAGAGAGTCAACCTGTCCCCGACTATCTTAGCCGAGACATTCAGGTCCTTGAGTACTTGTCGAAGGGTAGGAAAGGGACGATTTATCGGGTGTGCACAACTGCTCAATGTTTGGATTTTGAGTCATTTTTGGAAAGTAGAGCGTACTCCATTCCACATGTTTTCAAAAACATTCGCCTCGCTAGACGCTTACCTCAAGAAAGAATGGCCGAGAGAAGTCACCGAGCAACATTGGGTATCAGTCTTTCAGAATCTTCGCGCCGAGGATATAACGTGAAGAGCACCCTGGATCCGTCCTTTAGTCCTGCTATACAAATGTGGAGGCCAAGATTGGGTACCTTTACTCGGGTTATGGGGAGGAGTTGGATACGCTCCGCTATTAGTCCAAAGGCAATTTTCCTCGCGACAATTTATACCCGCAACTGGAGGGTTAGCGCAATTCGAGTTCGCGTTCGCGGGTGAGGGATATATGAAGAGAGTCCGAGACATTGCAAAGTCTTGGAAGGAAATTCATTTCATGGAATTAGCCTTGTATGCTGATACCCTTACCCAAGACTATGACTTATGGAGAAGGCAACGGGTAAGTAGTCAAATAAATATCATCAACAAATTACACCGCCCGAATCCTTTTTGGAGGAAATGCCATCCGAATTGGAAATAGCTAGACAAGAATTCGAGTGAGAAAAAGCTAAGATGTCTAGGGACCTCGGTACCCTTCGAGAAAAAAAAACTATCGGTGAAGATTGAAGTTCAGGTTGAAAAGTCCAGGACTGAAAAAGTACAAAGGGAGGCCGAGATCGTGAGTAACGACTTAAGGGACCTTTATTTGGAAAACAAGAAATTAAGAAACACTATAAAGAATAGTGGATTGGGCAAGTCAACAGCTGAGTGGAAAGAAGAAATTAGCAACATCAAAGGAGGAATGGAATTTTGGAAGGGAAAAGCAAAGAGAGAAGAGGAGAAGGCCGCGCGCGCTGCAATAGAGATAAGAAGGAAGAATGCCGAGTATGAAATGGTGACTGCAGAATTTGCGAATAGTCAGTCTGAACATCAAGAATTAAAAAGGAGAGCACGAGATTTAGAAAATATGCTACAATCTCATCAACAACAATTAGATAACCTCCTGAAGGCTCTAGAATAAAAGAATGATCAGTACGATAGGGACATGCACGCGTATGAAGGAACTCTCCAAGAAAGAGAAATGCAACTCAACTTCTTGATCAATGAAATTCGCCAAGCGGCTATGCAAGTTGTTCAATTATCAGATGAAGCCGAAGTTCTCAGTTGCCAATTCCCTCCGAGCCAAAGATCGAGTATATCAGAGTTTCTAGAGCAAGTGAAGAAACAAGGAAATGTGGCTAGAAAATTTGTGTAACTGTTGGAAAAATAAAAACCTTTTGTAACGTACTCTTCTGATAAATGAAATGCCTACATATGGGGCTGTTTTGAAATCAACACCAAATTCTTGCATATTTATTCATAACTAATATTTATGCATCATTTATTCTTTGGACATTCATCCATTCATTCATTCATCGCATGTATCATCACCATAATCATCCACCAAACTAAAAGAACCATATAATCCGCATTTGCAAGACTTCAAGACTGGAATCACGATATTTATACTGAACGCAACGTCGACAAACTAGGGCAATGGAAGCTGAGTTCAATAAGAGAATCGAAAGGATGGAAAGGGCTCAAAAGGAATTACAAGAGCAACCGCCAAATCGCAACAAGAAACGAGAGATCTAATGGTAAGATCTCGAGAGGAGTCACTCGAGCAAAGAGATCGGATGGCCAAAATGATGGAGATGATGACAACTCGGTCAAAGGAAAAGGACCCATACTGAACCCCGATGTTATGAAACCCCAATCAAGAATTCACCACGATCGGGATCCACTCTATCCCCGGATTCACTCCACCACCCGCATATCGACGACCGCGAGAGGGTATGCTCAAGGAGAACCCACGGGCTTGGAACATCGACCTATGCCACCGCTCCACCCACTAATTTAGGGGTAGGGAATATTCGCGTCGAACCCGGGGCGATCCTGCGATCCCTTAGTTCCGATCTGGGCGACCCCGCATGAAGTAGCCAAGTTGAAATTGGATAACCATGATGCGAAATACAGGAGTCTAGAGGAAAGACTCAAAGCAATAGAAGGCACTAAGGTCTTCTCCGCCCTAGGTGCTAAGGAATTCAGTCTAGTACCTGATCTAATTTTGCCTCCGAAGTTCAAGGCACCTGATTTTGAGAAGTATGATGGACTAGGTGCCCAAAAGCACATCTCATCATGTTCTGCCGAAAAATGATCTGGTTACGTGAGCGATGATAAGTTACTTATACATTGCTTCCAAGATAGTCTAACGAGTCGACCCTCGTTGGTACAACCAACTCGTGAGGAAAAGATTAGATCCTGGAAAGACTTGGCATCTGCGATTCTGCGAGCAATACAAGCATGTATCGGACATGGTACGGTGGATGACCTTACAAATGATGGAGAAAAAGTCGTCGAGAGACCTTTAGACGAGTATCTTGCGCGAGAGATGGAGAGACGTCTCACCCAAGTGGAACCCCCACTAACAAAAACGGAGATAACCGTTCTCTTTATCAACACCTTAAAGGCCCCGTTTTAAGACAAATTAGTGGGAAGTGCCACGAAGAAATTCGCAGATATTGTAATATCTCGGTGAACTAATAGAGAATCTTTGTCAAGAGCGGTAGAATGGAAGGATCGAAAGGCTCAAGAAAAGCGGCACCCATAAGGAAAAAGAGCGAAGCCCACATGGTGGGAACTGGAAATCGTTATATTCCCAATTCATATCCTAACCAACCTCGACCCCGACATTATCTACCTTCAAACTTCCATTATCCTCCTCAAACCCCTTACTACCAAACACCACTTCCTCCTACCCCGTATATGCCATGACCAACCAAAGACCTGTCACCACTTTCTCACAAAACACTGCACCCGCTCAAAACCAACTCAGAAATGAGCCAAGACCAGCAAGGCCTAATCCCGAGAGACCGCAGTTTACTCCCATCCCTGTGTCATATGGGGAATTGTACCCAAAACTTTTAGAGAAACAACTGATTTCTCCCCATTACATGGCACCCCTTAAACCTCCATACCCGAAATGGTACGATCCAAACGCTAGTTGTGCATATCATGCCGGAAACCAGGGGCATTCTACTGAGAACTGTCTTGCTTTCAAAAGGAGAGTTCAAGGGCTCATCGATGCAGCCATTTTGTGATTTGATGGTACTGGCGGTACGGCTGGGAATCCATTCCCAAACCACACCGAAGGTAATGTGAGCGCAGTAGGAGAGGAGGATAAACGACAAAGTAGAAGATAGGTTTCTGAAGTGAGAACACCTCTGCAGAGAATCTGGGAGGCACTAGTTGAAAAAGGGTTGCTTTGTCATTTTAACAGAGTATTCGAAAGAAAAGACGCAAAGAGTCACAGTTTTTACGAGTTTCATGACATCGAAGGGCACGACATTCAGTCCTGTGATGAACTCAGAAGATTATTGCAAAATATGATGGATAACAAGGAGATCAGGATTTTTTATAAAGCCGAAGAGGCCGATAGTGGAGAAATATGTGCCTCTGACAATCGATCAACAGGTCCCCCTTATAGTGCTGATCGACCATTGGTGATTTATTATGATGCGAAAAAGGAGCCGGTAAAGCTAAAAATGATAATCGAGGTACCATCTCCTTTCCCTTATAAGGACAACAAAACAGTACCGTGGAGATATGATGTCAATATCGTCACACCGGAAGTTGGAAAGTCCAAAGCCATATTTGAAGATGTTGGGGAGGTAGGTCATTTTACCCGAAGTGGGAGGTGTTATTCCAAAGAAGTTGAACCGGCAAAGAAAAGTAGCGATTTGAAGCAAAAAGGGAAAGCAGTGATGCACGAAGTCGAGTAAGAAATTCCACCCGTGCAAGAAACTAAAAAGCCTGTGAATGAGGAAGAAGCTCAAGAATTCTTGAAATTTATCAAGCCGCAAATAATATAGTGTGGTGGAACAATTGAGCAAGCGACCAGTACGAATCTCGATTCTATCTCTCTTTGTTAAATTCGAGAGCCACACCGGAATGCCTTGCTAAAGGTGTTAAATCAAGCCTACGTAGCTAACAACATATCCGTTGAGAAGCTCGATAGGTGGGTAAACAATCTGAATGCGGACAATTTCATCTCTTTTAGTGATGATGAGATACCGCCAAATGGTAGAGGCTCGGTGAAAGCGCCGCATATCACGACTCATTTGTAAGGGCTACATAATACCTAACGTACTCATCGACAATGGGTCAAGACTCAACGTCATGCCATTGGCCACACTTTTCGAATCTGATGTGGATTTGTCCTACTTAAGGCCTGTCATTCCACACAGTGGGGCATTCGATGGGACGAGCGCGAAGTTATGGGAAAGATTGAGATCCCTCCGGAAGTAGGCCTTACATTTATGATGTCGAGTTCCAAGTCATGGACATTACACCCTCTTATAACTACCTTTTGGGGAGACCCTGGATCCATTCTGCTGGAGCGGTCCCGTCATCCCTCCACCAAAAAATAAAATTTATCATGGGCGGTACATGCGTCACGATCGAAGGAGAAGAAGATATTGTCGCATCTATCTCTGCGGATGCACCGTGCTTAGAAGTGAACAAAGACGCGATGAGAGTGTTCCTTCCGATCCTAGAATTTGTGAATGCCACTTTCGTTCTTTGAGAAAACAGAATTCGATCTGGCCGAAACTGTCAAGAAGTACCAGAATGGGTGTCAAGTTGACCATAGGAAGATGAGCTCGAGCAAGAAGAGGTTTAGCGGAACATCCGCAAGGAATAGTTAGGGTTTTAAAGCCGATCTGGCCAAGGCTCGATACGGTTTGGGATTCCACTGACATGCGTCAAAGAAGAAGACGATGGAAGAAAGATCGGGAAAGGAGGATTACAAGAACTTTGGGCGAGAACCAGAATGGGAGCCCATAGAATACCCTTCTTTGTCAAAAACATTTACGTCTGCGGGAATGATATACCCTGGACAAGACGATCCACGAAACATGATGAGGATAATTGAAAGAGGTTTTCAGAATGTCAGTATAAATGTCATTGACAAAGGGGCTGGTACAAGTAAAGATGTCTTGAGGATACGTCCTTGCCCTCCCGGTTTCATGTTGAACAATTGGACTTCCGGAGAGCTTCTTGTAGTTTATAAGTCTTGAGTAATGCTAAACATTAACCTTCTATTATGTCTTTAGATATAATAGAATTCTTTTATAAGCGTGCATTCGCTCTTTATCATTTAAATGAATATCAATGAAGATGCATTTTGTCACGATTTTTAGCATTATCGCTAATTTCATAATCATTTTCTCATTTCATAGCCCATATTCACATTTGCCACATTCCATGCCATAACATTCCTTTGTTGATTCCAATACTTGGATACCCCTCTATAGCTTCCTTTTCCATTCAACTTTGGTGCTCGGATATCGATGACATGAACAAACCCGTTCTGAGTCTTGAAATTGATTTTGAGAAGGCTGTTTTTGTTTAGGAGAATTTGAAGTCAAGAAAATCTCAAGATTACTTCTCGTCTCTGAATTGTTAAGAATGGTGGAACAAGAGGATAAATGATTTTGCCTCATGAAGAATCAGTGGAAACAATAAACTTGGCAATCAAGAAAGGAAACAAGAAGTGAAGATTGGGACTTCTATTTGAGAGAGCACCGGGCATAATTTGATCGCTCTACTCGGCGAATACAAAGATGTTTTCGCATGGTCATACCAGGACATGCCGGGGCTAGATGAAAATTTAGTGGTCCACAAGCTCCCATTAAAGCGAGAATGCAAACCCATCCAAAGCCAAAAATTAAGGCGGATGAGACCAGAAATCTTTGTTAAAAATAAAAGAGGAAGTCAAGAAGCAATTTGATCTTTGGTTTCCTACAAGCCTCCAAATATCCGAATGGGTGGCTAATATAGTCCTGTACCAAAAGAAAGATGGCAAAAATCACAGAATGTGTGTGGACTCATCGTGACTTGAATCGAGCCAGACCTAAAGGATAATTTTCCCTTGCCACATATTGATACGTTAGTGGATAACACAGCAAAACATTCATTGTTTTCTTTCATGGATGGATTCTCGGGGTATAATCAGATCAAAATGGCCCTTGAAGATATGGAGAAAACTACCTTCATAACAATGTGGGGAACATTCTGCTACAAGGTGATGCCATTCGGGTTAAAGAATGTTGAGGTAACATATCAGAGGGCTATGGTGACGTTATTCCATGACATGATGCATAAAGAAATAGAGGTCTATGTCGACGATATGATTGCTAAATCCCGAGGGGAAGAAGAACATGTAGTGAACTTGAAGAAGTTGTTCGACAGGCTGAGAAAGTTCCAGTTAAAGCTCAATCCAGCCAAATGTACGTTCGGGGCTACTTCAGGAAAGTTGCTAGGCTTCATTGTCAGTGAAAGAGGTATCGAGGTTGATCCAGATAAAATAAAGGCCATTCAAGAGCTACCACCCCCACGCACGTAAAAGGAAGTTAGAGGATTTTTAGGGAGATTAAACTACATCGCTCGATTTATCGCTCAACTTACCAACCAATGCGACCCAATCTTTCGACTTCTTCGAAAACATAACCCTGGAGAATGGAATGAGGAATGCCAGGTGGCCTTTGATAAGATAAAGCAATATTTGTCTAGTCCTCCAGTGCTAGTACCGCCAACTCCAGAAAGACCTTTGATTTTGTATTTGACTGTGTTCGAAAATTCAATGGGTTGCGTACTGGGGCAACACGATGAGACGGGAAAGAAAGAAAAGCGATCTACTACCTCGATAAAAAGTTCACTTTGAATATGAGGCAAAGTATTAAATCCATTGAAAAATTTTGTTGCGCTCTGGTTTGGGTAACTTGGAGACTCAGACAATACATGTTGTACCATACGACATGGTTGATTTCAAAGCTGGATCCGATAAAATACATGATGGAATCACCGGCACTATCAGGAAGAATGGCCCGATGGCAGATCCTCCTTTCGGAATATAACATTACTTATGTAAGTCAGAAGTCAATAAAAGGAAGCGCAATAGCCGACTTTCTAGCAACTCGAACGACAGAAGAATATGAGCCGTTAAGATTCGATTTTCCAGACGAGGACCTAATGTGCATCACAAAAATTGAATCTGAGTCCTCAAAAGAGAAGTCATGGAAGATGTGTTTTAATGGTGCGTCGAATGCTTTGGGGCATGGAATCGGAGCAATCCTGGTATCACCAGAGGGGAATCATTATCCGTTTACTACAAGACTGAACTTCTTCTGCACCAATAATATCGCAGAATATGAGGCTTGTATCATGGGGCTTCATGCAGCTATTGATCGAGACATCAAAATCCTAGAGGTGTACGGAGACTCAGCTCTAGTGATTTACCAAATCCGTGGAGAGTGGGAAGTGAGGATCCGAAATTGATCAAATCTGATGATTTAGTGGTTTGAATTGATCAAGGAATTCAAAGTAACTTTTCACTATTTCCCACGAGAAGAAAACCAATGGTGATGCCACAGCCACTTTGGCTTCAATGTTCAAAGCAAGTAAAGCGCGAAATAATGCCCCTCAGAATGAGCATATACGAGGTCCCTGCACACTATTGTAGCATTGAAAAAGAAGCAGACGGGCGTCCATGGTTCCATGATATCCTAGAATATATCAAGAATCAAAGCTATCCCGAACAAGCGAATGAGAACGACAAAAGAACGATTAGAAGAATGGCAGCGGGATTTGTTCTTGGCGGGGACATCCTATACAAAAAGGAAAGGATCGGATGCTCTTGAGATGTGTGGATGATGTTGAAGCTAGGAAGATACTTGCAGAGGTCCATGAGGGAATTTGCGGAACACATGCCAATGGATTCAATATGGCCAGAAAAATCATGAGACTCGGTTATTATTGGCTGAAAATGGAAAGTGGCTGCATCAATTTTGCCAGAAAATGTCACAAATGTCAAATCTACGGCGATAAAATTCATGTGGCCCCTTCTCCTCTTCATGTCATAACTTCTCCGTGGCCTTTTGCTATGTGGGGCATGGACGTTATAGGGCCAATCTCTCCAAAGGCATCAAACGGACATCGATTCATCTTTGTGGTCATCAATTACTTCACAAAATGGATAGAAGCGCCTTCGTTTGCCAATGTGACAAGAGGCTTTGCGGTTTGCGAGTTTTGAAAAAGAAATCATTTACCGGTACGGCTTGCCTGAAAGAATCATTTCAGATAATGCCACGAATCTGAACAATAAGATGATGAAAGAAATGTGCGAACAGTTCCAAATAAAGCACCATAATTCCTCGCCCTATCGCCCAAAGATGAACAGAGTACATTGAAGCAGCGACTAACAAAAACATTAAAAGGATCATTGGGAAAATGATAGAGGCGTATAAAGATTGGCACAAGAAACTTCCATTTGCTTTGTTTGCATATCGCACATCAATATGCGAACATCTCTGAGAGCAACTCCTTTCTCTCTAGTCTATGGAATGGAAGCTGTGCTACCTATCGAGGTTGAGATCCCCTCTCTGGGAGTCTTATGGAATCAAAGTTTGAAGAAGCCAGAATGGGTTCGAGCTCGATATTATCAATTGAATCTCATCGAAGAAAAAAAGCGTCTAGGGCAATTTGTCACGGCGAGATGTACCAAAAGAGAATGATCGCCACCCATGACAAGAAGGTACGACCAAGAGAATTCCATGAAGGAGAACTTGAAAAAGACCTGCGAGGAAAATGGGCACCAAACTGGGAAGGACCATACGTCGTAAAGAAGGCATTTTCAGGTGGAGCTTTGATCCTCACCGAGATGGATGGGAAGGAGTTAGCAAATCCAGTGAACTCAGATGCGGTGAAGAAGTATTATGCTTAAAAAAGAAGTCAAGATAAAAACCCGAAAAGGGTATCATAAAAAAAAAAAAGGGGATCAGAGCGAAAACCCCGAAAAGGGCGCTTTGATCAAACAAAAAAAGATTAGGATAAAAACCGAGAAGGCATTCTAATGAAGCAAACATTCAGCTTACAAGACAAGATGTTTTAAACTGTACGACAAACATTGAGACTACAGTATTTGAAGCATCTCCGAAAGCTCAAAATCTTCTACGCAAGGAGCCAGACTCGAAAAGATTCTTGATTGAGGAACGTGGAAGAGTTCATGTGTTGAATATCTAGAGCATTTGTATCCGTTGAATGCGATCCTTTCTTTCTTTTTGACATTTTTTACTTTCATTGGTTAACTTCCTTTATTTGCCACACTTGAAATAAATGAATACGAGATATCATTTTCGTCCCTACTTGACCTTTTTTTCATGCATCTCATTATGTGTTTGTTTACATGATAAATGGTGAAATGATATGCTCTAAACAAAAGAGATGTTAAGCATTACCTGGATGAAAATTTGATAAGTACAAGAACTTCAAGGCAAGAACAAAGTTTAACCAGGGGCAAAAGAGCAATATCTGATGAAACGTCGATTACTCGTGAAGCTTGAATACGGGTACGAGGCCTGAAGAGAAAATCAAGAATCAAAGCAAGAAACGCAGACCCTCAACAATCGCGACAAGAAGGATATATGACAAATATGCTTAAGGAGTACTGCATAATCATGTAGGCATAAAAGCATTTAAGACAAACATGTGCATATCATGATAACCTCATGCATGGCATATACAGGTATGCCAACAGAGCAAGAAATCTGGAATGAGAGTCGCATTGAATCAAGTGAAAAGACACCTGAGTTCTACCAAAGGACAGGTTTTGGTATTTTGACGTTTTTTCATGCATTTCAAGGAAAATCAACTTATATTGCGAGAAATGAGTTGAGCCTCAGGACACGCTGAGGTATTTTCAATTTCGGTTTTCCATTTATGTTTCAAAAATCAACTCATATTGCGAGAGGTGAGTTGAGCCTCGGGGCACGCTGAGGTATTTTCAAATCAACTCATATTGCGAGAGATGAGTTGAGCCTCAAGACACGTTGAGGTAATTTCAATTTATGTTTCCAAAAATCAACTCATAATGCGAGAGGTGAGTTGAGCCTCAAGACACGTTGAGGTAATTTCAATTTATGTTTTCAAAAATCAACTCATAATGCGAGAGGTGAGTTGAGCCTCAAGACACGTTGAGGTAATTCCAATTTATGTTTCAAAAATCAACTCATATTGCGAGAGGTGAGTTGAGCCTTTTAATTTCTGTTTTTCAATTATCAACTCATATTGCGAGAGGTGAGTTGAGTCTTTAAATTTCTGCCTTCAATTTATGTTTTCAAAAATCAACTCATAATGCGAGAGGTGAGTTGAGCCTCAAGACACGTTGAGGTAATTCCAATTTATGTTTCAAAAATCAACTCATATTGCGAGAGGTGAGTTGAGCCTTTTAATTTCTGTTTTTCAATTATCAACTCATATTGTGAGAGGTGAGTTGAGTCTTTAAATTTCTGCCTTTAATTTCTATGTTTCAAAAATCAACCCATATTGCGAGAAATGAGTTGAGCCTCAGTTCACATGCTGAGGTATTTCCAATTTCTGTTTTTAATATTTGTTTTTAAAGAATCAACTTATGTTGCGAGAAATGAGTCGAGCTCAAGATCACATGCCGAGCAAAGAATAAAGATTGAAACTGATGGAAGACACCAGATTTGGGTCCCCTGTAGTTGCAGTAGAGCTGATCGAAGATATCAAAGCTTGCCTTGCTAAAGTGAACAGAAGAGAAGATCACGAACCTTGTCCCACTGAAACAATAGAGGAGCAGATTGAAGTTGTAGGTCCTGTCCTACTAAATGTTAGCAGTGAAGCAGATCGAAACCACAAACTTCATATCCTCGAAGTTACATTGGAGAAGCTCGAAGCCGCAAGGCATATGGATTGAACCAAAGCTACAAGACATAGCGAATTGGAAAGAGTCTACCTGAACGAGAGGAGCACCAATGAAGTTAAGACTCGGCAAGACGGGGCCAAATTGGCCTTTCTTTATGTCTTTGCTCTATTCCCGTTACACGATAACGAGCAAAGAGGGGCAGCTGTACAAGGCCAATTTCGGCCCAAACCCAATGACTAAAACCCCACTAACCCAGAAGCCTGTTTACACCCATAACCTAGCCTAACCCTTACAACTAGACCTAAACCCAACTGATTAACCCAAATCCCATCACTTAACCCAAACCCATGGCCCAATTACACTAACTCTTAGGACCCAATACTACCCAAAGCCCAAAACCCCCAATTGCAGAAACCCTAGCCGCAACTACCCTCCCCACTTGCCCTGTTGCGCCGCACCACCAACTGCTCTCTGCTCCACCTGCTCCTCTGGCGCCACTACCATCTGCTCCTCTCCATACCCTGCAGAAATGACAAACAAGACATAAGCAAGGATGTCAAAATAAATAATAACATCATGTAATGAAAATGGCTATAAAAAGCCGAATGAAGCACTGTAAAGGGGTTAGAGATTCGGCAGTTTCACAAACAAAAAAAAATAATACAAACCAATATTAAGAAGCAATCGAAAAAGGTGATTTCTGTTTTTCTTTTCCCTCCTATCACTATTATCTTTAAATAGAAACTAAATATATCAACTTTTACCTTTTGTGGAGTAATTGGAGATTAGAACCGAAACGTTTCGATTTCTATCGGCCTTCGTGGGGTTTCTTTTTGGTTACTTCGACTGCAGATCTAAAACGAGGGGACAAAAAGGGCTAAAAAAGAGGCGATTTTGCACTTCCGGCGACCGTATACGGTGGCCGCCGGCGACGGACGGACGGTAGTCCGATCGCCGGAAATCGCTCACGCTCAGAGCATCAGGCCCTTTCCCCTTTCTTTTTTTTTTGAAAATACATGGCTGAAATGAAATAAAAAAAAATCTTTGACTTTTATAATGCTTGTCAAACGGCGTCGTTTGGCTTGGCTTCCATTGATATGAAACGGCGCCGTTTCAGGGGTGGAGCGGGTCGACCCGACCCATTGGGGCTAGGATCCGCGTGTTTTTTAAAAGGAGGGGCTAATTGCGCTTTCAGCCCCTCCGCTTTCTTATGGTTTTGCAATCGAGTTCATGGCGTTTTACAAATTGGCCCTGCTAAGTGTTGCGCTTTGCAATTTGGTTCCCCCTGATACGCACCGTTTTAAAAGCACTGGAAAATTGCTCTTTTGGTCCCCATTATTTGCACGCGTATTCCAATAGGCCCTTTTCCATTTACTTTCTTTTAAAATTCGCCCAAAACTTTGATTCTAATTCGATTTTCATCCCTTTTTATTTTACTTCTTTATTTATTTTATATTTCAAATATTATTATTATTCCTAATATTCTTAATATTATTATTAACATTATTGATGGTTATTTATCCCTAATGTGTATATTATACAAAATGCTTAAAGATTATATTACGTGTATTTTTATATAATTTATATATGTAAATTTTAAATATCATGTTTTATATGTTTTTATACATTTTAATATTATAAGTTGTTTTATATCTTTATTATATGTATACTTTTAATATTATATTATATATTTCTAATCTTTATTATTTATATATGTATGTATGTATTTATGTAATTTCCTAATATTTTTATATTATTATTATTTCTAATATATGTATATACTTATATATTTATATATTATACATATATATTTTTATTTATTGTATACTTCTTTACTACTCATATACCTTTTTACGTATGTATATATCTTTTATATTATTAGTTATGTATTTTTACTATTCCATGTATATTATTATATATGTATATCGTATATATGTTATGTATATATATACTTTTCTCACGTCACGTTATGTACATGATCTTAATATTATTTTTCTTATATATACGTATATTCATTATTTTCTTGTATTTGATTCTATCCTTACATTTAATCTTGCATGCATTATTAGTGTTTTCTTTCAACATTATTGTAATATTTGTTATTTGTTTCTAAATCATTTATAGTCCTTCCATTCATTTATTCTTATTTCATATCAATTTAGTTTCTTATTATTTGAAAATCATATTCTCGTTCAGTTAATCAATTTCAATAACCAAGGCAATATATCGATTTAACATTAAGTCATCGAGTTCATCGCTATGTTGGGTGAATGTCAATTGACTCATGTTAAAGCGATATACCCTTCTCAAAAATCAAAATAAAATTAAAATTTCTCATCTTTTTCGGATCACAACCAAATTTTAAATTAAACTCGTATTTTTAAAAATCAAGACAACACGTGTTTATGAGATACCAATTTTGGGCGTCGCGAGGGTGCTAATACCTTCCTCGCGCGTAACCGACTCTCGAACCCTAATTTTTCTCTAGTTTTTAACGTAGACCTTAACTTAGCCTTTTTCTCGCTTTTAAAAGGAAATCTAATAGGTGTCCGATCACACCTATAAAAAGGATCGGTGGCGACTCCCGGTTTATTTATAAAACCAAATTTCAATTTCCAGTTTTCTAATAAATCGTCACAATTTAGCGACCGAAAGCAAAATTTTTACGTCGCTACAAACCTGTATGGTCGTCCATGTGTATTTCACGTTGACGTGACACTATTTATCTTATATGTTACACTGACAAATAATTTAAAAATTATAAAAAATGTTAATTTCAAAAAAAATCAAATTTCAAAAAATGTAAAAAGCTCATAAAAATTCAAAAAAAAAAGTATGAAATACGTGTGAATTGTCGTGCAGGTTGCTATGCTTAAAATTTTTAACATTTTAGCTAATATTTGCGGTTAAAGACAATAATTCGACTTGTTTTGAAAGATTGATAATCAAATATGATTTTTTAAAAGTTGAGAGCTAATTTGGCATCATGCTTAGATTTTTTTTTTGGAATGAAGTCTTTTCGAAATTTACATTTTTTCTATAACAACGTTATATCCAATATTTGAATATTAACTCTTTATTTAGAAAAGCAATATTTATTATTAATGTAGTAACATTTGTTGGTGACCGACTTTGAATAATCAACATAACATATGCCAATATTAAGGTGTGAATTTACAAGGAAAGGAAAAGATACAAGCAAAGGATACCTAGTAGTTATGTGCATGTTTATAGTCATGAATATAAAGTAAATGGTCGGCTTAGCCTTGTATAGCATATTAATTATTGTTTGGCCAGTATACAGTCTATTATTGGGGGAAACAAAAAGTTTAGTTTTAATCAAATGAAATGAAAAAGCAAGAGGTTTGTTGAATGGGATTTAATTTCTTTCGAAATTATCGTTAATTGAAAGTTGATAGATCTTTCAATGTGTTGATATTATTTTTAATTTGGGTGTTTTTAGGCTTCGAAGGGAGCTTGATTGCTTGAAAAAGGTTTAATAGAACGGGAGAATCTTGTTGGTTCAGGTTGCGTATGTGGTGATAGTTCGAAGACATTTTTGAAAGGATTCAACCTCTCCTCAACAAAAAACGGGCATTTATTGTTGTTCTTCAGGAGCTGACGAATCTTTCAACGGGTCAATATTATGCTCGGACATAGTTTTGCTAGATTAATTAGTAGTGAATACTTAACAATACCATATATGGGTATGGGTTTAAATTCTACCAAGTACAAATGCTCACATTTTCTTAATAGGTAGTCATGCACCATGTATGGTCTGATCCCGTGACATGCTTCTTCTTTATTGAACCCCCTCACTTCTTTATACAAACTTAAACATTCAGGCTCTCCACAGAGTCAAAAATAAAAAAACAATACCAACCTTTCAAGGTCCGTTAGCTCTCAACGGATGTCATCTTGAAAACTTAATATATATATATATATATATCTTGGACACTTGGCTACTGTTTATAGTATATAGAAAGCTTAGGTCGTAATTGTCTGCTATGCATCCAACAAATCTGCTAAATGAAGCAAGAAAATAAGTGAAATATGAGGAAATGGATATGAGAAAGATGATGGCATGTGGCACTCACTCACCTCATATCATTCCATTTACATAAATATATTATATTTTGAAGTGTTTATAAGATGAAGAAATGGTAAGCAAAAAACAGACAGTATCAATAAGGATAATATACATAATTGGAAGTGCGATGGTCATCAATTTCTAATAACATGTCCCCATACCCTGAACAAGATTTGCACAAACCCAAATGCATATTTATATACTTATTATCTTTTACACGATTTGATTGCATAATCATTCATATATATATATATATTATCAGCAACGTGTGAGACAAAATTTCAGAATATATGATCATTCTTATTTTAAGGAAATGGCGGTGTATACAAATATCTTGTTAGTGAGACAAATCACAATTATTATATATAATATGTATGAGTGTATACAACTTTTAAACCCGAGTTTGACTCGTTTTATTGTTTAAAAATAATTTTATATTATTATTATATATTTTAATTAAATTTAAATATACATTTTTTATTTTTTTAAATAATAAAATGAGTTATTTGGATGAGTTTGGACAGACGAGCTTAGACTCAGCCTAGCCAGGCGCATTAATATCTCTAAATGAGACCTTGGCCCCTCTCAAATAGAAATTTGTTCTTTTTGTCTTTTTAGAAATAGCAAAATTTTAAAATAATTCGATAGTTAAATTTCACCTCATCTCCCTTAAAATACAAAATTCAATTTTGACACCTAAAAATTGAAAATTTTATAGTTTAA
Organism: Gossypium anomalum; assembly: GCA_025698475.1. Classification (NCBI taxonomy): domain Eukaryota; kingdom Viridiplantae; phylum Streptophyta; class Magnoliopsida; order Malvales; family Malvaceae; genus Gossypium; species Gossypium anomalum. Next base: position 2,214,522 of record CM046959.1, read on the forward strand.
CTCTTGAGAAATTGTAAAATTTTATGTCAATATAATAATAAAATTACATTTTAGTTCTCTTAAAAATTTATATTTCAAATTTGACTTTTTAGAAAAAGAATTCAGACTTAGCCCTTGTTTATTCGAATCACTTCCAATCCAGTTTGTTTTGATTTTGGATCATTTTAGGTTTGGATAGTTTTAGTATAGGTAAATTTAGATTCAAGTTCAGATCATATCGGGTTGTGCCAAATTTAAGCTCTCTTAAATACAAATAAACACTTGAATAAAAAAAAAAAACTTTATCCAACAAGTGTTTATGTACAAAGTTTGAATACAAGAAGAATAAAAATAAATAAATCATAAAATATATGCTCTTTGATCTTTGAAGCTTGTCTTTTGTCTTCGTTGGAGTGTTACGAGACTCTAGTTGTTTAGGTTAGTTGAAGGTAGATTTTACTCGTTTTGGAGCATTAAATGTGTGAGTTATTATAGCCTTGCACGCAGGGATGACAAAATTCGAACTGTCCAATGAATTTTGAATTGTTTCGCTTCGAATGGAGTGGAGTTTTTTTTTTTTTTTTGAAAAGTGTATGCAGGGGTGGGACGAGGTGGAATTTTTTTCTTTTGGAAAGTGAGTACGGAGCAGTTATAGTAATTACTTGCCTCACCCACCGCCACTCCAATATATGAAATTACTATTTTATCCTTGTACATATACAACCATTAAAAGGTTAAAAATGTAATAACATATAATAGAAAAATCTATATATTTTATGTTAAATTTTTAGTTGAATTTTAAAAAAAATTAAAAATAAGTAGTAGAAATTAAATTGAATCGAAGTGGAGTGAGTTGGGGTAGGGACAAATACATCTGACATCTATAGAGATGGTAATGGTTTTCAAGATTATACATCCTTAGTGGAGCAGGATAGATAGTGGAGCACAGCGTGCCAACTATGGAGCGGTGGTGAATTTAGCAACATCTATCCCCGCCTCGCTCCACTGTCATCCCTACCTACAGAATCATGTATTAATATGTTTGATAAAAACAAACTCTTAGACATAAAAAAAGTATCAATACCATGAAGGCAAATATCAACACTTTTGGGTTAGGTATCACTACCTCAAAAACATGTATCAATATTTTACTACTCTAACAAAGCTGAGGAAGTATCGATACTTAAGAGGTAGGTATCAATACTTAACCATTAAAATGCTTATTTTTATTCTATGAAAACTTTAAATCATTCCCAATACTTTTTAATTAACTCAAGACATATGGTAAGGTTACAATTAATTTAAACAAGTGTTGTTTGCTTTTGTCTTAGATTTGAAATTTTTTAATAAAATGCTTTTTTTTTTGTATTTCAACATAAATGGTATAAGGAATATTATTAAAAATAAATTTCAAATCTTATTATATTAAAATTTTATAAATCTAAAATTTTTTATCTTCACCTTTATACGTAGCATCTACATCTCAGGGGCAAGGGGAGGGGGCAATTGAATCCCCATTTAGCTGGGCTACTAGGGCTTGGGTCCCTTCCTTGGGCGGGGCATCAAGTACATATATCTTTATCGATAAACCAATTTCTAAATATTAGAGTAGACTTTAAAGAGATCTCACTTCCCCGTGAATTTATCTTGAATCATGATATTTTGACTCAATTTTATCCCAATTTTGCCGAGAGAGCAACCCCATTTTTTACCTTGAATTGGTCAAAATATGCAAAATTTCTTACTTTTCATTAAGGATTAGAACCACTAACTGGGGGTCTATGGTTGACTAACATTGCACAGGCCTTGGCCTCCCAAAATGATTTTTTTTTTCCATATAGTCCATTTAATTTTTAGAAAATCACAAGTTGAGATAATAGTAAAATTGTATTTTGGCTCTTCAAAATTTTTTATTCATTTCTAACCCCTTAAAATAATTTTATGACTTCGCCCTAGAGTTGTCCATGGGTTGGGTTGGGCCCAACCAAAATTTTAGGCCCTTTTTCTAGGCTTAGCTCAAAAAATGGATTTAAAATTTTGTTCAAGCCCGACCTGGATAAAAATACTAAAACTTGAACCCGATCCGGCCCACACATATTAATTTTTTATATAGTTTTAAAAAAATATATAAAACATCAAAAATACTAAAAACATTAAAATAAATGTTTCCCAACAAATTAAAAATATTTTTTTTAAAACATCTGTACTTAAATAACACTAACATAGGTTCAAATAATTAACAAGCAAATGTCTTTAAAATAGTAATAAAATTAATAATAAAACAAGAGTTATACATTATCCAAATAATAACAATAACATAATAGCAATATAATAGTGAAATGGTAGCAAAATAGTAAAAAAAACAACAAGAAAATAGCAACAAAACAGTAAAAAAAAATTAGTTTTTCTTTTTTGCATATTAGGGCCAAGTCCGGGCCAAAAAAACCTTACCCGAGACCTGGCTCATTTTCTAAACGGGTCTTATTTTTTTTATCCGAACTCATTTTTCGTACCTATATTTTTACTTAAATCCTCTTACTTTTCAGACGAGCTGAGTGGCCAACCTATAGACAGTTGTACTTCACCCTTGAACCTTTTAACAAAGTTTTGTAGCTGAAACTTCTCTCGAAGGTTCCTAGCCTTTTCATCCGTCATTAGTGGAAAGATAGACTTATCTTACATCATGTTTGTATTACAGACATTCAATAATTCTCATAATAATACCATAAGCTAATGAATCAACCATTACAATCCAAAGAATGCATATTGCTACGTCACAATCTAAGAAAAAACCCATGTTTGATGATCATAGAGGGAGATTTTCTTTTTTGCTTGTCACTAAAGTAAGTGATGGATGAACCTTAATGGTTCGTTGATATCATTTTCAAACCTTAAAAAGAGATCTCCATAATGGGGTTTATTGGGATGATTCAATCCTAGCCATAATTTGGCAATCAAGATCCTTTTGGAGTGATGGCTTAGTTTCAATGATTGTCACATTACTCCACTTTTGAACAACTCCATGACATTACGTACTCACATATACTTTTTCTGCCATAGTTTTTTTCTCTCATTTGATGAAACATAGAGAAGAGGTGCAAAATTGTTTGGTGGTCAGCCCATCACTATTATTTGCTTTCCAAACTAGACAAATCATTTTTAATCGTATGGTATTGTATATATAGATAGATATTTAGAAATAAAGTAGGGACCTGATAAAAAAATTATGATTTTTGGCTCTTTTACTATGCTCAAATTTGGGATTTAATCCAGGAGCGAATTTAAAAGTTCATTTAGGGGGGTAAAATTGAATAATAAATTTTTGAGGGGTCAAAACATAATTTTATAATGTACTAATTTATTATTTCATCATTTTAAACATACTTTTATCATTTTTGAAAGGAGACAAAATACAATTTTATCATACATTAATTTTTAATTTAATCATTTTTTTAAGGGACTTAAATAGAAAATTTCCATTTGGGGAGTCTACGCCCCTGGTTTAATCCTTGTTGATATAAATAGATTATTTTCAAATAATTAACACTATTAATTATTTTAGCTAAAATGATAGATGGAATTATCGACAAGTGTTGGATGTAGCAGTAAGGCTCATTGCATTCTTAAGGGTTCGAATTTTAGAGACAATATTGTAAATAGAGGCAGCCATGAACCAGAGTAGTTTTCATGGTTCATGAAACAAACTTGAAGGAAACTTTGATCATACAAAAAAAAAAAATTGTCAACATTTTAATTAAAATAGTACGTAAATACGAGGGTTAAATATCAAAATTGAGCATAATACAGGACAAAAACAAAATTTGACCAATAAAGTATTACTATCCGTTCCATCATGTTTTCCTTGTTCTAGAAATAGACATTAATAATGAAAACATGAAAGAGACAAATCAACATTAAACAACACAAACTATTCCTACAATTCTTGCCACTCTTCACTAGTGCACTAACTTAGGTCCCACCCCAACAATTTTGCTTCAAATATTTTTTCTCCAAAAACCCATTTCAAAGCTCTTTCGATATCTCTTGAGCAAATGAAAAAAAAATTAAAAATGGGGTCCCAACGTTGATCTATTATTGATCCACAGATGGAGAAGAAGAGATCCCTAATAACCCTAGCACAGTGGAAGATCCACTTTTAGCTCTACAACTGTCTCTCTTTTGCAGCTTAATTATTGGACCATACTCTTTGATCTTCAAGGAATTGGAGCCATTGTTAGTGCTTTTACACATGGCTTGCTTCTCTTCTCAAACTTTAGAAACAAACAAAAATATTCAAGAATCATGGACTAATCAACACTTCATCCTAACAATCACAAATAAGAGGAAGATAATTCGCTTTGATTAATTTAGGGTTTCATATATCTTTTTCATGCATTATTAATGGTAATGGTGACTTTGGTTAATTATAAACATTAAAATTATATATGAAATTTGATTTAATGTATAATGTTATATATGAATTTTGATTTTGTATAATTTTATACATGAAATTTTGATTTGATTTGATTCAATTTTTAAAAATCATTAATAACTAGGGCTGAGCAAGAAAAAACAAAAACTAGCCCGAATCGAAGTGTTTGGATGGATCAATGTTACTCAAAACCAAATCGAATTCTATTTTTATTTAATATATAATTAATTTTAATTTTTTATGATACAAAAAATAAATAATTATATATATAATAGTGAAAATAATTTAAAAGTTCTTGAAATATTGTTTTTTTAGAAATATTTATGAAAAAGACATAAATTTTATCGAATTATATTCAAAAATCATAACACAAAACTCATTTTGTCAAAAATAAGTTTAAAAATCCAATAATATGGAAAAATCGAGAATCGAACTGAGCCCAACCAAATTGTGATGGATGATTAAAAAAATTCCAAAAACCCGACCAAACCAAACTGATATCACCCCTACTAGTAACATTATCGAATTAACATCATTTTACGTTGATAAATTGTATACACAAATAGTTGTATTAACTTAATATGAATATATAAATGTATTCGTTTCTTTAAATATGTACAAGTGAATTAAAATCAAAGTTTCATTTATACATATGAACTGCAATTAAACTTCATTTGTATAACTGTACCAAATCAAAGTTTATATATGATATTGCATATTGAACTAAAGTTAAGTATAAAGTTAGAGGGACCAAAATTTTAAGTTTTTTCATTTAACTAAAGATTTAAAATGCTTAAATTTAATATTTAACATATTGGAGGTCCTTGAATAACAATTCTACCATTTGGTAAGGGGGCAAGGCCCTTGCCAATCTCCACTTGAATACTCAGGTTTGAGTCCCACAATGTGTATATAGGTCTCTATTATGACATTGTGTATATGCTATATGTGTGGTTTTGTCCGATTCTTTTTGATTTAATTCGATTTTTCGTCTGTTGTGCTTTATACTAATTTGATTTTATATTGTAATTGGTTAGAAATATACTTGTATTGAACCCATAAATATACTATACTTGTAATAGTAAAACTTTCAAAAAATTGTTTTGCACAAAAAAGAAGAAGAAGAAAACCTATTTGTTTTATATTTATTTTCTTGAGATGATAAGTCCTTGGGTTAATGGTATTAATTGAATTGATAGGCTGATAGATATAATAATCATATCGTAATAATTTAATTAGAATATTTTAAAGTTTGAAAATTAATGTAAAATATAAATGGTCGGTATTTGATATATTGATAGTGTATTTTTTTTATTTCATAAGTAATTTTAAAAAAATGTCATATGTCTTTTATCAAAATTATTTAGTGTTTTAATATTTTACTCTATCTTTATAGAGCACTTATCAATCCACTAAACTTACTTATAAAGTCTAAAAACTTTACTAACGGTAAACCATGAAATATAGTTTGAGGATGTCGGATGAATTAACCTAAAATAAGTCAATTTTTAATAGCTTTAATTTAGTCCTAATAGATAGTCCATTCCCCTAATAAAAGGCCAAGTTTGCAACCTTAGAAATCGGCCTTCTTCACCAAACTTGGAAAGCAAAGTTGCCCAAGAAACGAAGCCTCCATTAAAACAACCTCATGAACGTGGGGGCAGCTACATTGGGTTTGTTTGTGTGTCATCAATGAAAGCAAAGAGAGTAGGATATATAGAGAACCATCCATTTGTGCTTCCCCTGCAATGCAGGAAACGAAGCTTATGGGCCTATACCTTGAAGTTTGTATACTTAGTCAACAACATTTGAAGTTTGTATATGTATAGGGTCAACACTCTTGGTATGAACTAGAGCTGATCATGGGCTGGGCGGCCCGGCCCGGCTCGAAGGCCCGCCCGAAAAATGGGAGGGTTTGGGTAAAAATATAGGCCCGAAAAATGGGCTTGGGCAAAAAAAGAGGCCCGTTTAGAAAATGGGCCGGGCTCGAGTAAGAGTTTTTTGGCCCGGGCCCGGCCCGGCCCGAATTATGTATTAATATATATATATTTTTTATTTTAAATTATTTTAAATTTTTAATGTAATTATTTTTTATTATATTGTAAATTTGTGTATTGTTTTAAGAATTGTTTTAGTATTATTTTTATTTGTTTTAATATTTATTTTTATGTTTTTAAATATATTTGATTTATTATATTTTTAAAATTTTTTATTTAATGAAATAAGAAAAAAAAAATTAATATGGGCCGGGCCGGGCCGGGCTCGGGCTTAGTAATTTTATTTCTGGCCGGGCCGGGCCCGGGCCTAGTAGACGGGCCTAAAATTTTGTTTGAGCCCGGCCCGAACCCGACCCGGCCCGGCCCATGATCACCTCTAGTATGAACATAATACTTGCCAATCATACATCAATTTATTTATTGCTCTGATATGAAAATTTATATCTACAAGGTAAGTAGATGAATAGGTCGATTAAGCTCCAGAAATGATATATAGTGTCTTAGGAAGGAATGACGACACCCTTTTTTAAGACTAGGGGTGTTCAATCGGTTAATCGATCGGTTAATCGACCCGAAATAATATTAACCGAATTAATCGACTCTTCAAAAATTTTAACCGTTAACCGAACCAAAATTTTTTCAAAAAAATTAACCGAACTGAAATTTTTTCGGTTAATTCGGTCGGTTAACCGAATTAACCGAAAATTATATGTATTTTTATTTTTAGTTAAAATAAGTATAAAATTAACCGAATTAATCGAATTACCCGAATCACCCAAATTAACCGAATTAACCGAATTATTTGTATAAAATTATATATTTTTTATTTTTATTTTTAGTTTTAGATTTTTATTTTTATTTATTAAATTATTTGTAATTTTTATGATTGGGTTGGGTTGGGTACTTGGGTTAATATATATTAGATTGGGTATTTAGATTTATGTTGGATTGGGTTTGAGTGAATAGTAGACTATTTATATATTATAATTTTATTTTATTAATTTTTTCGGTTAAACCGAAAAAATTAGGTTAACCGACCGGTTTCGAACCGAATTAACCTTTAACCGAAAACTAAAAAAATTATTAATTGTCCCCCGACCGAATTAATTCGATTAACCAATCGATTAACTGAATTCGGTCGGTTAACCGAATTTTGCACACCCCTATTTAAGACCTTCAAAGATTAAGAAACTAAATCTCTTTTTACACTCATACACTCAATTACCTTCTTACCTTTTAAGGAATCAAAACCCCGACTAACCACAACCACCTATGACTCTTTGCCTTCTGAATGAACTGTCACGAACCACCATCATCTCAACCTTGTATAACACGGACAATATGCATGATGCTTTCCATTTGGCTGAGGTAGCATCTAAACTATTTTTGTGATTAAATCCCAGTGCTTTTCATGGTAAGTTTCCTTTATATATGCTTTTGACTTATGCCAAAGATCAATAGGAAGTAGGCCAGAATTGTTTTTGTTGTTTACTACCCTTCTTTCAACCCTTGATCATGTGCACTGTTGTTAACAACATAGAATATAATATTGTTTGTAGGAATAGTTATTTGTGGCATCATCGTCCAGCTCCCTTTTCATGTACAGCACATGGCAGATACATATTGCCTTTTTTCATGTACTTGCAGATTCTTTAAAATGGAGTTCAATAATATAGTCAACGTGAAGCAACCATATCTCTTGATGCAAGTAGTTTCTCTTTGAAGTTTTAACATTCACCTTACATTAATTTTTAATTTTTGCCATAAGATTATGTTATCAAGCACACTTGGGTATGATGGTTAGGTATGTACCATTTTCATGTAGAGAAATTATATTTTAACTTTGAAAACCACATTGTTAAAAGGGTTAAACTTAAATTAGTCTTCATGTATTAATAATGGACATAAAAGATACATTGGTCATATAAAAAAAACAACTATTTATCTCTATAGGTTTTTATCTACTTTCTTCTATATCTGTTTATAGGTTAGACTATTCGTCCAAGTTTAAAGGCTCCCTTAAAATTTGGACAAAAATATTAGGCTCGAAAAATAGATTTGAACAAAAAAAGATAGGACTGTTTAAAATATGAGCCGAGCTCGGGCTTGAACATTTAAAAGCTAAACCTAGCCAAACCTGATCTATTTTTAAGTTTTTGATAAATGGGGTAAGGATGGGGTTGCTAATGATTGAACTCAAACTTTCATGTTACAACGCAAATGTTTTTGTTACTAAGTCAAGAGGTTGTTGACAGTTTGTAATGTTTTATATTATTTAAAATTTATATATTATAGAATTTATAACATATAAAAATTAAATCTATAGTAATATATAACATTACTATAATCTAAACTTTAAAAAATGTTAATATGCCTATATAAAATTTTAATATATAAAAATATTATATTTTCAATTAAAAATAATATAAATACTTTTTTAAATAAAAAATGTAGACATGCTTAAAATAAGTTTAAAGTAAAATTTTAGACCTATATTTCAAATTGAGCTGACTTGGACAATAATATCATACTTAAGGTACACCTCTCAGGCAAGGTCTCTCGTGCTTTCAATAGAGTGCCACCCACCTTTGTTCAACTTTCAATAGCTCAAGCTTTGATGAACGCTAATCTAGATGCTTCATATTTAAATTGCCTTGTTGTACCATTCTCATTGTCGTGACCTCTCCATCGATAGTTCTGATAGATTCCACGATGATGCTTGCTATTATTTTTAAAATCAAATCAGTTAATCGAATTAAGAATTAGTTGAAGTATTAATTCGAAATAAGAGATTAGATCAATTGATCGATTAAACTGATTTTCTATATTTTTTTTTTAGTAATTTATTTAATTAAATTGTAGAAATCAATTAAATCGATGTCCTAAAAACTGATGATCACCCTAATTCTTAAAACCTTGGTGCTGGCCCTCTTTTGGACTTCGTCATGGTTTCGACTCCCTATTGGTGGCAGACTTACCAACGGTGGGTACAACAGCCTCTGTTTTCTTGGACGGCCCTAATCACTCTCTCACTTTCTTCCGTCGTTCACGACGGTGACCAGTGGATAAGGGAGGCTAGGATTTGTCCTCTCATTGGATAGGGATTTGGGCGTGGCTTAAGCTCCTTATTCCTTGTTTTTTTTTTCCTGAGCTTTTTTGAGTCTTTGCTTATACTATTTCCACGTGTAATAAATCTATATGTTAAAAAAAGTACAATCGTCCAAAAAAAAATCCAAAGTCACCAATTCTCTCCACGTGGCACCTAATGTTGCCAAAATTACCTAAATACTTTCCCGCATAACACTTGTATGCTTTGCATTGGTCACCACTTTGCAGGCTTTCCATTTGTCAACTCTTTGTCGTCTCCATACCCATTATAACTTGTAAGCTTCGCTTCTTCGTTTTTTTATTATCCAATTTCCTTTCTTTTGTAAATCACTGAAACTATTTGTGTCAACCAATAGTGATTGGAAAAAGATGAGTTACTTGGCAATGAGGACTAAGCAAGAAGCAACTTATCAGCTCAGTTCTGATTACAAAGAGCTAGTCTTTGCTGCCAAAAAGCTTGCAAATCATGCCATCAAATTGGGTTCTTTGGGATTTGGGGTTTCATTTCTTGAATGGATCGCTTCTTTTGCCGCCATGTATGCCCACTTTCTCTTTTTATCTCTTTCTTTGTTCATAACTTTATTTCCTAGATTTTTCTCTATGCTTAATTAAATCCTAAGATATCTGGTAGTTTTCTGCTGTTAGGTTGAATATAATAGTTCATGAGTTTTGGTATGAATTAAAGGATTATACAGATTTAACAGTTTGATACTCTGTTGTTTTTTACTCTGATGAATTTGAGTTTAAAATTTTTTGAATTTGATTTGTGTTCAATTTGTTTTAGATTGGGTTATTCGGATTTGAGGTTTGGGTTTTTCAAGTCTAGTTTTACAAGTTTTGGATCAATTTGAGTTGCGGTTATTTCAAGTTTAAATCATTTGCGAATTTAGGTTATAGCCGAATTGTTTTGGTTTAGGATAGTTTCAAGTTCGGTCAATTTGGATTTGAATTAATTCAATTTAGGTTGACTTTTTAGGATCAAGCCGAGTTTGTTCAAGCTTGAGTTTTAATTTTTTGAAAAGGACTGTTTCGAGTTGACATTGTTTTAGATTAGAGTTATTTGGTGTTGAGCGAAGCTAGAAAATTTTTTGTGGAAGCCAGAATCAAGTTTATATTTTTTATTATAACTAAAATATAATTTTACGATTTTAATAATTTATATATCTATAATTTTTAAATGATTAAATTTAAAATTTATCATTTTTAGATTAAAGTGTAATTCTACCATTTACTAAATTAAAATTTTGTAAATTTTAAAGGTTCAAAAGTAAAATTTTATATTTTAAGAGGGTCAGGGCTCTTGTCATCTCCTGCCCCTGGTTTGAGGTTCAAGTTTTTTAAGTCGAATGTTACAAGTTCGTATAATTTTATGTTTAGGTCGTTTAGGGTTTTAGATTTGGTCATTTAAGGCTGCAATTATTTTGCCTTTGCATAGTTTCAAGTTTCGTGAGTTTGGGTGTGAATCAATTCATATTCAGATTGACTTTTTATAATCAAACCGAGTTAAGTCAAGTTTGAATTTCTTCGATCCTTTCCTCGATTGGTTAAGGAATTCTAATGGTTTACTATGCTCTTGCTTGTTGTTTAATGCAGTTACTTATTAATCTTGGACCGAACACATTGGAAAACAAATATCCTTACAACACTATTAATCCCATATATTTTCTTGAGTCTTCCTGGGATACTCTTCAGCGCCTTCAGGTAAAACAAATCCATGTTTTGAGCAAAAACACGATTCATTCTTGTACCTCAAGTGTTAATGAACTATTTTGGTCGTTGCAGGGGAGACATTGGAAAATGGATTGCTTTTGTTGCAGTTGTTTTGCGCTTGTTCTTCCCTAGACGTTTCCCGGGTACATATAATGCTTGTTTCACTATATCGATGTCTTTCTTGATGACGGATCTGGCTCGAATATAACTTTCGGGAGGATATGGAAGATTAAGTTCAAATGGTCGAATATCCCTGTGAGCTTCGAGAGAGTTGGAGCCTGTGCTTTTAGACACGCTCCTATGTTTAAGCTAGACTTGATCATAAGTTGAATTACTCGTCTAAACCCAAAAATTCACTCAAAAAGTGAGATTTTGGAGAAAAATATAGGATAAAAAATGAGTTTGAATAAGGCCCGTTTCCTAAATAGGTCAGGCTTGAGTAAATAGGAATAAGAAAATAAAATAGTTTATGCCTATAAAGAAACAAAAAGACTTAATACCTATCTTGGTTCCTTAAAGTCATTTTGCTTCTTAATCATTTTCTTTAAAAAATCCATATGGCAATTTAAGCCAATCAAATACGAATATGTAGACAATAGTAAAAAGGCCAAAGTGAGAATTTTACTACAATACAGAGACCAAGCAATAAGTATAGATGGCTAGAACTAAGAGCCAAGGGCAAAGGAAAAGAAGTAGCGGTGGATTTGTCATTTAGTCTCTTAAATTTTTATAAAATTACATATTAGTACGATGGTAAAATTACATTTTAATCTCAAAATTTATGATTCATCTCTAGCACCTCTTAAACCAAAATTTTAGCTTCGTTCCCAATGAGAGCCGAACTTATACCTAGCATTTGGCCCTACTAGTGCATTGGTCTACTTGATCTACTTAGTGACTAGTTTGTTAGCGCTGCATCCTCGGTTGCTCGAGGTACTTGTTGACCACATTGTCTTGTTTTGATAATTACTTGACCAACTTTGGTGCAGATTGGCTGGAATTACCAGCAGCATTGGTTCTTCTAATAGTGGTTGCTCCTAGCTTATTCTCAAGCACATTAAGAAGCAGCTTGGTTGGGGTAATAATATGCCTTGCCATTGCTTGTTACTTACTTCAACAACATGTCAGGGCTTCAGGTGGGTTCAGAAATTCATTCACAAAAGCACATGGAATATCAAACACAGTTGGGATTATTCTTCTTTTGGTCTATCCTGCTTGGGCTTTGCTTATTGAAATCCTATAGGTTCTGTATTTTTTATTGCGTTGTTTTCCTTGTATATTATCACAATTATAGTTTAATGTATTGGTTCTTGTATTGACACATTTTAGAAATAAATGTTTTTTTTCCCATTTAGTCAAATTGGTATGTTTACTATTAAATATGGTAAACTTTTTTATCACCCAATTATAAAAAGTTATAAACTGATTATTCAATTATTCGGTTTTTTCTTTTTTGATCGCTAATCGTTAAATGGTTGACAGGAAGATGACGTGACAGCTCTTAAAATTGACATAATAACAACTTTAACTCTCAACATTTATATATTATGTCAATTTAGTCTTGTTCTAAACGAAATTATCCCTCAATGCTTCCACATTGAGTAGTTTGTTTGTTCTTTGTTGGGTTTCGCTCCACTCCATTATTTTTTTCATTCATTAATATCTAATGTATGTTGAATAAAAAATTACAAGTTAATTTTTACATTTAATAGATAGTCCTATATGGATCCTACACGTATGAATGGTGATGATCATTATATAGGATATTAATGGATAAAAAAAATAATGGAGTGGATCTTAACCTTTCTTTTGTGACTCTTTCATCTAAAAAGTTAAAAAAAATGTTTTTCAACTGAATTTAATTGAAATTTACCAAAAATAGATGCATTAAAAATTCAAAAATCCAAGACGACATAAAACTCTATCAGCAATATAGTGCGACTTGAACTCAGGCTATACTTAAAACGATGTACACTTTAACCAACAGATTAACACATAATTCTTTTTTAATAATTATAATTTTTAATAATTTAAGTACTGGTTAGGTTTAGATAAGGTTGGTTAAGATAACAAACTATTAAATTTAGATAATTTAAAAGACGCACGTGCATATTTCTTCCTCTCCGTAGCGCTAAAATCCCCAATACATCTAGGGTTTTAGCCCCTCTCTCCATCGACCAAGACTCTAATCTACAGTAACACAAGAGTCAAATAGAAGCAACGATGTTCCCAGGCATGTTTATGCGCAAACCAGACAAGGCGGTGGCCTTGAAGCAGTTGAAGGTCCACGTAGCTATGTTTGGAGTGTGGGTAGCTGTTGTTCGTGTCACTCCTTACATTCTGCATTACCTCTCTGATGAAAAAGAAGAGCTCAAGATTGAGTTCTAGAGGCCACCTCTCATTCTTTTCAGGTAATTTAAGAAAAGGGCAAATTTTGGGGATTGGGTATTGTTTGCTATGTGGGTTTTTACATATATGAATTATTTTTGCAAGTATTTGTATGTTCAAGACATGTTTAGGGAGGTAATCTGGGTGATGCAATGGAAGGAGAGGCTTTGGATATGGTTAATTTGATGTAATTGAAAGTTCTCCAAATAGTTATACTCAAAAAGACAATGTAATTGGAAAGGAATTCTGGGTGATGGATTAGAAATTAAGGCTTAAAGAAAGAAAGAAAGAAAGAAAGAAAGAAAGAAAGAAAGGGGGAAAAAAAGGACTACTAGAATAATGGCATTTTCTTTGTCCATAGGAAGCTGGACTCTCATTGTCTTCCAAAGGGCACTTTTAATTTTCTGAATGTCATTTTGAGTAAGATTCATTGGCTTGGGATGATGTCTTCTATTATAATAGTTGATTTCCTTGAGTTTTACGATTAGTGTCTTGTTACTAGTAGATTGTGTTATAATAGCTATGAAAGCCATTCTTCCTATACATCTGCCTAAGTGTGCTTTAGTGCCTTCCCCTTTGCCAAATAGTATGACGGCTGGTTTTTAGATTTTTCTTGGTTTCTTTTGTTCTAAATGATCCCATTATCAAAATTAGTTGCTTTGTCTTTTGTTGCCTTTTCCTCTAGGAATTACCTAATGTGGTATTCTTTGTTTATGATGTCATGTTAGTATTAATGACAACTTTATGGTGGCAATTAAATTGAATACTGTTTTTTGCTTTTTACTGTGATCCTTGCTTAAGATAATCAGTCAATTGATGCCTTTAATTTGAATTTAGTGGTTGCGAAGACATTTTTCTCCATTCAGTAACTATGTGAATCATTCAATAGCACACTTTTTTATAAAGATAAGGGTAAGGGTTGTCCGGGGATTGAATCTAGGACTGATGTCAAATGAAGACTTAAACACACGTCTTTTGCCACTCCACCAGTAGTTCAGTTGATATTTAGTAGCTACAGTTATCTTTTAGATGATGAATAATTTATTTAAGTCGTTATTTTAGCCCTTAGCATGTGTCCTGCCTTTACTTGCAAATTTGTTTTATATTGTTTATTGCTGAAATTTTTTCCTTTGTATCAAATGAAGACTTAAACACAAGTCTTCTGCCACTCCACTAGTGGTTAAGTCGATATTTAGTAGCCACAATAGAGTTATCTTTTAGACAATGAATCATTGTTAAAGTCGTTATTTTAGCTCTTCGTGTGTGTCCTGCATTCACTTTACTAGCAATTTTGTTTTGTATTGTTTGTTTGTTGCTGATTTTTCCTCCTCACATGGTGCAGTAGATTGACAAGGAGAGAACTGGAGAATGAAAAGAATATGCAAGTTCCAGGTTCCTTTTTTGCTTTAGTATGAAGCTGATGTGTAATCACATTAGGTTGTTTATGTACTTGCTTTGGTCATGCTTGTTAGTCTTTTCATTGAAATGAAACTAGTCATATCTAGTTAAATATGCATTTTACTGGTTATCTGTTGGTATTTGGATTTTGAGAGTGATAGCACCGCATATTGCAGTGATGTTCCAGATTTTCACATGCTGAGATCTAACAGCCTAAGATCAACACTTTTCTGAATATATGGTTATCTTTTTTTCTTCATATGTATTTTATGATCTACAACACTAAACTTTTCGGGATTTGTGGTTGCCTCTCCTAATAATTGCATTTCTAAGGAGAGACTCAAACTTGACTTCTCTTCCTAGAGTGTTGTGTCTTACCATTTACAGTTTATTTTCAGATACTTAAAAGGAGCTTCCAAAAATGGCCTTACCATTATGCCTATGCTAGAGTCTAAGCCCGTAGTCTCGCTCAAAATATGAGAGTGGTATGAGACTAGAAAAATGAACTTGACAAAAAATTAGATCCGTTTAAAATATGAGTTCATCTTAGGCTCCAACATTCAAAGCTCAAGTATAACATGTTCCGTTTTCTACTTTACAATATATATTATTTAATTCATATAAAATAAATATATATAAGACTACGATGCAAACTTTAACAAATATGGGTGGACTTAAAATGGATTTGAATTAATTATTTATACAAATATAAGTGGATTTGGATAAAACAGGTTCATATTTTAAATGAAATTAGACTTGAATAAGTATAAAAAGTACTATTATTATACATAGCCTATAATCATGAGAAGGAATACATTATTTTAGGATATAAAGGTTTAAAATAATATTTAAATTTTATCTTTTTCTTAAATTGGTAATTAAAACTTTTTATTATTATAAGTGGCTTGGTTATCCAAAATTTCCCAAAAAGTTAACCATTGTTATTTTTTAATCAATTTTTAACTAAAATGATAAAAAAAAATCAAATATCATTACCTAAAGTTAAAAAAAAAAAAAAAAACTAAAAAACACAGACATTTCTTCTGTTCTCACACAAGAACTTTAATAATGAAAAATTCAAGAATCTGTCTCAAAATCCAATTTTCGACGATAAAATTTAAATAATCGTGGTGGGAGGAGAGAGTAAAAATATATATGTGAAAAGTTTTAATTTAATTTAATTTGATTTGATTTAATTTTTATTTTTAAATTTAATTTTAATTTAAAAATGTTAGGTGTCATAAAATAATTAATTAAAGTAATTTTTTAACAATGATTTACTTATGACCAAAAAAATATATAATTTAAATAATATTTTTATGATTTAAGTCAAATATAAAATTTTAAACCTAGCTTCAGCCCAATCATCTTGCTAAAACAATTTATTTCCCAACTAAAATATTAATAAAATATTTAAATTTAATTATAAGAATATATAAATATTAATATAAAATTATTTTATATAATTTTTAAATTTTTAAACAATAGATGGGGCCAGTCCAATCCGACCCTAGGTTTAAAAAAATAAACCCAAGCCCACGAACACCTGAGGTGCCACATTTCTTCCTCTCTGTAGCACTAAAACCCCAACAATATCTAGGGTTTTAGCTTCTCTCTCCATTGACGCAGACTCCAATCTACAGCGCACACAAAAATCAAAGAGAAGCAACGATGTTCCCAGGCATGTTTATGCGCAAACCAGACAAGGCGGCAGCCTTGAAGCAGTTGAAGGCACACGTAGCCATGTTTGGGGTGTGGGTAGCTGTTGTTCGTGTCACTCCTTACATTCTTCATTACCTCTCCGATGAAAAAGAAGAGCTCAAGATTGAGTTCTAGATGTCATCTCTCATTCTTTTTCAGGTAAGTTAAAAGACTTCAACTTTATCTAAGTCTATATCTTTATCAAGACTTATTCTCCTGTCAAAAGAGCCAATTTTGGGGTCTGGGTATTGTTTGCTATGTGGGTTTTTTACAGATATGAATTAGTATATTTGTATGCGCAAGACATGTTTAGGGAGATAATCTGAGATATGCAATGGAAGGAGAGGTTTTGGATATAGTTAAATTGATGTAATTGAAAGTTCTCCAAATAGTTATACTCAGGAAGGCAATGTAATTGAAAGGAATTTTCGGTGATGGATTAGAAATTAAGACTTAAAGAAAGAAAGAAAGAAAGAACTGATAGAATAAAGGCATATTCTTTGTCCTTAGGCAGCTGGACTCTGATTGCCTTCCAAAGGGCACTTTTAATTTTCTGAATGTTATTTTGAGTAGGTTCATTGGTTTGGGATGATGTCTTCTATTACAACATTATTTTGGGGGAACGCCAATCCGGTTGATTTCCTTAAGTTTTACTTTTACTGTCTTGTTATTTGTAGGTCGCGTTTTAATAGCTATGAAAGCCACTCTTCCTATCCATTTATTTGCCTAAGTGTGCCTTAGTGCCTTTCCCCTTGCCAAATAGTATGATAGCTGGTTATGTTGCTAAACTTGCATAGCTGTACATGAATCACATATCATGTCTAAGTTGTTTTTAGATTTTTCTTTGTTTCTTTTGTTCTAAATGATTCCATTATCAAAATTAGTTGCTTTGTCTGCAGTTGCCTTTTCCTCAAGGAATTACTTAACATGCTATTTTCTGTTTGTGATTCCATGCAAGTATTAATGACTGCTTATATGCCTTTTATTTGAATTTAGTGGTTGGGAAGATATACTGCTTCATCTGGTAACTATGTGAATCATTTAGTAGGACACTTTTTCTTTAAGTAAGGGTAACGGTTGTCCGGGGATCAAACCTCTGGTCAAATGAAGACTTAAACACAAGTCTTTTGCCATTCCACAGTGGTTCAGTCTATATTTAATAGCCACAGTTGAGTTATCTTTTAGATGATGGATCATTGATAAAGTCATTATTTTATCCCTTAGCGTGTTCTTCTTTCACTTTACTAGCAATTTTGTTTTGTATTGTTTGTTGCTGATTTTGCCTCCTTAAATGTTGCAGTTGATCGACAAGAAGAGAAAGGAATTGGAACGAAAAGAGTTTGCAAGTTCCAGGTTCCTTTTCTGCTTTAGTATGAAGTCGATGCGTAATCATATTAGGTTGTTTATGTGCTTGCTTGTTAGTCCCTTTATTGGAATAAAACTTGTCATGTAATTGAATATGCATTCTTCTGGTTATATGTTGGAATTTGGATTTGGAGAGTTATATCACTGGTTCTTTCGGGTTCATTGAACACATTCTCTGAATACAAGGCTATTTTTTTGTTGGAATGTAGGTAAATCTCCGTCCATTTTATAGTCCATGAGACTAAACCTTTTAAAGTTCGTGACTGTCCTTCCTAATTCAAAATGTATATTTAAGTTCTTTCATATGCTTAAAAAGAGCCTCTAAAAATAGGCTTACCAGTATGCCTAACAAGGGAGATGTCTTGTTTTCTTCAAGGAGGAGGGACGATGACATCATTTTCCACTAATTAAGGAGTCATTAAAGCTATTTTAACCTTCAAACTACATTATTTTAGGAGAAGACGGTTAACTAGTTAGAAAAGCAATGGTATCAAATACAATAATTAATAAAAAGACTTGAAAGAACCTTTGCCTGTTGACCCTATCGTTGACCATATCTATCCTTGCTTTATTTAGCAGCCACAAATCACATATTTAATGCATTTCTAGAATTTTATAATATAAAAACAAATTCAACTTTTTGTTGCTAAAAAAATGTAAGATACTATTGGTCTTAGAGCATCTTTGCCATTGCTTTTTGTTTTCTATATAAAGCTCAATGCCACATCCTTTTCCTCCATTCCAGTCTTAGCCCCACTTTCTTATCTTCAAAGCTCTGTTTTATTCTATTGAAAAAGAATGGGTATTTGTGCTTCTTCTCAATACTCGATGAAAAAGGTCGGAACCTTGAGGTGGCCGCACCCGACGACTAAAATCATACATCCAGATGGAAAGCTTCAAGAACTGAGGCAACCTGTTAAAGCCAGCCTTATTCTCTCTCAGAATCCGAGCTGTTTCCTTTGCAACTCAGAGTTAATGTACATAAACTCGCCATTGCCTTATGTGCCCGGAGATGAACTACTCCAACTGGATCAGATTTATTTCCTCCTGCCACTGTCTAAATCGGAAGCTACACTTTCTCTTCAAGAATTGTGTTCACTTGCCATTAAGGCTAGTGAATATATATCTCTTTTGAACAGAGCTTACTCTTCACAAAAATTTTCACCATTCTCATACAAAAGAAGTTGTAAAGTTGGTACTGGGTTCAAATACCCTGTGAGGTCAGGCAACCGAAATGTTGTGTTCTAGACCCTAGAAATATTTTTTAAATTTTCTCACAAGCCATTGTTTCATGCTAGCTAGAGTCTTTGTTTAAAGCTTTGGAAATGGAAGGGAAGATTATATTAAAAATTGGGATAAATTTCAAAATTATACATGAATTTTGATTTAATGTGTAATTGTATATATGAATTTTAATTTGGTGCAATTATACATGTTAAACTCTAATTGTGATTTAAATGTATACTTAAAACTGTAATTTTGATTTAATCATACACATTTAAAGAAATTAGTATATCAATTTATTTTTATATTAGATAAATATAATTATTTATCTGTCGTATATAAACATAAAATGATGTTATATCAATAATTGTGTTAATAATTTACAAGAATTGGATCAAATTAAAATTTCATGTATAAAAATTGCACAAAATCAAAGTACATATATATGGTTGCACATAAAACCATGGTACCAAAATTTATTTTTTATATAGAGGGTTAATTTTACATGGAGTCCTTGAACTATAATTCAACTTCTAAATTGGTTCCAAACTTTAAAACATGTTGATAAAAAAAATATAATATCATTAAAATTTAAGAGGATTATGATTTTTTAAACATTTTGTATACAAGATAGATATTGAATTTGATTTACATTTTTTAACAATTCTTCATGTCAGATCCAACATGGCTTTTGATGCCTTAGTTTATGATTTTTAGAATCGGATCGGTGATTGAACTAGTTAGGCCATTGATATTTGGTTTGATTGTCACTTCGATTTCAATTAAATAAATATTAAAAATTCATAAAAATTATAAAACTGATTCAACCGTTTCTTGGTTCCGGTGTATGCCGGTTGATTCCTAGTCCAATCCAGTGGAACAACCATGCCTAAGTTAAAAGGAAAGATCTATTTGATCAATAGTTAGAATGTTTGGGAGTTTAAATCTAATTCATAATTTGGAGATGTTTACTACAATTATTCCATTCCATATTTATTATTATATGGCAACCTTATCCTGCAGAAGCAAATGTGCTGTATATCCTCTGTATTTTCATTTTTATGCATTTTTAAAAAGCTCACTTGTGCAATGCTTTTATTTAATTATGATTCAACTGTTGTATAATATAGTATAAAATTGGTAGTTGGTTTATGTGAACTCCACTTTAGATGAATATTATTTGCAGCATATTGGGTGCTAAAACTGTTTCTCTACATTCAGAAACAGCTGCACATACATCATATTTGGACTAAGCTTAATTCCAGTATGTTACATGTGACATGTGGATGATTATAGAAAGGATTCAAAAAGTATAGGATCATTACAAGGCTTTGAAGTCTTCTTCTTTGAGTGCCTAAGTCCACTTGATTCTATCGCAAAACAAGCCACGAGAGAAAGTATAGGGTGGATTCAAGGGGACCCTTATTATAAAAATCTACTATGATATATATATATATATATATATATATATAATATCATATAACATGAATTTGATTATGATTAGAAGAGGGTGGTGTTAGAAGCTTTCAGGGTATTTCATGTGAAAGTGTCTTCAAGTAGGAGCCAAGAAAGAGAGCTCATATTGTCATTTTCTGATTAGGCCTAATTATGCCCCTACCCTCTGTACTTTTCAGATTTTTGAAATTTAGTCCCTCTGCTTTTAATTTTAGGAATTTATATACTCAAATTAACGAAAATTCATTAACACGTGGAAAAACTAAATTCTTGAAAATAAAAGTTAAAGGACTAAATTTTAAAAATTTGAAGAGTACAAACTATGTTACGTTACCAATTATTTATGAAGATACAAGGGGCCAAAAAGAACAGGAGCAAACAAACTAGGGGAAAAAAACAGTAGTGATGAGCAATAGCTATGTTACATTACATGTTTAAATGATTGAAAACTTTCAATCTTATTGGACCCAAAATTAACAAGCAATAATGTAGGGAACTTGTGAAATCATGCAGCTTGTGAGCATGCCTTCATTTCTATTTTAATGGCTGCAACCAAACGATCATAGGCTTCACCCCATGCATTCTTCATCTCATCTGACCACATATCTGGTACTGCTTCTTTTATGGTCTCCAAAAGAGCAAATTTTGTTACCTGCAAAAACACACATTTATTAGTCCTTGTCCCTTGGAACATTGATGCTGCTGATATATATATATAAATAAATATATATTCATACCTCAAAATGTTCATCAACTACCCCATACTTAAAATGGGTAGCTCCTAATTTCTTCAAACTTGATTCCCTCACTGTAACTTTGCCTGCTTTACGCAGTTGAACTGCAGATTCACATGTCTGCGACAAGGATGTTCAACTTGTTCATAAACATGAATATACCAATGAGAAATTTCAATATGGTAAAAGAGATGGTGTCTGTTTTTATTACTTACCATGACAAAGACGGACATGGCATGGGGCTTGAGCTTTGTGTTTTGCTCCAATGGAACATTTGAGTCTCTCAAGAATGAGAACAGTTTCTTGGCTGATGGTGCAATCTCAAATATCCTGCCCCCATTCAATCAAAATCCTAATTAAAAACAAGGCAATACATGTATGTATATATATAGGGTCAAAGTATCATGGTGGCTCTAGTAACAATAGTCAAATTGGATTTTGTTTTCCTCTACTAAAAAATTGGACAAATTAATCCCTGTATGTTAGTTCTTATATTAAAAGTTTCATACATTTTTTATTAGAAACTAATTATTCCGTCAATCACGTCCATTTTTAACAGTAATAATAGATGAAATATTTAACAAAAGAGACTAATTTATCTACTTTTTAAATAAATGATGCAAAATGTAATTCGATACTATCACAAAATTTCCTCATACTTTTACCAGATAAACAGGAAACAAAAATAGCTTACTTCAGGAAGAATTTAAGCCCCAATTCAGCTGCATTCTTCTTCATTACAGTCCATGACTTGACCACCAAAGCTTCTTGTTCTTCAGTGAAAACTTTACCTTCATAGGTAGCCATTGTTGTTTAAGTAATTCTGGGATTTTAATTGCAGTAGGTGTTTGATTTGTAGAGTCGTAAAGTTGCACCATGTTTATATAGTAGATGCTGTGGTGATAAACATAACTCTTCAAAGCATTGGGGAGCCATGTTTTTTGTTGATCGATTATATTACATGACCAGCCACCACGTTTCAAAACCAGGGGCTTGCCTTGGCTTACAGAACATTGTTTTTGGTAGCTTTTTTGAATGCCTTGACATTGATGGCTTTGACCAATTAGATAAGTGTTGTGAATTTGAAATTTTCTTCTATGGGAATTAATAAAAAATGTTGACAAATTATGTGGTCTAGCGTAGGTTGGGTTGACATCTCCTCATCTTTACGTCCCAGCTGACAGAAAGTATGAAAATAAACATCATTATAAAAACATGGAGGACTTTTTTTCGTAGCTTGAAATCCAACTGAGTCGGATCATATGATATGGGTAGATGTGATTATAGGTTGGGTCTGGTTTTAATTGAGTTTATGTATGATATCAGTACATATTATGTTTATCTAAGTCTAATCTGCGCATTGTAAATAGCTAATCTAAGCTTGTTTTAAGTATATATATTATTTTTAATTTAATATTTAATATTTTAGATGATTTTCAAATTTAGACAATTTAACATATTTTTAATTTTTACATAGTATTATATTATTATATATTTAAAATTATGTAATATACCATAAATTACATAATATATATAAAAATAAAACAAACATATATTACAAAAGTTAAAACAGGCTGATCTCATTTTTTTATCCAAGCTTATTTTTTAGGCTTTGTACTTTTTATCAAGTTCTTTAATATTTTGGGTGGGCTTTTGAGTTTAAGTGGATAACCCAACTTATGAACAGGTCGAGTTAGAGCCGAAGCTCTCCCAACACTATTTTTTTATATACAGGACTTGAATTCGAGACTTTGCTTAAGGAGCATCAAGCCGTGTTACCAAGCAAATTTCAAAATGCACATCCCAATTAAGAAAAATACCATATAATTTATCGTAAAATTGTTGAGTAAAACAAATAACTCTATGTATCTATATAAACATAAAAGTTATTTAAGTTCCAAAATAAAAAAGCGTCTCGTGTTCTAATAAATTTGTATATTGTTGATATTAAATGAATTAGAAAAAAACTACTCCATCAAATTACGTTTTATAAAAGTAGCAAATTGGCTTATAGTTTTCATTTCTCATATCGGATTAATTTGTATTCCAAATAACATTTATATCGAATTTCTTACTACTTAAATGTTATATCGAATTTCTTACTACTTAACCCGAATCAGTAAGATAATTCTTTTGAAAATAAGTATTGGAATGCAAAGTTGTGAGGGATCCACTCAATGCATTTCCCATTTTTCCTATTGCAAGATAGCCGAAGGTTCTTCTTCAATGGCTGAGGCATAAATTGGTGAAGCATCTGCAATAAACCGGCTGAGCAAACATCTGAATCTTTTGCAAAATAGTCCATAATCTTTGGTAACTCGATTTTTTCTTCTTTGTTGACACTAAAATTTGCCTGTATGTACTCTTCTTTTGCAACTTCTAGCTCCTGGAACACTTCCTTGGGTGTGTATATTCGAACCTACATCGTGATAAAATTTGAGAATTAATTTAAAAGAATTGGACGGATAGAGCTGTTTATGGCCCGGGTTTGAATTGAGCTTAAGCATTATATTAATGTACTTTATCTTTCCTCAAGTTTAACCTAACCTGAAATATGAGTTTAAAATTTAGTTAAATCTATCCACTTACACATAGATTTTTTAATTTTTTCAAAAATATTTATATTGTTTTTAATTTAATACCCAATAATTTTATATTTGTTTTTACATTTATAAAATTTTTATATATATTCAACTTAAATTTTTTTTAATGTTTTCATTATAATACTATATGTTATTATACATTTAATTTTTGTTTTATAAATTACATTATATATATAATATAATATATTACAAATTTAAAAAACGTGCCGGGCTAGGCTCAAGCATTGAATGGTTGAGCCCTAGCTCGACCCATATTTTAAACGTGTTTAATTTTTTATCCCAAGTCCATTTTTCTAACCTAATATTTGTATCTAATCTCTCTCTAATTTTGGACGAAACATCGGGCTTAGGCAAATAGTCTAATCCTTAAACAAGTCTATAGATGGGTCAAGTTGGCTTTATATTAGGTTAATCTAAGTCGGGTTAACTATGATTTTAAAATTCTCGGGGTCTTTCTTAGGTTATTTCAAGGTTGGGGATGTTCAAGTTTATTGGTTGAATTTTTGAGTTTAAATTATTTCAAGTAATGTTATTTAGGTTTAAATACTAAAGTTCAGCTCATCTTGAGTTTTTTGTCATTTAAGTCGAGATCATTTCAAATTTTCATCATTTTAAGTTCGGATGGTTTGGATTGAGGTTGTTTTTCCGTGTTTGAATTTTTAACTTTTTATGATCAAATCAAGTTTAATCGAGTTAATCTGATGGAATTTTCGGTTTTGGTTCAGAATTAAAATGCCTAAAACTTAATTTTCTGCCATGCAGAGAAAGCATTATAATATAAATCACAATTCAGAGCAAAGAGTATACCGCAGGATCCGAAGAACTCCCCAAACAAAGTGCAAAATGAAGAAGAGGTTCTGGAGATTCAATTGCATAGTTTCTTCGAGGATCACCAACTTTAAATTTCGTCTTCAAAGCAAACAAAAACCATAGCCACTACAAACAGATCAAAATGTCAAAAAACTTGTATCAGTTCCAATCAAAATAAGAACCGGTTGATAAAATTCAAAGGAAATTGATTTCACCTGTCCTGGTCTCTGCAACTTACATCCCAGAATAGAAGCCTGTATTGTTTCTATGCTCATGGTGTAGCCCCCAACACTATATGCTGCCTGGTTCATCATCATCATCATCCATGATTCCATTACACGATCTTTTTTGTGTTGAAAGTAATTAGAAAAAGTTCAGTTTTCACCTTGAGTAATAAGGAGAACCTCTTGGTACTGTTTTTGGGAATGCCATACACCAAATATGCCTGTAAATGAACAAAGCAGAACCCATTTTTTAACAAGGGTCTTGTTTGAAACATTAAAATGTAATGAAGATTGAGAAACATTACATGCATCACCAGAGAATTGTGTACATTAATCCAGAAAGCTAGCTTTTCTTCATGTTTCATCGTTCTAACATCGATTTCTTCAAGCTGATAAACAAGTGACCTGTAAGACAATGGATTATATGTTTCAATTAAATTAAAAACAAACAAAAAAAGACATGATTTGTTAAGAAGGGTGACCTGTAATATTGCAACTTATGTTCAATGTCCTGTAACTTGTTGCTGTCTCTATAAATCCCTTGAACCTTAACCATTTTGCAGTAAGGTCCCCTGTTGTTATCAACATGGAAACATTGTGGGGTGCTCCATGTATCATTAACTGATGATGGATATGAAATAGGAGAAGAAAAGCAATCATGGTTATTCAATGGTGGGTCTGCAAGTTCGAAATATATGTTTGAAACAGTCTTGATCATCTCCTCGGAAAGCCGGTTCGGTGTTTCGGGAATATGATGGGAAACACCGGTTTTTTGTGAAGCAATGGTATACGCCGATTGCCGAGAGAGCGAAGAATGACTCCGATAAATACCGGAATCTAACAATGTCTCAGCACCCCAAACATCATTATTGCATTCCTTAATATCATGTGCCACCGAAGTTGATTCTGGATTCTCCTCTATGATGTTTAAACACGAGAATCGCCGATCGAACATTTTACGGTACAATGAAAGGAGATACTTCTCTAAGTAAGCTATTTCCAATTCTAACACTGCAATATCCTTGATTAGTTCTTTAGCAGCCTGGAATTTACATGAATGAAACTCATCAACTGCTACATCATAGGTAAAATGCCTAGGACTTAATGCCTTCTCTAATACATGCCTAACCACAAATTGGTCCTGCAATTGTTCCTCAAGCTGTAGAATCTGCAGTAAAAAAATTGTAACTGAGCTTTGCATATATACATACATATATATGGCAGATTTTACCTCTTGCTTTAATGAATGTTGAACTTTGGGGTTGAAAATTTGATCCTTGTTTGCATCAACATGGCTCTTTATTGTGTTATGAAATGGGAAACTGGTTCAACAAATATATATATATACCAATCATTATTACAAGCTGAAAATGGAGTTATCTGGCTTTAAGAACATCGAAGATACCTGCTAGAGCGCTTGTGTGTTGTTGCTTCTTCCATGAACTCCATTTGCATATTCAAGTGAAGCATGGTAGCATTAATGGTAATTTTAAGTACACCGAAATAGCAAATGCAACATCAGATTTTGACAGAATATAGTGTGTATATATATATATATATATATAAACCTGTTTATAAAAAGGTACACAAGAAAACAATCTAATGGAATGAGACTACTCATAGAAACAAATTAACCTTAGAAGATATATGGAAAACATAACATTTAACTAGCAGCAGTTTACATAGGTAAAAGACCTATATGCATTAATTAGGTGTGGCTAAAAGGCTAAAAGGGGGTGTCCATTTTTACCACCTTTGAAGATAGCTTTTTGGAATGGTGACACCTTTATTTCATATTTGCATGAAAAGAAGTGAACCAGTTTTGTTGTTGTGTTGTCCCTTTGTTGACACCATTCAAGCTAAGGGGGATCCACTTTGATTTGTCTCCACCAAAAAATGCTTTGTGCATGCAAAAGTTATACGAGTTTTTAATGGATTCATGACAGAAAAAAAAAGTAATAATTAGTGCATGAACGCATGCAAAATCATTTCTTGACACTAATGTATGATATATGTTTGGATATACATGTCCAAATATATAAATATTACTCGTAAAACTGAAATTAGGGTGATTTGTCATTTCATTTAAAGTAACCAAAAGGGAGGCAGCACTTAAAGGAAAAAGAAACTAGACCTCAAAAGGGCTGAAAGTTGAAGGTCAAAGAATAAACACATTATATCAATGTTTTTTATATGAAATGACTGCTTTGGTGGGAATTTAATCCCGTTGAGGAAGGGGGAGGGGGGGATTAGAATTCAATCCATTAAAGGGTCTTGCTTTTTATTTTTTTTCCAATTCTTTCAGAAAAGTTTGTTGCCTTTTGTTTTCTTCGGATACAGTGCTACAAATGGAGAAAAATTAGGAAAAATTTACTCTTGGGTAATTGATAATTAAAAACTTTTAATGGTTTATTACCACATATTTGATTTAGTTGCAAAATTTTAGATTAAAAGTCTGAAGATGGAGGAAAATGAGGGATTAGAAGATGTCCCATGTCTTAAAAGGGATTAAAATTATATCAAATCTTGTTTAAGTTTAATGTGAAAAAACTCGATTCAATTAACTTAAATTCATACTTACCAATAGTAGTAAATGATCCAAATTTATTACTCAAAATCAAAATGATTTGAATATGAAATGATTAAA
The DNA here is from genome assembly GCA_025698475.1 of Gossypium anomalum. NCBI lineage: Eukaryota > Viridiplantae > Streptophyta > Magnoliopsida > Malvales > Malvaceae > Gossypium > Gossypium anomalum. The sequence continues at coordinate 2,242,297 of CM046959.1, forward strand.
ACCCACGATAACTCCGACTAGTAAAACTCAAACCTCAAATCTGAATTTGACCCATGACAGAAATTTTTAAATCAGTAATGTTTCCATGCTATTTCTTTCAACCAACCTAACCATGAACCTTTTTCATGCGAGTCGTTTGACTCTATATGGGCTTCCTCTTTAAAGAACTTTCAAAAGCTATAGAAATTTTGCATATCAGACATTCAAACAGTTACCTATGACACAATCCCTTTTACATAATAGTCAAAGATATGGCAAGTTTTTCTCTACGTACTTTATATGATCATATATGGGTGATGCACATTATCAATATCTTTCCATAAGCATGGTAAATAAAGGAGGAAACTTTGGAACATCTCATATCTCGGGTTGAGAAAATTACTCAAATATTCAAAAGCCCAAGGCTTCTGTACATTAAATGGATTTTCAGTTCACACAACCTCTGAAAGACAAAAGAACCTATGGAAATCCATGATTCATCTTCCAGACTATCTAAAATAGAAAGGAAGTACAAAATGGGGGGGACAAAAAAGATGCTAAGCAGGGGAAGTAAAAGCATTTTAAGCGGTTCTCTGCTCAATCCATAAATTATCAACTCCCATTTTAGATAAAATGAGGGTCTCTCTAGTTAGATATGTACATATGTACTTATCTAGAAAAAAAAGCCTACTTAGAGATCAATTCCTGTCAAGAACTTCTGCTGGCAAGTTGAGATCAAAGAAACCACCTCCATAACTTTCCTTCTTAGGCTGCTTTGGTGATGGGCAACCCTTGTCGTCTGAAGTCCCAAAGCTGAAAGATCGGTCACGTTTGCCTAAATTTCAATGTGTTAGTAAAATCTTTAAAGCATGCATGTGTGTGTTTGTGCATTTGCTGATCTCCAAAGAGTAAAGTGCACTTACCGCTTGTGCCACAATCGGAGGGATGGCATTTACCAGTAGTAGTACTGGCTTTACCATTCCAACAGACAGCAAGCTCTGATGCTTTCTCAATGCCCTTGGATTTGTATGGAGCGATATTATGGGTATTTCGTTGGAGAGAACCCAGCAAATCATTCTCAATGCACTCATACCTGCAAGCAATAGCCTCGGAAGTGAATTTAGAACACTCTCATAAACTGTTCATATGAAATAACTAATGAATACTTACATTTTCTTACAAAGGGAATCAATGATCACAGATAGATTGATTACTTGCATTCGTATCTCCATAACTTTATCATCAGTATATTGATCAAAGGGCTCTTCCAAAAACTTAGAAAGCTTCTCAACATTTGCCTCAAGTTGCTGCTGCTGATCCTCGAATAGATGCTGTTTTATTTCCCTTTCCTCATTTGTCATCTCATCCTTGAATAGTTCTTCTCCAAACATGTAGAAGGCAAATGGGTATGAATATGAAAGAACACGCCTTGATCTGAAAAGTCTACAGAGTCCATTAGTTACCCAGCTGAAATCTCTAAGCCTGGATTCCCTTTCTTCTGAAATTGATACCTTCTCCAGTATAGTCTCCTTGAGTTTACTCTCAAGCTTAAAGGAATCTGTATGAGCTTTATAACGGTTATGATAGTGCATATACCGATAAAGATCTCGTTTTGCTCGTTCAGTCTTTTTCTCACGATCTTCTATGTAGCGACCACAGCTGTGACCAGCAATTCTTGACCAAGTATGGTCCCGTCCAGTAGCACCACCACACAGCCAACTGCATTATTTGGAAAAGAGAGAAATGTATAAATCATGTAAACAAGCCAAATAATATAATTATAAATCAATTAACACAAGGAAGAGGAAAAAAGTCACTTATGCTCTTGTTAAAGAATGGAACACTTAAATCTAAAGAACTAATTGTCACCACATTATGAACTTGGCAAACTGTAATTAACATAGAGGGAAATCCTTACCAAAATGCTTGTCCGCAGATACAGCTCACCAGATTACACCCACCATTCTTCTCCACAGGTTTGTGACACTTCGGACAAGGCTTTGTATGAACAGTGATCCAATTGACTGTTTCTGATTCATCTCGGCACTTCTTCATCCAAAGTTCCCACATCATGCATGAACATGGCGAGTGTGCTTCTGATAAGCAACTGAAACAAAACTGTACACCACAAGAACACTCTACCTCACAAAATTCATCATCCTCAACACGTATTGCATTTCCACAATGAGGAGTACTAGGGCACCATTTAACCATCCTATTATCTTCAATGTATGACTCGAGAAGAAAACGATCAAATTTCTCCGCTAGATCAGGATGCCTTTTACCAACTAGATTTCTAACAACAGCTTCATCACAAATAGCATTGCACTTATGTGCCATGCACCTTATGCGCTTACTTTGACCCTCATTTATCTTCACAACAAAATGTTCTGTCCAACCTGGAAAAAGAAAAAGAGAAATAAATCAACTCAATAGACTCAAATGTGCAAGCTGTTACAACTTCAATTAATTTAAGCACACATTATCAATGTCGAGTTTCTCAGTATTGTTCGCATGCTGATGTTATGTGGGGATGTGATACAAATGCATGCTTCAAGAAGAAGCTGCAGATTGAGGAGGATGCTTACAGTCATTGCAAAAGGCATGGCCGCAGTCCATTTTCGTCATCTTATCACCAGGTAACTCCTCTATGCATATGTCACACATTGCTGTAGATGAAGATGACAGTGGTGTCACTGTATCCTCACTCTCAACAACAGAAACACCTGCTTCAGAAAACAAGTCCGCTTTTCCCTTCTCCACAAGTACGGCAAGCAATTTCTCAACATCCCACCGGTAATGAATTAGTAAAGTCCGAGCATGGTACTCCCTAAGAGATAGCATCTCCATTACTCTCCGTAAATCCTCCCTCTGCCAAAAAATACCAAAACAATCAATTCAGTAACCGTAAATCCTATAAAATAAAACGCACGAGCACGGAAAACCCGGAAAAGGGAAAGGAAATAAATTCTTACCTGAGCAGCTAAAAGTGATTCCTTAGTAATAACCTGCATAATACCAGAAAGGGTTACAACACAAGTCCATTCTAAGAATCATGCACAAATAGGAGCCAAAAGCAAAGATGAATATAAGAATTCATTGAAAATTATGTAACCTTTTCTTCTTTATGGTTTTTCCCATCAAGATTAAAGCTTAATTTTCAATATACATGATGCTATATAGTATAACAAAACACACAACATAAGCAAGAGGTTATACACATCATATAGGGGGAAAAAGAATCGATCAAATTCGACGATCAGCAGCTCCTCTGCCTGTAAAATTAAAGAACTCCCTAATGAGCATGCAAAAACTAAATCCCCGCAAAGAAAATCAAAATTCTAAAAGCTCCTTCAAATTGCCCTATCTTCTCAAAATCCGCAACCCAATAAATTGAGCAATTAACAAATATTCTTTCAACATCATTTCCAAGTAATCCACAATACACCCAAAAACCCATCCTTTTACGCAATCGAAAGACCAAAAAAAGACCCAAAACCAAGAATCGATGAATCAATGACAATTGAAACAAGAAATTGAATTCCGAAAAAAATACTAGAAAGGGGGAAATGGAAGAAAAAGAATTGACCTTGGTAGTGGGACCCCTTGAAGGGGCCCACTGTAAATCGGAATCCTCATTCTCGAGACCGTCGAGGGAATCTCGATCGGAAGAATAGTAGTAATCTTCATCGCTGCTCGCACAATCCTCCATCGACAGATCGATCAATCAAACACGAACCCAAATTTTATCTCTACTATGATAAATTAATATTGTTCTTGTTATAATATCTCAAAACACAGAAAAAGAAAAGGGGGTAAAAAGGGGAAAAAGAGAGAATTTTAAAGGAAATTTTATGCAAAAACCATGAATTTGTTGAAAAATTTGAATCGATTCTCTTTTCCAGCTATAAATTTAACTATTGAATCGAAAAAAGAGTGTAAGAGAAGGAGGCGAAAGGATTGGAAAACGAAGCTTATAATAAAAACAACCAATTTAATGACTTTTTTCTAGAGAGAAGAAAAAATTGAGGTGGTGAGGAAGATGCTTTGGCATAAATGCACACTTTGGAAGTATGAAACGCTGTCGTTTCGCTTTTTTCCATTTTTTTTAAATGTATAATAAAGAATACGGAGAAGTGAGTTTATTGGGTTCAATGGTAAGTCATATTATCCTATGAGAAAGTAAATTTAAATTTTAAAGATCATATTGTTGAAAAGGGACAAATATGAATTTCGAAAATGAATCATAAAGAATACGAAGAAAAGGATGATTATTGTACAAGAGAAAAATATAATATTAGAAGGGATAATCACGAATAGAGGTGTACATGGGCCGGGTTCTGGCTGGGCCTGAATAAAATTTTAGGCTCGGCCCGGTCCAAAATATGGGCCTAAAATTTTATTCAAATCCGGTTCGAAATAAAATTGTTAAGCCTGAGCCCGGCCCATATTAATTTTTTTAACTTATTTCATTAAATAAAAAATTTTAAAATATAATAAATCATCAAATACATTTAAAACAAATATTAAAACAAGAAACAAATAAAAAATTATATTAAAACAATTCTTAGAACAATACACAAATTAAAAATATAATAAAAAGTTATTATATTATAATTAAAAATAAAATGTAAATATGATTAAAAATAAAATTATATATTTAGTATATAATTCGGGCCGGGCCGGGCCGGGCACGAGCCAAAAAAGTTTTACCCGAGCCTGACCCGTTTTGTTTTTTTGCCCAACCCATATTTCGGGTCTATATTTTTACCCGAACCCTCCCATTTTTTGGGCGGACCGAGTAGCCCGGCCCATGCACACCTCTAATCACAAATTTCGAATATAGATTATAAAATGAATATAAAAAGTAAAAATAAAATATATAGTTTTTTTGGACACTTAAAAATAATTAAAAATTTTGGTAAAAAGTTAGGAAAGGTTTAATTTTTAAAAGTTTGTTAGGCATTTTTTTTTAATTTGAATTGCAATCCTATTTATAATTAAGTTGAGATTTAGCTGGTTGATAATTGAAATATATTTTAATAAAAAATTAAAATAATTTAGACAAGCCCACGTATTATCTCAAGATAAGTGGATTAAGTATTATCTCAATTAGCATACGTATTGTTGTCAATACAGGAGGATATGAGTTCAAGTGCGTTAAAACGCATTATTCTCTTATTTATGGGTTAGAATGGGCTATGGATAGTTCTAAACATCATGTCAAAAATAGCATATATAATCAAAATTTATAATAAAATTATTTTAAAAAATAAATACAATAAGAACATGATATAAAAATAATAGTTAAAATTAACGAAGTAATCAAATTAAATTGAGTTTATGCTTGACTTGAAATTTGAGGATTAAAACTTAGTTTGAATTCAACCAAGTTTTGTTTTTAAAAGTTAAACTTGATTCGATTATATTTGCTTGAATTTGAGTTCGAATTGAATATTTTTAATACTAATTATAAAAGGGTTTGAGCTATTCAATCAAACAATTAAATACTTGTAATGATTCAATGGCGCAAATTACTCCATCTTAAACTCGACAATCATCAAACTAAACTAAATTATTTTTCAAAATCAACTCGACAATCATCAATTTTTAATAATTTGTTATTTATTCTAACGCATAAGATTAATACATCCATTTTTTGAATAGAAAGAGAGCAAAATGCAATTTAACTCTTAATACAAAGGCCTCCTCGATACTTTTACCATTTTACAAGTAAATTAAGATATTTTCATTATTTTATTTTAATTTTTATAAGTTATTCTAATAAAATTTAATAAATATCAAGAATTTCCATCTAGTTTCAAAGGATACATAATTATGAGCTACTAAAATAAACAAACAAGGGAACTTTAATTATTTCCTAATACACACAATCCTTACAAGGACTTAATTAAGCATGGGTCTAAATAAGCAATAGGAAGGCAATTAATTAATTTAAAAATTTTGGGATTATGTAATTTTTCTCTTAATTTATCAGTGCCATGTTTAAAAATAATTAAATTTCAAATTTATAAAATATGTAATGTGATATGGATTTTGATTTTTTTTTTTATAAATGAAATATTAAATGGATTATTTAGTACATTGTTAATGTATATTATTAACCTTAGAAGAGAACATTAATGTAATAATTTTAAGTATTATTTAACACTAAAAATTCAACTTAAAAAAAAGAAGAGACAAAGCATAATCTTAAATAAATTTTCTTAGCTCTAAATTAAACCAAAAGAAGCAACGTGTGTATGAGTTGAGTTGGGTTCGCGTTAGGCTAGAAGGTATTTAGATTAATTTTTTTAGTTTAGATTCGACTCGAATTGAAAAATAGATTTACTTTTTTGTCTAAACTCGACCCAATTTAATAAAAGTAATTCCAGGTCTAACTTGACTTGCTCATATTTGATTTTTTAAATTATTTTTATTTAAAAATAATTTTTAAAAAAATATAGTACACTAAATTCACTAAAAAAATGCTAAATTAAAAGTTTTCTAACACATTAAAAATTTAGTAAAAATATATATACTAAAAAAACACTACCATAAATATAATCAATGTTTTATTGTATTAAAAAACACAAATAAATATAATAAATATTTTATTATATTAATTTTTTTTGAAATTTTATATTTTGGGTTGGATTATTTAACTGGGTAAGTTTTTTTTTTTTTTTTTAGGTTTTGGGTTATGTGTTTAATTATTATTGGGTTAGTGAATTAATATAAATATATATAAGTAATATAATATTTTTTATAACATAATATATTCGGGCCAGGCCGGACTAGACTCAAGAAAAAAGTTTTGCCCAAGACCCGATTCATATAAAAACAAGTCTTAAATTTTATCCAACTCTATTTTTCAGGCTCCAGATTTTATCCAAACCCTCCCATTTTCGAATGACAGTGGCGGAGCCAAATTTTTTTTTTTGAGTCAGAATTAAATTGAATATTTTTACATTAGTAAAAATATAAATTTCATCATTTTAATAGTTTATATCTTTATAATTTTTAAAAGATTCAATCAAATTTTTATTACTTTTTGGGAGGGAAACTACAAATTTTCCATTACTAATTTAAAATTTGATAAATTATAAATGGTCTAAATGGAAAATTTTCCATTTTAGGGGGGCTAGGGTCCTTGCTAGCCCCCTTGGCTCCGCCACTGTCAGATGACTTTCGAACCTAAACAGGTTACTCGGTTCATCAACATCGTGGGGCGAAATTCAAATAAACAATTTCGAAAATGAAAATAGTCGGCAAGTAACTTTCTCGAAACGTTGCAATGGTTTGTTGAAGAAAGTGAGTGAGGTCTGCATTGTAAGCGGTGTGAATATTGACATCATCCAGTTCTCCCCTAAAGGAAAACCGTTTTGCTTTGATCACCTGACCGTTACCTTAGCAAAAACCCTAACCGTTACATTATTTTGTTCACACTATGCTTTCAGTTTTTTTTATTCAAGGTTCTCTTTAGTTTGAGAAAATAGTCTTTAAAAATGCAAATTTGTTTTAAAATCTTTTTTATATTATGCATGTCCATTTTATGGTCAATGTTTGGAGTTTGGGGTTATCCCTCCAAAATTCGAATCTACGTTTTTCTTTATATCAATTTTCTTCATTTAAGATTCTTATTTGTTAATGTATAGATAAATTTGAAAATTAGATTTATGGTTTTGGGATAACTTTTATGTAAGGATATAGATAGTTATGAAAATTATATTTATATTTAATTAAGCATGGATTTAAGTAAACAAGAGTTGCCTAAATTTTTTTAAAAGGTTTGTTCCAACAACATAGAGTAATTAAATGAACGTGTAATTATTAAATAATCAAATTAAATTGAGCTTATGGTTAATTTGAAATTTGAGGATTAAAACTTAATTTGAACTCAATCAAGTTTTATTTTTAAAAGTTAAGCTTGATTCGAGAAAAAATCTAAATAGATCAAAATGTTTCAATTGTTTTTGTTTGACTTTGAGTTCGAATTGAATAATTTTTAATTCTAATTATAAAAAGGTTTGACATATTCAATCATGCAATAAAATACTTGTAATTGAATGATTCGATGGCTTAAATTACTCCGCCTTAAACTTGACAATCACCAAACCGAACTAAATTATTTATCAAAATTAATTCGAATAACTTATGAACACAATATTTGGTTTACACCTCTGGATAATAAAATATCACATGAGATATAAAAAAACAATACAAGATACAAAACCGACAAACTATATAATAGAGAAATAATTCATACTAAAAACTCTATCACACATGTGCGCATGTGGAAACTATGTATTTAAAACATAAATGCTTGTTTAAAAATATCATACAATAAATAATGAAATGTATGGTTTGAAACTAATAAAGTATACATAATAAAATTAAAATGTATAAATAAATCAAAATAAAACATTAATTGAGTGGTAAATTTAAGGTTTTTCAAATGTAATTAACATGGGTTCAAATCTCATCGCATGTATATTTTTATTTTTAAAAAAAAGACTAAAGTACTCTCGAATGATATAATTTATTTTAAATATGAAATGCCAATTTTGTAATTTCATTAATTGAGTTGGAGCTTGATTAACTCTTGACACCCACTTAATTAGAGATTCTATTAGTAGAATAGATAAACGGACCTAAACTCAAGTGATTCACGTGTGATTATCCAATAACCTAATGTTAGATTACATGTTTAAATTATTTCAAGCTCAAGTAAAATTAGAATGTTCAGACTATACTTAATTGAGTGAAATTTACTATTTATAATGGTTATTCAAATATGTCATATCTGTGTAATTACAAATAATTACTAGATGGTTTTCCAAACAGTACCATAGAGAATTAAAATTCATTGTAGTTATATTTTCTTACAATTACTTTATGGTGTGGGGTTAAAAATTTTTACTTTACAAGGGTAAAAGTATTATGGAGGCCCTTATACTATTAGTTGGATTGCATTTTGTCCTTTCTACTTAAAAAATGAGTAAATTAGTCATTGTACGTTAGATCAAATAGCAAATTGGTCATTCTATTGAAAAATTCATTCATTTCTATTATTAAAAACTAGTTTCTGTATGTTACAATGAGAGGCACATGGCACATCATATATCACTTCGGGTTATTCTATTTGCCATACCAATTTTTAATAATTTGCTCTTTGTTCTAAAGCATATGATTAATTTACCCATTTTTTGAATAGAAAGAGAGCAAAATATAATTTAACTCTTAATGCAAAGGCCTCTTTGATACTCTTACCATTTTACAAGAAAATTAAGATATTATCATTATTTTATTTTATTTTTTATAAGTTATTCTAATAAATTTTAATAAATATAAGGAATTTTCATCTGATTTCAAAGAATACATTATTATGAGCTACTAAAATAAACAAACAAGGTAAGTTTAATTATTTCCTAATACACACAATCCTTACAAGGACTTAATTAAGCATGGGTTTAAATAAGCAATAGGTAGGAAATTAATTAATTTTTTATAATAGAAAAATTTTGGGATTATGTAATTTTTCTCTTAACAGTGCCATGTTTAAAAAAAAATTCAAATTTATAAAATGTGTAATGTGATATAGATTTTGATTTTCTTAAAAATGAAATATTAAATGGATTATTTAGTACATTGTTAATATATATGATTAACCTTACAAGAGAATATTAATGTAATAATTTTATGAATATTATTTAATATTAAAAATTCAACTTAAAAAAAATAGTCAAAGCATAATCATATAAATTTTCTTAGAAATAATGATGACACCTCTAAATCAAATAAAAAGAAGCTACCCTATCACTAAATAGAGATGTTAATGGGTTAGGTTGGGTTTAGGTTGGGCTGTAAGGTATTTAGATCAATTTTTTGAGTCTGGGTTTGACTTGAATCGAAAAATGGACTTACTTTTTTCTTAAACTCAGCTCAATTTGATGATGGTATATTCAGGTCTAACCCGACCTACCCATATTCAATTTTTTAGACTATTTTTATTTAAAAATATATTTTTTAAAAAATATAGTACACTAAATTCACTAAAAAAACACTAATTTAAAAGTTTTCCAACACATTAAAATTCATTAAAAATATTTATACTAAAAAACACTACCATAAATATAATAAATATTTTATTGTATTAAAAAATAAAAATAAAAAATATTTTATTATATTAAATATAATTTTTAAAATTTTATATTTTGGGTTGAATTATTTAGTTGGGTAAGTTTCTTTTTAGATTTTGGGTAATGTGTTTAATTATTATTGGGTTAGTAAATTAATATTATATTTTTTTATAACATAATATATTTGAGCCGGGCCTGACCAAGCTTACGCAAAAGTTTTGCCCAAGACCTGATTTATATAAAGAATGGGCCCTAAATTTTACCCAAACCTATTTTTTAGGTATCAGATTTTGTCCAAACCCTTCCATTTTCAGATGACTTTCGGATTTAAACAGGTGACTCGACCCATCATCATTGAGAGGCAAAATTCAAATAAACAAATTCGAAAATGAAAACAGTCGGCAAGTAACTTTCTTGAAGCATTGCAATCGTTTGTTGAAGAAAGTGAGCGCGGTTTGCGTTGTAAGCGGTGTGAATATTGGCATCATCCTATTCTCCCCTAAAGGAAAATCGTTTTGCTTCGATCACCCAACCGTTACCTTAGCAAAAGCCCTAACCGTTACATTATTCTGTTCACACTATGCTTTCAATTTTTCATATTCAAGGCTCTCATTAGCTTGAGAAAATAAGCCTTTACAAATGCAAATTTGTTTTACAATATTTTTTATATTATGCATGTCTGTTTTAGTATCTATATTTGGGGTTTGGGGTTGTCCCTTCCAACAATATTGTCTCCAAGATTTAAACTTACGTTTTTCCTCATATCAATTTTCTTCATTTAAGATTCTTATTTGTTAATGTATAGATAATTTTGAAAATTAGATTTATATTTAATTAATATTTACTTAAGCATGAATTTAAATAACAAGAGCTACTTAACATTTTTTAGAAGGTTTGTTTGGACAACATAAAGTAATTAAATTAAAGTGCAATTATTAGGTAGTAATTACATTCTCTTGTAATTATTTACGTGTTTGGCTGGCTGATTGTAATTCTATATTTGATAATACAAACTATAGTTACATAGTTACATAATTTATATTTCTGAACAAGTAACAAAAATTAAAATCAAATCATCATATGTAATGTCGGTCTAAAAAGTAGTTGATAATACGATTACTAATAAAAATAATAATAAAAATAAACATCATATGCAATTTTATCTAATTGTTCTATAGCATATTTGGTATGATAAATATAATTTTTTGCCACAACTTTATAAAGATATATATATTTTAAATAAGTTATGATAAAAAATATATAATATTTTTTTATGAATAAATATATTATTTCTATAATATATAACATGGACATATAAATAAGTTTTATTCATAATTCTTGGAAATAAATTTTTATAAATAAATATATTATAACACTTTTATAGCATTAAATTATTTTTTGTAATAAACTTTTTCGTCGTAACTTTAGAAATTTTTTAAGATTTAAATAATATAATATTTTTATAACATTATAAAATACACAAATTATTTTTATAATATTTTTTTTAAGACTTATTATATGAGATTTTTGTCATAACCATCCCAAATATAAATACATGTTTATGCTTATAATATATATATATTGTTTTTATTTAGGTCATGGTTTTTTTGCCAGATCATTTGGAACTTGTTTACTTCAAGTTTAGATGATTATGGGTGAAAGTGGTTTCCAATTTTAGTAATTTTAGATTTGGATTAGTTCAAATTCAAATTGGATAGGGTTAAATTGTTGACTTTTATGATTAAATAAATTGGATTAAATTTTTATTCGTTTTAATTTATAGGGCTTTCAGGTTAGGTAACGAGTTTTACTAAAAGTGGCCGATGTAGTCTTAAACTCTCCCTTGACCTTTTATTTATTTATTTATTTATGAAAGAAGGCAATCGATTGCCTTTAAATCAAGTACTTCTTACATGTGATGCACCAAATTTATCTTCTAACAAAAGTTTTCTAATAGGAAAGCTAGGGAATTCAAGAAGAGTGAGTTCAACATCATTATTTGAGCATGTTTTAGCCAGTCAATCTGTCACCTTATTATCCCCCCTTGGAACAAATTGGAATTTAACTTCTTGTAACTGCCTCATCAAGCTTGTTTGAAACCTGTTGAAAAATAAATTTATTCCTATTCTTCCACAATAGCCAACACAAAACAGCAAAGAGTCCTACATGGGCTTCATTTCCCCTAAAAATGCCATTCAAGTTCGTAGTTACCCAATCCAAAAGATCTAAATTAAAAAAGTGAGACAAATAAATTGGGGGCGTATTATCTTTTCCTATACCTTAGCCGCAACAGAGCAATCACGCAGGGTATGGATGATAGGGGTGTGCAAAATTCGAGTAAAACCGAAAAAATTCGGTTAACCGACCGAATTCGGTTAATCGGTCGGTTAACCGAATTAATTCGGTCGGGGGTCGGTTAATAATTTTTTGAGTTTTCGGTTAACGGTTAATTAGGTTCGAAACCGGTCGGTTAATCGAAAAAATTAATAAATAAAATTATAATATATAAATAGCCCACTATTCACTCAAACCCAATCCAACATAAACCCAAATACCCAATCTAATATATATTAATCCAAGTACCCAACCCAACCCAATCATAAAAATTACAAATAATTTAATAAATAAAAATAAAAAACTAAAACTAAAAATAAAAAACATATAATTTTATACAAATAATTCGGTTAATTCGGGTAATTCGGGTAATTCGATTAATTCGGTTAATTTTATACTTATTTTAACCAAAAATTAAAAAAATATAATTTTCGGTTAATTCAGTTAACCGACCGAATTAACCGAAAAAATTTTAGTTCGGTTAACGGTTAAAAATTTTGAAGGGTCGGTTAATTCGGTTAATGTTATTTTGGGTCGGTTAACCGGTCGGTTAACCGATTGAACACCCCTAATGGATGACTGTTTCTTGAATATCCCCCACATAGTGCAGTCCTTTGAGGGAGACAGATTCCTTCTATTCCTGCTAGTCCTTTGTGGGGGTATTTCCTGACCCTTAATCCTCTTTGTAAATATATTACATTTGGAAAAACTTATTATAATTAATAATTGAATATAGGTATAATTGGTTATAACTATGCATATGTAGCATGTTTCAGTATCCATTATAATTAGTGGGTTTCATTGTATTGAGTATAATTGAAACACCGTAATTACTTGCTTTTTATAAGGGGTTGAGAATCGAAAGAATTATGTGGATAATTAATCATAATGACTTTCAAGTTTTTATTTTTAATTATCTAAAATGATATAAAAAATTAAAATATAATTATTCTTAATTAGTCAAGCACATCTAAAAAAATTAAAATTATTTGTAATTGCAAGAAAGTATATTTTTGGCGTAGAAGGAAGTATAATTTTTTTGGTGATAATAATTTTTTTATTTTACAAAGATATTATCAAGCTCGTTTTTTTATATTTTTAGTATCCTAGGCGAAATAATAAATTGAACCCTTTTAAAAAAGTATATAAATAGTACAATAAAAGTTGAAAATTTTTTGGGGCCAAGCATTTATGGTAAAAAATTAAAAACCCTAAGCATTTAATTAATTTATTTTAGTCTGCAATTTTTTTTCCACATTAAACGCTGAAAACTATTTTTTTGGCTCTTTCCAGCCTTGGATCCTGCGCGGCTGTACTCTCAAACAACCCCAGGGTCGGGCCTGGAAATTATCATAATTTATTTAATTTAATTTTTATAGGTTATTTTAGTAAAATTTAATGAATATCAAGATTTTTCTTCTATAATTTATGGTTTCAAAGGATACACAAGGAAACTCTAATTATTTCCTATTACACGACAATCATAGACAATCTTTACAAGCTTTATCAAAGCATCTTTTGAATAAATATGATAATTAGATAATTAAATCAAGCCTTAATATAGCATTGATTTAATTAAATCAAGGCTTAATTAAGCATTGATTTTAATTACCAATAGTTAGGCAATTAATTAATCTTTTTTATAGGGAAAAAATTGGGATTATGTAATTATTTCTCATCATTAACTAGTGCTATGTTTAAGAAAAAGTTAAATTTCAAAATTATACATTAATGGTGAGTTTGGATGGGCAGTGCGTTTACATGTGGTTAGTGCAAAAACAACAATGACTGTGAAAATAGATACTGTAGCGTGAGATAAAAATTAAGCTAAACGCACCGCACCCATCCAAACTCACCCTAAGTAAAAATTAATTTGATATTTTTGAGTAACATTTAAAGAAGAAAAAAGTGAACAAAATATGATCATTATACTAATTAATATTGTTAACCTTAATTATAGTTTGAAAAGAGAATATTGAGATAATAATTTTAGGATATTATTTAATACTAAGTTGAAAATTTGGATCAATTCTCCTAAAAATTCAACTTACCATATATATAATTGCTTTAATTTGGATATAATCTTATAAAGTTTCTTCCCTTCAGAAGAATACTATTTTTTTCTAAGACCTGCATAGGATATAACAATGGCATCTCTAAATCAAACTAGAAGCAGCAACACCACCACTAAGGCAACGAGGGGTCGCCAGAAGATTCAGATAAAGAAACTCGAAAACGAAAGCAACCGCCAAGTGACTTTCTCCAAGCGCCGCACTGGTTTGTTCAAGAAAGCGATCGAGCTTTGCATTTTATGCGGTTGCAACATCGGCATCATCGTGTTCTCTCCCAAAGGAAAACCGTTTTGCTTTGGTCACCCCGATATCGACATGATATTGGAGCGTTACCTTAGCAAAAACCCTAACCATGATGATGGTTTGATGATGTCTGGTGACGACATTGCTCCATGTCTCGAAGAGTTCAACGAGGAGATCCGGGAGACATTGGAGAAACTTGAGGAAGAAAAAAAGCGAAGCAAAGAGATCCAAAAGGAAAACGAAGAGAGAAAAATGAAGGGACTGTTTTGGTGGGATGACCCTATTGATAATAATATGGGAATTGAGGAACTTGAAGCTTATGCTAAAGCCTTGGAGGAGTTAAGGAATAATGTGGCTAATAGGGCCAGTGCATTGATGGGAGATGCTTTTGCCAGTTTCGCCGTCCAAAACAGTGGCTTTGCCGTCGGAGACACAGGCGGGTACGAGGATTTCAATCTAGGTGTTGAAGGTTTTAATTTTGGTCTTGGTCATGACTTAGATTATTAAATCTCTATTCATCATTATGTCTATGGCTATTATTTTACGTTATAAAATTAATCTGCTTAGTTTTTAATTATTTTATGAACAATATAGATCTATATATATGATCATATATAAATGAAGCTAGTTTTTTTTATACCTTTAACTGCATTATTTTGTAGCTTTACATCTTTATTTATATAGGGTGGGTTTAGATGAGTGGTGACTTTATTTGCGAGTGGCTGTAAAATTAGATATTGTAGCGTGAGACAAAAAGGAAACTGAATGTACTGCACCAATGCACGCACCCAATCATCCATTCAAACCCACCGTAGTTTTATATGATTTTGCGGTATTAATTGTTATAGGCCAATTTTTGGGCTGTTTTACAAAGCCCAGTTACCTTTTAAATTACAACCCAATACAGCAAAACCTAAATACCCACTAATCTAAACAACCAAGCCCACTAAGCCTAACCCATTAGCTAACCCTAAAGCCCAGTACCAAACCCAAAAACCTATCTCCTACCCCAGCGCCGCAACCCTAGCCTCCCCACTTGCATCTGACTTTCGGCCAACCACCCCACCTGCCCTCTGCCACCGCCGTTCGCCCATCCCCTGCAAAGATTAAGACAGAAGACAAGACAATCAAAGAGAAAGAAATGGGCAGTGTAAGGAAAGGCTATAAAAGCCGAATGTAAACAGAGAACAGGGGTGGGGGAAGAAAATTGAATCTAAGACATTAAAACACCTTCCATTTTTGAGCAAGTATTATTTCTATTATCATTGAATACAACAATATCATCAAACCAGAGAGCATATCACAGATTGAAGATTCAAAAAGTGAGCAAAACCTAAGATTATTTTTGTTTTTATTTCATTCTATTTTCGATTTTCGAGTCAATTTTATGCACATATATACATATATATATATATATATATATAAATAAATAACAGAATAAAATAATAGAAAAAAAATAAAAACTAAAAAAATCTAATTTTTTACCTTCTCCGGCCGTCCGGTGACTGGCCCCCGTGGCCGGAGCTCCCCCTCCCCTCTCTTCTTTCCCCGCTCCCTCTTTTCTCTCCCTCCTCTTCTGTTTTTTTGTTTCTTCTGTTTCAAATGAAAAAAAAAAAAATTTGGCTTATATAGGGGTCCAAAACGGTGCGTTTTGGACCCCCCTTTAAAGCAAAAAACGACACCGTTTTGATGCGGATCGGGTCGACCCGACCCGTCCGACCAGGGGATCCGCGTGTTTTTTAAGGGAGGGGCTATTTGCGCAGTTGGCCCCTCCGCTTTTTCAACGTTTTATAATTAAGTTTTTTTATATTTTAAATTCGGTCCCGCTGTTTTGCCCTAATTTCGTTCTGGTCCCCCACGCTGCGCAGCGTTTTAACATCTGGATTTATTGTGCTTTTGACCCTCCTAGTTACGCGCGTGTTGTAATTAAGTCCCTCCTCTTTATTTCCTTTTTAAATTGACCCCAAAATTTAGTTTTTAGTTCAATTTTAGTCCTTTTTACTCATTTTTGAATTTTTTTTGTTTTTGCTATTTTATATTTAATATAAATAATGTATATTACTTAGTTTCGTACTTTATTATAGCTTTTGTTATATTATATTATACTTAGTATTACTCTAATATTATTTATAATATTACATCTTTATTATTATTATTATTATTAGTATATGTTTTATTATATATGTATATATCTTTAATATATATATATGTATATATTTATGTAGTATTATTAATAATTGTTTTGTAACATTATCATTATTATTTCTAGTATGTATATATATTATGTATATATTTTTAATATCACATTATTCATATTTTTATATTATCCCATGTAAATACTTTCAATAATATATTATTCATATATTTTTATACTATCTTACGTATATATTTTAATAACTATATTATGTATATACTATTACTATATATCTATTTATGTGGTATTTTTAAATGGTTGTTATTATTATTATTATTATTATTCCTAGTATATACTACGTATACATTTTTTGAATACTATATTATATATATATATTTTAATATCGTTTTATGTACATGTTATTATTATATATATATTTTTACCCCTATTATATTTATTATTAACATTAGTATATATTTTATTATACATGTATATATATACTTTTTATATACAATATTATTTTTATATATCATTATATTTATTATTACACTTATTATTTTCACTATTGTTGTTTATTATTCTATTTTAATACTATTATGCATACATATATCTTTTTGTACATACTTATACTTACTTCATTACTCCTTGATCATTACCATTGCCACCATTACTAGTATAATTATTATTCTTTTCATCATTATTAACATGTCTATACACACGTATATGTATATATATATTTTATGTATATATTGTTATTTTCTATTATTGTTAAATACATTATTTTTCTTATTATATTAATAGTACATTATTTTTATTTTCTTATAAATATTGTTATTGTTGTTTTAATATTCTTAGTTCTTAATATTTTTATTAATTGCATCATTGTTTGCATTATTTATGAATTCTTATTATAATAATGTTTTACTCATACTTTTTAATTAATTTCAACAAATAAGGCAACGTGCCGATTTAGCATCAAGTCGTTAATTTCATCGCTATGTTGGGTGAATATCATTGGCTCGTGTTAAAAACGGAACGCCCTTTTCAAAAGAAACTGACGTTTTAAAAATTCTCGTGTTCCGATTGGATCACGACTAAATTTTATATTGAACTCGTATTTTTGAAAATCAAGACAACATGTGTTTATGAGATACCAATTTTTGGGCGTCGCGAGGGTGCTAATACCTTCCTCGCGCGTAACCGACTCCCGAACCCTAATTTTTCTCTGGCTTTTAACGTAGACCTTAACTCGGCCTTTTCCTCGCTTTTAAAGAAAAAGAAATCTAATAGGTGTCCGATCACACCTAGAAAAAAGATCGGTGGCGACTCCCGGTTTATTTTAAAATCAAAATTCAAATTCCAAGTTTTTAATCGCCACAATTAGCGACCCCAAAACCAAAATTTTTACGTCGCAGCATTAATATTGCTCAATAATATATTTCAGAGAATCTTAAAAGTGATTTTGCATTGAATAAAAGAAATTTTATATGATTAGTATTGTTTTTTTTCTTATATTTCTTAAGAAATTTTAGATGCACAAAAGATTTAATGTCAATATGTTGATACAAAAAATCAATCCTTATTTTCAGTGATGTATTTTCCTTTTTCAAATATAATAATAAAATTATTTTATTTGGAAACAATTTAAATTTTTTATTATCTAAATCACGCAAAAGAAAAAATAACTTATTCGTGAAAATATTTGTTTTGAACAATCACATTTTAGGTTCCAATCATATCTTTTTTTTTGACACAATGTTTAGAACTACACATAGCCCTTTCCCAACCTATAAATAGGAGGATAATGTGTTTTAGCGCAGCTATGTCCTCATAATGTCCATACCAATCGAACTAAGATTCAATCGGCACATGAAAATATTATTTGCTTGCTTAGTAAACTTAATCAATTAGATTACTATCATCTTGGTTTTCAATTTTTATTTTATGTTTTTTTTATAAATTATGAATCATGATAATATTATTATTATTTTAGGTAATTTTACAATTAATTTACACACTTTTAACTCGAGTTTCTAAATTACATATCACAATTATGATTCAAACCTATGAAAAATTCATCCAATACCACTAGATTAAGAGTTGAGTTTCGGCTCGAACCGATACTTTGTGTGGTCAGAGTTATAAACTAGATGAGTTGTGGGGTTGGTCGACAACCCACTATTCCAAGGCACATTGACATTGTAACAATCAAATATATCAAGCAATACGTGTGGTGTGCTGAGAGCTCTATGACATGGTCTTATAGCAAAAAAAAATTATGAATCCTCACATGAAGACTGTCACAAAAACCGAATCTGAAAGAAGAAAGAGACGAAAGTGGTCTGTAAAGGACAAATGTGTAGCATAGAAACATCTTGTCATCTTCATTGTTTTACGTGTGGATTCTATTCATATGATAACAATCAACTCCCATTGCCCAACCCATTATTGTCTTTGTCTAAGTCTATTTTTTAAATTTAATATTTTTATTTAAATTCTTCTAAATTTCGAATTAACTTAGACAATAACCTGGAAAATGAACAGTTAGTAACTCACAAGTTGATATTAGAAGCTAAACTCTCCCAACAAAACTAGGAAAAAGAAAAAACAATGGGTCCATTCGGCCCTGAAATTTCAAGGTCCTCACTTTCTTCTACTTGTCCATGTTATTGTAAGATCAAGCTCAAGAAACTTCCCTCACCAAATGCCAACAATCCCTTTTATTCAATCACAAAAAACCAGCAACAGCCCAAACCGGAAGTGGAAATAAGTAGGGTTGCACCACGTGACATGCAGGGAGGATGCAGCAGCTTTTGTGGCATTGGCTACGGCCACGGATTCTAATCATGGATGCTTGTCGGCTTTTCTATAAAAAAGCCAAGGAAAGAGCTGAGGCAGCCAACTCTAAAATTTGTTGTCTAATATGGATTTGGTTGGGGTTGCTGTCGTTTTCGGTTGTTTGTTGTAATAACAACGAATCAGATGAGTTGGGTACACATATGTTTTTGGGATTGGGACTATTTGGTAGATAAACATCAGTTCTTTGGCATTTGTACAGTCCTAATGACTCAAACCTGAATCCGAGATGACTCAAATGACTTGAATTCCAAACTGATCCTAACCCAAAATGTACCGAACAAAAATATGTTTAGTAATAATACAATCAGTTTCAAATTTTAAGACTATTTAAATGTGTTACAAACAGGTCGTTCCATGTATCCGTAACTCCCGGCAAGCACCAATGCATGCAGTCATCGTGTTTCTTTCCTCCGGCTGTGGAAGGGTGAGCATCAGCTCTGAACTCACTCATGCGGGTAATATCTAAGATGTGGATGTTAGACCCCTTGAGGGCGTTGTATATGTGCTGATTCACAAGCCTTGTCTCCACATTCGTCCCGTTGTTTTTCAACGAGAAGAGATCTTCCACCTGAAAATGGATATAATCAATTCAACCTTGGTGCGGAGTGGACACAAACCAACAGATGAACAATTTTTTGGCCAAATGAAAGATACTAACTTGTTCGGGTAACAAAGGCTGTAACCGCTGACAAGAACCACCTTGGTCCCAGTCACCACCTTCAAAATGCCTTGGTGATTGCGTGCGAAACAATTTAATAGCATCCGGTCGCATGGTTTTCTCCACAAACCGTATCTGCCGATTGATGATCAGTAAGAACTAAGAAGGAAAGCTGAGTGTTGTAAAAACAATAGTAGCAAACACCATTTGCAATAACATACCATGTGATTTAAAACCTTATCCAAGCCAAGATCAGGAGGTATGGGAGGGATTACAGGTAGACCCTTTTCAAAGAAAAGCATGGGTGACTTAACTGGGTCAAATTTCGAAGGAGCCCACCACCTATTAAAGAACAATCAAAATGGTTAATCTACGTCAGGAAATCTATGATTACAACAACGGAAATATATGGACTAGAATAACAAGAAATTGTGGCCAGGGACCAACATAAATATATAACACAAGTTAGATAGCTTGAGACAAAAAGCTTTGATGGTTGCATATAACTCGAAAACCTCATCCAACAACAGCAATTTGTCATGTCATTAAAATCACTTTGGGTCATTTCATTCAACATGGAAATAGGATTGAAATGCTAGAAAACAACTTAGGAACAAAAAATAAGAACATAAAGGCATGCATGCTACCGGGCTATTGGCACCAAAAGATCTCAACAAACAACCAACATAATATTATAAAACAACCACAAATTACACAGCTTAAGCCAAAAAGCTTTGATAAGTGCATATAACTCGAAAAACACATCCAACCATGGCAATTTGTTATGTTGTTGAGAAACACTTCTGGTCGTTTTCATTCAACATGAAAATAGGATCGAAATGCTAAAAAACATACTATTGGCAGCAAAATACCTCAACTAGCAATCAACATAATATTATAAAACAACCACAAGTTACACAGCTTGAGCCAAAAGCTTTGATGATTGCTTATAACTCAAAAACCACATTAAAACAAACTTTTGGTCGTTTTCATTGAACATGAAATGGAATCAAAATTGTAAAAAACAACTCAGGAACAACAAACAAGAACATAAAGGCATGTATGCTACCATGTTATTGGCACCAAAGGATCTCAACAAACAACCAACATAATATTATAAGACAACCTCAAGTTACACAGCTTGAGCCAAAAAAGCTTTGATGATTGCATATAACTTGAAAACCACATCCAACCATGGCAATTTGTCATGTCGTTGAGATACACTTTTGGTTGTTTTCATTCAACATGAAAATAGGATTGAAATGCTAAAAACCAACTTGGGAACAACAAACAAAAACATAAAGATGTGCTACCATACTATTGGCACCAAGAATTTCTCAACAAACAACCACAAGTCCCACAGCTCGAGCCAAAAAGCTTTGATGATTGCATATAACTCAAAAACCACATTAAAATCAACTTTTGGTTGTTCTCATTCAACATGAAAATAGGATCCAAATGCTAAAAAACAACTTAGGAACAACAAACAAGAACATAAAGGTATGCTACCATACTATTGGCACCAAAAGACCTCAACAAGCAATCAACATAATATTATAAAACAACCTCGACTTACATAGCTTCAGTCAAAAGCTTTGATGATTGCATATAACTCAAAAACCATCATTAAAATCAACTTTTGGTCATTTTCATTCAACATGAAAATAGGATATAAATGGTAGAAAACAACTTAGGAACAACAAACAAGAACATAAAGGAATTCTACCATACTATTGGCAACAAAAGAATCAACCAACATAATATTATAACACAACCACAAGTTACACAGCTTGAGCCAAAAAGCTTTGATATTTGCACATAATTTGAAAACTGCGTCCAACTTTGACAGTTTGTTTTCGTGTCATTAAAATCCACTTCTGGTCATTTTCATCAACCATGAAAACCGGATCCAAATGCTAAAAACAACAAGTTAGTACAAAAAGGTATGCTACCATAATATTATTGGCACCAAAAGATCTACAACATTTTAATGGAAGTGGGAAAAATGCTAACCAGTGTCCTGTGTTAAAGATTAGTATATCATGGAAGCTTGGAGCCTTTTCCCATGTGCTTTCTGGAACATCAACATCAACTCTATAACCTTCTTTATATCCAAGAGCTTCTAACTTACCACCATTTCCATTAGCTGACCATCTGCATTAAACACAATCAACAACAATACAGTTCCTACCATGAAATACAAACAAAAAGAAACTAAATTGGAATTTATCAAAATGATTCAAAGCAGCTTACCTACCATAGCGTGCCAAAAGATTAGTTCTATGATAAGCAATGGTGAGATTATAGTGAAGGAAAGTAAAGCCACGATCAGCTCCAGCAGGACGCCATTTCTTCACATCATTGGACACACGTTTCAAAGTACAAAACAAAGATACAAACATGTTTCTGTTTAAGGAATCACCAATAAACCCTGCACTGTTGAATATTGATTAAGGCCTAATTTGCTTTAAATTAACTAACTTTGAGACAGAGAGATGGGGGAAGTACCAATGTTGGTATCTCTGTAGGTGTGAAGAAACTGGAGGGGATCGAACGGTGGGAGATCACAGTTACGAGGCTTCCATCGCCACTTAATGATGTCTCTACCGTTGGATTTGTTGTTCAAAATGCAATTCCATCCTTTGAATATCTCCTTGCAGCTACTGTCGTATCGATCGAATCCCGCATTTGGGTCGTAAACCCATGACCCATCGGAGTAATCGCATGAAGAATCGCCGGTTGCAGATGGGTCTGATCGGGTGGTGGGATTGGCGTCGATGGGTTTAAAACGGAGGAATTGGGGATGAGTTGTGGAAGAGGAAATGGAGGCTTTTCTGGAAATAGAGAGAAGAAGAAAGAAAGAGATGAAGCAAATGAGAGACAACAAAGGGAAAAGAGATGAAAGCTTCTTTGTTGCTGCCATGGAGGTCTTTGTTAACCATTAAACACTGCTTAAATGAGCTAAGCGGATAACCCCAAGGGAAAAAACATATGCGAGATCTAACTTGGAAGGTAAAAAACAGAGTATGACGTGCCACAGGGTGAATTTGAGTAATTTCATTTGACTGCTTTGACTCAAAAGCCAAATACTAGTTTCAATTCAAGCTTATATCTTTTTCACTTTCCTTTCAAATTCCTTAGCTTGTTTGGTTGCTGAGAAAGAACAAAAAAAAAAAAAAACCAATTCTCTTTCTTTTATCATTTCAATTCAACAAGTCCTTATATTTTACTTTTCTGAATTTGGGTTTAATGGGTGCAGAAGCCAGAGTGTTTCGGTTCCAGTGAGAAGCATCAATGTCTTCAAATGTTTTACCTCAAGAAAAACAAACTGGTGATTATAGCTTTTTCTCTCTATTTATTATTATGGTTAAATTCTGCTTTTAGCCCCTGCACTTTGTAAAAAAGTTATGGATTTAGCTTCAACACTTTAATTTATCAACTTTAGTCCCTATACTTAAAATCTAACTTATCAATTAGAACTTAAACTCAACTTGATTTGACTATAAAAAGTCATTGACATGAACTTCTTTAACTTTAACCTCAATTAACCTTAAACTGATCAAACAGAAAATAATTCAAATAAGTAATTCGAAAAGACCTAAAATAATTCTCTTCAGCTTTATACTTTGAACTTTGAAGATACAATACTCTAGATTATCTTGGTAAATTTCGACTCAATCCAATTATCAAAATAATATTCCCCAAATAATATGATCTTTATAATCAAAATAGCTCAAATAGATGTTCAATAAATTATCGACACATTAAATATAGAAACTGTTTTCCACCGATTTTGTGTCTACTTGTTCTAACACCAAATTACCAGTTTCATAGTTTTCAACAAATATTAATTATGATTTTTTTCCTATTTAGGAAGATAAAAAAGACTTTAGAAAGGTAACTCATTTTTGTTTGCTGGGCAATATAAATTTATTGAAAATAAATCTCTTATAAAAGTGCTACAAATTCACCTTCAACATGGACTGCACCAACAAAGCACCTAAACACATTATAGCTAGAGTTTCAGTCATGCAAAAGCTAACTCATTTATTTACCATTTTAAACATCACACATACAAAAGATTATCCAGCCTACTTAAGAATGATAGTAACAGATATGAGATTTTGTTAAGAACAGAGAATTGTTCCAACAAATGCTAATTAATGCATGAAGCTTTTTTTGGAATTTTTTTTAGGGGGAGTTCTATAATATGCTGGCACAGTTAGAGGGAAAAACATTTGTCTGATTCCCTCAGAGTATATGTAGGGGAGAAGAATACTTGATGCCACCTGAAAAACAAGAAAAATTTTTTATTAATATGATTCTATATCATAATCATATTTAAGATCTTATATATTTATATCATGTTATTATATAAATGTTTGGTATAGATACTGACCCAAAGCAATTTAGCCCCATCCCACAAGCGTTTGGGAGAAGGAAATGGAAGTAACAACCGGCCAACGCCATATATTGCAATGGAAAAGAAATGAAAGGCTAAGCTTAATGGACGAGGGCATAAACCACAGAGCATAGCGGATGCTCCATATGAAAACATCCCTCCAAGTCTCAAATACCCCAAAAAGGTGTGCTGCAGATTCTCCATTGCAGGATTGGACGAGGCACTGAATACCTTCTGTAGGACATTAGCCAGTATATTTATTGTAGATGACATTGGCTGCATGTAGTTAAAGGGCAAAATTATACCGTTTTCATCATTGCCATTCACTTTCAAAATGCATATAAAACATGAAACTACAATACCTTCCTCAGGGTATAAAAAGATTCGAGATATTTGGAAACGGTGAATGCATCGGACAGATCATGCAAGGGTCTTAGAAGATCCCTAAGTATTACAACATCAGACAGAGCAACAGTCATTCCCCCTCCGGTTATAGCGTGCCGCATGTTGAGTGCATCTCCAATCAAAAGCGCACCAGGAGTCAGGTGTGGAGCAGCAGCCATGATTTTATTCGGCAATATTCTTATGTTACCCTTCTTCTCTATTGCAGATATAAAGGAATCGTACAATTCAGGAAGAACCTGAAGTGTATTATAAGCCATACAGTTAGTCCATAAATTAAGCCAAATTCCCCCAATGAATGAATAAAAGAAAGATCTAAATATACCTTGGGAGCCACCTGAGTTTTCAAGTAACATGCCATTTCACCATTGGAAACTGAAGGTACCATTTCACTAGGAACATTCACCATGCAACGAATTTCAGTGCTGCTAATGGGAGAGAATACGATTGGTGAAGGGTGTGCTACTATAATAGCTCCATAATTTTTAATTGGAAGGTTACAGTTCGTCAGTATAAAACCAGCAAAATAAGAGGGTATATCAACCTGCAAAAATAATAAAGACCTTTATATATTTTCTCAAAGCATAGAATTTACGATTAGTCCCTCTATTATCCTAAAATTAGAATTTAATCTCTTTGCTTTAATTTGGAAAAAAAATGATCTCTCAATGTTATTAGTAGGTATCATTTGTAATAAAAAGCAACCAATAATATTATCAATTTGGACATTCGATAACATTATAAAAATAAATGGATTTAAATTAAATAAAAATAAAGTAGAATGATTAAGTCTAAAATTTTAGCATAATAGAGAGACGGAAACCATAATTGAACAAATTTAACAAGAATTCCTAAGCATTTTCACCTTAGGATAGCAAAGACAGCGTCTCAAATTTGAGAAACAACCATCGCATATAATTGTGAGAGAAGCGTAAGCTGCCAACACTTGACCACTCTCATTTTTGTACTGCACTCCTTTGACAATACCATTTTCTTTGATCAGAGATGTTACTGTCCCTTGTTCTAAACTTACGCTACATTGTCATAACATCAAAGCATCAAATTGGATCTTCTAAAGAAAAAGTATAATTTCAAATGTACTCTTTCTAATAAATTGTTGTAACAAGTTAATACAAATAGAAGTGAACTTGTCAATGTTAACTTAAGCCTAAAATATAACTTGATCAATTCAAACCTAAACCTGGCTTGATTTGACTATAAATGGTCAACAACATGAATCCCTCTAAACCGAACCTTGTTTTACTCTAACATATAAATTGACCACTCAAACCCGAAATGATCCAAACAAGCAACTTGAAAAGATAAAAAATCGAGGTGACTATAACCTAAAATGACATGAACTTATCATGAGCTGACCCTAAAAACTCGAGCTTCAAACCCTATTGACGTAAACCCGAAAGGAATCGAATCCAAACCTAAAACGGTCCAAACCCGAATTTAACCCAAACCTGAAATGACTTGAATCTAAGCTCACTAAAACCGAATTTACGCAAAAAATTGTAGAACTCGAATGACTCGATCTAGATTAACTTGACCCAAAATTGACTCGACTAGCTCAATTGACAGGTCTAAACAGAACCAATGAGTTAAAACTAACTAGAAATCACTTAAATCCTTTAAGATAAGATGTTCTGGCATCTTATGTTGATATTGAAGAATGACTGAGAGGAGGGAGAGAAAGTACTTGTGAAGAGATGCAACTTTTTTCCGCAACCTTTGAACAAAACGACCATTATGAAATGTTCTCCCTGCAACATGAGATTGAAACTTTTCTAAAGGAAAAGATACGTGAGCCTCCTTTCCATCCTTGTATAGAGTATAACCCAAAAGTCGTTGCGCATCAATCTCATCTACACAATCTATAGAACCAACACTCAAAGTAAAATAAGTAATTTTATAAAGAAATAACATTATAACATTATATTACATTTACTATTTAATCCATGATTTTTCTTGTTTACCCTCAAGGCCTAATTCAATTAACTTTAAGTAGCCCCCTGGTATTAGACTTTCACCGGCCATTCTATTAGGCGCATTTAAGTCCCTTTCTATCACTCGTACTCGACGTCCATCCTGTAACATGTAAGTTGTTAAGAATTGTTACATATGGTATCATATTGAAATCCAAATTTAAAAGCCAATGAAATCTTGGCATTGTTGCTTAATGCCAAGATTTTGGGTTCTTAAGCACTCAAGTTTGAGTTTTATCACGCACAATTGTGACATGTAAATCTCTAATTCCATCATGTGGTGTACCATGTCTATTTTTTATTAGATTCTTTCTTATTGTGTTTTTTTCCGTCTTTTTACAAGCTTGATGCTACACTATAACTACTTTGAGCATATATTTAAATAAAGGACATACAAAATCTTTTTTAACTTGCTTATGAATTTTTTTTTCATTTCACTGGCAGTATACATGACAACAATTCAGATATTTATATGCATTTATATTAAATAAAATCAAATTGGACTGTCAAAATAGATTTTAATTAAAAAAGTCAAATATGTATTTTTAGTTATTATTTTTGAATCAGATCGATGATTGAACTGATTAAATCATTAATTTTCTGTTCAATCCGTTCATTTTATTTAAATCAAATAAATTATTAAAAATAAAAATATAAAAATTATAAAATTTGGTTGAAGCCAATACTCTAAATCTAATTTCAAATAATATTGATTATTTCATTTTATCATCAAATTAAAATTAAAATTTATTATAAAAAATCAACACAGATCCACGTGAACTTAAATTAAGTTATCGAAATATTATCTTCCCATATAACACTTCAACCAATAATAATAAAATGCGAACTTAAGTAGTAATTGTTCCTTTAAAAAAAATTAGTAAAAGCATCATGGAGGCCATTGTACTAAGAATCGGATTGCATTTTGTTCCTTTACTTAAAAAATAGTAAATTAGGCTCATTATGTTAAAAGGCAAACTAGTTCTCAGTTAAAAATTGTATCCATTTCTACTATTTAAAATCGATCCCTATACGTTAGTATAAGGTACACATGATACACTATGCGTAACTGTCTGGTTATACCATCAGCCACGCCAATTTTTAACAGTAGAAATAGATAAAATTTTAACAGAAAATACCAATTTTCTATTTAATCTAACCTATAAGGACTAATCTACCTATTTTTTAAGTAAAATGGATAAAATGCAATCTGATCCTCGTACAAGAACTTTACTAAGAACCTCCATAATACTTTTACTAAAAAATTAGTAATTGTTTTATGTTAGAAGAGGAAAATAAGATGATTAAACAATGGTAGAACAAAATAAAGAAAAAAGGAGAAATTATGAGACCTTTCCAAGAGAATAGGCAAGAGCAGCACCGGCAACACCGGCGCCGACTATGATAATATCCGCAGTGGCAACACCCTCACTCTTTCCAGTTTTGTTTACACTGTTTTTCTTTGGAAACTCCATTGAAGCTGCTCTGTTTAGCTTCCTCAGTCCCCTAAATCTGATTAGGGAATTGCAGTACAAGAAAACAAACCCCAAAAGAGAGGCTATAACACCTCCAACTCCAACCATGTACTGCTCAGCCATTGATTTAAGAACAATGTATGGAACGAATAATCAAGAAGAACATCATTTATAGAAGAAAAGCGTGCAATGGCATATAATAATCACCACAATTGACAAAAAAGATCTTTTAATATGTGTATAATATTTAATCATGTTTACAATATGCTTCAATATCAAACATTTTAAATTATTGTGATTTGCAAATCTCATTTGGGCCCTCTCATCTATACCTTATAAACTCTTAAATGTAATATTAGTATTATCATACGTGGAGTGTGCCTCACATTTTAGATGAAATAGAGTTGATGTTGGGATAAGGAAGAGACAACGTCTAGACAAGGGTCACAATGTGGCAACGTATTCTTTACTAAACCGAGTTTCATCTTCTAGTTAAACTATACTATTTTTTTCTAGTCTAACTCTAATTATTTTGAGGATATTTTAGTCATATTTTTATACGAATTTCAACCTATAAATTGGTTATTTTAGCAACATTAGATAGATCAATTTAAAAACATAATTAAGAGAGAGTTTTGTCGGAATTTCGGAATGACTTTGTATTTTTGGGTTCGAGTTTGTCTTTTTTTCTCTATCTTGTACTCCTCTTCGGTTATTTGCCATTCTAGTGAAGTTTTTTACCCATAATTTTTTATCCTCTTAAAAGAAGTTTTTTCATGTAAATATTTGTATCCAATTTTTCTCTATTTGTTCTTATTCATTGCTTAACTCGAGTTTACCTCAACATTATACTATATAGACCATAAATATAGATAATAAAAATAACCTCTACAAAAGTAATATATTTATATAGGCAATTATTTTTTGTGTCCTTTCGTATTTCATTTAAATTTAACTAAAAGTAGTAATAGACGATTTCTTTTGATGCATTACAATTTAATTTCGGGAAAATACAGAAGCATTGGCAAGTATGAAAGCTAAGGAATTTTTGCAATACAGTGATGATTAATGAAATGAAGAAAACATTTCATCAGCAAAAATTATGATTGATGACTGAAGTACATCGATGCATTATTATTGCAAAAAGAAACAAAAAAAGGAAAAAAGACAAATTAAATTATTTATTTTGTGGGACTAAAAAGGGGCAAGGCCCTAAACTTAAGAAGCAACCAGTACTAAATGTGGGGAGTTCTGCAATTCGCACAGGAGAGTGTAAGCTTGGAGCACATGAGAAAATTTTCCATATCGGCTTTAAAGGTGATCATGATCTTTGGTGATGATTCATCGAAGATAAAAAAATCCTTTTAGAAATACTTACTGCTGCTTTTACTATTTAGTTAGCTAAAAAATTTCTATCGAAGAATATACTTAAGCTCGTAATGTGTCACGGATTCAACTTTGTTTACTCAATTGTAAGTTTGTGCGGAATCTCAAGTCACCCATATAAAAGCACCCCCTCATCTAGAAAAGCCCTCTCCATCACAAGAGAAAAGGGATTTAGGATATACGCCAAAGTTGTGCCAAAATGCATTAGTCTTTTACACACCATTTTTAAACGATGTGAATCACCACTGCAAATCATCCCAACTTTTATGTTGCAACAACAACCAATACAACTAGAGTTGTTGCCTCCCCATATTTGTGCAGTGATCAGAAGAAACGCTAGTGGTTTAACAAGAAAGGCAATTGTCTTGAATCTTTGAAATAAACTTTTGTTGAGGATTGACTCAATTAAGTAATGAAAAAATAAAAAATAGCAGAAAAAATTGAGAAATTGAATACACAAATTTAACATGGAAACCCCCAAAGAGGATAAAATAATAAAACAATTTAGACTAATCAAAGTTCGACTAAAACAAATAAAGATTATTTCTCAAATTTGACTAGAATATGAGACATATTTAACAAATCTCCACCTTGACTTGTATTTTCACAACGCCATCTTTGTCAAAACCCGCTACGGTCCTATCTTGAACTATGCAAGGAATTAACTGAGTCGAATCCGTGCTTAGAAGTTGGAAGACTTTTAGTCTTCGACTTGTGCACTGTCAAATTAAAACTAACCTGAGTCTGATTTTCATGAACACAATGCCCTAATTTTTCAAAACTTGTGTAGCGACGTAAAAATTTGCTTTCGGTCGCTAAATTATGGCGATTTATTGAGATTGAAAATTGAAGTTTGATTTTAAAATAAAGAAGGGAGTCGCCACCGATCTTTTTTCTAGGTGTGATCGGTCACCTATTAGATTTATTTTCTTTAAAAGCGAGAAAAGGCCGAGAGTTAAGGTCTACGCCAAAAGCCGAGAAAATTAGGGTTCGAGCTTCGGTTCTGCGCGAGGAAGGTATTAGCACCCTCGCGACGCCCAAAATTGGTATCTCATGAACACGTGTTGTCTTAATTTTCAAAAATAAGAGTTCAATGCAAAATTTAGTCGTGGTCCGATTAAAAGAATACGAGAAATTTTAGTTTCTTTTTTTTTAGAAGGATATACCGTCTTAACACGAGTCGATTGACGTTCACCCAACATAGCGATGAAATCAACGACATGGCATTAAATCGATATATTGCCTTATGTATTGAAATTAATAAAGTACGAATAAATATTTTAAAATAATGAACAACGGGAAATATATAAAAATGGGCGAAACGAAAGATGATAGTCGAAATGCATTAAGGCATATAATTCATACAACGCTAATATTACAGACAATGACAATACGCGATATTAAACGTAATAAGAATTAAACATGAAATAAAAATGTGAATATATATAAATATAATAATAGTAAGTATGGCGACGAAAACATAATGTTTAAGATACGTACATGGAAATATATAAGCAATACACATAACTAATACTATTGAAAAATATACATTGTAATATATATAAAAATATGAATATAATACAATATATATAATATAATATAATAATATAACATTAAAAACATGATACATATAAAGTATGGTATTAAAAAACATACATATAATATACGAAGAATATATATAATACTAAAACCTTTAGATAATATATACACATGAAAAAATAGCAATAACATTACTTAGGTATACACAAATGTATTAAACATGTACACGTATTTATAAATATATAAATATATACCAAAGCATGAACTAATATTAATAATAATAATAATTATAATAATATTATCATTGTTGGAATGTAAAAGAAATAAACATAGCATTAATAAAATACTATAATAAAATGAATAAGAAATATTAAATATGAAATTATGTATATATATTTATACGTACATAATATATATTAATACATGATAGTAATAATAATAATACTAATAATACTAATAATATAAAAATAATAAGGATATTAAATAAATATATAAAAAGAAACGAAAAGAGGACTAGAATTAAAATAAAAACGAAGTTGTGGGCTAATTTTAAAATAAAAGACAAACCTGAAGACCTATTTGAATGCGATTGCGAACAGTGGGGGTCAAAAAAGCAAATTTTCTAAGCTTTTAAAACGCTGCGTTTGGCCAGGGTCTAAATCATAAAACGCAACACACTTTTGGGCCAAATTAAAAATAGCGAAGAACCTGATTGTGGGATAGCAAAAATGCGGAAGGGCTGATCGCGCAATTAGCCCTTCCGCTTCAAAAACACGCGGACCCTCCCTGGTGCGGGTCGGGTCGACCCGCACCCGCATTCAAAACGACGTCGTTTTATCTATTAACAGAGGGGGTCCAAAACGGTGCGTTTTGGACCCCTATATAAGTCAAAAAAAATTTTAAAAAATTCATTTGGCACAAGCAGAAGAAAAAAAAAAGAAAAAAAAAAGGAGGGGGAGAAGGAGGAAGGAGGGGGAGCTTGGCGGGGGGCGATCGTCGGCGGCCATCACGACATCATCGGACCATGTCCAACACATTAGCGCACGTACGTGTGGAGAGGTAAAATTTCAATTTTTTTTATTTTTTTATATTTTTTATTTGTTTGTATTATATTTGTGGGTATAAATGAAAAAATATGGACTTGTACATATAAACAGAAAGAAACAGAAATAATGAAATCGATATTCACCTTTTTAACTGTTTTGATTCTGTTTTTTTTTATGTTCAAATGCTTCGATTTGCTGCTTTTGTATCTAAGGGATTATTATTTCTGATTTTCGTATATAAATCTATATATCGAATCCTTTTTTTCAAGGGAAAGAAAAGTCCAACCCCTTTTACATTTTCCTCTTCGGGTTTTTATAACCCTTACAAATATTTGTTATTTACTTGCGTGTGCCTGTTTGATTGCAGGGTATGGGTATGTGCGGTGGAGCAGTGGATGTGACCTTGACAGAGGCAAGTGGGGGTGACAGAGGGTCGGTGGTGGCAGAGGACAAGTGGGGAGCTAGGGTTTCAATGGCTTTGGGTTGATTGGGCTTAGGGTTAGCTATTGGGTTTGTATTGGGCTAGTGGGTAAGGGTTGGTTTAGGTGGGCTAAGGTTTGGGGTTGTAAAAGGGTCTGATGGGTTTGTAAAAGGGTTTGGGTCTTAATGTATTAAAATTGGCCATTCGGGTTTTAATTGGGCTCCGGGTTTATGATGGGTATTTGGGGTTGGGGCATTTTGTAAAATACATCATAGGTAAAATTGGGCTATAACAGCTGCCCCTCTTTGCTCATTGTCGTGTAACGGGAATAGAGCAAAGACATAATGAAAGGCCAATTTTGCCCCATCTTGTTGAATCTTGACTTCATTGGTGCTCTTATTGCTCAGACAGTCTCATCGTATCTTGTAGCTTCGGTTCAATCCACTGCATTTTTGATATACGCCTTGTAGCTCCACTCTTCTCTAATGTAACTTTAAGGATATGAGATTTGTGGCTTCGATCTGCTTCCATGTAGCTTCATAAAGATGAGATCTACAGCTTCAATCTGCTCTTCTACCGCTTCAGTGAGATGAGATTTGTGGTCTTCTCTTCTGTAACTCTAAAAGGCGAACTTTGATATCTTCGATCAGCTCCACTGCAACTTCAGGGAACAAGACTTGCAACTTTGACGTGCTTCACTGCAACTTCAGAGAGGCCAAATCTGATGTCTTCAATCAGCTCAAATCTTTATTCTTTACTTGATATGTGATCTTGAGTTCAACTCATTTCTTGCAATATGAATTGACTCTTTAAAAAAAACATTAAAAACAAAAACAAAAATTGAAAATACCTCAGCATGTAAATTGAGGCTCAACTCATTTCTCGCAATATGGGTTGATTTTTGAAGCATAGAAATTAAAAGCAGAAATTAAAAGGCTTAACTCACCTCTCGCAATATGAGTTTGATAATTTGAAGAGTAGATTTCGAAAAACAGAAATTAAAGGCTCAACTCACCTCTCGCAATATGAGTTAATCTTTGAAAAACATAAATTGAAAACAGAAATTTAAAATACCTCAGCTTGCCCTGAGGCTCAACTCACTTCTTGCAATATGAGTTGCAATTAAAACACAAAAATTGAAAATACCTCGGCGCACCGAGGCTCAACTCACTTCTAGCAATATGAGTTGATTTTTTTGAAAAGCATAAATTGAAATTACCTCAACGTGTCTTGAGGCTCAACTCACCTCTCGCAATATGAGTTGATTTTTGAAAAATTATCTCAACGTGTCTTGAGGCTCAACTCACCTCTCGCAATATGAGTTGATTTTTGAAAATATAAATTGAAATTACCTCAACGTGTCTTGAGGCTCAACTCACCTCTCGCATTATGAGTTGATTTTTTGAAAAACATAAATTAAAATTACCTCAACGTGTCTTAAGGCTTAACTCACCTCTCGCATTATGAGTTGATTTTTTTGAAAACATAAATTAAAATTACCTCAACGTGTCTTGAGGCTCAACTCACCTCTCGCATTATGAGTTGATTTTTTTGAAAACATAAATTAAAAACATCAAAATACCAAAACCTGTTCTTTGGTAGAACTGAGGTGTCTTTTCACTTGATTCAATGCGACTCTCATTCCAGATTTCTTGCTTTGCTGGAGTACCTGTATATGCCATGCATGATGTTATCATGATATGCACATGTTTGTCTTAAATGCTTTTATGCCTACATGATTATGTAGTGCTCCTTAAGCATGTTTGTCGTATGTCCATTTAGCCACGATTGTTGAGGATCTGCGTTCATTACTTCGGCTCTTGACTTTTCTCTTTAAGCCATGTACCCGTCTTCAGGCTTTACAAGTAATCAACGCTTAGATATCACTCTTTAGCCCCTGGTTGAACTTTGTTCTTGCTTTGAGGCTCTTGTGCTTATCAAATTTTTATCCAGGTAATGCTTAACATTTCTTTTGCTTAGAGCATGTCATTTCACCATTTATCATGTAAATAAACACATAATGAGATGCATGAAAATGATCATATAGGGACAAAAAGGGTATTTTACATTCACTTATTTCAAAGGTAACAAACAAAGAAAGTTAATCAAGAATAGTAAAAAGTGTCAAAAAGAAAGAAAGGATCGTATTCAACGGATACAAATGCTCTAGATATTCAACACATGAACTCTTCCACGTTCCTCAATCAAGAATCTTTCGAGTATGGCTTCTTGCGTAGAAAATTTCAAGCTTTCAGAGATGCTTCAAATACTGTAGTCTCACTGTTTGTCGTACAGTTTAAAACGCCTTGTCTTGTAAGCCGAATGTTTGCTTCATTAGAATGCCCTCTCGGGTTTTCATCCTAATCTTTGTGTTTTAATCAAAGCGCCCTTTTCGGGTTTTCGCTCTGATCTTTTTTTTTTTTTAGATGCCCTTTTTGGGTTTTCATCTCAAGCATAATATTTCTTTACGGCATCCGAATTCACTGGATTCGGTAGCTCCTTCCCATCCATCTCGGTAAGGATCAAAGCTCCTCCTGAAAATGCCTTCTTTACGACGTATGGTCCTTCCCAATTTGGTGCCCATTTTCCTC
Organism: Gossypium anomalum; assembly: GCA_025698475.1. Lineage (NCBI taxonomy): Eukaryota > Viridiplantae > Streptophyta > Magnoliopsida > Malvales > Malvaceae > Gossypium > Gossypium anomalum. The sequence goes on from CM046959.1 coordinate 2,277,971, forward strand.
GCAGGTCTTTTTGTATCGGGAGAATTTTCCTCAGCACGAGTTCTCCTTCATGGAATTCTCTTGGTCGTACCTTCTTGTCATGGGCTGCAATCATTCTCTTTTGGTACATCTGCCCGTGGCAAATTGCCCTTAGACGTTTTTCTTCAATGAGGTTCAGCTGATCATATCGAGCTCGAACCCATTCTGCTTCTTCTAACTTTGATTCCATTAAGATTCGCAGAGAAGGGATTTCAACCTCGATAGGTAGCACAGCTTCCATTCCATAGACCAGAGAGAAAGGGGTTGCTCCCGTAGATGTTCGTACAGATGTGCGATATGCAAATAAAGCAAATGGAAGCTTCTCATGTCAATCTTTATACGTCTCGGTCATTTTCCCAATGATTCTCTTAATATTTTTATTGGCTGCTTCAACAGCCCCGTTCATCTTTGGGCGATACGGCGAGGAGTTATGATGCTTTATTTGGAATTGCTCGCACACTTCTTTCATCATCTTATTGTTCAGATTCGTGGCATTATCTCGAAATGATTCTTTCGAGCAAGCCATACCGCAAATGATCTCCTTTTTCAAAACACATAAACCGCAAATCCTTGTCACATTGGCAAACGGCGGCTTTATCCATTTTGTGAAGTAATCGATGACCACAAAGATGAATCGATGTCCATTTGATGCCTTTGGAGAAATTGGCCCTATAACGTCCATGCCCCACATAGCAAAAGGCCACGGAGAGGTCATGACATGAAGAGGAGAAGGGGCTACATGAATTTTATCGCCGTAGATTTGACATTTGTGACATTTTCTGGCAAAATTGATGCAGTCACTTTCCATTGTCAGCCAAAAATAACCGAGTCTCATGATCTTTCTGGCCATATTGAATCCATTGGCATGTGTTCCGCAAATTCCCTCATGGACCTCTGCAAGTATTTTCCTAGCTTTAACATCATCCACACATCTCAAGAGCATCTGATCATTTCCTCTTTTATACAGGATATCCCCATCAAGAACAAATCCCGCTGCCATTCTTCTGATTGTTCTTTTGTCGTTCTCATTCGCTTGTTCGGGATAGCTTTGATTCTTGATATATTCTAAGATATCATGGAACCATGGACGCCCGTCTGCTTCTTTTTCAATGCTACAATAGTGTGCAGGGACCTCGTGTATGCTCATTTTGAGGGGCATTATTTCTGCTTCTCTACTTGCTTTGAACATTGAAGCCAAAGTGGCCAGGGCATCAGCCAACTGGTTTTCTTCTCGTGGAAAATAATGAAAAGTTATTTCTTTGAACTCCTTGATCAATTCAGCCACTAGATCACTGTACTTAATCAATTTTGGGTCCCTCACTTCCCACTCTCCACGGATTTGGTAAATCACTAGGGCTGAGTCTCCGTACACCTCTAGGATTTTGATGTCTCGTTCGATAGCTGCACGAAGTCCCATGATACAGGCCTCATATTCTGCGATATTATTGGTACAGAAGAAGTTCAATCTTGCCGTGAACGGATAATGATTCTCATCTGGTGAAACCAAGATTGCTCCAATTCCATGTCCCAAGGCATTTGACGCACCATCAAAGCACATCTTCCATGACTTCTCTTTTGATGACTCGGATTTCATTTCTGTGATGCACATTAAGTCTTCGTCTGGGAAATCGAATTTCAAGGGCTCATATTCCTCCGTCGTTCGAGTCGCTAAGAAATCAGCTATTGCGCTCCCTTTTATTGACTTCTGACTGACATAGACAATGTCATATTCCAAAAAGAGAATCTGCCATCGGGCCATTCTTCCTGATAGTGCCGGTGATTCCATCATGTATTTTATCGGGTCTAGCTTTGAAATCAACCATGTCATATGGTACAACATGTATTGTCTGAGTCTTCGAGCTACCCAAACCAGAGCGCAACAAAATTTTTCAATGGACGAATACTTTGCCTCATATTCAGTGAACTTTTTGCTGAGGTAGTAGATCGCCTTTCTTTCTTTCCCGTCTCATCGTGTTGCCCCAGTACACAACCCATTGAATTTTCGAACACCGTCAAATACAGAATTAATGGTCTTCCCGGAGTTGGCGGTACTAGCACTGGAGGACTAGACAAATATTGCTTTATCTTATCAAAGGCCACCTGGCATTCCTCATTCCATTCTCCCGGGTTATGTTTTAGAAGAAGCCGAAAGATTGGGTCGCATTGGTTGGTAAGTTGAGCGATAAATCGGGCGATATAGTTTAATCTCCCTAAGGATCCTCTAACTTCCTTTTGCGTGCGTGGGGGTGGTAACTCTTGAATGGCTTTTATTTTATCTAGATCGACCTCGATACCTCTTTCACTGACAATGAAGCCTAGCAACTTCCCTGAGGTAGCTCCAAACGTACATTTGGCTGGATTGAGCTTTAACTGGAACTTTCTCAGCCTGTCGAACAACTTCTTCAAGTTCACTATATGCTCTTCTTCCCCTCGGGATTTAGTAATCATATCGTCGACGTAGACCTCTATTTCTTTATGCATCATGTCATGGAATAACGTCACCATAGCCCTCTGATATGTTGCCCCAGCGTTCTTTAACCCGAATGGCATCACCTTGTAGCAGATTGTTCCCCACATTGTTATGAAGGTAGTTTTCTCCATATCTTCAGGGGCCATCTTGATCTGATTATACCCCAAGAATCCATCCATGAAAGAAAACAATGAATGTTTTGTTGTGTTGTCCACCAACGTATCAATATGTGGCAAGGGAAAATTATCTTTTGGGCTTGCTCGATTCAGGTCACGGTAATCTACACATATTCGTACTTTGCCATCTTTCTTTGGTACTGAGACTATGTTAGCCACCCCTTCTGGATATTTGGAGGCTTGTAGGAAGCCAGCATCAAATTGCTTCTTGACTTCCTCTTTTATTTTTAACAGCATTTCGGGTCTCATCCGTCTTAATTTTTGCTGGATGGGCTTGCATTCTGGCTTTAACTGTAATACCCCATACCCGTACCTGAGACCGAGATAGGACACGAGGCATTACCGAGATTTTCAGAATAATTTCAATTAATTTATATTATTTAGTATTCATTTGCATGTTTCATGTAACATTCTTTTCATTATATTCAATTCAAAATATCATATAAAATACGATACAATACTTAAATTTTCATATTTACACGTTCATGCAGGATATACGAATCTACCTGACTAAATTGTAGAAATACCAAGATTTAGGGGTATATTGGTAATTTACCATATTCCCAAATTGCACCCAATCTTAAATTGATAATTTCATTCAATTTATTAATTTAGATAATAAAACAATTCATTCCCTTCAATTTAGTCATTTTTGACATTTTTACAAAATTACCCATAAAGTTTTACTTTTATTCAATTTAGTCCTTGAGCCTAAAACATACAAATTAGCCATGCTAGATGAATATTCATACATATTTTTCATCCTCCTCCTCTCCATTCCACATCCTTAGTATAAACAACACACTTGTAGGTAACATTATCCATAATTTTCACTATCTACTTATGTGAATATTCAAGCTGTCCATCTGTGTCATAGTCACTAAATTATTTTTATCTTGAGCTAAAGAACTCCAAATTAAGATCCGCTAATTTTTCCTGAAACTAGACTCATATACCTTCTTACCATAAAAATTTCATAATTTTTGGTTGGGCCAATTAATACAGTTTATTCATTAAAGTCTCCCCTGTTCTGCTATCTGACAGTTCCGACCCTTCTTCACTAAAAATTAATTATCTCCTCGTACAAGATTCGAATGATGTTCCCGTTTGTTTCTTTTGAAAATAGGATCATTCAGAATTCTAGACATATAAATTTAAGTCCCTAATTATTTTTCTTCAATTTGTTATGATTTTTCAAAGTCAGAACAGGGGAACCCGAAATCATTCTGACCTTGTCTCACAAAATTTATCATATCTCATGATTTACAATTACATTGCTTACATAATTTATTCTATAAGAAACTAGACTCAATAAGCTTTAATTTCATATTTTATTCATCCTCTAATTCGATTTCTACAATTTTTTGTGATTTTTCAAAGTTAGACTACTGCTGCTGTCCAAACTGTTTTAGTGCAAAATGTTGATTTCCATTTTGTCCCAAATTTCACAATTCATACAATTCAGTCCTTGGTCAATTAACCCCTCAATTAAGATAATTTTCTCAATTAATACTTTTCCTAGACATTATAAGTTACTTCATAATTATTGAAATTCAGAATTTCCATATAAAACTCTAACTTCAAACTCTTTTACAATTAGGTCCCAAACATTCACTTTCTATTCAATTCTTTCAATAAAATCAGCATATAAATAATTTAAAGCTCTAATTCCATGCCAAATCATCATGTAATTCCAGCACATATTCATAGAAACTTTCAATTTCTTTCATAGAATCAAAAACTAATGAATTCAACAAGTGGACCTAGTTGTAAAGGTCACAAAAACATAAAAATTTCAAGGAGAAAGCAAGAATTAAACTTACATGAAGCAAGAGTATGAAAACCAGCTTGAACCCTCCTCCATGGCTGTTTTTCAGCTGATGAATATGAAGAGAAATGAAGAGAATTCTAGATATTCCAATTTAGTCCTATTTTTATTTAGCCAATTTTGGCAATTTTCCAATTTTGCCTTTATTTCATCCATTTCCTGATTTTTCTCAGCTATTGCCGCCAAAAATATCTCCTTTAGGATTATTTGCACTTTAGGTCCTTCCTCATTTGACAATTGAGCTATTTAATCCTTCTAGCAACTTTTACACCCTTTTCAATTTAGTCCTTTTATTTAATTAACCACCCAAACGTCAAAATTTTCTGACTAAATTTTAATACTACCTCACCAACACTCCATAAATATTTCTAAAAATATTTATGGCTCAATTTATGAAGTCGAGATCTCGATACCTCACTCTTGACCCAATTTACTTAATTAATTCTTTTAAATACCAAATTCACTAATTCAAAATACTTTTATATTCGCATTTGACTCATAGGTATTAATTTATTAAATTTTTAACTCACCTGTCGAATTTGGTGATCTCAAATCTCTATTCTCGATACCACTTGAAAATTAGGATGTTACAACTCTCCCCCTTTAGGATTTTCGTCCCCAAAAATCTTATCGAAAAAGAGGTTAAGGTTTCAGCATAAATCCTCCATCCCGTAATGTTGCCTAAGAACCTTACATAATCACTCGATTACTTTAAATTTTCTGAATGTCATTATACAATATTAATTAAGTAATCATCACTGCAAAAAGTAAACAAAACTTCATTACTCGAGCATACATATCTACGCTTACTCCTCTCAAAGGTTAATTGATAGCTACTCACAATCTTTCAACAACTCAAATCATCATTCATCTGTCTTAAATTCAAATTTTTCTGTAATATTCGACACTTTAAACTCTTGGAATCGTGGATTATGTAGCAAAATTTTTTTATTTTTTTAATTTTAATTATATATATATATATATTTTTAGACTATCCATCTATTTACTCATGAATACATAAAATTCATTTCCAAACTCGAGGATCGATTTACATGCATATATCTCAATTTACCTTCCAACTGAATAACTTGTTTTGATTAAAACATTTTATTCCATCTTAATCACAAACAATAATAACCTTTTCAAACAATTTCCTCTTCAAGTTGTTAGAACAACTCAATCACATAATCTTTCACAAATTTACAGAACATGCTAGTCAAAAAGCTTTACTAACGGCATTAGTTCAAACAAAACACCACATCTCGATTTATCTCATTGACCTTAATCAATATTACCTAATAAAAGAAAATCAATATAAAAATTTAGCTTGAAATAGTCACAATCCACACTTTGTTGATGTCAATCTTCTTAAGAAAACTCAAAAATTCCCGATAACACATTGTTTAGATATCATACCGGATAAGTTGATTGTCCTCTTCTTTAATCTGTGGCATCACTTAATTTGAATGATTTTCAAAATAGTCTATCATCTATTCCAACTGCTTTTTACTTGCTAAACCATTCTTATCTCTCACCACTTTATTCCACTTTTTGAACTCTTTTGTTTCACACTTGTGAACTTATTCAATATAAATTTCATAAACTTTATTATATAATACCATAATGATAGGGGTGAAGATTGTAAAGCCTCGACTTTTAGCTCTTATATATATACACACATCTAACATATCATTTATCAATCAACATAATATCATATAAATACCAAACAACATAGGCGCGCTCATCACAAGATAAACTTTTATTTCATTTCATACATCATCACATCCATATCATGAACTCTTTTCATACCTTTCCAAGTTTCAACTCATCATAAACACATTCTTACTCGCACACATTAGTGTCACTTTCAACACTTTCTCTCAAATAACTCGCTTAGAAAGTATTTACATCTCTATAAGTAAAATAAAAATTTGATCGGATTATACGCATCACTCTATCACAGATTTATATGGCATGTATCTCTAAACACTTTACACTATTTTCTTTTGATCATGAATTTCATTATTTCTATAATTCTATAGTTTCTTTTGCACATATTTACCTAGTTTATCATTTATATCCATTTTCTATCCTTTTATTTCACATTTTATTTTCAATTCAATTTTCACATTTGCCTCTCAGAGCTTTTACCAACAGAATAGAAGATAATATCATATGAATCTTATTATCAAGTGTTTTATCACATATATTAGCTTGGAAAACCAAAGAAAGATAGAGTAGTACCGCTTGTGAATCAATCGGACTTGCGATAATTTCTCGCTCTATTATAGCATCCAAACATTAACAATTGCATATGCCTCTGAAAATATCAAGACATATAAGATACCCACATAATATCCCAAAAATTTACTATAATATACCCAATTATAACTGCTATATTCAAATATTTTTTGCAATTTATTTACCAATCTATTGACTAGTATAATCATCAATAATTTCACATCATTGATTCACTCAAGAAATTAATTTGGAAGGAATTTTCATTAACCATTCCAGAAATACCATATTTGAACAAATCGATTTTCCTATAAATAACTTCTTTATTTAACAAAGGTACTTTAGATATCCCAAATAGTTTTCAGAAAAATTTGATGTCTCTATTCGTAACCCATCTTTACCTATTAACTCATTCTCGCCTGATCAGATTATCAATTGTTCAACCATTGAACTTTTTCACTTTTCGCTTCGAATTTAATCAATATAAATCTCATGAATTTCATTGCATATAATCGCATTAGTAAATGGGTATAGATCGTAAAGCCTCATAATTTAATTTTCATGTATTTACTCATATAACATTTATTATTCTCAAGTATTATAAAATATTTATCCGTACTTTTACGAGTACTGCTTCATCATAACTAACATTTTTACTCAGGGATAATCATTTACCTTGTAACAAAAATTGTTTACTTTTTATTTAACAGAGGCCCAGAGACTAGATAGAACACTTTGGATATACAGACTTATACAGAGGTGCATTATTATGCACTAATGAACAGAGCAATCGAAGTGCTATACAGAGAGCACAAATGTGCTAATCAGAGAGCACTGACGTGCTAAATATCAGAGAGCACTGGCGTGCTAGTAATCAGAGAGCACTGGCGTGCTAAATATCAGAGAGCACTGGCGTGCTAAATATCAGAGAGCACAAATGTGCTAATCAGAGAGCACTGGCGTGCTAAATATCAGAGAGCACTGGCGTGCTAGTAATCAGAGAGCACTGGCGTGCTAAATATCAGAGAGCACAAATGTGCTAATCAGAGAGCATGCTGAAGTCCCTTAACATCCTAGTAGTTCTAATCTTGTCTACTTGGGTAAATTATTTAATACGTGCATATCACTTTTACACCTTTTGCATAATATTTTTTTACATGCTTTACAATTTAATCCTTGTACAATAATTTATATGCTTATATCTTCTCAGATCTTCAATACATGTAATATATTTCAAAATTCACTATTCATTCATAATTCTCTAATAATCCTTATCATGTACTTCATATATCACATTTATATATTTTGTAATTTAGTTATCAAAGACAATATTTCATATAGTAATATAATTTACTTTTAATAATACATATAACATAATATTCATCATCGACATGTATTATAAAACTTTTATTCATGCCCTTTTTTTTTTAACCTATTCATCATAATCAACTTTCTACTTGTATACTTGAGTATCGTTTTTTTAGCATTATCAGAATTAACTTGGTTATAAAATATCTCTTTCTATAAGTAAAACAAATTCCATTAGAGTCGAGAGATATCACACTATCACATATTTTAATGACATGCGTTTTTAGACTTCACATATACTACGCTTGATCCGAGAACCGACTAAACCGTAGCTCGATACCATTAAATGTAATAACCCATACCCGTACCTGAGACCGAGATAGGACACGAGGCATTACCGAGATTTTCAGAATAATTTCAATTAATTTATATTATTTAGTATTCATTTGCATGTTTCATGTAATATTCTTTTCATTATATTCAATTCAAAATATCATATAAAATACGATACAATACTTAAATTTTTATATTTACACGTTCATGCAGGATATACTGAATCTACTCGACTAAATTGTAGAAATACTAAGATTTAGGGGCATATTGGTAATTTACCATATTCCCAAATTGCACCCAATCTTAAATTGATAATTTCATTCAATTTATTAATTTAGATAATAAAACAATTCATTCCCTTCAATTTAGTCATTTTTGACATTTTTACAAAATTACCCATAAAGTTTTACTTTTATTCAATTTAGTCCTTGAGCCTAAAACATACAAATTAGCCATGCTAGATGAATATTCATACATATTTTTCATCCTCCTCCTCTCCATTCCACATCCTTAGTATAAACAACACACTTGTAGGTAACATTATCCATAATTTTCACTATCTACTTATGTGAATATTCAAGCTGTCCATCTGTGTCATAGTCACTAAATTATTTTTATCTTGAGCTAAAGAACTCCAAATTAAGATCAGCTAATTTTTCCTGAAACTAGACTCATATACCTTCTTACCATAAAAATTTCATAATTTTTGGTTGGGCCAATTAATACAGTTTATTCATTAAAGTCTCCCCTGTTCTGCTATCTGACAGTTCTGACCCTTCTTCACTAAAAATTAATTATCTCCTCGTACAAGATTCGAATGATGTTCCCGTTTGTTTCTTTTGAAAATAGACTCATTCAGAATTCTAGAAATATAAATTTAAGTCCCTAATTATTTTTATTCAATTTTTTATGATTTTTCAAAGTCAGAACGGGGGAACCCGAAATCATTCTGACCTTGTCTCACAAAATTTATCATATCTCATGATTTACAATTCCATTGCTTACATAATTTATTCTATAAGAAACTAGACTCAATAAGATTTAATTTCATATTTTATTCATCCTCTAATTCGATTCCTACAATTTTTTGTGATTTTTCAAAGTTAGACTACTGCTGCTGTCCAAACTGTTTTAGTGCAAAATGTTGATTTCCATTTTGTCCCAAATTTCACAATTCATACAATTCAGTCCTTGGTCAATTAACCCCTCAATTAAGATAATTTTCTCAATTAATACTTTTCCTAGACATTATAAGTTACTTCATAATTATTGAAATTCAGAATTTCCATATAAAACTCTAACTTCAAACTCTTTTACAATTAGGTCCCAAACATTCACTTTCTATTCAATTCTTTCAATAAAATCAGCATATAAATAATTTAAAGCTCTAATTCCATGCCAAATAATCATGTACTTCCAGCACATATTCATAGAAACTTTCAATTTCTTTCATAGAATCAAAAACTAATGAATTCAACAAGTGGACCTAGTTGTAAAGGTCACAAAAACATAAAAATTTCAAGGAGAAAGCAAGAATTAAACTTACATGAAGCAAGAGTATGAAAACCAGCTTGAACCTCCTCCATGGCTGTTTTTCAGCTGATGAATATGAAGAGAAATGAAGAGAATTCTAGATATTCCAATTTAGTCCTATTTTTATTTAGCCAATTTTGGCAATTTTCCAATTTTGCCCTTATTTCATCCATTTCCTGATTTTTCTCAGCTATTGCCGCCAAAAATATCTCCTTTAGGATTATTTGCACTTTAGGTCCTTCCTCATTTGACAATTGAGCTATTTAATCCTTCTAGCAACTTTTACACCCTTTTCAATTTAGTCCTTTTTATTTAATTAACCACCCAAACGTCAAAATTTTCTGACTAAATTTTAATACTACCTCACCAACACTCCATAAATATTTCTAAAAATATTTATGGCTCAATTTATGAAGTCGAGATCTCGATACCTCACTCTTGACCCAATTTACTTAATTAATTCTTTTAAATACCAAATTCACTAATTCAAAAATACTTTTATATTCGCATTTGACTCATAAGTATTAATTTATTAAATTTTTAACTCACCCGTCGAATTTGGTGATCTCAAATCTCTATTCTCGATACCACTGAAAATTAGGATGTTACATTAACGGGAGCTTATAGACCACTAAATCTTCATCTAGCCCTGGCATATCCTGGTATGACCATGCGAAAACATCTCTGTACTCGCGGAGCAAAGCGATCAAATTATGCCTAGTGCTCTCTGAAATAGATGTCCCAATCTTCACTTCTTGTTTCCTTTCTTCAGTGCCTAAGTTTATTGTTTCCACAGATTCTTCATGAGGCAAAATCTGTTTATCCTCTTGTTCCACCATTCTTAACAATTCAGGAGACGAGACGTAATCTTCAGCATTTTCTTCGGCTTCGAATTCCCCTAAACAAACAGCCTTCTCAAAATCAATTTCAAGATTCGTAACGGGCTTATTCATGTCGCTGATATCTGAGCACCTGAAATTTGAACGGAAAAGGAAGCTATAGAGGGGCATCCAGGTATCGGAACCAACAAAAGAAATGTCATGTTATGGCAATGAGGTAAATGTGAGTATAGGCTATGAAATGAGAAAATGATTTTGAAATTAGCGATAATGCGAAAAAAATCGTGACAAAATGATATTCATTTGAATGATAAAGAGCGAATGCATGCTCTTACAAAAGAATTCTATTATATCTAAGGACACAATAGAAGGTTAATGTTTGGCATTACTCTGAAGACTTATAAACTACAAGAAGCTCCTCGGCAGTCCAATTGTTCAACATGAAACCAGGGGGACAATGGCGTATCCTTGAGACATCTTTACTCGCATCAGCCCCTTTGTCAATAACATTTATACTGACATTTTGAAGACCCTTTTCAATCAGCCACAGCGTGTTTCGTGGACTATCTTGTCTAGGGTACATCATTCCCGCAGATGTAAATGTTTTTGACAAAGGAGGGTATTCTATTGGTTCCCATTCTGGTTCTCGGCCAAAAGTTCTTGCAATCCTTCTTTCTTGATCTTTCTTCCACTGTCTTCTTCTTTGACGCATGTCAGGCTGGAACCCTAAACCGTATCGGGCCTTGTGGTGCACTGGTTTTAAAGCCCTGACTATTCCTTGCAGATATCTGCCTAAACCTCTTCTTGCTCGAGCTCCTCTACCCACGGTCAATTTGACACCCATTCTAGTATTTCTCGATAGTTTTGGCACTGGAATCTTGTTTCCCTCAACAATAAAAGTGGCATTAACAAATTCAATGGATCGAAAGAAACATTCCAGTGCGTCTTTGTTCACTTCCAAGTACGGTGCATCGGCAGAGACAGATGCGACAATATCTTCTTCTCCTTCGATAGTGACCAAACAGCCGTCCATAATAAATTTCACCTTTTGATGGAGGGATGATGGGACTGCTCTAGCAGAATGGATCCAGGGTCTTCCCAAAAGGCAGTTATACGAGGGTGTAATATCCATGACTTGGAATTCGACATCATAAATATAAGGGCCCACCTCCAGAGGGATCTCAATCTTTCCCATAACTTCTCGCCTTGTCCCGTCGAAGGCCCTTACCGTGGAATGACAGGGCCTTAAGTAGGACAAATCTATCGATATTCTGGAAAGTGTAGCCAATGGCATAACATTTAACGCCGACCCATTATCGATGAGCACGTTCGGTATTATGTAGCCCTTGCAGCGAGTCGTGATATGCAGCGCTTTCACCGAGCCTCTACCATTTGGCGGTATCTCATCATCACTAAAAGAGATAAAATTGTCCGCATTCAGATTGTTTACCCACCTATCAAGCTTCTCAACAGATATGTTGTTAGCCACATAAGCTTGATTTAACACCTTCAATAAAGCATTCCGGTGTGGTTCTGAATTTAACAGTAGAGATAGAACTGAGATTCATGCTGGCTGCTTGCTCAATTGTTCCACCACACTATACTCACTGTGCTTGATAAATTTCAAGAATTCTTGAGCTTCTTCCTCATTCACAAGCTTTTTAGCTTCTTGTACGGGTGGAATTTCTTGCTCGACTTCGACTTCGTGCATCGCTGCTTTACCTTTTTGCTTCAAGTTACTACTTTTCTTTACTGGTTCAATTTCTTTGGAATAACACCGCCCGCTGCGGGTAAAATGGCCTACCTCTCCAACATCTCCAGTTATAGCTTCAGACTTTTCACTTTTAGGTGTGACGATGTTGACATCGTACCTCCACGATACTGTTTTATTGTCCTTATAAGGGAAGGGAGATGGTACTTCGATTATCACTTTTGGTTTTACCGGCTCCTTCTTTGTGTCATAATAAATTATTAACGGTCGGTCGGCGCTATACGGGAAACCTGACAATTGATTGTCAAAAGCACATATTTCTCCACTATCGGCCTCTTTGGCTTTACAAAAAATCCCGATCTCCTTGTTATCCATCATACTTTGCACAAATCTTCTGAACTCATCACAGGACTGAATATTGTGCCCTTCAATGCCATGGAATTCGCAAAAACTGTGACTCTTTGCATTCTTTCCTTCGAATACTCCGTTAAAACGACAAAGCAACCCTTTTTCAACTAGTACCTCCCAGATTCTCTGCAGAGGTGTTCTCACTTCAGAAACCCATCTTCTACTTTGCCATTTATTCTCCTCTCCTACTGCGCTTACATTCCCTTCGGTATGGTTAGGGAATGGATTCCCGGTCGTACCACCAGTACCATCAAATCGCAAAATGCCCGCATCGATGAGCCCTTGAACTCTCTTTTTGAAAGCCAGACAGTTCTCAGTAGAATGCCCCTGGTTCCCGGCATGATATGCACAACTAGCGTTTGGATCGTACCATTTCGGGTATGGAGGTTTAAAGGGTGCCATGTAATGGGGAGAAATCAGTTGTTTCTCTAAAATTTTTGGGTACAACTCCCCATATGATACAGGGATGGGAGTAAACTGCGGTCTCTCGGGATTAGGCCTTGCTGGTCTTGGCTCATTTGTGGTTTGGTTTTGAGTGGGTACCGTGTTTTGTGGGAAAGTGGTAACGGGTCTTTGGTTGTTCGTGGCGTAAACGGGATAGGAGGGAGGTGGTGTTTGGTTGTAAGGGGTTTGAGGAGGATAATAGAAATTTAGAGGTGGATAATTTCGGGGTCGGGGTTGGTTAGGATATGAATTGGGAATATAACGACTTCCAGTTCCCACCATGTGGGCTTCTGGCTCTTTCCTCCTTGTGGTTGCTACTTTTCTTGAGCTTTCTGATCCTTCCATTCTACCGCTCTTGACGGCATTCTCTATGAGGTCACCGGATATTACAATATCCGCGAAATCCTTCGTGGCACTTCCCACTAATTTGTCATAAAATGGCGCCTTTAAGGTGTTGATAAAGAGAACGGTTATCTCCGTTTTTGTTAGTGGGGGTTCCACTTGGGCCGAGACGTCTCTCCATCTCTGCGCATACTGTCTGAAGGTTTCTGATGGCTTTTTCTCCATCATTTGTAAGGTCATCCGGTCTGGCACCATGTCTGATACATGCTTGTACTGCTCGCAGAAAGCAGACGCCAAGTCCTTCCAAGATCTAATCTTTTCCCTACTAAGTTGGTTATACCAACGAAGGGCTGACCCTGTTAGACTATCTTGAAAGCAATGTATAAGTAACTTATCCTCGTTCACGTAACCAGTCATTTTTCGACAGAACATAATAAGATGTGCTTTTGGGCACCTTGTCCCGTCATACTTCTCAAAATCAGGCACTTTGAACTTCAGAGGCAAAATTAGATCAGGTACCAAACTGAGTTCTTTGGCACCTAGTGCGGAGAAGACTTCAGTGCCTTCTATTGCTTTAAGTCTTTCCTCTAGACTTCTATATTTTGCGTCATGATTATCCAATTTCAACTTGGCTACCTCTGTTGGGTCATCCAGATCTGGAACTAATGGATCAGCAGGACTAGCCCCTGGATTCGACGCGAATCTTCCTTGCCCTAAATTAGTGGGTGGAGCAGGTGGCATAGGTCGATGTTCCAAGCCTGCGGGTTCCCCTTGAGTATACCCTCTCTGTGTTGTATATGCGGGTGGCGGAGTGAATCCCAGGGGATAGAGTGGATCCTGATCGTGGTGAATTCTTGACTGAGGTTCCATAACATCGGGGTTCTGCATGGGTCATTTTCCTTTGACCAAAGTTGTCATCATCTCCATCATTTTGGCCATTTGATCTCTTTGCTCGAGTGATTCCTCTCGAGATCTCACCATTAGGTCTCTCGTTTCTTGTTGCGATTTGGCCAGTTACTCTTGTAACTCCTTTTGAGCCATTTCCATCCTTTCAATTCTCTCATTGAATTCGGCCTCCATTACTCGAGTTTGTCGACGCGTTTTATAGGAATGGCGTGGTTCCAGATTTGAAGTCTTGCATCTGCGGATTATACGGTTCTTTAGTTTTGGTGGATGATTATGGTGATATGTACATGTGATGAATGGATGAATGAGTATACGAATGGATGAATGTCCAAAGAATAAATGATGCATAAATGTTAGTTATGAGTAAATATGCAAGAATTTGGTGTTGATTTCAAGATAGCCCCATATTTAGGCATTTCATTTATCAAAAGAGTACATTACAAAAAGTTTCCATTTTCCCAATAGTTACACAAATTTCCTAGCCACATTGCCTTGTTTCTTCACTTGCTCTAAAAACTCTGATATACTCGATCTTTGGCTCGGAAGGAATTGGCAACTGAGAACTTCGACATCATCTGATAATTGAACAACTTGCATAGCCGCTTTGCGAATTTCATTGATCAAGAAGTCGAGTTGCATTTTTTTTTCTTGGAGAGTTCCTTCATACGCGTGAATGTCCCTATCGTACTGATCATTCTTTTCTTCTAGAGCCTTCAGGAGGTTATCTGATTGTTGTTGACGAGATTGTAGCATATTTTCTAAATCTCGTGCTTTCCTTTTTAATTCTTGATGTTCAGACTGACTATTCGCAAATTCTGCAGTCACCATTTCATACTCGACGTTCTTCCTTCTTAACTCTATCGCAGCGCGCGCAGCTTTTTCCTCCTCTTTCTTTGCTTTTCCCTTCCAAAATTCCATTTCTCCCTTGATATTGCTAATTTCTTCCTTCCATTCTGCTGTCGACTTGCGTAATCCACTATTCTTTATAATGTTTCTTAATTTCTTATTTTCCAAATGAAGGTCCCTTCAGTCGTTTCTCACGATCTCAGCCTCCCTTTGTACTTTTTCGGTTCTAGACCTTTCAACCTGAACTTCAATCTTCAGCTGATAGTTTTCTTCTTGAAGGGTACTGAGGTCCCTAGACATCTTAGCTTTTTCTCGTTCGAATTCTTGTCTAGCTATGTCCAACTCGGATGGCATTTGCTCTAAAAAAGGATTCTGGGCAGTGTAATTTGTTGATGAGATTTGTTGACTATTTACCCGTTGCTTTCTCCATAGGTCATAGTCTTGGGTAAGGGTATCAGCATACAAGGCTAATTCCATGAAATGAATTTCCTTCCAAGACTTTGCAGTGTCTCGGACTCTCTTCATATATCCTTCACCCGTAAAAGCAAACTCGGACTGTGCTAGTCCTCCGGTAGCGGGTATGAATTGTCGTGAAGACAATTGCCTTTGGACTAAGAGTGGGGCATATCCAACTCCTCCCCATAACCCGAGTAAAGGTACCCAATCTTGGCTTCCACATTTGTATAGCAGAACTGAAGGACGGATCCAGGGTGCTCTCCACGTTATATCCTTGGTGCGAAGATTCTGAAAAACTGATACCCAGTGTTGCTCGGTGACTTCTTTCGGCCATTCTTTCTTGAGGTAAGCTTCTAGCGGGGCAAATGTTTTTGAAAACATATGGAACGGAGTGCGCTCTATTTTCCAAAAATGACTCAAAATCCAAACATTGAGCAACTGTGCACATCCGATAAATCGTCCCTTTCCAACCCTTCGACAAGTACTCAAGGACCTGAATGTCTCGGCTAAGATAGTCGGGACAGGGTTGACTCCTTGTTTTAACCTTTCGAAGAAATCAACTACTGCAACTTCAAGATGTCCGAGAACTTTCGGGAAAATAACCAAGCCGTAAATAGCCAAGGCGAATAGATTTACCCTTTTCAGCATGTCAGGATGGTTCAGAACCAAATCTCGTAGGGAAGACCATGGAATGCAAATAGTTTCATTCTTCTTTTTTATCTGTTTTTCAGCCCATGCATCAGTCATGTCTGTCAGTCTCACTAACTTTTTCTTGAAGGTCATCGGCTTAGGCTCCTTCACATATATTTTGCCGAATTGCACATTGTCGATGCGGAGTAAAGTAGCATACTCTTCTATGGTTGGAGTCATGTCCTCTTGATTGAAGGTGAAACACTGACAAGCTGGGTCCCAGAATCGAACCATGGCTTGAATCAATTGTTCGTTTACGCGGATAGTGATCAGGTGAGCTATATCTCCATACCTCTCAGTGAAAATGCCTTTAATGTCTGAATCCCACTGATTCCAAATTCGCACCAAATCCTCGAGGTTATTTTGACGAACATTCACAGTTATTTGTTCGGGCAAGTTGGCAACACACTCTTCCACTAGGCTGTCCCCCTTGTCTCTCTGAGTTTTTAAAGACCAGTCTCGAACCACGGCATTCTTCTCGGTTATTTGTGTAATTGACTCCTCCATCAGAAACCCGTTTTTTGGCAACCAACCTTTAATCAACACCTTCCTAATATGATGCCTATAATGCATGATGAAAATAAAAATAAAAACAAACAAACTTGATTAGTAAACACAACAAATATAATTTGAGAAACAAATTAAACTACCCAATTCAATTCTTTTGTATAAGTGGCGTAAATGAAAGGTAAAAGGCATTTTCCTCGTGTACTTATTTTGGTGACTATAAGCGGACGGAGGTTCGGCATGGCTCTAATTAGGTGGCTCGTATGGTTCACTATATGCGTTTCAGTTCTAGACGGGCACTCGAATTGTTCGTACCACCGTCTACTAATACCGGTACGAAGCCTCGGTCATAGCTTATCACAAGCTCACGAGTTCAATTCGAGGGATTACATTTACTTATGCCTATGCGGAGGGACAAGTTAACTCACGAAAGCATAAGTCATATGTAACCCGAAAGTATTCACTAGCCTGTGCGGAGGGACGAGTTAACTCACGAAGGCGTAGCGTTTACTTTCACTTAAACGGACGGAGCCTGGGTAGAGAGCTCATGTTATGCGAAAATGCAAGTGCACGGTGTGTGGGGAAAAACTCATAAACCTTTACGTTTTATTTAAAAACTAAACCAAAAGTAAAACCATAAAAACTGAAAAAATAAACAAATAACAAGTTAGAAGAAATATTTACAACACGATACAAATGCATGAATTTTGAAAATGAGATTTTCGGAGCACGACCAAATATTTACTTTGAACAAGGAAATTTGAAAACTTTGACAAAACATGTTTAATTCGACTCGACTCACAAGTTTTCTTCCCCAGCGGAGTCGCCAGCTGTAGCGACGTAAAAATTTGCTTTCGGTCGCTAAATTATGGCGATTTATTGAGATTGAAAATTGAAGTTTGATTTTAAAATAAAGAAGGGAGTCGCCACCGATCTTTTTTCTAGGTGTGATCGGTCACCTATTAGATTTATTTTCTTTAAAAGCGAGAAAAAGGCCGAGTTAAGGTCTACGTCAAAAACCCGAGAAAAATTAGGGTTTGGGAGTCGGTTACGCGTGAGGAAGGTATTAGCACCCTCGCGACGCCCAAAATTGGTATCTCATGAACACGTGTTGTCTTAATTTTCAAAAATAAGAGTTCAATGCAAAATTTAGTAGTGGTCCGATTAAAAGAATACGAGAAATTTTAGTTTCTTTTTTTTAGAAGGATATACCGTCTTAACACGAGTCGATTGACGTTCACCCAACATAGCGATGAAATCAACGACATGGCGTTAAATCGATATATTGCCTTATGTATTGAAATTAATAAAGTACGAATAAATATTTTAAAATAATGAACAACAGGGAAATATATAAAAATGGGCAGGAAACGAAAGATGATAGTCGGAAATGCATTAAGGCATATAATTCATACAACGCTAATATTACAGACAATGACAATACGCGATATTAAACGTAATAAGAATTAAACATGAAATAAAAACAGTGAATATATATAAATATAATAATAGTAAGTATGGCGACGAAAACATAATGTTTAAGATACGTACATGGAAATATATAAGCAATACACATAACTAATACTATCGAAAAATATACATTGTAATATATATAAAAATATGAATATAATACAATATATATAATATAATATAATAATATAACATTAAAAACATGATACATATAAAGTATGGTATTAAAAAACATACATATAATATACGAAGAATATATATAATACTAAAACCTTTAGATAATATATACACATGAAAAAATAGCAATAACATTACTTAGGTATACACAAATGTATTAAACATGTACACGTATTTATAAATATATAAATATATACCAAAGCATGAACTAATATTAATAATAATAATTATTATAATAATATTATCATTGTTGGAATGTAAAAGAAATAAACATAGCATTAATCAAATACTATAATAAAATGAATAAGAAATATTAAATATGAAATTATGTATATATATTTATACATATATAATATATATTAATACATGATAGTAATAATAATAATACTAATAATATAAAAATAAGAAGGATATTAAATAAATATATAAAAAGAAACGAAAAGAGGACTAGAATTAAAATAAAAATGAAGTTGTGGGCTAATTTTAAAATAAAAGACAAACCTGAAGACCTATTTGAATGCGATTATGACAGATGGGGTCAAAAAGCAAATTTTCCAAGCTTTTAAAAAGCAGCTGCGTTTGGCCAGGGACTAAATCATAAAACGCAACACACTTTTGGGCCAAATTAAAAATAGCGAAGAACCTGATTGTGGGATAGCAAAAATGCGGAAGGGCTGATCGCGCAATTAGCCCTTTCGCTTCAAAAACACGCGGACCCTCCCTGGTGCGGGTCGGGTTGACCCGACCCGCATTCAAAACGACGTCGGTTTATCTATTAACAGAGGGGGTCCAAAACGGTGGCACAAGCAGAAGAAAAAAAAAGAAAGAGAAAAGGGGAAAAGGGAGAAGGGAGGAAGGAGAGGGGGGAGCTTCGACCAGGGGCCGATCGTCGGCGGTCCACGACAATCACCGGACCATTGTCAGTCACGCGCAACATGGCCACCGTGGAGAGGTAGGTAAAATTTCAATTTTTTTTATTTTTTTATATTTTTTATTTGTTTGTATTATATTTGTGGGTATAAATGAAAAAATATGGACTTGTACATATAAACAGAAAGAAACAGAAATAATGAAATCGATATTCACCTTTTTAACTGTTTTGATTCTGTTTTTTTTTTATGTTCAAATGCTTCGATTTGCTGCTTTTGTATCTAAGGGATTATTATTTCTGATTTTCGTATATAAATCTATATATCGAATCCTTTTTTTCAAGGGAAAGAAAAGTCCAACCCCTTTTACATTTTCCTCTTCGGGTTTTTATAACCCTTACAAATATTTGTTATTTACTTGCGTGTGCCTGTTTGATTGCAGGGTATGGGTATGTGCGGTGGAGCAGTGGATGTGACCTTGACAGAGGCAAGTGGGGGTGACAGAGGGTCGGTGGTGGCAGAGGACAAGTGGGGAGCTAGGGTTTCAGTGGTTTTGGGTTGATTGGGCTTAGGGTTAGCTCTTGGGTTTGTATTGGGCTAGTGGGTAAGGGTTGTTTAGGTGGGCTAAGGTTTGGGGTTGTAAAAGGGTCTGATGGGTTTGTAAAGGGGTTTGGGTCTTAATGTATTGAAATGGGCCATTCGGGTTTTAATTGGGCTCCGGGTTTATGATGGGTATTTGGGGTTGGGGCATTTTGTAAAATACATCATAGGTAAAATTGGGCTATAACACTTGCATCCAAAAGAGAACCTTTTTTCAACGAAACGGTCATATATTTTTCCCTCCTATAACCAAGTTGCCTCAACTCCAAATGAGTTGACTTCGACTTCGTAACGAATGAGAAACGCCCGGTTTCATTGGTGTACAAGCCCAATTTAGCCCTACCCTAACCCAAATAAATTAAGCTAACACCAAAACCCAAATAACCCCAAAAATTAAACCCAAAACCCAATCAACATATCCCAAACCTAAACCCAACTACCAGCCCAAATTAAACAAACCCTAACCCACTTACATCAGCCCACAACCTATTTTCAGAAATCAAAAACCCTAGCCCCCTAGCACCTCGGTGCGCCGCACCTAGGTCTGCCACCACCACCCACCGCCACTTGTACCTGCAAAACCAGAGAAGAAAAGATAGCAAATAATAAAAAAATTGATGTAAAATGGTTATAAAAAGCCACACAAAAATCTTTTGTAGATTCGGCAAGTTGAAAAATAAAAAAGCATTCGTTTTTAAAGCACAAAGAAAAATAGTGATTACAGCAAAGTAAGAGAATAGCCCCAAATCGAAGAATCGAAAATACCAAAAGCCTAAGGTGATTTTTTTTTGCTTTTCATTTTTGTCTTATTTTCAAATCCATTCCCTCACATATATACATATTTATTAAAAGCTATAAAAAATAAAAAAATAAAAAAATACCTTTTTTTAATTTTTTAGCCACGATCTTGTGATGGTGGTGATTTGGTGGCGACATTACGACGCCACGGTGATCCCTTCGCCGGACCCTCAGTCCTTGCAGAGAAAAAAAAGAAGGGGAGGGGTGTTTTTTTGAAACAAATGAAAAGTGAAGTTTAAAAAAAAAATTCTGTCTTATAGTAAAATAAAACGACGTCGTTTTGGCTTAAGCTCATAAGCCTCAAAACGACGTCGTTTTGCCTTGGTCAACCCGAATCCGACCCGCTCCAGGCTTGGGATCCGCGTGTTTTCGTTTGATGGTCTAATTGCGCATTTGGCCCTTTCGCATTTTTCTGCTTTCAAATTTTATTTTTTAGTTTTTAAATTTATACCCAGAAATTTTATTTCGTTTCCAATTTAGTCCCTTTGAAGCTGCGCGTTTTGGACAAGAGAATATTGCCTTTTTGGTCCCTCCACTTCTTTTACGCATTACATTTTGGTCCGCCCCTTTTATTTTTATTTCAAAACCACCCCGAACTTCTATTTTAGTTGCAATTTCGTCCTTTTCATCACTTTTGTTGTTTTATTATATTATTACTATTATTATTATACTTATATTTGTGTAGTGACGTGAAATTTTTAGCTTTGGGGTCGCTAATTGTGGCGATTTAGTTAAAGTTTGAAAAACTGAAATTTGATTTTGAAATAAACAGGGAGTCGCCACCAATCTTTTTTACTAGGTGTGATCGGACACCTATTAGATTTCTTTCTTCTTTAAAACGAGAAGAAGGCCGAGTTTAGGTCTACGTTAAAAGCCCGAGAAAAATTCGGGTTCGGGAGTCGGTTACGCGCGAGGAAGGTATTAGCACCCTCGCGACGCCCAAAAATTGGTATCTCATTAACATGTGTTGTCTTGATTTTCAAAAATACGAGTTCAATGTAACATTTAGTCGTGATCCGAGTAAAAGAAGACGAGAAATTTTCAATTTTTGATTTTTGAGAAGGATATACCGTCTTAACACGAGTCGATTGATGTTCACCCAACATAGCGATGAAATCGACGACTTGGTGTTAAATCGATATGTTGCCTTATGCATTGAAATTAATTCGGAAAACAGGAATAAGATTATCGAAATAATGCAAAGCAAATTGATATGAAATAGAAATAAATAAAAGTGCCGGGTATATATTAAAACAAATAATAAATATGATGATAATATTGAAAATAATAATCATGCATGCGATATTAAACGTAAATAATGATAATATTAAACATGAAATAAAAACAACGAATATATATACATAATAATAATATTAAAAGCGTATACATAAAATATATATAGTAATAGAGTCATAAATATACTATACATAGTATTTGAAATATATATATATATATATATATATATATATATAAAATAGGGAAAAAGACTAACTAATATAGTAAAACGCATATACATATGTGATATTAAAAATGTATAGAAAAGAAAATATGCGTGTAAATATATGTACATAGGACTGTATAAAAGTATACAACAACGATACTAAAGTCTCTCTCTCTCTCTCTATATATATATATGCATATTAGAATATTTATTGAAACTAAAACTAATACTAATAATAGCAAAACTAATAAAATAATATAGTACAAAAATATGTAACTAAAAACACTATAATATGAATACGTACATATAATATAATATTAAAATATACATAATATATATACATATATAAAACATGTATTAAGATTAATAATAATAAAAATGATATAGAGCTATATACACGAAATAATAAAAACATATAACTAATAAAAAATAAATAAGGGAAATATACGATATAAAACATATGCGATATATATATATACATTAGAAGTGATAAATAAAATATTTATGCGATAAAAATACGTACGTATATGTAGTAATAACGTTGGAAATACTTAATATTTAATATTTAAAAAATATATATACATAATACAAAAACATATATAGCGTAGTATCAAAATATAAATACAATACATACATTTTGAAACCTATAATAATAATAATAAAAATATTGATAGTACTTCACAAATACATACATATTAAAAATATACATAATAATATATATAAATATAATATTAAAAGTACGTAACATATAAATATATATATATATATACACATAGTACAATACATAATATGGGCACATTAGAAGTAATAATAATAATAAATTAAAGTAGAGTAACGAAAAAAGGTAAAAAGGACAAAATTGAATTAAAAACTAAATTTTGGGGCCAATTTGAAATAAAAACTAAAGAAAAGGACGAAATTATAACATGTGTGTAATTTGGAGGGGTCAAAAGCGCAATAAATCCGAGCCTCTAAAACGTACCGTATTGAACTGGACTGAATTGAAAACCGTGCAAAATTTCAGGGTCAAATTAAAGGTAACGCAAGACTTAATTGCAAAACGTTTAAAAAGCGGAGGGGTTAAACGCGCAAATAATCCCTCCCTTAAAAACACGCGGATCCTATTCAGAGCGGGTCGGGTCGACCCGACCCGGGGTCCAAAACGGTGCCGTTTTTGGCTTAAACGAGGGGACCAAAACGGTGTGTTTTGGTCCCCTATAAAAGTCAATTTTTTTTTAAAATTTTCATTTTGCACCGGGGGAGAGAAAAAAAAAGGAAAAGAAAGAAGGAGAGAAGAGGGGAAAAGGGAGAAATCCGGCCAGGGGGGCAGGTCACCAATCCGTCACCGAACCCTCGCCGGCGCCAGCCACCGTACACGGTGGCCGGAAAAGGTAAAATTTTTGATTTTTTAGTTTTTTTATTTTATTTTTATGTATTTTTTAGTTTATAATATGTATATAAATGGAAAAAATAGGTTTAAAAATGAAATAAAAAATCACCTTGAATACTCGATGTCTGTGTATTTTGGTTGCTGGATTGATGAGGTTTTTCAATATTCTTTATGTTTTCTCGGATCTGTTTATATGTATTGAAAATATTCTTTGTTTTCTTGATTCCGAAATCCAACCCTTTTACACGATTTTGAATGGCCTTTTATAGCCTTCTTTTACATTTATTGTTATTTCTTTACACTGTCTTTTCTCCTTGCAGGTGAACGGCGGTGGAGACAGTGGGTAGGTGGTATGGGTGATGGGACAGAAGGTGGTTGGCCGAAGGTCAGGGGTATAGGGGCGCAGAGGGTAGGGTGATGGGATTAGGTGGTTTAGGGTTTCAACTTTCCTAAAACCCTAAACTGGTTAGTTGGGTCTGTTTGGGGCTACTTGGGTTTAGGTGGGTTTTAGGTTAGTGGGCTAGTAAGATTTGGGCTGGTGTTGGGTTAGATTTTAGGGTAGGGGTTTAATGGGTCAATCGGGCTTGGGTCTGGTTGTAAATGAGTTTGGGTAGGTTAATTGGGCTCCCGGGTTTGGGTTTGGAAATGTAAGTGGGTTTTAGTATATGGGTCATGGGGTTAAATTGGGTTTTAGGGGGTTATTAAATGGGTCAAAAATTGGCTTGTAACAATTTGTATTTATTTTATTCTAATATCATCGCTATTACTACTTCTATTATTATTATTATTATTATTTTTACTATTATTATTTTTCATACATATATATTATTACTATTATTAATGTTATTATTGTTACTATTATTACTATCTTTTTCGTTTATTTTATTAATATTATTATTATAATCTTATGTTATTACTATTATCATTTTTTAAAATTATTGTTACTATTATTCTTTTACCATTTAATACATATTATTATCACTATTATAACCATTTTTTTCTTTTCGTTTATTTACTTATTATTACATTTAATCTATTATTTTCACCATAACCATTATTTATTATTATTATTATTATTATTATTATTTTGTTAATATTACTATTATAATTATATTTTATTTTTGTGTTTATTTACTTATTATTTTGTTATTAATTCATTAATTTGTTATTATTAACATATTATTATTCTTAATGTATTATTATTACTATTATTATCATTATTATTTTTATTTTTACTACTATTATCATTATATTATTATTATTATTATTATTATTATTATTATTATTATCTTAGTATTAAACTAATTAATTTCATACTGATATTATATTATACACTTTCCTTTTTATGTTTATTTACTTATTACTAATTAATTTAACTTATTAATTATTATTATCATTATCTATAACGCCCCCTTACCCGAGACCGTCGTCGGAGTCGAGCACAAGGCATTACTAAACTTATTTGAGCACTTACACAAATTCAGACAATTTATATAATATTTTCCAGATAAGTTGTCCAACTGCATCACAGTCGCTAAAAAAATCATATCTTGAGTTAAAAAACTCGAAATCCAAATCCGTAAATTTTCCCAGAATCTAGACTTATATATCTACTTACTAATTTTTTTTCTAGAATTTTTAGTTGGGCCAATTAGTACAGTTTATTAGTTAAAGTCTCCCCTATTTCAGAGTTCAGCTACTCTGACCCCTATGCACTACGAACCAAATTTCTCCCTGCACAGAATTAAAATAACTATGATGTTTGTTTCTGTTAAAAATAGACTCAATAAGGAATTGATACATATATAGTATGACTCCTAACTATTTTTGTACAATTTTTAATGATTTTTACAAATTAGAACAGGGGAGCTTGAAATCACTCTGACCTTATCTCACAAAAGTTATTGTATCTTATGATTTACAATTCCATTGCTTACATAATTTCTTTTATAAGAAACTAGACTCAATAAGATTTAATTTCATATTTTATTCAACTTCTAATTAGATTTTCATAATTTATGGTGAATTTTTAAAGTCAAACTACTGCTACTAACCAAAAACTGTTTTAGTACAAAATATTGTTAATTAGTTTATAACATCTTTATTTCAATTCATTTAAACTCTATACATGCCATATAAATCTTTAAACATAACACAAAAGCTACCGGAATTGATCTGGATAGTGTGCCTTGTTGTGTTGATCCGATCTACCAACTTCACTTTAATTCAATCTACATAAAAAAATATCAAACACACACAAGTAAGCTTATTGAAGCTTAGTAAGTTCATAGGTTTAAAAGTAATGCTTACCAAACATAATATTTCCAAACAATACCAAAACATTTACTAAAGTTTCTTGCCATTCACAACCACTGTTATAATACTTCACATAGTTGAGCTCAACATTAACAACTACTCAATCTCTTTCATTTGGTTCACTTCTCTTGTTTTACTTATTATCAAATTAGGAAACGGCTTACGAAATTGAGTATGTCGTTGTTCTGTGCCACAATTTATAACTCAGTATGGTTTTCCTCATTGAAATACCATACCTACATTTTACAACCCGGTATGGAAAATGCCATGCCTACGTTTCTTAACTCAGTATGGATTTGATAATACCATACCTACATTTCACAACTCAGTATGGATGATACCATACCTACATTTCACACTTTTCCATGGAACAACCATGGTCTTATCCGTCAATTCATCACATATCATGATACGAACGTACTCAATTCTGCGTTTTTCCTAATTTGCATTTCCACATTTATTCTTTTATTAACAAAATTTTCACAATCCCACAACAAATTCATATATATAATAACACATTATATCATTCAATCATTTACAAATAAACATTTAAATTCAACCATATGAACTTACCCGGCTAATTTGTAGAAGATATTGAAATTTAGGGACTATTCCGCAACTTTTTCTTTTCCTCATTCTTCTTTGGATTCTTGATCTATAATATAAAATATTTCCACTCATTAGCAGTTATTTGATTTCTATTTCACTTCACAATTTATGCTCTTCAAATTTTGAAATTGCACTTTTACCCCAAAATTTTCAATTTTTACAATTTAGTCCCTGCTCAATTCACCCATCAATTGAACTAATTTTTCTCAATTAAAACTTTATTTTATAATTATAAACTATTTCAAAACCTTTGATATTCTGAATTTCAACACCAACCTTCAATTCATAACTTTTTCACAATTAGGTCGTAAATACCATTTTCTATCAAAATCACTTAATAAAACCACCTTAATATGAAATTAGAACTTAAATTTCATAATAATTCATCATAAAATTCCCTTACCCATTCAGGGTAACTTCCAATTTCACCCATAAAATAAAAAACTAATGAATTCTATAAACGGACCTAATTGTAAAAGTCATAAAAACATAAAATTTATCAAGAAAGAGCAAGAATTAAACTCACATGATGTAAAAATATGAAAAAACAGCTTTATCCAAACCTTCTATGGCGTTTTTTCTGAGAAAATATGAAGAGATCTCTAGATTTTTCAATTTTGTTCTTATTTTATATGTTAAAATTGTAAAATTTTCAATTTTGCCCTTATTTCCCTTATTTTTCTGCTGATTTCTTGCCCTTGCCGTCCAGCCTATTCACTTTTAGGCTTAATTTCTCTTTAAATCCTCTTACTTTTAACACTTGAGCTATTTAATACTTCTAGCAAATTTTATTTTTATTACAATTTAGTCCTTTTTATTTAATTGACTACCCAAACGTTAAAATTTCTCAACCAAACTTTAATACTAACTAAATGACACTCCATAAATATTTATAAAAATATTTATAGCTCGATTTTCAAATTTGAAGCCTCGATAACTCATTTTTGACCCGTTTGACCTTATAAATTCTTTTAATTCACCAATTCAAAAATTCTTCTAAATTCCTACTTGACTCATAAATATTAAATTACTACGTTGTTCAATCTTACTTGTCGGATTTAGTGATCTCAAATCACTATTTCCGACACCACTGAAAATTAGGTCGTTACATTATCACTATTGTTATTATTTTACTATCGTAATATAATGTATTATTAATATTACTTCTACTTTCATTATTATTATTATTACTATTATTCTTTATTGTCATGGTTTTTATTTTTATAGCTATTACTTTTTATCACTAATATTACTATTGTTATATTTATTATTATTACTTTTATTATAACTACTATTATTATTATTATAGTTTTTCTTTTATATTTACGTTTTTATATAATACATTAATTCTATTTTATTATTTATTCGTTTACACTTTTATGTAATTTCAAACTTTGAAAATTTTCTATTATCTTGTATCATTATTTTGTTTCATATAATACTTATCTATATTTATTCCATTATTATTTTATCATTTTTTTACTTAAATTATAAGTTTGTTTACACATTTTACGTAAAATTTGTTATTTTTATTATCATTACTATTATTATTATTATTATTATTATTTATTATTATTATTATTATTATTAAAAAAATTCCACTCACTGTTTCTTTACTCGTATGTTTATTTATTTATCCCCGATTTAAAATTAAATTTACACTATAATTTGCTTTGTTATTTCATTTATCATCATATTTATTTCATTTTTATTTTGTTCTGTTCTCATTATCATTATCATCATTATTAACATATATATATACATTAGTATTTTTTATATACGTATTAGTATTTTCTACTATTATTACAAATATATTATTTCTTTTATTATATTCTTAGAACATTATTTTTTACTATCATTTTCTTTATTGTGAATATTATTGTTATTTTTTTTTTCTAGTATTGCATTTTAATATTTTTCATTAATTGTATCATCGTTCGCATTATTTACAAATTCCTATTACAAATGATATTATTTTTTATGTTTTTTAATAAATAAGGCAACGTGCCGATTTCAACACTAAGTCACTGATTTCATCGCTATGTTGGGTGGATATCATTGGCTCGTGTAAAAAACGAGACGTCCTTCTAAAAGACCAAAATTTTTAAATTCTTGTATTTTAATCGGATTGCGATTAAATATTAAATTAAACTTGTATTTTTGAGAATTAAGACAACGCGTGTTTAACAAGATACCAATTTTGGGCGTCGCGAGCGTGCTAATACCTTCCTCGTGCGTAACCGACTCTCGAACACTATTTTTCTCTGGATTTTCGCGTAGACCCAAATTCGGCCTTCATTTTTGTTCAAGAATAAATTTTCTTTTCTAAAAAAGAAGATTTATTAGGTGTCCGATCACACCTAGAAAAAAGGTTGGTGGCGACTCCTTTTCTTTTTAAAATCAAAATTCCATTTTCAAATTTTCAATTAATCGCCTCAACTAGTGACCAAAGCGAAATTTTTTACGTCGCTACAATTGGTCACTGTAAAACCTTCCAGAGTATAAAGATTGCCGGTCCTTTTACCTTTTAACAAAACGAGAGCATATGAGACACCTTAATGTCGCTTGAATCGATGTTGATTTTACAACCTTTCGAGTGTAAAATACTCAAGGAGGTGAGATTCTTTTGTAAATCAAGTGCATACTTGACATCTAAGAGTGCCCTAATCGTCCCATCGTGCATCCTAATTTTAACAGTACCAATACCGATTACCTTACTGGATGAATTGTTTCCCATATGCACAACTTCACATTCAACTGAACTCTATATGGAGAACCATTCTCTATTGGGACACATGTGGAAAGAACATCCCAAATATAGGATCCACTTGGACGTAAGCTCGGAGCTATCTCTCATTGACACTAACAAGAAATCATTACCACTTTCATTGGTCAAATTAGCACCAGCTAAATCTTTCTCATTACTCTCAACAACCCTTTTTATTTTGCAGTTTATAACAATCTGCTTTGATGTGACCTAAATTCTTACAGTAGCGGCACCATTTGTCTCGCTTCTTTGATGCTACTAAAACTGAAGCTTGCCTATCTGCATTACTATCCGGACCAAACTCATTTTCAAGTTTGTTTTTACTCAACAAATGACCATTCACATCCTCGAATAAGAGTTTATCTTTGCTATAAATCAGAGTCGCCCTGAAAGACTTGTATGAAGAGGGTAAAGAACATAATAATAGTATAGCCTGATCTTCATCATTAATCTTAACCTCAATATTTTTTAAATCAATTAAAAGAGTAATAAATTAACTAATGTGATCTCTAAGAAACTTACCTTCGTTCATTTGAAACGTAAATAAATATTGTTTTAACACTAAACGGTTAGTTAGAGACTTAGTCGCATAAAGAGTTTCTAACCTTTTTCATAAGGCGGATGAGGCTTTCTCCATCAATATCTTCTGCAATACCCTATTCGCGAGGCACAACTGAATTGCAGACAGGGTGTAACGGCCCAAATTTCAGTGATACCGGAACAGTGATTTGAAATCACTAAATCCGACATGTGAGCTTAGATATTAGTAAGTAAATGTTAAGTGTGGTTTTAGAAATAATTTTGAATTAGTGAAATTATGTAGTGTATGAAGTTGTAGATAAAACGGAATAAAAACGAGGTATCGAGACCTCTAATTCATAAACCGAGCCATAAATATTTTAAAAAATATTTATGGAGTGTAAATAAGTTAGTGTTAAAGTTTCGTCAAGAAATTTTAAGGTTTCTGATAGTTAATTAGGTGAAAAGGACTAAATTGAACTAAGTGCAAAATTGTGAGATGTGATTAAATAGCTCTAGTAATAATTAAAAGAGGACTAAATAGGCAATTAGACACCTATTATTGGGCTGGACGGCATGTGTGTGCAGGAAAATTAAAAATCAAGTGTGAACAAGGGGCAAAATTGGAAATAAGGTAATAATTTAATTGTAAAATATGATATATTAGGTAAAATCTAGAGTTTTCTTCATTTTTCTTCATCTTCATCAGATAAAAATACCATTAGAGAGTTTTTAAGAAGCTGGTTTTATATCCTACAGCATGTAAGTTCAACTCTTGATTATTTCTTGCAATTTTTGTATTTTTGAGACTTTTACAACTAGGTCCATATGTTTAATTCATTAGTTTTGATAATTTTGAAAGTTGCCATGAACAAGTGCTGAAATTATATGATGATTTATTATGGAATTGAGGTTTTAATTTTATTATATGATGATTTTGTGAAGAGATTTTTATAGAAATCACTATTTAGGACCTAATCGTAAAAGTTGTGAAATTAGGGTTTTGTGATGAAAATTTGAATGTCAAAGGCTGTGAAATAGTTTATAATGTTTAAATAAAGTGTTATTTGAGAAGAATTAGTTCGATTGATGAATAAATTAAGTAGGGACTAAATTGTAAAAAAATTGAAAAGTTTGGGGTAATAGTGTAATTTCACAATTTTAAGGGCATAATTTGTGAAATAGAATAGAATTGTAATGGATGCTAATGAAGGAATGATTTTATAATTATAGATCAAGAAAACGAAGTGAATCGTGGAAAGAAGAAAATTCAAGAATAGTCCTGAATTTCTACGACTTTTGCAAATTAGCCCAGGTAAGTTCATATGGCAATTTAATGTTTGATTATGAAGATATTATGATTTTTAAGTATATTATTGTAGATGAATATTATCAATTTGTAACAAATATGAAATAATAGTTAAATAAAAGTACACATTAGTTGGAACAATGGATTTGAGTGCTTTCATTCTGTGACCATGATGAATTGACGGAAAAGATGTGATAAGTACGCCCGTCTAAGACCATAGCTAGGCTATGGCATCGGTGCAATGTGATATGTGTTCCCGTATAAGACCATAGCTGGGCTATGGCATCGGTGAGATGTGATAATGTGATTCCGTATAAGACCATATCTGGGATATGGCATCGGCATGTGATGTGATCCGTGTAAGACCATAGCGTGACTATGGCTTCGTGTGTGATATGTGACAATGTGCAAGTCCATAGTTTTCTATGGCAATGTGTTAATGAAGCACTCAATTCCATTAGTTCTCAATAAATTGTCAATGGAAATAAATGAGAAAAAAAGGGCCCAAAGAAGTTAAATTTGTGAATAGGAATATGAAAATTATTCAAAGGAGCTTAATAATGGATTTGTGATTTACAGGGTAAAAGTAGTTAAATTAAAAGATATATGATTGTGTACAATGTTCGTAAGATTTGTGTTTTTATGCCTATGAGCTTACTAAGCTTCAATAAGCTTACTTGTGTATGTTTGATATTTTTATGTAGATTGAATTAAAGTGAAGTTGGTAGATCGAATCAACGCAACAAGGCACACTATCCAGATCAATTCCGGTAGCTTTTGTTTTACGTTTAAAGATTTATATGGCATGTATAGAGTTTGAATGAATTAAAGTAAAGATGTTATAAACTAGTTAACAATATTTTGTACTAAAACAGTTTTTGGTTAGTAGCAATAGTTTGAATTTGAAAATTCACCATAAATTATGAAAATCTAATTAGAGGTTGAATGAAATATGAAATTAAAGCTTATTGAGTCTAGTTTCTTATAAAAGAAATTATGTAAGAAATGGAATTGTAAATCATGAGATATAATAACTTTTGTGAGATAAGGTCAGAGTGATTTCAAGCTCCCCTGTTCTGATTTGTAAAAATCATTAAAAATTGTACAAAAATAGTTAGGAGTCATACTATACATGTATGGATTCCTTATTGAATCTATTTTTAATAGAAACAAACTTCATAGTTATTTGAATTCTGTACAGGAGAAATTTGGTTCTGTAGTACACAGGGGTCAGAGTAGCTGAACCCTGAAACAGGGGAGACTTTAACTAATAAACTGTACTAATTGGCCCAACCAAAAATTCTAGAAAAAAATTAATAAGTAGATATATGAGTCTAGATTCAGGGAAAATTTACGGATTTGGATTTCGAGTTTCGTAACTCGAGATATGATTTTTTTAGTGACTGTGATGCAGTTAGACAGCTTATCTGGAAAAGGTAATATAAATTGCCTGAATTTGTTTATGTGCTCAAATAAGTTTAGTAATGCCTCGTGCTCAACTCCGGCGACAGTCTCGGGTAAGGGGGCGTTACACAGGGCCTTTTCATCAAGCTCTTCCCATTTTGTCTGATCTAGATTCCCATTTCATCAATACCCTATTCTCAAGCTTTTCCCTCATAAATCTACTGGGTTATAGTCAAATCTAATAGGAGAATCCATAGCATAAATTAAGGCGATAATATGAGTTTTAATTAAAAAAAAATTTCAATTAATCAACCTAGAGTCAATTGCTCTTATACTCGAAAGATATTTGTATAATTTGGGAATTTCTACGGATTAATATACTAAGTAGAGAAAGCTGACTCATTTTTGTTTACTCGGCAACATAAATTTATTGAAAATAAATCTCTTATAGAAGTGCTAAAAATTTACCTGGACTGCACCAGCAAAGCACCTAAAGACATTATAGCTAGTGTTTCAGTCATGCAAAAGCTAACTCATTTATTTACCATTTTAAACTTCACACATATAAATAGCACGAACACAAAAGATTATCCAGCCTACTAAAGAATGCAAGTAACAGATATATGAGATTTTGTTATGAACATAGAATTGTTCCAACAAATACTGCTAATTAATGCATGAAGTTTTTTTTGTCCTTATTTTCAGGGGGAGTTCTATAATATGCTGGCACAGTTAGAGGGAAGAACATTTGTCTGGTTCCTTCAGAGTATATGTAGGGGAGAAGAATACTTGATGCCACCTGAAAAACAAGAAAATATTTTTATTAATATGATTCTATATCATAATCATATTTAAGATCTTATATATTTATATCATGTTATTATATAAATGTTTGGTATAGATACTGACCCAAAGCAATTTAGCCCCATCCCACAAGCGTTTGGGAGAAGGAAATGGAAGTAACAACCGGCCAACGCCATATATTGCAATGGAAAAGAAATGAAAGGCTAAGCTTAATGGACGAGGGCATAAACCACAGAGCATAGCGGATGCTCCATATGAAAACATCCCTCCAAGTCTCAAATACCCCAAAAAGGTGTGCTGCAGATTCTCCATTGCAGGATTGGACGAGGCACTGAATACCTTCTGTAGGACATTAGCCAGTATATTTATTGTAGATGACATTGGCTGCATGTAGTTAAAGGGCAAAATTATACCGTTTTCATCATTGCCATTCACTTTCAAAATGCATATAAAACATGAAACTACAATACCTTCCTCAGGGTATAAAAAGATTCGAGATATTTGGAAACGGTGAATGCATCGGACAGATCATGCAAGGGTCTTAGAAGATCCCTAAGTATTACAACATCAGACAGAGCAACAGTCATTCCCCTCTCGGTTATAGCGTGCCGCATGTTGAGTGCATCTCCAATCAAAAGCGCACCAGGAGTCAGGTGTGGAGCAGCAGCCATGATTTTATTCGGCAATATTCTTATGTTACCCTTCTTCTCTATTGCAGATATAAAGGAATCGTACAATTCAGGAAGAACCTGAAGTGTATTATAAGCCATACAGTTAGTCCATAAATTAAGCCAAATTCCCCCAATGAATGAATAAAAGAAAGATCTAAATATACCTTGGGAGCCACCTGAGTTTTCAAGTAACATGCCATTTCACCATTGGAAACTGAAGGTACCATTTCACTAGGAACATTCACCATGCAACGAATTTCAGTGCTGCTAATGGGAGAGAATACGATTGGTGAAGGGTGTGCTACTATAATAGCTCCATAATTTTTAATTGGAAGGTTACAGTTCGTCAGTATAAAACCAGCAAAATAAGAGGGTATATCAACCTGCAAAAATAATAAAGACCTTTATATATTTTCTCAAAGCATAGAATTTACGATTAGTCCCTCTATTATCCTAAAATTAGAATTTAATCTCTTTGCTTTAATTTGGAAAAAAAATGATCTCTCAATGTTATTAGTAGGTATCATTTGTAATAAAAAGCAACCAATAATATTATCAATTTGGACATTCGATAACATTATAAAAATAAATGGATTTAAATTAAATAAAAATAAAGTAGAATGATTAAGTCTAAAATTTTAGCATAATAGAGAGACGGAAACCATAATTGAACAAATTTAACAAGAATTCCTAAGCATTTTCACCTTAGGATAGCAAAGACAGCGTCTCAAATTTGAGAAACAACCATCGCATATAATTGTGAGAGAAGCGTAAGCTGCCAACACTTGACCACTCTCATTTTTGTACTGCACTCCTTTGACAATACCATTTTCTTTGATCAGAGATGTTATCGTCCTTTGTTCTAAACTTACGCTACATTGTCATAACATCAAAGCATCAAATTGGATCTTCTAAAGAAAAGTATAATTTCAAATGTACTCTTTCTAATAAATTGTTGTAACAAGTTAATACAAATAGAAGTGAACTTGTCAATGTTAACTTAAGCCTAAAATATAACTTGATCAATTCAAACCTAAACCTGGCTTGATTTGACTATAAATGGTCAACAACATGAATCCCTCTAAACCGAACCTTGTTTTACTCTAACATATAAATTGACCACTCAAACCCGAAATGATCCAAACAAGCAACTTGAAAAGATAAAAAATCGAGGTGACTATAACCTAAAATGACATGAACTTATCATGAGCTGACCCTAAAAACTCGAGCTTCAAACCCTATTGACGTAAACCCGAAAGGAATCGAATCCAAACCTAAAACGGTCCAAACCCGAATTTAACCCAAACCTGAAATGACTTGAATCTAAGCTCACTAAAACCGAATTTACGCAAAAAATTGTAGAACTCGAATGACTCGATCTAGATTAACTTGACCCAAAATTGACTCGACTAGCTCAATTGACAGGTCTAAACAGAACCAATGAGTTAAAACTAACTAGAAATCACTTAAATCCTTTAAGATAAGATGTTCTGGCATCTTATGTTGATATTGAAGAATGACTGAGAGGAGGGAGAGAAAGTACTTGTGAAGAGATGCAACTTTTTTCCGCAACCTTTGAACAAAACGACCATTATGAAATGTTCTCCCTGCAACATGAGATTGAAACTTTTCTAAAGGAAAAGATACGTGAGCCTCCTTTCCATCCTTGTATAGAGTATAACCCAAAAGTCGTTGCGCATCAATCTCATCTACACAATCTATAGAACCAACACTCAAAGTAAAATAAGCAATTTAGCCCCATCCCACAAGCGTTTGGGAGAAGGAAATGGAAGTAACAATCGGCCAACGCCATATATTGCAATGGAAGAGAAATGAAATGCTAAGCTTAATGGAGAAGGGCATAAACCACAGAGCATAGCGGATGCTCCACATGAAAACATCCCTCCAAGTCTCAAATACCCCAAAAAGGTGTGTTGCAGATTCTCCATTGCAGGATTGGACGAGGCACTGAATACCTTCTGTAGGACATTAGCCAGTATATTTATTGTAGATGACATTGGCTGCATGTAGTTAAAGGGCAAAATTATACCTTTTTCATCATTGCCATTCACTTTCAAAATGCATATAAAACATGAAACTACAATACCTTCCTCAGGGTATAAAAAGATTCGAGATATTTAGAAATGGTGGATGCATCGGATAGATCATGCAAGAGGCTTAGAAGATCCCTAAGTATTACGACATCAGACAGAGCAACAGTCATTCCCCCTCCGGTTATAGCGTGCCGCATGTTGAGTGCATCTCCAATCAAAAGCGCACCAGGAGTCAGGTGTGGAGCAGCAGCCATGATTTTATTCGGCGCTATTCTTATGTTACCCTTCTTCTCTATTGCAGATATAAAGGAATCGTACAATTCAGGAAGAACCTGAAGTGCATTATAAGCCATACAGTTAGTCCATAAACTAAGCCAAATTCCCCTAATGAATGAATAAAAGAAAGATCTAAATATACCTTGGGAGCCACCTGAGTTTTCAAGTAACATGCCATTTCACCATTGGAAACTGAAGGTACCTTTTCACTAGGAACATTCACCATGCAACGAATTTCAGTGCTGCTAATTTGATAAAATACGATTGGTGAAGGGTGTGCTAATATAATAGCTCCATAATTTTCTTTTGGAAGGTTACAGTTGGTCAGTGTAAGACCAACAAAATAAGAGGGTATGTCAACCTGCAGAAAAAAAAAAACTATAGACCTTAATATATTTTCTCAAAGGATAGAATTTAGGATTAGTCCCTCTATTATCCTAAAATTAGAACTTAATCTTTTTGCTTTAATTTGGAAAAAAAATTGATCTCCCAATGTTATTAGTAGGTATCATTTGTAATAAAAAGCAACTAATAATATTATCAATTTGGACATACAATAACATTATAAAAATAAATAGATTTAAATTAAATCAAAATAAAGTAGAATAATTAAATATAAAATTTTAGCATAATAGAGAAACATAAACCATAATTGAACAAATTTAACAAGAATTGAAGCATTTTCACCTTAGGATAGCAAAGAGAGCGTCTCAAATTTGAGAAACAACCATCACATACAATGGTGAGAGGAGCGTAAGTTGTCAATAGTTTACTACTCCCATTTTTGTAGTGCACTCCTTTGACAATACCATTTTCTTCTATCAGAGATGTTACTGTCCCTTGTTCTAAACTTACGCTACATTATCATAACATCAAAGCATCAAATTGGATCTTGTAAAGAAAAAGTATAATTTTAAATGTACTCTTTCTAAATAAATTGTTGTAACAAGTTAATACAAGTAGAAGTGAACTTGTCAGTGTTAACTTTAGCCTAAAATATAACTTGATCAATTCAAACCTAAACTTGGCTTGATTTGACTATAAATGGTCAACAACATTAATCCCTCTAAACTGAACCTCGTTTTACCCTAACATAAATTGACCACTCAAGCTCGAAATGATCCAAACAAGTAAGTTGAAAATATAAAAAATCGAGGTGATTATAACCTAAAATGACATGAACCTATCATGAGCTGACCTTAAAAACTCGAGCTTCAAGCCCTATTGACCTAAACCCAAAAGGACTCGAACCCAAACTTGTAACGTCCAAACCAGAATTTAACCCAAACCTGAAATGACTTGAATCTAAGCTCACTAAAATCGAATTTATGCAAAAAAAAAAATGTAGAACTTGAATGACTCAATCTAGATTGACTTGACCCAAAATCGACTTGACTAGCTCAATTGACAGGTCGAAACAGAAGCAATGAGTTAAAAAAAACTACAAATCACTTAATCCTTTAAGATAAAGTGTTCTAGCATCTTATTTTGATATTGAAGAATGATTGAGAGGAGGGAGAGAAAGTACTTGTGAAGAGATGCAACTTTTTTCCTCAACCTTTGAATGAAACGACCATTATGAAATGTTCTTCCTGCAACATGAGACTGAAACTTTTCCAAAGGAAAAGATACGCGAGCCTCCTTTCCATCCTTGTATAGAGTATAACCTAAAAGCTGTTGCGCATCTATCTCATCTACACAATCTATAGAACCAACACTCAAAGTAAAATAAATAATTATATAAAGAAATAACATTATAACATTATATTACATCTACTATTTAAATCCATGATTTTTCTTGTTTACCCTCAAGGCGTAATTCAATTAACTTTAAGTAGCCCCCTGGTGTTAGACTTTCCCCGGCCATTCTATTAGGCGTATTTAAGTCCCTTTCTATCACTCGCACTCGACGTCCATCCTATAAAATGTAAGTTGTTGAAGAATTGTTACGTATGGTATTACAGTGAAATCCAAATTTGAATGCCAGTGAAATCTTGGCATTGTTGCTTAATGCAGAGACTCTGGGTTCTTAAGCACCCGTGTTTGAGTTTTATCATGCACAATTGCGAAATGTAAATCTCTAATTCCATCATGTATGTATGCCATGTAGAGGTGTGCATGGGCTGGGCTACCCGGCCCGGCCCAAAGGCCCGTTCAAAAAATGGGAGGGTTCGGGTAAAAATATAGGCCCGAAATATGGGTTTGGGCAAAAAAACGAGGCCTGTTTAGAAAACGGGCCGGGCTCGGGTAAATTTTTTTTGGCCCAGGCCCGGCCCAAATTATATACTAAATATATATATTTTTAATTTTTAATCATATTTACATTTTATTTTTAATTTTAATATAATCACTTTTTATTATATTCTCAATTTGTGTATTGTTTTAAGAATTGTTTTAATATCATTTTTTATTTGTTTCTTGTTTTAATATTTGTTTTAAATGTATTTGATGATTTATTATATTTTAAAAATTTTTATTTAATGAAATAAGTTAAAAAAAATTAATATGGGCCGGGCCGGGCTCGGGCTTAACAATTTTATTTCGGGCCGGGCTTGGACAAATTTTTAGGCCCATATTCTGGGCTAGGCCCGAGCCTAAAATTTTGGCTGGCCCGGCCTAACCCATGCACACCTCTAATGCCATGTATGTTTTTTATTTAGATTCTTTCTTATTGTTTTCTTTTTGTCTTTTTACAAGTTTAATTCTACACTATAATTACTTGAGCATATATTATACTTTTACATTTACTCTATTTGTAATAATAAAGCTTTCAAAACAAAATTTCTACAAGTAAATATTATCAAATTACCAAATGCGCTTAAATTACATTTTAAAAAATAAGAAATAATAAATAAAGGACATACATATTACAATTTTATATTTTAAATTACATGCATTTATATTAAATAAAATCAAATTGGACTGTCAAAATAGATTTTATATTTTTTTAACTACTACTTGATATTACACCGTTATAGTTATTATTTTTAAATCGGATCGATAGTTGAACTGATTAAATCATCGATTTTCAGTTCGATCCGTTCATCTTATTTAAATCAAATAAATTATTAAAACCAGTATTTTAAATCAATTCCCATTTGAACCTATCTAATTTCAAACAACATTGATTATTTCATTTTACCATCAAATTAAAATTTGAATTTATTATAAAAAATCAACACAGATCCACGTGAACTTAAATTAAGTTATCGAAATATTATCTTCCCATATAACACTTCAACCAATAATAATAAAATGCGAACTTAATTAGTAATTGTTCCTTTCTAAAAAATTGGTAAAAGTATTATGGAAGTTTTTGTACTAAGAATCGGATTGTATTTTGTCTCTCAATTTAAAAAATAATGAATTAGTCCCGTTAGATTAAGGAGCAATCTGGTTCTCTGTTAAAAATTCTATCTATTTCTACTATTTAAAATTTGTTCATATACGTTAGCATGAGGTACACATGATACACTGTGTGTAACTGTCTGGTTATACCATCAACCACGCCAAATTTTAACAGTAGAATTAGATAAAATTTTTAACAGAAAGTACCAGTTTATTATTTAGTCTAACCTACAAGAACTAAATTACCTATTTTTTAGATAAAAGGGATAAAATATAATGTGACTCTTAATACAGAAAATTTACTGGGAACCTCCATAATACTTTTACTAAAAAATTAGTAATTGTTATATGATTAAACTATGGTAGAACAAAATAAAGAAAAAAGGAGAAATTATGAGACCTTTCCAAGAGAATAGGCAAGAGCAGCACCGGCAACACCGGCGCCGACTATGATAATATCCGTAGTGCCAACACCCTCATTCTTTCCAGTTTTGTTTACACTGTTCCTCTTTGGAAACTCCATTGAAGCTGCTCTGTTTAGCTTCCTCAGTCCCCTAAATCTGATTAGGGAATTGCAGTACAAGAAAACAAACCCCAAAAGAGAGGCTATCACACCTCCAAGTACTCCAACCATGTACTGCTCAGCCATTGATTTAAGAACAATGTATGGAACGAATAATCAAGAAGAACACTATTTATAGAAGAAAAGCGTGCAATGGCATATAATAATCACCACAATTGACAAATAAGATATTTCAACATGTGTATAATATGTTTACAATATGTCAATATCAAGCATTTTAAATTATTTTGATTTGCAAATCTCATTTGGGCCTCACATTTTAGATGAAATAGGCTTGACCTTTGGACGAGAATGAGACAATATCTTGAGGATGCGAAGAATGACGTATCGACGAACGTTTGGACGAGAATGAGACAATATCTTGAGGATGCGAAGAATGATGTGTCGACAAAGCAATACGCCACGTCACAACGTGACGACGTGTTCTCTACTAAACTAAAATTTATCTCCTAGTTAAACTCTGTTATCTTTTTTAGTATAACTCTAATTATTCTAGAGATGTTTTATATTTTCACACGGATAAGAGAGAGTTTTGTGAGAGTTTTGTAAGAACTTTGTATTTTTGAGTT
Source organism: Gossypium anomalum (assembly GCA_025698475.1). Taxonomy (NCBI): domain Eukaryota; kingdom Viridiplantae; phylum Streptophyta; class Magnoliopsida; order Malvales; family Malvaceae; genus Gossypium; species Gossypium anomalum. The sequence goes on from CM046959.1 coordinate 2,318,998, forward strand.
CGAGTTTGTTTTTTTGTTTCTCTATCTTGTACTCCTCTTCAGTTATTTGCCATTCTAGTGAAGTTTTCTTTACCCGTAGTTTTTTATCCTCTTAAGAGAAGTTTTTTCATGTAAATATTTGTATCTGATTTTCTCTATTTATTCTTATTTTTGCTTAACTCGAGGTTTTTTTTTTTTTTTTTTGCTTCATTCAAAACTGCATTGTTGTTAAAGACAAAACAAAGCAGCAACCAAACAATTCAAACTTACAGCAAACAGAACTTAGAACACAGACCATGAAAAGAAATAAACAACCTGCTAATTCTACAAAACAAAATTTCACCACCAAGCTTTAAACATTTGCGCCCGATTAACACCTGCCATCGCCAAGAAGGAAGCCATATTGTTACCGTTCTTACCATTCGTTGCTTAACTTGAGTTTACCCCAACATTATAATATATAGATAATAAAAATAACCTCTACAAAAGTAATATATTTATATAGGGGCAATTACTTTTTGTGTCCTTTCGTATTTCATTAATTTAAATTTAACTAAAAGTAGTGATAGGCGATTTCTTTTGGTGCATTACAATTTAATTTCGGAAAAATACAGAAGCATTGGCAAGTATGAAAGCTAAGGAATTTTTGCAATACAGTGATGATGTTATGTGGATGGAAGAATACCCTCTTTTTTTCATGAAGTTGTAATTGCTTATGCTCTAAATGATTAATGAAATGAAGAAGACATTTCTCTAGCAAAAACTATGATTGATGACTGAAGTACCTCCAACACACGTTATGGAAAAAAAAGGATGCATTATTATTGCAAAAAGAAACAAAAAAAGGAAAAAAGACAAATTAAATTATTTATTTTGTGGGACTAAAGAGGGACAAGGCCCTAAAAAGACAATCACTAAATGTGGGGAGTTCTGCAATTCGCACAGGTAGAGTGTAAGTTTGGAGCACATGAGAGAATTTTCCATATCGGCTTTAAAGGTGATCATGGTCTTTGGTGATGATTCATCGAAGATAAAAAATCTTTTTAGGAATACTTAATGCTGCTTTTACTATCCAGTTAGCTAAAAAAAATTTCTATCCAAGAATATACTTAAGCTCATAATGTGTCACCACTACAGGAAAACAGACTTTTAGCGGCGTTTTTTTTTACCTTTAGCGGCGCTTTCCCAAGCGCCGCAAAAAACGTCGCTATATGCAGCGCCGCAAAAGTTCGCGGCGTTTTTTGTGAAAAAACGCCGCTAAAGATCAGGACCTTTAGCGGCGCTTTCCTCAAAAACGCCGCTAAAGGCCAGGACCTTTAGCGGCGCTTTCCCTAAAAACGCCGCTAAAGGCCAGGACCTTTAGCGGCGCTTTTTTCACAAACGCCGCTAAAGATCATGACCTTTAGCGGCACTCTCCCACAAACGCCGCTAAAGACCAGGGCCTTTAGCGGCGCTTTTCCCAAAAAGCCGCTAAAGGTCATGGCCTTTAGCGCGCTTTTCCTAAACGCCGCTAAAGGCCATAAAATTTAAAAAAATAAATTATTAAAAAGATCATGAAAAATATAAAAAAATTAAAATTCATTATCAAAATATTGAGAAGAATAATGTCCATGATTTAAATATAAAAATTTTCTATTAAAATTCATTATCAAATTAAAATAAAAATAAAAATATAGAATCAAAACTAAAATAAATAATAAAAATTAGATTAAATATAAATATAGAAACAAAATAATAAAGTACCAAACTTGTATACTGCCCACCATTATAAGTCACTAAAAGCAAGAAAAACAAAATGACTTAATTCATGGAATTCACGGATGTTCAAAACTAGAATCCACAATAGATCGAAGCAGCTCCGGTTTCAGCAGAAAGTTTCTGAATCCCGAACTGTGAATTCCAACATACCCCCTACACCACATAAAAAAGAACATTGCTTTACACTAAAACTAGTAGATTATATTAGAACATTGTTTACCTTAAAAATATGTATAAATTAAAATCAACTAAGGCTAAAATACCTGAGGAAGTGCTTTGACACAGCTGCGATAAGTATAAAGTACGCACTGATGCCATCTCCTTCCCCACCAAAAGTTCCAAATTGGTCATTCTCCTTTCTGCAAGTATAGGACACTTGCTAACTAATAAACATTTGCTATAGAATCCTAGAAGCAGCCTCATGATTAAAAAAAATTTCACATTCACACTAGTCATAGGTCATATCCCAATACGTTTTACATATATATATATATAACCTTAGCTAATCCAGTAAATATCTGCCACTTCCTATGTTACAATGAAATAAAGTTCCATCCATCATGATTCCAATCTGAATTTCCCATCATATCTAATGCTTATGAAAAATTAGCAATTAGTATGGCCAGAATAAAAATGAATAAAAGCCATTTCTTTAAAACTAATGAAAAGCTCAAAATTGCAAACCCAATATAAATAATCAGAGTCATAAAATCTCAAACCAAAAACCATACTGAATCCAAGTCTCTTTCACAACAAAATCTAAACACCAATAAATTAAAACCATAAAAAATAAAAGTAAGATCAAAGCTTTTTCAATACCCATGTTCCATTTTTCAATGGTATAAACAATCAATATTATTGCTTAACCCAATAAATGTTTAAAGCTTAGAAAAGAGTCCAAACAAGATCAAAATCGATCTGATTCAAGAAAAAAACACTAGAAGCTTGATTCGAAGCTCAGGCATAATTCAAGATTCAGGAAACATATATAATTAACCAAAAAAGATAGCACTACTGAAATCAATTTGACCCTAAATCTAAAATATTAACAAATGAATAAGAAATTAAATGAAAACGAATATTCACCTTCTCATCATCTTCTTCATCCTTGACATCGCATCATCGCCGTCGCCATCTCTTCAACTACAGATTGTTCGGGTTGCTCGGACTGTGAATCAAAAATAATAAAAATAAATAAATAATAATCAGTAAAAAGAAAAATAAAATTTATTTTGGGAAAATGAAAAGGGGAAAGAAATTACATGGATTTTATTAAGATGCTCATCTATTTTCATGCTTTGGAAAAAGAGAAGTCTAGGAGGAGTGAATCAGATAGATTTTGATTTATAGATGTATATAATGATATAATCATGCATTCGGTAGAAATAATTTCTTTGAAGATATGAAAGAAGATAGTGTTCTCACCTGAATTTCTGAAAGTATACAATATCCATGCATTGCCATGACCATGAATGCACAATGTCTCAATGCACCACTTACTTTGACATAGTTTCTCCATGGGTAGTTGAATGATCTATAAAGACCGTGTGGAGGCTCCCATAAGGCAAAATCTAGCTGGAAAAATGAAGTACTTTAAACAAAGAAAAGAACTCCTACATTCTTGGAGATAAAAGACAGGATGAAGGCATGTGAAAACATACCAGAGTATCCTCTTAGCTTGAAGACTGCACAACTGATCTGTAAGCACTATATTAACAATACATGATAATATAAAAAATAAATATAAAAAGAGTTTAAATGAACAGTTTGAATCAACAGAAAAGAAAAGCTATGATAATTTTGAAGACTTTCATGCCTAGATAAATTAAGTTGAAAAATTATAATTTGAAGGCAAAGTATTTCAAATATTACTACAAAGCATATCCTGTAACAACAAATGCTTCATCCAAAACAGTAAAAAGAAAATGAGATCGAACATAAAAGATTTAAACAAAAAACAGAGATGAACAAACAACTCTGTCTGCTGCAAAAGATACTTCAACCGCTCCTTTCCCTTATTATTCTGTCATTCAACCAAACATTAGCAAACCATAAATTACACTTAAGATGAACAGAATAAAAACTTTTACCCAGAATACTCAGCGTCACAGGCAGCATTTTGAGTATCTAGTATTTCCTTAATCTTCTGCTTTTTTAGTTTCTGCATTTCTTTGAGCCTGTCCTTCTCTCGCTTACTAATTTCTGGATCAGCCCCATTATAAATGAAAATGGAACTATACTGACAAAATTATAAATGAAAAGCCGAAATCTAAGCGTGACTTAGGCCCAAAAAAACCAAACCCCAAAATTATTCTGCTAAGCAAAAACAAGAAAAGAAGCATATATCAACTAAAAACAGAGAAGAAAATATATGTATTTAAGATTATTGTAATATCCGCTAAGCAGAATAATTTTTCTGAGTCTTAGGAGCAATGGAACTAGTGTCATGTTATTTGGAAAAGTAACTACAATGACAAAAATATAAATGAAAAGCCAAAATCTAAGCATGATTCAGGCCAAAAAAACCCAAACCCCAAAATTACTCTGCTAAGCAAAAACAAGAAAAGAAGCATATATCAACTAAAAACAGAGAGGAAAAGTATTCTGCTCAACGGATATTACAAAAATTACTCTGCTAAGCAAAAAAAAGAAAAGGTTTTGTAATACTTACACGATTGATGACGATTTTCTACACTTTGGGAGCCGAAGCGACGGCGCGTTTGACGCGCACCAAAGCCGAAACTCGATCTGATTGAAACGTTCGTTCTTGGTTTACAACGCAGTATGCATATACAGAAAGAGAAAACTTAGGTATCTATCTGAAATTAAAAAGATACATGAAAAGGCAAATACACAGTTAATGTAAATATTCATACCTGAAATGACTCTCCCATGAAGCAGGCGATTTCAACATCACAACAAACAGAACCGGCAGAGAAAAACTTATGGGTTTCTCCCTCTCACGAAAACTATCTTCCCACAGTAGAGTGTCTGTGGGTACACAAAGCTATAAAAGAATAACAGGAAAAAAATGAAAAGAGACCAAAACAGAATCCGCTAGGCACGAGAAGGGAAGAAGAGAGAATAATGAAAACAAAAAAGAAAGAAGGAATGTATGGAATGAAGTATGATTTGAGTATTTAAAATTTGGGAAGTGAAAAGGTTGAAAATTTGGGGATTTTGGGAAACCGATTTGAAGATATCGAATTAGGGGAAATTTTAGGGGATTTGGAGATTCAAAGTTTGGAGAACCAGACGTTCAGGGGTAATCTGAATTGGGGAAAGTAAAAGGAATTTGGGGCTTATTTTTTGCGGCATTTTTAAAAAACGCCACTAAGTATCCAGCCCAATAATTTTTTCTTTTTTTTTTCTCTTTATTATTATTATTATTATTATTATTATTATTATTATTATTATTTACTAAAATGGTTAAATTTTAATTTGGTCTCTCTAATATATTTAAATTTCTGATTTTTTTTCATATACTTTAATTTTTAATATCACTTATTCTATATATTTTTATAATATTATTAATTAATCTAAATAGTTAATATTATTAACTTTTTGATTAAAACATTACATGATAATATATAATTGGATAACATGAACTCAACCTACACTAATAGCAGAATTTAACCAAACATATATAATTGCTATCATTTGAGTGATCATGACTAAAATTTTAAATTTTGAAAAGTATAAAAGATAAAATTGATCGATTTGAAAAATACATGGACTAAAACTAATCAAATTAAAATATAATGACTAAATTTTAAGTTTAAATTTCACTTAAATAAATTAAGTGTAGAGGAATTAATTTGAATTGAATTATTTTTAATATATCAAAAATATTTTTAGATTAAATCTTAAACCATTTAATATATATATAAAGTTTATCTATTATCTCTTAAATAATTTAAACTATAATCATAAGTTTAATATATTCAAATTAATATTATCTTTTTTACAATTATATAAGAAGTTGTTTAATATATAAATTAAAAAATACTAATTAATCTAAACCCTAAACCTCTTAACCCCTATCCCATAAACACTAAACCCTAAACCCTTAACCATTAACCCCAAACCCTTACACTTTAAACTCTAACCCTAACCCTTAACCCTTAAATCATAATCCCTAAACCCACAATTCATCATAAACCTTCAAATACTAGTTAACTCCTAAACTTTAAGCCCTAAATCATATATCTTAAACCATAGTTAACTTTTAAACCTTAAACCCTAAACCATATATCTTAAACCATAAACATTAAACTATAATGATAATTAATTCAATATTTTAAATTCAATACTATCTCTTTTACGATTATATAAGAAAATATTTAATATATTGTATAACCATAAATTTTAATAATTATTATTTTAGGGGTTATAGATTATTGTTATGATTTTTTTAAGGTTTAGGGGTTACATGACTTTTAGCGGCGTTTTACCAAAAGCGTCGCTAATGCTCTGGTTTTTAGCGGCGTTTTACCAAAAGCGCCGCTAATGCTCTGGTTTTTAGCGGCGTTTTACGAAAAGCGCCGCTAATGCTCTGGTTTTAGCGGCGTTTTACCAAAAGCGCCGCTAATGCTCTGGTTTTTAGCGGCGTTTTTGGTAAAACGCCGCTATTGCTCTGTGTTTTAAAATTTTTGCGGCGTTTTTTGGTAAAACGCCGCTAAAAACGCCACTAAAGCCCTATTTTCCTGTAGTGCACGGACTCAACTTTGTTTACTCGATTGTAAGTTCGTGCAGAATTTGGATGGGCGCTTCTGCTCAAGTCACCCATATAAAAGCACCCCCTCATCTAGAAAGGCCCTCTCCATCACAAGAGAAAAGGGGCTTTAGGATATATGCCAAAGTTGTGCCAAAATGAATTAGACTTTTATACACCATTTTTAAACGATGTGAATCATCACTGCAAATCATCCCAACGTCTATGTTGCAACAACAACCACTACAACTAGAGTGGTTGCTTCCCCATATTTGAGCAGTGATCAGAAGAAACGCTAGTGGTTTAACAATAAAGGCAATTGTCTTGGATCTTTGATCTAATATTCAACAAAGTTTTATTTGTATAAGCTTTATTACTTATATCATTAATATGCAAATGTTGATAATGTGATCATCCATTAATTCTTGTTGTCACGCTGTTTTGATGCATGACTTTGCTTGAATACTGCATCTTATTGAATTTCGTTAATGTTTAATTGGCACATTTTCTTATAGAAATTAAATGATATTTATTTCTTGCTTATGTATTGCAAAAAGTTTGAAACTAAAATTTTTCAATGAATGTTTGACTGAGGGTATTTTTGAAATGTTATTATAATTTTTTAATTAATATTAATATAAATAATATTATGAAATCAGAATTATTTATTGATGTTGCATTAAATGAATTATAGTTTAAGTATTAATTTTAACCCAAAAAAAAAGATTTAGATATACTTTAGGGTGTAATTTATCAATTAAACCTTTTAAAAAATAAAAATTAATAAATAAAGGACCTACAAAATTTATTTAACTTATTTATAGATTTCTTTTAACAATATCATTATAAGTTCTGATTATATATGCTATTTTTTTGAAACAATGCTTAGAACTAACTATAACTCTTCCCCAACCCATAAATAAGAGGATAATACGCTTCAGCGCATTAACAACAATACTCATACCAATTGAGCTAAGACTGAATCGAAGTTTATAGAATTTTTTCTAACTAATAATATATATGAATTCAAATACTTATATCCATTTATATTAAATAAAATTAAATCCGACTATCAAAATAAATTTTGTACAGCCCAAATAAAAAAAAAAAGAGAGACCCAACTAAAAAGAGACCCAACAACCCAAAACCTAGCCCAAAACCCCTAACCCAAAATCCAATTACACAGCCCAAATTGTTGACCCACCTAGCCTAGATTTAGGGTTTCAGAATCTGAAACCCTAAATTACCTAACCCCCTAGCGCCGCCAAGACCAGCGCCGCCCGTAGCCTGCAAAGCTCCGCCACTGTGCCACCGCCTCTACACCTGCAGGCATTAAAAAGGACAAGACAAAAGCAAAATAGGACAGAAAAATGGCTATATAAGCCCAAACGCATCAATGTAAAAGGGGTTGATTTTTATCAATAAAAATATAAGTATTCTTCATACATAAACAAACATAGTAATCCCAGCAATATCAAAAGGTAAGAGAATATTACAAAATCGGGCACCAAAATACCAGAACCACAATCGAAAGATCAAGGTGATTTTATTTTGTTTTATCTCCCTATTTTCGATTTTATTTCTTCATTTATATACACATACTATAAGTCTAAAAAATATACAAAAAAAAAAAGAAAACGCAAACCTTTTTTAGATTTTTCTACCATCACGCGTCTGGTGGCCGACGATGGCGTCCGATCGTGGCGGCCGTGCCCGTCCCTCGCCGATTTACAGGCAAGCCAGGAGAAAAAAAGAAAGAAGGAATGCATCAGGGAAATGAAAAAAAAATGAATGTTTGACTTATATAGGAGTACCTAAACGGCAGCGTTTCAACCCCCCCAGGCATAAAACGGCGCCGTTTTGGGGGTGGAGCAGGCCGACCCGACCCACCAGGCCTGGGATCCGCGTGTTTCTGCTAAGAGGGGATAGTTGCTCGCGTAGTCCCCTCCCTTTTCTGTCATGTTTCAATCCAAGTCTCATCCATTTTCTAATCTGCCTTTTAATTTTAATGTTGCTTCAATCCGGTCCTCGGGCCATTCGAGGGTCAGACATCTGAACGTGGATATTGGAATATTGCCCCATATGGTCCCCGCACCTTCTCGCATGTTGCAATTTCGTCCCTCTCTTCCTTTATATTTTAATTTTAATATTATCCCCAATATTATGTTTTATTATTGTTATAGTTTTATTAATATTTCATTTTTATTTGATACTCATATACATATATGTTATAAAACATCAATAATGGTTTTAATATTATTATTATTAGTGCATATATATATATATATATATATATATATATATATGGTAACGTTATATGTTATGTCTATATTCTTGTACATGCGTATACGTTTATATATTATTATTATTAGTCTTGATATTATATTTTTATGCACATTATGTTCTAATATATTATGTATTTATTTTGTTTTGTACTTCATGAACATATTATGTATATACATTTAATATTATCATATATTTATTTTCAATATACATGTTTTTATTATTATCATCATTATCTCAGTATTTTTATTATTATTATGCCTTTCATTGTTACCGCTATTGTATTCTTACTTTTATCACTATAATATTTTTAATTACTTATATAATATCGCTTTTATACTACCTCATTTGATAGATATATATACATATGTATTTTAGCACATCTATTTTACTTATATATCCTTACCCTTATTATTATTGTTTCACCATCTATTTACTTATATTTTTGTAAATTATTTTAAACCTTAAATCATTCGTTATTTGTATTATCATTACTATCAATGCTAACATTTATATATATATATATATATATATATACTCTATAATTATATTATATTACATATATATTTTCTTTATACTACACATACATATCTTTTAATATCATACTATTATCATTATATAGGTATATATATCTTTTATATATTTCTTATAATTTTTAGTATTATGCATGTACCTTAATATTATGTATATACATCTATCATTATTATCGTTATCACTGTCATTCTATTTTGCCATTTTTACGATTGTTTATTTATTTATTTATTTGCTTGTGTGTTCGATTGCTTCATTTTCCTCACGAACGTGTTTACATTTACATATTTCTAAACTTTATCATCAGTTCGTCTTTTATAATTGTTCATGTTAATATTTTGATACTGTCATACCTATTATTATGTTCTTGCGCATTTTAATACCATCTTTTACGTTTACGTTTTACTAAATCATGTTTTTTTATCTAATGTATTAAAAACGATTCCTTCATAAAGGTAATGTCTCGTATTAGGTAATTTGAGATAATCGTGCCCTAACTTACTGGGTTTCGATTTTTCTCATTTAACCTAAATAACGAAATATTCTTTTAAATCACAATGATTCTAAAAAATGCTTATTTTCGGAAATACGAAGTGTCGTGTCCTAACTTACCGGGTATGACATTTTGTCACCTCGAAATAAGAATTTATTTTAAAATAAAGGCAATGTTCGGTGTCTGAGAATTCGAGAAAACGTACCCTAACTTACTGGGTTTCGATTTTCCTCGTTCACCCTAACTAACCGAATATCCTTTTAAAAAAAAAGAAAATACATTAATAAAAGACCAGCTCAGTCACGAAGTTTGAGATGACGTGTCCTAACTTACTGGGCATGATATCTTACTACTTCGAGACGAGAGAGTCTTTAACATCCGTTTTAACTTATCCGATCACTTTTTAAATTAGCATTAACACAAAGAGGGGTCGTATTTTAAATTCTTTCAAAGCTTTCAAATTTTCGACACTAAGACATTAATCAATCAACTAGGTACCAATTTTGGGCGTATCGAGGGTGCTAACCCTTCCTCGTGCATAACCGACTCCCGAGCTCATTCTCTGATTTTCGTAGACTAAAAATTATCGTTTTAGTAAATCTTAATTTTTATTAAAATGATTAATTTAAGGTGATCCGATCACACCTCATCCAAAAAGGATCGGTGGCGACTCCCAATTGTTCGTTTTCATTTTCGAAATTATAGTCGATTCCCGTTTTAACCAACGAAATGGTTACGACAAATTTTATATATATTTTTAACTATTATTACTTCATATTGTGCCTTACCAATTATAAAAAATTCATATATATATTTTTAGTTACTAATACTATATTTGATGTTTTCTAAATTCACGGTGAAACTAGTCAAATCATCTATTTTTGATCCATTTGTTTATCTTATTTAAGTTAAATGGATTATTAAAAATTTTAAAAAATAAAAATAAAAAAATTATAAAATCCGGATTTCCCATCGAAAATCGCCCAACTCTCCCTCTCCCTTTTTTTTTTTTTTCTAATCTTTGTTACAAATGATTTTTTTTTTTGATTTTTAGGCTATTTATAGTGTTTAAAAATGACGCCGTTTTGGCATTAAAACTCAGGGCACAAAACGACGTCGTTTTGCTTGGACCGGGTCAACCCGACCTAACCCACTCAGGATCCGTGTGTTTTTGCTCTTAGGGGTTAATTGGGCGCGCAGTCCTTCCGGTTTTTCTATGATTTTCAATCAGGTTTTTTATGTACTTTAATTTGGCCCTATAATTTCTTGCGCTTTCCAATTTGGTCCTCAATGTTGCTGCGCGTTTTGGGTGGAGGGATTTTTTTTGTTTTTAGTCCCTCCACTATTTGTGCGCGTTGAAATAGGTCCCCTTCCCTTATTTTTATTTCAATTTTGCCCCAAATATTTTGTTTTTTAGTTCAATTTAATCTTTTTTAGTTATTTTACTATTTAAATTAATTATTTTAGTATTATTATTTTTATTGCATCTATTATTAATATTATTACTATTATTAGTTTTAATATTTATTTTAATTAATACTCATATATATATATATATACGTTTTTATATAGTATTAAATTATTATTTTCAATATTTTTTTCTTTAAAAATAATATTATATTAACTTCCATGTGTAGAAGCCCAAATTGCCCGGGCCCTTCTACATAAACCCAAATACCTTACAACATAAACCCACTAATCCCCTAATACCCAAAACCCGAATAGCCCACAATAACCCATTAGCTAAACCATCAAACCCATACCCGGAGCCCAATAAATTAAACCCAAATTTTTACCTAGCCCAAATACTATTAGCCCAAAGCCTAAACTAACCTAAAATCAAACCCACACTTCTAACCCTTGTCCCATCCGGCCACTTGCATCTGCCCTTGTCCCATCCACCACCGACCTCTGCCACCACCACATTCACCACCTGCTCCACCTGCAAAACAAGAGGGACACGCAACAGCAACAAAGATAGAAAAAACAGATTTGTACAAAGGCTATATAAGCCGATTTGAAACTAGGAAAAAGGGGACTTTTCGACTTTTTTACCATCAATACAAAGAATAGATTAAAAACATATATGTAAGCAGTAATTCAAGAGATCAAAACAGAAAGACAATCACAAATCGGAGGATCAAATACCCAAAAACATAAACCGAAGAACTAAGGTGATTTGTTTTTATTTATTTCTCATTTTTTTAGCCTATTTTTAATCTATAACACATATTTAATAAATATATATTTAAAAAATAAAAGTAAAAAAAATTACCTTTTCAGGTCACCGTGGACGGTGGCCGGCGGTTGCCGACGACGGCGACCGACGACGGCGACCGACGATGGCGACCGGCGACGGTCCGGCGATCGGACCGGTGACCGGCCCATGGCCGGAAATCTCCCTCCCCCTTCTTTCTCTCTTCCTTCTCTTTTTTTTTTCTTTCTCTCCTCACCAAATGATTTTTTTTTTTTGCAAATTTTGGCCCTTTTATAGCCCCCCAAAACGACGTCATTTTGGCCTAACCCATTTGTTGACCTGACCCGCTCCAAGGATCCGCGTGTTTTTTATTAGAGGGGCTAATTGCACTTTTAGCCCCTCCGCTTTTTCATGCTTCTGCAATCAAGTACTTTTTCAGTTTTTAATTTGGCCCCAAAGTATATAGCGCTTTGCGATTTAGTCCCTCTTACTGTTTTGTGTTTTGAGGGGAGGAATAATTGTGTTTTTACTCCTCCTTTGTTTTGTGCGCGTTCAAATAAGCCCTTTTTCCTTTTTATTATTTCAAATTCGTCCCAAAACTTTTATTTTAATTCAATTTTAGTCTTTTTTTCATTTTATTTATTTATTTATTTATTTTATTTTTGTTTTTTAAATATTGTTATTATCATTCCTAATATTATTAATACTATTATTTCTATTATTATTATTGTTATTATTAATATTCTGGTTATTAAAGACTATTATTTTAATATATTATTATTTCTAGTTATTATTATTTCTAGTATTATTATTATATAAAATATTAGTGTATGTTTTGTATATGTATGTATATATATATATATAGTATTATCTTAATTACTTTATTTTAATATTACTATTGTATTATATTTACTTTTTATATTTCATCATTATTTCTAGTATGGTTATTATTATTAATCTTAGTGTATGTTTTATTATATATGTATGTATATACATTTTTGTATACAGATATTATTTTAATTACTTTATTCTAATATTATTATTGTTTTTATCTATATGATATTTATATTATTATTATAGCTCCTATTATTATTCCTAATAAACATATATTACGTACATGTATATATATATATAGTATTATCTTTTATTACTTTATTATTTTTATTATATTTTATTATTATTATTTTTTAATACTATTACCATTATTATTATTATCATTGTTAATAGTGAATACTTTGTTATATGTATATATCTTTAGTATTATTAGTTATACGTTTTATACTATTTCTTGTATATGTTCTTATCAATGTTAGTATGTGTTCTATCTTGTGTATATATCTTTAATATATATGTATATAGTTATGTAGTAATATTAAGAGTTGTCTTTTAGCATTATTTTTAATATGTATATGTAAATATTTTAACATTTTTATATATATTGTGTGTATGTATCTTCAAATATTGCATTTTTATATATGTTATGTATATACCTCTAATACCATATTATTTGTATATTTTTATTTTTCATAGCTTCTTGAATAATATTACATATATATATCTCTTTTTAATACCACATCATATATATATACTATTATCTTATTTTTTTTTATTCCTAGTATATTTATTATTAATATTAGTATATGTATTTTATTATATGTATATATATGTTTTTTATAAATAGTATTATTTTCATATATCCTTATATTTATTATTATACTTATTATTTTATTCTAATATTACTATGTATTTATTTTAAAATATATGTATATATTTGTGTAGTATTGTAATGTATATAATTTTTATGTTACTAGTATTTATAATGTATCTTGCATATGTTCATTTTTATATATTATGTAGATATATATTACTTATGTATTTTAGTACTACTATGTATACACTTTTCATTCTTATCATTACACATACTTTAATATATATATATATAGCACTATTATTATTTTTAATATTATGTTTACGTTACTTCATTTGTTATTATTATATGTTTATATATATTCATTGTTTTTATTTCGTGTTTGATACTATTATTTCGTTTAATATCGCATACATTTTTATCATTTTTTAAAATTATTATCACATTTATTATTTGCTTCAATATATTCTTTCAGTTATTTATTTTTATCAATATTGCTTTGCATTACTTCGAAAATCATATTCTTGTTTTCTAATTAATTTTAATAAATAAGGCAATGTACCGATTTAACATTAAGCCATAGATTTCATCGCTATGTTGGATGAAATTTGTCGGCTCGTGTTAAAGATGGAACAACCTTTCTAAAAATCAAAAAACTAAAATTTCTCGTCTTTTCAATCGGATCACGATTAAATCTTACATTGAACTCGTATTTGTAGCGACGTAAAAATTTGGTTTCGGTCGCTAATTGTGGCGATCTATTGAAAACTTGAAATCTAAATTTTGATTTTTAAAATAAACAGGGAGTCGCCACCGATCCTTTTTCCTAGGTGTGATCGGACACCTATTAGATCTCTTATTAAAATAAATAAAAGGCTAAGTTTAGGTCTACGTTAAAATCCAGAGAAAAATTTGGGTTCGGGAGTCGGTTACGCGCAAGGAAGGTATTAGCACCCTCACGACGCCCAAAATTGGTATCTTATAAACATGTGTTGTCTTGAATTTCAAAAATACGAATTCAATTTGACACTTAGTCGTGATCCGGTTAAAACTCAAGAATTTTCAATTTTTCTATTTTTTGAGAAGGACATACCGTTTAAACACGAGTCGAGTGATGTTCACCCGACATAGCGATGAAATCGGTGACTTTGTGTTAAACCGATACGTTGCCTTATGTGTTAAAAAAACAAAAATAATATTTTCGATATAACGCAAAGCGAATTGATAAAGATAAATAAATGACAGAGCCAGAAATATATGGAAGCAAGTAACGAATATGACAATAATATAAAAACAAAAACAATACATGCGAGATTAAATATAATTATAGTATCAAATACGAGAACACAATGAATACACATATGTGGAAAATGACATTTAGAGTAAGTTACATAAAACATATATACATAGATAGTGATAATGCTAGAGATGTACCATATATAATATTTGAAATAACACTTAAGATAGTAAAACATAATTTGTAATGTTAAAATATATATACATAATATTTGTATAAAATAAGTATTGAAAAATGTATGAAAATAAGAAAATGGTATATTTAAGATAAGTACATGAAAATATCTATACACATATGTAAATAATAACGATAATATTAAAAATAATAATAATAATGAAAATAGTAAGGATAATACGGTATTAAGAGCATACCTATAAGAATAATATTGAGAGTATGTACATAAAATACGCGCTAATATTAATACTAATGATAAGGATAATATAGAAAGTATATACATGAAATAGTATGAAAAATATATAACTAATAAGAAAAATATTAATAAATAAGAAAAATATATGATATATAAACACATACGATATATGTATTAGAAGTAATAAAATATTCATACGATACATAAATACGTATATATATATATAATAATGACGTTAGAAATACTTAATATATAATATTTGAAATATATGCATAACATAAAAATATATAATGTAACGTTAGAATACATACACAACATATACATAAAAAACATTGACAATACTTCACAAATATATATGTATATATTAAAAAATGTACATAATAGTATGTATAATATTGAAAACACATGTTTGTAATATATGAGAAATATATTTATATAATACAATATTAAAATATTTACATAATATATACATGTTAAAAAAAAAAACTAATAATAATATTTCACAAGTATACACGTAAATATATTAAATACACATACATATATGTACATAATAAAATATACACTACTACATATATAAAATATAATACATATAATAAATATATAAAGATTATAATCAATAATAATAAATAACAAAAAATGAAAACAAGTAATTTTGGAAAGTAAACTAACAAAAAGGACTTAATCGAATTAAAAATAAAGATTTGGGGGTAAATCTGAAATAACACATAGAGAGAAATGATTGATTTCAACGCGCAAAAATAGTGGGGGGCCCAAAAGGGCAATTAACCCAAAGTATTTAAAACGATGCGCATAGCCAGGGACTAAATTGAAAAGTTCACAGAATCCAGGGCCAAATTAAAAATATGAAAGATTTAATTACAAATCATCAAAAAAGCGGAGGGGTTAAACGCGCAAATAACCCCTACCTTAAGAAAACACGCGGATCCTAGTTGGAGCGGGTCGGGTCAACTCGACCCTGGGCCAAAACGGCGTCGTTTTCTGTATTAGGGGGACCAAAACGGTGCGTTTTGGTCCCCTATATAAGTTAAAAATTTAAAAAAAAAAATCATTTGGGGATGGGGAAAGGAAAAAAAAAAAAGGAGAGAAGGGGAGAGGGGAGAAGGGAGAGAGAGGAGAGGGAGAGCACTGGCCACGGCCTGCCACACCGAGGCCATCGAGGCTCACGCGCCGGCACACAGCACCGCCACCGCACGTGGTGGCCGAAAAGATAAAAAATCTAATTTTTTTATAATATTTGTTTTATATGTTTTAGTATATATATATGGGAAAATAGAACAGAAAACAAAACAAGAATAGATTCACAATCACCTTAGGTTTCCGGTTCTGATTTTGGTGTTTTGGTTGCCCTATTTGATATTATTCTTTGAATCTGCTTGTGTATATTGGAATATCCTTTGTATTCATTCTCAAAATCCAACCCCCAAAATTGTTTTACATTCGGCTTTTTATAGCCTATTTTTACAAATTTTTCTCCTTTGCTGTTGCGTGTTTGCTGTTTTTGTACTTGCAGGGGGTGAACGGTGGCATGGTGGTGGCAGAGGCATGGGGTTGCAGTGGGGTGGTTGGCCGAAAGTCAGGGGCATGGGGGTGCAGTGGGTAGGTGGCGCAAGTGGGGAGGGTGGTTGCGGCTAGGGTTTCTGTTTGATTTTGGGTATTGGGCTTAGTGGGCTGTTGGGTTTTTGGGTTAGGGTATATTTTGGGTCTGTTTTGTATTGGGTTGTAAAAGGGTTTAGGTTTAATTGTAATGGTTTTAAATATTTTGTATATGTGTAAAATTGGGCTTTGATGGCATGTAAGTGGGCCAAATTGGCCTATAACAGCTGCCCCTCTTTGCTCATTGTCGTGCAACGAGAATAGAGCAAAGACAAAATGAAAGGCCAATTTTGCCCTGTTTTGCCGAGTCTTTGACTTCTTTGGTGCTCTTCTTGTTCCATTGTCTCTTTCCAATCCACTGTATTTTGCAGCTTTAGTTCAATCCACTGCATCTTCTGATATATGCCTTGTAGCTTCAATCTATTCAATGTAACTTCAAGAATGTGAAATTTGTGGCTTCAATCTGCTTCAGAAAGATAAGATCTACAGCTTCAATTCGTTTTTCTATCACTTCAGTGAGATAAGGTTTTGGTCTTCTCTTCTGCCACTTCAGAAGGGCAAGATTTGATATTCTTGATCAGTTCCACTGCAACTCCAGGGAGACACAATCTGGTGTCTTCAATCAGCTCCAGTCTTTATTCTTTACTCGGCATGTGATCCTGAGCTCAACTCATTTCTCGCAATATGAATTGACTCTTTAAAAAAAAACAGACATTAAAACAGAAATTAGAAATAGCTCATCACGTGAGCCGAGGCTCAACTCATTTCTCGCAATATGAGTTGATTTTTGAAAAACAGAAATTAAAAGGCTCAACTCACCTCTCGCAATATGAGTTGATTTTTGAAAAACAGAAATTAAAGCCAGAATTTAAAAATACCTCGGCATGTGACTCGAGGCTCAACTTACCCCTCGCAATATGAGTTGATTTTTTTTGAAAATAGAATTTGAAAATACCTTAGCGTGCCCCAAGGCTCAACTCACTTCTCGCAATATGAGTTGATTTTTAAAAACTAAATCGAAATTACCTCAACGTGTCTTGAGGCTCAACTCACCTCTTGCTATATGAGTTGATTTTCTTGAAAAGCATGAATTAAAAAGCAGAAATTGAAAATACCTCAGCATGTGAGCCGAGGCTCAACTCACCTCTCGCAATATGAGTTGATTCTTTGAAAAACATAAACTAAAAATAAAAATTGAAAATACTTCGGCGTGCCCCGAGGCTCAACTCACCTCTAGCAATATGAGTTGATTTTGGAAAATTAAAGACAGAATTTGAAAATACCTCGGCATGTGACCCGAGGCTCAACTCACCTCTCGCAATATGAGTTAATTTTTGAAAAACAAAATTGGAAAACAGAAATTGAACATCAAAATACCAAAACCTGTCATTTGGTAGAACTCTGGAGTCTTTTCCTTTGATTCAGTACAGCTATCATCACGTCCTCTTGCTCTACTAGATTACCTCTATATGCCATGCATGATGTTATCATGATATGCACATGTTTGTCTTAAATGCCTTTATGCCTACATGATTATGTAGTGCTCCTTAAGCATGTTTGTCGTATGTCCTTTTCACCACGATTGTTGAAGATCTGCGTTCATTGCTTTGATTCTCGACTTCCTCTTCAGGCCTCGTACGCGTCTTCAAACTTCTCGAGTAATCGACGTTTATCAGATATCACTCTTTTGCCCCTGGTTAAACTTTGTTCTTGCTTTGAGGCTCTTGTGCTTATCAAATTTTCATCCAGGTAATGCTTAACATTTCTTTTGTTTAGAGTATGTTATTTCACTATTTATCATGTGAATAAACACATAATGAGATGTATGAAAAAAAGTCAAGTAGGGGCAAAAATGATATCTCATATTTATCTATTTCAAATGTGGCAAACAAAGAAAGTTAACCAATGACAGTAAAAAATGTCAAGAAGAAAGAAAGGATCGTATTCAACGGATACAAATGCTCCATATATTCAACACATGAACTCTTCCACGTTCCTCAATCAATAATCTTTTCGAGCATGGCTTCTTGCGTAGAAGATTTCAAACTTTCAGAACTACTTCAAATACTGTAGTCTCACTATTTGACCCACCGTTCAAAACGCCTTGCTTTTTAAGCCATTGCTTGTTTCATTAGAATGCCATTTTCGGGTTTTCATCCTAATCTTTTGTGTTTAATCAAAACGCCCATTTCGGGTTTTCGCCTTGATCCTTTTTTTTTTAGATGCCCTTTTCGGGTTTTCATCTTGATCTTCTTGTCAAGCATAATATTTCTTCACCGCATCTGAGTTCACTGGATTCGGTAACTCCTTCTCATCCATCTCGGTAAGGATCAAAGCTCCACCTGAGAATGCCTTCTTTACAACGTATGGTCCTTCCAAATTTGGTGCCCATTTTCCTCGCAGGTCTTTTTGTATTGGGATAATTTTTCTCAGCACGAGTTCTCCTTCATGGAATTCTCTTGGTCGTACCTTCTTGTCATGGGCTGCGATCATTCTCTTCTGGTACATTTGCCCATGACAAATTGCCCTTAGGCGTTTTTCTTCGACGAGGTTCAACTGATCATATCGAGCTCGAACCCATTCTGCTTCTTCTAACTTTGATTCCATTAAGACTCGCAGAGAGGGGATCTCAACCTCGATAGGTAGCACAGTTTCCATTCCATAGACCAGAGAGAAAAGGGTTGCTCCCTTAGATGTTCACACAGATGTGCGATATGCATACAAAGCAAATGGTAGCTTCTCGTGCCAATCTTTATATACCTCAGTCATTTTCCCAATGATCCTCTTAATATTTTTATTGGCTGCTTCAACAGCCTTGTTCATCTTTGGGCGATAGGGCGAGGAGTTATGATGCTTTATTTGGAATTGCTCGCACACTTCTTTCATCATCTTATTGTTCAGATTCATAGCATTATCTGAAATGATTCTTTCAGACAAACCATATCGGTAAATGATTTCCCTTTTCAAAAACCTGCAAACTGCAGTCTTTGTCACATTGGCAAACGAAGCGGCTTCTATCTATTTTGTGAAGTAATCAATAACCACAAAAATGAATCGATGTCTATTTGAGGCTTTTAGAGAAATTGGCCCTATAACATCTATGCCCCACATAGAAAAAGGCCACGGAGAAGTCATGACATGAAGAGGAGAATGGGCTACATGAATTTTATCGCCGTAGATTTGACATTTGTGGCATTTTCTTGCAAAATTGATGCAGTCACTTTCCATCGTCAGCCAATAATAACTGAGTCTCATGATCTTTCTGGCCATATTGAAACCATTGGCATGTGTTCCGCAAATTCCCTCATGGACTTCTTCAAGTATTTTCCTAGCTTCAACATCATCCACACATATCAAGAGCATCTGATCCTTTCCTCTTTTATACAGGATATCCCCATCAAGAACAAATCCTGTTGCCATTCTTCTGATTGTTCTTTTGTCGTTCTCATTCGCTTGTTTGGGATAGCTTTGATTCTTGATATATTCCAAGATATCATGGAACCATGGCTACCCGTCTGCCTCTTTCTCAATACTACAACAGTGTGCAGGTACCTCATATATGCTCATTTTGAGGGGCATTATTTCTTCTTCTCTACTTGCTTTGAACATTGGAGCCAAAGTGGCCAGGGCATCAGCCAATTGGTTTTCTTCTCGTGGGAAGTAATGAAAAGTTATTTCTTTGAACTCCTTGATCAATCTAGCCACTAAATCATTGTACTTAATTAATTTTAGGTCCCTAACTTCCCAATCTCCACGAATCTGGTAAACCACTAGGGCTGAGTCCCCATACACCTCTAGGATTTCGATGTTTCGTTCGATAGCTGCACGAAGCCCCATGATACAGGCCTCATATTCTGCGATTTATTGGTACAGAAGAAGTTCAGTCTTGCAGTAAACGGATAATGATTCCCCTCTGGTGATACCAGGATTGCTCCGATTCCATGCCCTAAAGCATTCGACGTACCATTAAAGCACATCTTCCATGACTTCTCTTTTGATGACTCGAATTCCATTTCTGTGATGCACATTAAGTCTTCGTCTGGGAAATCAAATCTTAAAGGCTCATATTCTTCTGTCGTTCGAGTCACTAGGAAGTCAGCTATTGCGCTCCATTTTATCGACTTTTGACTTACATAGGCAATGTCATATTCCGAAAGGAGGATCTGCCATTGTGCCATTCTACCTGATAGCGCCGGTGATTCCATCATGTATTTTATTGGGTCCAGCTTTGAGATCAACCATGTCGTATGGTACAACATATATTGTCTGAGTCTCCGAGCTACCCAAACCAGAGCGTAACAAAATTTTTCAATGGATGAATACTTTGCCTCATATTCAGTGAACTTTTTGCTGAGGTAGTAGATCGCCTTTTTTTTCTTTCCTGACTCGTCGTGTTGCCCCAATACGCAACCCATTGAATTTTCGAACACAGTCAAATACAATATCAATGGTCTTTCTGGGGTTGGCGGTACTAGCACTGGAGGACTAGACAAATATTGCTTTATCTTATCAAAGGCCACCTGGCATTCCTCATTCCATTCTCTCGGGTTATGTTTTCGAAGAAGCCGAAAGATTGGGTCGCATTGGTTGGTAAGTTGAGCGATAAATCGGGCGATGTAGTTTAATCTTCCTAAAAATCCTTTAACTTCCTTTTGTGTGCGTGGAGGTGGCAACTCTTGAATGGCTTTTATTTTATCTGGATCAACCTCGATACCTCTTTCACTGACAATGAAGCCTAGCAACTTTCCTGAGGTAGCTCCAAACGTACATTTGGCTGAATTAAGTTTTAGCTGAAACTTTCTCAGCCTTTCGAACAACTTCTTGAGATTCATTACATGCTCTTCTTCCCCTCGGGATTTAGCAATCATATCATCGACGTAGACCTCTATTTCTTTATGCATCATGTCATGGAATAAAGTCACTATAGCCCTCTGATATGTTGCCCCAGCATTCTTTAACCCAAATGGCATCACCTTGTAGCAGAATGTTCCCCACATTGTTACGAAGGTAGTTTTCTCCATATTCTTAGGGGCCATCTTGATCTGATTATACCCTGAGAATCCATCCATGAAAGAAAACAATGAATGTTTTGTTGTATTGTCCACCAACATATTAATATGTGGCAAGGGAAAATTATCTTTCGGGCTTGCTCGGTTCAGGTCACGGTAATCCACGCACATTCATACTTTGCCATCTTTCTTTGGTAATGGGACTATGTTAGCCACCCGTTCTGGATATTTGGAGGCTTGTAGGAAGCCAGCATCAAATTTCTTCTTAACTTCCTCTTTTATTTTCAACAGCGTTTCGGGTCTCATCCGTCTTAACTTTTGCTGGATGGGTTTCTATTCTGGCTTTAATGGGAGCTTATGGATCATCACATTTTCATCTAATCCTGGCATGTCTTAATATGACCATGCGAATACATCTTTGTACTCGCGGAGCAAAGCGATCAAATTATGCCTGGTGCCCTCTGAAATAGAAGTCCCAATCTTCACTTATTGCTTCCTTTCTTCAGTGCCCAAATTTATTGATTCCACAGATTCTTCATGAGGCAAAATCTGTTTATCCTCTTGTTCCACCATTCTTAACAAGTCAGGAGAAGAGACATAGTCTTCAGCATTTTCTTCGGCTTCGAATTCTCCTAAACAAACAGCCTTTTCAAAATCAATTTCAAGACTCGTAACAGGCTTGTTCATGTCGTCGATATCTGAGCACCTGAAAGTTGAATGGAAAGGAAACTATAGAAGGGCATCCAAGTATTGGAACCAACAAACGAAATGTTATGTCATGGCATAAGGCAAATGTAAGGATAGGCTATGAAATGAGAAAATGGTTATGAAATTAGTGATAATGCGAAAAATCGTGACAAAATGCATCTTCATTGATATTCATTTGAATGACAAAGAGCGAATGCTAGCTCTTACAAAAGAATTCTATTATATCTAATGACACAATAGAGGGTTAATATTTGAGCATTACTCTGAAGACTTATAAACTACAAGAAGCTCCTCAGCAGTCCAATTGTTCAATATGAAATCCGGGGGACAAGTGCGTATCCTTGAAACGTCTTTACTCGCATCAGCCCCTTTGTCAATAACATTTATACTGACATTCTGAAAACCCTTTTCAATTAACCACAGTGTGTTTCGTGGACCATCTTGTCCAGGGTACATCATTCCCGCAGATGTAAATGTTTTTGACAAATGAGGGTACTCTATTGGCTCCCATTCTGGTTCTCGGCCTAAAGTTCTCGCAATCCTTCTCTCTTGATCTTTCTTCCACTGTTTTCTTCTTTTTCGTGCGTCTGGCTGGAAACCTAAACCGTATCTGGCCTTGTGGTGCACCGGCTTTAGAGCCCTGACTATTCCTTGCTGAAATTTTCCCAATCCTTTCCTCGCTCGGGCTTCTTTCCCTACAGTCAGCTTGATACCCATTTTGGTATTTCTCGACAATTTGGCACCGAAATTCTGTTTCCCTTAACAATAAAAGTGGCATTAACGAACTCAAAGGATCGGAAGGAACATTCTATTGCATCTTTGCTCACTTCCAAGTACGGTGCGTCGGCAGAGATGGATGCGACAATGTCTTCTTCTCCCTCGACTGTGACCAAATAGCCATCCATGATAAATTTCACCTTTTGATGGAGGGATGATGGGACCGCTCCAGCGGAATGGATCCAGGGCCTTCCCAAGAGACAATTGTATGATGGTGTAATGTCCATGACTTGAAATTCAACATCGTATATATAAGGGCCCTGTAACGGCCCTAGATTGACCCTAGTCGGGAAGTGGTTTCGGGACCACGAGACCGAGTATTAAGTAATTAAAATTTACTTATTTTGGTGTTTACAATGTGAGTAGATACGGGAGTGAAAGTTTCATGCATTAATTTGATCATCTCTAAGTGAATTTATAAAGAAAGGACTTATATGAAACATTGTAAAATGGACTAGGTTAATCTTATAATGGTCTATTAGTGCATGCATGAAAATGAGTGGTTTTGCATGTCAATTTTCCCAAATTCCATTAAGTGGCCGGCCAAGTTATGATGGCTCTCCACTAAGCCTAATTTTTTATAATTTTTGATTATAAATTAATAATAAAAAATAGTAAAACAAAAGACTAAAGAAAATAATTTAGAAAAGAAAAAGATGTTCATCTTCTTCTACCTCCAAGAACCGAAACTAAGAGAGGAAAATAGGAAATTTTCACTAAGAAAATTCGGCTTTGGCTACTTGCTAAGAGGAGGTGAGTTTTGAATTATTAGTTATACCTTCTCACATGTTTAAATTAAATTGCAATGTATCTTAGAAATGTTAAGGAAATTATAATTTTTTTTGTAGTGATTGGGCACTAAGCCGTGTGCAAATTGCTATGATTTGTGAATGTTTTCTTGCATTGTTGAAGAATTAGATGATAGGATGATATGAAATTGTTGAATTTATACTTGGATGATATTTGGGTATTCGGTTATATGGAGTTTTAATTGAATGCTTATGTGATTTAAATTGTCATTTTAGGAAAGAAATGGTATTTTGGTACAACCGAATGCTCTTGTTGGATTAATTGAAATGCAAAAAGATTAAATTTAGTGTACTTACTTAGGTCTAAATATTGTGGAGAATTCGGCTAAGAGAGTTGAAACATGTGTGTGTTTGTCAATCTCTAAACTTAGACCATGAGGGTTGTAATGAACAATATAAGTGTTGAACTTATGGAATTAGAAGTAGATGAGCTAGATAATGTCTACAAGAAGGTGCGAATAAATGGAAGGCTTTTGGCCAAATTAGAAGTACACGACCGAAATGGTTGTGAAGTGAAACTAGGTATTAAAATGATGAATTGCATTCGGCCTTGAGACCTTATATAGGCATAAATTGAAGGTTTAAAATAATGAACAAGGATAATTCTAAGATGATGTGGAAAATTATTAAATTTGTAAAGGTGAGTACTTAGCCAAGTGTGGTTGCCGAATAGATATATGCATATGTATATAAATGTATTCCAAGGAAATACTGATTGGTTATCGATAGTAATTGAATAATAGGTGGTCAATAGCCGAATGGCTTGGTTTTGATAAAAGCATAAGGAGGATAAAAATCAAATTGATGTCGTGTGATTCTTGTTATGTGAAACTAATTATAGTATGGGATAATTAACTAACAAGGTGATTAATATATTAAATTTATTTATTCTAGCTCAAGAATCCAAAGGAGGGGAATTGAACAAAGGCAAAGCAAAGGAGATTGAGTAATTGATCGGGAATCATTTCTTCCGACATAATGTAAGTCCATAAGTTTCTTTTATATGAGAGTGATTATAGACTCATGTATAAATATATATATGTACTTAAATTCGTGGCCATGTATGCTAATGTAGTTAATTAAGTTGTCTTCTTGCAAGTATTCAATACTACCACTACGTGTGCAAAATCGAAGGGCACTATGTGTGCTGAATTGAATGCCAATTCGTGAGTGAGTTTTGAGGCACTAAGTGTGCGATGTATCTTGGCACTATGTGTGCGGGAAAATCCTTGTGCATTATGTGTGCGACTGTGATGAATGATCTAAGTAGTATACGGAAGAGACATAGTGTTGTATTGTTATTCGAGGTATCAAGTTGAGATATAAAATGAGTATGTGTGTACGTATAAGGTTGACATTGTTGTAATGATATTGAGTGATGCTTTAAAGTTATTTGGTTGGTTGATAGATGATTTTTAATTGTCCCGGGCATGTGGATAGTTTATTTAATTATATGATTGTAAAATGGTTCGGCATGACCTAAACAGGTGAATTCTATACATTTTCTCTTCTTATATCAATGATATGTGTGAAAATTACTTATGACTTACTGGGTTGTATACTCATTCTATCTTTCTTTGTGTTTTTGTTGCTATCCACATAGATTTCCTGAATCAATTGCATGTTCGGATCATCGTCAAAGCCATCACGCCCGTGTGCCACATTTTGGTATCTTTTCTTAGTTACTTAGGTGAACATTACGGCATGTATAGGCTTGAATATGTGTTTTTAATTTTATATTTTGTTTATGTACCCGAAGCTATGTGAAAATGGCTGGATATGTATATATTTAGATTCGGTTTTGGCATGGAATCAAATGTGAAGTGTTATATTTTTGTAACTATTGTTTAGTGAACATGTCTAGGGTATGATAATACAAAATTATAAAGATAGTCTTAGAAGTATAATTAAGTATTTATGTAAGTGATTATGAAGTTGTGGTTCGGCCGATTGAGTATCGAAATGGATTCATATATATGTGTATATGTAATGTACCGTGCTAGCAAATTTTTAAATGAATTCTCTTTCTTATTTAGCTCACTCGTGGACAAGAAACTTATACGAGGGTCTGTATGATTGTAAAAATTTTCGCATGCTACACGGGTGTTACAATTTTATTGGTATCAGAGCTACGGTTTAGTCGATTCTAGGACTACCGTAGAGCGTACGAGTCTAGCTATACATGCCTTAATGTTAGTATATGATAGTGTGATGGCTTTTGACGGTTGAAATTATTGTTTTGATTAGTAAATGGAACCTAATCCTGAGAGAGCCTTGACGGATGATGTTGAAAGTGTAGCGGCTGCTCCTGCACAAGGAACCCCGCCTGCTGAACCTCAATCCTCTGCAAATAATCAAGATGATGGGGCAAAACAAGCCTTCTTTTCTATGATGAACGAATGGGTCGCACAATACGCCCGGACTAACCCGGCTGCTCAACCGTTTCCTAACTTAAATAATCCGCCTCAGGTTCCTATCATACCAACGACTATTGATCCTTTGAGGCTGAGTAAGTCTCCTGTAGATTTAGTGAGAAAGCGCGGAGCGGAGGAATTTCGAGCTACGACTCACGATGATCTTGAAAGGGCGAGAGTTTTGGCTTGATAACACCATTCGCGTTTTTGAAGAGCTTTCGTGTACACCAGAAGAGTGTTTAAAGTGTGCTATATCCTTAATGCGAGACTCGGCCTACTATTGGTGGAGAACTCGATTTACATTGTTCAAGGACGTGTTATATAGGGATTTCTTTCGCATGAATTCCGAAAGAAGCATATTAGTCAACGATTCACTGACCAAAAGCGTAAAGAATTTTTGGAGCTCAAACAAGGTCATTTGACAGTATCTGAATACGAGCACGAGTTTGTAAGACTCAGTCGATATGCTCGGGAGTGTGTAGCTGATGAAGTCGCTATGTGTAAAAGATTTGAGGAAGGATTGAATGAAGATTTAAAACTACTGGTGGGTATTTTAGAAATAAAGGAATTTGTAACACTGGTTGAACGAGCATGCAAGGCTGAAGAGCTCGGGAAGGAGAAAAAGAAAGTCAATCTGAAGCGA
Organism: Gossypium anomalum; assembly: GCA_025698475.1. Lineage (NCBI taxonomy): Eukaryota > Viridiplantae > Streptophyta > Magnoliopsida > Malvales > Malvaceae > Gossypium > Gossypium anomalum. The sequence continues at coordinate 2,346,242 of CM046959.1, forward strand.
GATTTTCGTAAAAAGAATGGCGGGTAAAACTACTTTCTCGACTCCAAAGAAATTCAGGGACGATACTAACAAATCAAAGGCGGCTACAGGAATTTCTATTAGGGAGCGACCGTTATCGGATTCTCGAGTTACTTCGATTGCTAGTGTTGGTAACAGCCGACAAGAGAAACCTGAATGCACCCAATGTGGAAGACGACATGTAGGTGAATGTTGGGGTAAGTCTACTAACCGAGCTTATTATAGATGCGGATCGCGGGATCATTTTATTCGAGATTGTACGGAACCTGATGAGAAAAATAAGGTACAAGGTACAAGATCGACCGGCGCAGCAGTTAGAGGTAGACCATCGAGAAATATCGGAGGTAGAAGTGGGGGACAGAGAGGGATTTCTGATACGGCTGACCGATCTGAGATTTGTGCTCCTGCCAGAGCTTATGCCATCCGTGCACGAGAGGAAGCATCTTCTCCTGATGTTATCACTGGTACATTTACTCTCTTTAATACTGATGTCATTGCTTTGATTGACCCTGGTTCTACTCATTCATATATATGTGAGACTTTAGTATCTAGTAAGACTCTACCTATCGAGTCTACTGAGTTCGTAATCCGAGTGTCAAATCCCTTGGGTCGTTATGTACTTGTGGATAAAGTGTGTAAGGAATGTCCTCTAGTAGTCAGAGGCTCCTGCTTTCCAGCTGATTTGATGCTCTTACCGTTTGATGAATTTGATGTTATCCTTGGTATGGATTGGTTGACTGTTCATGATGCAGTAGTGAATTGCAAAAGAAAGACTATTGATTTGAGATGTGCAAACGGTGAGATAATCCGAGTCAAGTCTTCTGATAGGATCGGGTTACCAGCATTTATATCCTCGATGATGGCTCAAAAACATGTGAGAAAGGGGTGTGAGGTATACCTGGCATACGTGTTTGACGACAAAGAGTTAGAAAAGAAGCTTGAATCAGTGCCAGTGGTCTGTGATTATCCGGATGTTTTTCCCGAGGAACTACCGGGGTTACCACCTGTTCGGGAGGTAGAGTTTGGCATTGAACTTGTACCTGGGACTACACCGATTTCTACAGCTCCTTATCGTATGGCACCAACGGAATTGAAAGAATTGAAAACTCAGTTGCAAGAGTTGATGGATAGAGGTTTAGCTCGTCCAAGTTCCTTACCTTGGGGTGCACCAGTGTTGTTTGTGAAAAAGAAGGATGGAACCATGCGATTATGCATCGACTATCGTCAACTGAATAAAGTGACAATAAAGAATAAATATCCATTACCACGTATTGATGATTTATTCGATCAACCGAAAAGGGGCCTCTGTTTTTGAAGATAGATTTGAGATCGGGATATTATCGATTCTGAGTTAGAGACTCGGATATACCCAAAACCGCTTTCAGAACGAGATATGGACACTATGAGTTCTTGGTAATGCCGTTTGGGCTTACTAATGCCCCTGCGGTATTTATGGATTTGATGAATCAGATTTTCAGACCATATCTGGATCGGTTTGTAGTTGTGTTTATCGATGACATTTTGGTCTATTCGAGAAACGAAACCAACATGCTTTGAGCACACGAGATTAGTGTTACGGATTTTGCGGGACAAGCAATTGTATGCTAAGTTCAGTAAATGTGAGTTCTGGTTGAGAGAAGTTAGTTTTCTGGGTCATGTGGTGTCTGCATCGGGTATTCGAGTTGATCCGAGAAAAATTACAGCCATACTTAATTGGAAGTCTCCGAGGAATATTACTGAAGTTCAGAGCTTTTGGGACTTGCCGGTTATTACAGGACGCGTTTGTAAAGGGTTTTTCAACGATAGCCACACCAATGACAAGATTACTTCAGAAAGATGTTAAGTTTGTTTGGTCAGAAAAATGTCAGAGAAGTTTCGATCAACTGAAAACTTATCTAACTGAAGCTCCAGTGCTAGTGCAACCCGAATCCGGTAAAGAGTTTGTCATCTACAGTGATGCGTCTTTGCTTGGGCTGGGTTGTGTGTTGATGCAAGAAGGTCGAGTGGTAGCATATGCATCAAGACGATTTGAAGCCACATGAGAAGAACTATCCGACTCATGATCTCGAGTTAGCCGCAATTGTTTTCGCTTTGAAAATATGGCGACATTACTTGTTTGGCGAAGTGTCATGTATACTTGGATCATAAAAGCCTCAAATATTTGATGACTCAAGAGAGAATTGAATTTGCGACAAAGACGTTGGCTCGAGTTGTTGAAAGATTATGAACTGGTCATCGACTATCACCCGAAAGGCTAACGTAGTTGCTGATGCGTTAAGTCGCAAATCACTGTTTGCTTTACGAGCAATGAACGTACACTTGTCCACTCTATCTGATAGTGCGTTAGTAACAGAATTAAAGGCTAGACCATTGTGGATTCATCAAATTAGTGAAGCTCAAAAAGTCGATGGTGAGTTGGTTGCTAAACGAAATTTGAATGTGCCACGGTATGGAATCGAATTTCAAATTGATGACGACGACTGTTTAAGATTCTGAAACCGATTGTGTGTTCCAAGAAATTCAGAACTTATTTCGATGATTTTAAATGAAGCTCATAATAGCCGAATGTCGATCCATCCTGGTAGCACGAAAATGTACAACGACCTAAAATGTCAGTTTTGGTGGTCTGGTATGAAACGAGACATTTTCGATTTTGTTTCGAAGTGTTTGGTATGTCAACAAGTGAAAGCGGAACATTAAGTACCTTCAGGGTTACTTCAGCCGATCACGATACCCAAGTGGAAATGGGATCGAATAACGATGGATTTTGTAGCTGGATTGCCGTTGTCGTCAAGCAGGAAAGATGCGATTTGGGTTATTGTAGATAGGTTGACAAAGTCGGCTCATTTTATTTCCGTGCGCATGGATTATTCACTTGATAAATTAGCCGAGTTGTATATTTCTCAGATTGTGAAATTGCATGGAGTACCTATTTCTATTGTGTTAGATAGAGATCCAAGATTCACATCGCGATTCTGGAAAAAGCTACAAGAAGCTTTGGGTACTAAGTTGCATTTTAGCAGCGCTTTTCATCCCCAGACTGATGGTCAATCGGAACGGATTATTCAAATACTCGAGGATATGTTGAGATGTTGCATCCTTGAATTTGGTGGTTCGTGGGAACGATATTTACCTTTGATTGAATTTGCTTATAATAATAGTTTTCAATCGAGCATTAAAATGGCACCATACGAGGCCTTATATGGTCGAAAATGCCGTACTCCATTGTTTTGGACCGAACTTAGCGAAAGTAAAATCTTCGGGGTTGATTTGATCAAAGACGCTGAGTAGAAAGTAAAGATAATCAGTGAAAGTTTGAAGGCAGCTTCAGATCGACAGAAGTCATACGCAGATTTGAAAAGAAAAGACATTGAATATCGGATCGGAGACAAGGTATTTCTTAAAGTCTCGCCTTGGAAGAAAGTACTCAGATTTGGCCGTAAAGGCAAATTAAGTCCGAGGTTTATCGGACCGTATGAGATATCCGAACGAATTGGACCGGTCGCATACAGATTGATTTTACCCCCTGAACTTGAAAAGATTCACAACGTTTTTCATGTTTCGATGCTTCGACGTTATAGATCCGATCTATCACACATTATTAGTCCAGCAGAGATTGAAATTAAATCCGACTTGAGTTATGAAGAAGAACCGATCCGTATTCTAGCTCGCGAAGTGAAAGAGTTGTGAAATAAAAAGGTGTCGTTAGTAAAGGTACTATGGCTCAAACATGGGATTGAAGAAGCTACTTGGGAAACCGAGAACTCTATGAAAGAGAGATACCCAAACCTTTTCACTGGTAAGATTTTCGGGACGAAAACTCCTTAAGTGGGGGGAGAATTGTAACGACCCTAGATTGACCTAGTCGGAAGTGGTTTCGGGACCACGAGACCGAGTATTAAGTAATTAAAATTTACTTATTTTGGTGTTTACAATGTGAGTAGATACGGGAGTGAAAGTTTCATGCATTAATTTGATCATCTCTAAGTGAATTTATAAAGAAAGGACTTATATGAAACATTGTAAAATGGACTAGGTTAATCTTATAATGGTCTATTAGTGCATGCATGAAAATGAGTGGTTTTGCATGTCAATTTTCCCAAATTCCATTAAGTGGCCGGCCAAGTTATGATGGCTCTCCACTAAGCCTAATTTTTTATAATTTTTGATTATAAATTAATAACAAAAAATAGTAAAACAAAAGACTAAAGAAAATAATTTAGAAAAGAAAAAGATGTTCATCTTCTTCTACCTCCAAGAGCCGAAACTAAGAGAGGAAAATAGGAAATTTTCACTAAGAAAATTCGGCTTTGGCTACTTGCTAAGAGGAGGTGAGTTTTGAATTATTAGTTATACCTTCTCACATGTTTAAATTAAATTGCAATGTATCTTAGAAATGTTAAGGAAATTATAATTTTTTTTGTAGTGATTGGGCACTAAGCCGTGTGCAAATTGCTATGATTTGTGAATGTTTTCTTGCATTGTTGAAGAATTAGATGATAGGATGATATGAAATTGTTGAATTTATACTTGGATGATATTTGGGTATTCGGTTATATGGAGTTTTAATTGAATGCTTATGTGATTTAAATTGTCATTTTAGGAAAGAAATGGTATTTTGGTACAACCGAATGCTCTTGTTGGATTAATTGAAATGCAAAAAGATTAAGTTTAGTGTACTTACTTAGGTCTAAATATTGTGGAGAATTCGGCTAAGAGAGTTGAAACATGTGTGTGTTTGTCAATCTCTAAACTTAGACCATGAGGGTTGTAATGAACAATATAAGTGTTGAACTTATGGAATTAGAAGTAGATGAGCTAGATAATGTCTACAAAAAGGTGGGAATAAATAGAAGGCTTTTGGCCAAATTAGAAGTACACGGCCAAAATGGTTGTGAAGTGAAACTAGGTATTAAAATGATGAATTGCATTCGGCCTTGAGACCTTATATAGGCATAAATTGAAGGTTTAAAATAATGAACAAGGATAATTCTAAGATGATGTGGAAAATTATTAAATTTGTAAAGGTGAGTACTTAGCCAAGTGTGGTTGCCGAATAGATATATGCATATGTATATAAATGTATTCCAAGGAAGTACTGATTGGTTATCGATAGTAACTGAATAATAGGTGGTCAATAGCCGAATGGCTTGGTTTTGATAAAAGCATAAGGAGGATAAAAATCAAATTGATGTCGTGTGATTCTTGTTATGTGAAACTAATTATAGTATGGGATAATTAGTTAACAAGGTGATTAATATATTAAATTTATTTATTCTACCTCAAGAATCCAAAGGAGGGGAATTGAACAAAGGCAAAGCAAAGGAGATTGAGTAATCGATCGGGAATCATTTCTTCCGACATAATGTAAGTCCATAAGTTTCTTTTATATGAGAGTGATTATAGACTCATGTATAAATATATATATGTACTTAAATTCGTGGCCATGTATGCTAATGTAGTTAATTAAGTTGTCTTCTTGCAAGTATTCAATACTACCACTACGTGTGCAAAATCGAAGGGCACTATGTGTGCTGAATTGAATGCCAATTCGTGAGTGAGTTTTGAGGCACTAAGTGTGCGATGTATCTTGGCACTATGTGTGCGGGAAAATCCTTGTGCATTATGTGTGCGACTGTGATGAATGATCTAAGTAGTATACGGAAGAGACATAGTGTTGTATTGTTATTCGAGGTATCAAGTTGAGATATAAAATGAGTATGTGTGTACGTATAAGGTTGACATTGTTGTACGTATATTGAGTGATGCTTTAAAGTTATTTGGTTGGTTGATAGATGATTTTTAATTGTCCCGGGCATGTGGATAGTTTATTTAATTATATGATTGTAAAATGGTTCGGCATGACCTAAACAGGTGAATTCTATACATTTTCTCTTCTTATATCAATGATATGTGTGAAAATTACTTATGACTTACTGGGTTGTATACTCATTCTATCTTTCTTTGTGTTTTTGTTGCTATCCACATAGATTTCCTGAATCAATTGCATGTTCGGATCATCGTCAAAGCCATCACGCCCGTGTGCCACATTTTGGTATCTTTTCTTAGTTACTTAGGTGAACATTACGGCATGTATAGGCTTGAATATGTGTTTTGAAGTTTATATTTTGTTTATGTACCCGAAGCTATGTGAAAATGGCTGGATATGTATATATTTAGATTCGGTTTTGGCATGGAATCAAATGTGAAGTGTTATATTTTTGTAACTATTGTTTAGTGAACATGTCTAGGGTATGATAATACGAAATTATAAGGATAGTCTTAGAAGTATAATTAAGTATTTATGTAAGTGATTATGAAGTTGTGGTTCGGCCGATTGAGTATCGAAATGGATTCATATATATGTGTATATGTAATGTACCGTGCTAGCAAATTTTTAAATGAATTCTCTTTCTTATTTAGCTCACTCGTGGACAAGAAACTTATACGAGGGTCTGTATGATTGTGAAAATTTTCGCATGCTACACGGGTGTTACAGGCCCACTTCCAGAGGGATCTCGATCTTTCCCATGACTTCACGCCTTGTCCCATCGAACGCCCTTACCGTGGAATGACAGGGCCTTAAATAGGACAGATCTATCGAAATTCTGGAAAGCGTGGCCAATGGCATAACATTTAGCGCTGACCCATTATCGATGAGCGCGTTCGGTATTATGTAGCCCTTGCAGCGAGTCGTAATATGCAGCGCTTTTACCGAGCCTCTACCATTTGGCGGTATCTCATCATCACTAAAAGAAATAAAATTGTCTGCATTCAGATTGTTTACCCACCTATCAAGCTTCTCAACAGATATGTTGTTTGCTACATAAGCTTGATTTAACACCTTCAATAAAGCATTCCGGTATGGCTCTGAATTTAACAGTAGAGATAAAACTGAGATTCGTGCTGGCTGCTTACTCAATTGTTCCACCACACTATGCTCACTGTGCTTGATAAATTTCAAGAATTTCTGAGCTTCTTCCTCATCCACAGGCTTTTTAGTTTCTTGCACGGGTGGAGTCTCCTGCTCGGCTTCGGCCTCATACATCACTGCTTTTCCTTTTTGTTTCAAGTCACTATTCTTCTTTGCCGGCTCAGTTTCTTTAGAATAACAACGCCCACTACGGGTAAAATGGCCTACCTCCCCAACGTCTCCAGTTGTGGCTTCGGGCTTTTCACCTTCAGGTACGACGATGTTGACATTGTACCTTCACGGTATTGTTTTATTGTCCTTATAAGGGAAAGGAGATGGTACTTCGATTATCACTTTTGGTTTCACCGGCTCCTTTTTCGCGTCATAATAAATTATTAACGGTCAGTCGGCGCTATACGAGAAACCTGATGATTGATTGTCAGAGGCACATATTTCTCCAATATCGGCCTCTTTGGCTTTATAGAAAATCCCAATCTTCTTATTATCCATCATATTTTGCAGTAAACTTCTGAACTCCTCGCAGGACTGAATGTCGTGCCCCCCAATACTATGGAGCTCGCAAAAACTGTGACCTTTTGCATCTTTTCCTTCGAATACTCCGTTAAGACAACAGAGCAACCCCTTTTCAACTAGCACCTCCCAGATTCTCTGCAGAGGTGTTCTTATTTCAGAAACCCATCTTCTACTTTGTCGTTTGTCCTCCTCTCCTATTGCGCTCACATTCCCTTCAGTGTGGTTTGGGAATGGATTCCCGGCCGTACCGCCAGTACCGTCAAATTGTAAAATGCCCGCATCGATAAGCCCTTGAACTCTCCTTTTGAAGGCAAGACAGTTCTCAATAGAATACCCCTGGTTCCCGGCATGGTATGCACAACTAGCGTTTGAATCGTACCATTTCGGGTATGGAGGTTTAAGGGGTGCCATGGAATGGGGATATATTAATTACTTCTCCAAGAGTTTCGGGTATAGTTCCCCATATGACACAGGAATAGGAGTAAATTGCTATTTCTCGGGGTTGGGCCTTATTAGTCTTGGTTCGTTTCTGGGTTGACTTTGAACGGGTACAGTATTTTGTGGGAATATGGTAACGAGTCTTTGGTTGTTTGTGGCGTATACGGGGTAGGAAGGAGGTGGCGTTTGGTAGTAAGGGGTTTGAGGGGGGTAATAAAAATTTGGAGGTGGATAATTTCGAGGTCGAGGTTGATTTGGATATGGATTAGGGGTATAACGGTTTCCCATTCCCACCATGTGGGCTTCTGGCTCTTTCTTCCTTACAGGTACTGCCTTTCTTGAATTATCAGAACCTTCCATCCTTCCACTATTGATGGCACTTTCAATAAGTTCTTCGGATATTACGATATCCGAAAAATCCTTCGTAGCACTTCCCACCAGCTTGTCATAGAATGGTGCTCTCAGAGTATTGATGAAAAGAACTGTTATCTCAGTCTTCGTCAGTGGAGGCTCTACTTGGGCCGAGATATCTCTCCATCTTTGAACGTACTATCTGAAGGTCTCCGTTGGTTTCTTCTCCATCATTTGCAGAGTCATTCGGTCAGGCACCATATCTGACACATGCTTGTACTGCTCACAGAATGCTGATGCCAAGTCCTTCCAAGATCGGATCTTTTCCCTACTAAGTTGGTTGTACCACCGAAGAGCTGATCCTGTTAGACTATCTTGAAAACAATGTATGAGTAGCTTATCTTCGTTCACATAACCGGTCATCTTCTGGCAAAACATGATGAGATGCGCTTTTGGACATCTTGTCCCATCGTACTTTTCAAAATCTGGTACTTTAAACTTGGGAGGCAAAACTAAATCGGGTACCAAACTGAGCTCTTTAGTGCCCAATACAGAGAAGGCTTCAGTACCTTCTATCGCTTTGAGTCTTTCTTCCAAAATCCTATACTTATCCTGAACATCATGATCATCCATTTTCAACCTGGCTATCTCTGCTGGATCGTCCAAATGCGGAACAGTGGATCGTGAGGACTAGCCCTTGGGTTTGATACGAACACTCCTTGCCCCAAATTAGCAGGTGGTGCAGGTCGTTGTTCCGGGCCTGTGGGTTCCCATTGAGCGTACCCTCTTTGTGTTGCGTGGGCGTGCGGTGGAGTAAATCCTGGAGGATGGGGTGGATCCTGATCGATGTTACCCCTTGATTGTAGTTCCACAACGTTAGGGTTCATAGGTCCTTTTCCTTTTACTAGAGTTGACATCATTTCTATCATTTTGGCCATTTGGTCTCTTTGTTCGAGCGATTCTTCTCGAGATCTCACCATTAAGTCTCTTGTCTCTTGCTGCGACTTGGCCAACTACTTTTTTAATTCCCTTTGAACTCTTTCCATCCTTTCAATTCTTTCATTGAATTCAGCCTTCATTGCCCTAGCTTGTCGCCGCGTTCTATACGAGTGACGTGATTCCAGTCTTGAAGTGTCGCAACTGCGAATTATACAGTTTTAGCCTCGGTGGATGATTATGGTGACATGTATATGCAATGAATGAATGAATGAATGACAAATGAATGATAAATGAATATTAATCGTGAATAAATATGCAAAAATTTTGGTGTTGATTTCAAGATAGCCCCATACTTAGGTATTTCATTTATCAAAAGAGTCTATTACAAAAAGTTTCGTCATTTTTCTTGATTCAACAGTTACACAAACTTCCTAGCCACATCGCCTTGTTTCTTTACTCGCTCTAAGAACTCTGACATGTTTGATCTTCGGCTCGGAGGGAATTGGCAACTGAGAGCCTTAGCTTTTTCCGACAATTGTACCACATGCATGGCTACCCCACGAATTTCATTGATCAGATAGCTAAGTTGCATTTCTTTTTCTTGGAGCCCCTTTTCGTAAGCACGAACGTCTCTATCATACTGATTATTTTTTTCTTCCAAAGCCTTTAAGAGAGTATCCAGCTGCTGTTGACGATTTTGCAGCATATCTTCTAAATCCCGTATCCTTTCTTTTAGCTCTTGACGTTTAGATCGATTAGTCATTACCTCGGTAGACATAGTTTCATATTCAGCATTCTTCTTCCTTAACTCCATCATTGTCCGCGCGGCCTTTTCTTCTTCTTTCTTTACTTTTTCTTTCCAGAATTCCATCCCTCCTTTGATGTTGCTTAATTCTTCTTTCCATTCTGCTGATGACTTGCCCAGCCCACTATTCTTGATAGTGCCTCTTAATTTCTTATTTTCCAGATGGAGGTCCCTTAAGTCATTTCTTATGACTTCAACTTCTTTTTGCACTTTCTCGATTCTAGATCTTTCAATCTGAACGTCGATCTTCAATTGGTAGTTTTCCTCTTAAAGAGTACTAAGGTCCCGAGACATCTTGGCCTTTTTCTCGTTCAAATTCTTGTCTTTCCATTTCTAACTCAGATGGCATTTCCTCCGAGAAAGGATTCTGGACGGTGTAGTTTGTTAACGAGATTTGCTAACTATTCACCCGTTGCTTCCTCCATATATCGTAATCTGGGGTGAGGGTATCAGCATCTAGGGCCAATTCCATCAGATGAATCTTCTTCCAAGACTTTGCAGTGTCTCGGACCCTTCTCATATAACCTTTACCCGTGAAAGCAAACTCGGACTGTGCTAATCCTCTGGTGACGGGTATGAATTATCGTGAAGAAAATTGCCTTTGGACCATTAATGGAGCATAACCAACTCCTCCCCATAATCCAAGCAATGGCACCCAATCCTGGTTGCCCACTTTGTATAACAGAACCGAAGGGCGTATCCAGGGTGCTCTCCAGGTTACATCTTCAGCACGAAGATTCTGAAAAACTGAAACCAGTGTTGCTCAGTGACTTCTTTTGGCCATTCTTTCTCGAGATAAGCTTCTAACGGGGAGAATGTTTTAGAAAACATGTGGAACGGCGCGCGCTCTTCTTTCTAGAAGTGGCTCAAAATCCAAACATTTAGTAACTGCGCACATCCGATGAAACGACCTTCCCCTTTTCTCCTACAGATGCTTAGCGATCTGAAGGTTTCGGCCAGGATAGTTGGGACAGGGTTGATTCCTTGTTTTAACTTTTCAAAGAAATCCACTACTGCAACTTCTATATGTTCAAGCACTTTTGGGAAAATGATCAAACCGTAAATGGCCAAAGCGAACAGATTTACCCTCTTCAACATGTCGGGGTGGTTCAGAACCAAGTCTCGCAGGGAAAACCATGGAATACAGCTGGTTTCATTCTTCTTCTTGATCTGTTTTTCAGCCCATGTGTCGGTCATGTCTGTCAATCTCATTAAATTTTTCTTAAGAGTTATCGGCTTGGGCTCTTTCACATATATCTTGTGGAATTGCACATTATCGATATGAAGCAAAGCAGCATATTCTTCTATAGTCGGGGTCATGTCTTCTTGATTGAAGGTGAAACACCGTAAGTCGGATCCCGTAATCGACCATGGCTTGAATCAATTGTTCGTCAACGTTGATGGCAATCGGGTTGGCTATATCCCCGTATCTTTCAAAGAAGATTCCCTAGTATCCGAAGTCCCACCGATTCCGCAGTTCGAACCAAATCTTCCAAATTATTCTGACGTACATTCACAGCTACGTGCTCGGGTAAATTGGCAATACATCCCTCCACTAGACTATCCCCTTTTTCTTTCTGGATTTTCAAAGACCAATCCCGGACCACGGTATTTTTCTCGGTTGTTTGTATAATCAACTCTTCCATCAGAAACCCGTTTTTTGGCAACCAATCTCTAATCAACACTTTTTAATGTGATGCCTATAATGCATGATGAAAAATAAAGCAAAGACAAACAACCTGGTTAGTAGGCTGAAAAATCATGGAAAATTTATCAAATTACGCTACCCGATCTAGTTTATTAAACCAACCCAATCCCCTTGCATGCAAAGTGAAAGTGGAAAAGGTAAGGGGCGTTTCTCCCATGTACTTATTTTGGTGACTATTAAACGAGCAGAGGTTTGGCATGGCTCTAGTTAGGGGGCTCGTACGGTTCACTATATGCGGTTTTGGTTCTAGGTGGGTACTCGAATTGTTCATACTATCGTCTACTAAGACTAGTACGAAGCCTCGGTCGTAGCCTATCACAGGCTCACGAGATCAATTCGAAGGGTTACATTTACTTATGCCTATGCGGAGAGACAAGTTACTCACGAAAGCATAAGTCATATGTAACCCGAAAGTATTCACTAGCCTGTACGGAGGGACGAGTTAACTCACGAAGGCGTAGCGTTTACTTTCACTTAAACGGACGGAGCCCGGGTATAAAACTCATGTTATGCAAAGATGCACGTGCACGGTGTGTGGGGAGAAACTCACAAACCTTTATGTTTTATTTTAAAAACTAAACTAAAAACTAAAACCATAAAACTTAAAGCTGAAAAACAAAAGGACAAAACGAGTTAAAACATTTACAACATAATGCGAATGCATGACTTTTGGAAACAAAAATTTTGAGGATCCCGACTAAATGTTAACTTGAACAATGAAATTCGAAAATTTTGACAACACGCATTTAACTCGACTCGACTCTCGAAAAAATCTCCCCAGTGGAGTCGCCAGCTGTAGCGACGTAAAAATTTGGTTTCGGTCGCTAATTGTGGCGATCTATTGAAAACTTGAAATCTAAATTTTGATTTTTAAAATAAACAGGGAGTCGCCACCGATCCTTTTTCCTAGGTGTGATCGGACACCTATTAGATCTCTTATTAAAACAAATAAAAGGCTGAGTTTAGGTCTACGTTAAAATCCAGAGAAAAATTTAGGTTCGTGAGTCGGTTACGCGCAAGGAAGGTATTAGCACCCTCACGACGCCCAAAATTGGTATCTTATAAACATGTGTTGTCTTGATTTTCAAAAATACGAATTCAATTTGACACTTAGTCGTGATCCGGTTAAAACTCAAGAATTTTCAATTTTTCTATTTTTTGAGAAGGACATACCGTTTAAACACGAGTCGAGTGATGTTCACCCAACATAGCGATGAAATCGGTGACTTTGTGTTAAACCGATACGTTGCCTTACGTGTTAAAAAAACAAAAATAATATTTTCGATATAACGCAAAGCGAATTGATAAAGATAAATAAATGACAGAGCCAGAAATATATGGAAGCAAGTAACGAATATGACAATAATATAAAAACAAAAACAATGCATGCGAGATTAAATATAATTATAGTATCAAATACGAGAATACAATGAATACACAGATGTGGAAAATGACATTTAGAGTAAGTTACATAAAACATATATACATAGATAGTGATAATGCTAGAGATATACCATATATAATATTTGAAATAACACTTAAGATAGTAAAACATAATTTGTAATGTTAAAATATATATACATAATATTTGTATAAAATAAGTATTGAAAAATGTATGAAAATAAGAAAATGGTATATTTAAGATAAGTACATGAAAATATCTATACACATATGTAAATAATAACGATAATATTAAAAATAATAATAATAAAAATAGTAAGGATAATACGGTATTAAGAGCATACCTATAAGAATAATATTGAGAGTATGTACATAAAGTACGCGCTAATATTAATACTAATGATAAGGATAATATAGAAAGTATATACATGAAATAGTATGAAAAATATATAACTAATAAGAAAAATATTAATAAATAAGAAAAATATATGATATATAAACATATACGATATATGTATTAGAAGTAATAAAATATTCATACGATACATAAATACGTACATATATATATAATAATGACGTTAGAAATACTTAATATATAATATTTGAAATATATGCATAACATAAAAAATATATAATGTAACGTTAGAATACATACACAACATATACATAAAAAAACATTGACAATACTTCACAAATATATATGTATATACTAAAAAATGTACATAATAGTATGTATAATATTGAAAACACATGTTTGTAATATATGAGAAATATATTTATATAATACAATATTAAAATATTTACATAATATATACATGTTAAAAAAAAAACTAATAATAATGTTTCACAAGTATACACGTAAATATATTAAATACACATACATATATGTACATAATAAAATACACACTACTACATATATAAAATATAATACATATAATAAATATATAAAGATTATAATCAATAATAATAAATAACAAAAAATGAAAACAAGTAATTTTGGAAAGTAAACTAACAAAAAGGACTTAATCGAATTAAAAATAAAGTTTTGGGGTAAATCTAAAATAACACATAGAGAGAAATGACTGATTTCAACGCGCAAAAATAGTGGGGGGCCCAAAAGGGCAATTAACCCAAAGTATTTAAAACGATGCGCATAGCCAGGGACTAAATTGAAAAGTTTACAGAATCCAGGGCCAAATTAAAAATATGAAAGATTTAATTACAAATCATCAAAAAAGCGGAGGGGTTAAACGCGCAAATAACCCCTCCCTTAAGAAAACACGCGGATCCTAGTTGGAGCGGGTCGGGTCGACCCGGCCTTGGGCCAAAAAGGCGTCGTTTTCTGTATTAGGGGGGACCAAAACGGTGCGTTTTGGTCCCCTATATAAGTTAAAAGCTTTAAAAAAAAAAATCATTTGGGGATGGGGAAAGGAAAAAAAAAAGGAGAGAAGGGGAGAGGGGAGAGGGGAGAAAGGAGAGTGGGGAGAAGGGAGAAGGGAGAGCACCGGCCATGAGCCGATCACCGGACGGCCACCGGAGGCTCGCCGGCGCCGGCGCCGGCCACCGCACGTGGTGGCCGGAAAGGTAAAAAATCTAATTTTTTTTTATAATATTTGTTTTATATGTTTTAGTATATATATATGGGAAAATAGAACAGAAAACAAAACAAGAATAGATTCACAATCACCTTAGGTTTCTGGTTCTGATTTTGGTGTTTTGGTTGCCCTATTTGATATTATTCTTTGAATCTGCTTGTGTATATTGGAATATCCTTTGTATTCATTCTCAAAATCCAACCCCTAAAATTGTTTTACATTCGGCTTTTATAGCCCTATTTTTACAAATTTTTCTCCTTTGTCATTGCTTTGCGTGTTTGTTTGTTTTTGTACTTGCAGGGGATGAAAGGTGGCATGGTGGTGGCAGAGGCATGGGGTTGCAGTGGGGTGGTTGGCCGAAAGTCAGGGGCATGGGGGCGCAGAGGGTAGGTGGTGCAAGTGGGGAGGGTGGTTGCGGCTAGGGTTTCTGTTTGATTTTGGGTATTGGGCTTAGTGGGCTGTTGGGTTTTTGGGTTAGGGTATATTTTGGGTCTGTTTTGTATTGGGTTGTAAAAGGGTTTAGGTTTAATTGTAATGGTTTTAAATATTTTGTGTATGTGTAAAATTGGGCTTTGATGGCATGTAAGTGGGCCAAATTGGCTTATAACAGTATTTTTAAAAATCAAGACAACATGTGTTTTACAATATACCAATTTTGGGCGTCGCGAGGGTGCTAATACCTTCCTCGCGCGTAACCGACTCCCGAACCCTACTTTACTCTGATTTTCTCATAGACCCACATTTGGCCTTCAATATTGTTCGAGAATAAATTTTCTTTTAAAAAAAGATGATTTATTAGGTGTCCGATCACACCTAGAAAAAGGATCGGTGGCGACTCCCCCTTTTTTAATAAAATCAAAACTTCAGTTTTCAAGTTTTTAATAAATCGCCACAATTAGCGACTAAGCTAAAAATTTTACGTCGCTACACCATGTTTTATTACTATCACTATTATTTTATATTTTTATATTATGTTTAGCTTTTTATATATCACGTTTGACTATTATATATATATATTATTATTATGTATATTTTTAGTATATATATATGTTTATGAAGTATTATTAATATTTGTTTTTAACCTTATTATTATTTCTAATATGTATATATTATGTATATATTTTAATACTATATTATATATATTTTTTATATTATGTATATATTTTTAAATATCATACTATTCATATATTTTTATGTTATTTCATGTATATATATTTTTATATTATTAGTTATATATAATTTTTATACTATTTCATGTATGTATTTTTTATATTATCCTTATTATTGATATTAACATTAGTATATGTTTTATTATATATGTATATATCTTTAATATATATATATATAGGTACATATTTATGTAACATTATTAATAGGTGTTTTCAACATTATTATTATGTATGTATATATTATGTAAATATTTTAACATTATATTATATATGCATTTTTATATATTACGTATATATATACCTTTTTAGTGTTGTATTTTTTTATATATCATGTATATATTTCGAATACTATATTATTATCTCATATATATATTTTATAACTCTATATTATGTAGGTATTTTTAACATTATACTATGTATATATTTTTTACACTATGTCTATACTTTGTAATACTATTACTATGTTTATATTTTAATATATGTACGTATGTATATAGGTAACATTATTAGTGTTTTTAATATCATGTTTCCATCACTTTACTAATTATTATTATATGTCTATATATTCGTTGTTTTTATTTCGTGTTTAATACTACTATTACGTTTATTATCCCATATACATTGTTAATGTTTTATATATTATTTGCTTCGTATATTCTTAACTTTTTATTATTTATCTGTTCCGAATTTAGCATATTAGTTCACACCTTACTTCAACATCGATATTAGTTTTCTTTTTATTCATTTTTCTAAATTTCAATAAATAAGGTAACGCACTAATTTAACATTAAGTCGTCGATTTCATCGCTATGTTGGGTGAATATCAATGGCATGTGTTAAAAACGGAACGTCCTTCTCAAAAGAAATCGAAATTTTAAAAATTCTCCTATTTTGATCGGATCACGATTAAATGTTACATTGACCTCGCATTTTTGAAAATTAAGACAACATACGTTTAATGAGATACCAATTTTGGGCGTCGCGAGGGTGCTAATACCTTCCTCATGCGTAACCGACTCTCGAACCCTATTTTTCTTTCTGGCTTTCGACGTAGACCTAAACTCAGCCTTCTTTTGTTTAAAAAATAAATTTTCTTTTAAAGAGAGGATTTATTAGGTGTCCGATCACACCTAGAAAAAGGATCGGTGGCAACTCCCTTTTTTAATAAAATCGAAAGTCGGTTTTCAAATTTTCAATAAATCGCCTCAATTAGCGACCGAAAGTAAATTTTTACGTCGCTACAACTTGATTCTGAATCGAATTAATCAATAACTAAACTTTCAAAAAATCATTAATCGATTTTTGACCGAATTAGATTAGTTAATCAGCCGATTAATCAAATTAGATTGGTTTGGTCAGTTAATTCGGTTTTAATAGAAATTTGAACACCCCTATGTGATGTAACATTATGTTACCGAAACAACTCAGGCTAACTTACATTTTGAACACATCAATCAATGTATAGTAATCATTTCAATTCATTTATTTCATTTAACATATTCATACACATTCTTAATGTATAAGGTTATAATTTATCAAAATATGAGGTTGATTTAAGCGTTAAGATTCAAATCCAAACTCAATTTCAAGTTTTCACATTATGTCTTGAGACATGCCACATTTCATTTTTGAGAATTTTGCTTCGATTTTAGCATATCTTGGGACAACGTCTTTCATGTCTCGAGATTGACCTCACCTATTTTCTTATTTTAGCTTTGATGCGTCATTGTCTCTAGACATGCGTCCAATTGTCTTAAGTCCTAACAGATTAGTCTCGAGACCAAGGCCATTTCAACATCCTAGATATTACATATTTATTCTTAGGGTCTTAAGACATGTTCTTCTTGTCTCAAGACTAAATGGTAAATGACCCTATTTACTTAATTTTAAGCATCCAAACCATACCATATAAAACCATCAACATACCTAAACTTTACGTCAATACAAAAGCCTCAAATTGACACATATAAACGTAATAAAACACAAATTCATTGCAATTTATGCATCAATGCGTAATCAACTAATTCGCATATTCAAACTCTTATGAACTAACAATCACAGAATTACCTATTGGTCAAACGATGAAATTCAACTTTATAAACCATATAGGCCAAGTTACCAAGCATGCCAAAATGCAAACTCAACACCAAGTCATAAATACCCTTGGTACATGGTGTATAACCGAAACTTATATATATATACAAAAGAAGTAACAAGATGTATTCGAGTCAAGCTGTTGAGTTGGATGCTTGATCAATTTAAATCTATGTTTACTCACGTCTGAGAGCTACACATGAAAACAAACATAACCGTATGCTGAGTATTGAATACTCAGTAGTGCTAATATAATTCAAATTCAAACATATTGCATTAAAAATAAATAAGCAAGTATATATAACACCTGCAACTCCAACTATATATACTGTTCATCTATTGATTTAAGAACAATGTATGGAATGAATATTTAAGAAGAACAACATTTATACAAGAAAGAGGAGCAATTAATGACCAGTAAGTGAAGAAGCACCGCCTGTTTTTGTACTTCATATCTCTACTTGTTTTAATCTTAGCGTAAATGGGCAGTAATTTATAATTTAGTTTGTTTGTGTTCATGTATCACGAGTTGCAGATCAAAATCTATAATGAATACATACAAAGCATCACATAGAGGTCAATTGATTAAATGGGGTTCATTTGACCTACTTGAACTGGTCTGATTTATAGAACATATGGAGAAGCCCATCTACTTGAAGCATTGGTGGCCTAGTGGAGCACTCTAGTAAAACTAAAGTTACCAAGGTAAATATTTTGTAATCCTAATGTATAAGATTCTATAAAGTTTAAATCCCTTAGGACTCTCATCTTGATGTGTTTAGTTTTCTTATGGCTTTTCTATTTGTTTTTTACTTTTTCGTTTGAGAGTTTGCTTCAGTTTTATTGGGTGCCTTAGAGAATTTTTGTGAGAATTATAAACTTTTGAGAGTTTGTCATGTGACCCACATGGGTGTGTGGTAGGTCATATATGTAGACACTCAATTTTTCCCGGGCCGAGAAATAAGTCCAAAAACAAAAATAATAAACCCAAAAAAAAAACGAAGTCAAAGTTCAGTCCAGAATTACAAATATAATTTGGCCCGATCAGAATGGCCCATTACTTGAAAAGATTTAAGGTCCATCTACAAGCTTGACTCATATGGAACATAATCTTCAATGATATGCAATCTTAGATGTGATATGCAATCTTAGATATGATATGCAATCTTGAAGATATGATACAATCTTAGATATGATATGCAATCTTGAAGATATGATTGCAATCTTAGATATGATATGCAATCTTGAAGATATGATCTTGTAATCTTGGAGATTTAATTTGTAGATATCCTTTAATCTTAACCGTTGATGTAATTGATTTGTACCATTGGATTTGGGGAGGCTCAACTATAAATAGAGGCCTCTTCCTTCATTGTAAATCACTTGAGTTTTGGGAAGCAATAAGAATTCTTGAGAGCATTCACTCAAATTTCTCTCCCTTTTGCGTTCTTACTCTCTGTGGTTTGTTCTTATTTTATTCTTCGTCTATCTTAGTTTTTCAACCTTTTTTTATTTTAATTTCTTCATTTTTCAAATATGTATATTTATTCCTATCTTTTATACATTTGATTATGTATTTTATATATTATAATATTTAACCTTTTTATATAGTTTATTTTCAAATATATATTTTCTATGCATGTATATATATTATATTATCATTTCATGTATTTTGAACTATTGCATTATATTTTTATAATTTGTAAATGTTCTATTTATTCATTTTTTTAAGTGTATGTCATTTATCTTATTTGTGCATAGTTTCATTTTTTTTTATATGCTATGTTTAATTATTTCTTTTATGTGCTATTTTATGATATATATTGTTGTATAATTTTTGCATGTATTATGTTTTTCTTTTAGTTTACTCATGTTTTTATTTGTTTATTATCTTATATTTACCATAGTATGATTTTTTTTATTAAACGTATGTGTACAGGCCAATTTTAAAAATCCAAACCCAACCCAGAACCCACTTAAACTTGCTGGCCCATTTACATTAACCCTAAATCAAACCTAAATTACACCCTCAGCCCAAACTAACCCAACACATTAAACCAAATACTCACAGCCCAATAACTAATTACAAACCCTAGCCCAAATCACAAACCCAACTAGCCTATAACCTATCTTCAGAAACCTGAAACCCTAAGCCCCACTTGCGCCGCAACACCCATACCCTTGACAACTCTGCAACACCAGCCACCTGCTCTCTGCGCCCCATCACCTCCACCGCGCATGCCCATCCCCTGCAAAGCAAAGAGAACACGTAAATCTAGAGAATTAGAATGTAAAAATGGCTATAAAATAGCCCAACAGAATTTTTGTAAGGGGTTCCCCCTCTGGCAGTTAAAAATAAATCAGAAAATAAAGAAGGCATTCGGAAAATCTTGATAAAAAAACAAACTTTAGCATTCAAATACAGAAGGATACCCCTGTGGTATAAAGAGTAGAAGAATAAATCGCAAATCGGAGGGTCAAACACCAAATAAAACCTAAACTGAAGGCCCAAGGTGATTTACAATATTTCATTCGCATTTTGAACCTATTTTTTTAAATCTATCAACACATCTAATAAATATATATATATATATATATATATATATAATAAAATAAAAAAGGGGGAAATTTTACCTCTTTTTCGTAAATCCGCCATCAGTGACGGTGGCAGCGCCAACAATACACGGGGGGCTCCGGTGACCGTCCGGCAACCGGCCAATGACCGGTCCGTGGCTGGAGCCCTCTCTTCTTCCCTCTCTCCCCTCTCCTTTCTCCCCTCTCCTTTTCTCTCTTCTTTTTTTTTCTTTCTCCCCCTCTCAAATGTTTTTTTTTCTGAAAATTTTATCTTTTATAGGGGACCAAAACGCACCATTTTGGTCCCCCCCAGTTAGCTCGGAACGGCGCCGTTTAGGCCCTTGGATCGGGTCGACCCGACCCTACCCACTCAGGATCCGCGTGTTTTTTAAGTGGAGGGGCTAATTGAGTTTTCAGCCCCTCCGCTTTCTTATGATTTTACAATCAGGTTTTTTTTATATTTTAATTTGACCCTAGAGTTTTGCCCGTTCATCAATTGAGTCCCTCCTTGCTGCGTGGTGTTTTGGTAATAGGGAGAATTGCGCTTTTGATCCTCATTGCTTTTACGCATGTCTGTTTTAGTCCTTTATTTCTTTATTTCTTTTTAAATTCGCCCCGAAATTCTGTTCTTATTCCGATTTCGTCCTTTTTCGTTTATTTTCCCTTTTTACATATTACTAATATTATTTTTATTATTTTTATTAATATATTAATTATTTTAAAATATTATTATTATTAATGATTATTATTTCTAGTTTTAGCATTATTATTAATATTAATATATGTACATTATATATGTATATATTCATACATTTATATAGTACTATTTTAATTACTTTATTTTAATATTACTATTATACTATATTCGTTTTTTATACACTTCATTATATTTCTAATATTATCGTTATTATATAAATGTTTTAATATTATATGTGTTTTGCACATACGTTATGTATATAAGTTTTTAACACTATATTTTATATATATTATTATATGTATTTTAATATTATTTGTCATATTTTTCTTTTGCACTATTATATACATATTTCTAATATTATATTGTATATTCCTAATACTATTGTTTATATATCTATATATATAAATGCGTATGTATATATTTGTGTAGTATTGTTAATGTATATAATTTTTATGTTACTAGTATTTATAAGGAATCTTACATATGTTCATTTTTATATATTACGTAGGTATATATTATTTATGTATTTTAGTATTATTATGTATACACTTTTCACTCTTATCATTATACATACTTTAATATATATATATATATAGCACTATTAATATTTTTAATATTATGTTTACGTTACTTCTTTTGTTATTATTTTTTGTTTATATATATTCATTGTTTTTATTTCATGTTTGATATTATTATTACGTTTAATATCGTATACATTTTTTTACGTTTATTATTTGCTTCAATATATTCTTTCAGTTATTTATTTTTATCAATATTTGCTTTGCATTATTTCAAGAATCTTATTCCTGTTTTTCCGAATTAATTTTAATAATCAAGGCAACATATCGATTTAACATTAAGTCATCGATTTCATCGCTATGTTGGGTGAACATCAATTGACTCGTGTTAAAGTGGCATGCCCTTCTCAAAATCAAAAGAATTGAAAATTCTCGTGCTTCAATCGGATCACAATTAAATATTACATTGAACCCGTATTTTTGAAAATCAAGACAACCCGTGTTTATGAGATACCAATTTTTGGGCGTCGCGAGGGTGCTAATACCTTCCTCGCGCGTAACCGACTCCCGGACCCTACTTTACTCTGATTTTAACGTAGACCTAATCTCAGCCTTTTCCTCGTTTTTTTTTAAAAAAAAAAGAAATCTAATAGGTGTCCGATCACACCTAGAAAGAGGATCGGTGGCGACTCCTTGTTATTTCCAAATCGAACTTCAGTTTTCAAGCTCTTTCACTAGATCGCCACAATTAGCGACCCCGAAAGCGAAAATTTTTACGTCGCTATAGCTGGCGACTCCACTGGGGACGAAAACTTGCGAGTCGAGTCGAATTAAACACGTTTTGTCAAAATTTTCAAATTTCCTTGTTCAAAGTAAATATTTGGTCGTGATCCGAAAATCTCGTTTTCAAAATTCATGCATTTGTATCGTGTTGTAAATATTTCTTCTAACTTGTTATTTGGTTGTTTTTCAGTTTTCAATTTTTATGGTTTTAATTTTGGTTTAGTTTCTTTAAGTAAAATGTAAAGGTTTATGAGTTTTTCCCCACACACCGTGCACTTGCATTTTCGCATAACATAAGCTCTCTACCCGGGCTCCGTCCGTTTAAGTAAAAGTAAACGCTACGCCTTCGTGAGTTAACTCGTCCCTCCGCACAGGCTAGTGAATACTTTCGGGTTATATATGACTTATGCTTTCGTGAGTTAACTTGTCCCTCCGCATAAGCATAAGTAAATGTAATCCCTCGAATTGAACTCGTGAGCCTGTGATGGGTTATGACTGAGGCTTCGTACTAATCTTAGCAGATGATAGTACGAGCAATTCGAGTACCTGTCTAGAACCGAGACTACATATAATGAACCATACGAGCTATCCAATTAGAGCCATGCCGAACCTCTGTCCGCTTATAGTCACCAAAATAAGTACACGGGGAAAATGCCTTTTGCCTTTCATTTACACTGTTTATGTAAAAGAATTGGATTGGGTAGTTTAATTTGTTTCTCAAATTATATTTGTTATATTTACTAACCAAGTTTGTTTGTTTTATTTTTATTTTCATCATGCATCATAGGCATCATATTAGGAAGGTGTTGATTAAAGGTTGGTTGCCAAAAAACGGGTTTCTGATGGAGGAGTCAATTACACAAATAACCGAGAAGAATGCCGTGGTTCGGGACTGGTCAGAGAGAAAAGGGGGATAGTCTAGTGGAAGGGTGTGTTGCCAATTTGCCCAAACATATAACTGTGAATGTTCGTCAAAATAACCTTGAGGATTTGGTTCGAATTTGGAATCAATGGGATTCAGACACTAGGGGCATTTTCACTGAGAGGTATGGAGATATAACTCACTTGATCACCATCCGTGTAGACGAACAGTTGATTCAAGCCATGGTTCGATTCTGGGACCCAGCTTATCAGTGCTTCACTTTCAATTAAGAAGACATGACTCCAACCATAGAAGAGTATGCTGCTTTACTCTGCATCGACAATGTACAATTCGGCAAGATATATGTGAAGGAGCCCAAACCGATGACCTTCAAGAAGAAGTTAATGAGATTAACAGACATGACCGATACATGGGCTGAGAAATATATAAAAAAGAAGAATGAAACCATTTGCATTCCATGGTCTTCCCTACGAGATTTGGCTCTGAACCATCCCGACATGCTGAAAAGGGTGAATCTATTCGCCTTGGCTATTTACGGTTTGGTTATTTTCCCGAAAGTTCTTGGACATCTTGAAATCGCAGTAGTAGATTTCTTCGAAAGGCTAAAACAAGGAATCAACCCTGTCCCGACTATCCTAGCCGAGACCTTCAGATCCCTAAACAGTTGCAGGAAAATGGGGAAAGGGCGCTTCATCGGATACACACAGTTACTAAATGTCTGGATTTTGAGTCACTTCTGGAAAGTAGAGCGTACCCCGTTCCATATGTTTTCTAAGACATTCTCCCCGTTGGAAGCTTATCTCAAGAAAGAATGGCCAAAAGAAGTCACTGAGGAACAGTGGGTCTCAGTTTTTTAGAACCTTCGTGCCGAGGATATAACGTAAGAGCTCCGTGGATTCGCCCTTCAGTTCTGCTATACAGGGTCGGAGATCAAGACTGGATACCACTACTCGGATTATGGGGAGGAGTTGGATATGCCCCACTATTAGTCTAAAGGCAATTTTCTTCACGACAATTCATACCCGCCACCGGAGGGCTAGCGCAGTCTGAATTTGCTTTTTTGGGTGAAGGATATATGAAGAGGGTCCGAGACACTGCAAAATCTTGGAAGAAAGTTCACTCAATGGAATTGGCCCTATATGCTGATACCCTAACCCAGGATTACGACCTATGGAGGAAGCAACGGGTAAATAGTCGACAAATCTCACAACAAACTATACTATCCGAATCCTTTCTGGAGGAAACGCCGTCTGAGAGCTAGAGATGACAAGGCAGGAATTTGAACGAGAAAAGGCCAAAATGTCTCGGGATCTTAGTGCCCTTCAAGAAGAAAATTATCAATTGAAGATCGACGTTCAGATTGAAAGATCCAGAACCGAGAAAGTGCAAAAAGAGGCTGAGGTCGTAAGGAATGACTTGAGAGTCCTTCACCTAGAAAATAAGAAGTTAAGAGGCACAATAAAGAACAGTGGGTTGGGCAAGTCGACAGCAGAGTGGAAGGAAGAAATTAGCAATATCAAGGGAGGAATGGAATTTTGGAAGGGAAAAGTAAAGAAAGAGGAGGAAAAGGCTGCGCGCGCTGCAATAGAGTTAAGAAGGAAGAACGCCGAGTATGAAATGGTGACTGTAAAATTTGCGAATAGTCAGTCTGAGCATCAAGAATTAAAAAGGAAAACACGAGATCTAGAAAATATGCTGCAATCTCGTCAACAACAATTAGATAACCTCCTGAAGGCTCTAGAAGAAAAGAATGATCAGTACGATAGGGACATTCACGCGTATGAAGGAACTCTCCAAGAAAAAGAAATGCAACTCAACTTCTTGATCAATGAAATTCGCAAAGCGGCTATGCAAGTTGTTCAATTATCAGATGAAGCCGAAATTCTCAGTTGCCAATTCCCTCCGAGCCAAAATTGAATATATCAGAGTTTTCAGAGTAAGTGAAGAAATAAGGCAATGTGGCTAGGAAATTTGTGTAACTGTTGGAAAAATGGAAACTTTTTATAATGTAATCTTTTGATAAATGAAATGCCTAAATATGGGGCTATCTTGAAATCAACACCAAATTCTTGCATATTTACTCATAACTAACATTTATGCATCGTTTATTCTTTGGACATTCATCCATTCGTATACTCATTCATTCATTCATCGCATGTACATATCACCATAATCATCCACTAAAACTAAAGAACGTATAATCCGCAGTTACAAGACTTTAAATCTGGAACCACGCCATTCCTATAAAACGCGCCGACAAGCTAGAGTAATGGAGGCCGAATTCAATGAGAGAATTGAAAGGATGGAAAGGATTCAAAAGGAACTACAAGAGCAACTGGCCAAATCACAACAAGAAACGAGAGACTTAATGGTGAGATCTCGAGAGGAATCACTCGAGCAAAGAGATCAGATGGCCAAAATGATGGAGATGATGACAACTTTGGTCAAAGGAAAAGGACCCATGCAGAACCCCGATGTTATGGAACCTCAGTCAAGAATTCACCACGATCAAGATCCACTCTATCCCCCGGGATTTACTCCATCGCCCGCATATACAACACAAAGAGGGTATACTCAAGGGGAACCCACCGGCTTGGATCATCGACCTATACCACCTGCTCCACCCGCTAATTTGGGGCAAGGAATATTCGCGTCGAACCTAGGGGCTAGTCCTGCTGATCCGCTAGTGCCAGATCTGGATGACCCAGCAGAGGTAGCTAAGTTGAAATTGGATAACCATGACGCAAAATATAGGAGTCTAGAGGAAAGACTCAAAGTAATAGAAGGCATCGAAGTCTTCTCCGCACTAGGTGCCAAGGAACTCAGTCTGGTACCTGATCTCATTTTGCCTCCGAAGTTCAAGGTGCCTGATTTTGAGAAGTATGATGGGACAAAGTGCCCAAAAGCACATTTCATCATGTTCTGTTGAAAAATGACTGGTTACGTGAACGAGGATAAGCTACTTATACATTGCTTTCAAGATAGTCTAACAAGGTCAGCTCTTCGGTGGTACAACCAACTCAGTAGAGAAAAGATTCGATCCTGGAAGGACTTGGCGTCAGCATTTTGCGAGCAGTACAAGCATGTGTCGGATATGGTGCCAGACCGGATGACCTTGCAAATGATGGAGAAAAAGCCATCAAAAACCTTCAGATAGTATGCGCAGAGATGGAGAGACGTCTCGGCCCAAGTGAAACCCCCACTAACAAAAACGGAGATAACTGCTCTCTTTATCAATACCTTAAAGGCGCCGTTTTATGACAAATTAGTGGGAAGTGCCACGAAGGACTTTGCAGATATTGTAATATCTGGTGAGCTCATAGAAAATGCCATCAAGAGCGGTAGAATGGAAGGCTCGGAAGGTTCAAAAAGGGCAGCGCCTATAAAGAAGAAAGAACTAGAAGCCCACATGGTGGGAATGGGAAGCCGTTATGCCTCTAATCCATATCTAAACCAGCCCCGACCTCGAAATTATCCACCTCTAAATTTCTATTATCCTCCTCAAACCCCTTATTATCAAGCACCACCTCCTTCCTATCCCGTTTACGCCACGAACAATCAAAGACCCGTTACCTCATTCCCATAAAACACGGTACCCACTCAAAGCCAACCCAGAAACGAACCAAGACCAGCAAGGCCTAATCCCGAGAGACCGCAATTTACTCCTATTCCTGTGTCATATGGGGAATTGTACCCAAAACTTTTGGAGAAACAATTGATTTCTCCCCATTACATGGCACCCCTTAAGCCTCCATACCCAAAATGGTACGATCCAAACGCTAGTTGTGCATACCATGCGGGGAACCAGGGCATTCTCTCACGAGAACCGCCCCGCTTTCAAAAGGAGAGTTCAAGGGCTCATTGACGCGGGCATTTTGCGATTTGATGGAACTGGCGGTACGACCGGGAATCCATTCCCAAACCACACCGAAGGGAATGTAAGTGCAGTAGGAGAGGAAGATAAACGACAAAGTAGAAAATAGGTTTCTGAAGTGAGAACACCTCTGCAGAGAATCTGGGAGGTACTAGTTGAAAAAGGGTTGCTTTGTCGTTTTAACGGAGTATCCGAAGGAAAAGATGCAAAAAGTCACAGTTTTTGTGAATTCCATGGCATTGAAGGGCACGACATTCAGTCTTGCGATGAGTTCAGAGGATTACTGCAAAGTATGATGGATAACAAGGAGATTGGGATCTTTTATAAAAGCGAGGAAGCTGATAGAGGAGAAATATGTGCTTCTGACAATCAATCGTCAGGTTTCCCGTATAGCGCCGACCGACCGTTAATAATTTATTATGACGCGAAGAAGGAGCCGGTGAAACCAAAAGTCATAATCGAAGTACCATTTCCTTTCCCTTACAAGGACAATAAAACAGTACCGTGGAGATACGATGTCAACATCGTCACACCTGAAAGTGAAAAGTCTGAAACCATAACTGGAAATGTTGGAGAGGTAGGCCATTTTACCCGCAGTGGGCGGTGTTATTCCAAAGAAGTTGAACCGGTAAAGAAAAGTAGTGACTTGAAGCAAAAAGGGAAAGCAGTGATGCACGAAGTCGAAGTCGAGCAAGAAATTCCACCCGTGCAAGAAACTAAAGAGCTCGTGAATGAGGAAGAAGCTCGAGAATTCTTGAAATTTATCAAGCACAAGTGAGTATAGTGTGGTGGAACAATTGAGTAAGCAACCAAAGACGAATCTCGGTCTTATCTCTACTCACTAAATTCGAGCCACACCTAATACTTTATTGAAAGTGTTAAACCAAGCTTATGTAGCGAACAACATATCTGTTGAGAAGCTGGATAGGTGGGTAAACAATCTGAATGCGGACAATTTCATCTCTTTTAGCGATGATGAGATACCACCTAACGGTAGAGGCTCAGTGAAAGTACTGTATATTACGACTCGTTGCAAAGGCTACATGATACCAAACGTGCTCATCGATAATGGGTCAGCGCTAAATGTTATGCCATTAGCCACGCTTTCCAGAATATCGATGGATTTGTCCTACTTAAGGCCCTGTCATTCCACGGTAAGGGCATTCGACGGGACAAGGCGAGAAGTTATGGGAAAGATTGAGATCCCTCTGGAGGTGGGCCCTTATATTTATGATGTCGAGTTCCAAGTCATGGACATTACACCTTCTTATAACTGCCTTTTGGGAAGACCCTGGATCCATTCTGCTGGAGCAGTCCCATCATCCCTCCATCAAAAGGTGAAATTTATCATGGACGGCTGTTTGGTCACTATCGAAGGAGAAGAAGATATTGTTGCATCTGTCTCTGCCGATGCACC
Source organism: Gossypium anomalum (assembly GCA_025698475.1). Lineage (NCBI taxonomy): Eukaryota > Viridiplantae > Streptophyta > Magnoliopsida > Malvales > Malvaceae > Gossypium > Gossypium anomalum. The sequence continues at coordinate 2,374,953 of CM046959.1, forward strand.
GTACTTGGAAGTGAACAAAGACGCATTGGAATGTTCCTTCCGATCCCTTGAATTTGTCAATGCCACTTTTGTTGTTGAGGGAAACAAGATTCCAGTGCCAAAACTATCGAGAAATACTAGAATGGGTGTCAAATTGACCATGGGTAGAGGAGCTCGAGCAAGAAGAGGTTTAGGCAGACATCTGCAAGGAATAGTCAGGGCTTTAAAGCCAATGCACCACAAGGCCCGATACGGTTTGAGGTTCCAGTCTGATATGCGTCAAAGAAGAAGACTGTGGAAGAAAGATCAGGAAAGAAGGATTGCAAGAACTTTCAGCCGAGAACCAGAATGGGAACCAATAGAGTACCCTCCTTTGTCAAAAACATTTATATCTGCGGGAATGATGTACCCTGGACAAGATGGCCCATGAAACACGCTGTGGTCAATTGAAAAGGGTATTCAAAATGTCAGTATAAATGTTATTGACAAAGGGGCTGATGCGAGTAAAGACGTTTCAAGGATACGCCCTTGTCCCCCTGGTTTCATGTTAAACAATTGGACTGCAGAGGAGCTTCTTGTAGTTTATAAGTCTTCAGAGTAATGCTAAATATTAACCTTCTATTGTGTCCTTAGATATAATAGAATTCTTTTGTAAGAGCATGCATTCGCTCTTTATCATTCAAATGAATATCAATGAAGATGCATTTTGTCACGATTTTTTCGCATTATCGCTAATTTCATAATCATTTTCTCATTTCATAGCCTATACTCACATTTACCTCATTGCCATGACATGACATTTCTTTTGTTGGTTCCGATACTTGGATGCCCCTCTATAGCTTCCTTTTCCATTCAACTTTCAGGTGCTCAGATATCGACAACATGAATAAGCCCGTTACTTAATCTTGAAATTGATTTTGAGAAGGTCATTTTGTTTAGGAGAATTTGAAGCCAAAGAAAATGTCAAGATTACGCCTCCTCTCTGAATTGTTAAGAATGGTGGAACAAGAGGATAAACAGATTTTGCCTCATGAAGAATCTGTGGAAACAATAAACTTGGGCACTGAAGAAAGGAAACAAGAAGTGAAGATTGGGACTTCTATTTCAGAGAGCACTAGGCATAATTTGATCGCTTTGCTCCGCGAGTACAAAGATGTTTTCGCATGGTCATACCATGATATGCCAGGGCTAGATGAAGATTTAGTGGTCCACAAGCTCCCATTAAAGCCAGAATGCAAGCCCATCCAGCAAAAATTAAGACGGATGAGACCTGAAATGCTGTTGAAAATAAAAGAGGAAGTCAAGAAGCAATTTGATGCTGGCTTCCTACAAGCCTCCAAATATCAAGAATGGGTGGCTAACATAGTCCCGGTACCAAAGAAAGATGGCAAAGTACGAATGTGCGTGGATTACCGTGACCTGAATCGAGCAAGCCCAAAAGATAATTTTCCCTTGCCACATATTGATGCGTTGGTGGACAACACAGCAAAACATTCATTGTTTTCTTTCATGGATGGATTCTCGGGGTATAATCAGATCAAGATGGCCCCTGAGGATATGGAGAAAACTACCTTCATAACAATGTGGGGAACATTCTGCTACAAGGTGATGCCATTCGGGCTAAAGAATGTTGGAGCAACATATCAGAGGGCTATGGTGACGTTATTCCATGACATGATGCATAAAGAAATAGAGGTCTACGTCGACGACATGATTGCTAAATCCCGAGGGGAAGAATAGCATGTAGTGAATCTCAAGAAGTTGTTCGACAGGCTGAGAAAGTTTCAGTTAAAGCTCAATCCAGCAAAATGTACGTTTGGGGCTACCTCAGGGAAATTGCTAGGCTTCGTTGTCAGTGAAAGAGGTATCGAGGTTGATCCAGATAAAATAAAGGCCATTCAAGAGTTACCACCTCCACGCACACAAAAAGAAGTCAGAGGATTTTTAGGGAGATTAAACTACATCGCCTGATTTATCGCTCAACTTACCAACCAATGCGATCCAATCTTTCGGCTTTTTCGAAAGCATAACCCAGGAGAATGGAATGAGGAATGCCAGGTGGCCTTTGATAAAATAAAGCAATATTTGTCTAGTCCTCCAATGCTAGTACCGCCAACTCCGGGGAGACCATTGATATTGTATTTGACCGTGTTCGAAAATTCGATGGGTTGTGTACTGGGGCAACATGACGAGTCAGGAAAGAAAGAAAAGGCGATCTACTACCTCAGCAAAAAGTTCACTGAATATGAGGCAAAGTATCCGTCCATTGAGAAGTTTTGTTACGCTCTGGTTTGGGTAGCTCGGAGACTCAGACAATACATGTTGTACCATACGACATGGTTAATTTCAAAGCTGGACCCAATAAAATACATGATAGAATCGTCGACACTATCAGGTAGAATAGCACGATGGCAGATCCTCCTTTCGGAATATGACATTACCTATGTAAGTCAGAAGTCGATAAAAGGAAGCGCAATAGCCGACTTTCTAGCAACTCGAATGACGGAAGAATATGAGCCTTTAAGATTTTATTTCTCAGACGAAGACTTAATGTGCATCACAGCAATGGAATCAGAGTCATCAAAAGAAAAGACATGGAAGATGTGTTTTGATGGTGCGTCGAATGCTTTAGGGCATGGAATCGGAGCAATCCTGATATCGCCAGAGGCGAATCATTATCCATTCACTGCAAGACTAAACTTTTTCTGTACCAACAATATCGCAGAATATGAGGCTTGTATCATGGGGCTTCGTGCAGCTATTGAACGAAACATCAAAATCTTAGAGGTGTATGGGGACTCAGCCCTAGTGGTTTATCAAATCTGTGGAGATTGGGAAGTAAGGGACCCAAAATTAATTAAGTACAGTGATTTAGTGGCTGAATTGATCAAGGAGTTCAAAGAAATAACTTTTCATTACTTCCCACGAAAAGGAAAGCCATTTGGTGATGCCACAGCCACTTTGGCTTCAATGTTCAAAGCAAGTAGAGAAGCAGAAATAATGCCCCTCAAAATGAGCATATACGAGGTCCCTGCACACTGTTGTAGCATTGAAAAAGAAGCAGACGGGCGTCCATGGTTCCATGATATCTTAGAATATATCAAGAATAAAAATTATCCCGAACAAGCGAATGAGAACGACAAAAGAACAATCAGAAGAATGGCAGCAGGATTTGTTCTTGATGGGGATATCCTGTATAAAAGAGGAAAGGATCAGATGCTCTTGAGATGTGTGGATGATGTTAAAGCTAGGAAAATACTTGCAGAGGTCCATGAGGGAATTTGCGGAACACATGCCAATGGTTTCAATATGGCCAGAAAGATCATGAGACTCGGTTATTATTGGCTGACAATGGAAAGTGACTGCATCAATTTTGCCAGAAAATGTCACAAATGTCAAATCTACGGTGATAAAATTCATGGAGCCCCTTCTCCTCTTCATGTCATGACCTCTCCGTGGCCTTTTGCTATGTGGGGCATGGACGTTATAGGGCCAATTTCTCCAAAGGCATCAAATGGACATCGATTCATCTTTGTGGTCATCGATTACTTCACAAAATGGATAGAAGCCGCCTGTTTGCCAATGTGACGAGGATCGCAGTTTGCAAGTTTTTGAAAAGAAATCATTTGCCTGGTATGGCTTGCTCGAAAGAATCATTTCGGATAATGCCACGAATCAATAAATAAGATGATGAAAGAAGTGTGCGAGCAATTCCAAATAAAGCATCATAACTCCTCGCCCTATCGCCCAAAGATGAACGGGGCTGTTGAAGCAGCCAATAAAAATATTAAGAGGATCATTGGAAAAATGACTGAGACATATAAAGATTGGCACGAGAAGCTTCCGTTTGCTTTGTTTACATATCGCACATCTGTGCGAACATCTACGGGAGCAACTCTTTTTTCTCTGGTCTATGGAATGGAAGCTGTGCTACCTATCGAGGTTGAGATCCCTTCTCTACGAGTCTTAATGGAATCAAAGCTAGAAGAAGCAGAATGGGTACAAGCTCGATATGATCAGCTGAACCTCATTGAAGAAAAGCGTCTCAAGGCAATTTGTCACGGGTAGATGTACCAAAAAAGAATGATCGCAGCCCATGACAAGAAGGTACGACCAAGAGAATTCCATGAAGGAGAACTCGTGCTGAGGAAAATTCTCCCAATACAAAAGGACCTGCGAAGAAAATGGGCACCAAACTGGGAAGGACCATACGTCGTAAAGAAGGCATTTTCAGGAGGAGCTTTGATCCTCACCGAGATGGATGGGAAAGAGTTACCGAATCCAGTGAACTCAGATGCGGTGAAGAAGTACTATGCTTGAAAAAAGAAAGTCAAGATGAAAACCCGAAAAGGGCATCTTAAAAAAAAAAAAATCAAGGTGAAAACCCGAAAAGGGCGTCTTGATCAACACAAAAAAAAATTAGGATGAAAACCTGAAAGGGTGTTCTAATGAAGTGAACCCGGGCTTAAAGGGCAAGGCATTCTGAACAGTGGGTCAACGAGACTACAGTATTTGAAGCATCTCTGAAAGCTTGAAATCTTCTACGCAAGAAGCCGTGCTCGAAAAAATTCTTGATCGAGAAACGTGGAAGAGTTCATGTGTTGAATACCTAGAGCATTTGTATCTGTCGAATACGATCCTTTCTTTCTTTTTGACATTTTTACTCACATTGGTTAACTTTCTTTGTTTGCCACACCTGAAATAAATGAATATGAGATATCATTTTTGTCCCTACCTGACCTTTTTCATGCATTTCATTATGTGTTTGTTTACATGATAAATAGTGAAATAACATACTCTAAGCAAAAGAAATGTTAAGCATTACCTGGATGAAAATTTGATAAGTACAAGAACTTCAAAGCAAGGATAAAGTTTAACCAGAGGCAAAAGAGTGATACCTGAGAAACATCGATTACTCGTGAAATTTGAAGACGGGTACGAGGCTTGAAGAAAAGGCGAGAATTAAAGCAATGGACGCAGATCATGAAAATTCGTGACAAAAAAAGATAAGCGACAAACATTATTAAGGAGCACTGCATAATCATGTAGGCATAAAGGCATTTAAGACAAACATGTGCATATCATGATAACATCATGTATGGCATATATAGGTACTCCAACAGAGCAAGAAATATGGAATGAGAGTCGCATTGAATCAAGTGAAAAGACACCTGAGTTCTACCAAAGGACAGGTTTTGGTATTTTGATTCATGCCTTTCAAAGAAAATCAACTCATATTGCGAGAAATGAGTTGAGCCTCAGGACACGCTGAGGTATTTTCAATTTCGGTTTTCAATTTATGTTTCAAAAATCAACTCATATTGCAAGAGGTGAGTTGAGCCTCAAGACACGTTGAGGTAATTTCAATTTATGTTTTTCAAAAATCAACTCATAATGCGAGAGGTGAGTTGAGCCTCAAGACACGTTGAGGTAATTTCAATTTATGCTTTTCAAAAAGTCAACTCATATGGCAAGAGGTGAGTTGAGCCTCAGGGCACGCTGAGGCATTTTCAATTTCTGTATCTGCTTTTCAACTTATATTTTTCAAAAAAAAAATCAACTCATATTGCTAGAGGTGAGTTAAACCTCGAGGCACGCTGAGGTATTTTCAATTTTTTATATTTTAATTTCAACTCATATTGCGAGAGGTGAGTTGAGCCTCAGGGCAAGCTGAGGTATTTTAAATTTATGTTTTCAATTTATGTTTTTCAAAGATCAACTCATATTGCGAGAGGTGAGTTGAGCCTTTAATTTCTGTTTTTCGAAATCTACTTTTCAAATTATCAAACTCATATTGCGAGAGGTGAGTTAAGCCTTTTAATTCCTGCTTTTAATTTCTATGTTTCAAAAATCAACCCATATTACGAGAAATGAGTTGAGCCTCAGTTCACATGCTGAGGTATTTTCAATTTTTGTTTTTAATGTCAATTTTTAAAGAGTCAATTCATATTGCAAGAAATGAGTTGAACTCAAGATCACATGCCAAGTCAAGAATAAAGATTGGAGCTGATGGAAGAAACCAGACTTGGTCTCCCTGAAGCTGCAGTGGAGCAGGTCAAAGTTGCAAGTCTTGTCTCCTTGAAGTTGCAATGGAGTTGATCAAGGATATCAAATCTTGCCTTTTTGAAGTCGCAGAAGAAAAGACCACAAACCTTATCTCACTGGAGCAATTGAAAAAAAAATTGAAGTTGTAGATCTTATCTTTCTGGAGCTACAGTGAAGCCACAAATTTCATATCCTTAAAGTTACATTAGAGAAGATTGAAGCTACAAGGCGTATATCAGAAAATGTAGTGGATTGAACCAAAGCTACAAGATGCGATGGACTAGAAGGAAACTATTTGAACAAGAAGAGCACCAAAGAAGCCAAGATTTGACAAGACGGGGCAAAATTAGCCTTTCATTTTGTCTTTGCTCTATTCTCGTTACACAATAATGAGCAAAGAGGGGCAGCTGTACAGGATAATTTTAAAAATCCAAACCCAACCCCAAATACTCAAACCTTTACCCAGAACCCACTTAAACATGCTGGCCCATTTACATTAACCCTAAATCAAACCTAAATTACACCCTCAGCCCAAACTAACCCAACACATTAAACCAAATACTCACAGCCCAATAACTAATTACAAACCCTAGCCCAAATCACAAACCCAACTAGCCCATAACCTATCTTCAGAAACTTGAAACCCTAAGCCCCACTTGCGCCCCAACACCCATACCCCTGACAACTCTGCAACACCAGCCACCTGCTCTCTGCGCCTCATCACCTCTACCGCGCATGCCCATCCCCTGCAAAGCAAAGAGAACACGTAAAATCTAGAAAATCAGAATGTAAAAATGGCTATAAAATAGCCAAACAGAATTTTTGTAAGGGGTTCCCCCTCTGGCAGTTAAAAATAAATCAGAAAATAAAGAAGGCATTCGGAAAATCTTGATAAAAAAACAAACTTTAGCATTCAAATACAGAAGGATACCCCAGTGGTATAAAGAGTAGAAGAATAAATCGCAAATCGGAGGGTCAGACACCAACTAAAACCTAAACTGAAGGCCCAAGGTGATTTACAATATTTCATTCGCATTTTGAACCTATTTTTTTAAATCTATCAACACATCTAATAAATATATATATATATATATATAAAAATAAAATAAAATAAGGGGAAAATTTTACCTCTTTTCGAAAATCAGCCATCAGCACGGTGGCGGCGCCAACACCACGGGAACTCCGGTGGCCGTCCGGCGACTGACAGATGACCGGTCCGTGGCCGGAGCCCTCTCTTCTTCCCTCTCTCCCCTCTCCTTTCTCCCCTCTCCTTTTCTCTCTTCTTTTTTTTTCTTTCTCCCCCTCTCAAATGTTTTTTTTTCTGAAAATTTTATCTTTTATAGGGGACCAAAACGCACCGTTTTGGTCCCCCCCAATTAGCTCGAAACGGCGCCGTTTAGGCCCTTGGATCGGGTCGACCCTACCCTACCCACTCAGGATCCGCGTGTTTTTTAAGTGGAGGGGCTAATTGCGTTTTCAGCCCCTCCGCTTTCTTATGATTTTACAATCAGGTTTTTTTTTTATATTTTAATTTGACCCTAGAGTTTTGCCCGTTCATCAATTGAGTCCCTCCTAGCTGCGTGGCATTTTGGTAATAGGGAGAATTGCGCTTTTGATCCTCATTACTTTTACGCGTGTCTGTTTTAATCCTTTATTTCTTTATTTCTTTTTAAATTCGCCCAAATTTCTTTCTTATTCGATTTCATCCTTTTTCGTTTATTTTCCTTTTACATATTACTAATATTATTATTATTATTTTTATTAATATATTAATTATTTTAAAATATTATTATTATTAATGATTATTATTTCTAGTTTTAGCATTATTATTAATATTAATATATGTACATTATATATGTATATATTCATACATTTATATAGTACTATTTTAATTACTTTATTTTAATATTACTATTATACTATATTCGTTTTTTATACACTTCATTATATTTCTAATATTATCGTTATTATATAAATGTTTTAATATTATATGTGTTTTGCACATACGTTATGTATATAAGTTTTTAACACTATATTTTATATATATTATTATATGTATTTTAATATTATTTGTCATATTTTTCTTTTGCACTATTATATACATATTTCTAATATTATATTGTATATTCCTAATACTATTGTTTATATATCTATATATATAAAAGCGTATGTATATATTTGTGTAGTATTGTTAATGTATATAATTTTTATGTTACTAGTATTTATAAGGAATCTTACATATGTTCATTTTTATATATTACGTAGGTATATATTATTTATGTATTTTAGTATTATTATGTATACACTTTTCACTCTTATCATTATACATACTTTAATATATATATATATATATATATATATATATATATATAGCACTATTAGTATTTTTAATATTATGTTTACGTTACTTCATTTGTTATTATTTTTTGTTTATATATATTCATTGTTTTTATTTCATGTTTGATATTATTATTACGTTTAATATCGTACACATTTTTTTACGTTTATTATTTGCTTCAATATATTCTTTCAGTTATTTATTTTTATCAATATTTGCTTTGCATTATTTCAAGAATCTTATTCCTGTTTTTCCAAATTAATTTTAATAATCAAGGCAACATATCGATTTAACATTAAGTCATCGATTTCATCGCTATGTTGGGTGAACATCAATTGACTTGTGTTAAAGCGGCATGCCCTTCTCAAAATCAAAAGAATTGAAAATTCTCATGCTTCAATCGGATCACAATTAAATATTACATTGAACCCGTATTTTTGAAAATCAAGACAACCCGTGTTTATGAGATACCAATTTTTGGGCGTCGTGAGGGTGCTAATACCTTCCTCGCGCGTAACCGACTCCCGGACCCTACTTTACTCTGATTTTAACGTAGACCTAATCTCAGCCTTTTCCTTGTTTAAAAAAAAAAAAAAAGAAATCTAATAGGTGTTCGATCACACCTAGAAAAAGGATCGGTGGCGACTCCTTGTTATTTCCAAATCGAACTTCAGTTTTCAAGCTCTTTCACTAGATCGCCACAATTAGCGACCCCGAAAGCGAAAATTTTTACGTCGCTACAGTATGTTCATGTTATTTCGTTTTGTCTTAATGATACTATTTACGTTTGTATGGAAATGTTAGAATATTTTGTACATCTATGCTTCATGATGCATTAATATGTCATCCTAAAACGTCATTTAAAATAATATTCCAAGGTTTTTTTTTTAAAAAAATAAATAAAAGGCAATGCTTGATGTTTGAAAACTTCGAGAAAGGTAGTGCCCTAACTTACTGGGTTGCGACTTTTCTCGTTGAATTCGAATAGTCAAGCACCCTTCTAAGTGATTTTGAGTTTTCAGAACTTAAACAATTATTTCGAGATTTTAAAACATCGTGTCCTAACTTACTGGATATGGCGTTTTGTTGTTTCGAGATAGAAATTTTCGAAAGAGAGCTTAGTTTTAAAGGTTTTAAAATGTTGCGTCCTAACTTACTGGATGTGATGTTTTGACTCTTTTGAAATAAGTGAGCCTTAATTTTCAAAATTGAGACATTCTAATTAAAAGAGGTTTGCATCTTAAAACTTTCAAATTTCCGACATTAAAGACACTTGATAATCAATTAGGTACCAATTTTTGGGCGTTATGAGGGTGCTAACCCTTCCTCGTACGTAACCGACTCCCGAATCTATTTTCTCGACTTTCGTAGACCAAAATTAATGTTTTAAAACAAAACATTTTATAAGGTGATCCAATCACACTTAAAAAGATTGGTGGCGACTCCCGTTTTCGTTTTTCTTAAAGTCGATTCCCATTTTCCAAAACTCGATTTAAAAATGGTTTCGACAATATCGATTTCACGAGATTACACACCGAACTGCGAAAAATCATGATTTTTAGGTTTTCCGGACATTTTAATATGTATATATGACAAAAATTAGAAGAAAGGAGTGATCTATTAGAAAACATTCAAGAAAACCAATCGAAAAAACACCATTAAAATCGATTTTGAAGCAGATTTCTGTCAAGATTGAAGATTCACAGTTGATTTCTTAGGAAATTGTCATGAGTTTTTTTATTTCTTTTGGTTATACTGTATCTGGGATGATTTTATTTTCAAGCATTAACTAATTTTCTAAATACTTAGGGAGATGAATCTTGTGATGGATTATGTCTTTCAATTTTTATTTTACACAATAAATACTTAGTTTTTTGTTCTCAATTATGCGTGCTTAATTCTTGGTTTAATATTTTTAAATTATTAATCCATCTTTGATGTGCTTAAATTGGAGGTTGAATAGACCCTATTTAAGAGTAGATCTTGCGTAATTAAGTGGAGTTGCATGCAATCCTAGAAATAAGACAACATAAATCTAACGGATTAGAGTCAAATCTAATAGGGGAATCCATAGCATAAATTAATGCAATAATATGAGTTTTAATTATAAAGAAATTTCAATTAATCAACCTAAAGTCAGTGCTCTTATGCTCGAAAGAGATATTTGTATAATTTAAGGGTTTATACCAATCAATATACTAAATAGAAAAAGCTGACTCATTTTTGTTTACTCGACAATATAAATTTATTGAAAACAAATCTCTTATAGAAGTGCTACAAATTCACACAAAATTCAACATGGCCTACACCAGCAAAGCACCTAAACACATTATAGCTAGTGTTTGAGTCATGCAAAAGTTAACTCATTTATTTAGCATTTTAAACATCACACATGTCGAAACCATTTTTTTATTTGAAAATAAAACGGGAATCGACTTTTTGAAAACAAGATGTGGAGTCGCCACCAATCTTTTATTTAGGTGTGATTGGCTCACCAAAAGTTTGGTCATTTTAATAAAACATTTTGGTTCACTAAAACAATGATTTTGGTCTACGAAATTTGAGAAAGCGGGTTCAGGAGTTGGTTACGTATGAGGAAGGATTAGCGCCCTCATTACGCCCAAAATTGGTACCAAATTGATTAAATACCGTCCTTATGTCTGAGATTTGAAAGAATTTTTGAAATGTGGTTCCTTTTATAAACATTTGAATAGCCCAAGCTGGTCGTCAAAGTTCTCTTATTTCAGAGGAATACAGCATCACATCCAGCACGATAGGACACGATCCTTTATATCCTCGAAAACACGATAAATTTCGACTTCCAAAAGTTTGTATGTTGAATATTGCAAAAGGATGCCCAATTATTTAGTCCAACGAAAAAACCGGAACCCAGCACAGTAGGGCACGATTCCTCGAATTTCTAAACATCGAACATTGCCTCATTTTAGAATTTAGAAAACATGAATAAAACTCAAAAGGAATATTTGGTTATTTTGAACAAACAGGAAATCGAAACCCAGCACGATAGGGCACGATTTCTCGAATTTCTAAACATTGAATATAGCCTTGTTTTAAATTTTGGGAAACAAGAGTGAAATTCTAAAGGAATATTCGATTATTTTGAACAAACAGGAAATCGAAACCCAGCACGATAGGGCACGATTTCCCAAATTTCCAAACATCAAACATTGCATTCGTTTTAAGGAATTTTCAAATGAATAATTGTAAAAGCGGCTTAAAATGCATTAATTTGACGTGAAATAAAATGGAATAATTATTTTTAAAGAGTTGAAAGTTATAGAGCAATATTTCATAAATCGAAAGAAAAAAACAATGATCATGGGATAATATACACAAATAAGATACAATATTTGAAGAATGAGGGTAATGTGTCTTATTTAATCAACTAACAAAATGAATAATTAAATATAATTAGCCTAAAAATATGACCCAATTTCAATCAGGCATGAAAAATAATTGATATAGTAATACAAAAACGAAAATAATATGCTACAATAACATACATAGCCTAGTACATTACAATCAATACAAAATATCCAAAATAAAATGATAATAAAAAAGGACTATAGTATAAGACAAATTTAAAATAATGATGAACACGATATATGCATTGACGAATTGATAAATTAGAAAATATTTGTGAAAACAAACTAAATATATACATGCAATCATTAGAAAATGTATTATAGAATAAATATCTTTTGAATTATGAAATTTTAAAAGCATTTATTAAAACATGTTCAATAGAGAAAAATTTGAATAAAATATTTATATAAAAGAATAGCAGGAAGATGTAGTAAAATATAATCTTAGTAAATATACATAAAATAGGTTTACAAAAACATACATATGCATAAATAGATTTGGAAATGATTATTTGTAAAAAGAACATGCATTTAAGATGCATTTAAGATTAAATTAACTTCATTATAAACTATATATAATAGACCTAAAAACATACTTTTATATATAAAGAAAACTATAGGTATAAATTACATGGATTTAGTAATGTATATAGATTAAACATAGACGTCAATAAATATATATACATATAATAATAATTTAAAAGATATATTATGTAGGATTATGTAATACAATATAAGAATAAATTTAAAAGAAATTATATGTAAAAAATAATATAAGATTAATAATATGCATGAAATAAAATTAACTTTATTATAAAGTATATATATATATATATATATATATATATAATAGTGCATGTAAAAAAAAAGACATTGCAATAGTGATTTTAGAAACGAAATCATTATTAAAATAACTTAAAATATAAAAAATAAGTAAACAAGGATTAAAAAAAATGTTGAATGTACCTTAAAAAATGATAATGAACCATAAAATAAATAAATAAAAAAGGGAAACTCAATTAAAAAAGAATAAAAATGGAAGGGACCAATTATAAATGAAATGAACTATTAAAATAAAAAGGGACCAGCATGTAACATGCATGAATGCGCAGGGACCAAATCTGGAAATAATCCAGACCCTAAAACGCAGCGCTGAGACACGGACCAAAGTGCAAACTCGCGTAAATTTTAGGAAAATTAAAAAACAAAAGAAATACAAATATAAACTGATTGAAACACAGCACAAAAGGGGAAGGGCTTATCACGAAATTAACCCTCACAAGCCCAAGACATGCGGATCTGGACGCATCAGGGTCGGGTCACCAGTTCCGTGTCACTCATGCGACACCGTTTTAGAGCTACGGGAATATGCCTCAAACGGTACCGTTTCAACTCTTCTTATAAGTAAAACCCAAAACCCTAAAACATTCATAAAATAAAAAAACTATTTCATTTCTCCATTCGGCCGATCCAGCAGCCCCCATATTCAGACGCTCTTACACCACTGCAGGACCCCAGCCCCGAGATCTGTTTCGGCTTTGTGATTCCACCCTTACTTCGATTGCGACGAAGAAGATGGACTTAGATTGCTAAGGTAAATCGTTTCCTTTTCCCTCTTTTGTTTCTATTTGCAAAGAACCACATACAAGACTAAAGAGCCAAAAACCAAAAAGAAAACCGATATCAGGAATTGAAAACCACCTTTCGCTAATTTTTGATGGCCTTTCCTTTGTATTCAATGTGCGTGTATTGCGTGTTCGTAAAAAAAATACAATGGCCATGTTCTTGGCTTTATAGCCGAAACAGAGTAAAAACGAAAAAAAGAAAATACAAATCAATTTGTTTTTTTCTTTCTTTCTTTGTCTTGTTGCTTGTCTGTTTTCTTCAGCAGATACGAGGCCGCTTGGCGCGGTGGTACGTGGCGCTTGGCGTGGGGTGGTGCGTGAAGGCCGTACGGAGGCGCACTGGAGGCTGTACAAGGGTTGGGAGACCAGCTGCGGCGCAAGGGAAACCCTAGGGTTTCTGTTAGTGTTTTAATTTTGGGCCATTTGGGCCTTGTATTTTTGGGCTAGTGCTTGGGTTAATTTGGCCCTTTTTGATGTGTAAATGGACTTGGACTATTAAAAATTTGATTTAGTTTAGTTGTTCTTTAATTGTTTGGGCTGGTTAATAGTTTGGGCCCCGGTAAATTTGGGTCCTTACAACACATATAAACATCACACAAAAGATTATCCAGCCTACCTAAGAATGCAAGTAACAGATATATGAGATTTTGTTATAAACATAGAATTGTTCCAACAATTACTGCTAATTAATGCATGAAGTTTTTTTTGTCCTTATTTTCAGGGGGAGTTCTATAATATGCTGGCACAGTTAGAGGGAAGAACGTTTGTCTGATTCCTTCAGAGTATATGTAGGGGAGAAGAATACTTGATGCCACCTGAAAAACAAGAAAATATTTTTATTAATATGATTCTATATCATAATCATATTTAAGATATTACATATCTATATCATGTTAATATATAAATGTTTGGTAAAGATACTGACCCAAAGGAATTCAGCCCCATCCCACAAGCGTTTGGGAGAAGGAAATGGAAGTAACAACCGGCCGATGCCATATATTGCAATGGAAAAGAAATGAAATGCTATGCTTAATGGACGAGGGCATAAACCAGAGAGCATTGCTGATATCCCATATGAAAAGACCCCTCCAAGTCTCAAATACCCGAGAAAGGTGTGCTGCATATTCTCCATTGCAGGATTGGATGAGGCACTGAATACCTTCTGTAGGACATTAGCCAGTATATTAATTTATTGTAGATGACATTGGCTGCATGTAGTTAAAGGGCAAAATTATACCGTTTTCATCATTGCCATTCACTTTCAAAATGCATATAAAACATGAAACTACAATACCTTCCTCAGAGTATAAAAAGATTCGAGATATTTGGAAATGGTGAATGCATCGGATAGATCATGCAAGGGTCTTAGAAGATCCCTAAGTATAACAACATCAGACAGAGCAACAGTCATTCCCCCTCCGGTTATAGCGTGCCGTATGTTGAGTGCATCTCCAATCAAAAGCGCACCAGGAATCAGGTGTGGAGCAGCAGCCATGATTTTAGCCGGCATTATTCTTATGTTGCCCTTCTTCTCTATTGCAGATATAAAGGAATTGTACAATTCAGGAAGAACCTGAAATATATTATAAGCCATACAGTTAGCCCATAAATTAAGCCAAATTCCCCTACTGAATGAATAAAAGAAAGATCTAAATATACCTTGGGAGCCACTTAAGTTTTCAAGTAACATGCCATGTCACCATTGGAAACTGAAGGTACCTTTTCACTAGGAACATTCACCATGCAACGAATTTCAGTGCTGCTAATTGGATACAATAGGATCGGTGAAGGGTGTGCTAATATAATAGCTCCATAATTTTTTTTTGGAAGGTTACAGTTTGTCATTGTAAGACCAACAAGATAAGAGGGTATATCAACCTGCAGAAAATAAAAATATAGACCTTAATACATTTTCTCAAAGCATAGAATTTAACAAGTCTAATAAAAGTTTTAGTCCCTCTATTATCCTAAAATTGGAATTTAATCCCTTTTCTTTAATTTGGAAAGAGAAAATGGCCTCTTGCTTTTAAATATTATTAGTATGTACAAATTGATAACACTAATAATTGTAGCCATAAAGTGATGACATGGACTTTTTTTAAAAAAAAAATCTTAACTGGCATTTGGTCAACATATAAATTTATTATTAGTTGAATATGGTTGATAGAAATTTTAAGTGGCCTTGACTGTGATGGACTAAAAATAAAAACAATTTTACTTCATCACTCTAACAAAAAGCAACTAATGATGCTATCATTTTGGACATTATAAAAACATTATAAAAAAAATAAATGAATCAAATTAAGCCAAATTAAAGTAGAATGTTGAAATATAAAATTAGAGAGACGAAAATCATAACTAGACTAATTTAACACTAATTCTTAAGCATTTTTATCTTAGGATAGCAAAGAGAGCGTCTCAAATTTGAGAAACAACCATCGCATACAATTGTGAGAGGAGCGTAAGCTGTCAACACTTGACCACTCTCATTTTTGTAGTGCACTCCTTTGACAATACCATTTTCTTCAATCAGAGATGTTACTGTCCCTTGTTCTAGAGTTACGCTACATTATCATAATATCAATGCATCAAATTGGATCTTGTAAAGAAAAGTATAATTTCAAATGTAATATTTCTAATAAATTCTTGTAACAAGTTGAAGCAAAGTAATACATGTAGAAGTAAACTTTTAAATTTTAACCTTAACCTAAAACCTAACTTAATCAATTCAAACCTCAACTTGACTCGATTTTACTATAAAGGACCAACAACATGAACCCCTCTAACTCGAACCTTATTTCACCCTAACATAAAATTTTTGCTCCAACTCAAAATGATTCAAACAACTTGAAAGACAGAAATTGAAGTGGTTATAACCTAAATGACATGAACCTATCATAACTCGACCCTAAAAACTCGAGCTTCAAACCATTCTAACCTGAACTCAAAATGACTCGAATCCAAACTTAAAGTGACTTGAATCTAAACACACTAATACCATATTTACTCAAAGAATTTTGAAACTTGAATGGCTCGATCTAGATTGACATGACCCAAAATCTATTCAACTAGCTCAATTGCCAAGTCTAATGATCAAAACAAACTGCAAGTCATTTAATTTATTAAGACAAACGTTAGACATCTTATGTTGAATTTGAAAAATGATTAAGAGGAAGGGAAGAAAATACTTGTGAAGAGATGCAGCTTTATTTCGCAGCCTTTGAACAAAACGACCATTATGGGAGGTTCTTCCTGAAATATGAGACTGAAAATTTTCCAATGGATAAGATACAAGAGTCTCCTTTCCATCCTTGTATAGACTATAACCCGAAAATTGTTGAGCATCAATCTCATCTACACAATCTATAGTACCAACATTCAAAGTAAAAAAAAGTTACTGTATAAATAACTAACATTGTAACATTATATTGCATCTACTATTTAAATCCACAATTTTCTTGTTTACCCTCAAGGCCTAATTCAATTAACTTTATGTAGCCCCCTGGTAATAGAAGTTCACCAACAATTCTATTAGGCATATTTAAGTCCCTCTCTATTATTCGCACTCGACGTCCGTCCTGTAACATGAAAATTGTGAAGAATTGTTACGTATGATATCATGTTAAATTCAAATTTGAAGGCTGATGAGGTTTTGGTATTGTTGCTTAAGGGAGAGGCTCTGGGTTTTTAAGCACCTAGATTCGAGTTCTATCATATGCAATTGCGATACGTGGGTTTCTTATTCCATCATGTGCATATGACATGTATGTTTTTTATTCAGATTCTTTCCGGTTGTTTTTTCGTCTTTGTACAAGTTTAATTCCACACTATAATTGCTTGAGCATATATTATACTTGTGTATGTACTCTATTTGTAATAGTAAATTTTCAACAAAAACAAAAAAAAACAAAAAAACAAAATGGCATTATCAAGTCATGGAATGTGCTTAAATTATATTTAAGGAAAAGACTTAATTGACAAATTGCACTCTAAACTATACCTCTTTTTTCAACTTGGTGTCTAAATTTTTTTTAGTTAGAACTGAAACTTAAACTATTGCTCCATTACTCAAATAATTTCAAATCTTAAAATCGATAAAAAAAAAACTCAATGACTAATTATATCGTGCCACATCAACATTCTAATTTTATAATTTTTTAATGTTAATATTAATTTTAAAAATTATATTAACACTAAAAAAATAAAAATATTTTCCTCCCCCACCCGGCCACCCCTCTTGGCTCCCTTCCCCCACTACCGCTCTCCCCTCCTCCTCCCCTCCCTCTCCTCTCAGCCCCACCCCTCTTGGCTCCCTCTCTCTCCCTCTCCCCTCCCCCCATATCTTACATTAGCAGAAAAACTACAGGTTTTGATTGTCCTTTTTCCTTCAACTAAAACACTTCTGTACCCAAGGAGATCAAGTTACCATCAAAGTATTAATGACTTTTGAAGGGAAAAAAAATGGCAAACAAACTACAAGTACAGTAGAAGTTTGGCTTAGCTTATGAGAAATTGCAACTTAGTAACCTAGTTTGGATTTGTAGAATGAAACTCAATGGTCAAATGGCGAATTCTGGGACAAAAATGACCTGGGACAATTCCCAACTACACAAATGGTCTAGGAACTGTAGAATGAAGTAACCAGTGATACATTCTTACTTTTCTTTCCTCAAGCTTCTCTCATGTTAACGGAAAAGAAGTATTAAGCAACATATCCAGCACAAAAGTGGTCTACGATTGAGGTTTATTATATAAAACTGATAGACGCCCATATTTAAGGCCCTTTCTCTCGGCGGTGGTGGTCGAGAGGGAGAGGGAGAGGGTCGGGGTCTGGGTGAGGGGTGAGGGGTGAAAGGGAGGAACGGTAAGGGAGGAGGAGGGGAGAACGGTGGTGGGGTAGGGAAATATATTCTTAGGTACTAATACTATATTTGATGTTTTCTAAATTCACGGTGAAATGAGTTAAATCATCAATTTTTGATCCATCTGTTTATCTTATTTCAGTTAAATATATTAATAAAAATTTTAAAAAATAAAAATAACAAAAATTATAAAATTCGGATCAACAAATTCAATCACTTAATTAGATGATACTGATTCATGAGTCAAGTAACTTTTTATTTCTCTTGGATTAATACCCTAATCCATTCTCAATCAAAACCGATCTTGTTTAAGAAAATATTGAATATTTTATTTTGCCATCAATTTAAAATTTGAATTTATTATAAAAAAGAATAAACACAGATTCACGTGAAATTAAATTAACTTATCAAAATATTATCTTCGCATATAATACTTTAACCAATAATAATAAAATGTCTATAAATAATAATAATAATAAAATGCAAACTTAATTAGTAATTGTTGTTAAAAAAAATTGGTAAAAGCATGTACTAAGAGTCAGATTACATTTGTTCTCTCCACTAAAAAATGAATAAATTAGTTCCTACACAATAGATCAAAGAGCAAATTGGTCCTCTGTTAAAAAATCCATCAATTCCTATTATTAAAAATTGGTCCCTATATGTTAGCGTGAGGTACACATAGCATGTTATGTATGACTATTTGATTATTCCGTCAGCCACACTAATTTTAACCGTAAAAATAGTTTATATTTTTAATAGAAATGATCCGTTTACTACTTATTTTTGAGTAAATAGGGATATATGTATGTGGACTCCTGATAAAAGGCCACCATGGTATTTTTACCAAAAAAAAAGATAGTGGTAATTGTTATATGCTGGAAGAGGAAAATAAGATGATTAAAACTATGGTAGAACGAAATAAAGAACAAGGAGAAAAAATGGGACCTTTCCAAGAGAATAGGCAAGAGCAGCACCGGCAACACCGGCGCCGACTATGATAATATCCGTAGTGCCAACACCCTCACTATTTCCAGTTTTGTTTACACTGTTCCCCTTTGGAAACTCCATTGAAGCTGCTCTTTTTAGCTTCCTCAGTCCCCTAAATCTTATGAGGGAATTGCAGTACAAGAAAAGGAACCCCAAAAGAGAGGCTATAACAGCTCCAACTCCAGCTGTGTACTGCTCAGCCATTGATTTAATAATAACGTGTGGAACGAATAATCAAGAAGAACATGATTTATAGAAGAAAAGGGAGGAATGGTGGGTGAGTGAATAAGCACGTGTTGGGATATTATTCTATTTTGTTGAGGGAGATGCTCTCCAAATCATATCTGATTTGGAAGACAGTAAACAAGAGTAGCCAAACATGGGTCCTGCGATCACTATGACCGCAAAGCAACGCTGCTTATAAAAACGACTAGACATGCATGGTCTATTTTGCAGTGATGTTATTTGGGTGGAAAAATACCCAGATTTTATTCATGAAGTTGTAATTGCTCTCCACCACAGGTAATGGAAAAACAAAAGGATAAGTAATTATCGGGAAAAAAAAACAAAAGAAGAAGGCATTAAAAGAAACAAAAAGGAAAAACAAAATAATTTATTTTTTGGTATGATAGAGGGCCCTAGAACTTAATAAGCAACAATTAAACGTGGGGAATCCTGCTATACGCTTGGGAAGTGTATCAAATTTCTTAAGTTTTTACCGACATTTCTAATATATACCAATACTAATATTTCTAACAAAAATAGCATTAGAAAAGTTGGTAAAAATTACATATACGTGTGCATGCTTGGAGCGCATGGGAGAATTTTCCCTAAATGTGGGAAGACAAATCCTTTCACATCAGTTTTAAGGGTGACCATGATCTCTGGTGGTGGTTCATCAAAAGTAAAGATCATTTTAAGAATATTTAATGCTACTTTTTTCATCCAGTTAGCTAAAAAGAGTTTTTATCGAGGAATATATTAAGCTCGTAATGTGTTACGGACTCAACTTTATTCACTCGGTTGTAAGCCTGTGCAAAACTTGGATGAATGTTTCCACTCAAGTCACCCATATCAAAGTTCATCGTCATCTAGAAAAGCCCTCTCCACCACAAGAAATGCTTTGTTCCAAATCTCTCCCAAAGAACTCTCCAAGAGACCCCTATGCATTATCATTTTTAGTGCTCTTCGTACCTGATTGTCTGCGTGATAAGTTTTATATTTATGATTGATCGTACTTAAAAACTAACTATTATTACAATAAAGGCAAGCATACCTATCGAACAGTAGTATAGTTTATAGCAAGACCGGATGTCAAACCCACAGGAACTAAAAGTACTAGTAGTAATCTTCTTTTTATTATCTAGCCTAGCACAGAAAATAAATTGGGGAAAAACTTTTGGGAAAACTGATTGATTTAGACAATACCTAAGGAAGAATCTACCTAGACTTCACTTGTTATTCGACTCTGAACTAGACGATTTATTCACTTGACTTGATCCGTAAAAATCCCTAACTTATATTATTATCTCTCTCGAGACTAACAACGTCTAACCCTAGGTTGATTAATTGAAATCTCTTTCTAATTAAAACCCCTAGTGTTGCATTAACTCGATCTATGGATTCCCTTATTTAGTTTCACCCTAATCCGGTAAAATTATGTCGCCTTATGTCTAGGGGTGCAATCAACTTCACTTAATTATGTGAGATCTACTCTTAGACAGGAACTTTTGCTCCTCCGAATAAGCACATCAATACTTTAATCAATATCCTGAAATATTAAAACAAGAATTAAGAACACATAATTAAGAACAAATCAAGCATTTATCATATAATTCAGAAAATATTAACAAGATCAGTCTTAGGTTTCATCCCCCTTAGGCATGTAGGGGATTTAGTTCATAATTGTAAAAGAAAACATCTCAGAAGAATAGTAATAGCAAAACATAAAGAAAACCCAAAAACCCCTGAAGGAAATTGAAGGGAGATCTTCAGTCTTGAAGGAGAATCCGACTTTTGAGATGGACCAATCTGCTTTCTTCGAGTCAATCCTTGCTTCCTACTCTGTGTGTCCCTTTTTAATCCTCCTCTAGGGTGTTTAAATAGGCTTTAGAATGCTTCCAAACCCTCAAAATTGCCTTTTTCCAAATAGAATTAGACTTGGGCTCGACAGGGACACGGTCGTGTGCCACGCCCGTGTGCAAGTGCTTCAAACCGTGTTCAAGACTGTTAAATAGACACACCCGTGTGGGGTGGCTTAGGCCGTGTTGAAGTCTGCTAAAAAGACACGGGTGTGTGGTCTACCCGTGTGAGGAAGTCCAGGCGTGTTGATTTTCCATGTTCACCTATTTTCTCCGTTTTTGGCCCGTTTCTCGCTCTTTTTACTTTCCTATGCTCACCTAAGTATAAGATATGAAATTAAAGAATTAGGAGCATCAAATTCCACAAATCTAATGATAATTCATCCGAAAATGTGCTAAGTATGGGATAAAAATATGTATAAATTACAACTTATCCCCTACGATGTGAACCACCACTACAAATCACCACAACTTTTACTTTGCCTGCATAAACAAACTTATGTCAACAGCAAGGCTACATAAATAAAAGGTCAAAAACAAAATAAAAAGGAATAAAAGGTATTGGAGACAATCAGGGGCGAAGCCAGAACAAATTTTTAGAGGGAGCCGAATGAAATTTTAATTTTTTATAGTCTATATCTTTATAATTTTTAAAGGATTAAATCAAATTTTTATAAATTTAGAGGGACCAAAGTGTAATTTTATCTTTATTAATTTAAAAATTTTTATAAAAATTTTACATTTTAGGCGGGGCCGGGTCCCTTGCCAGCCCCCCTAAATCCGCCCCTAGAGACAATGTTGTAGAGTTTGTTGTTTGACTACCTCATTTACCCCTCAAACATACCTTTATAATGTTGAAAATTTGAGTGGAGATGATAGAACCGGAGACTTGTATGGAAATAAACAGTAGATTTCGAGGCACGAATGACGCTTTTCAAAGAGAATTATTTGCCCCCACATAAAGTTGCTAGAGGGTTAAGACAAAGGTCCTCCCGGGATACAACAAAGTTTTAAATTTCCTTTGATTAGCAAAATCGAGGAATTCTCTAACTCTTACTCTAGTTTTTAAAAATAAGATTGATTGTAATTGTATTTTTGTGAGCACCATAATGCCTCTATTTATATGCATTCAATGACTACAATTTGAAGAGCCACAACCCTTCATATTGGACATACTCCTTGGGAGAAACATGTCCTATAGTAATGTATTCATTGGATGATAAATCATCACTTTTAATTTGAATAATGCTTATGAATAATTAAATTTGTAAGATGATAAATCATCACTTTTGAATAGTAGTCATATTAATTTGCAATCTATACTTTCCATCATATAAGGCATGCCTTCATTATTTATGTAGATCTTCTCATATGTATCTAACCTAACTGAGCATGCAAGACTACACAAAAAAAGAGCTCTCAAATTTGTTCTTTCATGCTCGGCTACAAGGCATCATATATTACCTTCTATGCTTTGAGAAAATATAATTAGACTTAAATTCTATGCTTTGAAAAAATATACATATAAAGGTCTCGATTATTTGTGCAGCTAGTTTAATATGTTTACAATGTCTTTTTAGTTGATAAAGCTCATTTGAAAGTGTTCTACAATTACTTTTATGTATTTTTACACAAGGATCCATCCTTGGGAGCAATGCCCAAGATCAATCCCCCTTCTAGTAGCTAAATGAAGAATATAGAAGGGGAAAGGATCAATCCCCTCGACTAACATCTACGTTCTTCTCTTCTTTTCAAACATGAGTTTTTCACATTCCAGTAGTCTTATTTCATCCCAACAAATTCAAGTAGCTAGAAATCGACTTATTGGTATAAATATACATCAACAACACATCAAAAAGCAAAAAGAGAAAATCCAAGCATGAATGCAGAGATTTTACAATAAGTTCCAATAGAACTTTCATTTGTTTCTCTTTGTATAGATTTAGTGGGCTAAGTAGAATATTTTTCTTCAAGTTTTTATATGCATTCTAGAGAGCCTTCACCTTTTAGAGGCTCATATTTGTTTGCACCATTTCTCTTTAAGTTAAAGGGAGTACTTAAGGCTTATGGATAGAATAACTTTAAGGGGATTAAATGTTTTATCTTAGCCATGTAAAAGATATGGAGTTGCAGAGATTAGCAAGTGATATTGAACCTCTCTCTAAATCTTATGTAATAATTTTTCTACCTTTTTCAGCTTGGTAAAAGAATTTTATTCACTAAATCACCCCCTCTCTATGATTATCCAATTATTTGAGCTTTACAAACTTGTTTGTTTCATTTCAATTCTTTTAGTATTTTTTTAGGAAATAAGTATATTATATATATATGTGTGTGTGAATGAGTAAAAGCAGTACGATTACTTACTGAACCTACAAATGCTAACTCGTTAGTTCAATATTTCAAACAAGCTACATAAAAATAACACCAATACAAGAATTACTAAACGTTATTTAGAATTTTAAACAAGACACATAAAAATAATATGAGTTCAAACGACCATCAAGCAGAATGCTAAGTAGAAACAAATATGAAAATCTATTGCGAATATAGAATTGTTCACTACAAATGCATGGAGTTTCCTCTTAGATTTTTTTTCCCTTGGGGGGGAGTTCTATAATATGCTGGCACAGTTATAGGGAAAAACATTTGTCTGATTCCTTCAGAGTGTATAATGGGGAGCAAAACACTTGATGCAACCTGAAAAAAAAAAAAAAATAACACGTCATTTTTAAATTATTATATATTTTTATCGTGTTAGTGATCATGATATATGAGAAATGATTGGTAGAGATACTGACCCAAAGGAGTTTAGCCCCATCCAACAAGCGTTTGGGAGAAGGAAATGGAAGTAACAACTGGCCAACACCATATATTGCCATGACAAAGAAATGAAATGCTAAGCTTAATGGACGAGGGCATAAACCAGAGAGCATAGCTGATACTCCAGATGAAAAAAATCCTCCAAGTTTCAAATACCCCAACAATGTTTGTTGCATATTCTCCATTGCAGGATCGGACGAGGCACTAAATACCTTGTGTAAGACATTGGCTAGTGTATTTATC
Organism: Gossypium anomalum; assembly: GCA_025698475.1. Classification (NCBI taxonomy): domain Eukaryota; kingdom Viridiplantae; phylum Streptophyta; class Magnoliopsida; order Malvales; family Malvaceae; genus Gossypium; species Gossypium anomalum. The sequence continues at coordinate 2,399,325 of CM046959.1, forward strand.
GTAGATGACATTGGCTGCATGCAGTTAAAAGTGAAAAATTATGCCATTTTTTGTTCCTTTTTATTCACTTTAAAAAATTAATATAGAACATGAAACTACAATACCTTCCTCAGAGTATAAAAGGATTCGAGATATTTGCAAATGGCGGATGCATCAGATAGATCATGCAAGGGTCTTAGGAGATCCCTAAGTATCACGACATCAGATAAAGCAACAGTCATTCCCCCTCCAGTTATAGCATGCCGCATATTGAATGCATCGCCGATCAAAAAAGCACCAGGAGTGAGGTGTGGAGCACCAGCCATGATTTTGTTCGGCATTATTCTTATGTTGTCCTCCTTCTCTATTGCAGATATAAAGGAATTGTATATTTCAGGAAGAACCTGAAATGTATCATAGATCATATAGTTAGTCCATAAGTTCAACCAAATTCCCTTAATGAGTCGATTCAAGAAAGATATAAATATACCTTGGGAGCCACCAAAGTTTTCAAGTAATGAGCCATTTCACCATTGGAAACAGAGGGTAGATTTTGACTAGGAACATCCACCAAGCAACGAATTTCAGTGCTACTAATGGGATAAAATATGATAGTTGAAGGATCTGCTAATATAAAAGCTCCATATTTTTCTTTTGGAAGTTCACAGTTCGTCAAGATAAAACCAACAAAATAAGAGGGGATATCCACCTGCACAAATAATCGAGACCTTTAAATGTATATTTTCTCAAAGCATATAATTTAAGTCTAATTATGGTTTTAGTCCCTCTACCAAGCTGAAATTGGAATTTTATTCCTCTATTTTAATTTGGCAAAATTTAGTTTCTCTATTTTTTTTTGTAGGTCCAAATTGATGACACCGTTAATTGTTTCCATTGAAATAATGACATAGATTTCTATTAAAACTAACTAACATTCAAGTAACATGTAATTCATTATTGATTGAACCTAATTGACTTGATTTCAATGTAACCTTGACTATATGACCAAAAAAATAAGTCAATTCTTCAATAAAAGCAACTGATCTATTTTGACATAATAATATCATCACAAAAATAATGGAGTCAAATTATGGCACAATAAAATAGGACTAAATCTCAAATTTTCAACGTAATAGAGTAACTAAAATAAGAATTAAATCAATTTAACAAGAGTATGTAAACCTTTTTCTCACCTTGGAATGGCAGAAAGAGCGTCTTAAATTCGAGAAACAACCATCACAGACGATGGTGAGAGGAGCGTAAGCTGTTAGCAATTGACCACTCTTATCTTTATAGTGCACTCCTTTGACAATACCATTTTCTTCAAGTAGAGATGTTACTGTCCCTTATTCTAAACTTACACTGCGTTATCATATCATCAAAACATGAATTTGGAGCTTGTAAAGAGAGGCATAATTTTTTATTAAAACAAGTTGAAACAAAGTAATAGTAACAGAACCAGACATGTCAATTTTGACTTGAATTTGAAAATTTGACTCGAATTTGAAAATTTGAGTCGACCAATTGGAAATTAAATTTGATCCAACTTGATTTGACTATAAAGGGTCCACAATTTGAGTCCCTCAAACTTGAACAAAAATTCACCCTAACCCAAACTAACTTGAACTTAAAACAACTCAGACCTAAAATGATTCAAAAATTAACTTGAAAGGACTCAAACTCGAAGTGACTAGAACCAAAACGATATGAAATCGTAATGACCAGACTCAAAAATTTGAAACTCGGAACTCTAATGTTTGAACTCAAAATGACTCAAATCTAAACTTGAAATTATCTGAACCTAAAATAATCCTTAGCCTAAAATGATAAAAACCAAAATGATGTTTTAGCTTTAAAACTTGAGTGGTTTGATCTAGATTGATCAAACCAAAATCAACTGAACGAGCTCAATTGATAGGTCTAAACAGAAGTAATGGATCAAAACAACTACAAGTCATTTAATCCATTAAGATAAATGTTCTAAAATATTATATTAAAATTAAAGAATGATTGGGAGTGACGAGAGAAAGTACTTGTGAAGAGATGCGGCTTTCTTTCGCAATCTTTGAACGAAACGACCATTATGGAAAGTTCTTCCTACAACATGAGACTGAAACTTTTCCAATGGAAAAGATAAGAGAGCCTCCTTTCCATCCTTGTTTAGAGTATAACCCAAAAATCGTTGAGCATCAATCTCTTCTAAACAATCTGTAGTGCCAACATTCAAAGTAAAATACATAAAGAAATGACATTAAAACATTATATTGCATCCACTATTCTTATTTACCTTCAAGGCCTAATTCAATTAACTTGAGGTAGCCTCCAGGCATTAGACCTTCACCAGCAATTCTATTAGGTGCATTTAAGTCCCTTTCTATCACTCGCACTCGACGTCCATCCTGCAATATATAATCATAGAAGAATTATTAAATATAACATCATAGTTAAATCCATTTTTCAAGGATCTTATGGAAACTTGAAGAGAATCTGATGTTAATAGAATATAAATGGAGCATTCCCCACCTCTACATTATTTTTAAAAATCTCTATTTAAGTAGATATTTATATGTATTTCTACATTAAATATAATTAAGATGGAATTTCAATTCTTATTTTTATTATTTGACATAATTAAAGTATCTTTTATATTTATTTTATAATATTGAACAGTGATGGAGCGAAGATGTTAACTTTGAGAGAGACAAATTAAAATTAGACGTGCTACATTAAAAAAATTCCTGTAACGTATATTATGTATGTTAGTTATACTTAAAAAAATTATATAAATTTTTTTTTCCACATTATATTTCCAAATATATATAAGTTAAAAAAAGATAGCATAAATACATATTTAAAAAGAACCATTAAGAAGAAATAACATATGATTACTTAAAACCAGAGGTGCTTATGGGCCAGGTCGAGCTCAACTAAAATTTTAAGCTCATTTGCTAGGCCCGGGCCCGAAAAATGGGCCTAAAATTTTGCCCAAGCTTAGTCCGGATAAAATGTTAAAACCCGGGCTCGGTATGTATTATTTTTTTATATCACTTTTTTATATAATTTTTTTAAAATATAATATATCAAAAATACTAAAAACATTAAAATAAATGTTTCTTAACAAATTGAAAATAAATGTAAGAAAAATGTATACTTAAATAACACTAAGATAAGTGCAACTTAACAAGCAAATGTCTCTAAAATAGTAACCAAATTAACAACAAAACAAGAGTTATATAATAACAACAAAATAATAGCAACATAATAGTAAAATGGTAGCAAAATAATAAAAAAAAATAAGAAAATAGAAAAAGAGAGTTAAAAAAAAAAAACCTACATATTTGGGCAGGGCTAAAAAAACCTTACCTAAGACTCAACCCGTTTTTTAAACAGGTATTTTTTTTTCCTAAGCTCATTTTCCTAGTCTATATTTTTACCCAAACCCTCCCACTTTTCGGGCAGATATTCGGGCTAGGCCGGGCCATGAGTATGTCTACTTAAAATTGTGTACGATGTTCTTTCAAGGAAATAAAATCACTAAATATTATAAATTCTAAATCAAAAGTTTCAATAATCTCTCTCAATATAAACAACAATATTATCTTTAAGAAACTTATTCTTCAATTTATTGTGAAGCCTTATTTTAACAATTTTTATAGCCGAAAATTCTCTTTATGTTATTATAGTTGAATAATTTTTTTAATATTATTTATAGTACTATAAAAATATTGAAGAAGATTATTTCGGAGCGTCATGTATATGGCTCCAAGATCCTTTTAGAGTTCATTACTATTATTATCCCAACTCGGAACTTAATTCTATAAAATTAAAATAAAGGCGATAAAAAATTGGGACCTTTCCAAGAGAATAGGCAAGAGCAGCACCGGCGACACCAGCACCGACTATGATAATTTCCGTAGTGCCAATACCCTCACCCTCACCCTCACCATTTCCATTTTTGTTTACACAGTTTTCCTTTGGAATTAACTCCATTGAAGCTGCTCTTTTCAGCTTGCTTAGCTCCCAAAATCTCATTAAGAAAACAAACCCCAAAAGAAAGACTATAACACCTGCAACTCCAACTATAAACGGCCCAGCCATTGTTTTAAGAACAATGTATGGAAAGAATAATCAAGAAGAACAGCATTTATATAAGAAAGGGGACCAATGAATAGTGAGTGAAGAAGCACCGCCTGAACTTCACGTCTCTGAAAAAAATCTTAGCGTAAAGGAGCAGTAACTTACAATTCAATTTGTCTTCTTTCATGGATGCAGTCATGTCAGTGGCTTATCCCTTTGCACAAGTTGCAACTAAAATCACAGTACTCTACTCGAGCCCCTACTTTTTTGTATCAATAAAAATATCAAAAGGATCCACCACATAATAAAATTTTACTTTATTTTTTAAAAAAATAAAATTTTAATTTAATCTTTTAAAAATTATAAAAATATAAATTATTAAAAATAATAAAATTACATTTTACTATCGTAAAAATATATAATTTAATTCCACCTAAAAATTTTCTTATTTCGCCCTTGAAATCCACATGTAAAGCTAATAGTTTTACTCAACTTATATATAACTATAAAATGAATATATAGATATAAATGTGGTTCTTATGCACGTACAATTTTAAATTAATTCGATATTTTTATCATATTGATTAAATATTCGATCTTTATTAATATATATTTAGTGGTTATAAGTATTTTTTATATAAAATAAATAATTAGATAATTTTTGTGATACTTTTAGAACAACTTTCCATCGAACAATATTAATTATAAAGTATAAAGTACACTTTTTACTAGGTTAGTTCTCTATAATAACCCATTGTTTCAAATTTTCGTAAAATCAATTCTATTTTTAAGTGAAATAAAAATAATAAAATATCTCTTCTTTTAAATTATAATTAATATTATTATGATTACATTTTTTTTACTTTTCATACTTTTATATCATATTTAAATTAAACATTTACAAATTACAAAGATCAAACATATGTTCAGTAGTGTAATAGGCCCAATTTGCTTGGCCCATAATAAATCCAGAAAAAAATAAATTAAAAAACCAAAGTAAAAGAACAAATAAAAAGGTCCAAAGTCCATTTACACCCGCATTTTAATAGTCCAAAACAGAAATAAAACACTAGTCCAACTTACAAAATACCGGTCTAAATTAAATCCAAAATCCCAAAACCCCCTAGCCCAATTTACAAACGGCCCAAAGGAGCCCAACAATTGGAAAACACCAAAAACGCTAGAGGTTTCTGGAACATGCTAGTGCCACAGCCAGCTGCTCCCACGAGTGGTTTCCCACGCACGGCCTCCACGTCACCACGAACGACTTCCTCCGTATGGCCATTCCCGCAATAGAACACGCGAGAAGAGACGAAGGAGCAATAATAAAATACAGTAGAAAAATAGCACAAAAGAAAAGGAAATGGATTTTTTGTAATTCTTATTATTTTGGCTATAAAAAGCCATCATTTGTACTGTAAATCCTTACGCATACTGAAATACAAAAAAAGGCTACCGAAATTAAAAGGTGATTCCCGATTCAAAATTCTTGATGCTTTTGATTTTTTTTTTTTGATCTTTTTTCTTTTGGTCTTCCGTTTTTCGCATTTGAAAACAGAAAAGAAAAAGAAAATGAAGTTTTACCTTCGTAAGTATGCCATAAGATTCTTTCTGCTTCGTCGAAGTCGAGGTATAAAAGGAATCTTAAGGCTAAAAGATAACCTCGAGCATGTTGATCGTCGATCATAGTGGCGAATCGACATTTAAGAGGAAGGTTGGAGGGTTCGGCTGAAGGAGATGAAATGGGAAAGCTAGGGTTACGTTTTTTGGTTCGGCCAAATGGATCATTTGAGGCTTTGTTTAGCCTTTATAAAAGATCAAAAACGGCGCCGTTTAAACCAAATTCAATGGTTTAAAAACGATGCCGTCTGGGAACTACAAACCCGATGCACGGTTAAAGATCCGCGCATTTGGTCCTTGAGGGTTAATTGTGCGCTTAGTCCTCCCTTTCGCGTTGTTATTCAATTGTACATTATTTGCTTTACTTGGCTTTTTAAAATTTATCTCTGTAATTTGTGCATGATTTCAATTTGGTCCGCGCCTCAACGCAGTGTTTTGGGATCTGGAATATTTCCAGCTTTGGCCCCTGTGCATTCGCACGCATTGCGCGTTGGTCCCTATTTTAATTTCAAAAGGTTTATTTTATTTATAAATTATCCCTTCTATTTTAATTCTATTTTAATTGAGCTTTCTATTTGTATAATTCATTATTTTAAAATTCATTTAATATTTTTATACATGTGTTGAGCTATTTTAATAAATTTGCTTTGTTTTTATTTGTATAATTATTCTGAAATTCTTTTTTATCATATTATTTTAATATTTTGTATAATATTTGGTTTAAATGTTTTTGCATATATTTGTACATATATTATTTTAATTGAGTTTTATTTGTATAACTTATTGTTTTAAAATTCATTTAATAATTTTTTTATATATATGTGTTGAGTTATTTTGATGATTTCACTGTATTTTTATAAAATCATTATTTTGAAGTTCCTTTTTCTATCATATTATTTTAACATTTTATATAATATTTCATTTAAATGTTTTTATATATATACATATATAATTTATGGTAAAATTAATTTGATCCTAAATACATATTTAACTCCATGATATTTTTACATATAATTGCTTCTAAATCTATTTATGTGTGTATATATATATATATATATATATATATATATATATATTTTTTAAACACATTATGTATATAGTTTATTTCCTAAGATCATATTTTATGATTTACCTTTGCTATCCTTTCATATTTTATGAATTATTTAAGTTATCTTTTATTGCATGTATGTTGTCAATTTTAAATAAATGTATTTTTTTTAACATTTTGCATATTATTTGATTCAAATGTTTTCATTTTATAACATCTATTTTAATGATTACATATATATTCCTAGCTTTTATGTAAATTATCTCAAGATCTAGCATGTCTTATTTGTTCTTCAATTTACCATTTTTAAAATTGTTTTGTATCATATTAGTTTTATTTGGTTCGGTACATTATGTGTTAATTTTATTATTGCATATATTATTATTGCATATTACTTTCTCGTTTTTGCATTATTATATCAAATATTATTCATCCATATTTGGAAATTTGGTTATATTTTTCTTGGATTAGTTATATTTTGTTGTTGGTTTGGTTAATTGGTTTCTTTAGTTTATATTATCTTTATTCACCAAGTATCGTACTTTATTTGTGCATATTGTCTCATGTTTATAATTTCGTTTTTTTGTTTGCAAATGTTGCTTTGTAATCCTCAACTTTTGGTTTTAAGATTAATTATTCCATTTTATTTCAAGTCAAATTAATGTGTTTTAGAGCTAGTTTTACAATTATTCATTTGAAAATTCCTTAAAACGAAGGCAATGTTTGATGTTTGGAAATTCGGGGAATAGTGCCCTATTGTGCTGTGTTCCGATTTCTCGTTTTTTAAAAATAATCGAATATTTCTTTAGAATTTCACTCGTGTTTTTTAAACTCTAAAACAAGGCAATGTTCAATGTTTGGAAATTCGAGGAATCGTGCCCTACCGTGCTGGGTTTCAGTTTTTCGTTGGACTAGATAATTGGGCATCCTTTTGTAATTTTCAATGTATGAGCTTTTGGAAGTCAAAAATTAATCGTGTTTTCGAAGGCATAAAGGATCGCGTCCTATCATGCTGGATGTGATGCTGTATTCCTTTGAAACAAGAGAATTTTGACGACCAACTTGAGCCATTCAAATGTTTTAAAAGGAACCATATTTCAAAATATTTTTAAATCTTAGACATAAGGACAATACTTAATCAATTTGGTACCAATTTTGGGCGTAGTGAGGGTGCTAATCCTTCCTCATATGTAACCGACTCCCGAACCCGTTTTCTCAAATTTACATAGGCCAAAATTGATTTAAATGGAATAAAATATTTTATTAGGTGTGTCGAGACCATTTTAAAATCGAGTTTTGGAAAAAGGGAATCGACTTTAAGAAAAAAGAAAATGGGAGTCGCCACCAATCTTTTTAGGTGTGATTGGATCACCTTTAAAACATTTTTGTTTTAAAATCATCGGTTTTGGTCTACGAAATCAAAAGAACGGGTTCGGGAGTCGGTTACGTACAAGGAAGGATTAGCACCCTTGTAACGCCCAAAAATTGGTACCTAATTGATTATCAAGTGTCTTTAATGTCGAAAATTTAAAAATTTTAAGATATAATTCTCTTTAAAATATTTTGATTTTGAAAATTAGAGTTCACTTGTATCAAAATATTGACACTAAGTTAGCTTTTTGGAAATCCTTATCTCGAAACAACAAAACGCCACATCCAGTAAGTTAGGACATAATGCTTTGAAATTCCAAGACAGTTGCTCGCATTTTGAAAACCTTTAAAAAATTAGAAGGGTATTTGATTATTCGAACTCAACGTGAAAAGTCGCAACCCAATAAGTTAGGGCACTACTTTTCTCGAAATTTCCAAACACCAAGTATTGCCTTTTTATTTTTTTTGAAAACTTTGAAGTTTCGTTTTTTAAAAAAATGGTGCATGAGGAATTGTATTGCATTATAAATCATACATAACTACATATTATTGTAGTAGGTAAATAATACATGCATTTAAACAAAATGATAGCAATAATATAAAGATCGTGCATTAGATACATGCATGTAAAAATAATATATAGCAAATCTTAACAGCATGCATACAAAGATATACATAGCATATATTGAAAATGAATAAACAATACATACCAACATACAAAGTAATAATTAAAAATAATGCACGATATATAATTTAGTATATATAAAAAGTAATACAATATCAATGCACATGTTAAGTGAAATGTAATATCAAATAATAAATATAAAGTAACATATAACACATAATATATGGAATATATAAAAAAATGAAATGAGTTAATGTTAACAAAATTTACATATAACACAAATAAAGACATAATACTTAATAATGATTTTAAAATAGTATATAAAATATAATAACAAAATATTTATAAAAGAATAATAATTATATATATATATAATATATTAGGTTAAAAACATATAAAATAAAAGTTTATAAAAAAATTTATAAAATAAAAAGTATCAAAATAATACATAATAAATAAATAATTAATAATTAAATATGTATATAATATGAGTTAAAAATATAATGATAGTAATAAAAATATAATGATATAAAAAATTATAATTTATAATATAAAAGTGTATATGTAAGAAAATAATATATAATATGTAAAAATATAATAATATATAAATAGTATAATAATATATAGATAATAATGTAAAATAATAATAATTTGTGAAAAGTAATACATAATGGATAATAATAATATAAATAATATATAACAAAATAATTATATAATATATAAATTAAAAATAAGGTTTAAAACAACAAATAACAATATAAAATTTATATATATAATAATAATAGAAATAAATATATTGGGTTAGATTTAAAGTTTAGCAAAATTACAGGGGCGAATTTAAAACAATAAAGCTGAACTAAGGTCCTAATTAAAACACGCATAAAGCAAAAGGGACTCATTGGGCAAATTGCCCTATTCCCAAAACGACTGCATTTTAATCTCGGACTTGAATATCCTTTGAGGGATTAAATTAAAACTAAAACAAAATATCAGGTCTGAATCATAAATAAAATAAAAAATAAACTGTAAACATAAAAAGGGTAGAGGGACTAATTGGGTAATTAACCCAATCCTCAAAAACATGCGGATCCTCCCCGGGTAATCGGGTCAACGCGCGGATCCTGAGGGTCTAATACGTCGTCGTTTCATCAAGGTTATATAAACCAAATTTCACTTTAAAAAAATCATTTAGAAGCCTGTTTTAAAAAAAAACTCAGAGAAAATCTCTGAAAGAGAGAGGGAGGAAGGGAGCCCTAGGGTCTGGCCTCTGTAGGCCACGCTCCGGCCACTGGTCCTACACGCGCTCACGCGCCGTCATACACGAAGGTTCAAGAGGCTAAAAGCCTTCGCTTTCCTTGGTAAGTCACAGGTAACCTTTTTTTTTAGATTAGTTAACAGTTTTTGCCAAAGATCGATTTATGTTCCTGTTTTTAAAAAAAATAAAACAACAGAATAACAAAAAAAACTTGAATCACCTTTCAAAGAAACTGCTTGAATCCTTTTTCTTTACGAATATGTGTATGTATTTTATTCTCTGCTAAAAAATTCCCCTCTCCTTATTTACAATGAAGATATTCAGGCTTTATAGCCACTGTTCACAGTGTATTTACATTTTTATTTTATTTCCTTGCCATATCTATTGGTTCTGTTCCCTTTTGTTTCCTTTTGCAGACGATCGGGGAGAAGAAAGGGCACTGATCACGGTGTCAATTTGCGCCTCAACGAGATACGGGGCCTGAAATCACGGCACCGATGAAGGGTAACTGAAACGTTGATGGGGGCATGATCGATGGTGGCCTTGATTCGGGAGCTAGACAGGGCGCTCCCGAATCTTCCGTAAGCGATTCTTGTGCGAGGGACAGAGCTAGGGTTGGAAGCCCTAGCTGGAAATTTTAGGTTTTGGGCCTAGTTGTTTGGGTCTAGTTTAGGTCTGGGCTAGGTAGGGTGTAATGGGTACCGGGTAATTAGCTAAGTCATGGATTGGTAGGCTGGTTAGGTTTGTTGGCTATTGTAACCGGATACGGGCTTTCGTATTTGGGCTACATGACTGCTTTGAGGCTTTGGGTAGCAATAGTGGGCTTGCTGGGTAGGGATTGGTTTTGTAACCTGGACTGTTTTATTTTTGAATGGACTTTTAAAATATTTATTTATTTATTTTTGTTTTTGGGGTTTAAAGCCCGGTCAAATTTAGGCTATTACAACTGCCCCTCTTTGCTCATTGCTGTGTAATGGGAATTGAGCAAAGATTCAGAAAGACCAAATTTGACCGGTCTTATGGTCTTCAATCTACTTCTTGCAAACTTATAACTGTCCTATTGATATCTGCGATCTGTTCTCCGCCGAACACAGAGACGCTAAATCCGCTTTTTCGATTTGTAGGGATGCTTCAGTGAAATTATTTGAACGTGTGACCTGGTATGTATCTGCTCCTCGTTGAAGTGAAGATACCTACTTTGATTTGCTCTCTGACAATACAGAGACGACAAATCATATTAGATTTGCTTTATCGTAAACACGTGAAAGCCAAATCAGCTATGTCTTCGATTTGTTCCTTGTAAGCACAAGGATGTCAAACCATCTTGAGTCTGTTTGAGAACATCTGAGAGTCAAATCTGCTATGTCCTCGATTTGTTTCTTGTAAACACAATAATGCCAAATCATCTTGGATCTGCTCCAGCCTAATCGTCTGAAGGTAAGATCTGCTATGTATCTGCTCTCCGGCGAAGTGGAGATGCCAGACTTCGATTTGTTCTCTGACAATACAGAGACGACAAATCATCTTAGATTTGCTTCATCGTAAACACGTGAAAGCCAAATCAGCTGTGTCTTCGATTTGTTCCTTGTAAGCACAAGGATGCCAAACCCTCTTGAGTTTGTTTGAGAACATCTGAGAGCCAAATCAGCTGTTTTATTTTTGAATGGACTTTTAAAATATTTATTTATTTATTTTTGTTTTTGGGGTTTAAAGCCCGGTCAAATTTGGGATATTACAAGGTGATCCAGTCACACCTAAACAAAAAGATTGGTAGCGACTCCACGCTTTGTTTTAAAAGTCGATCCCCATTTTTTTTCAAAATAAAAAAAATGGTTTCGACAAATAGTATTGCAATACAAACCACACCGTGAGACAAGTTAGTTTGTAAATATTGAATTCGAATCATGAATGTACAAATCATGTTAGTTCGTATTAATTACTTATCTACAATTCTCGCCTTTCCTTTATCTCAAGACGGCCTAAAATTGTTTTTAGTTACGTTTGATAATTCAATTATAAAATAGCATTAGTTTTCACTCAACCACATTGTCGAGACCATTTTTAAATCGGGTTTTGAAAAATGGGAATCAACTTTTTTAAAAACGAAGACAGGAGTCGCCACCAATCTTTTTAGGTGTGATTGGATCACCCTTAAAACATTAGGTTTTAAAATCATTTGTTTTGGTCTACGAAATCAAAAGAATGGGTTCGGGAATCGGTTATGTACGAGGAAGGGTTAGCACCCTCGTAACGCCCAAAAATTGGTACCTAATTGATTATCAAAATGTCTTTAATATTGAAAATTTAACAAAAATTTAAGATGTAATCCTCTTTACAATATTTTGATTTTGAAAATTGGGATTCACTAGTATCAAAGTATTGACACCAGGTTAGCTTTTGGAAATCCCTATCTCGAAACAACAAAACACCACATCTAGTAAGTTAGGACATATTGCTTTGAAATTCCAAGACAGTTGCTTGCATTTAAAAAAACCTTTAAAAACTTAAAAGGGTACTTGATTATTCGAACTCAACGAGAAGAGTCGTAACCCAATAAGTTAGGGCACTACTTTTCTTGAAATTTCCAAACACCAAGCATTGCCTTTATGTTTTTTGAAAACTTTGGAATTTTGCATGAGAAATCACATTATCGCTATGGAATAGAATATTGCAATAATAAGTGAACAAAACATGCATTTAAACGATACAATGGCAATAATACAAAAATCATATACTAAATACATACATGTTTAAAATTACACAACATCATATATACAAAGATACACATAGCTTATATTGAAAATGGATAAGCAAAACATACATATATAGTAATAATCAAGAAATGATGCATGATACACAATTAAAATGAAATATAGTATCAGTATACATGTTCATCAAATATAACATTAAATAATAATTGTAACATAACATTTAATACATAAATGATATATACAAGATACACAAAGAATTAGTATATATAAAAATATAAAATAAAGTGAATAATTGTTAACGAAATATACAAATAAAAATATGATATTTTAAAAAAAAGTATTTAATATACAATATAAATAATAACAAAAATTTTAATAGAGGATAATAATTATATAAAATAAGAAAAATATATTGGTTTAGAAAAAATAATGTAAAAAATACCAAATATGTAAAAGAATTTATGTTTATAATAAAATAATTATAATATATATAAACATAAGTTTAAAATAATATAAAATGAGTAATTAATGATGAAATATTATTATAATATTATAATATCTTCAAAATGTGTAATAATAGGATGTGAATAAAGTAATTGTTAACCATATAAATAAAAATAAGTATATAATATAATTTAAAATCTTTAATAATAATAATGTATAGATAAAACATAATAATATAAAAATTTCATAATATAAAATAATTATAATATATAATATGAAAGTATATGTATATATATATAAATAATTAATGATATATAATACAAGTAAAATATAATGATAATATATAAATAATAATGTGGAATAATAATATTTTGTGAAAAGAGATATATAATAAATGACAATAATATAAATAATATAAAAATAATTATATAATATATAATATAAAGATATATAAACATTATGGGATAAAAATAATAAGTAATGATATAAGTTAATTAATATGATAATAAAAAGATATAAAGTAATATAATATAAATAAATGTAAGTAAATAATTATAAGATATATAATACATATATAAATATTAAAATATAATAGTATATGTATAAAATTTAAAAATAAATAAGCCATAAATAGATTAAAAGGAATAAAAGGGACTAAATTGAACACAAATAAAAGCCAGTGGCTAATTTAATAAGAAAATAACTGAGATCAGACTTAATTTAAACGGCCATTAAAACCCTAGGGACTCATCGGGAAATTTTCCCTTGTCCCTAAACAGCATCGTTTTAATCCAGGGCTTTAAACAGTTACTGTGAGGACTAAATTAAAACTAAAACAAAGTATTAGGGCTAAATCATAAATAGAATAAAACAAATTGTAAACATAAAAAGGGTGGAGGGACTAATTGGGCAATTAACCCAATCCTCAAAAAACACGCGGATCCTCCCCGGGTAATCTGGTCAACACGCGGATCTTGTGCATAGAAACGACGTCGTTTTATGCTTATTGGATTAAGCCAAAACGGCGCCGTTTCAGTTATGCTATATAAGTTAAATTTTGCACCTAAAAATCATTTTAACATCCGGTTTTTAAAAAAAATAAACGAAATCCTCTGAAGGAGGACTTGAGGGCCGATCCCGGTGCTGTTGAGACTCCGTCCAGGGGTCTCCTCACGCGCTCACGCGCCACCACACACAGTGGTCAGAGGGTCAAAAACCTTCACCATTTTCAGGAAAAATCAGGTAATCCCTTTCCCTTTTTCATTATTTGTAATATATATTAAAAATATTCACCTTTGTACTCGATTGGTTACTGGTACTGTAAGTTGGTAATACTGTGCTCTGTTGAATCTGTGTGTATATTTCTCTCTCGAAAAATCCTCTTACAAATCAGAAAAAGATGGGTTTTTATAACCCTTTGTAAGTGATTTACAATCTGGGAAAGAAATCTTTTGATTTCTTTCCATATTTTGCCCCTGTTTTCTGTTGTTGGTTTTTCATTTTGCAGATGTCTTGCGAGGAAATCAGTGAGCCAGGATGATTAGGCCCTGATAACGACGGTACTGGCGCTAATCTGCTTTCATTCGGCTTTAACTATGGCCAGATTCGGGGCCAAGAATCACGGCGTCGATGGGGTAGATGGAACGACGTACTGATTTAGCTTTTGGAGCTTTCCATTTGCGGCGCCTAGGGTTTCTGAAACCCCAAGGCCTTCCGTGTTCTGTTTGCTATTTGGGCCTTCCTGGGCTTCACTAGATTGGGTCAAGGGTAGGCTTAGAAATGGGTTTGTAATGTAATAGGTTGGGTCTGCAGGGTAGTGTTGTAATTGGGCCTCGGGTGTAATGGGTTTATAGGGTATAATTTGTCTTTTGGGCTTTCTTTCTTTTGTAAATGGACTTGTATAAAAGGGACTTTATTTATTTTATTTTTGATTTTCTATTTGGTTTATTAAGCCCGGGCGAATTTGGGCTATTACACACATGATAAACATATAATCAAATATATTTTGTATTTTATTCATTTTTTTCCCTATATTCGAAATACTCATACTTTTCAATCTTTAGTATTGGATCAAAATCTGATTTCATATGACCTTGTATTTTTTTATAGCATAATTTCTTAACAACTTTTAATTTATTCAATTTAGTCCTTAATGTCACAAAAAAAAATTAGAAGGTCAAAATTAAATTGTAATTTTTACGATAATAAAAATATAATTTTACTATTTTAATAATTTATATCTTTATAATTTTTAAAGAATTAAATTAAATTTTTATCAATTTAAAAAAATTAAAATAGAATTTTATCTTTATTAATTTAAAATTTTGAAAGATTGGGTGGGAAGCAGGAAGCATAGTTTGGCCGCTGTCCACCTCACGTAATGGAAAAGCAAAAACTTGACAAAAAAATGATAGATGTTCCTCCACCACACTCCACCACACGTAATGCAAAAACAAAAAGGATAAATTATTATTGGAAAAAAAAACAAGGGAAAAGACAAATTAACATATTTTTTGGTATGATAAAAAGTGCCGGGGGGGAGTTCTGCTATACGCTTGGGGAGTGCATCAAAGATCTTTTCTGGAATATTTAATGTCACTTTTGCCGTCCAGTTGGCTAAAAAGATATTCTATCGAAAATGTATCATAAACCCAACTTTATTCACTTGGTTGTAAATTTGTGCAAAATTTGGATAGATGTTTCCACTCAAGTCACCTATATCTAGAAAAGCCCTCTCCATCGCAAGAAATGCTTTAGGATATTTGCTAACTCGTTAGTTCAATATTTCAAATAAGCTACATAAAAATAACACCAATACTACAAAATTAAAATAAAGGAGCGTAAAAATTGGGACCTTTCCAAGAGAATAGGCAAGAGCAGCACCGGCAACACCAGCACCGACTATGATAATTTCCGTAGTGCCAACACCCTCACCCTCACCCTCACCCTCACCCTCACCCTCAGTCCTCACCATTTCCATTTTTGTTTACACAGTTTTCCTTTGGGAATTCCATTGAAGCTGCTCTTTTCAGCTTGCTCAGCCCCCAAGATCTCACTAAGACAACAAACCCCAAAAGAAAGGCTATAACACCTGCAACTCCAACTATATACTGCTCAGCCATTGATTTAAGAACAATGTATGGAAAGAATAATAAAGAAGAACAGCATTTATTTAAGAAAGGGGACCAATGAATGGTGAGTAAAGAAGGACCGCCTGTTTTTGTACTTCACGCCTCTAAATTTTTCAATTTTCATGGTTGCTGTCATGTCAGTGGCTTATCCCTTTGCACAGGTGACAACGAGCCTCCTTTTTGTATCAATAAAAATATCAAAAGGGATCCACGTGAACAGCTAATAATTTTATTTCCAACTTTTATTAGGAAAGATGGAATCCGAATCGAAAAAAAAAAATCTAAAAAGATCATAGTAAGAAATTTCCTCTTAAAAAATATATACTTATATGAGCAATCAATTGTTGGTCCTTCTTAATTTAATTTAAATTTAACATGTAATAGATGAGGGTTTTTTTTCATAAAGTTTTTTTTTTAAATTTAAGATAATTACTGTAGTAATTAATTTTTTCTGTCGTAAAAATTTTTTTAAAATATAAACGATTAATCAAGAAATGTGTTCCATTTATATATATAAATATGAATCCTATTTGTTCAGCACCAAAACCATCTAGCAAGGAACCATTTAGATGATTTAGAGAAGTGAAACCAAAGATGGACAACTTAGATTTCCTTCTGGAGTGCTCCATTCAAACCCATTACCACCAAGCTTAAGAACTTGCAAACTAACTAGGGAAATTATAGTTGGGGGGAGAGGGGGAGTGAAGGTGGGGAGGGATATATTTTTTATTTTTTAATATTAATATAATTATTTGTATTTAATATTAATATACAATTATTTTTAATTATACTTTAATGAAATAATGATGTGACAAATTTTGATTAGTTGTATAAGCTACTAAAATTGTTTTGGAAATTTATATTGGTATGAGATGACATGTGAAAACCTTTCTCATTTTTGAATTTAATTCAAAGTGGTTTTGAAATGGTTGCTGGATAGGAAAATTAGATTGTGGTCGTTGCGGAATCTTCTTATAGGTATTGATAGTTATATTAACCAGTTGGTCAATGTTACATTCTTAGTGGTTAAGACACAAGATAATGGTATGGCTGCAACTTTGACTATTACTTGTGTGAAAAGATTAGAGATATTTAAAACTTGGTGAGGATTTTTTTATAATTAGTCATTAGTAGTTAGGTTCGATACCAGATATCTTGATCTCTTGTTTATTTTGGTGTTTTGTAATTTTGACCAAGAAAGAGGTTGATTTTTTCCAACACCTTTCTAATATTATATATGCACATCGAATGAGCAAAAAGAAAAAGACATTAATAGATACTAATTTCAATAACGGAATCAAAATTTAAATATTCATAGATAAAAAGATAATTTAAATAACTCAACAAACCCGGGTCGCTCTTATTAAATTAAGCCTTGAAAAGAAAAAAGGAGAAACTATTATTGCTAAAAGACAAAGAAAAAATCAAAGAAGAAAACTGAAAAAGACAATTCAATTTGATTTTTCCAAAAAAAAGCAATTTAATTTAATTGAACTTAAAAACAGATCTATAGATGGATAGAATAGAAGTAGCCCCACTCCACGCCATTGAATATGATAAATGGTTCTTTTTTAGAAAAAAGTCAAACTACTTGCATTTAATGAGATATTTTTATTTCTTGTAATTTATAAGTAATAGTTATTAAATATAATTAAAAACATATAAATTATCTTAAAGTGAAATAATTTAAACTAGAATTAAAATAATTTCACAATAAAAATAGCAAACATATGACATAAATATAAAAAATATATACTTAAATTTGTATTGAATTGTAGATTGAATCTTAATTCAATTGGCATGAGTAGAAAGACGTGGTTTCGAGTTTGTTGTTTGACTACCTCATTTACCCCTCAAACATACCCTTATAATGTTGAAAATTTGAGTGGAGACGATAGAACCGGAGACTTGTATGGAAATAAACAGTTGACTTCGAGGCACGAATGACGCTTTTCAAAGAGAATTATTTGCCCCCATACAAAGTTGCTAGAGGGTTGAGACAAAGGTCTTCCCGGGGATACAACGAAGTTTTAAATTTTCTTTGATTAGCAAAATCGAGGAATTCTCTAACTCTTACTCTAGTTTTTGAAAATAAGATTGATTGTAATTGTATTTTTGTGAGCACCATAATGCCTTTATTTAAATGTATTCAATGAATACAATTTGAAAAACCTCAACCCTTCATATTGGACATACTCCTTGAGAGAAACATGTCCTATAGAAATGTATTCATTGGATGATAAATCATCACCTTTTAATTTGAATAATGCTTATGAATAATTAAATTTGTAAGATGATAAATCATCGCTTTTAAATAGTGCTCATATTAATTTGCAATCTATACTTTCCATCATATAAGGCATGCCTTCATTATTTATATAGATCTCCTAATATGTATCTAACCTAATTGAGCATGCAAGACTACATAAAAAAAGAGCTCTCAAATTTGTTCTTTCATGCTCGGCTACAAGGCATCATATTTTACTTTCTATGCTTTGAGAAAATATAATTAGACTGAAATTCTACGCTTTGAAAAAATATTCATATAAAGGTCTTGATTATTTGTGCAGCTAGTTTAATATGTTTAGAATGTTTTTTTAGTTGATAAAGCTCATTTGAAAGTTTTCTACAATTACTTTTATGTATTTTTACACAAGGATCCATCCTTGGGAGCAATGCCCAAGATCAATCCCCCTTCTAGTAGCTAAATGAAGAATATAGAAGGGGAAAGGATCAATCCCCTCGACTAACATCTACGTTCTTCTTTTCTTTTCAAACATGAGTTTTTCACATTCCAGTAGTCTTATTTCATCCCAACAAATTCAAGTAGCTAGAAATCGACTTATTGGTATAAATATACATCAACAACACATCAAAAAGCAAAAAGAGAAAATCCAAGCATGAATGCAGAGATTTTACAATAAGGGTCCGTTATGTTTTCCTGGTTTTACCGTGTTTGGATGCTTGAAAACATTTTCCAAAGGGAAAATATTTTACTAGACACGGGTAAAATCCCCTTCAATTTGGGGAAAACGTCTTACCGATTTCAATTGTGTAAGACATTTTCCATCTCCTCTTCATCCAGGTAAGGCTTTGTTTTTCATCCGTTCTGCCTTCTTTTTCTTCCATTCTTCAAATTTTTCCATGTCTTTTTCTTCTTTCGTTCTTCAATTTTCCTTAATTAAATAGCATTTCGTTTCTGCTCTCGAGCAAAGCTCTTTGTTTCGTTTTCTGTCTTCCCCTCTTTCTCCAGAAATCATTCTTCCTTGCAAGGTATGGCATCTTCTTATTCTGCTTTTTTCATTTTGTTTTGGTGATGGGTTTTGTGATGTGGAGTTGTGGTTTTGGTGATTTTTTTTTTTCATATGGATTCTGATTCCCTTGGATTGAGATTGACGTGTGGTTGTTGTCCCTCTTTTGGTTTTTTTCATTCTTGTTGTTTCAGCTTTTTTTGCCATACTAACAAACCGTGGTTGTTCTCTTGGTAGTCGGCAGTGACTTTGGCTTATACTTTCGATTGTTGGTGGGATTATCATTTTTCATTCAATGGGTTTTGACTGGTGTTCTCATGTGTTGTTTTAGGTTAGTTGTGTCATATACTTTGTGAGCCTATAGAACCAGAAGCTTCACTACTAGTTCTAGCACAAATAATCTTAGGATCTGAACATCTTAAGTATATGAATTAGGCTCCACCAACTGGAAATGTTAAAAGCAAATTTGGATTCTTCTTATAAAACAAATTTGAAAATCTGATGTGCAAATATCATGATTTGAAATTAGAAGAGAGTTGTAATGCTAAGTGTTCTTGCTTGACTCATTAATAAAGATGCTAAATATGACAGAATCATCAAATGAGATATACTTCTTTCATTGAGAATCATAGTTTGGTTTATAACAGTCACTGATCACTGCCATAGAAACAACCTAATATAATAAGCACTCAATAAGGGTGATACCACCGGCCATCATTGTTGTGTTTTCCCCTGTTTGAACTTCCACTATCTTTACTATTTCTTTGATGTGGAGGTGGGTTTCAAGTTGAGCTTCTAGTTGTTGCTGCGTTAATAGGACGATAAATGGTTTAAAATCATTAGGTATATCCTACTATAAGATTACAACAATAGAATGTCATTTGAAGTATAATCTTTTCCTAAGCATGCACAAATATGATCATACCCAAACTAAATTCCTTTGATTTTATTTTTTCCCTTTTGTTTTGGGGTATAAAGTCAAGTATTTAAGCATACGAGGAACTACTTGAGCCTTAATGCTACCAAACAAATCATAAACCTTGTTGTCATTGATGCTGATGACTATTTTAGATGAGGATGACGCGTTTGGAGACCATAAAGTCTTCCAAAGATGGTTCTCCAACATGGTGACACTACGGTTTGATTTGCTTAGTTTTATGGTCAATTAAAACATATGATAAGCAAAGCAGATTAAATATTTAGGTATAACAAACATCAAAATAATACCAAAATGGTTCAGGTTTCATATTCAAACACAACACAACATAACATAACATAACCATAGAGTTTGTAAAAGTTCCCCACCAGACAGATAGGAAAACATAAGTCTTAAACATAAGTCGTAAACAACAATATGGTGGTGAAACACCTCCCACCTATGCATACTTCTAATACAAGACACTTACTAACAGCACTTGATTTATTTAGTACTTCCTTTCCAGGGATATAAGAGTCTTTGCTGCAGCTTCCTTCCAACGAAGCTTTCTCTCGAGGACACTTGCGTTAAAAAAAATAGATCCGATAGAAGTTAACAATAAATATGGTATTCAATTGATATAATGTAAGGCATTGCAAATGGAATGATAAATAAATAGTCAGTTGGTTGCATCTTCTCGGATTTGTTACAGCTCAAACTTCTGAAACATAAACTGATATTGCAATCTGGTTTAGTTGGGTTTATGTTTGATTCTGAGTAGCTGTCATCTTATTTTGATCTTATCATTTTAATGCATCTGGTTTATGGTTTATAAATATTTTACTATGACATATGCATGATTTTGATTTATGAGAATAAAAGATAGTGACAAGTTCAATTTCTATATTCTAGATTTTGGTGGTGGGCTCTGCCTCTTGATCCATTTTCTAAATTTAATCTTGTCTTCTATGTCCAAGAAAAAGAGAATAATATCTTTTATATTTTCAATTTCTAAATATGTTTTTTTATTCTTAAAACATTTAAAAATGATAGAAAGATCAATGGACCACAGTGGTTCAATGCGAAATATAAAATCGGCTTTAATTATATATTCTGTAATATATAATTGATTATTGACATTTACATTATAAGTAAAATAAAAATTGTTAATTTTAAATTTTAAATTTAAATTTTTGATATGTTTTAAATTTAAATTTTCTCATTAATCTCATATTTAGGGAGAAAAATAGAATGCATTTTGAAGTTCTATCTTGCTTTTTGCTTTTAATAATCAAGGTGTGGTTAAGGTAAAAATAGAATGCATGCTAAATGAATGAATCAATGGCAATAAACAGGACCAAAGTCACGGTAACCAACTAATCACTACATGTTCTATATATATTTTTTGATATATTTTTTATATATTTAAAAGTAAATACATATAATCAATATTTTGGATGAATCAAAATATTTATATTAAATTTCAATATAATTCTAAATTTTCATCTACTTTCTTTCAATTTTCATCCATAATTCTAAATTTTTTATATTAAAATATTTATCTCAATTTATTTTACAACTTCATTTCAAGTTTTTCTTTATAAAGCAAAGTAATGTGTCAGTCCAACAACCGACTTGGAATCTCATCTAAAGTACTAAACAAGAAAAATAAAAAAATTGTTAATACTTTATGTATATAACCAAATTGAATAAAATCGTTTATTTATCACTTTCTTAATTTTTTTAATATATCTTTATTCTATAATATTTAAAAATTTCACTAATTTGAAAATAAAATATTTATTTTATTATGAAAACTAATTACAAATAGAATTTATTTGAATTAAAAAAATTGTATAATCAAATTTTGATCAAACAAGTGAAAAGAGGTAATGAAGAATCACATGCATGCATGTCTTCTTTCTTCTCCATCGTTTAGTCGTTGTTCAATAAAGTTAATGACCATGATTCTTTTCTTTGGGCCACCCTTGGCGACCACTTTGATTTAATTTCCTTTTGTCTCAAGATTCAAAATTAATCCTAGGTAAAATTATTATACGTGTGTTACTGAATTAGATTATATTTTATTTTTTTCGTTAATAGAATAGATAAATTAGTTTTTACATGTTAGGTCTAATAGTAAATCGGTCTTTTTGATTAAATATTTTATCAATTTCTCATTATTAAAAATCATTGTAATTTTTATGATAGTTAACTCTATTCCCTTTAGTCATGGTAACTTTAGTCATTACTTGAGAAACTTTCATATATATATATATGTATGTATGCACTTTAGTCATGGTAATTTTAGCCATATATGTGACCTTATGAAAAGTTTACGTATTTTTTGTAGTGATCAAATATTTATGTGGTATTGTGTAGATGGATCGTAATCAACATCATGCAATTGTCGGAGTCGTGGCTTCAGTTTTAGCTTTTGGGGCTCTCTGGATTAAAAAATTAAAAACTAGGAAGGAAATTACTTCTCATCCTAATGTGAATAGAGATTATGAAAGAGAAAATTATATTAATAGTATTTTATATAGTGGTGACCAGCATTGTATTGATGTGATAAGGATGAGACCGATTGTATTTTTTAATTTGTGTGATATTCTTAGTAGAAATAATTTGTTACAATCAACTAAATCGGTGAATATTAGGGAGCAAGTGGTTATATTTTTACATATAATTGGTCATAATGTAAGGTTTCGAGTGATAGGATCTAGATATTATTGATCAACTGAGACAATTCACCGTTATTTTAGGATTGTATTGAGAGCTATTTTGAAATTGTATAAGCTAGTTATTAGATTACACGATGAGTCAATTCCTAGTGAAATCGAAAACAATTCAAGGTTTTATCCTTATTTTAAAGATTGTATTGGAGCATTAGATGGAACTCATGTTCGTGCATCCGTTCCACTTAACATTCAAGGAAGATTTCGTAGTCGTAAAAGGGGGACGACACAAAATGTATTAGTGCCATTACATTTGATTTGAAATTTTCCTATGTTCTAGCTGGTTGGGAAGGTAGTGCACATGATTCTCGTATTTTAAGTGATGCACTTTCACGCCCAAGAGGATTAAGAATTCCGGAAGGTAAGAATTATACAACATTAAATACCAAATAGTTCGATAAGCTCATAATTTATTAGTAATAATTATGTTTTGTCAAATTGTAGGTAAATATTATCTTGCTTGATCTTTGGATATGGCATCCGTAATGGATTTATTACCCCATATCGTGGTGTTCGATATCATTTAAAAGAGTTTAGTGCTCAGGGGCCTGAAAATGCAAAGGAACTCTTTAATCTTCGTCATTCATCATTACGAATCACTATTGAATGTGTTTTCGGGATTTTGAAGAAACGGTTTCGTGTATTAGATGCTGAGCCATTTTGGAATTTTCAAACTCAAGTAGATATAGTTTTGGCTTGTTGCATCATTCATAATCATATCATGGGAGTTGATCCTAGTGATTTACTTAATCAAGGATTATACGAGGAGCTGAGTCCGATTTGATAATATCAACTCTTACGGAGCGAGAAGAAAGAGAAGAAGCAAGAGAATGGTCCGCTAAGAGAGATGAAATTGCACAAACTATGTGGACTGATTATATGGCTAGAAACATTAGGTAGGTTTAGGGCTTAGGGTTGTTGTTTCTATGTTATGTATGTTTTAGTATTAAAATTGTTTTTTTTTTTTTTGTTAATGTTGGATTCTAAAATTTTAGTTTATTATATTTGTTGGATTCTGAAATTATTATGTCTTGATTTTGTTAGATATTGATTATGTTTCAAGCTTGTTAGATATTGAATTTATTATGTTTTAAGCTTGTTGGATATTGAAATGATTGACAATGACAATTATTAATGTAGAATGGGTAAGGGCAACAAAGAAGGGACCTTCAAGCAATTCAGGTGGACAAAACCGATGGAACATCTTTTTCTTGAAATTTTAGCAGAGGAGGCCCAGAAAGGAAATAAGCCTTCTAATACTTTCAAAGCAGTTTCTATTAATCGAGTTGTCGAAGCTATTTCTGAAAAATTTCAAGTCCAATGCGATGCAAAACATGTGGAAAATCATTTGAGGATTGTAAAAAAAAGCAGGGCGATTATATGCACAATTCGGGGTGAAAGTGGTTTTGGATGGGATGATAACATGAAAATGATCACATGTGATAGAAGCGACATATGATGCAAAGTGATAATGGTAATATATGTATATATATGGTAAGTATATTTCAATTATTTTTACTTGTTATTCTAATTTTGTATAATATCCAACAAAGCACAAAGAAGTATGAGCCATTTTTGAATAAAAGCATTGATCATTATGATGAAATGGCTTTGGTTGTTGGCAAAGATATGGCAACAGGGAGTTTTGCGAGAACATTTGCTGACATAGATTTGGATGATGATAACATAGATTCAGTGCCTATAGATCATGAGAATGAAGCGATCAAGAGGTAAGAACAAATGTATCTTCATCCGCACATCCAAACGTAAAAGAAAAAGGCTCAAGAAAGTGTCAATGATGAACAAATTAAATTTGTGGGTGAACAACTTGGCAAAATTGCTAATGCTTTGGAACAATTTACTGCGGATAAGACACCACATCTTTACGAAGAAGTGATGTCAATGGAGGTAGAAGGATTTGATGATGACTTCCTTTGTTCTGTGTTTGATTATTTAGTGAGTCATGAATCTGAGGCAAAAGCTTTTTTAGTTAAAAGTAAGAAGCATAGAAAAATTTGGCTTCAAAAATTTTCTCAAGGTTGAAGATATTGATACTTTTAATGTGGTGTAATATTAGTTATGCACTTGGATAATATTGTTGTTATCATGTGGTGTAATATTAGTTATCATATGGTGTAATATTTAGTTATGCACTTGGATAATGTTGTTGTTATCATGTGGTGTAATACTAATTATGTATTTGGATAATATTATTAATTTCTAGTATTAATTGTGGTTTGGAAGCTAATTTATAATTATTCAATCCTTATTTTTATTTTTTATAACACAATTACAAATAATTTATTTGACTTTGGTTGTTTTCAATTTATGACGGTTAATATTATAATTTAATAATTGAGTATTATTATATATTTAAAATGATTTATTTATTTATAAATAAATCATTGCAATACATGTAAAAACAATTTAAAATATAAATTTATATATATATATATATATATATATATATATATAAAATAAGAAAAGATAATAAATTCTTAAATATATAAATTTTTATTAAAACAAACTTTTTTCAAAAATATTTTCAGAAATCACCAAAACAACGAAAAAATATTTTA
The DNA here is from genome assembly GCA_025698475.1 of Gossypium anomalum. Lineage (NCBI taxonomy): Eukaryota > Viridiplantae > Streptophyta > Magnoliopsida > Malvales > Malvaceae > Gossypium > Gossypium anomalum. The sequence goes on from CM046959.1 coordinate 2,425,070, forward strand.
CACAGATTCATCCAAACACCGAGAAAAGTAAATCATTTTCCAGAAATCATTTTCCAAGAAATCATTTTCCAAAAATCATTTTCCGGAAAACATTTTACCTGCAAACAAACGGAGCCTAAGTTCCAATAGAACTTTCATTTGTTTCTCTTTGTATAGATTTAGTGGGCTAAGTAGAATATTTTTCTTCAAGTTTTTATATGCATTCTAGAGAGCCTTCACCTTTTAGAGGCTCATATTTGTTTGCACCATTTCTCTTTAAGTTAAAGGGAGTACTTAAGGCTTATGGATAGAATAACTTTAAGGGGATTAAATGTTTTATCTTAGCCATGTAAAAGATATGGAGTTGCAGAGATTAGCAAGTGATATTGAACCTCTCTCTAAATCTTATGTAATAATTTTTCTCTACCTTTTTCAGCTTGGTAAAAGAATTTTATTCACTAAATCACCCCCTCTCTATGATTATCCAATTATTTGAGCTTTACAAACTTGTTTGTTTCATTTCAATTCTTTTAGTATTTTTTTTAGGGAATAAGTATATTATATATATATGTGTGTGTGAATGAGTAAAAGCAGTACGATTACTTACTGAACCTACAAATGCTAACTCGTTAGTTCAATATTTCAAACAAGCTACATAAAAATAACACCAATACAAGAATTACTAAACGTTATTTAGAATTTTAAACAAGACACATAAAAATAATATGAGTTCAAACGACCATCAAGCAGAATGCTAAGTAGAAACAAATATGAAAATCTATTGCGAATATAGAATTGTTCACTACAAATGCATGGAGTTTCCTCTTAGATTTTTTTTCCCTTGGGGGGGAGTTCTATAATATGCTGGCACAGTTATAGGGAAAAACATTTGTCTGATTCCTTCAGAGTGTATAATGGGGAGCAAAACACTTGATGCAACCTGAAAAAAAAAAAAAAATAACACGTCATTTTTAAATTATTATATATTTTTATCGTGTTAGTGATCATGATATATGAGAAATGATTGGTAGAGATACTGACCCAAAGGAGTTTAGCCCCATCCAACAAGCGTTTGGGAGAAGGAAATGGAAGTAACAACTGGCCAACACCATATATTGCCATGACAAAGAAATGAAATGCTAAGCTTAATGGACGAGGGCATAAACCAGAGAGCATAGCTGATACTCCAGATGAAAAAAACCCTCCAAGCTTCAAATACCCGAACAATGTTTGTTGCATATTCTCCATTGCAGGATCGGACGAGGCACTAAATACCTTGTGTAAGACATTGGCTAGTGTATTTATCGTAGATGACATTGGCTGCATGCAGTTAAAAGTGAAAAATTATGCCATTTTTTGTTCCTTTTTATTCACTTTAAAAAATTCATATAGAACATGAAACTACAATACCTTCCTCAGAGTATAAAAGGATTCGAGATATTTGCAAATGGCGGATGCATCAGATAGATCATGCAAGGGTCTTAGAAGATCCCTAAGTATGACAACATCAGATAAAGCAACAGTCATTCCCCCTCCAGTTATAGCATGCCGCATATTGAATGCATCGCCGATCAAAAAAGCACCAGGAGTGAGGTGTGGCGCACCAGCCATGATTTTGTTCGGCATTATTCTTATGTTGTCCTTCTTGTCTATTGCAGATATAAAGGAATCGTATAATTCAGGAAGAACCTGAAATGTATCATGGATCATATAGTTAGTCCATAAGTTCAACCAAATTCCCTTAATGAGTCGATTCAAGAAAGATATAAATATACCTTGGGAGCCACCAAAGTTTTCAAGTAATGAGCCATTTCACCATTGGAAACAGAGGGTAGATTTTGACTTGGAACATCCACCAAGCAGCGAATTTCAGTGCTACTAATTTGATAAAATACGATAGTTGAAGGATCTGCTAATATAAAAACTCCATATTTTTCTTTTGGAAGTTTACAGTTCGTCAAGATAAAACCAACAAAATAAGAGGGGATATCCACCTGCACAAATAATCGAGACCTTTATATGTATATTTTCTCAAAGCATATAATTTAAGTCTAATTATGGTTTTAGTCCCTCTACTAAGCTGAAATTGGAATTTTATTCCTCTATTTTAATTTGGCAAAATTTAGTCTCTCTAGTTCTCTAGTTTTATTGTAGGTCCAAATTCATAACACCATTAATTGTTACCATTGAAATAATGACATAGAATTCTATTAAAACGAACTAACATTTGAGTAACATGTAATTAACTTGATTTCAATGTGACCTTGACTATATGACCAAAAAATAAGTCAATTCTTTAATAAAAGCAACTGATCTATTTTGACATACTAATATCATCACAAAAATAATGGAATCAAATTATGGCACAATAAAATAGGACTAAATCTCAAATTTTTAATGTAATAGAGTGACTAAAATAAGAATTAAACTAATTTAACAAGAGTATGTAAGCATTTTTTTCACCTTAGAATGGCAGAGAGAGCGTCTCAAATTCGAGAAACAACCATCAGAGACGATGGTGAGAGGAGCGTAAGCTGTTAGCAATTGACCACTCTTATCTTTATAGTGCACTCCTTTGACAATACCATTTTCTTCAAGTAGAGATGTTACTGTCCCTTGTTCTAAACTTACACTGCGTTATCATATCATCAAAACATGAATTTGGAGCTTGTAAAGAGAGGCATAATTTCTGATTAAAACAAGTTGAAACAAAGTAATAGTAATAGAACCAGACATGTCAATTTTGACTTGAATTTGAAAATTTGACTCGACCAATTGAAAATTAAATTTGATCCAACTTGATTTGACTATAAAGGGTTCACAATTTGAGTCCCTCAAACTTAAACAAAATTTTACCCTAACCCAAACTAACTTGAACTTAAAAGAACTCAGACCTAAAATTATTCAAAAATTAACTTGAAAGGACCAAAACTCGAAGTGACTAGAACCAAAACGATATGAAATCGTAATGACCAGACTCAAAAATTTGAAACCCAACCCAAAATGACTCAAATTTAAACTTGAAATGATCTGAACCCAAAATAATCCTTAGCCTAAAATGATAAAAACCAAAATAATGTGTTAGCTTTAAAACTTGAGTGATTTGATCTAGATTGATTAAACCAAAATCAACTGAACGAGCTCAATTGATAGGTCTAAATAGAAGTAATGGATCAAAACAACTACAAGTCATTTAATCCATTAAGATAAATGTTCTAATATATTATATATTTTGAAATTAAAGAATGATTGGGAGGGACGAGAGAAGGTACTTGTGAAGAGATGCGGCTTTCTTTCGCAATCTTTGAACGAAACGACCATTATGGAAAGTTCTTCCTACAGCATGAGACTGAAACTTTTCCAATGGAAAAGATACGAGAGCCTGCTTTCCATCCTTGTTTAGAGTATAACCCAAAATTCGTTGAGCATCAATCTCTTCTAAACAATCTGTAGTGCCAACATTCAAAGTAAAATATATAAAGAAATGACATTGAGACATTATATTGCATCCACTATTCTTATTTACCTTCAAGGCCTAATTCAATTAACTTGAGGTAGCCTCCAGGCAATAGACCTTCGCCAGCAATTCTATTAGGTGCATTTAAGTCCCTTTCTATCACTCGCACTCGACGTCCATCCTGCAAGATATAATTATAGAAGAATTATTAGGTATAACATTATAGTTAAATCCATTTTTCAAGGATCTTATGGAAACTTGAAGAGAATCTGATGTTAATTGAAGCTAAATGGAGCATTCCCCACCTCTACAATATTTTTAAAAATCTCTATTTAAGTAGATATTTATATGTATTTCTACATTAAATATAATTAAGATGGAATTTCAATTCTTATTTTTATTATTTGACATAATTAAAGTATCTTTTATATTTATTTTATAATATTGAACAGTGATGGAGCGAATATGTTAACTTTGAGAGAGACAAAATAAAATTAGACGTGCTACATTAAAAAAATTCCTATAACGTATATTATGTATGTTAGTTATACTTTAAAAATTTATATAAAATTTTTGTTCCACATTATATTTCTAAATATATATAAGTTAAAAAAAGATAGCATAAATACATATTTAAAAAGAACAACTAAGAAGAAATAACATATGATTACTTAAAACTAGAGGTGCTTATAGACCAGGTCGAGCTCAACTAAAATTTTAGGCTCATTTGCTAGGCCCAGGCCAAAAAAATAGGCCTAAAATTTTGCCCAAGCCTAGTCCGGATAAAATGTTAAAACCTAGGCTCGGCATGTATTATTTTTTTATATCACTTTTTTATATAATTTTTTAAAATATAATATATCAAAAATACTAAAAACATTAAAATAAATGTTTCTCAACAAATTGAAAATAAATTTAAGAAAAATGTATACTTAAATAACACTAAGATAAGTGCGACTTAACAAGCAAATGTCTTTAAAATAGTAACAAAATTAACAATAAAACAAGAGTTATACAATAACAATAAAATAATAGCAATATAATAGTGAAATGGTAGCAAAATAGGCAAAAAAAAATAAGAGAATAGAAAAAGAGAGAGTAAAAAAAAAAATTACATATTTGGGCAAGGCCAAAAAAATCTTACTTAAGACTCAACCTGTTTTTTAAACGGGCCTTTTTTTCCCAAGCTCATTTTCCTAGTCTATATTTTTACCCAAACCCTCTCACTTTTCGGGCGGATCTTCGGGCTAGGCCGGGCCATGAGTATGTCTACTTAAAATCGTGTACGATATCCTTTCAAGGAAATAAAATCACTAAATATTATAAATTCTAAATTAAAAGTTTCAACAATCTCTTTTAATATAAACAATAATATTATCCGTAAGAAACTCATTCTTCAATTTATTGTGAAGCCTTATTTTAACAATTTTTATGGCCGAAAATACTCTTCGTGTTATTATAGATGAATAAATTTTTTAATATTATTTTTAGTACCATAAAAATATTGAAGAAGATTATTTCGGAGCGTCATGTATATGGCTCCAAGATCATTTTAGAGTTCATTACTATTATTATCCCAACTCGGAACTTAATTCTATAAAATTAAAATAAAGGTGATAAAAAATTGGGACCTTTCCAAGAGAATAGGCAAGAGCAGCACCGGCAACACCAGCACCGACTATGATAATTTCCGTAGTGCCAACACCCTCACCCTCACTCTCACCATTTCCATTTTTGTTTACACAGTTTTCCTTTGGAAACTCCATTGAAGCTGCTTTTTTCAGCTTGCTCAGCCCCCAAAATCTCACTAAGAAAACAAACCCCAAAAGAAAGGCTATAACACCTGCAACTCCAACTATAAACTGCCCAGCCATTGTTTTAAGAACAATGTATGGAAACAATAATCAAGAAGAACAGCATTTATATAAGAAAGGGGAACAATGAATGGTGAGTGAAGAAGCACAGCCTGTTTTTGAACTTCACGTCTCTGAAAAAAATCTTAGCGTAAAGGAGCAGTAACTTACAATTCAATTTGTCTTCTTTCATGGATGCAGTCATGTCAGTGACTTATCCCTTTGCACAAGTGGTAACTAAAATCACAGTACTCTACTCGAGCCCCTACTTTTTTGTATCAATGAAAATATCAAAAGGATCCACCACATAATAAAATTTTACTTTAATTTTTTAAAAAAATAAAATTTTAATTTAATCTTCTAAAAATTATAAAAATATAGATTATTAAAAATAGTAAAATTATATTTTACTATCGTAAAAATTAAAATCCACCTATAAAGCTAATAGTTTTACTCAAACTTATATAAAACTATAAAATGAATATATAGATATAAATGTAGTTCTTATGCATGTACAAATTTAAATTGATTCGATATTTTTATCATATTGATTAAATATTCGATCTTTATTAATATATACTTAGTGGTTATAAGTTTTTTTATATAAAATAAATAATTAGATAATTTTTGTGATACTTTTTGAACAACTTTCCATCGAACAATATTAATTATAAAATATAAAGTACACTTTTTACTAGGTTAGTTCTCTATAATAACCCATTATTTCAAATTTTCGTAAAATCAGTTCTATTTTTAAGTGAAATAAAAATAATAAAATATCTCTTCTTTTAAATTATAATTAATATTATTATGATCACTTTTTTTTTTTGTGCCTTTCATACTTTTATATCATATTTAAATTAAACATTTAGAAATTACAAATCTAAAGATCAAACATATGTTCAATAGTATTGAAATACAAACCACACTGTGAGACAAGTTAGTTTGTAAATATTGAATTCGAATCATGAATGTACAAATCGTGTTAGTTCGTATTAATTACTTATCTATGATTCTCGCCTTTCCTTTATCTCAAAACGGCCTGAAATTGTTTTTAGTTACGTTCGATAATTCAATTATAAAATAGCATTAGTTTTCACTCAGCCACATGATAAACATATAATCAAATATATTTTGTATTTTATTCATTTTTTTCCCTATATTCGAAATACTCATACTTTTCAATCTTTAGTATTTGGATCAAAATTTGATTTCATATACTTTCATGTTAGGAGACCTTGTATTTTTAGTTTATAGCATAATTTCTTAACAACTTTCAATTTATTCAATTTAGTCCTTAATTTCACAAAAAAAATTAGAAGATTAAAATTAAATTGTAATTTTTAAGATAATAAAAATACAATTTTACTATTTTAATAACCTATATCTTTATAATTTTAAAGAATTAAATTAAATTTTTATTAATTTTAAAAAAGATCAAAATATAATTTTACATTTATTAATTTAAAATTTTAAAAATTTTGAAAGATTGTGTGGGAAGCAGGTAGCATAGTTTGGCCGCTGTCCACCTGACGTAATGGAAAAGCAAAATCTTGACAAAAAAATGATAGATGTTCCTCCACCACACTCCACCACACGTAATGCACAAACAAAAAGGATAAATTATTATTGGAAAAATAAAAAACAAGGGAAAAGACAAATTAACATATTTTTTGGTATGATAAAAAGTGCCGGGGGGGAGTTCTGCTGTACGCTTGGGGAGTGCATCAAAGATCTTTTCTGGAATACTTAATGTCCCTTTTGCCGTCCAGTTGGCTAAAAAGATATTTTATTGAAAATGTATCATAAACTCAACTTTATTCACTTGGTTGTAAATTTGTGCAAAATTTGGATAGATGTTTCCACTCAAGTCACCTATATCTAGAAAAGCCCTCTCCATTGCAAGAAATGCTTTAGGATATTTGCTAACTCGTTAGTTCAATATTTCAAACAAGCTATATAAAAATAACACCAATACAAGAATTACTAAACGTTTATTTAGAATTTTAAACAAGACACATAAAAATAATATGAGTTCAAACGACCATCAAGCAGAATGCTAAGTAGAAACAAATATGAAAATCTATTGCGAATATAGAATTGTTCACTACAAATGCATGGAGTTTCCTCTTAGATTTTTTTTCCCTTGGGGGGAGCTCTATAATATGCTGGCACAGTTATAGGGAAAAACATTTGTCTGATTCCTTCAGAATGTATAATGGGGAGAAAAACACTTGATGCAACCTGAAAAAACAAAAAAAAAAAAAAAAAACAACACGTCATTTTTAAATTATTATATGTTTTTATCGTGTTAGTGATCATGATATATGAGAAATGATTGGTAGCGATACTGACCCAAAGGAGTTTAGCCCCATCCAACAAGCGTTTGGGAGAAGGAAATGGAAGTAACAACTGGCCAACACCATATATTGCCATGACAAAGAAATGAAATGCTAAGCTTAATGGACGAGGGCATAAACCAGAGAGCATAGCTGATACTCCAGATGAAAAAAAACCTCCAAGCTTCAAATACCCGAACAATGTTTGTTGCATATTCTCCATTGCAGGATCGGACGAGGCACTAAATACCTTGTGTAAGACATTGGCTAGTGTATTTATCGTAGATGACATTGGCTGCATGCAGTTAAAAGTGAAAAATTATGCCATTTTTTGTTCCTTTTTATTCACTTTAAAAAATTCATATAGAACATGAAACTACAATACCTTCCTCAGAGTATAAAAGGATTCGAGATATTTGCAAATGGCGGATGCATCAGATAGATCATGCAAGGGTCTTAGAAGATCCCTAAGTATGACAACATCAGATAAAGCAACAGTCATTCCCCCTCCAGTTATAGCATGCCGCATATTGAATGCATCGCCGATCAAAAAAGCACCAGGAGTGAGGTGTGGAGCACCAGCCATGATTTTGTTTGGCATTATTCTTATGTTGTCCTTCTTCTCTATTGCAGATATAAAGGAATTGTATACTTCAGGAAGAACCTGAAATGTATCATGGATCATATAGTTAGTCCATAAGTTCAACCAAATTCCCTTAATGAGTCGATTCAAGAAAGATATAAATATACCTTGGGAGCCACCAAAGTTTTCAAGTAATGGGCCATTTCACCATTGGAAACAGATGGTAGATTTTGACTTGGAACATCCACCAAGCAACGAATTTCAGTGCTACTAATGGGATAAAATAAGATAGGTGAAGGATCTGCTAATATAATAGCTCCGTATTTTTCATTTGGAAGTTTACAATTCGTTAGAAGAAAACCAACAAAATAAGAGGGTATATCAACCTGCAGAAACAATCAAGACCTTTATACATACTTTCTTAAGAGATAAAATTTAGATTCAACAAGATTTCGAAAGCATTTTTTACTGCCTTTTTATAAAAATAACCCAAAAAATTAATTAATTATATAAATTATCTATTTTTTAAATAAACATGTAAATGATCTAAAATTAAAAGTTAGTGAAGCAAAGAGTTTGACGCCGCCAACATGCCATATCAGCAACCAGGAAAAAAAATTAATTTTTTGGTGGAGCCATATAGAATGGTGCCACTTGTATAAATATCAGGAAAATACTGTAATTTCTAAAAATATGAGGGATTTTTAAAAAAAAAATTCATTTTTTGATGGAGCCAATTAATTTGACGCCATCAGATTCGCCTGACACACCCACCCGGTTACTTTCTTTTTTCTTTTTTTTACTTTTTTTAACTTTTGTTCTATTCTTTCTTTCTTTTTTTTTTAACTTTTTATAAGTTTTGTCTTTCTCCTTAATTATCTTATTTATTATTAATTTTTAAAAAAAAACTTAAAATGTATATTTAAAATATTTTATAATTTATATTTTTAAAAATTTTAAATATATATTTTTTAAATTATTTTTTAAAATTTTAAATATTATTTTTAAATATTACATAAATTTATAATAATATAAAACATTTAAATATTTTAAAGATATGACCTTTCAAATTTATTATTAGTTTTATAATATTTAAAAAAATAAAAAAAAAGAATAGGATAAAAGTTAAAAAAAGTAATAAAAAAAAACAAAGAAAGTAACAGGATGGGTGTGTCAGGCGAATTTGGTGGCGTCAAATTAATTGACTCCACCAGAAAATGGAATTTTTTTTAAAGTCCCCTATATTTTCAAAAATTGCAGTATTTCCCTGGAATTTATACAGGTGGCGCCATTCTACGTGGTTCCACCAAAAAATTAATTTTTTTTTCCTGGTTGATGACATGGCATGTTAGTGGCACCAAACTCTTTAGCTCTACCAACTTTAGTTGTAGATTTTAGGTCATTTATGTATTTAATTAAAAAAATAGGTCATTTATATAATTAATTATTTTTTGGGGTTATTTTTATAAAAAAAAGCCCATTTTTTACCTTGGGATTGCAGAGAGAACGTCTCAAATTCGAGAAACAACCATCGCAGACAACGGTGAGAGGAGCATAAGCTGTTAGCATTTGACCACTCTTATCTTTATAGTGTACTCCTTTGATAATACCATTTTCTTCAAGTAGAGATATTACTGTCCCTTGTTCTAAACTTACACTACATTATCATATCATTAAAACATGAATTTAGAGCTCGTAAAGAAATGCATAATTTCTTATTAAAACAAGTTGGACTAGAGTAATAGTAATAGAACTAAACATGTCAATTTTGACTTGTTCAGCTTGAACCTAAATTTGATCTAACTTGATTTGATTATATAGGGTTTACAATTTAAGTCCCTCCAACTTGAACAAAATTTTATCCTAACTCAAACTAAGTTGAACCTAAAACAACTCAAACTCGAAGTGACTAGAACTAATATGACATGAACCCATAATGACCAAACTAAAAAAATTGAAGCCCAGAGCTCTAATGTCTCAACCCAAAATGACTCAAATCTAAACTTAAAGTTGTCTTATCCTAAAAGCCTAAAATGATAAAAATCAATATGATTTATTAGTTTTAAAACTTGAATAATTTGATCTAAATTGAACGAACCAAAATTAATTCAATCAACTCAATTGACTGGTCTAAACAGAAGTAATGGATCAAAACAACTACAAGTCATTTAATCAATTAAAATAAATGTTCTAACATCTTATATTGAAATTAAAGAATGATTGGGAGGAATGAGAGAAGTACTTATGAAGAGCTGCAGCTTTCTTCCGCAACCTTTGAACGAAACGACCATTATGAAAGTTTTTTGCAGACACATGCGATTGAAACTTTTCCAAAGGAAAAGATATGGGGGCATCCTTCCCATCCTTGTATAAAGTATAACCTAAAATTTGTTGAGCATCAATCTCATCTACACAATCTGTAGTGCCAGCATTCAAAGTAAAATAAATAAATAAAAATATACAAAGAAATATCATTGTAACATTATATTACAACCACTACATTATTTTTCTTATTTACCTCCGAGGCCTAATTCAATTAACTTGAGGTAGCCTCCTGGCATTAAACCTTCCCCAGCAATTCTATTAGGTGCATTTAAGTCTCTTTCTATCACTCGCACTCGACGCTCATCCTACAATATATAATTATAGAAGAATTATGAGGTATAACATCATAGTTAATCTATTTTTCAAGGATCGTATGAAAACTTGAAGACAGAAATTGATGTTAATTGAAGCTAAATGGAGCATTCCCCACCTCTACAATATTTTTAAAAATCTCTATTTAGTCAATATTTATATGTATTTCTACATTAAATATAATTAAGATGGAATTTCAATTCTTTATTTTATTGTTTGACATAATTAAAGTATCTTTTATATTTATTTTAAAATAATGAACAGTGACAGAATCAAGATATTAATATTGAGAGAGCCAAGTTAAAATTAGACGTGCTACGTAACAAAAAAAATCTTATAACATATATTATTTATGTTAATTACACTACAAAGAATTATATAAAATTTTTGTTCCACATTATATTTCCAAATATATATAAATTAAAAAAGATGACATAAATACATATTTAAAAAGAACAATAAAAAAGAAATAGCATATGATTACTTAAAATTGTGCACGATGTTCTTTCAAAGAAATAAAATCATTGTATATAGAATTTAAATCAAAAGTTTCGGCAACATCCCTCTTAATATAAACAACAAGATTATTTGTAAGAAATTTATTCTCTATTTTATTGTGAAGTCTTATTTTAACAATTTTCATGATGGAAAATGTTCTAATATATATATTTTTAATACTATAAAAATATTAGAAAAATCTATTTTTGTATTTAGGAGGGTGAATACATTACATGTATATAAAAAAGAAATTGAAAAATTTTAGACCTTTGACCTTGACTTCCCGAGTCTCTCTGTGGCTCGTTCCACTGAAAATGATCTTTTTAAAGTTGGTTACTGTCATTATTCCAAGTCCGAACTTAATACTACAAAATTAAAATAAAGGAGCGTAAAAATTGGGACCTTTCCAAGAGAATAGGCAAGAGCAGCACCGGCAACACCAGCACCGACTATGATAATTTCCGTAGTGCCAACAGCCTCACCCTCACCCTCACCCTCACCATTTCCGTTTTTGTTTACACAGTTTTCCTTTGGGAATTCCATTGAAGCTGCTCTTTTCAGCTTGCTCAGCCCCCAAGATCTCACTAAGACAACAAACCCCAAAAGAAAGGCTATAACACCTGCAACTCCAACTATATACTGCTCAGCCATTGATTTAAGAACAATGTATGGAAAGAATAATAAAGAAGAACAGCATTTATTTGAGAAAGGGGACCAATGAATGGTGAGTAAAGAAGGACCGCCTGTTTTTGTACTTCACGCCTCTAAATTTTTCAATTTTGGCGTAAAGGAGCTGTAAGTTATAATTTAATTTGTCTTCTTTCATGGTTGCTGTCATGTCAGTGGCTTATCCCTTTGCACAGGTGACAACGAGCCTCCTTTTTGTATCAATAAAAATATCAAAAGGGATCCACGTGAACAGCTAATAATTTTATTTCCAACTTTTATTAGGAAAGATGGAATCCGAATCGAAAAAAAAAAATCCAAAAAGATCATAGTAAGAAATTTCCTCTTAAAAAATATATACTTATATGAGCAATCAATTGTTGGTCCTTCTTAATTTAATTTAAATTTAACATGTAATAAATGAGGGTTTTTTTCATAAAGTTATTTTTTTGAAATTTAAGATAATTACTGTAGGAATTAATTTTTTCTGTAGCAAAAGTTTTTTTAAAATATAAATTATTAATAAAAAATGTGTTCCATTTACATATACAAATATGAATCCCATTTGTTTAGCACCAAAACCATCTAGCAAGGAACCATTTAGATGATTTAGAGAAGTGAAACCAAAGATGGACAACTTAGATTTCCTTCTGGAGTGCTCCATTCAAACCCATTACCACCAAGCTTAAGAACTTGCAAACTATCTAGGGAAATTATAGTTGGGGGGAGAGGGGGAGTGAAGGTGGGGAGGGATATTTTTTATTTTTAAATATTAATATGATTATTTGTATTTAATATTAATATACAATTATTTTTAATTATATTTTAATGAAATGATGATGTGGCAAAATTTGATTAGTTGTATAAGTTATTAAAATTGTTTTGGAAATTTATATTGACATCGGATGAGATGTGAAAACTTTTCTCTTTATTGAATTTAGTTCAGAAGTGGTTTTGAAATGGTTGCTAAATAGGAAAATTAGATTGTGGTCGTTGCGGAATCTTCTTATAGGTATTGATAGTTGTATTAACCAGTTGGTCAATGTTACATTCTTAGTGGTTAAGACACAAGATAATGGTATGGCTGCAACTTTGGCTGTTACTGGTGTGAAAAGATTAGAGATATTTAAAACTTGGTGGTGATTTATTTGTTATTAGTCATTAGTAGTTAGATTCGATACCAGATGTCTTGATTTCTTGTTTATTTAGGTGTTTTGTAATTTTGATTAAGAAAAAAGTTAGTTTTTTCCAACGCTTTTCTAATATTATATATGCACATCGAATGAGCAAAAAGAAAAAGGCATTTTTTTTTATGGCACTAACGATAAATACTAATTTTAATAACGGAATCAAAATTTAAATATTGGAATAGATAAAAAGATAATTTAAATAACTCAAACAAACCCGGGTCGCTCTTATTAAATTAAGCCTTGAAAAGAAAAAAGGAGAAACTATTATTGCTAAAAGACAAAGAAAAAATCAAAGAGGAAAACTGAAAAAGACAATGCAATTTGATTTTTCGAAAAAAACAATTTAATTTAATTGAACTTAAAAACAGATCTATAGATGGATAGAATAGAAGTAGCCCCACTCCACGCCATTGAAAATGATAAATGGTTCTTTTTTAGAAAAAAAGTCAAACTACTTGCATTTAATAAGATATTTTTATTTCTTGTAATTTATAAATAATAGTTATTAAATATAATTTAAAACATATAAATTATCTTAAAGTGAAATAATTTAAACCAGAATTAAAATAATTTCACAATAAAAATAGCAAACATATGACATAAATATAAAAAATATATACTTAAATTTGTATCGAATTGTAGATTGAATCTTAATTCAATTGGTGTAGCGACGTAAAAAAAATTAACTTGGGTTCACTAATTGTGGCGATTAGAAATTTAGAAATTGAAATTTATGTTTTTTTAAAATAAACAGGGAGTCGCCACCGATCCTTTTTCCTAGGTGTGATCGGACACCTATTAGATCTCTTATTAAAACAAAATAAAAGGCTGAGTTTAGGTCTACGTTAAAACCCAGAGAAAAATTAGGGCTCGGGAGTCGGTTACGCGCGAGGAAGGAATTAGCACCCTCGCGACGCCCAAAAATTGGTATCTCATAAACACGTGTTGTCTTGATTTTCAAAAATACGAGTTCAATATAAAATTTAGTCGTGATTCAAGTGAAAAGACAAGAAATCTTGGTTTTTCGATTTTTCAAAAGGGTGTTCCGCCTTTAACACGAGCCGACGAATTCCATCCAACATAGCGATGAAATCTACGACTTAATGTGAAATCAATACATTGCCTTACTTATTTTTTTTTTAAAAAAAGAAACGAGAATAGGATTTTCGTTATAATGCAAAGCAAATTAATAAATGGAAACAAATTGTAGCGACGTAAAATTTTAGCTTTCGTTCGGTCGCTAATTGTGGCGATTTATTGAAAACAAATTAGAAATTGAAATTTGGTTTTAAAATAAACCGGGAGTCGCCACCGATCCTTTTTCTAGGTGTGATCAGACACCTATTAGATTTCCTTTTTTTAAAAGCAAGAAAAAGGCCGAGTTAAGGTCTACGTTAAAAGCCAGAGAAAAAATTAGGGTTCGGGAGTCGGTTACGCGCGAGGAAGGTATTAACACCCTCGCGACGCCCAAAATTGGTATCTCATAAACATGTGTTGTCTCGATTTTCAAAATACGAGTTCAATGTAAGACTTAGACATGATCCAATTAAAAAGACGAGAATTTTTAGTTTATTTCGATTTTTGAGGAGGGTATATCACTTTAACACGAGTCAATTAACGTTCACCCAACATAGCGATGAACTCGATGACTTAATGTTAAATCGGTATATTGCCTTATGTATTTGAAATGGATAAAACACGAAGAAATATTTTAAAATGATGAACAACGGGGAAATATATAAAAATGGGCGGGAAACGAAAGATAATAGTCAGAAATACATCAAGGCATATAATACATACAACAAGAATATTACAATGACAATGCGTGATATTAAACATAATAAGAATTAAACATGAAGTAAAAACAGCGAATATATCTAAATATATAATAATGATATTGAGAATATGTATGATAATATGTGCATAAGATTGTATGAAAATATATAACTTCGATATTGAAATATACATAATATATGTAAACATAATATATTAAAACGTATATACATAACGTATGTGAGAAAAATATATATATACATAGTATATTTAATATGAACATATACGATATACATATATAATAATATACATAAAATGGTAAAAAAAAAATACATAACTAATAATATAAAAAGATATACACATACAAAAAAAAAAGTATGAATAGTAAAGAAGTATACAATAAATAACATTAAAAAAATATATATATGATATATAAATATATACAATATATACATATATTAGAAATAATAATATGAAAAAGAAAACCATTAGTACATTACATAAGTACATACATGCATATATATGTATAAATAACAGTATTAGAAATATAGTATAATATTAAAAGTATACATATAAAAATATAATTAATAATTTTAAATTATCTATAATAATATATATAAAATATAATATTAAAAACTTATATACTTAACATATATGAAAAATATATATAATAATATTAACATTTATATAATATATGTACTAGAAATAAATAACGACTAGAAGTAATAATAATAATGTTAGAAATAATAATTAAGTATATAAAAAAAATAATAAAATAGTAATATTAAAATAAAATAATTAAAATAGTACTATATATGTAAAAATATATATACATACATATATAATATGCATACATTAATATTAACAATAATAAACCTAAAATAATAATCATTAGTAGTAATAATAATACTTTTAAAATAATTAATATGTTAATAAAAGTAATAGTAATGAAAATAATGCTAACAATAATAATAAAGATAATAATAGAACTAAAATGATAGTAATAATATTAATAATAAAATAAAAATAAAAATAAACAAAAAAAAGGACTAAATCGAACTAAAAATAGCATTTCGGGCAAATTTAAAAGAAATAAAGGGAAGGGACCTAATCGTAACACGCGTGCAAGTAGTGGGGACCAAAACAGCAAATACTCCTTCCAATCAAAACGCAGCACATGATTGGGGACTAAATTGAAAATCGCGACAAATTTTGGGGCCAAATTAAAAATAAAGGATGACTTAATTGCAAAGTAATAAAAAAGCGGAAGGGCTAAAAGCGCAATTAGCCCTTCCTTTTAAAAAAACACGCGGATCCTAGGCGGGTCGGGTCAGGTCGAACCGGTCCAAGTCAAAACGATGTCGTTTTGAGGCTTAAGTATAGCCCCCAAAACGACGTCGTTTTGGTGGACTATAAATAGGCCTAAATTTAGAAAAAAAAATCATTTGTGAAGTGGGAAAGAAAAAAAAAAAGAGAGGGAAGAGAGAAGGGAGAGAGGAGGGAGACCGGAGCGATTTCCAGTGGGACTCCGGTCAGGGGTCCAGTCACCGGCCGATCGCCGGACCCTCACCGACGCCGACGCCGGCGCCGGCCACCGTACACGGTGGCCGGAAAAGGTAAAATTTTTAATTTTTTTCTTTTTTTTACTTGCTTATTTTATTATTTTATTATATTTTAGCATGTATAGGTAGCTAAAATGGGGTTTAAAATGTAGTAGGAAAAAAAAATCACCTCTCGATCTTTTTGACTTCTGACTCGTTCGTTGATCTTTTTGATTTTTTTCGCCTGAATGCTATTTCTATGTTTAAATGCTGATTGGATCACTGTAGTTTTATTTCTTGTTTCGTATTTTTTCCTTGCTACCGAATGAAAAAGATAGCCCCATTTTTTACATTCTGATTCGGGTTTTATAACCCCTTTTTCTCTATTTGTTTATTGCTTGCGTGTTTCTCTTGTTCTTGCAGGAGCAGTTGGAGTAAGTGGTGGTTGAACGGCGGTGCTGAGGTAACCGGTGGTGCAGGGGATGGGGTTACTGGCTGGTGTCAGAGGGTAGGGTGATGGGATTAGGTGGTTTAGGTCAATGGGCTTAAGTTAGTGGGTTAGGTGTTTGGGCTATTGTAAAAAAAATAATTGGGCTTTGTAGTGGGTATGGCCCAAAATTGGCCTGCTACAGCTGCCCCTCTTTGCTCATTGTCGTGTAACGGGAATAGAGCAAAAACAAAATGAAAGGCCAATTTTGCCCCGTCTTGCTGAGTCTTGACCTCTTTAGCGCTTCTCTTCTTCAGGTAGTCTCTTTCCAGTCCACTGTATCTTGTAGTTTTGGTCCAATCCACTGCATCTTCTAGTATATGCCTTGTAACTTCAATCTTCTTCAATGTAGCTTCGAAGATATGAGATTTGTGGCTTCGATCTGCTTCACTTGTAGCTTCAAAAAGATAAAATCTACAGCTTCAATCTGCTCTCCTATCACTTCAGTGAAATGAGATTTGTGATCTTCTCTCTTTGCTGTGACTTCAACCAAATCTGATGTCTTCCATCAGCTTCGATCTTTATCTTTTGCTTGGCATGTGATCCTGGGTTCAACTCATTTCTCACAATATGAAATGACTCTTTCAAAACAGACATTTAGAAACAGAAATTGAAACTAGCTCAGCACATGAGCTAAGGCTCAACTCATTTCTCGCAATATGAGTTGATTTTTTTGAAAACAGAATTTGAAAGGCGCAACTCACCTCTCGCAATATGAGTTGCTTTTTTTTTGAAAAGCAGAAATTAAAAGGCTCAACTCACCTCTCGCAATATGAGTTGATCTTTGAAAAATAAGAATTAAAAGGCTTAACTCACCTCTCGCAATGTGAGTTGATTTTTTTATTATTTTTTTTGAAAAGCATAAATTGAAATTACCTCAACGTGTCTTGAGGCTCAACTCACCTCTCGCATTATGAGTTGATTTTTGAAGAACATAAATTGAAATTACCTCAACGTGTCTTGAGGCTCAACTCACTTCTCGCATTATGAGTTGATTTTTGAAAAACATGAATTAAAATTATCTCAACGTGTCTTGAGGCTCAACTCACTTCTCGCATTATGAGTTGATTTTTGAAAAACATGAATTAAAATTACCTCAACGTGTCTTGAGGCTCAACTCACTTCTCGCATTATGAGTTGATTTTTGAAAAACATGAATTAAAATTGCCTCAACGTGTCTTGAGGCTCAACTCACTTCTCGCATTATGAGTCGATTTTTGAAAAACATGAATTAAAATTACCTCAACGTGTCTTGAGGCTCAACTTACCTCTCGCAATATGAGTTGATTTTCTTGAAAAACATAAATTAAAATTACCTCAACGTGTCTTGAGGCTCAACTCACCTCTCGCAATATGAGTTGATTTTCTTGAAAAACATAAATTAAAATTACCTCAACGTGTCTTGAGGCTCAACTCACCTCTCGCAATATGAGTTGATTTTCCTTGAAAAGCATAAAATAAAAATAAAAAAAATCAAAATACCGAAACCTGTCATCTGGTAGAACTCAGGTGTCTTTTCACTTGATTCAATGTGACTCTCCTTCCGCATTTCTTGCTCTGAATAATACACAATATATGCCATGCATGAGGTTATCATGATATGCACATGTTTGTCTTAAATGCCTTTATGTCTACATGATTATGCAGTGCTCCTTAAGCATGTTTGTCGCTTGTCCTTTTTGGTCACGAATTTTCATGATCTGCGTCCGTTGCTTTGGCTCTTGACTTCCTTTTTAAGCCATGTACCCATTTTCAATCTTCACAAGTAATCGACGTTTCTCGGATATCACTCTTTTGCCTCTGGTTGAACTCCGTTCTTGCCTTGAAGCTCTTGTGCTTATCAAATTTTCATCCAAGTAATGTTTAACATTTCTTTTGTTTAGAGCATGTCATTTCACCATTTATCATGTAAATAAACACATAATGAGATGCATGAAAAAGGTCAAGTAGGGACAAAAATGATATCTCATATTCATTTATTTCAAGTGTGGAAAACAAATGAAGTTAACCAATGAGAGTAAAAATGTCAAAAAGAAAGAAAGGATCGTATTCAACGGATACAAATGCTCTAGATATTCAACACATGAGCTCTTCCACGTTCCTCAATCAAGAATCTTTTCGAGTCTGACTCCTTACGTAGAAGATTTTGAGCTTTCAGAGATGCTTCAAATCTCGTAGTCTCACCTTTGTTTGTCATTGCGGTTTAAAACATCTTGCCTTGTAAGCCGAATGTTTACTTCATTAGAATGCCCTCTCGGGTTTTCATCCTAATCTTTTTTTTAATCAAAGCGCCCTTTCCGGGTTTTCGCTCTGATCCTTTTTCTTTTTTTTCTTTTTTTTTAAGATGCCCTTTTCGGGTTTTCATCTTGACTTTCTTTTTTAAGCATAGTACTTCTTCACCGCATCTGAGTTCACTGGATTCGGTAACTCCTTCCCATCCATCTCGGTAAGGATCAAAGCTCCACCTAAAAATGCCTTCTTTACGACGTATGGTCCTTCCCAGTTTGGTACATCTGCCCGTGACAAATTGCCCTTAGACGTTTTTCTTCTATGAGGTTCAACTGATCATATCGAGCTCGAACCCATTCTGCTTCTTCTAACTTTGACTCCATTAAGACTCGCAGAGAGGGGATCTCTACCTCGATAGGTAGCACAGCTTCCATTCCATAGACTAGAGAGAAAGGGGTTGCTCTCGTAGATGTTCGCACAGATGTGTGATATGCAAACAAAGCAAATGGAAGTTTCTCGTGCCAATCTTTATACGTCTCAGTCATTTTCCCAATGATTCTTTTAATGTTTTTGTTAGCTGCTTCAACAGCCCCGTTCATCTTTGGGCGATAGGGCGAGGAGTTATGATGCTTTATTTGGAATTGCTTGCACACTTCTTTCATCATCTTATTGTTCAGATTCGTGACATTATCTGAAACGATTCTTTCAGGCAAGCCGTACCGGCAAATGATTTTCTTTTTCAAAAACCTGCAAACTGCAGTCCTCGTCACATTGGCAAACGAATCAGCTTCTATCCATTTTGTGAAGTAATCGATGACCACAAAAATGAATCGATGTCCATTTGACGCTTTTGGAGAAATTGGCCCTATAACATCCATGCCCCACATAGAAAAAGGCCATGGAGAAGTCATGACATGAAGGGGTGAAGGGGCTACATGAATTTTATCGCTGTAGATTTGACATTTGTGGCATTTTCTGGCGAAATTGATGCAGTTACTTTCCATTGTCAGCCAATAATAACCGAGTCTCATGATCTTTCTGGCCATATTGAAACCATTGGCATGTGTTCCGCAGATTCCCTCATGGACCTCTGCGAGTATTTTCCTAGCTTCAACATCATCCACGCATCTCAGGAGCATCTGATCTTTTCCTCTCTTGTATAAGATGTCCCCATCAAGAACAAACCCTGCTGCCATTCTTCTGATCGTTCTTTTGTCGTTCTCATTTGCTTGTTCGGGATACCTTTGATTCTTGATATATTGTAAGATATCATGGAACCATGGTCGTCCGTCCGTCTCTTTTTCAATGCTACAACAGTGTGCAGGAACCTCGTATATGCTCATTTTGAGGGGCATTATTTCTGCTTCTTTACTTGCTTTGAACATTGAAGCTAAAGTGGCCAGGGCATCAGCTAATTGGTTTTCTTCTCGTGGGAAGTAGTGAAAAGTTATTTCTTTGAATTCCTTGATCAATTCGGCCACTAAATCACTATACTTGATCAATTTTGGATCCCTTACTTCCCACTCTCCACGGATCTGGTAAACCACTAGAGCTGAGTCTCCGTATACCTCTAGGATTTTGATGTCTCGATCAATAGCTGCACGAAGCCCCATGATGCAGGCCTCATATTCTGCTATGTTATTGGTACTTAAGAAGTTCAATCTTGCAGTAAACGGATAATGATTCCTCTCTGGTGACACAAGGATTGCTCCGATTCCATGCCCCAAAGCATTCGACGCACCATCAAAACACATCTTCCATGACTTCTCTTCTGATGACTCGGGTTCTATTTCTGTGATGCACATTAAGTCTTCATCTGGGAAATCGAATCTTAGAGGCTCATATTCTTCTGTTGTTCGAGTTGCTAGAAAGTCGGCTATTGCGCTCCCTTTTATCGACTTTTGACTTATATAGGCAATGTCATATTCCGAAAGGAGAATATGCCATCGTGCCATTCTTCCTGATAGTGCCGGTGATTCTATCATGTATTTTATCGGGTCCAGCTTTGAAATCAACCACGTCGTATGGTACAACATGTATTGTCTGAGTCTCCGAGCTACCCAAACCAGAGCGCAATAAAATTTTTCAATGGACGAATACTTTGCCTCATATTCAGTGAACTTTTTGCTGAGGTAGTAGATCGCTTTTTCTTTCTTTCCTGTCTCATCGTGTTGCCCCAGTACGCAACCCATTGAATTTTCGCACACCGTCAAATACAAAATCAAAGGTCTTCCCGGAGTTGGCGGTACTAGCACTAGAGGACTAGACAAATATTGCTTTATCTTATCAAAGGCCACTTGGCATTCATCATTCCATTCTCCAGGGTTATGTTTTCGAAGAAGTCAAAAAATTGGGTCGCATTGGTTGGTAAGTTGAGCGATGAATCGGGCAATATAGTTCAATCTCCCTAAAAATCCTCTAACTTCCTTTTGCGTGCGCGGGGGTGGTAACTCTTGGATGGCTTTTATTTTATCTGGATCAATCTCGATACCTTTTTCACTGACAATGAAGCCTAGCAACTTCCCTGAGGTAGCCCCGAACGTACATTTGGCTGGATTGAGCTTTAACTGGAACTTTCTCAGCCTGTCAAACAACTTCTTGAGATTCACTATATGCTCTTATTCCCCTCGGGATTTAGCAATCATATCATCGACGTAGACCTCTATTTCTTTATGCATCATGTCATGGAATAATGTCACCATAGCCCTCTGATATGTTGCCCCAGCATTCTTTAACCCGAATGGCATCACCTTGTAGCAGAACGTTCCCCACATTGTTATGAAAGTAGTTTTCTCCATATCCTCAGAGGCCATCTTGATCTGATTATACCCCGAGAATCCGTCCATGAAAGAAAACAACGAATGTTTTGCTGTGTTGTCTACCAACGTATCAATATGTGGCAAGGGAAAATTATCCTTTGGGCTTGCTCGATTCAGGTCACGGTAATCCACGCACATTCGTACTTTGCCATCTTTTTTTGGTTCCGGGACTATGTTGGCCACCCATTCTGGATATTTGGAGGCTTGTAGGAAACCAGCATCAAATTACTTCTTGACTTCCTCTTTTATTTTCAGTAGCATTTCGGGTCTCATCCGTCTTAATTTTTGCTGGATGGGCTTGCATTCTGGCTTTAATGGGAGCTTATGGACTACTAAATCTTCATCTAGCCCTGGCATGTCCTGGTATGACCATGCGAAAACATCTTTGTATTCGCGGAGTAGAGCGATCAAATTATGCCTGGTGCTCTCTGAAATAGAAGTCCCAATCTTCACTTCTTGTTTCCTTTCTTCAGTGCCCAAGTTTATTGTTTCCACAGATTCTTCATGAGGCAAAATCTGTTTATCCTCTTGTTCCACCATTCTTAACAATTCAGGAGACGAGACATAATCTTCAGCATTTTCTTCGGCTTCAAATTCTCCTAAACAAACAGCCTTCTCAAAATCAATTTCAAGACTCGTAACGGGTTTGTTCATGTCATCGATATCTGAGCACCTGAAAGTTGAATGGAAAAGGAAACTATAGAGGGGCATCCAAGTATTGGAATTAACAAACGAAATGTCATGTCGTGGAATGTGGTCAAATGTAAAGATAGGCTATGAAATGAGAAAATGATTATGAAATTAGTGATAATACGAAGAAGAATCGTGACAAAATGCATCTTCATTGATATTCATTTGAATGATAAAGAGCGAATGCACGCTCTTACAAAAGAATTCTATTATATCTAAGGACACAATAGAAGGTTAATGTTTAACATTACTCTGAAGGTTTATAAACTACAAGAAGCTCTTCGGAAGTCCAATTGTTCAACATGAAACCAGGAGGGCAAGGGCGTATCCTCGAGACATCTTTACTTGAACCAGCCCCTTTGTCAATGACATTTATACTGACATTCTGAAAACCCCTTTCAATTATCCTCAGCATGTTTCGTGGATCGTCTTGTCTAGGGTATATCATTCCCGCAGATGTAAATGTTCTTGACAAAGGAGGGTATTCTATGGGCTCCCATTCTGGTTCTCGGCCCAAAGTTATTGCGATCCTTCTTTCTTGATCTTTCTTCCACTGTCTTCTTCTTTGACGCATGTCAGGCTGGAATCCCAAACCGAATCGGGCCTTGTGGTGCACTGGTTTTAAAACCCTGACTATTCCTTATAGATATCTGCCTAAACCTCTTCTTGCTCGAGCTCCTCTTCCCACGGTCAATTTGACACCCATTCTGGTATTTCTCGACAGTTTCAGCGCTGGAATTTTGTTTCCCTCAGCAATGAAAGTGGTATTGACGAATTCGAGGGATCGGAAGGAACATTCCACTGCGTCTTTGCTTACTTCAAGATATGGCGCATCTGCAGAGATAGATGCGACGATGTCTTCTTCTCCTTCAACTGTGACCAGACAGCCACCCATGATAAATTTCATTTTTTGGTGGAGGGATGATGGGACCGCTCCAGCAGAATGAATCCAGGGTCTCCCCAAAAGGCAGTTATAAGAGGGTGTAATGTCCATGACTTGGAACTCGACATCATAAATGTAAGGGCCTACTTCTAGAGGGATCTCAATCTTTCCCATAACTTCACGCCTCGTTCCGTCGAATGCTCTTACTGTGGAATGACAGGGCCTTAAGTAGGACAAATCCATTGGTATTCTAGAAAGTGTGGCCAATGGCATAACATTTAATGCTGACCCATTGTCGATGAGCACATTCGGTATTATGTAGCCCTTGCAGCGAGTCGTGATATGCAGCGCTTTCACCGAGCCTCTACCGTTTGGCGGTATCTCATCATCACTAAAAGAGATGAAATTGTCCGCATTCAAATTGCTTACCCACCTATCAAGCTTTTCAACGGATATGTTATTGGCCACATAAGCTTGATTTAACACTTTCAATAAAGCATTCCGATGTGGCTCTGAATTTAACAGTAGAGATAAAACTGAGATTCGCGCTGGCTGCTTGCTCAATTGTTCCACCACACTATATTCGCTGTGCTTGATAAATTTCAAGAATTCTTGAGCTTCTTCCTCATTCACAGGCATTTTAGTTTCTTGCACAGGTGGAATTTCTTGCTCGACTTCGACTTCGTGCATTACTGCTTTCCCTTTTTGCTTCAAGTCGCTACTTTTCTTTACCGGTTCAACTTCTTTAGAATAACACCGTCCACTTCGGGTAAAATGACCTACCTCCCCAACATCTTCAATTATGGCTTTGGACTTTCCAACTTTCGGCGTGGCGATATTGACATCATATCTCCACTGCAGATCGCTTTTATTGTCCTTATAAGGAAAAGGAGATGATACTTGATTATCATTTTTGGTTTCACCGCTCCTTTTCGCGTCATATTAAATCACCAATGGTCGATCGCTTATTTATAAGGGGACTGTTGATCGATTGTCAGAGGTACATATTTCTCCACTATCGGGCTCTTCGGCTTTACAAAAAATCCCGATCTCCTTGTTATCCATCATACTTTGCAATAATCTTCTGAATTTATCACAGGACTGAATGTCATGTCCTTCGATGCCATGGAACTCGCAAAAACTGTGACTCTTTGCATCCCTTCCTTCGAATACTCCGTTAAAACGACAAAGCAACCCTTTTTCAACTAGTACCTCCCAGATTCTCTGCAGAGGTGTTCTCACTTCAGAAACCCATATTTTACTTTGTCGTTTATCCTCCTCTCCTACTGGGCTCACATTCCCTTCGGTGTGATTTGAGAATGGATTTCTGGCCGTACTGCTAGTACCATCAAATCGCAAAATGCCCGCATCAATGAGCCCTTGAACTCTCCTTTTGAAAGCAAGACAATTCTCAGTAGAATGCCCCTGGTTCCTGGCATGATATGCACAACTAGCGTTTGGATCATACCATTTCGGGTATGGAGGTTTAAGGGGTGCCATGTAATGGGGAGAAATCAGTTGTTTTTCCAAAAATTTTGGGTACAATTCTCCATATGACACAGGGATGGGAGTAAACTGCGGTCTCTCGGGATTAGGCCTTGCTGGTCTTGGCTCATTTCTGGGTTGGTTTTGAACGGGTGCAGTGTTTTGTGAAAAAGTGGTGACGGGTCTTTGGTTGTTCATGGCGTATACGGGGTAGGAGGGAGGTGGTGTTTGGTAGCAAGGTGGTGTCGGGGTCGAGGTTGGTTAGGATATGAATTAGGAATGTAACGACTTTCAGTTCCCACCATGTGGGCTTCTGGCTCTTTTTTTCTTATGGGTGCTGCTTTTCTTGAGCCTTCTGATCCTTCCATTCTACCGCTCTTAACGGCGTTCTCTATGAGCTCACCGGATATTACAATATCCGCGAAATCCTTGGTGGCACTTTCCACTAAATTGTCATAAAACGATGCCTTCAAAGTATTGATAAAAAGAACGGTTATCTCTGTTTTTGTTAGTGGGGGTTCCACTTGGGCTGAGACGTCTCTCCATCTCTGCGCATACTGTCTAAAGGTCTCTGACGATTTTTTCTCCATCATTTGCAAGGTCATCCGGTCTGGCACCATATCCGATACATACTTGTACTGCTCGTAAAATGCTGACGCCAAGTCCTTCCAGGATCGAATCTTTTCTCTACTAAGTTGGTTGTACCAACGGAGAGCTGATCCTGTTAGACTATCTTGAAAGCAATGTATAAGTAGCTTATCCTCGTTCACGTAACCAGTCATTTTTTGACAGAACATGATGAGATGTGCTTTCGAGCACCTTGTCCCATCATACTTCTCAAAATCAGGCACCTTGAACTTCGGAGGAAGAATTAGATCGAGTACTAAACTGAGTTCTTTGGCCCCTAGTGCGGAGAAGACTTCAGTGCCTTCTATCGCTTTGAGTCTTTCCTCTAGACTCCTATATTTTGTGTCATGATTATCCAATTTCAACTTGGCTACTTCTGCTGGGTCGTCCAAATCTGGAACTAGTGGATCAGCAGGACTAGCCTCTGGGTTCGACACGAATATTCCTTGCCCCAGATTAGTGGGTGGAGCAGGTGGCATAGGTCGTTGTTCCAAGCCTGTGGGTTTCCCTTGAGTATACCCTCTTTGTGTTGTATAGGCGGGTGCTGGAGTGAATCCCAGGGGATAGAGTGGATCCTGATCGTGGTGAATTCTTGATTGAGGTTCCATAACATCGGGGTTCTGCATGGGTCCTTTTCTTTTGACCAAAGTTGTCATCATCTCTATCATTTTAGCCATCTGATCTATTTGCTCGAGTGATTCCTCTCGAGATCTTACCATTAGATCTCTCGTCTCTTGTTGCGATTTGGCCAGTTGCTCTTGTAATTCCTTTTGAGCCCTTTCCATCCTTTCGATTCTCTCATTGAACTCAGCTTCCATTGCCCTAGTTTGTCGACGCGTTCTGTATAAATGTCGTGATTCCAGTCTTGAAGTCTTGCAACTGCGGATTATATGGTTCTTTTAGTTTTGGTGGATGATTATGGTGATATGTACATGCGATGAATGAATGAATGGATGAATGTCCAAAGAGTAAATGATGCATAAATGTTAGTTATGAGTAAATATGCAAGAATTTGGTGTTGATTTCAAGATAGCCCCATATGTAGGCATTTCATTTATCAGAAGAGTATGTTACAAAAAGTTTTCATTTTTCTAACAGTTACACAAATTTCCTAGCCACATCGCCTTGTTTCTTCACTTGCTCTAAAAACTCTGATATACTCGATCTTTGGCTCGGAGGGAATTGGCAACTGAGAACTTCGGCTTCATCTGATAATTGAACAATTTGCATAGCCGCTTTGCGAATTTCATTGATCAAAAAGTTGAGTTGCATTTCCTTTTCTTGGAGAGTTCCTTCATACGCGTGAATGTCTCTATCATACTGATCATTCTTTTCTTCTAGAGCCTTCAGGAGGTTATCTAGTTGTTGTTGATGAGATTGTAGCATATTTTCTAAATCTCGTACTCTCCTTTTTAATTCTTGATGTTCGGATGACTATTCGCAAATTCATGATCACCATTTCATACTCGGCATTCTTCCTTCTTAACTCTATTGCAGTAGCGTGGCCTTTTCCTCTTCTTTCTTTGCTTTTCCCTTCCAAAATTCCATTCCTCCTTTGATGTTGCTAATTTCTTCTTTCCACTCAGCTGTTGACTTGCCCAATCCACTATTCTTTATAGTGTTTCTTAATTTCTTGTTTTCCAAATGAAGGTCCCTTAAGTCGTTTCTCACAATCTCGGCCTCCCTTTGTACTTTTTTCGATTCTGGACCTTTCAACTTTGAACTTCAATCTTCACTGATAGTTTTCTTCTTGAAGAATGCGAGGTCCCTAGACATCTTAGCTTTTTCTCGCTCGAATTCTTGTCTAGCTATTTCCAATTCGGATGGTATTTCCTCCAAAAAGGGATTCTGGGCAGTGTAATTTGTTGATGAGATTTGCTGACTACTTACCTGATGCTTTCTCCATATGTCATAGTCTTGGGTAAGGGTATCAGCATACAAGGCTAATTCCATGAAATGAATTTCCTTCCAAGACTTTGCAATGTCTCGGACTTTCTTTATATATCCCTCACCCGCAAAAGCGAACTCGAATTGTACTAGTCCTCCAATTGTGGGTATAAATTATCGCGAAGAAAATTGCCTTTGGACTAATAACAGAGCGTATCCAACTCCTCCCCATAACCCGAGTAAAGGTACCCAATCTTGGCCTCCACATTTGTATAGCAGGACTGAAGGACGGATCCAGGGTGCTCTCCACGTTATATCCTCGGCGCGAATATTTTGAAAAACTGATACCCAATGTTGCTCGGTGACTTCTTTCAGCCATTCTTTCTTGAGGTAAGCTTCTAGCGGGGCGAATGTTTTTGAAAACATATGGAATGGAGTGCGCTCTACTTTCCAAAAATGACTCAAAATCCAAACATTGAGCAGCTGTGCACATCCGATAAATCGTCCCTTTCCAACCCTTCGACAATTACTCAGGGACCTGAATATCTCTGCTAAGATAGTCGGGATAGGGTTGACTCCTTGTTTTAGCCTTTCGAAGAAATCAAATACTGCGACTTCAAGATGTCCGAGAACTTTCGGGAAAATGACCAAACCATAAATGGCCAAGGCGACTAGATTTACTCTCTTCAATATGTCAGGATGGTTCAGAACCAATTCTCGTAAGGAAGACCATGGAATGCAAATGGTTTCATTCTTCTTTTTTATCTGTTTTTCGGCCTATGCATCAGTCATGTCTGTCAGTCTTACTAATTTCTTCTTGAAGGTCATTGGCTTAGGCTCCTTCACGTATATCTTGCCGAATTGCACATTGTCGATGCGGAGTAAAGCAGCATACTCTTTTATGGTTGGAGTCATGTCCTCTTGATTGAAGGTAAAGCACTGATAAGCTGGGTCCCAGAATCGAACCATGGCTTGAATCAACTGTTCGTCTACACGAATGGTGATCAAGTGAGCTATATCTCCATACCTCTCAGTGAAAATGCCCCTAGTGTCTGAATCCCATTGATTCCAAACTCGCGCCAAATCCTCAAGGCTATTTTGGCGAACATTCACAGTTAAATGTTCGGGCAAATTGGCAACACACCCTTCCACTAGGCTGTCCCCCTTTTCTCTCTGAGTCTTTAGAGACTAGTCCCGAACCACGGCATTCTTCTCGATTATTTGTGTAATTGACTCCTCCATCAGAAACCCGTTCTTTGGCAACTAACTTTTAATCAACACCTTCCTAATGTGATGCCTATGATGCATGATGAAAATAAAAACAAAAACAAACAAACTTGGTTAGTAAACACAACACATATGATTTGAGAAACAAATTAAACTATCCAATCCAAATCTCTTTATATGAACAATGTAAATGAAAGGCAAAAAGGCATTATCCCCGTGTACTTATTTTGGTGACTATAAGCGGACAGAGGTTCAGTATGGCTCTAATTGGATGGCTCGCATGGTTCGTTATATGCGGGTTTGGTTCTAGATAAGTACTCGAATTGTTCGTACCGTCGTCTACTAAGACTAGTACGAAGCCTCGGTCGTAGCTCATCACAAGCTCACGAGTTCAATTCGAGGGATTACATTTACTTATGCCTATGCGGAGGGACAAGTTAACTCACGAAAGCATAAGTCATATGTAACCCGAAAGTATTCACTAGCCTGTGCGGAGGGACGAGTTAACTCACGAAGGCGTAGCGTTTACTTTCACTTAAACGGACGGAGCCCGGGTATAGAGCTCATGTTATGCAAAATGCAAGTGCACGGTGTGTAGGGAAAAACTCATAAACCTTTACGTTTTATTTAAAAACTAAACCTAAAGTAACCATAAAAATTTAAAGCTGAAAAACAAAAGGACAAAAAACGAGTTAGAAAAATATTTACAACACGATACAAATGCATGAATTTTGAAAACAAGATTTTCGGATCACGACCAAATATTTATTTTGAACAATGAAATTTGAAAATTTTGACAAAACGTGTTTAATTCGACTCGACTCACAAGACTATTTCCCCAGCGGAGTCGCCAGCTGTAGCGACGTAAAATTTTAGCTTTCGTTCGGTCGCTAATTGTGGCGATTTATTGAAAACAAATTAGAAATTGAAATTTGGTTTTAAAATAAACCGGGAGTCGCCACCGATCCTTTTTCTAGGTGTGATCAGACACCTATTAGATTTCCTTTTTTTAAAAGTAAGAAAAAGGCCGAGTTAAGGTCTACGTTAAAAGCCAGAGAAAAAATTAGGGTTCGGGAGTCGGTTACGTGCGAGGAAGGTATTAGCACCCTCGCGACACCCAAAATTGGTATCTCATAAACATGTGTTGTCTTGATTTTCAAAATACGAGTTCAATGTAAGACTTAGACATGATCCGATTAAAAAGACGAGAATTTTTAGTTTATTTCGATTTTTGAGGAGGGTATATCGCTTTAACACGAGTCAATTAACGTTCACCCAACATAGCGATGAACTCGATGACTTAATGTTAAATAGGTATATTGCCTTATGTATTTGAAATGGATAAAACACGAAGAAATATTTTAAAATGATGAACAACGGGGAAATATATAAAAATGGGCGGGAAACGAAAGATAATAGTCGGAAATACATCAAGGCATATAATACATACAACAAGAATATTACAATGACAATGCGTGATATTAAACATAATAAGAATTAAACATGAAGTAAAAACAGCGAATATATCTAAATATATAATAATGATATTGAGAATATGTATGATAATATGTGCATAAGATTGTATGAAAATATATAACTTCGATATTGAAATATACATAATATATGTAAACATAATATATTAAAACGTATATACATAACGTATGTGAGAAAAATATATATATACATAGTATATTTAATATGAACATATACGATATACATATATAATAATATACATGAAATGGTAAAAAAAAATACATAACTAATAATATAAAAAGATATACACATACAAAAAAAAAAGTATGAATAGTAAAGAAGTATACAATAAATAACATTAAAAAAATATATATATATGATATATAAATATATACAATATATACATATATTAGAAATAATAATATGAAAAAGAAAACCATTAGTACATTACATAAGTACATACATACATATATATGTATAAATAACAGTATTAGAAATATAGTATAATATTAAAAGTATACGTATAAAAATATAATTAATAATTTTAAATTATCTATAATAATATATATAAAATATAATATTAAAAACTTATATACTTAACATATATGAAAAATATATATAATAATATTAACATTTATATAATATATGTACTAGAAATAAATAACGACTAGAAGTAATAATAATAATGTTAGAAATAATAATTAAGTATATAAAAATAATAATACAATAGTAATATTAAAATAAAATAATTAAAATAGTACTATATATGTAAAAATATATATACATACATATATAATATGCATACATTAATATTAACAATAATAAACCTAAAATAATAATAATTAGTAGTAATAATAATACTTTTAAAATAATTAATATGTTAATAAAAGTAATAGTAATGAAAATAATGCTAACAATAATAATAAAGATAATAATAGAACTAAAATGATAGTAATAATATTAATAATAAAATAAAAATAAAAATAAACAAAAAAAGGACTAAATCGAACTAAAAATAGCATTTCAGGGCAAATTTAAAAAGAAATAAAGGGAAGGGACCTAATCGTAACACGCGTGCAAGTAGTGGGGACCAAAACAGCAAATACTCCTTCCAATCAAAACGCAGCACATGATTGGGGACTAAATTGAAAAACGCGACAAATTCCGGGGCCAAATTAAAAATAAAGGATGACTTAATTGCAAAGTAATAAAAAAGCGGAAGGGCTAAAAGCGCAATTAGCCCTTCCTTTTAAAAAAACACGCGGATCCTAGGCGGGTCGGGTCGGGTCGAACCGGTCCAAGTTAAAACGACGTCGTTTTGAGGCTTAAGTATAGCCCCCAAAACGACGTCGTTTTGGTGGACTATAAATAGGCCTAAATTTAGAAAAAATCATTTGTGAAGTGGGAAAGAAAAAAAAGAGAGAGGGAGAGAGAGAGGGAGAGAGGAGGGAGGCGGAGCGATTTCCGTGGGACTCGTACGGGATCCGGTCACCGGTCGATCGCGGACCCTCACGTGCACCGCGCACGCCAAGTGAAAAGGTAAAATTTTTAATTTTTTTCTTTTTTTTTTACTTGCTTATTTTATTATTTTATTATATTTTAGCATGTATAGGTAGCTAAAATGGGGTTTAAAATGTAGTAGAAAAAAAAAATCACCTCTCGATCTTTTTGACTTCTGACTCGTTCGTTGATCTTTTTGATTTTTTTCGCCTGAATGCTATTTCTATGTTTAAATGCTGATTGGATCACTGTATTGGCTCTGCAATTGAATGTTTTATTTCTTGTTTCGTATTTTTTCCTTGCTACCGAATGAAAAAGATAGCCCCTTTTTTACATTCTGATTCGGGTTTGATAACCCCTTTTTCTCTATTTGTTTATTGCTTGCGTGTTTCTCTTGTTCTTGCAGGAGCAGTTGGAGTAAGTGGTGGTTGAACGGCGGTGCTGAGGTGACCGGTGGTGCAGGGGATGGGGTTACTGGCTGGTGTCAGAGGGTAGGGTGATGGGATTAGGTGGTTTAGGTCAATGGGCTTAAGTTAGTGGGTTAGGTGTTTGGGCTATTGTAAAAAAAATAATTGGGCTTTGTAGTGGGTATGGCCCAAAATTGGCCTGCTACACAAATAAAAGATAAATTCAGAAATACATTGAAACAAATATAAGTGTGACGATAATAAAAAAAATACATGCAAGACTAAATGTAATAATAGTATCACGTACGAGAAAACAATGAACATACATATATATAAAAAACGGTATTAAGAGTATGTATATAATATATTTTTTGTGCACATATATATATATATATGAATAGTGATAATGTTAAAAATGTATTATATTTATTATTTGAACTATACATGAAATGATGAAAATAAATAGTAATGTTAAAGTATATACATAATATATACATATATATAGAAAATGTATGTATATGACATGTACGAAAAATGTATGCATAATAATATTAAGATAAAATAATAAGTGATAATAGTAAAAATAATGGGTATAAATATAATGATTGTACAGGCCAATTTTAAAACCCAACCCCAAATACATTTTAATACCCATTATAGCCCAATTACAATTAAACCCACAAACCCAATACATTACCCAGACACCTAACCCAATACCAACCTAATACCCTTACCCACTAACCCAATGCATCAGCCCACTTATGCTAAAACCCTAAGTCCAAAACAAAAAGAAAAAGAAATCAGAATATCAAACCCTAGGTGCGCCGCACCTAGGGCCTTCTGTTGCCCCACCTGCCATCTGACCAGCGCCGCACCAACTCTCTGTACCACCGGTCACCTCCGCCGCCTCTACACCTGCAAGATCAAAGATAGAAAAGACAGAAAGTAGAAATAATAAAGTATGTAAAAATATAGGCTATAAAAAAGCCATAACAACAAAAAATGTAAGAGGAGAAGATTCGGCAAGTTCAACAAAAAAAAAAATACAAAAACCATAATACAACAACAGTGTTTTAAGCACCACCAAAGTCGGAGAACCAGAAAACAAAATCAAAATAAGAGGAACGAAGGTGATTGTTTTCTCGGGATTTCTGAACCGCCATTTTTCTTTCTTTTTTCCTTTTTTCTACTTTTTCATCATAAACAATACATTTATATATATTAAATAAAAATAACGAAAAATAAAAAAATATAATTTTTTACCTTTTTCGGCCACCACGTGCGGTGGCCGGCGCCGGCGACAGACGGCGGCCGATGATCGGCCGGTGACCGGTCCCCTGGCCGGAGTCCCACCGGAAATCGCCCCATGCCCTCACTCTCTCTTTTTTTTTTTGTTTTCAGCTCAAAGAATGATTTTTTTTTTTCTGATTTTGTGGGTATTTATACTAAGTGAAAACGGCGCCGTTTTGATTCAAAGACCCAGGGCACAAAACGACGTCGTTTTGCCCTGGGTCAATTCGATTCGACCTTACCCTTTAAAGGGATCCGCATGTTTTTGCGGAAGGGTCTAATTGCGCGAATGACCCTTCCGCTTTTCTGGGACAGTTCAATTAAGTCTCCATGGTTTTTCAATTTGACCCCATAATGCTTCGAGGTTTTCAATTTGGACCCCATTGATGCGCAGTGTTTTAATGAATGGGGATATTGCGCTCTTGGTCCCTCTAAGTCGCACGCGCGTTGCAATTCACCCCATGCTTATTTTATTTCAGATTTCGCCCCGAAACTTTGTCTTGTGCTCTGTTTAGTCCTTCTGTTGGTTTAGTGTGTATTTTCAAATTATTGTATTATTATTTCTAATATATGTTATCATTAATTACGATCCATATGGTTATTTTATTTATTTATTACATGTATAGCATAATATCCTTTATATATGTATGGGTATTGTATTATGTATGTATTTTTATATGTTATATATATTTTTAATATTATACTTTATATGTATCATATATATTTTTAATGATGTATTATTATATTCTAATATTGTTTTATATATATCTCCATATTATGTTATATACATAAATTTTTTTTATATATTATCATATATATATTTTTTGATATTTCTAGTTATATATTATTTATATATTTCCACGTATATATATATTTATCATTGATATATGTACACATTTATTTAGTATTATTAATACATTCCTTTTCATATGTTATTAATATTTTAACATTGAACTTGTATTCTTGAAAATCAAGACAACACGTGTTTATGAGATACCAATTTTTGGGCGTCGCGAGGGTGCTAATACCTTCCTCGCGCGTAACCGACTCCCGAACCCTAATTTTTCTCCTGCTTTTAACTTAGACCTAAACTCGGCCTTTTTCTCATTTTTAAAGAAAAAAGAAATCTAATGGGTGTCCGATCATACCTAGGAAAAAAAGGATCGGTGGTGACTCCTTGTTTATTTCAAAAATTAAACGTTAATCTTCAAGTTTTCAATAGATCGTCACAATTAGCGACCCGAAACTAAATTTTTTATGTTGCTACAATGATGAATGAAAATAATATTATATATAAGGGTATATATATATACTCATTTAATAAAATGTATGTACTAGAATTAACAATAAATACAATAGAGATAAAAATAGATGAAATAATACATACATACATAATATGGTATTTAAAATATTTACATTATATATATATATATAACATAGTATTTGTATACATGCATAAGATGATATATAAAAAATACATACATGAAGTAGTATAAGAAATATATGTAACTAATAACATTGAAAATACATATATGATATGTATAATATACATATTAGAGTTGATAACAATATGTAAAAACTATTCATACGCTATATAAATACATACCTATATATAAATAAGAGTGATGTTAGAAATATACATGAAAATAGTATAAAAGATAAAAAATAATAATATTAAAAAATATATATACGGGGCAATATGCAAATTATATACATAAAATAGTTATAAAAAGTATGGTATTAAACATACATATAACGTATGCATATATAATAACATAAACACTAATATTATATATCATTAATACAAAAAATGATGATATAAAAATAAAATAAGATAATGATAATATTAAAATGAAGTAATAAAAAAAAACTATATAAAGGCTATATGTACATAAAAATATGTATGTATATATAAGTAAAGATAAGCAATAGTAATAAAAATAATATAATAATAATAAAAATATAAAAAGTGGATAAAATATAATCATATTAAAAATAAAATAAGAATAAAGTAATAGGTAATAATAAATACAATAACATTAAAAATGAGAAAAAGTAAGAAAAAGGACTAAACGGAATTAAAATCAAAATTTTTGGGGCGAATTTAGAATAAAAACAGAAGAGGGGGACTCATTCGAACACGCATTAAACATTCAGGGGCCATAACAGCAATTTCCCCTTACCTTTTAAAACACTGCGCAACATAGAGGACTAAATTGAAAACGTCAAAAAATCATGTGGCCAAATTAAAAGCACTATAAATCTAATTGCAAAACCAAAAAAAGCGGAGGGGCCGATTGCGCAAATAGCCCCTCCCTTAAAAAAACAAGCAGATCCTAGTCGAAGCGGGTCGGGTCGGACCGGGCATGGTCAAAACGACGTCGTTTTGAGGCTTAAGTGTAGCCCCCAAAACGACGTCATTTTGGAGGGCTATATAAGGCTCAAAATAACCAAAAAAAATCATTTGGTGAGAGGGAAAGAAAAAAAAGAAGAGAGAGGGAAGAGAGAAGGGAGAGAGGAAGGGTGAGTCCGGCCATGGGGCCGACCACCGGTCCCATCCACTGGGAGGCTCACCAGGTGCTGGCTACCGCCACCATCTAAAAAGGTAAAATTTCTTTTTTTTATTATTATTTTGATTTTTATATTTTTTTGTATTATATTCCTATATTTTTTAGTTTTTTTTTTATGTGTGTTTATGCAAAAGAAGTAAATAAATAAATAATTAAGTCTAAAACAGTATCTACAATAAAATCAAATTACCTCAGGTTTTGATATCTGTGTTTGATTGCTTGGATATTGTATTGGTATTTGAATACCGATTGAACTGCTATTTTTCTCTGGAATCGAATGTGTATTATTTTTGTTTTTTTTAAACTGCCGAAAAAAAAAATCCCCCCGTTCTGTTTTTTACAATCGGCTTTTATAGCCTATACAAATCTATTTCTCTGTATTTACTGTCTTTTCATCCTTAATCCTTGCAGGTGCAGAGGGTGGGTGAACGGTGGAGCAGGTGGACAGTGGTTGGTGTCAGAAGCAAGTGGGGAGGGTGGTTGCGCCGAAAGGAGATAGGGGTTTCGATTGGGGCTAGTTTAGGGTTAGGGCTTAAGTGGGTCTGAAATTGGTTAGTGGGTTTTGGGTTAAATTTGGGCTAATGGGTATTGTAGTAGGCTGTGATGTATTTGGGTGTTGGGTCTGAAATTGGGCCCAAAATTGGCCTGCACAATTGGCATGAGCAGAAAGATGTGGTTTCGAGTCTGTTGAAACATATTATCCTTTTGTTTATGAGTTGGAGAGGGATTATGGGTAGTTCTAGACATTGTGTCAAAAAGAACATATATGATCGGGATCTATAATTAAATTATTTTTTTAGATTATTTAAAATGCTAATATTTTAGATCAATTTAAAATGCTAGTATTTGTAGTTGTTTTGTTTGGATAAATAATTGGTTTACAAAAACAATTAGGTTAATGGAATTTTACAAATTAGAAAATAATTATAAAAAGAATAATTATATTAAATATAAATAATATAAACAATATTCAATATGGAAATCATTATATTTATAAATTTTAATAAAATAAAATTTTAAAAATATATTATAATTAAATAAAATAAGTTTTGAGGTTTAAGTTTTTATCTTATAGTCGAACCATGTGTATTAAATCAATTAAAATTGTTAGAGATATCGAAAAATCACCTATTTAAGTGGAATTTGAAAAAGGAATTTGAGCTATTAAAATTCCTTCTTGAAATTACTCACAAAATTTTAAATTCTTCAATATATTTACCCAAAAAAAAAATAAATTCATTTTTAGACTTTTGAAAACCTTAATTTAAATGAAAACCTCCTACAAATCTCTTACCCGTATATACTCTTAGGTATGCTTAGTTGAGCGGAAAAGTAAAAGAATAGAAAGAGAAAATAAAAAAGTGAAAAAAAAAAAAAAGAAAAGAGGAAGGGTGATCATTTCTATACTAACGGATAAGAACCAATCATTCCAACTTAGGATGATAATATGAAAGAAAATGAAAGAGGATTTTATGTTAGTTTGAAATTATGCATTTTTCAAAAAAAAAAATTATTTTCTCTTATTTTTTTAACTCTATCAAGCAATAGATGAAAAGAATTTCTTGACAGTAACAACATGATGAATTAACTTAAAGGAGAGCATGTAGGTATCAGAGGAAGTAAACTGATGTAAGTTAGAGCAAAGTTGTTTACATAACCATTGAGAATGCTTTTACATAACCATGACTTTCCCGATTTGGTTGGACACTGAAAAAGCCATAGTTTTGAAAATATTTCTTGACTTTTTCTTTGAGAGCTTAGATGAAATTGATTGACTTAATTCAGTTTGCATGCAATTTTGCACTCAATAAAACAGTTCCTATATGAATAAGTAAAGTGTTCCCCTATTAGCTATTTTATTATGATGAGTTTGAACAAGTGTTTTTAAGAAAAAAATAATCTTAATTGATATTTTTAACATTAATTTTATTATTACATGACTATCAAGTGAATATATATTTAATTTCAAAATGACACACCAGTGAATTTAATCGAAGCATTTTAACAACAATAACTACTGGACCTAAGTTTTTAAATTAAAAAGTAGAGAGACTAAATTATTGAAAATAAAAATAGAGAGTATAATGACTTAAAGCATATTTTAACCTTCAATTTTTTTTATTTTATAATTTAACACAAACAAATAATCAACATAACTGTTAATAATATACTAGTTAATATTATAATGTACTGATCATAAGGCAGGGGCGTAGCTAGTAGGGCTGGTAGGGGCCCCGGTCCCCTCCTAAAATGAAAAAAAATTCATTTAGGCCCTTTAAAATTTTAAAATAGTAAAAATAAAATTGCACTTTGCCCCTTAAAAATGATAAAAATTTGATTTAATCTGCCTTTCCCAAACCACACCGAAGGGAATGTGAGTGCAGTAGGAGAGGAGGATAAACGACAAAGTAGAAAATGGGTTTCTGAAGTGAAAACACCTCTGCAGAGAATCTGGGAGGTATTAGTTGAAAAAGGGTTGCTTTGTCGTTTTAACGGAGTATTCGAAGTAAAGGATGCAAAGAGTCACAGTTTTTGCGAGTTCCATGGCATTGAAGGGCACGATATTCAGTCCTGTGATGAGTTCAGAAGATTAGTGCAAAGTATGATGGATAACAAGGAGATTGGGATTTTTTGTAAAGCCAAAGAGGCCGATAGTGGAGAAATATGTGCCTCTGACAATCAATCATCAGGTGTCCCATATAGTGCCGACCGACCGTTAATAATTTATTATGACGCGAAGAAGGAGCCGGTGAAACCAAAAATGATAATCGAAGTACCATCTCCTTTCCCTTATAAGGACAATAAAACAGTACCGTGGAGATACGATGTTAGTATCGTCACACCAGAAGTTGGAAAGTCCAAAGCCATAATTGAAGATATTGGGGAGGTAGGTCATTTTACCCGAAGTGGGCGGTGCTATTCTAAAGAAGTTGAAACGATAAAGAAAAATAGTGACTCGAAGCAAAAAGGGAAAGCAGTGATGCACGAAGTCGAAGTCGAGCAAGAAATTCCACCCGTGCAAGAAACTAAAAAGCCTGTGAATGAAGAAGAAGCTCAGGAATTCTTGAAATTCATCAAACATAGCGAGTATAGTATGGTGGAACAATTGAGCAAGCAGCCAGCACTATCGAGACGCTTTGGAATGTTCCTTCTGATCCCTTGAATTTGTCAATGCCACTTTTGTTGTTGAGGGAAACAAGATTCCAGTGCCAAAACTATCGAGAAATACTAGAATGGGTGTCAAATTGACCGTGGGTAGAGGAGCTCGAGCAAGAAGAGGTTTAGGCAGACATCTGCAAGGAATAGTCAGGGCTTTAAAGCCAGTGCACCACAAGGCCCGATACGGTTTGGGGTTCCAGCCTGATATGCGTCAGAGAAGAAGACAATGGAAGAAAGATTAGGAAAGAAGGATTGCAAGAACTTTCGGCCGAGAACCAGAATGGGAACCAATAGAGTACCCTCCTTTGTCAAAAACATTTACATCTGCGGGAATGATGTACCCTGGACAAGATGGTTTACGAAACACGCTGTGGTCAATTGAAAAGGGTCTTCAAAATGTCAGTATAAATGTTATTGACAAAGGGGCTGATGCGAGTAAAGGCGTTTCAAGGATACGCCCTTGTCCCCCTAGTTTCATGTTGAACAATTGGACTGCCGAGGAGCTTCTTGTAGTTTATAAGTCTTCAGAGTAATGCTAAATATTAACCTTCTATTGTGTCCTTAGATATAATAGAATTCTTTTGTAAGAGCATGCATTCGCTCTTTATCATTCAAATGAATATCAATGAAGATACATTTTGTCACGATTTTTTCGCATTATCGCTAATTTCATAATCATTTTCTCATTTCATAGCCTATACTCACATTTACCTCATTGCCATGACATGACATTTCTTTTGTTGGTTCCGATACTTGGATGCCCCTCTATAGCTTCCTTTTCCATTCAACTTTCAGGTGCTCAGATATCGACGACATGAATAAGCCCGTTCTTTAATCTTGAAATTGATTTTGAGAAGGTCATTTGTTTAGGAGAATCTGAAGCCAAGAAAATCTGTCAAGATTACGTCTCGCCTCTGAATTGTTAAGAATGGTGGAACAAGAGGATAAACAGATTTTGCCTCATGAAGAATCTGTGGAAACAATAAATTTGGGCACTGAAGAAAGAAAACAAGAAGTGAAGATTGGGACTTCTATTTCAGAGAGTACCAGGCATAATCTGATCGCTTTACTCCGCGAATACAAAGATGTTTTTGCATGGTCATACCAGGACATGCCAGGGCTAGATGAAGATTTAGTGGTCCACAAGCTCCCATTAAAGCTAGAATGCAAGCCTATCCAGCAAAAATTAAGACGGATGAGACCTGAAATGCTGTTGAAAATAAAAGAGGAAGTCAAGAAGCAATTTAATGCTGGCTTCCTCTAAGCCTCCAAATATCCAGAATGGGTGGCTAACATAGTCCCGGTACCAAAGAAAAATGGCAAAGTACGAATGTGTGTGGATTACCGTGACCTGAATCGAACAAGCCCAAAAGATAATTTTCCCTTGCCACATATTGATACGTTGGTGGACAACACAGCAAAACATTCATTGTTTTCTTTCATGGATAGATTCTCGGGGTATAATCAGATTAAGATGGCCCCTGAGGATATGGAGAAAACTACCTTCATAACAATGTGGGGAACATTCTGCTACAAGGTGATGCTATTCGGGCTAAAGAATGCTGGGGCAACATATCAGAGGGCTATGGTGACGTTATTCCATGACATGATGCATAGAGAAATAGAGGTCTACGTCGACAACATGATTGCTAAATCCCGAGGGGAAGAAGAGCATGTAGTGAATCTCAAGAAGTTGTTCGACAGGCTGAGAAAGTTCCAGTTAAAGCTCAATCCAGCCAAATGTACGTTTGGGGCTACCTCAGGGAAATTGCTAGGCTTCATTGTCAGTGAAAGAGGTATCGAGGTTGATCCAGATAAAATAAAGGCCATTCAAGAGTTACCACCTCCACGCACACAAAAAGAAGTTAGAGGATTTTTAGGGAGATTAAACTACATCGCCCGATTTATCGCTCAACTTACCAACCAATGCGATCCAATCTTTTGGCTTCTTCGAAAGCATAACCCGGGAGAATGGAATGAGGAATGCCAGGTGGCCTTTGATAAAATAAAGCAATATTTGTCTAGTCCTCCAGTGCTAGTACCGCGAACTCCAGGGAGACCATTAATATTGTATTTGACCGTGTTCGAAAATTCGATGGGTTGTGTACTGGGGCAACATGACGAGTCAGGAAAGAAAGAAAAGGCGATTTACTACCTCAGCAAAAAGTTCACTGAATATGAGGCCAAGTATTCATCCATTGAGAAATTTTGTTGCGCTCTGGTGTGGGTAGCTCGGAGACTCAGACAATACATGTTGTACCATACGACATGGTTAATTTCGAAGCTGGACCCAATAAAATACATGATGGAATCGCCGGCACTATCAGGTAGAATGGCACGATGGCATATCCTCCTTTCGGAATATGACATTGCCT
Organism: Gossypium anomalum; assembly: GCA_025698475.1. NCBI lineage: Eukaryota > Viridiplantae > Streptophyta > Magnoliopsida > Malvales > Malvaceae > Gossypium > Gossypium anomalum. The sequence continues at coordinate 2,466,694 of CM046959.1, forward strand.
ATGTAAGTCAGAAGTCGATAAAAGGAAGCGCAATAGCCGACTTTCTAGCAACTCGAACGACGGAAGAATATGAGCCTTTAAGATTTGATTTCCCTGATGAAGACTTAATGTGCATCACAACAATGGAATCAGAGTCATCAAAAGAAAAGACATGGAAGATGTGTTTTGATGGTGCGTCGAATGCTTTAGGGCATGGAATTGGAGCAATCTTGATATCACCAGAGGGGAATCATTATCCATTCACTGCAAGACTAAACTTTTTCTGTACCAATAATATCGCAGAATATGAGGCTTGTATCATGGGGCTTCGTGCAGCTATTGAATGAAACATCGAAATCTTAGAGGTGTATGGGGACTCAGCCCTAGTGGTTTATCAAATCCGTAGAGATTGGGAAGTAAGGGACCCAAAATTGATTAAGTACAATGATTCATGCAATGGCTGAATTGATCAAGGAGTTCAAAGAAATAACTTTTCATTACTTCCCACGAGAAAAAACCAATTGGTGATGCCACAGCCACTTTGGCTTCAATGTTCAAAGCAAGTAGAGAAACGAAATAATGCCCCTCAAAATGAGCATATACGAGGTCCCCACACTGTTGTTGTAGCATTGAAAAAGAAGCGACCGGGCGTCCATGGTTCCATGATATCTTAGAATATATCAAGAATCAAAGTTATCCCGAACAAGCAAATAAGAACGACAAAAGAACAATCAGAAGAATGGCAGCGGGATTTGTTCTTGATGGGGATATCCTGTATAAAAGAGGAAAGGATCAGATGCTCTTGAGATGTGTGGGTGATGTTAACGCTAGGAAAATACTTGCAGAGGTCCATGAGGGAATTTGCGGAACACATGCCAATGGTTTCAATATGGCCAGAAAGATCATGAGACTCGGTTATTATTGGCTGACAATGGAAAGTGACTTCATCAATTTTGCCAGAAAATGTCATAAATGTCAAATCTACGGCGATAAAATTCATGTAGCCCCTTCTCCTCTTCATGTCATGACCTCTCCGTGGCCTTTTGCTATGTGGGGCATGGACCTTATAGGGCCAATTTCTCCAAAGGCATCACATGGACATCGATTCATCTTTGTGGTCATCGATTACTTCACAAAATGGATAGAAGCCGCTTCGTTTGCCAATGTGACGAGGACTGCAGTTTGCAAGTTTTTGAAAAAGGAAATCATTTGCCTGCATGGCTTGCTGAAAAGAATCATTTCGATAATGCCACGAATCAACAATAAGATGATGAAAGAAGTGTACGAGCAATTCCAAATAAAGCATCATAACTCCTCGCCCTATCGCCCAAAGATGAACGGGGCTGTTGAAGCAGCCAACAAAAATATTAAGAGGATCATTGGGAAAATGACTGAGACATATAAAGATTGGCACGAGAGGCTTCCATTTGCTTTGTTTGCATATCGCACATCTGTGCGAACATTTACGGGAGCAACTCCTTTTTCTCTGGTTTATGGAATGGAAGCTGTGCTACCTATCGAGGTTGAGATCCCTTCTCTGCGAGTCTTAATGGAATCAAAGCTAGAAGAAGCAGAATGGGTACAAGCTCGATATGATCAGCTGAACCTCATCGAAGAAAAGCGTCTCAAGGCAATTTGTCACGGGCAGATGTACCAAAAAAGAATGATCGCAGCCCATGACAAAAAAGTACGACCAAGAGAATTCCATGAAGGAGAACTCGTGCTGAGGAAAATTCTCCCAATACAAAAAGACCTGCGAGGAAAATGGGCACCAAATTGGGAAGGACCATACGTCATAAAGAAGGCATTCTCAGGAGGAGCTTTGATCCTTACCGAGATGGATGGGAAGGAGCTACTGAATCCAGTGAACTCAGATGCGGTGAAGAAGTACTATGCTTGAAAAAAGAAAGTTAAGATGAAAACCCGAAAAGGGCATCTTAAAAAAAAAAAAGGGGATCAGAGCGAAAACCCGAAAAGGGCGCTTTGATTAAACACAAAAGATTAGGATGAAAACCCGAAAGGGCGTTCTAATGAAGCAAACACTCGGCTTATAAGACAAGGTGTTTTAAACAGTACAACAAACAGTGAGACTACAGTATTTGAAGCATCTCTGAAAGCTTGAAGTCTTCTATTCAAGGAGCCATACTCGAGAAGATTCTTGATTGAGGAATGTGGACGAGTTCATGCGTTGAATATCTAGAGCATTTGTATCCGTTGAATACGATCCTTTCTTTCTTTTTGACACTCTTTACTATTCTTGATTAACTTTCTTTGTTTGTTACCTTTGAAATAAGTGGATGTAAAATACCCTTTTTGTCCCTATATGATCATTTTCATGCATCTCATTATGTGTTTATTTACATGATAAATGGTGAAGTGACATGCTCTAAACAAAAGAAATGTTAAGCATTACTTGGATGAAAAATTGATAAGCACAAGAGCTTCAAGGTAAGAACAAAGTTTAACTAGGGGCAAAAGAGCGATATCTGAGAAACGTCGATTACTCGTGAAGCTTGAATACGGATACGAGGCCTGAAGAGAAAGTCGAGAATCAAAGCAAAACATGTGCATATCATGATGACATCATGCATGGCATATACAGGTACCCCAGCAGAGCAGGAAATCTGGAATGAGAGTCGCATTGAATCAAGTGAAAAGACACCTGAGTTCTACCAAGAGACAGGTTTTGGTATTTTGATGTTTTCCTTTCAAGGAAAATCAACTCATATTGCGAGAAATGAGTTGAGCCTCAGGACACGCTGAGATATTTTCAATTTCGGTTTTCAATTTATGTTTCAAAAAATCAACTCATATTGCGAGAGGTGAGTTGAGCCTTAAGACACGTTGAGGTAATTTCAATTTATGTTTTTCAAAAATCAACTCATAATGCAAGAGGTGAGTTGAGCCTCAAGACACGTCGAGGTAATTTTAATTTATGTTTTTCAAAAATCAACTCATAATGCGAGAAATGAGTTGAGCCTCAAGACACGTTGAGGTAATTTGTCAAAAAAATCAACTCATAATGCGAGAGGTGAGTTGAGCCTTTAATTTCTGTTTTTCGAAATCTATTTCTCAAATTATCAACTCATATTGCGAGAGGTGAGTTGAGCCTTTTAATTTCTGCTTTTAATTTCTATGTTTCAAAAATCAACCCATATTGCGAGAAATGAGTTGAACCTCAGTTCACATGCTGAGGTATTTTCAATTTTTGTTTTTAATGTCTGTTTTTAAAGAGTCAATTCATATTGCGAGAAATGAGTTGAACTCAAGATCACATGTCTAGTAAAGAATAAAGATTGAAGCTGATTGAAGACACCAGATCTTTTCTCCCTGAAGTTTCAGTGAAACTGATCGAGGATATCAAATCTTACTTTTCTGAAGTCGCAGAAGGAATGACCATAAACCCTATCTCACTGAAGCGATAGAAGAGCAGATTGAAGATGTATATATTATCTTTCTAAAGCTACAAGCGAAGCAGATTGAAGCCGCAAAATCTCATATCCTTGAAGTTACATTGGAGAAGATCGAAGCTACAAGGCGTATATCAGAAGATGTAGTGAATTGAACCAAAGCTACAAGATGCGATGGACTGAAAAGAGATTATCTAAGCAAGAAGAGCACCAATGAAGTCAAGACTCGCAAGGCAGGGCAAAATTGGCCTTTCTTTGTGTCTTTGCTCTATTCTCGTTACACGACAATGAGCAAAGAGGGGCAGCTGTACAGGCCAATTTTAGGCTACTAAAATGATAAAAATTTGATTTAATCCTTTAAAAATTATAAAGATATAGGCTACTAAAATGATGAAATTACATTTTTACTATTATAAAAATTACAATTTAATTTCAATCCCTCTTAAAAAAAATTTATGATTCCGCCCATGTCACAAAAGGTTGTTTAATTTAGTTTATCATTAAATTGAAACAAAAAGCAAAAAGAAAAAAAATCTGCCTTTCGTATTTAATTTAAATTTAAAATGTAATAGATGATTTTTTTTTTGTACATAAAGATAGTTTTTGTCAAAATTAGGATGTCTACTGTTAGTAGCAGTTATTAATTTTCTCATCACTTATGTTCTTCAAAAAAATAAACTATTGGTTATGAAATATGCTTTATTTCTATACATTAAATCAATTTCTTTACACCAAAACCATCAAGCAAGGAACCAATTAAATGATTTGAGGAGAAATCAAGTTGTACAGGCCAATTTTAGCTACTGTTACAAAAAACCCATTTACAATTTTATAAACCCAACTAACAGAGGCCCAAAACTCAACCCAAAACCCTAACTAACCCATTAAGCCCGATACACCCAAAACCCTAATCAGCCCCACTTGCCTCCCCACTTGTCTTCACCCTCAACCGCCCCTTGACTTATCCCCACTTGCTCCTGACACCACCATCTGACCAGCACCGCCCCGGTCACGTCTGCTACCTGCTCCGCCGTTTGCCCATTCCCTGCAAGACCAGAAAGAAGATGGACAACAATATTAAATAGATTTTATAAAGGTTATAAAAGCCCTAAGTAAAAACAGAAAAGGGGTTCGGCTTCTTTTCTGCTCTTTGTATTTTCAATATTTAAGAGATCAGATAAAAATACTAAGGTATAATACATACGAGAGCAGTGATTCAAACACCCAAAAATCAGTGAATCAACAAATCAAAAATCAGAAATCAAAACCCTAAGGTGATTTTTCGGTCATTTCTATTTTTTGTGTAAATCTATTTTTTTCTTATATACCCATAAACATATATACAAATAAATAAATAATAATATTTCTAAAACATAAAAATAAAAAAAAAATTTACCTTTCCTACACCCTGCTGTGGCCGTAGCGCACACACAGTCAGGCCATCGTACTAAACTGACAGGATCGACTCCCGTGGTCGGAGCTCTCCCCTCCCCTCTCTTCTTTCCCCGCGCCCTCTTTTCTCTCCCTCTTCTTCTTCTTTTTTTTTTCTCTTCTGTTTCAAATGAAAAAAACAAAAAAATTTGGCTTATATAGGGGTCCAAAATGCACCGTTTTGGACCCCCTTAAAAGCAGGCTTTGGGTCGGGTCGACCCGACCCGTCCGGCCAGGATCCGCGTGTTTTTGAAGCGGAAGGGCTAATTGCGCGATTAGCCCTTTCGCATTTTTGCTATTCCACAATCAGGTTTTTCGCTATTTTTAATTTGGCCCAAAAGTATGTTGCGTTTTATGATTTAGTCCCTGGCCAAGCGCAGCGTTTTAAAGGCTTGGAAAAATTGCTTTTTTGACCCCCACTGTTTGCAAGCGCATTCAAATAGGTCCTCTGGTTTGTCTTTTATTTTAAAATTTGCCCACAATTTCGTTTTTATTTTAATTCTAGTCCTCTTTTCGTTTATTTTTATATATTTATTTAATATCCTTGTTGTTTATTTTTACATTATTAGTATTATTAGTGTTATTATTATTACTATCATGTATTAGTATATATTTTTATTATGTACGTATAAATATATATACATAATTTCATATTTAACATTTTTATTCATTTTATTTTAATCTTTTATTAATGTTATGTTTGTTTCTTTTACATTCCAATAATAATAATAATAATAATAATAATAATAATAATAATAATAATAATAATTATTATTATTATTATTACTAGTTCATGCTTTGTTATATATATATTTATATATTTATAATACGTGTACATACTTAATACCTAAGTAATATTATTGCTAGTTTTTCACGTGTAATATTATCCAAATGTTTTAGTATTATATATATTCGTTGTATATTATATATGTGTTTTTTTTAATACTATACTTTATATGTATCATGTTTTTTTAATGTTATATTATTATATTATTATATTATATTACATATTTTATATATTATATTATATTCATATTTTTTATATATATTACAATGTACATTTTTCGATAGTATTAGTAATATGTATTGCTCATATATTTCCATGTACGTATCTTTAATGTATATATATATATGCATACCTTTATATTAGTATTGTTATTAATATTACTATGTTTCTTTAGTCATTATCATTATACGTATATATTATGTAAATACCTCAACATTATATAACACATGCATTTTTATATGTTATGTCTATATACCTTTTAGTGTTGTATTTTTATCTTGTATATTTATGTGTAGCATTATTAGTATCTTAAATATTATGTTTTCGTCACCTTACTTACTATTATTATATATTTATATATATTCACTGTTTTTATTTCATGTTTAATTCTTATTACGTTTAATATCGCACATTGTCATCGTCTGTAATATTATTGTTGTATGTATTATATGCCTTGATGTATTTCCGACTATTATCTTTCATTTCCCGCCCATTTTTATATATTTTTCCGTTGTTCATTATTTTGAAGTATTTATTCGTGTTTTATTAATTTCAATACATAAGGCAATATATTGATTTAACACCATGTCGTTGATTTCATCGCTATGTTGGGTGAACGTCAATCGACTCGTGTTAAGACGGTATATCCTTTTGAAAAATAAAAAAATTAATTAAAACTTCTTGTCTTCTTTTAATCGGATCACGACTAAATTTTACATTGAACTCATATTTTAGAAAATCAAGACAACACGTGTTTATGAGATACCAATTTTTGGGCGTCGCGAGGGTGCTAATACCTTCCTCGCGCGTAACCGACTCCCGAACCCTAATTTTTCTCTGAATTTCGACGTAGACCTGAACTTAGCCTTCTTTTATTTTCAAATAGATCTAATAGGTGTCCGATCACACCTATAAAAAAGGGATCGGTGGCGACTCCTTTTTATTTCAAGAAACCAAATTCCCGTTTTCAAATTTTTTTTAATAAATCGCCACAATTAGCGACCCCGAAACTAAAATTTTTACGTCGCTACACAAGTGAAACCAAAGACTGATAACTTAGAATTCCTTTTAGAGTGCTCCATTCAAACCCATTACCACCAAGCTTAAGAACTTGCAAACTAACTTAGGGATTATAGTTGGGGTTTATTGACTGACATGTTTTTCTAACTTCAATAACGAAATCAAAATTTAGATATATAAATTAATTAAAAAATAGTTTAAATACCTAATCCAATATCTAATTAAACCTTGAAAAAAATTATTATTTCTAAAGTCAAAGAAAAAATCAAAGAGAAAAAGACAATTTAATTTAATTTTCCGAAAAGAACTTAATTTTTTTTTTTAAATTTAATTTAAAGCAGATGTGATAGATGATAGAATAGAACTACCCCACTCCTCGCAATTGAAAAAGATAAATGGTTTTTTAAAAAAACTTTGTTACTTACAAAAAAAAAAAAAAAAAAAAACTTTTTGTAATCTATATTTTATTATTTAATAAGATATTTTTATTTCTTGTAATTTATCATCAATGATAGGGGTGGAGTCAAAAATTCTTTTAGGGGACCGAAATTGAATTATATATTTTTATGATAATAAAATTTTAATTTTATTATTTTAATAGTTTATATATTTAAATTTTTAAAAGATTAAATCAAATTTTTTATCATTTTAGGGACTAAAGTATAATTTTATCATTATTAATTTAAAATTTTATAAATTATAACGTGACTTAAATGGAAAAGTTTTTATTTTAGGAGTGATTGGCCCCTGCCAACCCCCTTGACTTCGCTCTTGATTAATGAATACAGGTTATGATTTAAGTTTCACTCACTCCTCAAGTAGCAACCTCGCCTCTATATTCTAAACAAAATTTCCCTCCCTCTAAGACTTTTTCTTCTATAACTTAGATGAGAAATTACAATGGTCTTTTTCTAAAAGAATTTGTCGAAATTGCATATCGGTCTCGTTTCCCATTCTTGAAGCATCGAACCACTTGGATGGTGGTTTATGGGATCCCCCAGCATGCTTGGAACTATAATACATTCAAGAAAATTGCAGCTGCACGGGGAGAGTTGGTTTTAATGGAATCTAATTCCTCGAGTACAATAGGGTAGGAATGTTAATAACTACTAATCGCCTAAAAAGAATCGATGAGGTGATTATCCTTGAATGCGAAGAGTTTGAATACCCTGTAAGGGTGTCAGAAATTGGGGATGGTATGCTATTTGCGAATCTACATAAGCATAAAATAAATATGGATACAAGACTTTTTGAACCTACTTAAGAATGCTAACCTATTAGAATACAAGGATCACTAAACTTACTTAAGAAAGCAAACTCATTCATTTAGCATTTTAAACATGAGAACAAAAGATTACCAAACCTACATAAGCATGCTAACTAGTAACAGATATGAAAATTTGTTGAGGACTTAGAATTGTCCAAAACAAATCTTGCTAATTAATGCATGCAGTTTCTTCTCGGACTTTTTCCCCCTTATTTCCAGGGGGAGTTCTATAATATGCTGGCACAGTTAGAGGGAAAAATGTTTGTCTGACTCCTTCAGAGTGTATAAAGGGCAGAAGAATACTTGACGCAACCTGCAAACCAACAAATATAAAAAAGGCGGAACTTGTAAACATGGTAACTTATATATTTGTATCATATTCGGGTTATTTTCATATATCATTATTGTATTTAAGATATTTTATATTTATATTGTATTTGTATTCATGATATATGAGAAATGTTTGATAAGAGATACTGACCCAAAGGAGTTTAGCCCCATCCCATAAACGTTTGGGAGAAGGAAATGGAAGTAACAATCTGCCGACGCCATATATTGTCATGGCAAAGAAATGAAATGCTAAGCTTAATGGATGAGGGCATAAACCAGCGAATATAGCTGATATTCCATATGAGAAAAACCCTCCAAGTCTCAAATACCCGAACAATGTTTGCTGAATATTCTCCATTGCAGGATCGGATGAGGCACTGAATGCCTTCTGTACGACGTTAGCCAACGTATTTATCGTAGATGACATTGGCTGCATGTAGTTAAAGTGCAAAATTATACCCATTTTCTTCTTTGCCATTCACTTTCAAAATGAATATAAAACATGAAACTACAATACCTTCCTCAGAGTATAAAAGGATTCGAGATAGTTGCAAATGGCAGATGCATCAGATAGATCATGCAAGGGTCTTAGAAGATCCCTAAGTATAACAACATCAGATAGAGCAACAGTCATTCCTCCTCCAGTTATTCCATGTCGCATATTGAATGCATCACCTATCAAAATAGCGCCAGGAGTGGGATGTGGAGCAGCAGCCATGATTTTGTTCGGCATTGTTCTTATGTTGTCCTTCTTCTCTATTGCAAATATAAAGGAATTGTACAATTCAGGAAGAACCTGAAATGTATTATAAGTCATATAGTTTGTCCATAAATTCAGCCAAATTCCCCTAATGAATTAATGAAAGAATGATCCAAGTATACCTTGGGAGCCACCAAAGTTTTCAAGAAATAAGCCATTTCACCATTGGAAACTGAAGGTACATTTTCACTAGGAATATTCACGAAGCAACGGATTTCAGTGCTGCTGATGGGATAAAATAGGATAGGTGAAGGATCTGCTAATATAAGAGCTCCATAATTTTCAATCGGAAGTTTACAGTTGTTCATGATAACACCAACAGTATAAGAGGGGATATCGACCTGCAGAAATAATCAAGACCTTTATATATAATAGGTCTAATTGTGGTTTTAGACTCTCTACCATGCTAAACTTAAAATTTAATCCCTTTGCTTTAATTTGACAAAATTTGGTCTCTTTCTTTTTTTTTGCTCAGCCAAAGTTAAGTACCTATGAAGCCCCTCTATTACAGGGACTGGGTCAACTTAGTCACCCTATTATTAAATGGTTCAATTTAATCCATATACTATTAAGAAGAATCAAATAAAATCAAATTGGAACAAAGTTCATATTTACTGTTTTAAAAATGACATGAAAATTATTTTTTTCATTTACAGTTCAACTTCAAACAAAATATTTCCTTTGCATGATCATAAAAAAGCTTTCAAAGTATAACTATATTAAAAGTGAGTTGACTTTTTTGAATCAATAAATGTTAACTTTATTGAAATTTGGCTTTATTTGATTCCTTTTAATAGTAAAAGGACCAAATTGATATATTTAATAGTATAAGGACTAATTTGATCTTGCCCCTATAATAGAGGATCCTGCTAAGTACATTCACCTTTTATAATATTATTAGTAGATCCAAATGGATAACACCTTTAATTGTAATCGTTAAAGTGATGATCTAAACTTTTTTTTAAAAAGAAATAACTAGTATTCAACTTATATCAAAATTTATCATTGACTAAATTCGATTTACTAGATTTCCATGTCTATCTGGCAATATATGATTGAATAATAGTAAAAAAAAAATTATCATGTCAATACTTTAACAAAAGCTGCTAATGATACTATCGATTTTAATTTTCTAGTAACATTATAAAAATAAAGTGATCAAATTATATTGAATTAAAGTAAAATGATTAAATCACAAAATAAAGAGACGATAACTATTGTTAGACCAATTTAACAAGATTTCCAAGAATTTTCACCTTAGGATAACAAAGAGAGCGTCTCAAATTTGAGAAACAACCATCGCATACAATAGTGAGAGGAGCGTAAGCGGTAAGGATTTGACCACTCTTATTTTTGTAGTGCACTCCTTTGACAATGCCATTTTCTTCAAGCAAAGATGTTACTATCCCTTGTTCTAGATTTACACTACATTATCATATCAACAACACATGAATTTTGAGCTGTAAAGAAAGGTAAAATTTCAAATGTACTCTTTCTGATCAGTTGCTGCAACAAGTTGAAACATAATCATAGGAACAGAAACAGACATGTCATTTTCAGCCTAAACCCAAAATATTTGACACGATCAAACTCCAACTCAAATTTAATCCAATCTTAATTGATTTAATCTAGATTGATTTAACCAAAAAGTAACTCCACCTGCTCAATTTACAAGCCTAAATAGCTACAAGTCATTTATTATATTAAGATAAATGTTATGACATTTTATGTTGAAATTGAAGAATGATTGTGAGAAAGGAGAGAAAGTACTTGTGAAGAGAAGCAGCTTTTTTCCGCAACTTTTGAACGAAACGACCATTATGGAAGTTTCTTCCTGCAACATGAGGCTGAAACTTTTCCAAAGGAAAAGATACAGGGACATTCTTTCCGTCCTTGTATAGAATATAACCCAAAATTCGTTGAGCATCAATCTCATCTACACAGTCTATAATACCAACATTTAAAGTAAGAAAATTATATAAAGAAATAATATTGTAAAAATCATATTGCATCCGTTATTTAAATCCATGAATTTTCTTGTTTACCCTGAAGGCCTAATTCAATTAACTTGAGGTAGCCTCCTGGTAATAGACTTTCACCAGCAATTCTATTAGGGGCATTTAAATCCCTTTCTATCACTAACACTTGACGTCCGTCCTGTAACATATAAGTTGAGAAGAATTATTATGTATCGTATCTTAGTTAAATCCAATTTTGAATAACCTTTATGGGAACTCGAGGACAAGGGAGAAATATTGGGACCTTTCCAAGAGAATAGGCAAGAGCAGCACCGGCAACACCAGCACCGACTATGATAATATCTGTAGTCCCAACAGCCTCACTGTTTTCCTTTGGAAGCTCCAAAGCAGATCTTTTCAGCTTGGTTAGCCCCCAAAATCTGACTAAAGAATCGTAGTACAAGAAAACAAACCCCGAAAGAGAGGCTATAACACTAGCTACCACAACAATATACTGCTCAGCCATTGATTTAAGAACAATGTATGGAATGAAGCAACTGATTTTGTACTTCACGTCTTTTCTTCGTCGAAGTTTAGCGTAAAGATGGTAGTAATTTATATTCGTTCATGGCAGCTCTGTCATGTCAGTATAGAATTACACATGGCTTATCCCTTTGCAGCAAGTTGCAACTAGTATTATTTATTAGTCAATAATAATATTCATTATATCGATTTATTAAGGAAAACCATTGAAGTTGTGATTCATGTTTTATTTATTAATCTTTTTCCTTTCAGATTTGAGTTCAATTGGTATCACTTTTAAAACTATTTTATTAAATTCAAAATTATTATAATGTCATTTTTTAGTATACTAAATGAGTTTTTTTTATTTTAAATCTTAAAATATCGCACAAGCAAATTTAACCAAAAAGTAAAAGGTTAACAATTAGACTTGAAATTTGAAAACTGAAAAAGTAAAGAGACTAATTCTTGGAAATAAAAATACAGAAACTAAATTTCAAAATTTTGAAGAGTACAAGGACCTATAGCATATTTTAACCCTTTTGCAATGGTAAGGCATGTTACATCTTTGAGGGGAAACACTTGTTTGAACTTTTGAGTCAACATTATTAAGAGTGGCAGTCATGAACTCCAAACATAAATCGTAAATAAACATGAAAAATACAAAAAAATAACTTACTAGAAATTTATACATGTTTCAAATTAATTACAATTTTTTTAATTTTCAATTTGGTATAAAGATCACCAAATTATACTTGCAATTAGGGGTGTAAATGAATCGAGTTTAAACGAATAAACCTCTGTTCATATTCGTTTGTTTATTTTTAAGCTTGTTGATGTTCAGTTTGTGTTCGTTAAGAATTTCAAAATTTTATTCATGTTTGTTTATTTAAAATTATATGTGTTTATTTTCGTTTGTTTAATGTTCTCAGACATGTTCATTTAAATTAATCGAACATATTCACAAATATTAAATAAATATGTTCACGAACAATGTTAATAAATAATAAACAAACAAACCATAAATGAGTTTTAAGATAATTTTATTAATTCAAAAGCATCCAAATAGAGAAATACAAAAGCAAGATCGGAAGAAAAGAGTCCTCGGCCACACGCTGCATTTTAGGATGGGGGAATATTGCGTTTTCAGTACTTCCAGGTTGCGCGTATGTTGCAATTTAATCCTTTTCTCTTTATTTTTTTTAAAATTCACCCCAAACTTCGTTTTTGTTTCGATTTTCGTCCTTTTTCACCTTTCTTTTTATTTATTTTATTATTATTTAAACTATCATTATTATTATTATTATTATTATTATTATTATTATTATTATATCCATTATTCAACGTATATTACCATTATTAGTATTGGTATTATTTTTCACTTGATACTTATATGTATGCATTTATGTAGTATTATTAATTTTTTTATATATTATTATTATTTCTATTGTATACGTTTATTTTATATATTATGTATATATTTTTAGTACTATTACGTATATACTTTTCATTCCTATTATTGCTATATATTTTAATATATATATGTATGGCATTATTGGTATTTTTATATTATTTTTTTTGTCACTTATTATTATTATATGTTTATATATACGTTTATTTTTATTTCGCGTTTAATACTATTATCTTATGTATATATATTTTTTCTATAACTACATTATGTATATATTTCATGTATATATTTCATGTATATATATTTTTAATATTATATTTTTGATATATGTATGTATATATATATATATCTATTTTTTTTCTTCTTTCGCTTTATGTTATATTATTTTTATTTTTGTACACACTTTTAATATTATTATTATATATAAATTTTCAATATATACATATATATATTTATATAGTATTAGTAGTCGTTTTTTTATATGTATACATTATGTAAAGATTTTACTACTAAATTATGTATATATTTTTCATATATGTTATGTACATACATTTTTCAATATTTATTTTTTTATTTTTTTATATATATTATTATGTATATATTTTAACATTACTAGTTATATTTTTTTTACTATTTTATGTATATATTTCAAACACTATATATAGTATATTTCTAACACTATTACTATTTATATATATATATATATATATTACGTACATACTCTTAATATCATTATTATGCATATATATTCATTGTTTTTATTTCGTGTTTAATACTATTATTACGTTTAATATCACATGCATTGTTATTGTTTTTAATATTATTGTCGTATTTATTATGTGCTTCAATGTATTTCCAACTCTTTTATTTTTCGTTCTTACCCATTCTGTATTAGTTTGCTTTTCTTATTATATTAATAGCATATCATTATTTTTATTATTATTTTCTTTTTATTGTAAATATTGTTTTTATTTTTATCCTAGTGCTCTTATATTATATGTTAATATTTGTCATTCATTATATCATTGTTTGCACCGTTTATTTATTTATGATTTTTTTTAAAAATATTTTATTCATTTTTTTATTAATTTCAATAAATAAGGCAACACACTGATTTAACATTAAGTCGTCGATTTCATCGCTATGTTGGGTGAATATTAATCGGCTTGCGTTAAAAACGGAACGTCCTTCTCAAAAGAAATCGAAATTTTAAAAATTCTCCTGTTTTGATCGGATCACGATTAAATGTTACATTGACCTCGCATTTTTGAAAATTAAGACAACACACGTTTAACGAGATACCAATTTTAGGCGTCGCGAGGGTGCTAATACCTTCCTCGTATGTAACCGACTCTCGAACCCTATTTTTCTCTGGCTTTCGAGGTAGACCTAAACTCAGCCTTCTTTTGTTTAAAAAAATAAATTTTCTTTTAAAGAAAGGATTTATTAGGTGTCCGATCACACCTAGAAAAAAGGATCGGTGGTGACTCCCTTTTTTAATAAAATCGAAAGTCGATTTTTAAATTTTCAATAAATCGCCTCAATTAACGACCGAAAGTAAAAAATTTTACGTCGCTACAATAAGAAAATACCATTAATAATTAAACGAGTCATAAATGAGTCAATAAACGAGCTAATAAACGAGCTTGTTCGTGAACATAAACAAACTAAACACATACCTGTTCATATTCATTCGTTTATTAAACGAACATAAAATTTTTATTCACACTCATTTATTTAACTTAATAAACCAACGGTTCACGATCTATTAATTTACCCCTACTTGCAATAGTAATAAATTATAACACCATCCACCACCTCACTCCTAATATTGTCATAAATATTTTCTTTATTTCTATAATTACTTTCAGCTATAACCAATTAATGAATGTCAGACCAGTACAATTAGCTTGGTGCAAGTGTATGCCAGTGATGAAGTTTACATGGTTAGAATATGCTCCATATTTCTGAAGAAAAATGTAAATTAATGACTTCCCATTGAAGGGCTTTTTGCAGTTAATACTGAAATCGAAGTACCTGAGCAACAATGGTGATATGAAGAGCACAACTCCCAAATGTCGATACAATGTTGTTTATGACTGTTAGGTGAAATTTGTTGAAAAGTGGCCAACCATACTACTGTGATGATTTTGTTGAAGAGCTTGCAACTTGTACGCATGTTGCAGCTTGTACGTTTGCTGCAATAGCAAGTTCCTTGTTTAGTTACATTGTAATTATGTTTGGTTGAAAATGAACAAGCTTGATAACAGCTTGATGTGTTTAGGTAGCTGAATGACTTGTTTAATTGGTTTGTTTTAATATACAAGTACTGTTTCACAACTTATTAGGCTGATTAGTGATAGTAGTTGTGTTTGGTAGAAAAATTGTCTATAAAAGTCATGTATTGTTTTGTTTATGATAATGAAAATTAGTTTTTCATTCCTTGTTGCACATTTGTGAGCAAGTATTGTCATGTTTTCTACTTTTGCGCCAACAATTGGTATCATTAGCCTAAGTCTTTGAGGGCCATTTATTTTGCTTCTATTGCTTGCTAAGAAAGATAGAAGTTGTTAAAACCTATTATCTTTGAGGGATGGTTGTTAAGGCAGCAACAACTTACCCCTGTGAGACACCCAAACAAGCTTGGGATAACTTGAAGGAGTTGATGGAGTAAGAGCAAGTCTATCAAAGTGCCAAGGAGGAGTGTTAAAAAATGGCCAACCATACTGCTGTGATGATTTTGTTGAAGAGCTCACAACTTGTATGCATGCTGCAACTCGTATGCTTGCTGCAATAACAAGTTTCTTGTTTAGTTACATTGTAATTATGTCTGGTTGAAAATGAACAAGCTTGATGTGTTTAGGAAGCTGACTGACTTGTTTACTTGGCTTGTTTTAGTATACAAGTAATGTTTCACAACTTATTAGGTTGATTAGTGGCAGTAGTTGTGTTTGGTAGAAAAAATTGTCTATAAAACTCATGTATTACTTTATTTATGGTAATGAATAATAGTTTTTCATTCGTTGTTGAACAAGTGAAATGTTTCATGCATTTTGCTACTTTGTACTTTTTCCTGTTTTCTACTTTAAAATTCCTCAAATTGTAGAAATGATTTGCTCGGGAAACCAGTTCCTTTTGTCACAGTGAAATTTCTCAAAATTTCTCAAATTGCAGAAATGTTTCATGCATTTTGTATGTTTTACAGATATAATCATTTTTACCATTGAATTACAGAGAGTAAATTGATAAACTGCTGTCGGGGACCTTTATATATTAGCTAGCTTAAATATCTTACACCCTTAAACTTTGATGTTGGTTCCATTGCTGATCATCTCAAACTCATTTTGTGGAATCCAACAGTAGGAGTACACTACATGCTAGTGGTGTGTGGCAATAATTTTCTCCTACAAATGTTATGTGAATCATATCATATATGGTATGATGCATATAGCAGATGAATTCACCCTTTAAATTTTATAAAATTATATATCAGTAACTGATAAAATTATAATTTCAAAAAAATATAAATATGTTTGTTTCTGAACATAAATCAAATAAACATGCTTTATTCAATAAATTAACATAAATCCAACTATTCATAAACCTAGAGTTCTATGAGTCCAGCAAGCTGAAACTGGTTAACCTATTATAGGATACCCACTTCGGCTCCACCAACCCAATTTCACATTCGGATCTTCCTTTTTCATCTACCATCTTTAAAAAAGACATTTATGATCTAAAGCTTCTTAACACATTTATCATATTATTCATATGTTAAAAATTTAACTATTATTATATACATGTAAGTGTCATTTGTAAATTCGTTTGATCAGAGACGAAGTCAGAAAATATTTTCGGGGATGAAATTAAATCGTATATTTTTATGATAATAAAAATGTAATTTTATCAGCTTAATAGTCTATATCTTTATAATTTTCAAAGGATTAAATCAAATTTTTATTATCTTGAGGGGGCAAAGTGTAATTTTACCATTTTTAATTTAAAATTTTATAAATTATAAAAGACCTAAATAAAAAAATTTCCATTTTAAAGGAAGCCGAGGTCGCTTGCTCTGCCACTGCATATGACATGATGTATTAAATATATGTATAAGAGAAAAAAAATTCACCAAAAACCAATGTTGCATCAATAAATGGGAATTAATCTATCTTTTTTAAAAATGAAAGTAAAAATTGATTCTTAATTAGTATCGATATTATTGTCAATGTAAGAAAAAGTGCGTTTAAGCACATCACCTCTTTTAAAAATTAATGCTAAAAAAATGAAAGTAACAAATAGCATTACTATTATAAATTTAAAAATATACTATTTACAAGTGTTAAAAATATACTATTATAAATTTAAAAATGTTTTCATCCCATTTATGTCTCGTTGATGATAGGGAAGTGTTTTGAAATATAAATACATCGAGAAGGCAAATAACAATTGATGTTGTATGTATAATTGTAGATTTTTTGTATTTTATATTTTATTTTCAATTTTATATAATCTTTTTTATATATATTTTTTAATTTTACATTATATTTTTGAATATTTTGTAGTAATATAAATTTTTAAATTTTCTATATTTTTTATTATTGTTTGCACTTTTCAATATTTTTATAATATTGTTAATTTTTTTCATATTTTTATTTTTTATAACTTATATAAATTTTTATTTTTTTATTTTAATAAATTTGATAATTTATATATATTTTGTTATTTATAATATATTTTATATTTTTTTCTTTTTTTCTTTTTTTCTTTTATATTTTTTTATGATTTTTTATTTTTTATGATATTCTATATTTTTATGATTTTAATTTTAAAAAATACAATTTTTCATCACATGACATAATCTTGGCGTGCCACGTCGCGAAAACACCCAGAAAAATGGTTGTTATTGCTCCTGTAATTGTCAAAGGGCTTAATTGATTGGAATTTTAACATTGAAGGTTGAATTGAATGCAAAAAAAAAGTATAAGGGCGTAATTGATGCTTTTGAAAAGCATAGGGCTTAATTTAGTCAACATTTTCATTTAAAAAAGCGATTGGACTCTTTTTGAAAAGTTAATAGTCGAATTAAATTAAAATAATAATAAAAACCAAATTGACAAAAGATAAACGTTGAGGACTAAATTGATCATATGTCAATTTCTTAAAATAAAAATATAGAAACTAAGTTTCAAATCTACAAAAAAAAAAGGATACAGGGACTTAACGCAAATTTAAACCAATAATTTACACAAAGATATGTACCAAAATGAAAGATTAGACTAGTGGTGGAGGAGGACGATCTTGGGGAAGGTGACGTGCGTTAAAGAACCAATTTGTCGGCTTTTTTTTCCATCCTACCGTATTGTCGGTCCCCATTTCCGTCACCGCCAAGCGATCTTAAACCGGAGACTCTTTTGTGTCAGGCTGATGTGATTAACACTAGGGTTACTACAACTAATATTATTAAACTATTAATAAATTTATGTTTAGTCACTTAATTTTAAAAAATTTTAAAATAATCACTAAATTGTATAAACTTTTCATTTAAGTTTCTTAACTATTCAAAAGTTTTGAAGTCACTAGAATATTAAGTTTTTCTTTAAGTCATGCTAGCGAGTTTCAGGGTACGATTCGATGATCTGTACGGTAGATCATCACTCATCGATGAGTATAATAACATACTTTAGATTTAAATCAATTTAACAGTTAATTGTTTAGATTTTAGTTCATGAATTTATGATGCTCAAAGTTATTCCATAAAAAGAAAACTAAGCTATAGAGGAGGATGGGAAAGAAAATTTTTTATTGGTATAAGTGGTACAAATAGAAAAGGCCATACAATAATGATTTTAACAGTTCAGCGACTTAAATGAACTTTTGAATAGCTCAATGACCATTTTAAAATTTTTTGAAGTTAAATGACCAAAACATAAATTTATTAATAATTTAATAACATTAAGTATAATTTATTCAAAATAACTTTAAAATAGCGATAAATTCAAATTAATACATTCATATTTTCAATTACTTTTTGAATGAAAAGACATTTCTTTTCATAATTAAATTTGAATAAGAAATGCATTAATATTATATCCTATTCCTTAATCAAAATATATTGGTACAATTCATAATCATAAAATTTCTGACGCAAAATTCAATGGAGAAATTCGTATTTTGTAAGGTTCAATAGAACCATTGATGGATAAGTTGCTTCCCCTTGCATTCATGTCAGGTCCTTCTCTTTTCGTTTTTGACCATTCATTTAGTCGTTTTAATGCATTATTGCCCGATCACACATATAATATCATAAAATTTGAGGGAACTACTTTGAGAAAAACAATTCTAAAATCATTAATTGCAAACAGAAATTGAGCACCGCCACAAGCAGTGTTACAATCCATGCTGGTTGTTTCAAGCATGGGTGAAGAACAAAGAACAAAGAACAAAAATAAAGAATGTTGACCGGTTTTACGTCTGCAAGATTTTATCCAAAGAGATAATTCATGATGTTAACAAAATTAACTGAAAAATCGATAAAAGTGCATCTATCAATTAATAGTATAGTTATAGTGAGCAAATATATCATTCCCACGATGACTAAGAGTACTAGTAATTACCGTCTTTCTGTTATGTAATCGACAAATTGGAGTGATTGGTTAAAATTAAAATTAATTAAATTAATTAACTAAAGAACATGACAAACAACAAATCAAGAAATAAACGATTAACAACCAAGAAGCGAGGCAATACCCATGAAAGAATCCACTTAAACTTCATCTGTCATTATCAATCTAAATTACACAATTTCTTGACTTAGTATCTTGATCCGTAGAAATCCCTAAATTATGCTAATATCTCTCTTCAAGACTAAGAGCAATTGACTCTAGGTTGATTAATTAAAATTTCTTTCTAATTAAAACCCTACTATCGCATTAACTCGATCTATGGATTCCCCTGTTAGATTTGGCTTTAATCCGGTAGATTTATGTCGTCCTATTTCTAGGATTGCATGCAACTCCACTCAATTAAGCTAGATCTGCTCTTAAACAGAGTCTATTCCTTCTCTGATTTAAGCACATCAAACATGGATTAATAGTCTAGAAATGTTAAACCAAGAATTAAGCACACATAATTGAGAACATGATTCAAGTATTTATTGCATAAAAATAGAAACCAAGCAACAGAATCCATCTTACGGTTCATCTCCCTAGGTATTTAGAAAATTAGTTCATGATAGCAAATAAAAACATCCCAAAGGTAGTATAACCACAAGAAACAAAAAAACTCATAATAAACTTCAAAGAGATCAAAAGGAGATCTTCAATTTTGATGGAAATCTGCTTCAAAGTCGGCTTCAATGGTATTTTTTGAGTTGTTTTCTTGAGCATTCTTTTATGGCTCCCTCATATATTCTTATTTTTGTCATATATAGGTCTTAAAATGCCCGAAAAGCCTAAAAGCGTGCTTTAACGCAAGTTTGGAGTGCGATTCGTGATTTCTACATGATCTGGTGCATGGTCGTGTGGCAACCTGTGTGTAACGGCCCAAATTTCAGTGATACCGGAACAGTGATTTGAAATCACTAAATCCGACATGTGAGCTTAGATATTAGTAAGTAAATGTTAAGCGTGGTTTTAGAAATAATTTTGAATTAGTGAAATTATGTAGTGTAGGAAGTTGTAGATAAAACGGAATAAAAACGAGGTATCGAGACCTCGAATTCATAAACCGAGCCATAAATATTTTTAAAAATATTTATGGAGTGTAAATAAGTTAGTATTAAAGTTTCACAAGAAATTTTAAGGTTTTGTAGTTAATTAGGTGAAAAGGACTAAATTGAACTAAGTGCAAAATTGTGAGATATGATTAAATAGCTCTAGTAATAATTAAAAGAGGACTAAATAGGCAATTAGACACCTATTATTGGGCTGGACGGCATGTGTGAGCAGGAAAATTAAAAATCAAGTGTGAACAAGGGGCAAAATTGGAAATAAGGTAATAATTTAATTGTAAAATATGATATATTAGGTAAAATCTAGAGTTTTCTTCATTTTTCTTCATCTTCATCAGATAAAAATACCATTAGAGAGTTTTTAAGAAGCTGGTTTTTATATCCTACAGCATGTAAGTTCAACTCTTGATTATTTCTTGCAATTTTTGTATTTTTGAGACTTTTACAAATAGGTCCATATGTTTAATTCATTAGTTTTTGATAATTTTGAAAGTTTCCATGAACAAGTGCTGAAATTATATGATGATTTATTATGGAATTGAGGTTTTAATTTTATTATATGATGATTTTGTGAAGAGATTTTTATAGAAATCACTATTTAGGACCTAATCGTAAAATTTGTGAAATTAGGGTTTTGTGATGAAACTTTGAATGTCAAAGGCTGTGAAATAGTTTATAATGTTTAAATAAAGTGTTATTTGAGAAGAATTAGTTCAATTGATGAATAAATTAAGTAGGGACTAAATTGTAAAAAAATTAAAAAGTTTGGGGTAATAGTGTAATTTCACAATTTTAAGGGCATAATTTGTGAAATAGAATAGAATTGTAATGGATGCTAATGAAGGAATGATTTTATAATTATAGATCAAGAAAACGAAGTGAATCGTGGAAAGAAGAAAATTCAAGAATAGTCCTGAATTTCTACGACTTTTGCAAATTAGCCCAGGTAAGTTCATATGGCAAATTTAATGTTTGATTATGAAGATATTATGATTTTTAAGTATATTATTGTAGATGAATACTATCAATTTGTAACAAGTATGAAATAATAGTTAAATAAAAGTACACATTAGTTGGAACAATGGATTTGAGTGCTTTCATTCTGTGACCATGATGAATTGACGGAAAAGATGTGATAAGTACGCCCGTCTAAGACCATAGCTGGGCTATGGCATCGGTGCAATGTGATATGTGTTCCCGTATAAGACCATAGCTGGGCTATGGCATCGGTGAGATGTGATAATGTGATTCCGTATAAGACCATATCTGGGATATGGCATCGGCATGTGATGTGATCCGTGTAAGACCATAGCAGGACTATGGCTTCGGTGTGTGATATGTGACAATGTGCAAGTCCATAGTTTTCTATGGCAATGTGTTAATGAAGCACTCAATTCCATTAGTTCTCAATAAATTGTCAATGGAAATAAATGAGAAAAAAAAAGGGCCCAAAAGAAGTTAAATTTGTGAATAGGAATATGAAAATTATTCAAAGGAGCTTAATAATGGATTTGTGATTTACAGGGTAAAGTAGTTAAATTAAAAGATATATGATTGTGTACAATGTTCGGTAAGATTTGTGTTTTTATGCCTATGAGCTTACTAAGCTTCAATAAGCTTACTTGTGTATGTTTGATATTTTTATGTAGATTGAATTAAAGTGAAGCTGGTAGATCGGATCAACACAACAAGGCACACTATCCAGATCAATTCCGGTAGCTTTTGTTTTATGTTTAAAGATTTATATGGCATGTATAGAGTTTAAAGGAATTAAAGTAAAGATGTTATAAACTAGTTAACAATATTTTGTACTAAAACAGTTTTTGGTTAGTAGCAATAGTTTGACTTTGAAAATTCATCATAAATTATGAAAATCTAATTAGAGGTTGAATGAAATATGAAATTAAAGCTTATTGAGTCTAGTTTCTTATAAAAGAAATTATGTAAGAAATGAAATTGTAAATCATGAGATATAATAACTTTTGTAAGACAAGGTCAGAGTGATTTTGAGCTTCCCTGTTTTGATTTGTAAAAATCATTAAAAATTGTAAAAAAATAATTAGGAGTCATAATGTATATGTATGGATTCCTTATTGAGTCTATTTTTAATAGAAACAAACAATATGGTTATTTGATTTCTGTACAGGGAGAAATTTGGTTTGTAGTGCACAGGGGTCAGAGTAGCTGAACCCTGAAACAGGGGAGACTTTAACTAATAAACTGTACTAATTGGCCCAACCAAAAATTCTAGAAAAAAATCAGTAAATATATATATGAGTCTAGATTTGGGGAAAATTTACGGATTTGGATTTCGAGTTGTGCAACTCAAGATATGATTTTTTTTGCGACTGTGACGCAGTTGGACAGCTTGTCTGAAAAGTATGATATAAATTGTCTGAATTCGGTTAAGTGCTCAAATAAGTTTAGTATTGCCTTTTGCTCGACTCCGGCGACGGTCTCGGGTAAGGAGGCGTTACACTATGTGTCTCACACAGTTATGTGTCCTGCCCGTGTGGAATGACCCAGCCTATGTGGCTCATGAAACTTGCTTTGATTTCCCAATTTTCTCTCCTTTTGCTCCCAAATGCTCTCCTAAGTATAGAGACATGAATTTAAAGGATTAGAAGCATAAAATTCACCATTTTAAATCGAATAATCATCCAAAAATGCATTAAGAAGGAGGCTAAAACATGTTACTTTTGGCATTTATCAATCCACTATTTTAACACCTTGTACAACAAGTTATTACAAGCACTAACACTCATCATATTAGTAATCTCAATTTTGTAGTTAAGATCTAGATCACTCTCTTCTAAATTTCCCCTTAAAAACTTAGGATAAAAACCGAGTGGCTCACTTAATTACTTACAAAATGCAATTTAAAAAACAAATTCTAAATAACAAAATAAGTTCTAAAATTATCCACACCAATTTACATACACAAGCCTTTCAATATATAAGAGTTTAAGGCTTTTTAAGATGAAGATCAAGTACAATCAATATTCTCACCAAAATAGCAAGATAATAAAAAAGGATAATATCTTTAATATGACCATAATAAGTCTTCAAGTCCTTGGAGTATGTTACCAAGTTACCTGATCTAATCCAATCACCTCAAACTAGGGAAGTCAATTTGCTTGATCTAATCGAAACCAAGCTTCAAGATATGTTCCTATAATAGGTTTGGACATTGTAGAAGGGC
Source organism: Gossypium anomalum (assembly GCA_025698475.1). Classification (NCBI taxonomy): domain Eukaryota; kingdom Viridiplantae; phylum Streptophyta; class Magnoliopsida; order Malvales; family Malvaceae; genus Gossypium; species Gossypium anomalum. Next base: position 2,490,719 of record CM046959.1, read on the forward strand.
ATGCATTCATCCATAATGTCATTAAATATAAAAATTGTCAACTCTATATATGGTAAATTATAATGCTGAGTAGTGCCAGAGCCAATGGGCACTACTCGTGGCTTTGCTTTAAGCACTCTTCAAAGATGCCTCAACAGAATCTTTTCATACAAAGTATTAGCAAGGTATCTTTTATGTTTGTTTTAAGGTTTATGAAGATTAATCTTTTCGAGGTTCGCAATTTTCACTCCCAACAATATCGTCTCTAGAGTTTGAATGAGTTTTCCAATCCAATCAAATTCAATCCTTAAGATATATTTCTTCAAATGGATTGATCTTCATAAATGGACTAGAAAACCTCCATAATATCAGCATCAATCATAGCCCAAAGATCTTGTTTCAAAAATTGACAACTTTAAACACAAGTAAGCTATCTGTTGTTGTGATGACCGTAGTGGCCACTTTCATTGGCACATAGACAACCACTTTAAAAACTTGCCTCAATATCTAATTATGTTTTGAAATTTAAAAAATAATACAATATATTAATTACATTAAAAACTATAAATTATTCAATTAATTAAAAAAATAAACCTATAAAGTAAAAAAAAAAAAAGCTTGACCATCTCATGCCTTTTATTTTAAAACTTGAAACCTGCAAATTTTTTTAAAATTAATTTTAAGTTAGATATTTAAAATAATACTTTTTTTACAACTCATATACTACTAATAGAAGTAGTTCACTACCACACATATTACTAAAAAATAATTTATATGATTCAATCCTATAACATGCATAAAGAACGAACACCCTTAACTAATGAATCAGCATTGGGTTGAATGCGTATTGTCCAGTGACAATAGACTCTTATGTCTTCCCATCCTCCTTATAGATTCTTCACCTTTTTTTGTAATTAATGGAGATGTGAAAATAGAATGTCAATAATGATAATGAATCGTAATGAAAGAGAGAAAAGAACACACAAAATTTTATGTGAAAACTCTTTTGGGAAAAAACTACTGGTAGAGGAGAAGAAAATTTACTATGTCAAATTCAAATGATACAAGAGAAGAGACAATTACGTCTATTTATAGGTTTAAAACCTTATTCTAATCAAAGTCAACTAGAAGTAATGCAGCAAGATTAAAACATCTTATTCTAATCAACATCAAATAGAGGAAGTAAACTTCTATATGGATTTTACTTGTGCAGCCTGTACCGTACTGCCACCCTTGGTTGCAACCCTAGTCCAGTAGTTTGCTTATTGGGGATCTACAATAGGCTATGACCTTCACCCTCGTAGATCCCCTATATGGCCACTTGTGTTTTATTTTTAATAGAAATTTGAGTCATACAACTTCTAACAGTAGACATCTCCAAGATTGAATGCTTAACATGTGTTCATAACCAGGTTATGTTTTATGTATATTTGATGTATCAATAGCGTACAATTTCATGAACAGTCAGTGAATAAATGCGATAACATGTTATCATAAATGAAGGTAAATAAATTTATTTTTAAAAATTTTAAATAATATGTCATGATTTAATTATATAAAATTATACACCAAAAGAAACTTTCATTGTTGTTTTGTAATTAATAATTGGGTTTTGTGTGTATAGAGAAGAGAGGTTTTGAAAGTATGGGGGAAAATGTGGAACATAATAGTGAGATTTGGAACAAAACACAACCACTAATATTTGATCTAACTTCTTTATTTTGGGGTACATAATGTCAAAATTAAATTTGAATAATAAGTAAACATGCAAAGCATTTTTTTATTTTCAATGAAAATGAGAGGTTATCAATAAAGCATATGTACCAAGAAAAATAAAAGATTTGGAAAATTAAAATAAAAACGTAGCCTGATGTCGGCATAATCAAGAATTATTTCTAACCAAAATTTAAAAAATTCCATGTAAACAAAATGATTAAGATTGAGACGTTTGTCAAATCTTCATCACATAGAGTAATGTTTTAAAAGAAAATTAAGATAATAAATTTATAGTTAAAATATTAAATTTTATGAAAATTTATACAAATATAAAATGAATTGAGGCACTACGATTTGTTAGAGTTTATTTGACCCGAATCTCGTTACTGGTTGAAAAAATAAATACTATGCCAAAATAAGGAGATCTGTGGGGGGCGAGAGGCCATATAAAACTATACTTCTACTATTTAACTTTGATTAGAATATGGTTTTTCAACCTTTAGATAGATGTAGTCGAAACTACTCTTGTATCATTTGGTTTTCAACATTAGTGAATTTTCTCCTCTTCTACCCGTGGTTTTTTCCAAAAGAATTTTTCACGTAAAATCTGTGTGTTCTTAATTTTCTTTTTTTATTGTTTTACAATTATTCTATTACCATTATCGTCTTTTATTATAACACGATATATAACATAAAAAAATAATTTGTAAATGATATGAAACAAAAATAATATGGATGTGACATGAATATATGAGTGATGAACATTTCAGTATTGATATAAAATGAATTATTAATGTATAAAATTTATATAATTTTACTTTAAATTAACTTATATAAATTTATAATACCCTCAACAAACAAACAAAAATCATGAATATGAACACATCATTAATAATTCATCTTATATTCTGAGAGTAATGTAAGATTCCATAATACCATTCTCAATACCACATCTTTATATTCTTGACAGTGTCAAAATTTCAAAAAATAAAAGTAATCTGAATACTATATATTCTTTACATAACCTTAAAGTTTGGGTGGAAAGTTTAATTTAAGATAATTTACCATTCTTTTTGTTTGTAATTTTAGTTGATTTACCCCTTTAAATCAATATGTCTAATTTAAAATGAAAAAGAAAAAACCTCTCTTTTAGAATTACTCATAATCTTTCCTCAACTCTTAAATAGGAAGATAAAAACGCTTTAGTACACTTGAACCCGCGTCCTATTACACTAACAACAATGCAGATACTAAATAAATTAAGAATAATTATAATACATATACTTTTTAATATACTTAGTTTCATGTTTGAATTAATAATATACTTATTATAATTGCTTTAATTTCATTCAGAAAATATAAATAATGCATACAATGATATATATTATGGAATAATAATAATGCAAAGAACACAAAATAATAGATGAGAATAAGAGAGATTTGCAATGGATTTATCTTCTTTTTCATCATCATTATAAGTAGTATACTCCTATATATATATAGGGAGATTAGACTTCTCATTTTTTTAATACATAAATAGAAAAGGGGTTACAAGGAGATGAAAGATGCAAGGTTGAACATCCACTTAATAGTATTCATAACACTCCCCCTTAAATGTTCATCGTATAAAGGATATGCCTTATTAAAAACCTTACTAGGAAAAACCCTACGAAGCAAAAACCTAGTGAAAGAAAAAAAGAGTACATAATCCTTTGATACATAGTATATCATAACAACAAAAATTGCAATACGAGTTTACTCTCTCTCATGTAAGCATCACTTAAGATCTTTGAGACTACGCAATCCAATGTTGAAAATTAACTTCTCAAATGTAGCAAAGGGAGCTTCTTAGTAAAAAGATCTGTCAAATTCTCACTTGAATGAGTTTTTTGAACATTTATATCTTCATTATTTTGTAGATCATGAGCGAAGAAAATTTTTGGTGATATTGTTTTGTTCTATCACCCTTAATATATCCTTCCTTAAGTTGTAAAATGCAAGTTGTATTATCTTCACAGAAGACTATTTGAGCTTCTCTTTCCAATATATTTCATTTCAAATTCTTTCTTTAAACAATCCATTGTCACTAAAGTCTCTTTAGGAGTCCCAATGATATTTAAATCATCAACATACACAGCAATTATAACAAATTATGATCCAAATCTCTTTATCAAAATGCATAGGGAAATGGGATCATTCTTATAGCCTTCCCTCAATAAGTGCTCACTAAGACGATTGATGGTCGTGAAACTAACTATAAATTCGACTTAAGGCAAGCGCATCTATCGAACAGTAGTATAGTTCTGGTGAGACCGGAAATATCATATCCACGATGACTAAAAGTACTAGTATTAACTTTTTTTCTATTATTTAGCCTAAAAAATAAGAGGAATTGTTCTAACTTAAAATTTAACTAACCTAATTAACTAATTAACACGACAGAGACAAAAGTTGGAAAAGACTTTAGGAAAACTGATGGAGAAAACAATACCCAAGAAAGAATCCACCTAGACTTCACTTATTATCTTTGAATTAGACGATTTATTCACTTGACTTATTCCGTAAAAATCCCAGATTTATGTTAATATCTCTCTCGAGACTAAAAACAACTGATTCTAGGTTGATTAATTGAAATTTCTTTCTAATTAAAACCCCTATTGTCGCATTAACTCGATCTATGGATCCCCTTATTAGATTTGACTCTAATCTGGCAGATTTATGTCGTCTTATCTCTAGAATTGCATGCAACTCCGCTTAATTATGAATGATCTGCTCTTAAACATGGACTTTTGCTCCACTGAATAAGCACATCAAAACCTGAATTAATACCATAGAATATTAAAACAAGAATTTAGAACTCACAATTAAGAATAAGAATAAGTATTTATCATATAACTCAAATAGTAATAAGATCTGTCTTAGGTTTCATCTCCCTTAAATATTTAGGGAATTTAGTTTATAATAATGGGGGAAAACATCTCAAAATTAGGGAAACAACAAAACATAACGAAACCCAAAAACTTCGGTAGAAATTGAAAGGAGATCTTCAGCCTTGATGTTTTCTAGGGTGTTTATATAGACTTTGGAATGCCCAAAATAGCCCAAAATAAGCCTTTTTCAAGTAGAATTAGACTTGGGCTCGACAGGGACACGGCCGTTGCCACGCCCGTGTGAAAGTGCTCAAGCCGTGCATAATACTGAGTTGATTTTTAGTCAACACGGCCATGTCACACGGGCATGTGGTCTTCCCATGTGACTCACACGGGCCTGTGAATCACCCGTGTGGAAGTGCTTATTTGGTCCGTTTTTGGCCCGTTTCTTACTCTTTTCGCCTTCCTAAGCTCTCTTGAGTATAAAACATGAAATTAAAGGGTTAGGAGATCGAATTCAATAAAACCAAGGAAAAATCATCCATAAATATGCCAAGCATGGGGTAAAAATATGTATATATTACGGTTTATCAAATATCCCCACACTTAAGCATTTGCTTGTCCTCAAGCAAAATCCTCAACTCATAATTAAAATGAATCCTTCTCAACTTATAATTCTCATCAATAATGTTTGAAATAATTCACAAGTAATCATACATCAAGAGCTTAACCAAAAGAACATTAAAGTTTTAAATAATCAAAGTTGATCATTTTAATCATAAAATTTAGGCATCCCCCTTTATCTAAGTAATTATCTTTAACTCCAAATTGACAAGGGTTAACATCCTCACTAAAGATTCACTCAAATCACTTAAAGTGTTTACGGTTTAACAACTAAGCACTCAATAGTCAAACATAAAAAGTTATTACCATAAGCTTGCGTGAAAATCAAATCTCCACCACTATAAATGAGATGATACCCAAACCAAAAGGTCTTTAGCAGGGTTGTAATGGAGCTTGGGTTAAAGGTGTGGATAAAGGTTGAAAAAGAGGTTTAGAATCGAGATTAATTTAAATAGATTACCTAACTTAGAAGAATGAAGCTAAGTGCTGAATTACAAAGAAGTGCCAGAATTTGAATTATCTGAAGCAAATGATGTGAGCTTTTTCTCAATATAACAACTTTAACTTATCCAAGCTCTTTAGACAATATGTAACTGAATGAATAAATATACGGGTTTCTTTTTTAAGAATAAGAACAAATAATGGAGATTACATCATAAGGAAAAAATCAACAACTGTAGTGAATGAAAATTGTTAGGTAACTAATTAAACCTAATCCCGATAAAAAGGATTCAATGAAAACGGAGAAATTATTTATGAATCAAAAATGGTTAAATTGTGGGTTATTATTAAGGGAAAAATCAAGAAATAAAGGTTAAAGCCCAAAAGGGTTCACTAGGGGTCAATTATGTGGGTAGGCTTTTTATGGGGTAAATGGGTTAAAACCTAAGTGCCTTTATCATTTTAGTATATCAAATCAAAAATGTGGTCTTGACATGCATAATCGAAGCAAGTTCTAGAATAACATATCAATGTTGACACACTCATAACCAATAAAATAAGTGAGCAAGAAAGATATATGCTCTAAAAGGCTCAAAATCTCACGAAAATTATGGGTTTTGATGTCAATCCTGCAAATTCAAAACTTCAAGATAATGCCTAAATTCAAGGAAATATCCTAGAAATTTTAATTCTCAAAAGTTTCAACTTATCATGCTTGATTCTCTAATGTCTCAAAGTTTAAACAATCAATGCACAATTACCTATAATTTAATTCAAAACATATCAATAAAAATTATAAATCAATCAGAATTCACTCAAATAATTACATGAGAAAATTATTTGAGAAGAAGATAAAAATTCAGGGTTTTTTGATAATCATGTAAATAACCTCCCCACACTTAAGATGTACATTGTCCTCAATGTACAAAGATATATAATAACAATATAAGCATAATATCAAGAGAAGAAGAGAAGCGAAACTGCCCTGAATTTTTGGATGGAATCCTTGGAATAGCGAAGGTTGGATTTGTAGATATAACCAATGAAAGGCATGATTCTAAGTTACTAATGAGAAAATAAGCACCACTGTGGAAGGGAATTAAGGTGTACTCGATAATAACCATTAAGATAAATATAGTTCAAAATATAAAAACATTAGTTTTCAGAAAGAAAGAAATAAAAAAAAGATAAAAATAAAAATAAAAATAAAAATAAATAAATAAAATAAATAAATGGACTCAAAGGTCCTCATCGTCGGTGTCGTGAGCCGGTGGCACTAGAGGAACAATATGGAGGTGCTCGCGAATCTGCCGCAAAGTCTCATCGATACTGTCGAACCTCTGAGTACAGTATCGATGAAAATCAGTAAAATCCTCGAATGACACTCCTCGAAAGCTCACAGTAGAGGGGGTATGTCGATGGCTCGATGGTGGTGGCTGAGGTGGATCCTTGTGAAGGGGAGGGACATCATCAGTAATGTCCTCTGGCTCATCCTGGTCATCAGACTGAGCAAGTCTGTACTGAGGGGGGTCGAATCCACGGTGTCGCTCTATCATCCTCATGTGAATCATGCTAAAAATTCCCTGAGAAGACATCTGGCTGACTAGTGTGAGTACCGATGACATCTCTGGAGTGTCAAAGAGGCCAAAATGTTGAGCGAGGCGAGTCATGTAAGGCCAAGGCAAATGGGGCCCCTCCTATGGCGATCCATCTAGTGGCGAAAGGCGAGGGCGATGAAATATGCTAAGTCGAATACATGGTCAGTCGCTATGCTCCATAAGAAGTGTGCGTCAGTGGTGATAACTACTCTAGTGCTCTCTCTCCTCCCAGTCAAAGTATGAGCCAAGATGGCATGAATGTAGCAAAGTGCTGGAGGGAGAGCAGTCACCTTCGAGCGACTCGCATCATATATAATCTGGCCACTTGTGAGATCGGTCCAACAGCATGAAGGGGAATGATGAATGTGTCGATGAAGCTGGAGGAAGGTCTCGGCAGACATGAACTCCTTCGTGTAGAGGCCCAAAGCAGCTCCAAACTCGAGTACGCTCATATGCCTGACAAGTCTACCAAGTCTGAAAATAATAGTCCCAGCCTCGTCATGTGTATTCATCACGTGCTGTAGGTGAAAAGTAGTCCAGAACTCCAACGTCAACTCTGAATATGTGGACTCGATGATTGCAAAGAATCGATCCCATGGTGTCGAGATGGAATCAAACGAGGTGAGCAAGTTGGACCTCCTCCAAAGCGGCCCAATCAATACATCGTCCCACTCCTAGCGGTCGTACGCGCAACAGCTGAAATAGGTCTTCCTGTGGGTTTGACGAGAACCAAAGTAAAGGGTGATGAGCTTCGGTCGAGGTGCTCGAGGAGGTTGTGCCAAGGCCCTTCCGCTTTTTCGATGCAAGAACGACAGTCTTCTTGCCTCGTGTGTTGGTCATAATGTGCCTACAAAAAAAGATTATTCAAATATCAGTAAAGGCAAGACAACAATATTAACAATCAAATATGTCGAAGATTTCTTTAAATAAGATGTGAATAAGACCAAATATGATAGACTCGGGTATGATAAAATTGGCTAATCTATATGATCTATTCCTAAATGCACTAATATGCACCCATGAATCCTAATAAGCTAATTAACAATAGTAATAGAAATATTAAATGAAGAGGACAACGTGATGAAGAGACAAATGAAAAAGAAATATCCTGACTTAATTAACTACTAACCAAAACCACAAATATCCAAAAGCGTTAATTATTAATAACATGAGGCAGATAAAAAGAATAAATAAGAATAATAAGACAAAAACTAGCAAAATATCAATAGAAAATGACAAAAGTTTCAAGAATTAATTAATAAAATAAAATAAAATAAAATAAACTGAAAAAAATAAAGTAAAAGATATAAAGAACAAGAAGAAACTGACTAGTACGGTTATGGTAGGACGGTGGTGAACTGGTGCGAGTTGAAGGTTAGGTTGGACGAGAGTGCTGCTCGGGCTGACCACGGGCGTGGGGGGCGAGCCGTGTGGTGCGCTGGTGGAAAGGGAAAAAGAAAGGGAAAGAAAAGAAAGACAGGAAGGGAAGAGAAAGAAAGGGAAAGGGAGAAGGATGGGAGGAGGGGGTTGCTGCTGCTGCGTCGGCATGGAGATGGTGCTCGGGGGAGGAGAAAGCCTGGAGGTTGGGCCGGCTAAGGGGGAAAAAGTTGGGAAAGAAGACAAGGGAGAAAAAATTAAAGTTTGGGGTGGGGTTTTAAAAAGGGGCACGACCGTGTGAGACCTGTGTTAGGCCACAGGGCCGTGTCATACGCTCGTGTGGCTCAAGGTTAGCCCGTGTTTATTGCGAAAATTTAATGCCCAGTCGTCACATGGCCTAGGAACATACCCGTGTGCAATGTTGTTCGCTTCTCCCACGCCCATGTGTCCAAACACAAGGCCGTGTACCTTGCCCGTGTGGTATCTTGACTTATTTAAATTTGAAAATTTTAGCTCCAGTTTTCACACGGCCTATGACACGCCTGTGTGTCGAGGCCGTGTGCTTCACACGGCCATGTCGCATGACCGTGTGGATCGACTTCATAACCGTGTAGCTCGATATTTAGGGATTTTGTACCCCTATTTCCACACGACCAAGGACACGCCCGTGTGTCTAGGCCGTGTGGGCCACTGTACCTACACAAAAAATGTTTAAAATAGCTAAAATAAACTAGTTAGTGGTGTTAGTGCTCGGGTTGCCTCTCGAGAAACACTTATTTAGAGTCTAAGCTCGACTTACCTCTCCGTTGCACGGTTATGGTGGTTCGAGGAGTTTGAAATCCTCATTCCTGCTATCAATCTTATCAAAATAAGGTTTTAGACGAGTACTATTTACCTTCAAAGTGCCGAATTTGGAATGAGTTACCTTGACTGTACCGTATGGGAAAATATTGAGTACAGTAAAAAGGATTGCTCCATTAGGATCAGACGTGGCAACACGAGGATCTACTGCATCCAATAGTACTTTGTCTCTAACCTTAAGTTGATTCGATAAAACTTTGAGTCTGTCATGGCGTGGTTTTTGGTTTATCGTATGTTCTCAGTTTCTGTGTCCGCTATTCATCTAGTTCCTCGATCTGTAGCCTTTGCTCTTCATAGATGGGTCCTTTATTGTTACTTGAACATGGCTCATTTATGCTCTTCGAACGTGTTTCCTGCAAAGAATATTGCACCACATGATCAGTATTAGTAGCATGATTTATACAACCATCCTCAATATTTGATGTGTTACTCGAATTACGAGCTTGAAGAGTGATTGTTTCATCACCCTCACGAAGTGTGAGGTCACCTGTACCAATATCAATAATAATTCTAGCAGTTGCTAAAAAGGGCCGTCTTAAAATTAAAGGCACTTCACTATCCTCTTCCATGTCTAGAACAACAAAATCAATTGGGAATATAAATTTATCGAATTTGACAAGTATGTCTTCGATTATACCCCTAAGAAATCTAATGGTTTTATCTTCTAACTGAATGCTCATCCTAGTTTGTTTCGGTTTCCCAAGACCTAGTTGTTTAAACATTTTATAGGGCATGACATTAATACTCGCCCCTAAATCAGCCAATGCATTATTAACATCTAAACTACCAATTAAACAAGGAATCGTAAAACTCCCTAGATCTTTCAATTTATTGGGTAGCTTATTCAGTAGAATGGCTGAGCAAACTGCGTTCAACTCCACATGCGAGGCCTCATCCAACTTCCGTTTATTTGCTAAAAGCTCATTTAAGAATTTCACTACATTTGGCATCTGCGAAAGAGCTTCAATAAACGGTAAGTTAATATGTAATTTCTTTAATAATTTAAGGAATTTACCAGATTGTTCGTCCGTGTGGTCTTTCTTTGTCGCACTAGGGTATAGCACACGAGGTTTTTATACTCTACTTACCGATTTTTACTCACTGTGGTCCACCTCATCCTTACCTTTACTTACCATAATTCCTTGCCTCAGTTCTGGTTCAGGTTCAACTAACCCTTCCTCATCACGAATGGTAATCGCATTAAGCTGTTCCCTTAGGTTAGATTCAATATTGCTCGGCAAGCTACCTTGCGGTTGTTCAGAAATTAATTTAGCAAGCTGGCCTATCTGAGTTTTGAGCCTTTGGATCGACGCTTGTTGATTCTTAAGTGCTGTTTCAGTATTCTAAAAACGAGTTCTGACAACGAGATAAATTTCGTTAGCATCTCCTTAAGGTTCAGCTTCTTTTCCTGCTGGTAAGGTTGTTGTTGAAAACCTGGGGGATGTTGTGACCTTTGATTTTCTTAGCCACCCCACCAGAAGTTGGGATGGTTCCTCCAACCTGCATTATAAGTGTTATTGTATGGGTTATTTTGAGGTCTAAAATTATTATTACCCATATATTGAACTTGTTCCTCCTCGGTGCTAGGGTTGAAGGATTGATATTCCATTTGTACTCCTCCTCTATTTGAATCGCACCTCATCACTGGATGTACCTGAGTAGAACCATACAAACCGTCAATCTTTTTATTTAAAAGCTCTACCTGGTTAGATAGCATAGTAACTGCGTCGAGGTTGAAAACACCGGCTGCTTTCGTCAGCTTTGTTCTCATGACTTGCCATTGATAGTTATTCAGTGATATCTCTTTAATAAATTCGTAAGCCTCTTCAGGTGTTTTGTTGTTTAACGTTCCACGGGCGACTGCATCGATAAGTTGCCTAGTTGAAGGGTTCACACCGTTGTAAAAGGTCTGAACTTGTAGCCATAGAGGTAACCCATGGTGAGGGCACCTTCTCAGTAGGTCCTTATATCGCTCCCATGCATCGTAGAGTGTTTCTAAATCCATTTGCACAAAAGAAACTAAATCATTCCTTAGTTTAGCCGTTTTAGCCGATGGGAAATATTTAAGCAGAAATTTTTTGGTCATTTGTTCCCAAGTAGTGATTGACCCTCGTGGTAACGAGTTCAACCACTGTTTAGCCTTATTCCTCAATGAAAAGGGAAATAACCGAAGGCGAAGGGAACCATCAGAAATGCCATTGATCTTAAAAGTGTTGCAAAGTTCCAGAAAATTTGCTAAATGAGTGTTTGGATCCTCGTCCTGCAAACCATCAAACTGAACAAATTGTTGTATCATTTGAATCGCGTTATGTTTCAATTCAAAATTATTTGCAACAACAGCAGGTCTAACTATACTCGATTCAGTTCCTGTTAAACTAGGTTTAGCGTAATCTTACATAGTACGCCGGGCAGGATTCTATTCTACTAGATTTGCAGCAATCGCTGGAGGTAGCAGATTATTCTAATTTTTATTCATCTCCTCAGTTTTGGTGTGAATATCGTCCTCTTGCCCTTCCTCTATGTACTACAGGCTTCGCCTTATTTCTCTTCAGTTTCTGCGAGCTGTGCTCTTGATCTCACTATCGAACATTAGAGGTCCTGACGGGTTTCTTCTAGTCATAAACTATAAAAACCTGCCAGAAGTAAATAAAAGAAAATTTAGTAATTTAAGTAAAATTAAAAATTAAATTAAATTGCAATAAAAATAAATGGCTAAAGTAATAAAAATTAAGTGTTCCTAATATCTCAGTACCCGGCAATGGCGCCAAATACTTGATGGTCGTGAAACTAACTATAAATTTGACTTAAGGTAAGCGCACCTATCGAACAGTAGTATAGCTCTGGTGAGACCGGAAATATCATATCCACGACGACTAAAAGTACTAGTATGAACTCTTTTTCTATTATTTAGCCTAAAAAATAAAAAGGAATTGTTCTAACTTAAAATTTAACTAACCAAATTAACTAATTAACGCGACAGAGACAAAAGTTGGAAAAGACTTTAGGAAAACTGATGGAGAAAACAATACCCAAGAAAAAATCCACCTAGACTTCACTTATTATCTTTGAATTAGAGGATTTATTCACTTGACTTATTTCGTAGAAATCCCTGATTTATTTCAATATCTCTCTCGAGACAAAAAATAACTGATTCTAGGTTGATTAATTGAAATCTCTTTCTAATTAAAACCCCTATTGTCGCATTAACTCGATCTATGGATTCCCTTATTAGATTTGACTCTAATCCGGCAGATTTGTGTCGTCCTATCTCTAGGATTGCATGCAACTCCGCTTAATTATGAATGATCTACTCTTAAACAGAGACTTTTGCTCCACTAAATAAGCACATCAAAACTTGAATTAATACCCTGGAATATTAAAACAAGAATTTAGAACTCACAATTAAGAATAAGAATAAGTATTTATCATATAACTCAAACAGTAATAAGATCCGTCTTAAGTTTCATCTTCCTTAGGTATTTAGGGAATTTAGTTCAGAATAATGGGGGAAAACATCTCAAAATTAGGGAAATAACAAAACATAAAGAAACCCAAAAACTTCGGTAGAAATTGAAAGGAGATCTTCAGTCTTGATGTAATTCTGCTTCCGAGTATATTTTGCGTTCTGCTTTTCGTCCCCCTCTAATCCTTTTCTAGGGTGTTTATATAGACTTTGGAATACCCAAAATAACCCAAAATAAGCCTTTTCAGAGTAGAATTAGACTTGGGCTCGATAGGGACACGGACGTGTGCCACATCCTTATGAAGGTGCTCCAGCCGTGTGTAATACTGAATTGATTTTTAGTCGACACAGCCATGTCACACGGGCGTGTGGCCTTCCCGTGTGACTCACACGAGCATGTGAATCACCCGTGTGGAAGTGCTTAGGTCATGTGAAACACTGTTTTAAGCCCATTTGGTCCGTTTTTGGCCCGTTTCTTGCTCTTTTCACCTTCCTAAGCTCTCCTGAGTATAAAACATGAAATTAAAGGGTTAGGAGCATCGAATTCAATAAAACCAGGGAAAAATCATCCATAAATATGCCAAGCATAGGGTAAAAATATTTATATATTATGGTTTATCAAAGATTATACCACATGCATTCAAATTGTTTCAATCCGTAAAAGGATATGTTTAATTTGATTGAGTAATGTTCTCAAGAACATGAATTAAATACTTCTGGCAGTTTAAAACCTTCTAGGAGTTTCACGTAAATGTTATTATCAAATGGGTCATAGAAATAGGTTGTAACTACATTCATTAGGTGTAAATCAAGCCCTTCTCTTATTGCCAGACTAATCAAGAACCTAAAGCAGTTGCATCCACCACAAGAGAGTATGTCTCTTCATCATCAATACTAGGTCTTTGTGAAAAGTCTGGGGTATTTGATAAGTTGTAATTTATACATATTTTTATCCCATGCTTAGCACAATTTTGGATGAATTATCATTAGATTTGTGGAATTTGATGCTCATAATCCTTTAATTTCATATCTTATACTTAGGTGAGCATAGGAAAGTAAAAAGAACAAGAAACGGGCAAAAAAGGGAGAAAATGAGCCAACGTGGGAAATCAACACGGCCAGGACTTCCTCACACGGACGTGTCTATTTCACAGCCTTGAACACAGTTTGAAGCATTTGCACACGGGTGTGGCACACGGCCGTGTCCCTGTCGAGCCCAAGTTGAGTTCTATTCAAAAAAGGGTAATTTTAAGGGTTTGAAAGCATTCTAAAGCCTATTTAAAAGACCCCAAAGGAGGATTAGAGAGACACAGAGTAGGAAGCAAGGAATTACTCGAAGAAAGCTGATTAATCCATCTCAGAAGTCGGATTCTCCGTCAAGACTGAAGATCTCCCTTCAATTTCCTTCAGAGGTTTTTGGGTTTTCTTTATGTTTTGTCATTATTATTCTTCTGAGATGTTTTCTTTTATAATTATGAACTAAATCCCCTAAATACCTAAGGGGGATGAAACCTAAGGTGTATCTGGTTAATATTTTCTGAATTATACGATAAATACTTTATTTGTTCTTAATTATGCGTTTTTAATTCTTGTTTTAATATTCCAGGATATTGATTCAAGTATTGATGTGCTTATTCAGAGGATGAAAAGTCCCTGTCTAAGAGTAGATCATTCATAATTAAGTGGAGTTGCATGCAATCTTAGAGATAGGATGACATAAATCTACCGGATTAGAGTCAAATCTAATAAGGGAATTAATGATCGAGTTAATGCAACACTAGGGGTTTTAATTAGAAAGAGATTTCAATTAATCAACCTAGGGTTAGACATTATTAGTCCCGAGAGGGATAATAATATAAATTAGGGATTCCTACGGATCAAGTCAAGTGAATAAATCGTCTAGTTCAGAGTCGAATAACAAGTGAAGTCCAGGTGGATTCTTCCTTGGGTATTGTCTAAATCAATCAGTTTTCCCAAAAGTATTTCCCCAATTTACTTTTTGTGCATTCTTAGTTTAGTTAATTAGTTTAGATAAAACAACTCCCCTTATTCTTAGGCTAGATAATAAAAAGAAGGTTAATACTAGTACTTTTAGTTCCTGTGGGTTCGACATCCGATCTTGCTATAAACTATACTACTGTTCGATAAGTACGTTTGCCTTAATCGTGATAATAGTTAGTTTTCAAGTATGATCAATCATAAATTTAAAGATTATCGCGAGTGCAATCAAGTTTTTGGCGTCGTTGCCTAGGAACTAAGATATTAGGAACACTTAATTTTTATTACTTTAGCCATTATTTTCTTATTTTTATTTAATTTTAATTTAATTTTAATTTTAATTTTTATTAAAATTTTCTTTTATTTTCTTCTGACAGGTTTTTCATAGTTTATGACTAGAAGAAACCTGTCGGGACCTTTACTCTTTGATAGTGAGATCGAAAGCACAGCTCGCAGAAACCAAAGAGAAATTAGGAGAAGCCTACAATACATAGAGGAAGGGCAAGAGGACGATATTCATACTACAAACGAGGAGATGGCTAATAATCAGAATAATCTGCTACCTCTGCGATTGCTGCTGATCCAGTAAATCAGAATCCTGCTCCTCGTACCATGTATGATTATGCTAAACCTACGTTAACAGAAACAAAATCGAGTATAGTTAGGCCTACTGTTGCTACAAATACTTTTGAACTGAAACCTAACACGATTCAAATGATACAACAGTTTGTTCAGTTTGATGATTTGCAGGACAAGGACCCAAATACTCATTTGGCAAATTTTCTAGAATTCTGCGACACATTTAAGATCAATGGCGCTTCTGATGATGCCATTCGCCTTCGGTTATTTCTCTTTTCACTGAGGAATAAGGCTAAACAGTGGTTAAACTCGTTACCACGAGGGTCAATCACTACTTGGGAACAAATGACTGAAAAGTTTCTACTTAAATATTTTTCGCCTACTAAAACGACTAAATTGAGAAATGATATATCTTCTTTTGTGCAGATAGATTTAGAAACACTCTACGATGCATGGGAGAGATATAAGGACCTACTGCGAAAGTTCCCTCACCAAGGGTTACCTCTATGGCTGCAAGTTCAGAATTTTTACAACGGTGTGAACCCTTCAACTAGGCAACTTATTGATGCACTTGCCGGTGGAACTTTAAACAACAAAACACCTGAAGTGGCTTACGAATTTGTTTAAGAGATGTCACTGAATAACTATTAGTGGTAAGTCATAAGAACAAAGCTGACCAAAGCTGCAAGCGTTTATAACGTCGACTCGATTTTACTATATTGTCAAATCAGGTAGAACTATTGAATAAAAAGATTGACGATTTGCTTGGTTCCACGCAGGTACATTTAGTGATGAGGTAAGATTCAATTAGAGGAGGAGTACACACAAAATTTCAATCCTTCAACCCTAGCACCGAAGAGGAACAAGTCCACTATATGGGTAATAATAATTCTAGACCTCAAAATAACCCATACAGTAACACTTATAATGCAGGTTGGAGGAACCATCCCAAGTTCTCGTGGGGTGGCCAAGGAAATCAAAGGCCACAACATCCTCCGGGTTTTTAACAACCATCTTACCAGTAGGAAAAGAAGCCAAACCTTGAAGAAATGCTAACAAAATTTATCTCGGTGTCAGAAACTCGTTTCTGGAATACCGAGATAGCACTTAAGAATCAACAAGCGTCGATCCAAGGGCTCGAAACTCAGATAGGCCAGCTTGCTAACTTAATTTCTGAACGACCACAAGGTAGCCTGCCAAGTAATACTGAATCTAACCCAAGGGAACAGCTCAATGCGATTAACGTTCGAGATGAAGAAGGGTTAGTTAAACCTAAACCAGAACCGAGGCAAGGAATTGTGGAAAGCAAAGGTAAGGATGAGGTGGACCACAGTAAGCGAAAACAGGTAAGTGACGAATACAAACCTCGAGTACCATACCCCAATGCGACAAGGAAAAACCGCACTAACGAACAAATGCCGAACGTAATGAAATTTTTAAAGGAGCTTTTAGCTAATAAGTAGAAGTTGGATGAGGCGTTGCATGTGGAATTGAACGCAGTTTGCTTAGCAATTGAACGCAGTTTGCTTAGCCATTCTACAGAATAACCTACCCAACAAGTTGAAAGATCCAGGGATTTTTACAATTCCTTGTTTAATTGGGACTTTAAACGTTAAAAATGCTTTGGCTGATTTAGGGGCTAGTATTAATGTCATGCCCTATAAAATCTTTAAACAACTAGGTCTTGGGAAACCCAAACAAACTAGGATGAGCATTCAATTGGCAGATAAAACCATTAGAATTCCTAGGGGTATCATTGAAGATGTACTTGAAAAGATCGATAAATTTATATTCCCAATTGATTTTGTTGTTCTAGACATAGAAGAGGACAGTGACGTGCCTTTAATTTTAGGAAGGCCCTTTTTAGCAACTGCTAGAACCATTATTGATGTTGGTATAGGTGAACTCACACTTCGTGTGGGTGATGAAACAATCACTCTTCAGGCTCGTAATTCAAGTAACACATCGAAAATCGAGGGTGGTTATATTAATCATGCTACTGATACTGATCATGTAGTGCAACCTTCTTTATAGGAAACACGCTCGAAGAACATAAATGAGCCATGTTTATGTATCAAAAAAGGACTTATCTATGAAAAAATAAGGCTACATATCGAGAAACTAGATGAATGGCGTACACAGAAATCGAGAACATATGATAAACCGAAACCACGCCATGACGGACTTGATTTTTCACCTAATGAACTTATGGTTAGAGACAAGGTACTATTAGATGTAGCAGACCCTCGTATTGCCACTTTTGAACCGAATGGAGCAATCCCTTTTACGGTACTTACCATCTTTCTATACGGTATAGTCGAGGTAACTCAATCCAAATTCGGCACTTTTAAGGTAAATAGTACTCGTCTAAAACCTTATTTTGATAAAACTGATAGCAGGAATGAGGAGTGTAAACTCCCTGCACCACTATGACCACACAAAATGAGGCAAGTCGAGCTTAGACTATAAATAAGCACTTCTCGGGAGGCAACCTGAGCACTAACGATGTTAATTTCTTTAAATTTTAGTGTTTAACATCTAAATCACTAACTGAGTCATTGAAAACAGGTTTTCTAAATCCGCACGGCCAGGCACACGGGCGCGCCTTAGGCCGTGTGAAAACAGAGCAAGATTTTCACCAAGCACGGGATACGATACGTTGCCACGGCAGTGCGACATGGTCGTAGTCAATCCTGCCAATTCAATATGGGTGTGCGACACGCCCATGCCTATAAATCATAGTAAGAACTGAGGAATCAACACGGGTGTGCGACACGTCCGTAGTCTCCAACCATGGCCGATCCTGTCAAATTAACACTGGCGTG
Organism: Gossypium anomalum; assembly: GCA_025698475.1. Classification (NCBI taxonomy): domain Eukaryota; kingdom Viridiplantae; phylum Streptophyta; class Magnoliopsida; order Malvales; family Malvaceae; genus Gossypium; species Gossypium anomalum. Next base: position 2,509,050 of record CM046959.1, read on the forward strand.
CGCATATATACACAGAGGTGGGAGAAGCGAACGATGCAGTACAAGGCTGTACGACACGGCCGTGTGCACCAACATGTCCAAAGAACACGAGTGTGGGCCGAATTTCAGACGCGCCCAAATTCAAAAATCACAAAAAACATGAGCTGAAGTCAGGGCACACGGGCGTGCCCCACAGCCGTGTGCCCCAATATCTATGTAAACCCCTCACTATTCATCATCACCTTCCCCAAAAACCTAACCCTAGTCGCCGCACACCCCACCACCAGCTGGCCACCCTTAGCACATCAAATCCCCTTCTTTCTTTCATCTTACTTCCTTTCTATACCTCCTTTCTCATCTCTTTTCACTTTCCTTCTCTTTTCTCTTCTCTTTCTCTTTTATTTTTCCCTTTTTCTCCTTCCCTACCCTTTCTCTTCTTTCCTTTCTTTTCCCTTTTTTTTCTCCCTTCCATCTCCACTGCACGGCTCACCTCCACGACCGTGGTTAGCCTGAAGCACACGCCCCAGGCCGCCGCCATCGTCCCCAGCCGACTCACTACCACCTATCATCAGTTCCCCTCTTTTTCTCCATTTTTACTTAGTTATTTTCACCTTTATTGATTTTTATTACCTTCTATTTAGTATTTTACTTGTTTATGGATGATTATTTCCTTAGTAGAACTTGGTTGATCACTCCATATCTATACTCCATTTAGTCTTTAACATTGGCATTAGTTTGCATTAATTTTTAGGGTCATAGTCTTCTCTGCTTAACCATTGTTTATATATATCTATATTTACTAGGCATTCACATTTTACTTACTTCGTTGATTGATTGAGCTGAACTTGGATGTTTCTTTCTTATTCGTTTGCTTATAATGTTGATCCTTCAAACTAAATTTTAGGATTATTTTCGCAGGCACATTATGTTAAACCCACGAGGCAAAAAGGCTGCGGTTCCCGCATCAAAGAAGAGAAAAGGAGTAGCATCCTTCTCGGGTCTTACTTCAGAGATTCGACACCCATTCCTCCAATTCCCACCCAGAAATCAGGAGGAACTATTTCAGATACTCCGGGCTCGACCCTTAGAAGTGGGCCGATGTATCGATTGGGCCGCACTATAACAGATCTATCTTGATGACGCAGTCCGGGCCCTCCTGACGACTGACCCATAGGGGCTCTTCTTCGAGATTGTCAAGCCGACGTATCTCGAGCTCACGTTGGAACTCTGCTCAACCTTCCACCTCCAAACCGTCATGACAAATTTTGATGATCCTGGAACGGTCCAGTTCCGTCTTGGCGGTTTACTCCGCCAGTTGAGCGTACTTGAGTTCGGTGTTGCATTGGGATTGTATACGGAGGAGTTTATGGATGAAAACGACCTCGACACTCTTCATCGTCACATCCACTATTCTCCTTCAAAGTGTTGGAACGCCCTCGTCCAAGTCTCGGCCACCTATGACCCTAGCCGCTCCAAGGCATCGACTCTCGTCCCATCCTTGAGATATTTACATGCTATCTTAGCCCACACCTTAACAGGACTGCGAGAGAGTACCGGCGTCGTCAACACTACCGACGCTTATTTTCTATGGAGCATGGTGCACGGGCATGTATTCGACCTTGCCTATTTCATTGGCCTAGCCATTTGCCATCAGACGGAGCGGTATAGGAAGGGGTCATTTCCATCGGCCCTTATGTGACTCGCCTGAAAAGGTACTTCGGTCTCCTCAACACAGCGGCACAATCATCCTCTCTCACCCTCATCGGTCAGATATCCTCACAGGGCATCTTTAGTATGCTTCATATGAGAATAATCGAGCGACGATATGGCTTTGACCCTCCTCAATACCGCCTTGCCCAGTCAGCCGAATAGGAGAACCCAGAGGACATTACTATTGATGTTCCTCTACCTCACGAGGCTCCACCATCTCAGCCACCACCTATTCACTGACCAGTTCATGCGGCTACTTCACTCTCTGACATCTCTGAACGCCTCACATGATTCGAGCAGTAATGTTTTCAGAGCTTTGATCATATTGATGCAACTCTACATCAGATCTATTAGCACCTTTACATCTCATCGCCACCCCCACCTCCCGAACCATCTGGCGATGAAGATTTCTAAAGACTTTCTATTTATTATTTTTACTTTTATTTTTATTTATCATTTTCAATTACTTTTAATTTTATTTCTTTTTAAGACTATTTTTATTTCATTTTTAGGTATTACAATTTATATTACGTAATTTATGTTTTCGGCTATCTCTTTATGAGTAATCATACTTCTCTCTATTTCCTAAAGAATTATTGATTTTATCGCAGTTATAAAGAGCTCCTCAGCTCACTATTACTTAGGAATTTCCAACTCCACTGGAAAAGGTCCTCCATGACTGCCATGTCCTACCCGACCACCACGATAACCTCTTCGCTGGACACTGTGGTTGTGGAACCCAACCTCTACCACCACCGGAGTATCCTCCTCCTTGCCTTAACCGATCACTTTCCATGACTACAATTCAAGGAATCCATTTAACATTCAGGAAGTTTCACTTCTCTCCCTATCTTATGATCTTATATTTATATTTTCTAATAAATCTATTTTTGTACATTGAGGGCAATGTACATCTTCACTGTGGGGAATATTTATATCATTATCAGAAAAATCCCTAAATTTTATCTTATTCACATGTGACTCACTCATATCACTATTAGAATGAGTTTTGATTAATTTATGATTTTTATTGATATGTCTTGAATTAAAACATAGGTATTTATGCATTGATGGTTTAACTTTAAGTAATTAGAGAATTAAGCATGATAAGTTGATTTTTGATATTAAAATTTTAGGTTATTCCCCCAAGTTTAGGTATTATCTTGGAATTGAAATTCACAGGGTTAACATCAAAAAGCCATAATTATTGTGAGATCTTGAGCCTTTAGAGCATATATTATTTCTTTCATGCTCACTTTTATTATTGCTACGAGTAAGTTAATATTGAGTTGTTATTCTAGAACTTACTTCGATTATGCATATCAAGACCACACCATTGATTTGATATGTCAAAATGATAAAGGCACTTAGGTTTAACCCACTCACTCCATAAAAGCCTACCTTCATAATTAACCCTTAGTGAACCCCTTTGAGCCTAACAAGCCATTCATTGACTTACCCTCAATATTAACCTATAACCCATTATTGTTGAAATCACCTAAATTAATTTGATCCCTATTTTTGTCGAGATTTGATTTGAATAAATTGCTTAGCTATGTTTTATTTTTGATAGTTAGCAAAATTCTATGTTACTTGATTTGTTCCTAAAAAATATATATGTAATGCTTGGGTTAAAACGATGTTATCCATGAAGAAAAGCTCAATTCCAGGTTATCGAAATTAGGAATGTAATTTGTCAAGTTTTAGTATTTTTATAGTTAAGTAGTTTTTCAATTCAATCTCGATTCTAACATTCTCTTTCAACTTGTGACCACACCCCCTAACCAAAGCCATGTTACAACCCTCTAAAGACCTTTTGATTGATGTATCATCTCAATATATAGTGGTGGAGATTTGATTTTCACGCAAGCCTATTGTAATAACTTTTTATATTGACTGTTGAGTGCTAAATTTATTGTCCTTAAACACGTCAAGTGATTTGAGTGAATCTTTAGTGAGGATGTTAAACTCTCTGTTATTTGAATCAAAGGTGATTACTTAGATGAGGGGAGACACCTATGTTTTTCTTGATAAAATGCTCAACTTAAAATGTTTTAAACTTTAATGTTCCTTTAGTTGAATTCTCAATGTATGATTACTTATGGATTAATTTGAGATATTATTGATAGGAATTATAAGTTGAGAAAAATAATTTCCTAATTGTGAATTGAGGATTTTGCTTGAGGACAAGCAAACGCTTAAGTCTGGGGTATTTGATAAGTCGTAATTTATACATATTTTTATCCCATGCTTAGCACAATTTTGGATGAATTATCATTAGATTTGTGGAATTTGATGCTCCTAATCCTTTAATTTCATATCTTATACTTAGGTGAGCATAGAAAAGTAAAAAGAACGAGAAACGGGCAGAAAACGGAGAAAATGGACCAACGTGGGAAATCAACACGGCCTGGACTTCCTCACACGGGTGTGTTTATTTCACAGCCTTGAACACGGTTTGAAGCATTTGCACACGGGCGTGGCACACGGCCGTGTCCCTGCCGAGCCCAAGTTGAGTTCTATTCAGAAAAGGGCAATTTTAAGGGTTTGAAAGCATTCTAAAGCCTATTTAAAAGACCCCAAAGGAGGATTAGAGAGACACACAGAATAGGAAGCAAGGAATTACTCGAAGAAAGCCGATTGATCCATCTCAGAAGCCGGATTCTCCTTCAAGACTGAAGATCTCCCTTCAATTTCCTTCAGAGGTTTTTGGGTTTTCTTTATTTTTGTCATTATTATTCTTCTGAGATGTTTTCTTTTATAATTATGAACTAAATCCCGTAAATACCTAAGATGGATGAAACCTAAGATGGATCTTGTTAATATTTTCTGAATTATATGATAAATACTTGATTTGTTCTTAATTATGCGTTCTTAATTCTTGTTTTAATATTCCAGGATATTGATTCAAGTATTGATGTGCTTATTCAGAGGATGAAAAGTCCTTATCTAAGAGTAGATCATTCATAATTAAGCAGAGTTGTATGCAATCCTAGAGATAGGACGATATTAATATGCCGGATTAGAGTCAAATCTAATAAGGGAATCCATAGATCGAGTTAATGCAACACTAGGGGTTTTAATTAGAAAGAGATTTCAATTAATCAACCTAGGGTTAGACGTTATTAGTCTCGAGAGGGATAAAATATAAATTAGGGATTTCTAGGAATCAAGTCAAGTGAATAAATCGTCTAGTTCAAAGTCGAATAACAAGTGAAGTCTAGGTGGATTCTTCCTTGGGTATTGTCTAAATCAATCAGTTTTCCCAAAAGTATTTCCCTAATTTACTTTTTGTGCATTCTTGGTTTAGTTAATTAGTTTAGATAAAACAACTCCCCTTATTCTTAGGCTAGATAATAAAAAGAAGGTTAATACTAGTACTTTTAGTTCTTGTGGGTTCGACATTCGGTCTTGCTATAAACTATACTACTGTTCGATAGGTACGGTTGCCTTCATCGTGATAATAGTTAGTTTCCAAGTACGATCAATCATAAATTTAAAGCTTATTGCGAGTGCAATCATGAATCATATTTGTAATGTGAAGATATTTATCATTCCCTTCATTTATTGTCTCAATATGATATCCATTATGGCGAATATTTTTAAAACTCAATAAATTTCTTTAAGACTTAGGAGAGTATAACGTATCATTAATTTGAAACTTAGCTCATCTATGCAACAATATATTTGCTCTTCCAAGGCTTTTTATGATTTTGGTACTACCTGATATAGTACTCACACTAGTTTTTTTGCATTGTCAAATGAGAAAAATATTTCTTATTCTTAAGTATAGTATGAGTAGTTGCACCATCTGCTAAGCATAAGTCTTCACCATTTATCACTAATTGAATTTGAGAAGTATTCATATTCTTCAAAGAAAATAAATAAATGTCACATAAATTTTTAAATATATAAAATTTTTCGTAAATAATTCAAAACATAATATAATAATTGTGTTGTTAATAACATAACAAACTAGTATAAAATTTATTCTTTAATACCATAATAATAAAATTAAAAGATCAATTATTCCCTTTAGGGGTGGTGAAGAAATCAACAGCTTCCAAGTGAGTTGTATCAACAATGCCATAATCATCTTCGTCATTCTCACAAACAAAATTTATCTCCATTTTCTCCCATTTATCCTTCAATGATTGTTGATATAATTCCACAAGATGCTTTGCTGTACTACAGGTACGAGGTTTTTACCGCCACAACGATAACACAAACATTTCACTTTTCCAATTGTATATTTATCATTCTTTCCATCATTATGATCCCACTTCTGGTGGGTATTCCTCAAATGACCACCTCACCCACGTCCTCAACCATGACCGTGACCATGACCATGGTCACGACCATGCCCTTAACCATGAATGCTAGCGTGGCCTTTTTCCTTTTTGCTGTATGATGTCACACTCACTTCAGGGGATGGAATAGAGTCAATTGGATATGACTCATGATATTTTGTTAAAAGTCCATTATTTTGCTCAGCCACAAGAAGACAAGATATTAAGTCAGAATATTTCTTAAAGCCTTTTTCACGATATTGTGTCTACATGACAACATTATTTGCGTGAAATGTGGAGTATATTTTTCTAACAGATCCTCATCAGTTATGTTCTCTCAACATAATTTCAATTGGGAAGTGATTCTAAACATAGCTGAGTTATATTCACACACAGATTTAAAATCTTGTAATTTCAAATACAGCCAATCATAGTGAGCTGTAGGAAGTATTACGATTTCCTGGTGGTTATATCTTTCTTTTTGACTATTCCAAAGGACAAGTGGATCTTTACCAGTTAAATATTCTGTCTTTAGTCCCTCATGGAGGTGATGGCAAAGAAATATTATAGCTTTGGCATTAACTTGACTAGATGTTTCATTTTCTTCATTAATAATTTCACCAAGGCCTTTTGCATCTAAGTGTATTTCAGTATCTAACATCTAGGATAAATGGTTCTTTCCAGTAATATCAAGAGCCAAAAATTCAAGTTTTGTAAGGTTCGACATTAATGATACAACTACAATGTAAATTTAATATAAATATAAGTAGTCTCTTAACAAACTTTCAAGCAAACATAAGTAATCCCTTAACAAAACTTTCAAGCCTAACATAACAAAACAGTACTCAGATAATAACAACAATTTAGTCACAAAATAAATTATAAGTAATTTGGCTATGTTAGAAGTTTTAACAAATTACGGGGTTAGTGGAACTACAAGTAATTTTATCATAATGGACATCATGATAAAATGTATTACATACCTTGATCCAAACTAGCGAAAATTGCAAAGCTCTTGGATTAATTTAAGCACTCGTGTTGATAATGTATTATGAAATAATAATAATAATAATAATAATAATAATAATAATAATAATAACAATACAAAGAAAACAAGAATAATAGACGAGAATAAGGAGGATTTCTATTGCATTTCTCTTCATGTTCATTATCATTACAAGTAGTATACTCCTACGGAGATTAGACTCCTGATTTCATAACACATAAATAGGAAAAAATGTTACAAGGAGATGAAATGTGAAAAGTTAAAGAAAGATAAAAAGTGAAAGATTGAACATCCACTTAATAGCATTCATATCAATATATGTATTATGATCCTCTAAAGGGAAGTTTGTCACACTAGAAATATAAAAGCTGAATGTAGGTTCTTCACAAGCTCCTTTACTGTCATGCAGAATTCCATATCCATCTGCAAAAAAATATGAATATCATTGAAGAAAAAATAGGTAAAAAGACCTTTTCAGTCCCTCTGAATATTGATATTGAGTAAACTGATCCCTCTAAAAAAATCAAAGTAATTTAATCCCTATCAATTTCAAAAGTGAGCAAATAAGGATAATTAATCACAACATTAATGTTTTCCATCAATTTTACATAATTTTAATTGATATAATAACAAATTTTTTCCTCAAAATTTACACATCTTGTCAATTTGGTCATGATTTAAGAAATTTAACCCCCAACATTTGTGTAAATATATAAATGATGAGGCTAAATTTGTTGAACTTTTTAGAATCAAAATCAAATTGACAAAATATTTAAATATCGAGGGTTAAATTTGTTATTATACTATTCAAAATTATATACAATTGAGAAATGACATTAACACCGTGATTAATTGTCCTTAGTTGCTCAATTTTAGAATTGAAAGGGATTAAATTGATCCGATTTTTTTAGAATGACCAATTTGCTGAATATTGAAATTGAGAGGGATTGTAGAGGGAGTTTTACCAAAAATTTACATTAATGGTTTCCTATATATATATATATATATATATATATATATATACTGGAATCAAAGTACCTGAGCAACAATGGTGATATGAGCACAACTCCCAAATGTCATTACATTGCTGTTGATGACTGTTAGGTTAAATTTCTCGATTGCAGAAATGATTTTCTCAGGAAACCCTTTCCTTTTCTCACAGTGAATACTTATGAGAACACTTTGGTCACAAAACCTTGCTTCGATTTCTGGTAATGGCTCATCAAACGGTGCACAAATTTCATCCCAGCTTGAAAGTTCATCATTAATGTCACCCAAGAGCTGGTATTTCTTCACAAAAACCACAGATTCAATTGATTTCTGCCTGGCCTGCTCTTCAAGTGTCTTCACTTTCTCTTGCAATTGTTTCATATACTTTATAGCATCTCCAAGCACTGTAGCCTTATCCATCTGCCAATATAAAATCTCATTGATCTATATAACTAAACTGCACTTACACCATACATACATACATACATACATACATACATACATATACCTTCTTTAAGCCAGGAACTAAAGCAGATAAAGCTATGAACTTCTCACTGAGCTTTTCTCTTCGTTTCCTTTCTGCCATGATATGATCTTTTGATTGAGAAATTCTATTGTTAGTGTCATGGTAACCTTTAACCACAAAATTTTGGTTAGCAAAAGGGTTATAATTGGAACTGGGAAAAGGGAGAGTGTGTGGTGAAAAAGAAGATTGAATATCAGTTAAAATATGGGTTCTGCATGAATTGCAGCCGTTGGTGATTTTAAGCTGTTTTTGAGGTCTATCAATGGTGTCAGGTCTAGAAGATGAAGCTTCGTAGTGCTGCGAATTGCCTCCAAAAGAAGCTGATACTGGGACTGGAACTGGGAGGACGCTGAGTTCATCAATACGCCATTGATTGAATATGTTAGGATTCTCCATTAAACCCTGTGTGGATTTTGAGAGTTTTAATTTAATGGCATAAAGAAGTTCCATAATAAGGAAAAAAAGGTTTGTCTTACCATTTCAGGCAACTCTCCAATTGGTGGAATCTCCATTGAAGAAAAATGTTGTTCTTGTATATTCTGACATGGAAAAGGACATTGAAAGATATCAATGCATATGGCAATTCAACACAAAAATATAGACTGATTAAACAATTAAACTAGTTCAAGGATTAAAAAGCAAAATGAAACCAGAAAAGGAAAAGAATTCTCATGAACAGATCCACAAAAATGTTGGTGTTGACTATTTTTTTCTCACCTTAAATGATTGTTAAAGCTTTTCTAATGTCAACAAAATTTTAGGGCTTTATACCATGTTTATATAGTCCAAGTCACTTGGGACTGGGTGTCTCGTGGGTAAACCATTATCTATAGATATTGAAATTTAACCTCTATACTTAAAAAGGGTTAAATTTGGTTGTTAGTCCCTGTAATTCTATAGATATTGAAATTTAACCTCTATACTTAAAAAGCTAAAAAAACTCAACCCTCCTGCTTTTTTTCAATTTAAAGATTCTAGTCCAACCATTATCTCATTGGTATTTTACGTTAAATTTTGTCAACTTAATATGTTTATTTTCCATCAATTATATTCCATGTCATATTAGGATATAACATAATGAACATGTCAAGTTAACAAATTTTGATGGGAAATATTAACAATGTTAATGATTGGATTGGGATTTTTAAATCAAAAAAGTAAGAGAATTTAATTTTCAACTTTTTAAATATAAGAACTAAATCTCAAATTTTATCAAAGTACAGAGATACTAACAACTTATTTTGACCAAAAAATACTTGTGGCAAGCAATAACATTCGTCATTTATAAGGATTTGAGCAAAAATATTAAGTTCGAAAAATAATCTTGAAATTTGATAATTAAGGCTCAAGCCAATTCCACTCAACCTGGTCTAATGAAAATTCAATAGAAAAACTAACATATTTTATTAAGGTTAAACTACAACATTAGACATTAAACTAAAGGTAAATTATCGTTTTGGTCATTTAACTAAAAAAGTTATAATTTGGTCACTGAACTATTCAAAAGTTTTCATTTAAGTCACCCAAGTTGTTAAAAGATTAAAATTGATGCTATATGGCTTTCTCTGTTCATACTACATACACCAATCGAAAGCTCTCTTCCCCCTTCTCTTTTAAAGTTCAGTTTTTTTTTCATGAAACACCTTTGGACGTTACAAATCCGAGAACTAAAATTCAAATAGCTTTTTTTCTCTAATCTCTAACACTGACTATTAGATCGACTTGGATCTAAGGTATGTTCTATTCGTCGATGGGTACTAATCTAACGTACCAATCATCGAATCATAGTTTAAAGCTCGCTGGTGGAACTTTAAAAAAAAAAAACTTTTGAATAGTTCAGTGACTTAAATGAAAACTTGCGAATAGTTCAATGACCAAATTGTAACTTACCCATAATTTAGTGACAAATAATTTAATTTATCTTTTTATTCAAAATAGTATAAGCATGCAATTTATCTTGAATTAAATATTTATAAATATAAATAAACTTGATTAAATTTTAAAAAATATCAGGGCCTCAACAAGTTAGGCAGTTCATTTGGTTACTCCTTAAACAACGACTCTTAACAAATTCTGAAAGGGTTCGGAGGGGTATTATGCAGGATGAGTCTTGCCATCTTTGTGATCATATTACTGAGGATATTTTACATGTTCTTAGGAATTGCGCCTATGCGAAGGAAATTTGGCATCAAGTCATTCCTCCCAATCATATTGGGCGCTTCTTTGCTGGTAATATTTCAACTTGGCTGATTTCGAATTTACAGGTCTATAAGGCCAATAACTTGAGTGATTCAGACTGGACCTGTTTCTTTGGGATAATTTTGTGGCACATTTGGAAAAATCGCAACTTGTACATCTTTCAAGGAAAAGCTATGAATTCGAAAGAAGTCATCAGAGTTTCATATTGCTGGGTGAAACATTTCACTTCTATTCACAACGAAGCTTTGAAGATTAATACGCGGTTTATTTACCCAAATAATATAAAAAATTTTAAATCCTAAAATAGGCTGTCAACAGGATTATTTATCAAACTAGTATGTTTTTTTGGGTGGAGCCTTTCTCATAGGCGCCACGACCCTTTTTTATAATATTTTTTTTACTTTTAAAAAAATATCATTATTTTATTTTTTAAAAAAATATTTATATATATCGGGTCAAAATACGGGTTAAAAATACCTGTGCATGTAACGCCACCTGGACTGGCGGCACCAGTCGCGCCTGTCAAAGAGGCGGCACTGGTTGCGCCTGCCAGGTAGGTGGCATTGGAGTGACCAATCCCCTCACCCCTACAAGTCGTTCGCCCAGCATCTCAAGCTTCTCCTGTCCCCTACGCACAACACAATGCCAAGGCAGTGTTTAGTCCCTTCAAAAGGCAAAAAAGAAAAAAAAAATTGAAATGGGGGACCTTATAAGCATGGTCCCCCAAGATGAAGTGTCGGTGTGTAGGGAAGAAAAGAGAGAAAGGAGAAGAAAAAAAAAAAAGAAGAAGAAAGAAAGAAAAAAAGTAATGTATTATTTTAATAAATAATTTTGTTTTTAATTTAAAGAGTTTAATTAAGATGTTATGAAAATTTTTTGTTATTAATTATTATTTATAAATTGTTTATGTTTAGTGTTTATGGTTTTGGTTTAATATTTTTTACGAATGTAATTTTTTTTATAATTGTTTTAAAATAAATTTGTTAGTAATTTAGTATTATGTTATGAATTGTTGTGTTTAGTTTAGTAATTGGTGATTTTTTATTAATGTAAAATTATTTTGTTAGTAATTTATTATAAATTGTTGTGTTTTGTGAGTTTTTAGTAATGTAAATTTTTTTTTAAAAAAATTTATAGTTATTTTGTTAGTAGTTTATGATTAGGTTATAAATTGTTAGTGTTTTGTCTTTTGTTATTTTTTAGTAATGTAATTTCTTTTTAAAAAAAATGTTATAGTTATTTGTTTTTTTAGTAATTTATGGGATTAGGTTATAAATGGTTAGTGTTTAGTTTAGAGTTTTGCGAAATTTTTAGTAATGTAATTTTTTTAAAAAATAATTTTATAGTTATTTTGTTAGTAATTTATGATTAGGTTATATAAATTATTAGTGTTTAGTTTAGTGTTTTGTGATTTTTTAGTAATGTAATTTTAAAAAAAATAATTTTATAGCTATTTTGTTAGTAATTTATGATTAAGTTATATAAATTGTGAGTATTTAGTTTAGTGTTTTGTGATTTCTTTAATGTAATTTTTATATAATGTAATTTTATTTTGTTTTTATTTATTTGACAATTTTTATTGATTTATTAAAATGTTGATTAAATTTATTGTTATATAATTTTATAGGTTGTTTGAAAGAAACTAATCAAGTATGTATCTATTTCTATTTTTATTTTTTTAATTCGTATGATTTTTATGTTTAGATAGTTTATATTTATTTTAATTATATTAATATTGTAAACTAACATAATTCTTTTATTGTAGGTAAATTATGGGAAATTATGATATATTTACCGTGTTTTTCTGTTTCTAAAATTCGAAATTATTTCTTGTATTTTTTGCAATAAATTAAATGAATTCATTTTTTTTATCGCAGATTTGCAACAAATGAGTTCTTTGATTAATAATAATAATAATAATCACATATCAAGTATTATTAATGAGATAGTAATGAAATTTTTATTTGATACTCATGTTATTTGTAGAATTAAATTATATTGTATTAACTATTTCCCTAATTTAATAATGTCAGGGCTTGTACCGCGCATTGAGGGGCCGTGTTAATAGTGTAGGGTTTCTGCCAGATGAACGCCTAATGCCATACTTGGGGTTAGCTAGGTTCAGATCAGCAGCATTGATCTGGACCTTTGATCTGTGATACGACTTGATTTCCGCTTTAGTCGAGCGATAGCATCTAAAGACCCACACATTTCATTTGTCGTGCGGGGAGTGCACCATCACTCTAGAGGATGTTGCGTTGCAGCTTGGGCTCCCCATCTATGAGAATGCAGTCACGGGCGTAAGTCTGATCTCTAGTTCGGCTACCCTTTGCTATGACTTACTTGGACGCTCGCCAAGTGAGGGAAAATTTACAGGTTTGAAGTTTTCATGGCTAAAGGCCAATTTTGAGCATTTGCCAAGTATTGCAAGTGAATGGGAGCTGATGCATGCCATTCGAGCTTATATTATGCACCTTATAGGGCGTGTTCTCATTTCGGATGTAAACGACAATAGGGTCAACTTGATGTACTTAGTCCTATTATCTAATTTGCATAACACCCGTTTATGTAATGACTTTTTCGCTATTTCAGTTATTAATTTTAGGGGTTTTTTGTAATTTAAATAATAAACTTTGTATTATTTACGTAAAAACGTTAATTAGTTCAACAAAAATATAAACACAACAAGCTTTAGACTAACTTTGTAATTCAAATTAGATTAATCGTAACAAATTTTAGATTCAATCCTCTCTACATGTAGCGAATGTAATTAATAGGACTTAAACAACATCTCAATTCCTACCCGATTGCGACAATTGTCCAATATGGTAGTTTCAGAGTGGGCATTTACTCCAATTATAACCGGCTAATCTACATACGTCACACAGCTTCCCGTCGGATTTCTCCCTAATGTCCATTTCGTTATGAATTCTAGATGATTGCTGACGACCTTTCGGATTCGTACGCAACCTTTTTTCTAGGACAAGCTCGAAAGTCATCGGAAGCACCTCCCATATTGATAAGTCAAGAAGCACGAGGAACTCGTTCTCCCATACACACAATGTGCGCTCAAAGGTGTACACTTCATTGATAAATTGTTCAACATTGAGTGAGAATTTAGCACAAACTGCCATGACATGTGCACATGGATAATGAAGTGTCTAGAACCTCCTATAATTGCACCGTCTGTTTTGGAGATCAACTTCGTAGGACCTAGGTGGTATACTGGGTCGATGGCTGATGGTCTCTGTAACTCAAAACGTTTCATTACGTTATGAATATACTTCTACATTCATCAACCTCGTCATCCACCAGTTTGCAACCATTACATTTCTGACATATTTGACAAACATGTGTCCTGCCTTCATTTGGTTAACTTGGAGCTGCCCTATTTTTGGCATCAAGGTAGCCAACCTATAGAATATAGCCGAGAAGACAGATGAAATTAGAAGATGTCATGTTTTCAACAACACGGAGTTAACCCCCTCCGCCAAATTAGTGGTCATATGACAATAATGAAAGCCCTCATCGAAACTTTAAGCCCATTGCCACGGGTCCGTGGTACCCGACTATTTTCGAAAAGATGTGTTCGTGTGGCCCTTCATGTCACTCTCAAGTCGAGTCATCCTTTGCCAAAAAATGTGTGGCTCTAGCTCGTGCACTATTTATATATTAAGAAAATCTAAGTTACAGTCTTGCCCTAAAACATTAGGTTACATATTGAAAGGATAATGTTATTCTTCATCCATTCTTACAACTTGTCTCCGCCAGTCTACATTCTTATAATCTCGATGGAAGTTATCCGCGATGTGCTAGATGCGGTAAACATGTCTTTATGGCACACCGGAATGCCTAATGGAGACAATTAATCATTTTCCTCTATCAGATATGATGTAAATATTATCATTACTAATAACATACCTCCACAGGTTTATAAGGAAGAATTCTCACGACTCCATGTTCTCCTTATCTACGATGGCAAATGCTATCGAGAGAACATTCTTGTTCCTATCTTGAGCAACCGCAAGAAGTAGGATCTGTGTATATTTACCGTATAAGCATGTCTCATCTACTTGCACAAACGGCTTGTAGTGGGGGAATGCACACACGCATGAATCAAATGTCCAAAACATCTACTGAAAATTCTTTTTTCGGGTTGTAATTGGTCATCCGGGTCGTAATAAGGTCGTGTCTGCAACTCAATGACAGTCCCTAACATGTACTCCCGCATAGCGACTATCCATCCCTGTAACTCATTGTACGAAGCATTAATATTTTCGTACAATTACTCTATTTTCATCTATGTAGCTATCCATGCCTTCTGGTATGATACTCGATACCGGAATCATGCCTGCATTTTGGCAATCAATACCGAAACTATAATGGTTGGCATGTCTTTCACTATTGGCATGATGTATGTACAGATAGTTTTGGAATCAAGTATTCGATGATCTTCTGACATACGTGTTGAAGTACATATGTGAGGCCCAATAAATTTTTGTATCTCCAATATCTGCAACTTTTGGATAAATACAGGTCGTATCTGCCAATTGCAGCCTTCCACCGACCTCCAACACTCTCCAATATATAATGTCGGTTTAAACACGGTAAATATGCAGTCCACTAATATATTCATGCTATATCGCTTAATGGCAAATACGCATTTTTCCTTACTTTTGAATTTCTGGCCCACAAACAACTCTTCAGGATTGGAATCTACAGCGAACCGGTAAGTAGGTAGTATTTCAGGGTACTCTCGGAACTCAGTCTTGTGTGCCTCATTGGGGTCTACCTGTGACATTTGTGCCCTAGGATTATTGTGTATCACAATACTACAAATTTGGTTCCCGACTTAAGACTCGTTAACGTTTCCATCGTCATTCACGCCTTCGTCGTCAATATCATCCAGGACATTGTCCATGTCAAGATCACTATCACCATCGATCTAGTGATCAGAAGGATCATTACTATGGTATACATCATCACCAACCACACCAGTCTCAGGTGCAGCATTAAGATTGATGTCGATCCCTCGTATAGTCGATTGACTATCAACGTACAATATTGGAACCACCATACATGGCTCTTGAGCTCCATGTTCTTCACCTAATGGAGTTGGATCTTCAGTTGGCTCCACACCAGCTAACTCAGCAAATAATTGAATTAATGCATTTTGGTTACTCCGAGTCCCACAATAAAGAGCGACCATTGTCTCCACGCCTTCATTATCTGCAAGTTCTATTTCGGTGAATTTTATGAGATCCGTCGAAACTAGAAACTTGTAGAAAAGTTTTAAGATCCTTCTCCCACAATGTCTATCAATTTTTGCACTAATCATTTCCTTCATATCATCAAACGAGATATTTCTATTAAATCTCATTGCTACTTGTTGGCGACATTCAAATATACATACCACGGTTGTTGTCAAAAATTCTCTATCAAAATAAACACATACGAAAAATTGATTCTCCATCTTCAATACTAGATTTGTTAAAAAAATTCAAAATTCTCAAAACAGTTTCGAATAGCAAAAAAGTTACTTACATAATTTTTTTAATGCAAATTTTTTCATTCAAAAGCTAACAAAATTAATAACCTAACAAAATAACTGTCAAATAACAAAATTACTAACAAAACTCTCCATTATATTTAAAAAGAAATAAACTAAAATACCTTATCCTTCTTTTTGTTTCCCTTCATTTCTTTCTTTCTTCTCCTTATCTTTTTACTTCTATTCTGCTAAATTTTTTGGATATCTCTTGCTCATTTGATTTTTAGGTGAGTATAAATAGGTAAAAAATTAAGCACTGGTGACGCCTATTAGGTTGGAGTCACCAATGGTACCTATCAGGTAGGAGTCACCAGTGGAGCCTATCGATAGGAGTCACTAGTGGCGCCTACCAAATAGGCACCACCTATCCCATACCACATTCATACATATACACGGGTCATGTATTGTACCTAAAAAAAATAATACAATTGGTGTCGCCTATGAGAAAGGCATCATCAATAAAATAATACTTAAAAAAATAAATATATATATATTATAATAAAAAAAAAGGTGGTGGCACCTAAGAGAAAGGCTCCACCCAAAAAAATACCATTTCCGTAATTTATCCCACTGACAACCCATTTCGGAATTTAATTTTTTTTTATATTATTTAGGTAAATTAACCTTAATACGCAATAAAGTCTTGTTCACCCAAAGTCAGGTATGTGTGTTTACCTTAATATTGATTGTCTTGTTCACTCCGTCTTTGGTTTTTCTATTGCAGGTGGAGTAATTCTTGATGAGAAGGGGACTTGGATTTTGGTTTAAAATCGGTTCTCAGGGAAATGCTCAATTGCAGTTGCTGAACTTTGGGGCATATTGGATGGTTTAGTTCTTCTTCAGAAACAAGGTTATGATAAGGCCATTATGCAGTCAAACAATTTCGAGAATGTTCTATCTATTAGAGACAAGAAAACTACGAGACCAAAGAACAATCTAATAAGGAGGATCTTGCAAATTCTATCCTCTGAAGAAAAATGGTTCTTGAGATATGTTCCTAGAGAGGCCAACCACATAGTTGATGCGTTAGCAAAAATGGCTCTTTCAAGTGATGAAGTGTTGCACATGTTTAAGCAACCCCCGTTGGAGATTAAAGAGATCTTGAAAGAAGAAAACACTCCTAATAACTCATTCATTGTAACACCCTAAACCCGGCCTGGACGTTATGGTTGAAACTGGCACATCACATTGAAGTGTTTTAGCGAAAACCGTGTTTTCATTGAAAACCCTTCTTAAAATAAAAGGAACCTTAACTATCCTTAAAAAAACCTCCTTTCAATCACTTGTTTAAAATATATGATTTTATGAAAGCATGTCATTTTAAAATGTAGTAGTGGAAACATAGAAAAGTCATACTATAGTTTAAGAAACCGTGTTTAACTTTTTATAATTACATCACATAAAAAAAATAATCCAAATAATAATAAAGTGGAAGCCCTATTACAAAATGATTTGAAAAGTACTTAATAACATAGAAACTGATAAGCTTTAAAAAGAAAAACAAGTCCAAATTATATTGCTAGCTGGCCACCTAGAGTCCCTCCAAACATCGAACCTTCTACTGAGCATCACTTGAAAATAAAATAAAAGAGGGGTTGAGTTTTCGCAAACTCAGTGTGTACAATCCTCGACGAAAATAAGCATTCAAAAGTCATCATACATCAAACATACAATGCAATGCAGTGCAACCCACCCCAATAATCCAACCGGTACACTTCTGCTCCGTCCCCTTGTTCACAATCTATGGGGATATAAATATCGACCCACCCAACCGATACACATCAATGGTAGCCCGGTTGCGGAACTACCCAAGTTGCAACAAGCTGCCAATCACATATTGGGCTTAAAAGTCGTCGGTGGATCCACGGTTGTCAAGCAACCATGCGACCCTCATATACTCCCTCCGTTCCATAATTCCCAACCTATATGCAACCTAAACAGGATATCATATAAATACATATGAATGCATGTAGCAATCATAAATCTTACACACAACACTGAGGGGTATTTTAGTCATTTTTGCCCTTAGGGGCATTTCCGTAATATTCTTTTATTACGGGTTTTTACTTACCTTGGCCCGTTAACAAATCCCGTGAGCTAAGATGAACGAACACTATGCACCAGGTAGGATTCCAGAGAAGAGGAGGTGAATCATTAAGACTGCTAAAGTACCAAGCTCTCCCTAAATCCAATCCTAGACATGCATATACCCGTTGCCACACCTTAACTCTATGACTTATCCACGGTCGCAATATATTAATTAAGTTTTATGTAGTTATCATATACTAGGCCCAAAACCCCTACATACATGCATATGGCCCTCTTGGCCTAATCTCATACATATGGCCCATCAAGCCCAATTCACATTCATATGGCCCATTCGGCCCAATCTCATTTATATAGCCTATCCGACCCAAACCACATTATATTCATGCTCACATACAAATTTCTTATCACATAGCATCGCTTATCAAATTTTGACTATTATGGGTCCAACAGCCCATCGGGCCCATTTAGCTGATTCCGGCCTACTTGGCCTATTCACAACCCAAGTCCATGGAATCGCCTATGGGCCTCAAGCAACCTATTGGTCTCCTCCTTACAAGTATGCATGCACTCGCAAGACTACCGTAGCCATACTTTCGGCTTTTCGGCATTTTGGCATTTTGACATTTCAGCTTTTGCCGATTCATAGTATGTGTGTAGTGTATATACACACCTGGTAAGCAAGCGTGATGAGATCTCCTTAGCCCCAAACCTTGCGCGATAAGTATAACAACCCCTTCTTAAATCCCTAACCACGATCAACTCCCAGATCTGCACCAATATTAACTATTAAAACAGAATAATAAGTGACTCGTATACAACACAAGTCCCCTTACCTTAACTATGAACAATCGGCCACTTTAGCCAATGGGAGAAGAATACTTACCAAGATTGCAAACACCTAAAGAGCAATTTCGGCAGAGAGCTAAGATTCGAGATCTGATACTAATTCCCTACCATAGTCGATTAGAAAGAGTAAGGAACAATATTCAATACTTAGCAAAGAAAATCGATTGGAAAAGTAACACTTACACTAGATTCAGTCAAAGAGTATTTGGCTCTTGAGATCTAAATGGCACAATTACTTATTCGATACTAAGGGAGAGAGGAAGAAGAATCGGCTGAACCTAAAAGTGAAACAAAGAAATCGGTACAAGAAAAATAAAAGGAGAACAAGGGTTTTTGACTTTTAGAGAAATCGGCAGAAAGAAAAGGAAGAAAACAAAAGGGTTTTCGATAATAGGGTGAAGGAAATTCGACACTAGCCTGGCAACCTTACATTCGGCATTTATTTATAACCCTATAGCCAAATTGCCTGGCCCTCAGTTCCCCATTCGGCTCCATCACCTCCCCCTCTCATCTCCTCGTTTTTCTCCCTGATAACCCCTTGATCCTTTCCTTAATTTTCTCTCCTGAACACTCCCCTTAGAGTCGATCTTCACGCCACTTCCAACCTTCTAGAAGGCCAAATTAAACTCCTAAAAATACTAAGCTAGGATTCGAACCTAGGATCTCCTTGCTAGCCACTAACGCCACCTCCCTACACTCTAAGTGGCGTCACTTAGCCACTCCACCACAAGGCTTTTTGATGCCATTTTCCCCTATTTTTATTTAAGAGCCTAACTACTTGCCAACAAGGCCCTTTTAATTATTAAACTTTAATTTCTTCTACCCCTAGATTCGAACTCAAACCTTGACCAAGACCTACCAATGCGTAATTAACACTTAATCGGGATTGCTAAGCACAAAAAGAAAAATTCACGATTTTGGGATTTTGGGTTTCGGGATTTTTGGGGCGTTACATTTATGAATAACCTTATGTAATCTTTTGTTTTATTTATCAAAAATTATATATTCCAATTGGAGCTAAATTTAATCAATTGTATATGATATTAGTATAGACACCTCCAAATACCATAAATTTACAAAATCACCCAAATCTACAAAAAAAAAGTTTGTAATTAGGGTTTAAAGAACTTTAGTCTTAATTTAATTATCAAGTTTGCAGTTTTGTGTTATGGTTGTTTCATGTCCCTATTGGAAAAGTCAATGACACCCACTTGCTCAATTATTATGATCATCAATTATTATTGTTTGTGTTACTGTTGTTGCAGCTCTTGTCTTTTTCTCCAAATAATTGTTCTTAAATAGGTAAGAATTTATTTGGAGAATATCAATTTAGCTATTTTTAAGGAAGGTAATTTAACTCCACAAAAAGAAGAAGCTATCCATTAGCCTAAGTAATTATTACTCTCATCTCCTGTAGATAATATTGAATAAATATCAAATTTGTAACAACCTGATTTTTTAGTAGTGCCGGAAACTGTGTCTCAAGGTCACTAAATCCAACGAGTAAGCTCGTAAATAATATTATTTAATATTTACAAGTCAAACAGGGTTTTCAAAAGGTTTTTGAATTGGTAATTTATATTTTATAATGAATTATTAGGTTCGAGTGGTAAAACCCTAGATCAAGTGATTTTAGAAAGTGAGGTATTGGGACCTCTTTTCTATAAACTGAGTTGTAAATATTTTTATAAATATTTACGGAGTTTCATTAATATAGTATTAAAGTTTCGTTGAAAAATTTTGACGTTTCGATAGTCAATTAATTAAAAAGGACTAAATTAAAAAAAGTGCAAAACTTACAAATTATAATAAATAAGAGATTATATGGCTTGAATAATAAATAAAGAAGGACCTAACTAATAATTAGACCCAAACTGGATGGATGAGGCGGCAAAAGGAGAAAAAAGTAATAAAATAAAGCCATTTAATGGCAAATTTGTAAATTCCATGAAATTAAAATTACAAATTAAAATTTTAAGGTTTTCTAGACATTCTTCTTCAAATTTTTGGTCAAATCAGCCATAGGAGGGGGTTTTAAGCTGGTTTTACCTATTTTTGTTTTATGTGAGTCCAATTTTTACTCGTTTCTTGTAATTTTTATATTTTTGAAATTGTTACAATTAGGTCCAAATAAATCTTACCTTAGTTAGTTTTTGATTTTATTAAAAAATTTGGAAGTTAAAATTGATTAATATTAGACATTTTTTATTAATAACATGGATTTAGAGCTTTAATTTTTGTTGTATGATGATTTTATAAAGTGATTTTGTTAAAATTTGATTTTAGGATCAAATTCTGAACAGGTTAAAATATTAGGATTTGGTAGTAAATTTCTGGTTTATTAAGGGTTTTATGATGGCCTAGAATATTTAGATAAATTATTAATTGAGAAAAACTAGTTAATTTGATAGATTAACTAGTTAAGGGATTAAATTGCAAAAGTTGTAAAAGTTTAGGGCAATTGTATAAATTTGAAAAATTGAAGGGTATTAATTGTGAAATGAATTGGAACTAGAATATATGCTAATGAATGAGTAATTTTATATCTTAGATCAAGATCCCATAAATACTCGTGAAAAAAGAAAAATAGCGGAATAGTCCCTAAACTTCTACAATTATTACAATTCAATCTAGGTAAGTTTTTATGGTTAAAATTTAATATTTATATAAATTTAATGAATGGTATTATTTATTTATTCTATTGTTGGAATTGGATTATTGTTGGAATTATAATATTGAATTGGATTTCGGTTTGGATGGAACGCGGGATTTGAGTACATTTGAATTTTAGTGTATGATGGTATTGGACGGAGTGTAATACCCCCTACCCGTACTCATTGCCGGAATAGGGTACGAGGCATTACCGGAGTTTAGGAATATTTTTTTTTTGAAAAATTCAATATAATCCCTTATACAGATATCTAACCTTCCCTGCAATATTAAATCGAAACCAATCCACATCAACCAAATCAATTCAACATATTTTCAAGATAAATTCATGCATATTTATAAGATAACGTCATCACATATCTAAAATCAGGTTTGTTAACCATACTAATGGCTAACTTTACATTCATTTCACGTTAACATTTACTTTGTTAGCTTATACATGCCATTGATTTCCAAAATAAAGTTTCTTTATATACCGAAATCCTGAGATTGATAGTGTGATGTGTCTCTGACCAAATCCGACCTCCGAGCTCTTAACACTACAAAACAGGGGAAAAGGAAACAGGGTAAGCACTTTGTGCTTACTAAGCTCATGTAACAAGAATTATACTTACCTAATATTTTCAAGACAATACAATAAACATTACATATATCCATTCAATGCATTATTACCCTAACATGCACAAACTCAACATTCAAGTTAGTACAATAATTTCCATGTATCAATAATATATATCATGATTGATGAGCTCATCAATACTATGATTTCCATTCCCTTGTTATTTTTCCATATTTATCCCGTTGAATTACTCGGAATTTCAATGGATTTTTCAGAGGTACACTTTTAGTGTACAAATCCGAAATCCGTCAATTCATTTCATGTGCGCACATTTCCATTTCAGAGAGCACACTCCGCGAACCTCAACCTTGCAATGGATTACGGTCCAAGCTAAATCCTCGCAATATAAACTCATAGAGTATTGTCGAGATTACCATCCAAAGCTAAATCCCTGCAACGACAATTACTCTAATGAGCTTGGATCTCAATTACGATCCAAAGCAAATTCGGACCTTAATTCAGACACCCGTCCAAGCTAAATCCATTTTTCACATATTCTTCTGGGAGGGCTATATCGGATAGGATCACCCGTCCGGCTAGATCCTTTTACCACAATTCCTTTTCGAGATCCATCGAATTTTCCTTTCATTCAACCGGGATTTCTTCCCTTTATATAAAATATATCAATGTTTCATCAATTTTCATACAATGAACATTCAAATCATATTCACATCAATAACATACATTTCAAGTATTTAAGAATATAATTCAAGTTACATGAACTTACCTTGATACTTGTTTGTAAACAATAAAAATCTACTATTCCCGAACTTTTTCCTTCCTCGATCTAGCTTCCGTATTTGAATCTTCCGGATCTAAATAAATAAATTTAATTATCAATTTAATACATTTCATGTTCATATGCAACATTCTCTATAATTCAACTATTATTTATAGTTCATTCAAAGCTGTCTACTTGAATCATAGTCACTAAATTATTTATAACTTGATCTACCGAACTCCAAATTAAGATCCGTTAATTTTTCCTGAAACTAGACTCATATATCTTCTTACCATAAAATTTTCAGAATTTTTGGTTTAGCCAATAAGTACATTTTATTCTTTAAAGTCATCCATGTTCTGCTGTCTGACAGTTCTGACTCTTCTTCACTAAAAATTAATTATCTCCTTGTACAGAATTCAAATGATGTTCTAGTTTTTTTTATTAAAACTATACTCATTCAGGATTCTATATATATAAATTTAACCCCTAATTATTTTTCTTCATTTTTTTATGATTTTTTAAAGTCAGAACAGGGGAACCCGAATTCATTCTGACCTTGTCTCAAAAAATTTATTATATCTCAAAATTTACAAATCCATTGCTTGCACTATTTCTTCTATGAGAAACTAGACTCAATAATATTTAATTCCATATTTTTTTCATCTTCTAATTCGATTTATACAATTTATGGTGATTTTTCAAAGTTAGTCTACTGCTGCTGTCCAAACTGTTTTAGTGCAAGCTGTTTATTACTATTTTTCCCCTAAACTTTTAATAAATGATAATTTCGTCCCTACTCAATTAGCCTCTAAATTGAGCTTATTTTTTCCAATTAACACTTTATTATATCACCTTAAACTATTTTACAACCTTTAGGAATCATAATTTCAGAAATATACTTTAATTCCAAACATTTTCACAATTAGGTCCTAAAAATTAATTTCCATTGAAATTACCTTATAAAATCATCTCATAAACAATTTAAAGCTTTAATTTCATTCTATTTCATCATAAACTTCCATAACTCAACCATAGTGACTTTCAATTTCATCCATGAAATCAAAAACTAATGAATTTAATAGTAGGACCTAGTTGTAAAAGTCTTAGAAACACAAAAATTACAAGAAAAAGGCAAGGGTTAACTCACTTGGTGCAAAAATTATGGAATACCAGCTTAGAGAACCTACTATGGCATTTTTAGCTGCTGGAATTGAAGAGAAATGAAGAGAAATCTAGATATTTCCTATTTAGTCCTAGCTTTATTTATTTAATTTTGCAATATTCCAATTTTGCCCTTAATTCATCAATTTTTCTGCTGTTTTCATGCCCTTGCCGTCCAGCCCAAATAAATTTTGGGTTTAACTTCCTTTTAAATCCTTTCTCATTAGACACTTAAGCTATTTAATCATCCTACTCACTTTTACACCTTTTACAATTTAGTCCTTTTCATTTAATTAACTATCCAAACATTAAAATTTCCTAACGAAATTTTAATATCACATTACTAAAGTTTCATAAATATTTATAAAATTATTTTTGACTCAGTTTTAGGAGATAGATGTCTCGATAACTTATTTGTACCTAATTTCTTCAATAATTTCTTTTTCTAACTAACCACTAAATCGATAAAATTTTTCTATCAATATTTTCATACGATTTTTCTATCATATAAATATTCATGCAAAAATATTGAAATAAATTTCTCTTTAGATCAGATTTGTGGTTACGAAATCACTGTTCCGATAACCTTGAATTTAGGCCATTACACGGAGACAATAGCATTTTTCCCAAGTAAACTGGGGTTCATCATTTCTTGCGAACTCTCGTGTTTTACTTTCTGCTCAACTCTTATGAGTTTCTATTCAGCTCTTATGAGCTTATGTTTAGCTTTCGAGCTTCTGATTGGCGTATTTGGGAGGCCCAGCTCTTATGAGCTTCTGTTGATGATGCTCTTATGAGCTTCTGTTGATGATGTACTCTTATCTGTAAGTCGTTCTTCGATTTGAGAAAGCCTTGGTAAGGTGATTTATTTATCGAATTTTGAAAGATATGTTATTTATTTTTGTATCAATTTGTAAACAGATATATTTATCGATTGAAGATGTGATTGACAAGGAATTATCGAGAATGACCTTATTATTTGATTTATTATAGTTAGTTCGGTAAGATTTTTATTGACCCTGTCGAACTAACTAAGCTTCATTAAGCTTATTTGAGTTGTTTAATGTCCTTATAGATTTTTGGAAGGTTGGAAGATCGGATCAATACTAAAGTCACAATATCCATCTTATCCAGGTAGTTTTTGAAACGTTCAATACGGTTTATATGGCATGTATAGGCTTTTGTGTGGATTGGATCAAAGTTTGGCTTGTGTAAATGTTATGAATTATATTTTGTTTATAAAACTAAAATATATATATTGGTTTGAGAATGAGGCATATTTGTGATGTTGGTCTGAGTGATATATATTTGTATGTATTTCAATTTGTAGTGAACTTTAGTAGATTTGTTAGATGGATTAAATAGGTAAGTTTAGATATTTGGTTGACATGTTTATAAGTTGTCATTTAGTGGTGTCATAAGAACATTTTGGTTGTATGTGACGATGAAGCATGCTAAAGACTTGATTTTAGTTTGATTTGAATGTCTTGTTATGATTTGTCGATGTGTGAATTGTTGAGGCTAAGTTAGTAACAATTTGGATGAGGAATGTGGCTTGAAAAATGACTTATTTTCATCCACACGGGTGTGTGTCTTCGCCGTGTGTGACACACGACCAAGTGACACGGTCATGTGTCCCATGAATCTTTTAAGAATGCAAGTCAATATGCTCACACGGCCTAGCACACGGGCATGTGACTTGGTCGTGTGAC
Source organism: Gossypium anomalum (assembly GCA_025698475.1). Taxonomy (NCBI): domain Eukaryota; kingdom Viridiplantae; phylum Streptophyta; class Magnoliopsida; order Malvales; family Malvaceae; genus Gossypium; species Gossypium anomalum. The sequence continues at coordinate 2,535,081 of CM046959.1, forward strand.
CCAAGTCAGAGAGTTACACGAATACGGACACGGGCTGGACACGGCCATGTGTCCCTATTTAGAATGCCCACATGGCTTGAGACACGGGCGTGTCTCCTAACCGTGTGAGTCACACCGCCTGGCCACACGATCGTATGTCCTCTGCAACTTTGAAAAATTTTAATGTTTTCCAAAAAATTCTTTAAGTACCTGATTTAGTTCCAACTTGTTTCTAATGCATATTTTGGGCCTCGAGGGCTCGTATAAGGGACAATATGTTTGATTTTGATTGGTTTCTAATGTGAATGTAATATGATATGAAATATCTATTAATTTAATCTGTAAACTCTAGTAATGCTCCATAACCCTGTTCTGGCAACGGATACGGGTTAGGGGTGTTACAAAATTTAATTTTATAATTATAGCAAATGGTTAAATATGATTTAATATTATTAACAAAATTAATTTTAATTTACAATTATCTATAACAATATAAATTAAGAATTTTAAAAGTTGTTTAACAATTATGCTATATTTGGTGGGAGTATTAAAAGTTCTTAAATTCATAAAGTCATAAAAATATATAAATCCAATTATTAATGCAGCTATATAAAAACAAAACCGTACTAAGTCTAATAGGGGTGAGCAAAACTCGATTCGATCCGAAAAAATCGAAAAAAAATTTCAAACTTCGAGTTAAACAAATCAAGTTATTCAAGTCAACTCGAATTTTTTTTTCGAATTTCAAGTTCCAATCGAGTTGAGTTTTCGAATTCAAATAACTCGAATAATTCAAATAAATCAAATACCAAAATATAATATTTCACATTTTTACCCCAAACCTCTAAACTTTTTTACTTCCCCCAAAAACTTTTACTCTCCTCCCATCCCACCCCCCGTCTAACCCAAACCTATTTTCCTCACAATTTTTTTTTAAATATTTTCCCCCTAAACTTTTACTTCTCACCCTTTACTCCCAAATCAAAAATCAAATTTATCCAAAAAAATCCCTAAACCTAAATAATAATAATTTCATTTATATCTACTATTTATATTATTAAATTAAATTTCACGTTTTGTACTGTTTATATTATTGAATTGTTTAATCATATTGAATTTTTATAAATTTCTATTAAAATTAAATTATTGATAATGCCATAAAATATTCGTGTTAAAATCTAATGTTGGTATCAATTTCACATTTTATCCTTAAGATAACGTTTATTAAAAAAATCACATTTTTTTACATTTAATATATTTTTAAATTTCAAAATACATAGTGACAAGAATCAGAAAATAATTGAAATAACTACGCAAGCAAAGAAGCTAAACAAGAATCAGAAAATAATTGAAATAACTACGCAAGCAAAGAAGCTAACTCGTATTTAAAATATTAATAAATAAATTATGAAGGTATGAAAGTTAATAACAAATTTGATTACAGTAGGTGACAGTGGTTACAAGAACCCGAAGTGTTTTTTTTAACTTAACTCGAACAAGTATATTTGATTTGATTCGATTTGAATTTCATCTCACTCGACTCGATTCGAGAAAAATTCAAATCGAATTAGGATGATAAAATATGATTCGTCAACTTGATTAGCTCAAAATTTTTTCATTCGATTTGATTCGATTCAATCGAACGCTCACCTCTAAAGTCTAACACCCAAGTTCCAAGTAAGAGCAATATCCAAATTTTGAACCTATAAATTAGAATTAAAAAGTTATAATAAATTTTTTTTTTAAAATCATTTATGAAGTTGATAATGCTCATACTCTTAATATATATATCAAGTTGATATACATTTCACCGATCATAAATAATATATATAATATTCTTTTTGATAATTGTATACTATAATGAGATTCATTATAGTATAACATGGTTATAAAGTATATGATAGACTATAGTATGCATAATATATTAATGGTTAAATTATGTTATTAGTCTCCGTAATTTACAGAAATTGTGAATTTAAATCATGTACATTAATTTGGTTATTTTTTAGTCTTTGTACTTTTCAAATTTAAAAATGTTGTCCTCACTAAATGCTAATTATTAAATTCATTAAGTTAAGTTTTGCTATTTCCAAAATTTGATATGACTAACATATTATCATATGTGTAATGTTATGTTAGCTTGTTATTTCCATATCTTACTCACTAAAAATCTTGTTAATGAATTAACGGATATTATTTACATCAAGACCGAAATTTCAAAATTCAAAATGTATAGGAGAATATGGGCTAAATTTACAATTTTATGCATAGTACAAGACTACCAATTAAATTTAACCAAATTGATTTAAGTGCTACTATTTGAGTCAAGACTAAAATTTCAAAATCCAAACAGTACAAGGATTAAAATTTCAAAATTTGAAAAGTATAAGGACTAAATTTGATCACATTAAAGTTTAAGGACTAAATCCACAACTTTCGTAAAGTATAAAGACTAATAGCAGAAGTTAACCTATAGTAAAACACGTTCAAGTGATTTGTTATATTACAATACATGCTGGTAATACATAAAATATTATTAAAATTTTAATATCTTAATAAAATATTTTTTAATTAGATTTTGGATTGAATTTTTAACTTTTACAAATACGAGTATAGAGTTTTTTTTTTATATTTTGCATTAAAGATGTAGGATATAATTAGTTTATTTTGGGTTTGGATAATAATAGGTATGTTATTTGGGTTTGAACTTAGAATAATATATTTAAGTTTTGAAATAAATATTTTAGAATATGGGTATTAGGTTTATAAATTTAATAAAAAAGATAAAAATCATCTAATTTTCAATATAGTAATATAATATACAATAAAAATTATTTTGTCAATTTAAAATTTTATCCAACTCATGCTTTTATTTTTATATATTATTTTAAATCAAACATACAAAACTTTTGCTTATCATATTAGTTATGTTTATAAAATTCATATGTATATGATGTATCGTATTTCAATATGACAAATTAAGCTCTTTATGCATTTAAAGAGCTTGCTTTCAGGCAATTGGTTGAATCTTTCATCTTTTTTTTTTTTTTTTTGTACTTAGGTTAAATTTCATTTTCAATTACAATTTTTAGTTTGTTTTATGTTTCTTTTAATAAAATTATCAATTACGTGTCTCTATGAACTTATGTGGTTAAGACATTTTCAGAGACTTAGTTGAGGAGAATGAGGAAGCAAGTGTGTAACACCCCACACCAGGCCTGGACATTATAGCTGAATCTTGAGAAATTAAATGAACTTGTTTAGCAACCCAAAAGTAACTTTTGAAAATCGGCCGATCTTAGAAAGTTAGTTTTTGCAAACCTCCTTCCAGTTTTTAAAAAATTTGTGTTTTCAGTTGTTCATTTTTCAAAAAATCGTTTAATTGATTACTTTGTTTTGCAACGGAAATTTCAGAGTATTAAATGTTGAAAACTGTGACTTAGTTTGTAAAAACATATAACTCACCGTTCTAAAATAATAATTACTAAATCCAACAAAAACAAACCAAAACCAGAATGTAAAGTCCCAAATAGTTACACAGTCTAAAAAGTCAAAGGGTCTAGACTAGTTTTAAAAAACGTGAACCATCAAATTAACTAACTGAGAAACCAATTTGAGATCCCGCACGTCGCCCAATCCTAAGTTTGCTAATTACCTGAAAAGATACAAATAAAGGGTAAGCTAACAAGCTCAGTTTGTAACTCAGCCCATACAAACAGAACATATAGCAATATCATGCAAAAATCATGTTTTGAACAGTTACTAATGCATGGCATATCTTACAATGCAATATGACAGGCAGATTAGTTACAAATATAGATTCAAATACAGATGCAGATTCAAATATAAATCCTAGTTTCATCTGCTACACATCATTTTCGTTCATCCCTACACACCAACTAGGGTAATAAATACACATCCAACCTCACACACCACAATAGTGAGCGGATGTCACTTTTCAGAATAATGCAATCAAGCTGTCAAAAATTATGCAGTAATCTACCAGAATTAGATAAGTGTAGTCAAGCCACCGGAACATATATGTGGTTTAAACCACCAGATAAGACAAATCATTAAACTGTCAACAGTTCCTCTGTCACATAATCATCCCACCCCAATGCACGTGCAATCACTAACTAGATATCCAAATGCACACAATTCATACATGTTTTACACATCAGAACATGCTAACATGCTTTCAAAAGTTGCACATAAAGAAGCAGAACATTAGATTTCAGCACCTAAAAACACCACCGAAACAAGTCGTTCAGCACAAACACATTAAACCCAAATAAAAAATCGGCCATTACTCAATTAAAGCATACGGCCACAAATGTTAGGGCATACGACCTAACGAACGAAATCAATCCTTACCCTAAAGGAGAGAGTTGACGATGATCTTAATTTGCTAGAGGAGAGTTTCGTGCCACTTGTGCTTCACCTAACGAAACATAAATAAGAATCAAACCAATAGAAATCAACCATAACCTCTTACAAACAGCACATTTAACATTCTTAACTACACGCATAGATTGCACTTACCTCAGAATTTTGCTACTACAATTGAGAATCCTCAAACACACAAGACCAAACCAAAAAGTATAATTTTAACAACAACACAACCACCACAATTGAGATGGCAAAAAGGGTGAATGAAAAGTAGAAAAAGGAAGAAAAGGAAAAAGAAACAGAGAAAATATTTAATAGGAGTCTAATGTGAAAAGAAAAATTGGAAAGGGTGGAGAGAGAATGGGGAGAAACTTGGGACGACAAAGTGAGAGAGTGTGGAAAAGTGGGAGAGGAACATGAGACATTTTTTTTCTTTTGTGATATTTTCAATTATTTTAAAAATAATAATAACATCCCACTAAATCCTAACTTATCATATTTTCTAGAATTTGAATTTAACTCAAATTCTAACCACATGGGGGGCACAGACAGAGAATAGCAAAAATATTTTTTCTTTGTTCCTGTCCCAGATATGCTCCTTATCAAACTCAATGTCTATTTTGGTGTGTGAGAATAAAATAAACTTATGAGAAATGAACGAAGGCTTCAAGGCGTGTATCAATGTCACTTTATTTAAGGTTCTATTTGCCCCAACCTATATTATGGTGTGCATAAGAGTTACTAACAAATGAACTTTAAGGATACAATAAAACCCAAAGGCTGTCTATGTTTTACACTGACGAGAATAGTCCACTGAGCACTGAGCGGAGCATAGTAAGGATATCAATTTCTATAAAGAAATTTTGCTGTAATTCTTTATAGAACAATCTAAAAACATAAAAGATGGTGGGAGAAATAAAAAGAAACTTTGTTTCTTTGTTTTTTGAGTGTGTCATACAAATTAAATCTCGCTCCTATTTATAAGAGTTTTCTTATCTCTTCATAGAGACATACCCAAATGGATAGTCATATCTTTAACAATAAATATAATTATTCAATAGATATATACTTGAATAATTATGACTATTTATTAATAATCAAGTGACATAACTTTTGAATTTAAGAGACATAAATATTGGTTACTTATAACTTTTCATTTACAACTATTAGAACACTATATATATTTTGAAAATGTTCCAGTAGTCTCTTGACATCATGATCTTACGAGTTACAAGATTGTATAGTTTGTAGTTGCTGGTAGGAGTATTATTTTTTCTACATGTTTTAGTATACGGGTTAGGAATAAACTAATTACAATTGGTAATATTTAATCACTCACATGAATAGTTTGTGGCAAAAAGAAGTGATTTTTTTGTTTAATTTGAGGATGTCTTATTTTTACAAGAGTTTTTACTCATTCTTCTAATTTCAAGATTAAATTTGTACCAAGTATTCTTTGTTTTATACCTAACTATTTTAACACATATATTAAATAAGTTTTTTCCTTGTGTTATTACACTAATATCAAAACGTGTTATCAAAGTTGATTTTTGATATATTCTACACCATCTTACAAAGTATTTTTACTTATGTCCATTGACCCTCACATTTGAAGATAACAGGGAACATGGTAAAAGTTCCATGGAGCCTATGTACTAGGAGTAAGATTGCATTTTGCCCTATTTACTCAAAAATGAGAAAATTAGTCTTTCTACATTAAGTCAAAAAGCAAACTAGATCCTTTCTATTAATTCATTTATTTCTACTGTTAAAAACTAGCGTGGCTGACAGAATAACCAGACATTACACGTGGTGTATCACTTGTACTCATTCTGACATACAAGGATCAATTTTAAACAGTAAAATTGAATAAGATTTTTAACAAAAGTACTAATTTGCTCTTTAATCTAACACACAAGAACTAATTTGCCCATTTTTTGAGTATAGGGGTCAAAATGTAATTCGGCTCCTATTACAAAAGCCTCCTTATTCCTTTTACCCATGGAGCATTTATATCTCAGTTCCGAGTATTAACTTTAGTTATATAACTTATTCGATATACTTATAATCAAGACTAACTCGCATAACAAGGCTTCTATAGTAACATAAATTCACCAACAAATTAACATCAAATAGTTTGAACTATAATTGAGAGAATTATTATACTCAAATCAATCAATGGGAAGTGATAACACATTTGGAATCCCCAAAATCCCTCCAAATCAAACCTTTTTATCTCCTCCATTTCAACTTCTTCAAAAACCCCCAAAAACCAATCTTTCACAAATGTCGAGAGCCAAGACATATTCCTTAATGCATGTGTCACGGGGCTAGACTTTTCGTCTTGCAATCTGTGTGACATTAGACGATTTCTTCCCTTCAAATGTACCTAAATTAGTCTAACTCTCGTAAAGTGAGAATTCTTGCAAAAATTCTCTAAGACACCAAAGCAAAGTGGAAGCAAACTTTAAAAATGAAGAAGCTACAACAAAGAAAGCCACAAAAAGAAAGTGCACACCAAGTGTTTAAGTAAGTGTTCTTAATATTTCTTTAATTCAGAAAGAATGAAGTGATTAAAAATGAAAGGGGAGACCTCTATTTATAGTTAAGCTCCTCCAGATCCAACGGTATAGATCAAATGACGTCAACGGCTAGATTAGTGTCTATCTATAAGATGAGAGTCATAAAGGATTTAAACTCTATACATTTTTATCTCTTAGAATTTACATTAATTATCCTGATAACTCTAGTTCTTCTGGAGTGTTTTACTTGCCACCAAGGCTTTAAGTAGATGAGCTTTTGCTTATATTCCACGAATCGAGCTAGTTCAAGTGAATCGAATGAATCTCATTTCATCTATTGACCTTTATGGGACGTTTCGTGCACATTGCTCACGGGCTTTGATCCGCAACCTATGACACATGGACAAGGATAGCAAGTAAAAACCAACCCAATTGACATTAAAAATTGGAACTATTTATGCAAATAAAAGTGGTTAGATTACATGAGTGTCATGTATTTCAAAATTTGAACTATTGATACAACGTGTGTTAAATAGATGTAAAAATATTTATAATCTTATTGATAAGTGGGCGAGAGGATTGGGAGGAAACTGAGGTGACATTAAAGGAACCGATCACATGATGCGAAACACTAACACCATTGGTGGGCATCTGTTGTTGTTGCCAATTTATTTCTTTTTTACCTATGGCCCCACTTTTCCATCCGTGTTAAACCGTGGAATCACATGTAAAGGATAAAGGAGACGATGAAAAATAAATTTACGGGCGTCGCCCGGACTTAAACCGGAGACCCCTCAGTGTGTTAGACTCACGTGATAACCAACTACACCACGACACCACTACTTCAGAGTTCTGTACATTATCTATAATATTGGTTTTCACAATTTTGCTATTCATTGGAGGTGAATCATGTAAAAATGCACACATAGTGACCTCTGCCAGCTTGGTTTACCTTCGCTCTGTCAACCTATTTTGGCTTAAGTGACTTGTAAAGAAAATAATTCCAAATTATGATACAAGATTTTACAGGCTGAATGGTGATTAATAAAAAGTACATTACCCAACCCTGTCCACTAATATGCGATTGGTAAACCAAAACTGGAAAAAGAAAATTAAAATGAATTATTCATAAAAAATAAAATGCAAAAATTAACGGCGAATTATTTTTTGTAAAGTTGATAGAAACATTGATGGATAAGTTGCTTCACCTTGCACTCATTTACGTCTATTTTACATCTTTTTGACCATACATTGAGGCGTGGGATCACACATTTAATGGTCCGTAAATAGTTGTCCCCAGGATTCCTTTCGCAATAATTTAATTTCGTTTTGAGATAATAATAGAGTGAGACAAATAGAATTATCATATTTAGAGGTGTATGCATCAAATGGGTAGGGTTTGGATTAACTCTCGCAGTTTAAAGTTCGTGACCATTACACAAAAGTTGTCCCATGGAGGTCTACATATTAAATGAGGTTCATTTGACCCACGAGAGTTGGCCCGATTCGAAGAACAAGTGATGCAATCTATCTACTTGAAGCCTTGGTAGTCCAACGAGGCAATGATGGGAAATTAGGGCTACCTCGGTAAATAGGGAAAGTAATATTTGAAGATATGTAATCTGATAAAATTTGATTTTGTAATCTAGGAGATTATGTAAATCCCTTAATCGTAGATATGCTTCAATCTCGTTGTCGATATAATTCGATCTATATCATCAATTTTGGGAGAGCTCAACTATAAATAAAGAGTCTCACCTCAGTTGTAAATCATCCATGGTATTTCATTCTTTAGTAGTGAATACTAAATTGAGAGTATTTACTCAAACACCTCTCGTGCATTATTTTTCTGTGGTTATTTTGCTCTTTTGTGTTTGCTTCTGTCATAATTTCGGTGCTTTGGAGGAATTCTGCGAGAATCCTCACTTTGCGAGAGTTAAACTGACTTAAGCGCATTTGAACGAAGAAATTGCCTAAGATCGCATGGACCCGCAAGACTAAAGTTCTAGCCCGTGACAATAGACTCTTCTATAGAAATTTACAAAAACAATATTATTACACCTTTGTTAAGTCTTGAATTTCTAGCCATTATTTAAGTTAGACATCTCCAAATATCGTAATTAGTGAGTTAAGACTAACAAGTGTTTGATATAGTGATAAAGTATATTGTAATTTTAAAGGAAAATGTAAAAGAAAATTTAAACTCAAACTTACAAAATGATATTACTGAATATAGAAAGAAGAGAGTTTTTTTGATGAAAAGGAAAGAAAGTGATAACAAGATTTGGAAACAAAACACAACTACAAACATTTGTTTTGAGTCAAATATAATGTGGAATTTAGACTGTTATTCGGACAAATAACATGAAAGCTGTTGGTATGCTTTCATTTTCAATATAAAAGGAGAGGCTATCAATAAAGCGTACAGGGCACAAACTAGATTTGGTAATAAAATATTCTGTCACTTTAAAATGATTTTATGTTCTGCAGTATTAAATTCTACTTAAATCAACTTTTAATTTAATTTAATTTAATTATGATCCAAAACAATTACTCAAATTTTATGTACAAATAAAACAATTAGAATGCAACAACCAGAAAAATAAAAGATTTGAATAAATAAAGAAATAAAATAAGAACGTTATCTCATGGTGGGATAATCACACCGTTGTTTCTAATCAAAACAAAAAGTCCCCACAAGAATTAATGTCAAAATAAATGGCTAAAAATGGAGATTTTTTTTTTTCAAAATTCTGAATCACATGAGTTAGAGTTATTTCCATGCTAAATATCTATACATTTACTATTCTTAAAATTTTTAGGTTTGTATGTAAAAAAAGCTATTTAAATTATTCTTTTTAACTGTGAAAAAAAAGATGTCGATAATGACAATGAATTGCAAAGAAAGAAAGGAAAATAGAACACACAGAATTTGTGAAAACTCTCTCTATAGAAGTAGACTTCTATTTGATTTTGATTAGAATAAGGTTTTTAAACCTATAAATAGACATAATCGTCTCTCCTCTTGTATTATTTGAATTCTACATAGTGAATTTTCTCCTCCTCTGCCCGTGATTTTTTTCCTAATAAGGGTTTTTCACGTAAAATTTACGTATTCTTATTTTTCTTTCTTATTGCTTTGCGATTATTCTTACTGTCATTATCAACGTATAGTATATTTAGGCAGAGGCGAATGCGGGGGGCTGACAGGGGCCCCAACCCTTCTAAAATGGAAAATTGTTGTTTTGGCCCTTTAGAAAATTTTAAAATTTTAAATTAATAAAGGTAAAATTGCACTTTGGCCTCCCCTAAAATTATGAAAATTTAATTTAATCCTTTAAAAATTATAAAGGTGTAGATGATTAAAAATTAAATTTTCATTTCGGCCCCTAAAAATTTTTTTTATCTTCACCCTTGTACTTGAGTGAAATTTCTGAAGGAAAAATCAGATACTTTTAAAGCCTTTAAGAACTTATATAAGAAGCTCATGAACAAGAAGGTCAACTAGTTGGGAAGATGATTAGAATCAAGAGTGATCATGGTAAGGAATTTGAGACTAAAAAATTCTCTAACTTTTGTGACAACACAAGCATCCAACATGAGTTTTCAACCTCAAAGACTCCACAACAAAACGCCATTATTGAGAGAAAGAATTGCATGGTCGAGGATATGGATAGGATCATGCTAAATGCCAAAGGAACTTCTTACAGATTTTTGGGCGGAGACTGTGAATGCAGATTGTCATATGATGAGTAGGATATTGTCAATGGCCAAGATAAAGATGATCCCATATGAGATGTGGAGAGGAAGAAGGCTAACTATGAATTACTTCTATGTTTTTGGAAGCGCATGCTAACAGAACTTATTAAAGAGAACTTGATGCACGCAATGACAATGAGATTTTTCTTGGATACTCCATCAATGGTAAAGCTTATAGTGTTTAACAAGTTCACAAAATCAATTATGGAGTCTTCCAATTTTGTTGTCGATAAACCATACCTAATCACTGTGTAGAAAGAACTAGTAGAACTAAATGTAAAGCAACTGAACCTGTAACTAAAGCAGCTGTTGAACATGCATGCGTTAAGTCTGAATATACTAATAAAATATAAAGTTATGCATGTGTTTAAAGCTATTTTAATCTCGTTTTGTTGTAAGTGATTGCTTTTTCCCATTTTTTAATTGCAACAGAAGGCCAATGTGTCCACACACCCTTATTTGACCAACTTATACAGGTTGAGTTCAAATTTTCAAGCTCCAAAGAGAAACTCTAGGGCATACATACATACATACATACATACATACATACATACATACATACATACATACATACATACATTTCCTAACTTTTAAAGCTTCCAGCTGCAGTAGGTATTGTAATATATGATATTTGAAGGGAGATTTGTCACACTAGAAATATAAAAGCTAAACGTAGTTTCTTCACAAGCTCCTTTATTGTCATGCAGAATTCCATGCCCATCTGCAAAAGAAAAAATGGATACTATTGAAGAGAAAGTACATTAATGACTTCCCATTGAAGAGCTTTTGCATTTATTACGGTTTTTTTAGTTCAACCAGTTATTAAGGTTCATTGCATTAAATGTCTCCAGTTCAGATTTAAACTTTCATTCTATTTGAATATATTTAAAACACATGAATTAAATTATAAATACATAAAAATTTACCACGTAAAATATAAGCTGATTATGTAATAGGTACATACACTTACTTATACTTTTATGTAAGTGTTTTAAATGCGTCCATGTCAAATTTTAGCTGACATTTAATGCTATTGCTAACGGATCAAAGTACCTGAGCAGCAATGGTTATATGAAGAGCACAACTCCCAAATGTCATTGCATTGCAGTTCATGACTGTTAGGTGACATTTCTCTATTCCAGAAATGATTTTCTCGAGAAACCCTTTCTTTTTCTCACAGTGAATGCTTATGAGAACACTTTGGTTACAACACCTTGCTTCAATTTCTGGTAATGGCTCATCAAATGGGGCACTGAGACTGAAATGTTCATCCCAGCTTGAAAAATCACCATTACTGTCAGTCAAGAGTTGGTGTTTCTTCACACAAGCCACATATTCCATTGGTTTCTGCCTGGCCTGCTCTTCAAGTGTCTTCACTTTCTCTTGCAGTTGTTAGATATACTTTATAGCATCTCCAAGCACTGTTGCCCTATCCATCTTCCAATCCCATTGCAATACAAAATCTCAACTATTTGGCATATAAATTAATCATATGCAATATAGGGATATTTGTATTTGACGTCCTCAAATTTCAATGAGTTCTAATTGCATTCTCAAAGTATATTATCATATCAGCCAGATCCATCCTTTCAGCCATGGTATGATCTTTGATCCTTGAAATTCTATGAAAAAAAGGACTGTGTTTGGAACTGGAAAAGGGGAGAATGTTTGGTGAAAGAGGAAGATTGAATATCAGTTGAAATATGGGTTTTGCATGAATTGCAGCCATTGGTGATTTTAAGCTGTTTTTGAGGTCTATCAATGGCGGCATGGCTAGAAGATGAAGCTTCATAGTGCTGCAAGTTGTCCCCAAAAGAAGCTGGTTCTTGGACTAAGAAGACACTGAGTCCATCAACCGAGTTCATATTTTCCCACTGATCATTGAATAGGCTAGGATCCTCCATTAAATCCTGCGTGGGATTTTAAGATTTTTAAAAATGACTATGCTAAATGGCATAATATTCCATAATAACGAAAATATATATATATATATATATATATATATATATCTCTTACCAGTTCAGGCAATTCTCTGATTGATGGTGGAATCTCCATTGAAGACCCTATTCTGATATAGATATGAAAATAATATACGATTCTTATATAGATTCTGATTATATCTGCTCTTTTTGACATAATATTTAGAACTACCCCTATCTCCTCCCCAATCTACAAATAGGAGGATAATTATATGCACTTCAGCACACTCAAACCCATATACTCCTGCATTGATAACAATGTCCATGCCAATCGAGCTAAAACGCCATCAACTAAATATGATTTTAATTGAGAAGATAGAATTGTAATTGTCAAAACTATAATGGGTTAGGTTTAAATCTCATGATTCTCATTATGAGTAATAACTAAATAAGTAAAAATAGAGTTGGACACAATAATTAGTTACACAATTCGAAATTTTTTACTATTATGGAGAGTCTTTTTTGGAGAATAATCCACTACGAATCAATATTACAAATTGTAATTGAATCTCACATTTATACATAAATTAAAATCACTCTCCTACTAAGATGTTGCCTTTAAAAGCTTAGTTACATATTAAACATCAAAACAATTTGTTTATAATGTATTTACACTAAAACAATTTTCTAAAATTGAACTAAATTTGTGCTCTCTTTAATTTGTCCCTAATCACACAACCAAGCCTTCTTTAAATAGGCATCGTAGGCTTGTAATTCTTTGTTGGTGTGAGTGAAACATATGTACAGGAATTGTGTTTCAAATAGATTTTTAAATGACATCAAAATAAGTAGAGATCTTTAAAATTTGAAAAGGTCAAGTTAGATCAATGTAGCCTGTGGCATATGTTGGCAATGATTGGTCCATTGTGCCATGTGTTGTAGAAATCTATTGGCCTAATTACACTTCCACCCCGAATGCAAATATATTGGACGATTGTCACCATGTTCTCTAGATTTGTTGGAATTCTTTAGACCATTTTGAATTGTCATAATATTCAATCTGATAAATGCCACTCGATGCATGAAAAGCATATAAGAGACATGCAAATGGTGAAAACATAGTTGTGCTCACATGTCTCCGACGATAGTATGATTGTAATCTGTTCCGCTTGTACAACATCTAATAAATTGCAAAAAAAAAAAAAAAATTTAATTCCAATTTAAGGTGATATTAATTAAAATAAAGTGAACTCGACAACATAAAACACAATTTATCAAATGATTAGATTCCCTTTCAATTCCTCCTCGTATCGATATCAAACCATTCTTCTAATATGGTGTATGGTCATGGTGTCTGAACTGCCTATTAAATTGCAAAATACTGGTACAATATTTAAAAATTAATGGATCTGAAAGTTTAGATTTCTATATTAACCTTTTAGCCAAATGAAAACTAAGCAATTCATGAAGTAAAAAAATATATATTTTGATTACATGATATCTATTTATTTTATTTTAAATAGACAAATCTAAAATATAATTATTTTTTAAAAATTATAAAAATTATCGATTTTTAATCTAAAATTTAATTTGAATGGATGACACGTTTAATTACAGTTAATATAATAAAATTAAATATTATTACTATTTAAGCGCATAATAAAAGCATATAATAAAAAAATTAGAAAAGGGCAAAAGCATATAGTAAAAAGATCAGAAAAGGGAAAACGACTATACGAGAGAGCATTAAAATGTAAGCCAATCAATGCAAACCACTTACTTGCCCAAAAAATCACCCTTTCACTGATCTTTGAGTCCACCACACAAAAATCAACCATGGCAGCAGCAGCCAGAGTGATAGCCATCGCCGGCAACTCCGCCGCCGCCGCTTCTTCCTGCTTGCTTGTCAAAACACCGTTCGCTTTACAACGCTGCAGCAACGGACTTAGATTCAACAACGTCAGAGGATCATCGAAAAGATTGTTTTCTTGCAATGCCATATATAACCCTCAGGTTCAAATCAAACAAGAAGGCCAACCCGAAACTCTCGACTATAGAGTCTTCTTCGAAGATACTTCGGGCAAAAAGGTATTTTCACTTTTCTCTTCTTTTGTGTTTTTTAAATGAAGATTGTAATTTGAGATTTGATGGGGTGCTGCCTTAGATTTCTCCTTGGCATGATGTTCCATTGCACTTGGGAGATGGTGTTTTTAGCTTCATTGTTGAGATACCCAAAGAATCAAGTGCTAAAATGGAGGTTGCTACTGATGAACTTTACACTCCCATTAAACAGGATACGAAAAAGGGCAAGCTTCGATATTACCCGTAAGAACTTTCTGGTTTTGATTATGTTTAGATTATTGCTAATTTTTAATTCTTGGGTTATTTCCAGCATGGGTTTGTACTTGGATATTTAATTTTTCTAACAATTTTGCAATTAGATTTTACGTTTCACCAGTATTTTATTGTTCTTAGCATTTTGCAATGTCATACTGTAGAAATTTTAAGTGACTGAAAATAACTTAATTATGTTTCAAGTATACGGTAAAAGTAGCATGGAGTCCCTGGATTAGGACTCAGATTGCATTTTGCCCTCTTTACTCAAAACATAAGCAAATTAGTCCTTATACATTAGGTCAAAGAGCAAACTTGTCTTTTCTGTTAAAAATTTCATCCATTTCTACCATTAAAAACTGGGCTGGTTGATAGAATAACCATACAATTACATGTGACGTGTCACATGTACCTCATTCTAGCATGCAACAGCTAGATTTTACTGGTAGAAATGAATGAAATTTTTAATAGAAGGACCAGTTTGCTCTTTGATCTAATGTATAAGGACTAATTTGCCCATTTTCTGAGTAAAGGAGACAAAATGCAATCCGACTTCTAGTACAATTGCCTCCATGGTACTTTTACCCAGGTATACATATAATAGCTAGAAAATTTGTCTGCTAAATGGCAGAGTTGTTGAGTAGCTATGATTTTAGCTGAAGTAAGATTAGACTAAGGATGATAGTTGATTGAATATCTCTAATTTTTTTAAATATCGGAACTCGAATATGATTAATTTATTTGAAATGTGAATCTGTTCATCATTGTTTCTTTGTGGAATCCCATCTTATGTAAAGAACCTGGTTGGATATCTGAATTCACTAAAAATTTTAAAATATGCAAATAGATATGAGATTCGGATATTTTACAAATAAATGGATATTCAAATCCACTGCAGATAGTAAATATAAGGTCTAAATACATAAATTATCCAAATCTTCCATATTCGAATCCACAATAAACAGATTAGCTAGAACCATTAATATGACATGACTATCTAGTGTGTATTAAAAGAGGTTACATTTCTGAATGTTTCAATCCATTGTCCCTCAGCTATAATATAAATTGGAATTATGGATTGCTTCCACAAACATGGGAAGACCCATCTTTGGCAAACTCTGAAGTTGAAGGAGCATTTGGTGATAACGACCCTGGTAAATTCCAATACTTGTTTCAATATTTGGTACTTTTCTCACAAGATTGTTGTTCTTTGTTGCTGTGAGAAGTAGGTTTAAAAAGATTGATGTTTTTTGTTTCTTTAAATTCGTAGTTGATGTCGTTGAGATCGGTGAATACCAGAGGAAAATCGGTGACATTTTGAAGGTTAAGCCCCTGGCTGCGTTAGCTATGATTGATGAAGGGGAACTTGACTGGAAAATAGTTGCCATTTCATTAGATGATCCAAGGGCTTCTCTTGTAAATGACATTGACGGCGTCGAGAAACACTTCCCGGTATTTATCTCTATTCTTTCACAGGTTTTGTATTATGGTTTTAGTTTGTAGTTGATCATATGAACATCAAGAATAGTGAAGTCAGGAACTGCCATGTACTCTTATGAAGGGTTTCTCTTGTAAGTGATGTTAACAATGTTGAGAAGCAGTTCCCGGTATTTCTCTCTATGCTTTCATGGTTGTGTTATAGTTTTAGTTAGCAAAAACAGTGAAGCCGGGAACCAATAAGTTAGATCCTTGATATTGCTACCATGTTTTACAATGACTGCATGTATGAAGAAGTTGGTGTCTCTTGTTGCGAAATTTAATAATTGAGCATCAACCTGGTGATATTTTCAGGGGACTCTCACTGCAATCAGGGATTGGTTTAGGGACTACAAGATCCCTGATGGGAAACCAGCCAACAAATTTGGCCTCGGCAACAAGGCGGCAAACAAGGTAAGTATCGAGCTTATATTTTTACCCTTTGCTTCATCCTTCTTCAGGCTGCATATGATCACTCAAAGTTCCATCTGTATAACAGGATTATGCTCTTAAGGTTATTACAGAGACCAACGAGTCTTGGGCTAAACTTGTCAAAAGATCAATTCCCGCCGGAGAGCTTTCGCTTGTATGAATGCTACCAGAAGCATTAGAGCAGCAATTCTTTCAATTTCAAATAATCATCCGAGTTTTTCCCCCTTTCGGGTCCTGATAATAGTACGAATTGATACCAATGCACTTGTTTCTGCTTATTATTTGAGTAAATTAGTGAACTCTTTGAACTTGGATAGTATTTCATGTTCATATGGTTGCTCTAGTGTGGATTAATAAGAAATGGCGTACATGGGAATGACTTTCCTCTACAGATATATTCTTAGTAGACATTGGAAATATAGATACACACGCGCACGCATGCATACGTACATGTTTTAGCAGGTAGGGAGGTGATGAAAATGATAAAAATCAAGTCTGATTCAAAATGTAGCAAGAGCAGGCTTAGGTGGATCAACCAGGAGACTTGATTCAAAATGTAGCAAGAGCAGGCTTAGGTGGATCAACCAGGAAAACATCGAGAAGTTGATCGATGGTGGTATACTTATAATCTGGGTATAAACTAGAAGCTTCACGGTCATTCTCCCCAAGCTCATAGTTCGCAAGATTACCTTTTACAAATAGACCGTGAAGAACTGATGCCCGTACATTATCCGGAAATGATAAGGCTGCATTTTATCAAAAAGCTCCCAATTATTATTCATCCAACAGGTTCGGGATTCGAATTCGGAAAGCAAAATGAAAGAGCATTTTAAAAACTTACTCTCTGTCAGTTTTACAAGTTCTTCCTCTGGTACATGAACCTTCTTGAAATATTTACCTGTTTTCTTCTCCCACAACGAAATTAATTCAATCTGGGACAAAATATTCTTCTGCATCTTATAAATCACTATTTTATTGCATGTTCTTGGATCATTTGCTACTCTGATGGTGTAGTTTGCTATATCTTCTTCATAAGTAAACGGAGCTGAAAAAAAAAAAAACAATTTATTATTTTAAACACGTCATCAATAAATTAAAAAATAAATTTTAAAAATTATTAAAAATAAATATAAATATAATTTGCTTTCATTTTACGTACCCTTGGCTTCACCAGATCCATAGATAATAACAACTTCATGTTGTTCATGTGGACGAAGCAAGTAATTCAAAAAGTAAGCACCAAAACAATTTGCGGATACATACGTGTAAGGTATCCCACTTGCTTCCACTGCCCTTCTAATCTTTCGCTTCTCGTCTAAACAAGCTTCAAACGGTGGCAGAAAACTCAGCCGGTCTTCTTCGACCCCGAATTCCGACGGAAGGAACCTCTATATATACAAAAATATATATATCTATATGTTACATCTAGTTATGATTGTTCAGACAGTCAAGCGATACAAATAGAACTTTTGAGGAAACTCTTTATAAGATTCCCTCAGCTTAAAACTTATCTTACAGGCAAACACTCACTCAATAACTACTACATCAAGTTCAACCATCACATCCCACTTGAGATAACTCAGCAGTAGCTGAACTCGTGACCAGGTTTTGAAGGGTCCTAGCCAAATTTTAAAAAAATTTAAGAGTTTAATGAGATTCTTAAAAAAAATATTTAGAAGACTAATTTGGGGCTTCTTAAAAGAGTTTAATTAAAATTTTAAAAAAAAATTTAAAAGATATAATAAGAATTTTCAAAAATTTAATACCTAATAAAAAAATTTTGAGGGCCAAGACTCCCTAGGCCACTATTACAATCTGTCTCTATGACTTAGGTCACGTCATAGCACCACTCTACCTAAGACTATGGCACCAAGCCACTTGCCCGGAGTTTAAGGATAAACTCAAGTCACCTACATCTCTTCTCTTTCTAACTTACCTCAAACTACATCCTCTCCTTTTCGTTCTTGCTATTGAAACTATCCTATTTGGCAACTCTCTGACCTATTCTAAACAGATTGGACCATCCATCTACCCATCATCATATCAACTCTACACATAAAACCAATTACAACCATTTCTCCATTGAAATAATAAATGAAGATGACAATTTTTTTTTCACATACCTTTATATTACCTGCAACCTTAATGGCTTCAATAATATGAATCTGATCAGGTACTTGAGGGAATGGTAACAATGAGATAACAATATCTACTTGACGAAGTATCGCCACAATCTTTTCATGTTCCTTCAACTCCCCCTGCTTTCGTACATACATCAAACATTTACGATTATCAAATAGGCTTGCACGTATACATACATACATACCTGGATGATGGTAACACCAGTAGACTCAAACTCTTTATGCAAGTTTATCTTGTTGAGAGTGGTTTGTGGGGTGATAGGGCGAGCAAAAACAAAAGTTGGATGCCCGAAGTTGATGCTTGCCTTCACCATGTATGTGCCTAAGTAGCCGGTTCCTCCAAATATGAGGATTTTATTTTTAGCTTCCCTATCCATATTCAATTTCTTTTCTTATGATCCACACCTTCTTGCCATGCCCATATTTATATTGTCTTATCCATACATGATCCTAAAAAATGTGGATTTTAAAAATAAAATTAAGATTTTTTATATCAAATGAGAAAATTTGTGTAATATAAAATGTGATATAAAATGTCAAATCATTAAATTAATTTTTTTAAAGGTACAATAAGATTAATTTCAATGATATTAAAAATAGAAATTATTTATTATAGTGGCAAGTTTAAAATAAATAATACAATATATACATAGAGTACAAACATAACGACTACGATGAGATTAGAATAAAAAATAATAATCATTAAAGATATTAGATCGTGTATATGTATAATAAATAATTAAAATTGTATTTATAGCATTTAATGAAATATAAATAAATATAATTATGTGTTAAAATATAATAAAAAATACAAAATAAAATGATAGGTATATTACATAATTATAAAATTTTATTAAACAATATTTATATTAAAAATAAATTAATAAAGCAAATATTTAAAAAAAATTGAATTAAATAAAGAATGAAAGCTATGACACACTGCAAGTAATTTTCAGCTTTAATTATTTGAAGAAATACTGCAATCTCTTTCCTCCAGACGTTCATAGTTGTTTATGGTCTGTATTGATATTTCCAAGAATTTTATGTTATAAACATTTTCAGGCTTTTTTTTTTAAATTAATCCAAATAAATTAAATAATTATAAAAATACCCAAGAGTAAAATTATGTACGAGAATGATTTGAAATTCATAATGTCTACTGGTGTCGCCCATGTCCACTGGTGTCACCCCTTCATTATTAATCATCAGATTTTTTAAAATGTCCGACGACACTCATATGTAAGTAAATCTTAAATATAATAAAAGAGGAGAGAGAAAAAAAAACCGTAAAAACCAAAACACAGGTAAAAAAATCCAGGCTAAAAAAAGAAATTAATGTTTTCTCGTTTTAGATTTTCTAGGCAAGAGAGCAAACAAATGAGACATGAGGAAAGCCAAAAGAGGAAGATGAGGGGAGGGTTAGATTTGGTTTCTTTGGTCACTTTTGGGTTTTGATTGAAGGCATTTTTGACAATTAGGTTTAAGGTTTTCAAATATATAAAAATTGCATTAATTATGTTAATTATAGTTTTTTTTAATTCTGAATATCGTTAATCACGTTTTTTATCAACTCATTTACTTTCTTCTTGACTTAATTGATTTTGCGAACTGTTTTCTTTCTCGATATATTTTCTTAAGGGTAAAGATTCTATACTTTTCATTTTATTGCTCTTCTCTTGCAAATAACTTTTCCACCCATTTTGTTTTTTCTACTCCATCCTGCCATTAGACCTTCTGTTTTTAGCTTTTATTGTGCAAGGTGTTACATTCACTTTCTATATGTTTATTTTTGTCTTACAGTGTTCTTTTTTCTTCTCTTTTACCATAAGATTTGCTTACTTTTTTTTAATTATAAAAAAATATTTTTAAAAAAGTCATTGATATTGCCTGATACATTGGCAGCACAAACAATACTGCCACCGACTAAGAATTTTAAAAAAAAACAGTGTTGCCTAACACGACAACGATACCAAAGTAAAAATAATAATTTTTTTCCACCGTGAATACCCGTGAAAATATGAGTATTTTAAAAAATACACATAGGTTTCACTGATACATTGGTGACACCCAAAAAAATTTTTTTTTTTTTAAAAGTTAATGATTGGCTAATGATAAGGGACAATACCGCTAATATATCTAACGACACCAATAAATACTATAAATATCAAGTTATTTTCGTACATGATTTTACTTCTAAATTATTTTTATAATTATTTAATTTATTTGTGTCAATTTCGAAAAGGAAAAAAAAAAAAAAAAAAAGCAAGCCACATTTACACCATCATTTCAATTTGCTACTTTTTATATATCATTTCTGCAAGTGTGCTCAATCCATGAAAAGTCTCTTTCCTGCACATTTTCATAAGTACTTATTGTCGGCACTGATATTTTCAACAACATTTACACAATCATTTCAATTTGATATTTTTTATATATTATTCATAAAAAATATTAATAATTATATTAAAATTTAAATTTTCAAAATTCAAAAATATATGTGTTAAAGAAAATAAACTTAAATATGTGAAAGAAATCAGATTCACCTATTTGGATAGAAAAAAGGAATTTAGGTACTAATTTAAAAATTGAAATAAAATTTAGATACTAAAACATATAATTTCCCTTTCAATTTTTTCTCTTTTCCCGTTAGCATTTAGGGAGAGTTTATTAAAACACCCGTTAGTAATGTTATCAATTTAGACGTACTATATAACATTATAAAAATAAAATATTCAACATTAAAAAAACTAAAATAGAATATTTATATTTAATTTATAGTTACATTATTAATCAGCACACATCATCAAAAATAAAATCTATTAATTTTTTTTAATAAAAAAATTGTGTTATCGTCTCATTGAGTAACAATATATATGATTATCAAATATAAAAATTCCGGTTTATTTTTTAGTTTTCAAAATTCATTTTTTTATTTTATTGACAACTTCCTAGCTATGTTCCCGCCACAAAAGCAAGCTCTTTTGATTGCAAGAAAGTTTTTAAAATTGAATTGATAAAATCATCATTTTCCGATTCAATCAATTTAATTGATTCATTCGTTTTAATTATATAAATTATATATTAAAAAAACAATTTTACTGTCCAATTCAACCGATTCTAAACGATCTACATATCAATCAATCTAGCCCATCTTTTCAAACCAATACCAATTAATTCTCAATCAAACTAACCAATTTGATCTAAACAACATTGCAAATAACAAAAAGAAACGCCAAAAACCGCCCCATATGGATTGAAACAGTAGGGACAACCCTCAACCAGTCGACTTGGTAAACTTGTATTCGATGTCATGTAAAGACAAATAAATAATGAATCTAATGCGCGTAACAATTAAATTACTAAAACATATGCATGTACATGCAAACCAATTCTCGATACAACATCTTTCAACCCACCTCTCACCTAGAGGTGCTCAAGATCGGGTCGAGTCGGGTTTAAGCTTTTTATTAATATATTTTATGTTTCGATGTCATGTAAAGCAAGATATACCATATCAAATCTGATCCAATCTTTATAAGATATGATTCTATCAATCTTTTAAGATTAGTTACCAAAATAACCTAAGTTGCTATATCTTCATTATCGGGTTATCCAGGCTTCAATCTGATAGGCTTCTCCAACAGGTTACCAAATCGAGTCAATTCTTACAGGCCAAATGATCCCCATCTACACAATAGACCTCCATCGGATGCATTTGGTATGATGGTCAGGGGTTTGAATTGCGGCCCGTGACACTAATACTAGCAAGCCCTGATCTAAAGAAAATTTGCGCTCATGAAATTTTGGTTAAACCTACTTACTTAGCTATCAGTTAGAAAATTAAGTCATTTGACATGACAAATAGCTATCAAGAACTTACAATCTGGCAATCGAAATTACAGGGCCAACAAACTGATCCCCAAGCAGATTAAGTATGCCGCACACCATCTTAGTTAGATAGGCAACAATGACCACGCACCGAGCAATCCTCCAAGCAACCCAAATACAAGGTATAACCCTCATCCTAAGCATCTACATAGGTAATGTCATATAAGAGCCCTTTAACTGTCCTCAAATTGAAACATAATTCTAAAATCTAATATTTAACTTTAAGTAAATTACAAACACAAATATTTCGTTCACCCTTACTTTGAAGCTCTAAAACTTAATCCTCCAAATCATTAGACATTTTCTTTTTCACTTTACATCATCCAATCAAAGAAGTTATCAATGATTTTAATTAAAGCAAAACTAATGTTTTAATAATAAGACAAATGGTTCAACCCGTCAGCTCACCAATTTTTAGTTTAATTGGTTCGACCGATGACCAACAATAATGAAATCAATAATTATAAAATTATAAAAATTAAAATAATATAAAACTAGTTCAACAATTTAATCACTAATTTAATCCTGAAAATCGTTAATCACATTTTTTATCAACTCGTTTACTTTCTTCTTGACTTAATTGATTTTGTGAAAAACTTTTGAGTTTTCCAGTTTTTTTTCTCGATATATTTTCTTAAGAGTAAAGATTCTATACTTTTCATTTTATTGCTCTACTCTTGCAAATAACTTTTCCACGTATATGTTTCTTTTCCATTTTGTTTTTTCTACTCCATCCTGTCATTAGACCTTCTGTTTTTAGCCTGGATTTTTTACTTCTTCTTTTATGGTTTTTATTGTGCAAGGTGTTACATTCACTTTCTATATGTTTATTTTTGTCTTACAGTGTTCTTTTTTCTTCTCTTTCACCATATTTAAGATTTGTTTATTTTTTTAATTATATATTTTTTTTTTAAAGTCATTGATGTTGCTTGATACATTGGAGATACAAACAACAGTGCCACCTGAAACAGCAGCGAGACCAAGAATTTAAAAAAAACTGTATTGCCTAACACAGCAACGATACCAAAGTAAAAATAATATTTTTTTCTTTTTTCTTTCCAATGTGAATACCTATGAAAATATGAGTATTTTAAAAATTATATATAGGTGCCACTTGATACATTAGTGACACCCAAAAAAGTTTTTTTTTTTTTAAAAAGCCAATGATTGGCTTATGATAAGGGGCAGTACTGTCGATATATCTAACGACACTAACAAATACAGTAAATTTCAAGTTATTCTCATACTTGATTTTGCTTCTAAATTATTTTTGCAATTATTTAATTTGTTGGGGTCAATTTTGGAAAGAAAAAAAAAGCCACATTTACACCATCATTTCAATTTGCTACTTTTTATATATCATTTCTGCAAGTGTGCTCATTCCATGAAAAGTCTCTTCCCTTCAAATTTTCATAATTGTTTATTGTCGGCAATATCTTCAACAGCATTTACACAATCATTTCAATTTTGATATTTTTTATATATTATTCATAAAAAAATCATTAACAAATTATGTTAAAAATTAAATTTTCAAAATTCAAAAATATATGTGTTAAGAAAATAAACTTAAATATGTGAAAGAAATCACATTCACCTATTTGGATTAAAAAAAAAGAATTTAGGTACTAATTTAAAATTTGAAATAAAATTTAGATACTAAAACATATAATTTCCCTTTCAGTTTTTTCTCTTTTCCCGTTAGTATTTAGCGAGAGCTTATTAAAACACTCGTTAACAATGTTATCAATTTAGACATACTATATAACATTATAAAAATAAAATATAAGAATTACATTTTAAGTTTCAACATTAAAAAAAACTAAAATAAAAAACTTATATTTAATCTATCGTTACATTATTAATTAGCGTAATGATGACACATCATCAAAAATAATTTTTCTTAATTTTTTTAATAAAAGAATTGTGTTATCCTCTCATTGAGTAATAATATATATGATTATCAAATATAAAAATTTCAGTTTATTTTTTAATTTTCAAAATTCATTTTTCCATTTTATTGATAACAAAAGAAGAAAGTTTTTAAAATTGAATTGATAAAATCATCATTTTCCGATTCAATCAATATAATTGATTCATTCGTTTTAATTATATAAATTATATATTAGAAAAAAACAATTTCACTGTCTAATTCAGCCTATTCTAAACGATCCACATATCAATCAATCTAGCCTATCTTTTCAAACCGATACCAATTAATTCTCAATCAAACTAACCAATTCGATCTAAACAACATTGCAAATAACAGAAAGAAACGCCAAAAACCACCCCATGTGGATTGAAATAGTAGGGACAACCCTCAACCAGTCAACTTGGTAAACTTGTATTCGATGTCATGTAAAGACAAATAAATATTGAATCTAATGCGAGTAACAATTAAATTACTAAAACATATGTATGTACATGCAAACCAATTCTCAATACAACACCTTTCAACCCACCTCTCACCTAGAGGTGCACAAGATTGGGTCGGGTTAGGTAGGGTTTAAGCATTTTATTAATATATTTTATGTTTATCTAAACTCAAGTTCGGCTTGAAATTTGGGCCTAAAATTTTATCCAAAAATCGTCCATATTTGCGAAAGATTAACTCAAGCCCATTTCAAGCTCGCTCATATTATTTTTTTAATTTTTTAAAAAAATACTTATATTATATTATTTTAATATTTAATAATTTTATACAATTTTTATTTATTGAATATTTTTATATAGTTATCTTAACATTATTTTAATATTTACATTAGAGTAGTATTATATATTTACTATGGGTTTATTTTTTAATGTGTTCTAAATTACATAATAGATAAAAATAACATAAAATAAAGTATTATAAACTTAAAATAGGTCGGACTAGGCCAGGCTCGGGTCTTGAATGTTCAAACCTGAGCCTGACCCATATTTTAAACGAACTTAAATCTTTTGCCGAACCCTCTCAAATTTCTGACAAACCTTCGAGCCTAGATGGATAGCTTGACCAATGGACAGGTCTACAATAGTGTATAACTAAAACAACTTTCCACTTTGGTCCAAATGACACCCCCTTTAGATTATCTAACTTTTGACTCACAATTCTATGTCTCCTCCTCAAACCTCAAACCTAGAGAGACAAATGTTATACTGCCTATAAAGTAAGCTGGTGCTAATACTAGCAAGCCCTGATCTAAAGAAAATCTGAGCTCGTGAAATTTTGGTTAAACCTACTTACTTAACTATCAATTAGAAAATTAAGTCATTTGACATGACAAATAGTTGTAGCGACGTAAAAATTTCGCTTTTAAGAGCTAGTTGAGGCGATTATTTGAAAATTTGAAAATAGAATTTTGGTTTTAAAGAGAAAAGGAGTAGCCACCGATCTTTTTTCTAGGTGTGACCAGACACCTAATAAATCTTTTTTTTTTAAAAAGAGAAAATTTATTTTTGAACAAAAATGATAGCCGAATTTGGGTCTACGCGAAGATCCAGAGAAAAAATAGGGTTCGGGAGTCGGTTACGCACGAGGAAGGTATTAGCACCCTCGCGACACCCAAAATTGGTATCTTGTTAAACACGCGTTGTCTTAATTCTCAAAATACAAGTTTAATTTAATATTTAATCGCGATCCGATTGAAATACGAGAATTTGAAATTTTTGGTTTTTTAGAAGGAAATCTCGTTTTTAACACGAGCCAATGATATCCACCCAACATAGCGATGAAATCAGTGACTTAGTGTTGAAATCGATGCGTTGCCTTATTTATTGAAATTAATAAAAATAATAATAATATCATTTGCAATAGAAATTTGTAAATAATGCAAACGACGATATAATTAATGAAAAATATTAAAATACAATATTAGAATAAAAATAACAATAATATTCACAATAAAGAAATTAATAATAAAAATAATGTTCTAATAATATAATAAAAGAAATAATATATTTGTAATAATAGTAAAAAATACTAATATGTACATGAAAAATACACATATATATGTTAATAATGATGATAATGATAATAATACTAGCAATAATAATGAAATACAAAAAGCAAATATAATATAATAATAATATTAAAATAAAGTAATTAAAAATAATACTATATATAAATATATATACATATATAATAAAACATACACTAATAATAATAATAATAATAATAATAATAATAATAATAATAATAATAATAATATGTATTAAATGGTAAAAGAATAATAGTAACAATAATTTAAAAAAAATGATAATAGTAATAAAATAAGATTATAATAATGATATTAATAAAAATAAACGAAAAAGATAGTAACAATAGTAACAATAAGAGCGTTAATAATAGTAATAATATAAATAATAATAATAATAATAATAATAATAATAATAATAATAATAATAATAATAAAAAGTAGTAATAATAATGGTATTAGAATAAAATAAATATAAATACAAGTATAATAATAATAGTAATAATATAATAAAACAACAAAAGTAAAGAAAAGGACGAAATTGAATCTAAAAACAAAGTTTTGGGGCAGATTTAAAAAGAAATAAAGGGAAAAGGATCAAAATGCAACACGCGTGTAACCTGGAAGGACCGAAACAGAAATTATTCCTTCCCCTCAAAACGCAGCGCAACACGGGGGACCAAATTGCAGAGCATAACGAATTTCGAGGTCAAATTAAAATACATAGAAACCTGATTACAGAACATAAAAAAAGCGAAAGGGCCTAATGCGCAATTAGCCCTTCCGTTAAAAAACACGTGGATCCTAGGCCAGAGCGGGTCGGATCGGGTCGGGCTATGGCAAAACTACGTCGTTTTGAGGCTTATGAGCTTAAGCCAAAACGACGTCGTTTTATTTTACTATATAAGACAGAAATTTTTTTTAAACTTCATTTTTCTCCCCTCCTCTTCAAAAAACAA
Source organism: Gossypium anomalum (assembly GCA_025698475.1). NCBI lineage: Eukaryota > Viridiplantae > Streptophyta > Magnoliopsida > Malvales > Malvaceae > Gossypium > Gossypium anomalum. The sequence continues at coordinate 2,562,832 of CM046959.1, forward strand.
ACAAAATTCTCTCTCAAACTCTCTCAACTCCCCAAAGCTCCAGCCATAGTTCCGTCGTCGTCTGCCGCCGGCCACCGCTTGTGGTGGCCGGAATCCCCAAAGGTACTTTTTTTTTTTTTTGTATTATTTTTTTATGCTTTAAATATATGTATATATATGAGGGAATAGACTCAAGAATAAGAAAGAAATAAAATAAAAATCACCTTAGGCTTTCGGTTTTGATTTTTGATATTTTGGTTTTCCGATTTGGGACTGTTCTCCTACTTTGGTGTTGCTAGATTCACGGTTTTTGCTCTAAAAAAAAATCGAATGGTTTTGTATTTCAAAAGTTGCCGAATGTTACAATGGTTTTTAGATTTGGCTTTTTATAGCCTTTTACATATATTTCCTATTATTTTCACTGTTGTTTGCGTGTTCCTTTTGCAGGAGTAGTTGGGGAGGTGCTGAGACGGCGTCAGTGGTGTTAGAAGGGTGGTGGCAGACCATAGGGGCGGTGGCCAGCTAGGCTAGGGTTTTTTTTCTTTTTTCTTTTTTGTTTTAGTTATTGGGCTAGGGTTTGAAATTGGGCTTAGTTGGGTTTTTTTTAGGTCTAATTTGGGGTGGGTTTAATTTATTTGGGCCGGGCAAATTCGGCTTGTAACAATAGCTATCAAGAACTTACAATCTGGCAATCGAAATTACAGGGCCAACAAACTGATCCCCAAGCAGATTAAGCAAACCGCACACCATCTTAGTTAGATAAGCAACAATGACCACGCACCGAGCAATCCTCCAAGCAACCCAAATACAAGGTATAACTCTCATCCTAAGCATCTACATAGGTAATGTCCTATCAAAGTCCTTTAACTGTCCCCAAATTGAAACATAATTCTAAAATCCAATATTAAACTTCAAGTAAATTGCCTTACTTTGAACCTCTAAAACTTAATCCTCCAAATCATTAGACATTTTCTTTTTCACTTTACATCACCCAATCAAAGAAGTTATCAATGATATTAATGATTTTAATTAAAGCAAAACTGTTGTTTTAATAATTAGACAAATGGTTAAACCCATCAACTCACTAATTTTTAGTTTAATTGATTCGACCGATGTCTAACAATAATGAAATCAATAATTAAAAATTATAAAAATTAAAATAATATAAAACTAGTTCAACAATGTAATCACTAATTTTTTTGCAATGTTGTTTGAGTCGAATTGGATTGGTAGGTCGGATTAGTTAAACTGGAAACAAGTTGATATATTGGTTTAGAGAGTGGTTTGAATCAATTAGATTAAGGATGTGTTTAGCATTGCTTCTAAGAAGCACTTTTGAGACAAAAAGCATTTTTGGGACAATAGCATTCCTAAACAAGCTGTGTTTTGAGAGAAAAAAATGCTTTCCCCAAACCAAAAATTGGCCCAAAAGTGCTCTTTTTTTTTTAGAAGTAATGTTAAACTAAGCTTAAGAATTGATACAGACCAGTTGAATTTGACAGTTGAACCAATTTTTTAAATAAATTTTAATCAAACTAGTTGAATCGACGAATTGATCACCTGACCGGTTCAACCACTAATCCTATTTAAAAATCATTGATATTTTTTTCTAATTTTTGTTTTTTATGATTCCTAGCCATTAGGTTAGAAGCGAGTAGACCTATTCATCAGTCGGGCTACCCGCCCAGACCCGATGGCTCACTCGAAATTCGAGAGGGTTTGGGTAAAAATATAAGGCTTGAAAAATGGGATTGGGCAAAAAAAATGCTCGTTTAAAATATGGATTAGGCTCGGGCTTGAACATTCAAGGCCTGAGCCTGGCCCAACCCAACCCGTTTTGAAGTTCATAATATTTTGTATTATATTATTTTTATATATTATATAATTTAGAACACATTAAAAAAATAAACCTATACTAAATATATAATACTACTCTAATGTAAACATTAAAATAATGTTAAGATGGCTATATAAAAAATTAAATAAAAAAATTGTATAAAATTGTTAAATATTAATATAATATAATATAAATATTTTAAAAAAATAATATGAGCAGACCTAAAATGGGTTTGAGTTAGTCTTTTACAAATATGGGTGAGTTTGAACAAAATTATAATATCATATTCGGAGTCGAGCTTGGACAAGCATAAAATATGTTAATATCATGCTTAAATTTAACCCAAATCCGGTCTAACGGACCCATGAGCACATCTAGAAGCGATTTCAACTTTTGCATCAAATTGAAGTACATAGATTCCATGTATATTAAATGAACAATAGTACAAATTGGCATAAATACAAGGACCAAAAGTAAATTTGACTTTTTTACTGCGTAAAAGATAAAAAGTAAAAACCCTAAACGTCAATAATCCGAGAAACACGCGGACTTACGTCCCCTATTTCGAACAAAAATCTAACTTCTCTTCTCTATGTACTGTCTGTAAATCTTTCTTATTTCATTGTTCTTTCTTCGGTTTTTCTTTGTTTTTTAAAGTGGCGGCAACGATGGCCGGATATATCCCCGGAAAATTGACAGACTCCGCCGGCCGAACCGGCACCATCGGGTTACTGAAGACACTGAACCGCGACGAGCTTCTTGAAGTTTTATCTCAGGGTTTTTGTCAACACTGCGAGGCTCTTTTAGAGGAACGAATTCATCAGCTCTTGAACAGTAAGTTGCTTTGAATCTCACTGTTTGTATTTCTTTTCAACACCAGTTTTCTGGGAAATTTTTTACTTTTTCTTGGAAAATTTTATTTTTTACTTTGATTGCATGTATGTTACTTGGGAAAAATTTTAACTCAATTGATTCTGATATATGAATGTTGTAATAATCTGATTATTATTTCAATTCCAGAAAGAGGTAGCGAATCAGGTAGCGAATCAACTGTGACCTCAAATAATACCCTAATATCAAATCCGGTGACCGGAAAACAACTAGCTCGTACATCGCCGCCGCCAGCGGCGGCGAATTCCGATATATTGCTTCATGATGGACTTGGTGGAAGTGGAAGTACATCCTCAGACAATGGATTGTCTGAAGAACAAAAGGAACATATTAGATTCTCCCAAGTTGTAAGAAAAAAGGATTTCGTTCACATGGAGAAGATCAACGGTAAATCGATGAATGTTCTTAAAGGACTCGAGCTCCATACGAAGGTCTTCAATGCCGAAGAACAGAAAAAGATCGTCGAATGCGTATATAATCTTCAATGTATGGGCCAAAAAGGGCAACTTAGAGGTATAAATAAGCTTTAGAACTCGAATGATTCATTGAACTTAGGTCGAAATAGCTTGCTATGAATTAACCAATTATCTTGAGTATTAGCATGAATGGTAGTATTGCTTTTCGTATTAATACATTTTGAATGTTTGTAGAACGTACATATTCAGAACCGAGGAAATGGATGCGTGGTAAAGGTCGTGTTACGATACAATTTGGTTGTTGTTATAACTATGCAGTGGTAATTTACTAACTTTCGACTCTTTAGTTCTTTATTTTCCTCGGTTTTGCGCGTTTTGGTCCTGAATTTCATATTACAGGATAAAAATGGGAACCCACCGGGGATCCTTAGAGAAGAAGAAGTTGATCCTTTACCCCCATTGTTTAAGCAAATGATCAAAAGGATGGTCAGATGGCATGTTTTGCCTACTATGTGTGTTCCGAATAGTTGTATCGTGAACATTTACGATGAAGGGGATTGTATTCCTCCACATATTGATCACCATGACTTTCTAAGGCCATTTTGCACCGTCTCGTTTTTGACTCAATGCAATATTCTCTTCGGTTCGAGTTTGAAGATTGTGAGTCCGGGAGAGTTTTCAGGACCTGTATCGATACCTTTGCCTGTAGGGTATGTTCTTATATCCTTTGCTGGATGTGAACCGATTTGATTATTGCCGTCTCAGTTCTAACCTAACGCTCGGGTATGCAGATCTGTGCTTATTCTAAACGGTAACGGAGCCAACATTGCTAAGCATTGTGTCCCAGCTGTTCCAGGGAAAAGGTATCCAATCTTTGTCTTTTCCAATTAATCACCTCGAATATCCGTATGCTCAACAATTTCATCATGCAGGATATCCATTACATTCCGGAGAATGGACGAAAGCAAACTTCCGTACAAATTTTTGCCGGATCCGGAATTATCGAGAATTAAACCATTCATCGTCTCTCCTTCTTCAGCTCCGCAAGGCCGTCATCAAAAGCCAGTTATAAATTCTTCTTTTGTTAAGGCAATCGTCCAACAAAACCAACATCGAAATGATCAAGTAATCAAGGATAAACCCGATCGAGAAGCTACTAAAACAACGAAGAGTGATTCGTTTCTATGTGGAAACGACGATTTTCCTCCCCTCTGTAAAGCAAGCAAAGGTGCATCGAGGCGATGACGATTTCTTTCTTTCGGATAGATATGTAACAATTGGATTCTGTAGACTTCTCATTCATATATTCAAGACATTATAAGTTACAGTTTCTAGTTTCCTCCATTTGTTTTAGCCTTGAAGGCTATTAAATTTTGGTTACTACATATATGGAGAGGTACATCATTGTAAAAGTAGAGCTAGAGTAGCTTTTATTATTATAATTCGATTTTTAGTTGATTCTTCGATTTAAAAGATTATTTATATTAATATATATTAAATAATTGGAAGTTATTTATATAAATCATATATAAAAATATTGATTAAAAAATGTAAAAGTATAAAACTTTAACTCGTCACGTCAGTTCAATTAAAAGCTTAAATAATAGTATAGATTTTTAATTTATGTCAAATTTAATATAAATAATTTATATAAATGATAAAAAATAAAATATTATGGTTAAATAATTAAAATATTAATATTAAAACAGTATGAAAGCGTGTAACATTGGTACAAGTGAATCTCCATCTTATATATAAACACAATTTAAATTCTTGATTGAGTTGGTGCCACGAGTCAATCAGACACCAACTTGATTAGAAAATTTATTAAAATATCTTTCTTTTTACGAAATTATAAATACTAATATGAGGTTATTTTTGTCTTTACATATTTTTAATAAAATGATACTATAATAGGATTTAAACTTTTGTCAAATGAATTTTAAACTTTTAATTTAATCATTTTAATCAATACCTCATTTAATTTTACAATACAATTTTTATAAGTATATTATTCACATACGGGTTTTTTTACTCACAACGTGTCTATACCATAGAACTAGTATATATATTAAGAATGTAAACGAAAAAGTGTTAGTGCATTGGTAAAACGCATTGCACTCCTAAAAAGATAAGGCGGGTTTGACCCTTGAAAGTGAGTGATATTATTAAGAAATGCATTAGTAAAACACACTGCACTCCTAAAAAGATAACGCGGGTTTGACCCTTAAAAATGATATTATTAAGAAGGGTAACTAAGAATCCTGAATATAAATTGTAAAAACGAATATAAATGATACCAAATATATATATATATAAACATTCATATAACAAGAAAGTGACTCAAATATACTCCAAATGCAAAACTTTCATGATAAAAGTACCATTAAAAAGTGGTATTTATTTTATATAAAAAAGTGATATTTATTTATTAAAAAAATAATTGGAGAATAAAGTAACTTCATTTTTTTATAACCATTTGAGACAACAATAGGAAAAAAAATATTCCAATGAATACATAAATATTTAAATGGTATATTAAATCCCATTATAAACTCCCATTTTATTATTTAGTTCCTCAAAATACCGAGTATAATATAGTGCTTGCTTTGTACGGAATAAACAACTCATAAAAATAGTTAAAAATTAACATATATTATATTATGTAATCATCAATTAAAATGATCTTACTTATCTCTCTGGTGTACTTCAGTGTCATTGCCATTCGAATATTTCTTTTTGAGATGCTTTTAACTTATTAATGCTAACAAATTCCATTCATTTTACCGATTATTTTTCTTAGATGCTACTAATGGATGTTATTTATAGATCTAAACATAAATTTTAATTAATCTATAAGTCTAACACTAATTAAGTGACAATTAAATGATAAAATCAATTATGCTTAAATTTTTATTAAGTTATAACTCTATTTTAGAGTCAATAAAATTATCTCGACTTATTTTTAAATAAATTTATAACTAATAATTTTAAATTAAATTATACATACTTTTAATTGTTAATTTAGTATATGGTAGAAAATAAAGGGTATTCTCGTTGGTTTAAATTTTTTTCCAAACTCGTGTTTTTATATATATTATAGATTATAAATATATAGAGAGAAATTTTGAGTAAAATTAATAGGTTAATTGCATGATAATTGATAGTTCAATTATAAAGTGGTCCCGAACTTCAAAATGTTATAATTCAAGTATTTAAAGTAAAAACATCATATCAATTAGGTCTTTTTTAGACTTGTTCATGAGTAAGGTTATTGCCCAAACCTGAAGGTAAGTCCAAAATTTGAAAGACTTTAAACAAAAATATTAGGCCCGAAAAATGGGCTTGGGCAAAAAATTAGACCCATTTAAAATATGAATTAAGCTTGGAGTTGAACATTCAAGGCCCAAACTGGTTCGGCCTGACTTGCTTTTATTTTATAATATTTTATATTATATATTTTTTATATATTATGTAATTTATAATACATAAAAATTAAATCCATAATAATATATAATACTATATTATAATGTGAAGATAATTAAATATTAAATTAAAAATATATAAAAATATATTTTTATAAATAATTTGCGCCTTGGATTAGTAAATTGTAACAATTATTATAAAGGGGTAGTGCAACATTTATCTGTGAACTTGGTAAATTTTTTTAATTTTATCTTTAAAATTTTTGCGGTCCATGTTTATCAAATTTTTTCGATTTGATGTTTGAACTTGAATTTCGTTCAATAGTGATGACATGACATAACTTGAAATTTTAAAAAATATATCAAATCTAAAAATATAAAAAAATTTAAAATTTATAAGGAAATTATAATTTTATTAAATTTAAGTAATGATTTAACACAATCTGACTTATAATCATACTTTAACAAAATTCAAGTCTAACAATAAATTGGAAAAAAGACTTCAAGTTTCAAATCTAATATGGACCAATGTGAGAAAAGTTAACAAATTTAGGGGTTAAATGTTAATTTATCCCATTATTATAAAAATAAAACTGCACAATAACATTATTAAATATTAAATTAAATTTAAGAATCGTCTTAGCAAATTTTTTAATTAAAAAAAGAGAATTCAAATCTTGGCTTTGGAAATTGGAATTATTTAAAAAATAAGATAAAAGTTTTCAATCTGGCCCATGTGATAAAACAAAGGGAATCATACACGTAATATAAGCTGTTCACTGCGCAAAGCAGACAATACCAACCTCTACCTTTCCCCACAGTTTAAGGCTTTATATCTTTAGGGTTAATGTCATTAAATGTCCCTAAACTATAACTGGTATTTTCAAATTAGTCTTTAAACTTTAAAATAAAAAAGTATTAAATAATTATAAAATACACCTAAAATGGTTTTATCTCATTTCAATTGGCCTGTATTGATTCAAGGGGCTACTAATTTTTTTCTTCTCTCTGGATCGATACCTTAACCAATTCAAAAAACACTACGTTGTGTTGTAGGTGCACACATGTTTTAAATATGGTCCATGCCACATATCGGTTTTTATTTATGGATTAAGATAATTGCAAAATTTATGAAAAGACCTAATTAATAAAATAATAATAATTTGAAGACTCGATTAAAACATTTCGCAGTTAAGAAACTGATTTAAACTCTAAACCATGTTTTAGGGACTTATAGTGAAATTAACCCATAATTTATATACCTTCCGTAATCGTGGCACCCACTTTAAAGGCTGTCGCAAAATAATCATCTACAACTCAGGTACACCCTTTTTGTTTTCACTTCCTTCACCAATAGATAATCGCCACGTTTCACATGGGACCCACTTGATCCTCTGCCGTCAAATCAAAATGTTACGAACAAGTTATTCCTGTAAGACACGTGGCTAAATTATGTTCCCCCTTTTGTCTCTTTTTTTTTTTTTTTTTGAGGTTGCTTTGTTTATCAGTTCACAAACGCAAAAGTATAGCAGCAGAAGAAAGAAATAAAGAAAGAAACCATTTTTTAGTGAAAACGAAGTTTTTCTGTTTTGTCTTTTTAAAGTTTCAAACTTTGATGATTTCCCAAACTGTAAATTCATAAACATATATATATATATATATTATAAATGAAGAAAAAAGAGATACCCATGGTCCATAAATTTAGGAAAATATTTATAAAAAATAATAATTTGGAGTTGAGAGCAAGAGCGAGAGCGAGAGAGATAAAGTGTCAATTCTAGAAGAAGAGATTCGTAGGGCATAGTGTCGGCTGCTTGAATTTTTTTTTGATAATAATCATTTAAATTCATTTATTTCTTTTTGCCCCTTTTAATTTATATGGTGTATAAATTCTAGGGTTGTTCTTATTTTCATTCATTTATTTCTTGAGTTGTTGTTATCAATCTGTCCAGTTCAGGTGGAGAAGGATCTGGGTTTTTCATCTACTCCCAAGGTATTTTTATTTGTTTTTCTTTGATTTAATTAAATTTCAGTTTTGTAATATCAATATTTGAGATTTAGTTATGAATTTCTTAGGTTATGGGGATAGAGAAATAGTTAAAGAAGAGGCAATGATCATAGATTTTATTTGAAATAGAAGATTTATTGATTATTCATTAGTAATAAAAAGTAGAGTGTAAGTGTTCTGATTTAAAGTTTACAATTTCGATAGCCGGTCGGTTATTGAAAATGGGTGGTTTAACTTTAACTTGGGGGTGAATGAACTGCCTTTTCAGATTCAAAAGTTAAAAGTGAGGGGTGCGAAGATAATTTGTTATCCGAGCGTTTGAATGACTCGTTTAAAGACTCTGTTTGATGAGGAGTCTAAAGCAAACGATGAACAACTCGGTCCTTCATCATGCATCAATGTGGAGAGTGTTGAAAGGTATTTATATACAATTAGTCACTAGATCTTGTGTGCTCAGATTGTGTTTCGTTAGGGTTAAAAGTAAATTGTTTTGTTCTTGTAGGCTTAATGAGAAGGCTTTCCCGAATGGAGATTTGTATGTTGGTGATTTTAAGGAAATTCTTCCCTACGGTAAGGGAAAGTATACATGGTCCGATGGAACGGTATATGATGGTGATTGGGAAGCAGGGAAAATGGCAGGCAAAGGATTGTTAATTTGGCCATCGGGAGCAAAATACAATGGTGATATCTCGGGGGGTTACCTTCATGGTTTTGGTGCATTTACAGCTTCCGATGGTTCCATTTACGAAGGGCATTGGAGGATGAATATACGGCATGGATATGGAAAAAAGAAGTATTCCAATTCGGATATTTATGAAGGAGAATGGAAAGAAGGGGAACATGAAGGGAAAGGTATATATTTTTGGAATAATGGAAACAAATATACCGGGAATTGGAAACGTGGAAAAATGCATGGTAGAGGTGTTATGGAATGGATAAATGGTGATCACTATAATGGCTGTTGGTTTAATGGTTTCCGTCATGGAAATGGAATTTATCAGTACGCAGATGGGGGATATTATTTCGGAACATGGACGAGGGACCTTAAGGATGGAAAAGGATTATTCTATCCTGCTGGAAGTAAACGTCCTTCTTTAAAGAAGTGTTGTACCTCTTTGGGATACGATAATGACCATAAAACCGCGTTACCACAATGTTCATCACTACATTTAGAAGAACATATAGTCAAGAAACCGAGTATTAAACGTAGCTTGTCCGAAAAGATATCAGTAAGTGGAGTTTTAAAAGGTTCGGGTCGAATGTCAAGCAAGACTGCTGAAAGTTCTGGACTTTCTGATTCTGGAAGAGAATTCGTTCACCATAATTCCTCAGGCACATTCTCATTTGATTCCGATGCCGGCCAAAGTGAACTGCAAGAAAATACGGCTGTAATTTACGAGAGGGAGTACATGCAAGGAGTTATGATAAAAGAGAGAATAAGAGATTACAACGAATTATCAAAGAAAGCTGAAAAGAAAACTAAATTTCATGCCAAAGAAACACAAAAGAGCTCATGTGTTGGCATTTTCAAAGGCCATAACAGTTATCATTTGATGCTTAATTTGCAACTTGGTATAAGGTAAACCGATTGGCATACTCCATGTCCTTTACTTAATCTTTTGTGAGAGTTATTTTTGTTATATACATAATATATATTATCTTTAGCTTTTATTGCATGTTATAAAATGCTTGATTTGAAGTTCTCAGGTATACTGTCGGTAAGATAACACCAGTGCCTAAGCGTGAGGTTCGAGCAGCTGATTTTGGTGATCGAGCTAGAATTACGATGTTTTTCCCTAAAAAGGGTTCACAATTTACCCCTCCACACAAATCAATTGATTTCTACTGGAAGGATTACTGTCCCATGGTTTTCAGGTACTAAAATAATATTGCCACCACACCTTTGATGGTTGAGTTTTATTGGTGGACATATATATATATCAAGCCTGTTTATGATGTTATTCTTTGTATATATTGTTGCATTATGTTAAAAGGCATTTGAGAGAGTTGTTCAAGCTAGATGCAGCTGAGTACATGATGTCCATTTGTGGCGATGATGGCCTGACCGAGATTTCTTCTCCAGGGAAAAGTGGCAGTCTTTTCTATCTATCTCATGATGATAAATTTGTGATTAAGACATTGAAAAAATCCGAACTCAAGGTTTGAATCTGTATAGCTTTTCATGCATTGTATTTGCTAAGTTATATATATATATATATCGAGCATGTAATTTAAAAGTAGGATCCGCCATTTTCTTTCACTGCACAAACAAACCGATGACTTGACGAAGATAACGTTACACCATGACGGATGTCCTCTATGTTACGTATATAATTTTCTTCTTGATAGGTTTTACTCAAGATGCTGCCTAAATATCACAATCATGTCAAAGAACATGAAAATACTCTCATAACAAAGTTTTTTGGGCTTCACCGGATAACTTTACCGGGGAGAAGAAAGGTATCTGTTCATCCATCTGTCTTTGCTTGGTAAATTTACTAGAGGCCCTTATATGAGGAGTCAAATTGCGTTTTACCCCTCTACTCAAAAAATAGTCAAATTAGTCCTTTACATTAGATCAAAGAGCGAACTGGTCCTTATGTTAAAAATTTTATCCATTTATACTATTAAAAATTAGTCCTTGCACGTCAACATGAGGTACACGTGGCACGTCACTTGTCATTGTTTAGTTACTCCGTTGACCACATCAGTTTTTAACAATTCAAATGAATGAAATATTTAACAAAAAGAACCAATTTGCTATTTAACTTAATATCCAGGGACTAGGTTACCCATTTTTTTGAGTCGAGAAGACAAAATGCAATCCGACTCCTAGTACAGGAGCCTCCATGATACTTTTACCTTCTTAACTTATATATAGCAATGTGCCTGTCTTATGATAAGTGTCATGCTTCTAGGTGCGCTTTGTGGTTATGGGGAATATGTTTTGCACGGAGCTACGAATTCATCGCCGTTATGATCTAAAGGGATCAACTCATGGAAGAATTACAGATAAAGATAAAATTCATGAAAACACTACGTTGAAAGATCTTGATTTGTCATATGAATTTCATATGGACAAATTATTGCGGGAGTTCCTTTTTGAGTAAGCTTCTTATTTTCATCTTATATAACATCATCTTTTGCAGTGATACTATGATTTTCTCATAATCGGTGGGTTATATTTAACCATCAATGTATTTTTGCTTGTATTGCAGCCAAATTGCAGACGATTGTGCATTCTTGAAATCTCAACAGATAATTGATTATAGCCTTCTTTTAGGTTTACATTTTAGAGCTCCTGAGCCACTTGACGGCCTTGTAGAACCTCCTAACATTTCGCCTAATATGCAAAGCTCACCTGCTGGCCAAGGTAGGTTCCTCTTTCTCATTTGATCATTTTATGTTATTTATATGGCTTGGTTTATGTGATGGTGTGCAAAAGGTGGGAAGGAAGTAGTTATACTGTAATATTAAAATAACTTGGGAGTTACTAGCAAGTGTTAAATGCATTGGTAAGGCACATTGCACTCTTTTTTTTTTTTTTTTTTTTTTTTTGGGGAGATGAACCCCGAAAGGATTAGTCTTCATAGACCGAAAAACAGACATGCAGGATACCTTGGTCATACCAGAAAAAAGTAATGAGACAGTAGTTGTGCTGACCCTTTTCCTAGATTTGGCCCTCGAGCACTTGGAAGTAAGCTGAGGTGCACTATGGAAGAAAATTTACATGCTACTAGAGTTCTGCTCTCTTGGATGCTTTTGGTTATATTTATGTGGTTCTGATAGTCAACCAACTTAGAAAATAAGATACTATAAGGGGGCGTTTGGATCGGGTAATCTCACATATCGTGTTTAGTTCAACAGCTTTCCCTTGAGTCGGTATTGTGATATTTCCAACACTGCCAAACTTTGGTAATATAGGGGAAAATCTCAATGCTTCTTAGTTCTTATATAATCTTACATTAAATCGGTAATGTCTCATTTTTAATGACTTAGATTCATTTTGCTTGAACCATAATGAAATAATAATAATAACTAATGAACCAAACTCTTTAGTTCTTTGCATGAGTCATCACCAAACCGAGCATAAGAATATACAACCGCAACTGGTAAGCCCGAGAAAGTAGACATGTGATCCCCTTTTGAACTCTAGGAATAACTTTTATATTTCTTTTCCGTCGCTACTTCCCGATCTTGGGTTCCTTTGTTTCCATATTATCAATTTATCGAATAGTATGCACCTTATGTTATGCTTTCACTAGGTCTGACCGCAGATGGTGAAGTGTTGTTTCCTTCAAAAGGCTTCGTGCTACTTGCCCATGAACCCAGCTCTGTTAACACCGACCCAGGTCCTCACATTAGAGGAAGAGCATTACGAGCTTTCTCTTTGGGCAACCAGGAAGTTGATATTTTGGTGCCCGGTACTGGAAGGTAGCTGCATTCATTATCATTCTGAATATGGAGATTGCTTTTTATTCAGTTATTACCGAGAGTCATTTTATTCAGTCGGCCGACTGCTTTTTACTCAGGTTACGGGTGCAATTAGGAGTAAACATGCCGGCACAGGCTAATCACAAGCTTCCCCAAGATGAGTCCGACTCAGCCGAAGTCGAACTCTTTGAGGTATATGATGTGATTCTCTATATGGGAATTATTGATATTTTACAGGAATACAATGCAAAGAAAAAGGCAGAGCATGCATACAAATCAGTGAAATTTGGCCCCACGACAATATCTGTCGTGGAACCGGAGCTGTATGCTAATCGTTTCACCAATTTCTTGAAACAAAAAGTTTTCCCTGAACAACCATGAACACAAATTGTAAATATTTCATATCCTTTCCATTTGCTTTTTCATTCCTTTTCTACTTTTGTCTTTTTGACACAATTCTTTTTACACTTATTGTATAAAATTATCACTGTCTGCGCCTGTTGTTGTATACTCCCATGGTATAGTTCTTAGTAAATGAGTTTCACATTCTTCTCCCTCTGTATGTACTTACATATATGTGTGTGTATGTGTGTGATTTAACCATCCATATCAAAAACTCAAAATGATTTTGGAATAATGATAACTTTATTATTCTCATAAACATGTTTTCACAGCATTACTAAGTATTTTTTTCATCCCACATTCTAACAATCAAAATATATTTCAACCTAAAACCTTCTTTTGGGCACCAGTCAAGAGCTTCACTCTTAGTGAATCTATCCCCAGCTTTCGAGTCTGAACCCCGAGCAAGCCGTAATAGAATTCAACTTCAAAACTGGACAGACAACACGAATATTACAACATAGAGTAACAACTTTTCAGATTTTATCATTTTGAACCGAGTGCGAAAGACAACTTCGGTCGCAGTTTGTTCTTTCCCAGTAATTTCATCTGGTTTAAACGTTCTTCCTCCTCCTGTTGCTTCTTCCTTTTCATTGCCTCTTCCTTTTGTCTTTGAAGCTCCTCCAGTTCTCGATACCGTTCCTCCTCCCTTCGCTGCTGTTCCAGTGCTTCCCTTCTTTGAGCTTCTTCCACCCTCTTCCGGTTCTCTTCAAGCATCTTTTCCAACTCCTCTTTCTCTTTTCGAGCTTGCTCCTGTTTTAATAAAATCAGTTGAGGTTGATCATAAAATAGCATGAAAATAGTCACAGCTAGAAGCTAGTGAGATAAAATTAGTAAACACTGTCATCGTACATTGAATATTAAATGAGGAAAATAATGTATTCTTTCTCTCCCCCTGTACACAAATACATGAGTATGGGACAATTGAGGATTCGGTGATCAGATATGCATTCACAAGAAAAATTGAAACAAACGCCTTGTGTCTTAGATATTACCTCTTTTTGCCTAGCCTCGAGAAGGGCAGCTTCCTTTTCTTTTTCAAGTTGAATTGCAACTTCATCATTAAGTCTTCTCCGTCCCTCCTCTAATCGCTTCTTAATTTCCTGCTTGATTTCGTCGGAATTCAATCTCTCTTCAACCTTTTCCAGAATTGCTTCTTCCACTCTCTTAGCAGTCTCTTCTTCTATAAGTTTCAACTCTGCTTCTTGTTGACGCCTGGAAAACAAAAGAAATGTCAAGCAGGAAAATGATGGCACGCATTCAGGGAAATATGCTGCAACCTTTCATTACAGATATCTTTCCAAAACCAAACAACAGTACAAAAAAAGCAGCTGACATGTCATGTTTTCTTTTTTCTCTTTCTTTCTCTCACCATCTTTCTTGATGCACTATGTAACTATAATAAATGGGCAAACTAACCTTCACGACGACAAGGCACTAAAAATATGCTATGCTTTTAAGGCATACCTCTAATCGAACCTGATCCAAACAAAAGAGTTACAAAACTGGTGAACAGTAGATATAGGTGCATCCAATCAGATTATCAAATATAACAAAGTTGAATTATAGCAGTATCTTCCTTCAGAAAATCCTGTGGAGAAGAATATCAAGTAACTTGCGCAATTTTATAACTAATCATTGTACTACTTCAAGCCTCGCATCAAAATACAGTTTTGACTTTTGACAACAAGAGCTTGTATCTTTCTACAGACATCATCCTGTTTTTATGTATGGCAAACAATATTCAACTTAAAACATTTAATCAGAATGATTTTCACTGTAAATTACAAAACCAACAGAATTAAGATGCTCGGACAGCACAAACATTTCTCTCGGTGTTCTACAATGGCAAGCACATAACAATTCTCTCTCTGTGGTTTTTCTTTGTATATTCTGTGGAAGCAAACTTCCATGAGTTGTACAAAGTAGCCCATAAACCAAGCTTTTGGTAAAATGCATCACAATTCGGAAGGTAAGGAGAAGGGGTTTGTTTACATGCAACTGAATGCTCTTTGCCAAGATTGAAATTAAGGCCCGGAAAAGAGTTCAGATTTTGGCAAGACCTAACAAACTACATTAAGCCTTGCTATCACAGTATCATGTCTCCCAGATGATTTGTGGTTATATCATCCTAGTAAACCAAATATCATATTGTTATCACAAAAACTAGACAATAATATATCAACTTCCACCAAATAGTTGATGGACCCAAATATCAATAAAATCAATAAATTTGGAAAATGTAGCAAAAATAAAAAACCAGAATGGATATAATTCAAGAAGATCTACAAGAACAGTGGAAAAAAAATAAAATAGGCTGAATAAATATGACATCATACAATATACCTTTTCCTCTCTTCCTCTTCTTTTTTCAGTTTCTCACAAGCATTTTTACAGTCTATTGACCCAAGATTTGGGCTCGATGATTTATGAGTAGGAGACAATGAAGAACTCCTACTTCTTTGCCTCTTATAACGCTTTGGAGTTGGAGAACGACTTTTATGACGTCTTGCAGAGGGAGAACGGCTTTTGTAGCACCGTGGACTAATGGAACGACTCTTTCTTCTGTACAGCAACACAAATTATTGAGCAAAGGCAATAGAATTTGCCCATATTTGCTACACAAACTAAGAATGAATAAAGCTCACCATCTAGCAGAATAAATATAAAAGCATATACAGTTACCTCATACATTGTTAAGATAAGCATTGAGCTCCATCATTTATGACATGAAGAAGAAAATGTTACATTCGAGCAACGAAAGGAACCCACAGCACCCATCTCAAGTGATGGGAAGAACTTTGTCTTTAATGTTCTAACGAAGAGCATGCTTCCTATCACTGTCATAGAATTCTCTATACTTTGCTCCAAATCTATTTGTATTTACCATATTTGATATTTCCATTTTCCCAAGCAAAAGGAAAGTTCCTCCCACATCAAATGCTCACCAAGACATTGATAATTTCATAGAAGATATTTAATAATACACCGTCAAACTTTATTGGAATAATTCAGCAACACTTCTTTACAGAAGGGTGATTATTAAAAATAAATATATAATAATGTACTCAAGGAAGTCAGGCAGTGAAGCCATCTGTACAGAAAAGCACCACACGCATAACAAAACATGTTTAACTGCATTGTAAATGAAACTGAAAGCCCTGTTCTACAAAAAGCCAACACCACATCCTCAACCGCAGCAGCACCTTCAAATTTAGCGCATTCAAAAATCTAATTGCCACTCGTTACCAGATTGTTGTCTAGAATCTGATTCTAAGAAATATGATCATAATTGTAAACAGAAAGCAAGCTACATAGTCTTTCAGTAAATCCGAAAGAGCACCAAAAGATATACAAATAAGTACAGGCTGCTTACACATAAACTTGAAGAATTTGTAATTCCAATCCACAAGAATAATTCCAGTGTTCCAACCTTTCTTACAAAATTCCTTACGGTATCTCGTACATTAACAAATTAACATAAACAGCATGAATATAAACGGGATCACCTGCTATGAGAATAAGATGAATATGGCGATAGGCTTCTATCCCTTCGGCTTCTCCTCCCGTACCTATGCCTTACAGGAGATGGCGATTGTCTACGCCTATAAGAGGGTGAGCGAGACCGCAATCTTGACATATCTCGAGGCATCTGCTATCAGTTAACAACCTCAACCTTAAGCAATATCTGTTTCAATATTCAAACGATTCTCCTGCAAATTGAAATGTATATCGCTAAGTCAATACATAATCATTTAAAGAAACTAAAAAGAATAAACTTGGATTCATCTGTAATCAATTTGACCTGAAAATTCCAATATTGCTGAGCGGAAAAAATAAAATTATCAGCTTAATAGATAAGATTTCGTTTTTCGACATTCCCTTCTTGTTTCTCTAAAAAATTTCCCGGATTTTCTAGTTCAACAAACAAAACGAAAAGTAAAACAGATAAATTTAACATGATAGAATAAACCCTAGAGCAGGCCAACCTGCGAACCAATATCGAAATTCTTCAGAAATCATCCTTCACATGAAACTGACATTCAACAATTAAAAATTTTAAATTAATTAAAAAAATAAAACATATATATAGCAAATTAGAACCAAACCCTAATTGGAGAAATTAAACAAAAATCGTGTACGCCAATTAAAAATTAGAGGAGGCAAAATAAGCGAATACAAATTCAGTACCGTTAATTTGGATGAATTTTATGAAATATCTTAACTTCTGATCTGATACGGAAAGTTTCTGCATTTGCCTTCAATATTATTTTAGGGTTTAATAATAATAATCGGAAACAGCATAATATTTATAATTATAAATATTATTTATCAGAAAAGTGAAATATTATTAGGACACTGTGCAAATGTTGACGTGGAAATATCTCATTGGAGGAACGCAAAGGTGGTAAATAGACATTGAAAAATATTGACTGAATTTCTTTTAAAGTTTTAAATTTTTTAATATAGAAAATAAAAAAAAAAACCTATAATTGGATATTTACCCTTTCTTATTTAATTTTTGGGTAAACTACACTAGTAGTCACTCAACTATTAATAAATTTCTTTTTTGGTCAATCGACTATGAAAGTAACAAAATGTTCACTCAACTATTTAAATTTTTCTTTTCTTTCATCCGTCGTTAAATTACTAATAGAAAGATAATTTCATAGCTTTTAAAATTAGCATAATTTAACACTTTACATTCATACATTATGTAAATTTAGTCTCGGATTTAAAAAAAAATTAACCCTCAACATTTTACACATTTTGTAATTTAGTCTTTTTTTTAGTTTTACTTTTATCTATGACATTGAGGGTTAATTTTAAAAGAATGAGAAAAAATAAAATTCATTATCTTGGATATTCAAGTGTTTCTATTTTTAGTATATTTCCGATTAAACTTGGTTTATAGAATTGTTTTTTAGCTTTGTAGATAAAAAAGTCCCAAAGAAAAGCAAAACTGAAAAATATATATATATATATATATATAATGTGTAGACGTTGAGGGTAAAACTTTTTAGAATCAAGACTAAATTAATACGATGTATAAATATTGAGGGTTAAATTTACTATTATGCCAATTTTAAATGTAGCCACGTCATTTTCCCATTGACCATTTAACGACGGATGACTAAAACAGAAAAAATCAAATAGTTAAGTGACTATTTTAAATTGTAATAATTTAACATTAATATAATTATAACATTTCTTATAAGCTAGGTTTCCAGCGAAAATGGAAGTTGTTCGGCAATAGGATCATACACACGCTAATGTTTTATATTAGTAGTTATTGTGACATGTAAGACAAATAATGATATATCAACATAAAATACACAAGAATTATTACGTAAATTGTCACACCGATAATATTAAAAAATTAATATTTTAATCAATATTCTCATTAGAAAAACGATTTCACTTCCTTTAAAAGATTAATAATTAAATTTAATTAAAACAAAAAGAAATAATCACAAATTTGACAAAAAAAAAATTAAACATTAAAAGCTAAATTTATCCGTAAAAAGTTTCTTATTCTCGGGAGAACATGTTTTTACAAAGTTCTCTATGCAATGCAACAATCACATGCAATGAAAGAAAAACCCATAAACAGCCCCTTTCAATCACACACGTAAATACGAAAAAAGGAAATTTTCCATTTTCCATTTTCATCAAGGATGAGCCTTGCTTCTAAATGAAGGTCCTTTCATGGCAGATTTTTTGGAGGCAAAATTTGCAGCTTTTTCCATCGAATTCCCCATTCTTTTAGCTTTCTTTTGCAGACTATTTTCAGCCATTAACATGCGTTCCATTTCATCCTCGAACTTCCTGAATTCATCCATTGCATTTTCCATAACTGAGTGAAGATAATCCTCGCCTTCTTGCATGGCTTTTTCAGCTTCTTTTTCTTCCATGGCTGCCATTGCCTTTGAAAAGAGCTTCGTTGGGTCTTCAATTATCGATGGATCAATGTTATACGGCTCTAGCTAGCGAATAATTCTAGTGACAGAAGAAAGCTTGCTGGGTGGGGAATCATATAAAGTAGGTTTAATTATGGTTTTAGTCCTCTACTATGTTGGAAATTGGAAGTTAGTATCTCTATTTCAATTTGTTATAATTTGATGCTAAATTGATAGCATTCTGTTGATACGCAACAGAGTTACAGCGGTCGAGAACAGTTCACTCAGCCAATAGAGGATGAGTCATGAGTAGACCAATTCAAGAGTCGGGTAACCCATCTAGATCGATTTGAGTTAGACTTGGACAATAATTTTTGTATTTTGATCAACTTGACCCAAATTCAATTTAAATAAAAATATATGAAATATCAATTAAAAATATTTTTTTAATATTTTAATAAATTTTTAATAGTAGAACAGGCTTTTTGAGCAGTCAACTTGAAAACAGGCTTGGATTGAATTTTTTTTAAAATGGAAATCGACCTGACCTATGAATAATTCTAGTAATGAGGAATGATAGAGAGAAATGTGTCTTTGATCATGTGACCTTGAGAGCTTTCCCAACTTGCCATACGTCTGTTTTATGAGCCGTATAGTTTTTGGAACTCAAATGACTTATTAATGTCTCTTTCTCTAAGGGTTGAATTGTTTTATTAAAACAATAGATAAATATGATGCGCAGATGATAGGCGCACTATCCCTGTCAAAGGTGCGCTAGCTTCCCATTGCGTGTGCTCATCTTACATTAGGCTTGCGGGGTGGGAGGCTCCTGACCTCGGTTGGCAAGATTGTGTTCCTTGTGTGTCCTTAGCTCATGGGTTCTCTTGTGTAGGTATACCACATCCTTAATTATTTCTATTGAAATAATAATGTGGATTTTTGTTCAACTTAACAATCGAAGTGACTTGAAAATCTAATAATAAATTTACATGTTTTTCTTAATTTTAAAGTAATTTAAAGAAAATTATACGATCATTTTAATTACAATAACCAATAATATTATTAACTTAAAGCTATTATAACATAATAAAAAATATAAAAAATAGATTATTATAAATTAAAGCAAAAAAGATTAAATTCTAAATTTAGGAATAATAAAAAGAATATACTTATTGTCTTAACTTGTTTTATCAGACATCTGTCTGGAAAGTTATTCTATGAACCCTCCCACCACATTATCTGTAGTCCATTTTCTAATTATTTAATGACATTTTCAATAACTTATTCTATGTCATTGTCACATAATTCTGGTAATTTTTTTTATCTTAAATCTTAAACTTTGAACCTCAAACCTAAACTCGAATCTTGAACCCTAAATGGGTTTAGGGTTCGGGTTTGTGTTTGAGATTCAAGGTTTGGAGTTCGATATTCATGGTTTAAGATTTAAAGCTCAGGATTTGAAGTTTGGGATTTAGGGTTTAGGTTTCATGGTAAAAAAAATTATCAAAATTATATGTTAATAACATGTAAAAAATTACTGAAATGTCATTAAATAATTTGAAAAGGACTATGGATGATGTGGTGAAAATGATCCATAAAATAATTTCAACATCCGTCTAGCACAAATTTAAACTGTGTTACTCCTATTTCTTACCCAATATTATATAAAAAATATATAACTATTATCTAAGCAAAAAGTCGAAAATTATAATAAAAACTTGTTCTTTATTTTTGTTTCTTCATTTAATTAATCTTTTGTATAAATCCATTTAGCTAAAAATTTTAAAAGAAAAAGAACCAAATAGTTTTTTTTTTCTTTTTTTTTTCCATAAAGTGGTGGAGAGATGTGGATGGCTTTCGGCCATTCATTATCTCGATGAAGGATTGGAATCAATGAAAAGTAAAGCCATGATTTGATATTGTCAAAGCATAAACTTTTTTCAATGTAAATTATTCATGAAGTAAGAAAATTATATCATCAAATGGAAAAGATGATTTCATTAAAATGAAGCAAAGTATAGCTAGCATGCATACAACATATCATCAAACGATAAGTGTAGTGATAAAATATAGTGTATATCTAAAAAGAAATATAGAATCGAATTTTAGAAATGATATTATTAGAAATGGGTAACTATAAATCTTGAACATAAATTATAAAAAGAACATGAAAAAAAAAACTATAATAACATCTTAAAATAAAAGAAATGAAGTTGCAACCAATAGTAAAAAAAAGGGACAACCAAGGAAGTAGTGTCATTGCTAAGCAAAACACCCCGAATCGCATGAACAACTCCACATCCCGAAATTGAGAACTCCACCATAACACCACTGTGACGGCTCGAACCGTCCTTGTTGGGAAATGTGCCCATATTGTAGTAAACATGTAACTGTTTTCTATTTATTTGAACGATGAATAAATAAATAAAGTTAATTTCACATTTTACTATTATGTCTTTTATATTTCTGTTCTTTATCTTTTGCATGCATAACGAATTTGTGATAAGCAAATATTAGCTTATTGATTGTCTAAGTTCAAACTGAAGATAAGTGGCATTGTAAGGACGTTTACATTGCGAGGAAGATAACTTACTTCAACAGATAATCTAAATAAATCTGTAATCTCGTAAAAGAATTGAAGTGGACATTTAATTCAAATACTGAGAATGATTATTATGTCATCTATAATTTCAATTGGGGAGATGGCTGGTCTTGGCTATCGAAGCAGTTGACACCATAGGTAAAAACATAGATGTATTCATTGGTAGAATGATATATTGGACTGGATCCAAGATAAATTAATTCTAAATCCGTTTGTGAATTAATTCACTCGTAACATTCATGGTATGATTTACCTAAATCCTGAAATAGTCGTTGACCATGCGTATGCAACTCATGTGCTTTAATATAAGTGGAGGCTTATACTCTAAAGATAATCGAGCCCGTAGCGGGTATGTTGGGTACTTGACTTGTGTATGTCATGGCTTTACTAGCAACAATGGAATTCATAGCTCAATCAAATAGTTAATGATATCCTCTCATTGACATTATTTGGAACGTGGCAACGGGTTGCTCATTCTCAAACTTGTAATTTATCACAGTCCTTTGTTGGCAGTGATCATATTAATCATTAAGAAAACACAATGGTGACAATGAGATAAAATAAGATTGTATTGAGTGAATGAATTTAACTCAAAGGAATCAAGGATATCATATGAGGGTAATACACACATGACGAGGTCATTGGACAAAATTGTTTGATAAATTGTTTTCGTAAAGAGTATACAATAAGGAGTTTTCAATCATGGTACTTATTGTGGACTGACTCCATGATTAAGTAATTGTGAATTATCGGAACAATGCTTATGGATATAATTGCAATTACTAGAGCCTAACTGTATATGTCCGATTGATCCCTCTGCTAGCTCAACAAAAGCTTGATTAGACTGCATTTGAATCAATAATTTAATTGAGTCGATTTCTTTGATGTGAAATTAAATTAGGTGGTCGTGAGAATAGCTCAACTAGAGAATTTGATTAAAGAATTTTCTTGAAAAATTAATTTGGAAAATCTAAGTGATTTTTGGAAAAATTAATTTTAATCAAGTAAATTTAAATTAATTAAAATTAATTTGATAGTTTTAAAAATTAATTTTGAAGTTAGACAGTTGACTAAATGGCTAATTGATTTTGAAAATTGGACATGAGATCATAAATTGAGTCCAGGAGCCCAAAACCAAGATCAAGACCCAAAAACTGATCAAATCAGGCCCGGTTTCACATACCGGGCCGACAATCTAACCAATGGCTAGACCTGACCGGTCGGGTCATCACTGACTCGGACTGAACTGGTAGCAAAAGAACCGACTCAGAGTGCCATAAGAGTGTCGCACCTGCATCACAGAAACGACGGTGTCAACAGCTGTAACAGCGGCATCTCGATGGTCGACGGTAGTTGGCCTTCGGTGGTTGAGTAGTGTAAGAGTTACACTCCTACTGGAACTCTGCAAGAGAATTTTATTTTAAATTAACTATTCCAAAAATAATATTATTTTAATAGTTTAATATTAAATTTAATTTAATGTTTATTTATAAATATTATATTAATTTAATATTAAAGTGATTAAGTTTAATTATATTGAACTCTCTAAACTTTCTCTATATAAAGAGAGCATTGGGTTATTATTTTATATACATTTGAATTCAAGAGAAAGTTTTAGAGAGAAAATTCTCTAAAACGATTATTTCAAATAATTTCTAGAGATATTTTTCTTATTTACAATTTAACCTAAAAGTTTAGAGAAATTACAAAATTACCCCACTTGTAATTTTTTTTTTTTAAAATTTGATTCGAAGTGAGCCCACATTTGCCAGATGTGAGCTTGAGGATAATGAAGAAGATTATTTGTTCGAAGCGCTCATCCTAAATGAATTGAAAAGGTACAATTTTAATTGAGTGTTTATTATTTTAGATATCACATTCAAGATTGTTTTGAAAAAAAAATTATAACTCTATTTTCTCTAAATTTATTTTTCGCTACGTTTTCCAAACTTGTTTTTTCCAACACTTCTCATCAAAAACCATTACAACAGAGTAGGATAATCTGTTCGGGATAAACCTGATTAATCAACGAATAAGTAAAATAACAAAAAATTAAAAAGATTGAATATAAATATTTTACTCTGAAAATTTGTAAAAGCTAATGGGTTATATTTCTAGGGTGAAAAAGAATCTATTTTAGGCTAAATTCGTAGGTTAAATAATATTAAAATAACCTATACTAGTCAGAGTTGAACTAAGGCAAATAATCAGAATTTCACTGGAAGAAGAAAACTGAGAAAATTGTATAACATGTTGCCTCGTTGTGACGTGGTTGTTGCCTCGTCAAGACGCCCTTCATTGGGTCGTCGGGACGTCAATGGTCGCGTCGTCGAGACGACACCTCTTCCTAGTCGGGATGTCAACTTTGTTTTGGAAAAAAATACAAGGTATACTCCACATAATCCTTTTAATTCCTTAGTGTGGTATGCTTCTCTCTTATATACAAGTGATTTATTTACTTCATATAAAAATTTATTTATTTTACTTAATTTTTATGTAATTAATATCTTAGCAACTTAATCAAATGTAAACAACCAAAATGGTTAAAATTTTAATAGATTAAGCTTGGATAGTTCTAATTCAAATTTTGGCCTAGTATAATTTCAAAACTTCACAAATGAAAATATTATTCACCTTTATTTCGTATATTAAAATATGAATAACGGCTGATTAGTATAAATAATATTTATAAATTAAATTTACGGAAATGTATTGAATTAATTTAAATTGTTTCGATAATAGATAATAGCATTTAATTTGAATTTGGATTTAAATAACAACATTCTAATAATTTACGAATAATAAATTAATTCAAAATTTTAAACAAATTTATAGATTTAAATTCAGATAATTCAAAAAATAAAAATATCCGACTTCATACTTTTCATAACCCTAAGGATGGGCATACTTTTTCATTGGCCCAAAACTTATATCTGGTTCTCAACTAAACCACCCAAACGAACCGGGCCTGTGAGCTGAGCCGCCCACTATTGCATAGCTATTTAATTAACTCTCTTTAATTTTCCTTTAAAGGAAAAAAAAAACTGAAGCTTAGCCTCGTTGTCTCTCAGTTCGTGCTCTCAGATACACAGATCCAAATTATTCCTTCGTCAAACACCCTTTCTCCGGTCTTCTCACGGCCAAATTTTAAACAGCGATGTCGGGAAATGCTAAATTGCGGCGGTCGGTGATGTTCCAGGCGGTGCTATTAGTGGTATTGATGTTAGCTTTGAGTAATGCTCCGGTCGGTGACGCCATATGGTTGAACGTTCCTCCGACTGGCACTAAGTGTGTTTCGGAGGAAATCCAGAGCAACGTCGTCGTTTTGTCTGACTACGTCGTTGTTGCCGACGATCACGGTCACGTCCCTACCATTTCGGCCAAGGTTCGTTTCCGCTTTTGCCCTTCTGCTTTTTTTTCCCCTAATTTCTAATTTCGATCTGTTAGGACAAGATTGTTAGGGTTTTGACTCGCTTTATTTGTTTCTTTATTTTGATGAATAAATGGAGAAAATTAATGAAAAATTTTGAACTTTGATGTTATTTGAAAATTTAAATGAAATAAGGTACAATGGTTAGATTTGTTATTGTTGACCTCGAAATAGCCTGTTTTCGATGTAGATTCAGAAAGTATTTTATTTTAGGGGAAACTGTCGACCGTTTTAGCTGTAATATTTTTAGGTATAAACTGAAGAATTAGGACTTTATGGAATCCAATGGAATTTAGATAGAACCGTTGACTTGAACCCTCTTAAGTTAATATTTGTAGAATCACCATAGGATTTTAGAAGAATGGAAATCTAAGGATGAAATTGTAAATGTAATGATCCAACATTGAAATTATCCCTAAATTTTCTCAAATTTGCTCTTTATCCCCAGATTTACCCCATAGGATATATTGTACCATGTTTATGAACTGACATTAGATTACCGTTGTCTCGTTGTTTTATCTTTTTAATATATTTTGCGTCTCTGAAAAGGAAACTCTAAAGCCCCAATGGTGGCATAATTTACTTGTCGCAAGCTTCTGACACTTGATTTGTATTCTATAGGTGACATCCCCTTATGGGAACAATCTTCATCACAAGGAGAATGTGACACACGGTCAATTCGCATTCACTACTCAGGAGGCTGGCAATTACTTAGCATGTTTCTGGACAGACAGCCATACTCGTGGGGCCGGAGAAGTTAGTGTCAACATTGAATGGAAAACTGGTATTGCAGCTAAAGACTGGGAGTCAGTGGCCAGAAAAGAAAAAATTGAGGTATTTCCTTTTTCCTCCATCAATCATGTTTGGATTTAGGGGGAAAACCATGGATGTTACTACTCCTATTCCTAGTGCCGAGTAAATGTTGGTGTCAAATGATTTTTGAGATTGGCCTACTTAAGGATTTTTATTGCTGCTGCTGGTATAAAGATGATTTCTTTTGTTGCTGAACTTCCAGTTTTCATAAACCTGAATGTGTAACAATCGACTTTTGCTCAAAAAGAATCAATATCCTTTTGCTTTGCAAAGTTTGCGAGGTAGGCTGAGTAAATGATCAGATGGGTGTTGAAAGCTTGGA
The DNA here is from genome assembly GCA_025698475.1 of Gossypium anomalum. Classification (NCBI taxonomy): domain Eukaryota; kingdom Viridiplantae; phylum Streptophyta; class Magnoliopsida; order Malvales; family Malvaceae; genus Gossypium; species Gossypium anomalum. The sequence goes on from CM046959.1 coordinate 2,589,291, forward strand.
ACTTCATATTTTTTAGCCAAACTTTTTGAATGACCTTGGAATTCATTTGATAAGTTTTTATGGTTTCCACTTAACATCATATGGTTTGTGAAAAAGGTAAACGAATTGGTTTCTATACGCTTCCTCTTTTGTGTGTTTCATTGTGCTTATTTACATATAGGGGGTTGAGCTAGAGCTGAGGAAACTTGAAGGAGCGGTGGAGGCCATTCACGAGAATTTACTCTATCTGAGGGACAGGTAATCATTAATAATTTCTTTTTAGGGCTTGTTCAAACTTTAGGCTTTTCTTTAAGGTAAGCTAACATCCTCCGTTTATCTCACCCTTATCGGACCACAGAGAAGCAGAAATGAGGACAACGAGTGAAAACACAAATGCTAGAGTCGCGTGGTTCAGTATCATGTCTTTGGGTATTTGCATCGTGGTGTCAGGTTCACAAATTTGGTACTTGAAGCGTTACTTCCAAAAGAAGAAGCTTATCTAAAGTCCTAAACTCGCTGATTGGTAGACAAGTAAATTCGGAAACTTGTTTTCTTTTTCTTTTTCATGTATGTTTTACAGAGGAAAGTTTTGATACCCCATTCAGAGGGTATTGTTAACATTTACCATACTAAGAGAATTGTTTTAGTTTATTGACCCTTAAGTTAATGCTTGATCCGAGTTTATAAGTACTACTGAAAATGCCTTTAATGGTTAGTTTATAAGTTTACTATAAATACCTTTAATGGTTGGCTTAGAACTAGGGTTTTAATTCGAGTTTGAGTTGTTGCAAGTTTGAGCTCGATTCGAAATAAAAATTGAATTGCTCAAATTTGATGGACTAGTTTGTTTACATAATTAAAAAATGAGTTCAATTATCATACTCGAGTTTAAACTTTGATTATTTGTTCTGTCCACATTAGTCATTAAACTTGATAGTTTTTCTCTAGTTTTGCTTTATGCGATGATGATGATCTTTGAGGTAATATCATATCATTACATTAAAAAAAATAGTGAGTGCCACGTTACATGGATCAAAATGAAGAAAATTGTCTAAGTTCAAAATTGATGTTGACCAGAAAAAATTCAAGGATTAAGCAAAAGATGACAAATTTAAGAATTAAATCTTGCTTTTATTTTTTTATTTTAAAATTTTTATAAAATTATATTGACAATGAAAGCAATTTTATAAATAAAAAAAAATTCAAAACACAGCTTAAATTAAAGGGTTATCTAGTTGATCACCTAAAAATTTTAGAGTGCATTCATCCAAAATGGAATCTTTGTAGTTTTGTTACTCAACTTCTAAGATGCTTATTAAATTTCTAACAGCAGTTTATCACATCATATTCACATTTTCAATTTGGTCGTCTAAAAAATATCATTTTTAATAATATTGGTCGGTATAAAAAATATTAAGAATTAAAGTAAAAAAAATGATAGTAACTAAAACAATGCTTAAAAATTGCCAAATTGTATTTATTTACCTCTTGTGGAGAGTTTTAATTTTATTTTTCAATGTTGAAATTTTAAATTTCAAACAATCAAAATAAATTAAATAAGTTATTGAAAATTTCTTTTATCTTTTGATAGTGTCAACCAATTTATTACTATGATATTGAAATTAATTAAATTAATTTAGTCTCCTTTTAAATCTTAAGATTTAATTTTATGTTTCCAAATTAAAATCAACTCATATAAATTATCTTTAATAATACATAAAACTCAAATTTCTTTTGATTATATGATCTCGAGTCTTTCATACTATGCTAATAGCAAAGAAAAATTCTTACAATTAATTAATTTTATATTTCATGCCAAACAAAATCCAGAAGTTTTTCATTACTCCTTTACTCAAATGAAGAACAAGAAATTAATTTAATTAATTGCAATGATTTTTCTTTACTTTTAACTTAGTTCGAAAGATTTGAGATTATATAATAAAAAGAAATTTAAGTTTTACATACAATTATTAAATATGAGTCATCGAGTTGATTTCATTAAAAATATTAAGAAAACATAAAATAAAATTTTAAAATTTAGAAGGAAATTATTTTAATTAATTTCAATATTACAATAATAAATCGATTAATATAATCAAGAGATAAAAAAAATTCCAACAATTGATTTAATTGATTTTTATGTTTAGAAATCTAAATTTTCAATATTGAAAAAAAATAGAATTTTCGGCAATGTGATAAACAAATACAATTTGATAATTTTTTTGATACATTATTTTCGTTTCTATCGTTTTTTCACTTTAATTATTATAAATTTACGTGGCCAAAATGAAAGTGGGAACATGATGTGGCATATACAGTTAACTTTCGTTAGAGATTTAACTGTTGAGTAACTAAAATGAAAACGTCTTAAAAGTTGGTTGACCAACTAAGTAGTTTATCCTTTTTTAGAAAATTTTAACTCCATGAAATTTTACTATTTATTTATTTTATATAAATATATGAAAATTTATATCTTAAATGGATAAGCAATTTGTGTCTTGTGGAACAAAGGGTCAAATGTAGATCTATCAAACAAAACCAGCTCTTTGTCTTGTCTAAAATAAAGTCAGACCAAATTGTACTGTTCTTTTCTCTTATGATCTTTTTTTTTTTAAATGTAATCATTTTTTAATATTTTAAATTCAATTGGTTATTAATTATAATTCAAAATTATAAATGAAAAATGAAATGCAGGGAGGAATTATCCAATAAGCTTAGACCTACACGTGTTGGTAAATTTTTGTCCAATCAAAGTAGACATAAAACCAATGAAGCATTAAAATTTGATGTTATAAAAGGAGATCTTTCATTTATTATTGGTCCACGTGTATGGTCCATACTGGTCAAACTTTTCTTTCCCTTACCTACCGCTTCAGTGAATCCCAAAATACATAAAAAAAAATAGTTTTTATTTTTTAAGTTTCAATTCGAAAAAATTATTAATAGGTAAAATAGGTGGTTTTTTTTAAAAATTTAGGGATTTGAAGAAAGAGTGTGAAAGCGAGTCTTATTGAACGCAAATTCTAATAGTTACAAAGAAATCACGTCTAGTTAGACGCACTTTACCTAACATGTCAACAGGAAAGTTCAATTGAGCGTGCTTTCCTAACCACTGTTCAGAAAATGCTCTTAGTTGGACGCACTTTCACACACACTCTCTCTAAAAAGATCTATTTCTCTAAATTTTTTAAATTTATTTTTATTTTAATAATTTAAGGAATTTTGGATGAGATGAGATAAGCTATAAGTATATCAAAATAATTTTATATAAAAAAGGAATATCAAAATAAAATATTTAAAAGAAAAAAAAAGAACCTTATCTTTAGCTTTTAATAGATTCCTCATAAATTTCATCACTTAATTTAATTCAGTAAACAAGAAAATTTAAATATTGCATTTAATATAGTTTGTTATTAATTTCTATTATTATTAAATAATTTATTGAGTTTGGTACTTTGGTTTCATGACACTAATTTAATAGTGAAATGACAAAAATATTTATATATGATTATAGTAAAACTTCATCAAATTAGATAAATATCACATTTATGATTAAAAACTATCCCTGATAGATAAATACTATTAAAAAATACTGACTAAATATTAGCTCGATTGGCATGAATATTATTGTCAATACAAAAAGACATGGATTCGAGTGTGCTGAAGTACATTATCCTCCTATTTATGAGTAGGAGAGAGGTTATGGATAGTTAAATCGATCAAAGCGTCGGTTCAGTTGATTTCGAATAGTTTACTTAAAGATAAACTCAACTTATTTGTCCCATATCTCGATTGAAATGTGATCCAATTGGTCTAGTTTGATTTTAACCGTGCTTTTTTTAGTAAAAGTATCATGGATGCCCTTGTATCAGAAGTTAAATTGTATTTTTTCCTTTCTACTAAAAGATAAATAAATTAATTTTTGTACGTTAAATCAAAGAGTAAATCGATCTTTTTCTATTAAAAATTTCATTCATTTGATCTCTTAAAAACTAACGTGGTTAACAAAATAATCAAACAGTAACATATGATGTATCACGTGTATCTCATGCTAATGTACATGAGCTAATTTTATAATAGTAAAAATAGATTAAAAAATTTAATAAAATATTAATTTACTCTTCGATTTAATAAATAGAGATTAATTTATTTATTTTTTAAAGTAATAAAGGTAAAATACAATTTTATCATAGTTTTACCATTCTTTTCTAATTGTATTTGTAAACTCTTTAGAAAAAGATAAAAAAAAATTTTCTAATAATTTACATTATCTCAAAATGGCCTAAGTCACTCGCTTTGCCTTTTCTTTCCCTTTACCCTTTGCTTCTCCTCAACGTTCGGTAGCCCATAAAGTCATTTAAAATTGACTTGAAAAAGAGTGCAAAACACTGTCAAATTCACTAATTAACCCATTAATCCCATTTGCTTGAAACTGTTCAAAAATCAATTTCAAATAACACCTATGTATATATATATATAAAATTAAATAAGTAGAGCAAAAAGTGAGTGTTTAGAGAAAGAAAGAGAAAGGGTGTTGTCAAATTTCAGTAGTTAATTGAGAGAGAGAGAGAGAGAGGGATGGCATATGCCTACCATTAACACTTGTGTCACAATCCACACACCCATTGTTAATAAGGGGGTGCTGTTCTTGGTGGTAATGGTGTTAAAAGTGAGTTTTCTAGAGAGTGAAAGATAGAAGAAAAGGACCCATTCTTTTGTTTTGTTGTTTTGGTTCCAGATGCTCTTTCAATGGGGAAGAATGAAGACCCAAATCTACAACAAAGGGAACAACAAAGTATTGAATCAAGGAACAATGAAGGGTATCATCAAGGGTTCTTCTTTTATGGGAGATTTTGGATGGTTTTTTCAAGCTTTACAAATGAGTTCAATTTCAGATGTGTTTTCATTTTGTTCCTCAGTTTATCAGTGTTATTGCCTGGGATCTTTTGGATCTTCCCTTTTCGTTCTATAAAATCTGGGTTTGATGCTAGACAAGCTATTAAGCTCAGTGGTAAGCCATTTTACCTTATTGAAGTTCAATTTTATTTTTATTTTTTTGTAAAGTTTGGTACCAATTTCTTTGTTTGATTAGGGGTTTTTTTTTGTTGTTGTTTCCACCAAATGGGTATTTTTTTTTATTTTCACTGCATTTTTGTTGTTTAATTTGGATCCTCAAGTGTTGAAAGCCAATGGGTATTTCAAGATCTGTACTTTGAAATCTGGAATTTTGGTGTTCTTCATAGATTTCTAATGATTTCTTTTGAGTAAGTTTGGACATGCATTTATTTCACTTTCTTCTATTAAGGCAAGTTCATCTTTTATTCCCAAATAGGAACTATATCTTTCTATTTTATTGCAATTTTATTTAATGTTTAAATTTATGGTTCCAATTAAAATTGTATCATTAGAAGTAAATGTTTTGCTATATTTAGATCATTTTCTCATTTTAGCAATAGGGAGCAAACCATTAATGGTTTGTTTGAAATTTCATTGCCAAATTTATGAGACAAGGGCTATGTTTTTTTTATTGTTTTTCCATAGCTTAAATTGATAAGCAAGTTGTTGATCACAAAGAAAAATGGTGATATTTTGCAACATCATGTACCACTTTGTAAGTATTCGATTCACTATCAAACTCTATAGTCTTCCTTGATATGTTTACTTTCTCAAAATATGCTATTAAACTCGATCTTTTCAGCTTTGGTCTATATGCATATCGAAATAAGACCTTTTCCATTGGTTGTATTTCCTTAAGTTTTCCTTGTTTGTTGCTTATATCACCATTTAATCTTTTTGCAGCTCCGGTTCATGCATACTTTACGCTCGAGAAACCAGTGTCCGAGCTTGTTCAGCACATTCAAAAGTTGGAGTATGATATATATGAAGAAATAGGTGTTCCGGATACTAAGGTTTTTAGGACAAACTTCTGCCATTGTTTTACATATAATTTACCGTCGTATCATGTGAGAAGTCGATCTAAAAGCTACTCATTTTCAACAGGTGGCTATCTTATCCATGCACCAGTCCAGTGTGCCTAACTCGACGTATGTAGTGTTTGGTGTTCTTCCCGATCCCGTAAATAGACTGATAAACCAAGTATCCCTAAGCGTGCTGAGAGCGTCTTTAATTGAGCTGTTCCTCCGACACTCCAATCTGACTTTGACAACCTCCATTTTTGGACAGCCTTCTAAATTTGAGATTTTAAAGTTTCCTGGGGGGATCACTATAACCCCCTTACAATCCGCTTCGATCTTGCAAAAGACCCAGATTCTATTCAATTTTACTTTGTATAATTCGATATCCGAAATAGATGACAAATTCATGGAGTTAATGGATCAGCTACAATATGGATTGCATTTGAGGTCTTATGAGGTATGACATCGATTCCAACTTTCTAGCAATGTTCACTTATTCACTTTCACTATTGGTTCGTTTCCAGGTTGATCTATGGTAGCCTTAAGATATGGTGGAACCGGAATCAGGGTTTCAGGGAAGAGAAGAGAATCAATTTGAGTCCTATTTTTTCTATATTACTTGTTTTTAATAGTTTTTATTTGTTAATTGCAGAATTTGTTTGTGCAATTAACAAACATAAATGGCTCCACGATGTCCTCTCCGGTCATAGTTCAAGCTTCTATTATGTCGAATGGTTTCAGTAGACTTTTGCCTCAGAGATTAAAGCAGTTGGCTCAAACCATCACCGGCTCTCCTGCGAAGAATCTTGGTCTTAATAATTCGGTTTTCGGTAGAGTTAAAAGCATTAGCTTATCGTCTTATCTGAATGGTACACTTCATCCTACTCCTCCTCCCACTCCTTCACCAGCTCCATCTCCAGGGCTGTTGATAGCCCCCAGTCCTATATCTTCACCGGCTTACTCTCCAGCGCCATCACCCGATAAACATCATCTTCCGCCTTGTCCCGACTGCAAATCTTCTGCTCCTTCCAGTCATAGTCCTTTGCGTTCACCAGGTCCGGGGAGTGGTTCCTACCCTACTTTTCCTCCTTTGGTTTCTCCTGCACCATCTAGTGCAGCAACGCACCCCCCTCCTCCTTGTTATTTACCAAGACCTCACCCTAGCCAAACTTCTAACCACCAACCTGTAATGAGTCCTCGATCAAAGTTGTCCCCAAATCTACCACCTTTACCTTCAGTGTCTTATGGCTCTCGTCCAGACCAGGGTATGAATGGTACGAAAGGTCCAGTTTCTACACCACCTGCGCAATCTCCATCATGTAAGAACATATGCTAAGTGAATTTTACAATTCTGAATAAGCATTTGTTTCGAATTTTCATCATGTTACTTAAATTTATAGCTAATTGTTTTTATGTAATTGTTGTGAGCATTTGCAGCTATAGCAACAAGTGTTCCCCCCAAGCAACTCTGGTTATTGGCATTCTTAGGATTCTTGACCTTTCTTCTCCATTTATGATTGAATCGAATTCGTTTCATGTCACGCCATCCAACATCCCAAGACATCAAAAAGACCACAATAGGTGATACTTGTTTCCGGACTTTGATAAGGCAAAAACACGGTAGAAGCCCCTGCAAAAAAGTTCCAAACATTTTCCATCTCCTTCAGGCAAGCACGTACATTGCGCGAATGAGATGGAAGATCAACTTCCCCGGGGGGCAAAGCCTGAAATTTCACAGGCCGGACATCTTACGACATAAAAACATAAGATGTTTTTTCTTCCCAAAGGGTTAAATAACCCTAAAGAGATGGTGTGTGACTACTTAAAAAGAAGCAGTCATAAAAAAAAAACATGCCAGGTTTGAGCAAGGAATCATCTCTTTGTATTTAATTCAAAGTGTAAAGAAAAATGCTGGTTCTATTTTTGGAACAAAAGTTATTATGTCATGTTGTGAACTGTAAAAACTATTGTTTTATAACATACTCAAGGAATGATAAATAAATAAATAAACAGTATAGATTTACAAAGTCATTTATACATATGATTTTCATGTTTGATGGTTCAAAAGTATTTTGTAGATGCAAAAAAAATTAACTTTTAAAGGGGAAACAGGACATGGGTTTAAGGTTTGTATTGTACAAGCTATAATGTTGTTGAAGGAAGTGTTGGCATCTTGGGTTTTAGCTGATGTGTCATGTTCATTTTAGGTGTGTTTGGTGCACCAAAGGATTGGGATATCATATCATCCAAAGCAATTACAAAGAAGAAAATTATGTTATATATATATATATATACATATATATTATATGCAGTAATAAACGATGGTTGTTGTGCACTAGATGGCAGTCAGATTTATGTTTTAACTAAACAAGAAACTTGAACCCGAGATAAGGGTGATGTTTTTCTTAGTCCCGGCGACTCATTTTGCATCAAGTTTTGGTAGTTTTGCTTTTGCTTTTGCTTCAGTCTTTTCTCGAGGTTTCCTCGCTACCCTTTGAGTCGTTGGTCGGAATGGAATGGCATGGAGTCAACGCCCCAAATCTGTTGATTCTGTGGTTGAAGCCTAGTTAGATGGTTTGACCCTAAATCTCGTCTTTCCTTCAGTTTGTTCATGGTGGTTTAGATGCTTTGTTTGCTGCGGAATGATCTCCCAGGCCAAAGGTGTGCATACGGTCGATGGTGATGACGACTCCTAAGTTTTGTTGGTTTGTTCCTATGAACTATGGTTCTTTGTGAGCTTTGGGCTCTCATTGGGTTGAGTTAGGGTTTGTACCTGTTCGTACTTTCTTGGATTTATTTTTTTTAGACCTTTAAACTATTATGAAAAATTTTTGTTTAATAAAATTTAGATATTTAACAAAAAAAAGTACACAAACTTGAAATAACTTAAAATTATTAAACATGAATTGATTCAATCCGAACCTACCCTACTTGTCCAATTGACCATTCTAGTTTCAACTGGTTATCAACATGATTTTATTGCATGTTATAAAATTCTTCAATTTCCTTAAAATATGTGTTTAATAGCACGTATTCTAACATAATACAGAAAATATATATTTATAACAAACATATATTCATATCTAATACTCGATTCGAATATTAATAACATAGGTATTTGATGGTGTATACTCTCCTAACAATGCATGTGATTGCAATAATAATTTAACGAATTCTCTAAGAAAAGAAACTTATTTTTAACACTTATTTTCAATTTTGTAATATGAAATTTAGTATACTAAAAACATATACATATATTTACATATTTACATACACATATACATACATACCTGGCCGCTGGTATATATAGATAACCTATAGGATGAGCCAAGAGCGCCACCAGGAGCTAGCTGCAAGGGAGATAACATAGCTACTGTGTTACACAATCTTTATATGTATGTATGTATGTATGTAGCTGTGGTAGAAGATCCTACCCTCTTGAGAGAAATTATTTCCATTGATCATACTATCGAGAGAGTCAAGATATCCGCGAGTCCAATGAGAGAAAACACGAAGAGGCCGCGAAGAGAGCAACCGAGTCCTCAACCAAGTTAAGCCATTTGCCAAATCTTCAACACCAAGACCGAAATCCCCACGATCAATCTCATTCATTTCGTAGTCACCAGGAGCGTTACTAGACTCATTGGCGATCTCGTACCGACAAACGGGGCACGTGTTGTGGATGTTCAACCATGGCACGATACAATCCGAGTGATACAAATGTTTGCACGGTAACTCTCTCGCTTCTCCACCGATCTCGAACTCATCCTTGCAAATGGGGCAATGCATGGTGTTGGTAACATGGCTTTCACTGATTTTCACCATTGGCAATGCTCCAATGGCTGAAGCAGTTGCAGGGGGAGCCCCTTCAATGCCTGCGTTACTCGGTCGCCTGTCTGGTGGTTCAACGAAACTGAGAGTGATCCAAGGTCCATTTTCGGGACCCGATTCCCATCGAATTCTTCTACCAAAATCAATATTTGTATAGGGTTCAAGGCTTACAGACATGTTTTATGTAATACAAATGGGGATTGATTCTGTTTTCATAAGCACCTTATATATAAACAAAAAAGCGAGAAAAAGGATACCTTCTGGATATACAGCAAGTGATACCTTTTTCTCCTTAAACAGGAACCATTTTTCCTGGATTTTCTGTTTGTAATTTCCCCTGATTGTGTCTATCTTCTAGGAAAAGCAAAGGATAATTTAAGAAATTGATGTTAATTTTCGGTAGGCTTTGTTGAATCCCAGGTTTCTTTATCTACCAAGTTAACCACATTTAAAAGCAAAGTCACATCAGTCTTCCATGGCTATCTCCAAGTGCCATTGGCCAACACATTGGTGTAGGATGGCATTGGCTCACAATTCTAGTTTGTTTCTGTATCCAACTTGTAAACATGTGTGTGTGTGTGTGTGTGTGTGTGTTGATGTATATTATATAGTCCTTGTGAATCAGTGTGAAGAGATAATATGGCGAGGAATAATCACAGTAGGAGGGAACTGCCATGGTGAAGGTTTTACATTAGAATCAGTCCAAAACGTCTTCTAAGATGGCCTGAAAGGGTGGAGTGGCTGAATATGGGGTCGGACCGGTTGTGATTTGGGTAAAAATGGCAGTAGCTCATGTCAAACAGGTAGCTGTGGCAGTTCCATTAATTGTACAATGGATTTAACTTTGCCCATTGTGATTAAGCCAACAAGTGATGTTGCCTGTTTGCCTACGAATTATCCCAAGAGCTTCAAACAAGTGTGCCCGGTGGCATCGAGCTATGCATACAAGGAAGCCAATTCTAATGGCATTTTCCTTAGTAGAGAAATCAATCTCCTTGGAGAGTGGCCCTTATAGGGGAATCTTTGAATAGCTCATGATGTAAACTATTTATAAGTTTATGTTTAATTCACTCAACTTCAAAAAATTATAAAATGACCAATAATTTATTAAAAAAATTTCATTTAAGTTATTGTGCTATTAAAATCGCTGATGTATGACTTTTTTGTTTACATTATTAGTACCAATTAAAGCTCTTATTCCACTTTTTTTTTTCTGTAGTTTAGCTTAGTTTGAATGTCATTAATCTGCAAATTAAAATCTAAACAGTTTTATTTTTTGATCTCTAATACTGACTGTTAGATCTACTTGATCTAACATATATTTTTCTACTCGTTGATGAGTATTGATCTACCGTACTGATCGTCGAATAATTGCTTGGAACTTGTTAGCCAAATTTTTTTTAGAAAAAAATATATTAATAACTTAATGACTTAAATAAAAATTTTCGACTAGTTTAATAACTAATTTATAATATTTTAAAGTTGAGTGCTCAAAACCTAAATTTACTAATAATTTAGTGATGTAGAGTGAAATTTACCCTTCCTCCTTTGAGTCCTCCTTGAATTAGGATTGACGACCACCTAATTTTCAACATTATCCACACTTCCCTTAATTAGTAACTTTCACAAAAACAGCTTAATTCAGGAATGGCTCTCACTTCTTCGTCTTCTTCTTCTTATGCCATTACTGCTCTGCTAAAACCTCATCTGCAACTTTCAAATGAGCCCATCATTTCTTTTTCTCCTTCCTTTTTCACCTTATCATCAAAACCACTTCTTTCATCATCCAAACCCAATGTGAAAATCAACTTTTTTTCATCACAAACTGCTGTTTCCCTCAAATGGAGGACTGAAGCTTCAATCTTTTCTGGGCTTTTCACCAAAAGCAAAGACATTAAAACCCTAAAAGATGAGCTTTTTGATGCTATAGCACCTCTTGATCGTGGAGCTGAAGCCGCCCCTGAGGATCAACAACGTGTGGATCAGGTTCTTTTGTTCTGTTTTTTCATGCAAATTAAATAACTCTCTTGCTTTTTTCCATTGATGGGGGGTTTCCTGATTTTTTAAATCAGATAGCACTTAAACTCGAAGCTTTAAATGAGATAAAAGAGCCACTCAAATCCAACTTGTTGAATGGAAAATGGGAACTTTTATACACAACATCTCAGTCACTTCTGCAAACAAAGGTCTTATCTTTTTTATCCATAAATTATCATTTTTGTCCATAAATTACCCAATTTTCTTCAAAATGATCCCATTCATGACCTTTCTTTTGACATCAGAGGCCAAACTTCTTGAGACCCAATGGAAAAATATACCAGGCAATCAATGTGGATACTCTCAGAGCTCAAAATATGGAAACTTGGCCTTTCTTTAATCAAGTAAGTATTGTTTCTGTCATTATTTTGTATTCAATTGGTGATCTGTGGAGATCCTATTTTGCTACTTTACTCAAAAATCCTTTGCTCATAACAAACTGATTATTTTCATTAAAATTTTTATTTATTGATTGATGGAATAATTAAACCATTACAAATGGCATATACTACTTGTAGCTCATGATCGCATACATCAACCAATTTACATTCTTTTTAATTGAAAGAGCAAAATGCAATCTAATAGGTGCTTTTACCTACTAAAAACTTGAAAAGCAAAAAAAATAATAATGGAAGTATTGGAAGTGCAGAGTTAATTTTGGATGCCAATTATATCATTTAGACCATTTCAAGCTCTGGTAAATGGTTTTTTCAAACCGAATTATTTCAGTTTTAAATTATTTCGAGTCATTCTGTATTAGATGTTGAAGTAATTTCAAAATTAGTTAGGGTCAATATTTTTTTTCTTTTTTGCAGGCCACTGCTAATTTAGTTCCTATAAATGCAAGAAGGGTAGCTGTAAAATTCGACTATTTCAGAATCGCTGGTCTGGTATGGATTCTATTGCTTTGCCGTAATATCAAATTTAATCTTTAATGTTTATATAAACGTTGATAGTTACATTTAACATTATGTCAAAATTTATGCCTAGTGACTAGTGCTATATATTGCTAAGCATTCCTGTATTTGACACTCACTCTCGAGTCTCACTTGTAATCTCATTGCGGCAACTCATTGTCTGTCGATTTCCGGTGATTTGCAGATACCGATTAAGTCACCTGGAAGCGGCCGTGGTCAGTTGGAGATTACATACTTGGATGAAGAGCTACGGTCAGTACTTTACGAAAAAAAATTAACTCTATGCCTGAAATTAACCCGAAGCCATCGCCTAATTGCTGCATGCAATCATGTTTGTTCATATTTCTGCAGAATATCAAGAGGTAACAGAGAGAACTTGTTCATTTTGAAAATGGTTGATCCATCCTATCGAGTCCCTCTCTAGCTGTTATACATATGTACCTACGTATGGACGTGTATATATATATATATATATATATATATATATTAGTTTTATTCCCGTGCGATGAATAGATTTATTGTGTTCTATATTTAAAATATTTTAAATTAATACATTTTCTTTTTCAATTTTACGGTTTTATAAATAATTTCAAGTAAATAATTGAAATATAATTGATAAATAATATATTCAAACAAAATATGTGGTAGATCTGCTCATGTGCCGAGCCACTTGTTCAGGTTCGTTCGGAAAATAAGAGGGTTTGGATAAAATATAGGACTCGAAAAATGAATTTGGATAAAATTTAATGTCCATTTTCTATTGGGGTTGGGCTTTAGGAAAGATTTTTTTGGCTCAAGCCCAACCTGGCCTGACTTAAATATATATTAATAATAATTTACTAACCCAATACCAATTAATCCTGTCGAAACCACCCTTTTTTCAAAAATTTGGTATTTAATGAAAAAATGGGGAATCGACTTTTTGGGAAATGAAAATATGGAGTCGCCACCGATTTTTTGTTTTGGTGTGATCGGATCACCTAAGAATTTGGTTATATTAATAAAACATTTTGGTTTACTAAAACAACGATTTTGGTCTACGAACCTTTGAGAAAATGGGTTCGGGAGTCGGTTACGCATGAGGAAGGATTAACACCCTCACTACGCCAAAATTGGTACCAAATCGATTAAATACCGTCCTTATGTATAAAATTAAAACTGTTTTTGAAATGTGGTTCCTTTTTTAATAACATTTGAGTAACCCGAGTTAGTTGCCAAAATCTCCTTTTTTCGACGTCCGAAAATTTATAATTTGAAAATTACAAAAGGATGCCCAACTATTTGGTCCAAAGAAAAATCGAAACCCAGCACAGTAGGGCACGATTCCTTGAATTTCTAAACATTGAACATTGCCTTGCCTTAGAAAATACGAGTGAAATTTCGAAGATATATTCAATTATTTTGAATAAACGGGAAATTGCAACCCAACACGGTAGGGCACTATTCACCGAATTTCCAAACATCGAACACTTCTTTCGTTTTAAAGGGTTTTTAGAAAGCGTGAATGAAATTTTGAAGGGATATTTGATTATTTTAAGCAAACGAGAAATTGCAACCCAGCACGTTAGGGCACGATTCCGCGAATTGCCGAATATCGCCTATCGCCTTCATTTAAGGGATTTTTAAAAGTTGTGAAACTAGCTTAAAACGCATTAATTCGATTTGAAATAAGACGAAATTAATCATAAAATTTGGGTTTTATAAAACCACATTTCAAAAATCAAGTAGAAAAAGATGACATGGGACAATAGGCACATATGAGATACGATGCTTAATGAATAAGAATATTAATCAACTAACAGAACAAGCAATATAATTAATCTAAATTACCACCTAATTTCAATCGTGTATGAATAATAATTGACATATCAGCAAGATGAATACTATGCAATGATAATGTATATGCTACGATGTAGAACAAACAACAAAATATATGCAAAACAAAATAGAACTTAAAAGTCAAAGTAGTACAAGACGATGTCGGAACAAATGCGATCTAATGGACCAAAAATTTATATGACATGCGAATTAATGAATTGGTGCATTTTAAATCTATTTGTTAAAAAGGGACTAAGGATATATACTTAATACATATTATAAAATGAATGTTTTAATCGAATATCATACCCAAACATTAAATAATATTGGTTTTTTTAAAAAATGAGGATTTATAGTATGAAAAATTTAAAAGGTGTGTAAAATGTATTAAAAATAATAATAATAAAAATTTATAATACAATATAATCTTTAAAAACCTAATGGTCCTACAAATTATATGTATATAAATAACTTAAAAAAATAATCATTTGTAAAAACATAAGAATACATGCGTGTTTAGATTAATTTTATAATAAATTATATAATGGTTTTAAGAACGTGCTTATATATACACATATATAAAGGAAATGGTGTGTATGAAATTCATAAATTTAATAATATACATATAGGTCAACGAATATATATATATAATAATAGTTTAAAACATATATTACGTAAAATCACATAATAAGAGATGAGAATAAATCTAAAAGCAAATATATGTATAAAATAATATAATATTGATGATACGCATGAAATTGACTTTATTATAAAGTGTATATATGTATGTATATCAAAGAACATTTCAAACAAACAAGTTTAAAGGGAAATAAATAAATAGATATATATAGTTACATATAAGGATATATATACATATATAAATGAAAGTGTGACTAGCGAACTAAGACCATGCAAGACTTGATAAAATACTCCAAAATAATATATTAAAATGGTGACTGGTAAGTAAAAAAATTTAAAATAAAAGGGTTTCAAAAAAGATTACTGAAAATAATGAATAAATAAGAAAAACTCAATTGAAACAGAAGTAAAGTCAAGAAGATAATTGATAAATAAAATAAGTTGCTGAAATAAGAAGAAGGACTAAAACTTAACATGCGCGAATGCATGGGGACTAATATTGGCAATATACCAGATCCCAGAGTGCTGCGTTTAGGCGCGGACGCGATTACAAATGAATGTAAGTTACAGGGCCAAATTAAAAAAAAAAAAAGCAAAATAAGAACATGGGCTGATTTAGGTATGGTGCGAAAGGGGAGGGACTTGTGCCGAAAATAACCCATCTGCGACCAGGCACGCGGATCTTGAGCGTTTGCGGGTTGGATTATCGGGTATAGGGCCGCCCAAATGGTATTGTTTTAAGGCCATTGATATTGGCTCAAAACGGCATCACCTAATGTCCCTTCCACCATAAGAGCCTAAGCCAACCCTAAGGAAATACTCAGTCACTCATATAAAGAAAAAAGAAAAAGACCAAAACTTCTCCCTTCAATATTCGGCCGATCGATGGTCACCCAACGACTGTTCCTCTGCCTCTCCTTTCGACCCCTAGAACGGCCAATCGAGGCTTCATTGAACCAAGGGGAACCGTGGGTCTTGCTTACCAACCCCAAATTGCCACTGTGTTTTAATGGTGGCGAAACAAGCGGGGACTCGAAGGCTTCGAAGCGCAGGTGAATTTCTTCACTTTCTTTTGCTTCTTTTTTATAATAAAAATGATAAAGAAATCGATTGAATAAAAATAGAAAGAACAGAGAATTAAAAAGAGAAGGAAAAATCACCTTCTCTGTTTTTTCGATTGATTGCTATTATCTGTGTGTTCGTACTGCCTATTGCATGTATTCGTAACCTTTACAACGATTAAAAGCTTGGCTTTTATAGCCAAAAAAAGAGAGAAAAATAAATCGAAAATATACAATATATTTTGTTTCTATTCGCTGCTGCTCTGTTCGTCTGCTTGTAGGTACGGGTGTGCGCTCGGGTACGGCGGTTTGGGAGTGGCATGGCTGCTGAGGCGCTGGCACCATATGGAGGGTGGGCGTGGCGCGATGTGGTTGATGCGGCGCAAGCAGAAAGCTGCTAGGGTTTCTCTATTTTAATGTTCTAGGCCTATCGGGCCTTGTGAGTCTGGGTCAGGTTTAGTTATTGGTTTTGGGCTGATGGGGTCGGGCCTTTAATCATGTAATTTGGACTGTTATGAAACTTGGGTCAATTTGGGATTGGGTATTAGTTTGGGCTATTGGTTTCTGTAATTGGACAGTAATAGACTGTGGGTTTTATTTATTTGTTTATTTTGGTTTTCTTGTGTTTGCTTAGGCCGGGCAAATTTGGCCTACTACAAATTCAATTATCCAAAACTTAAAAAAAAAAAAAAACTTATCCAACTAAATAACCCAACTCAAAATATAGAATTTTAAAAATTACATTTAAGACAATAAAATATTTATTATATTTATTTGTGTTTTTTAATATTATAAAACATTTATTATATTTATAGTAGTGTTTTTAATAAAAAAGCTTTTTTAATATGTTAGAAAATTTTTATTTTAGTATTTTTTTAGTGCACTTAGTGTATTATATTTTTAAAAAAATATTTTAAATAAAAATTAATCTAAAAAAATCAAATATGGGCGGGCTGGGTTCGGGTTTATCTTTTCTTAAATTGGGCCAGACTTCAGTAAAAAAGTAAGCTTATTTTTCAGGTCGAACCTAAACTTAGAAATTTATCTAAATACCTTATATGGACCCAACTCAAACCTAGTCTGCCCATGAGCACCTCTAATACGTGGTATTAAAATAATTAAAAAATTTTACAACCTTCTTATTTTTTAGAAAATGTGGTTGACATTATATGAATTATGGCCTACATTTTTACTGGGAAATTAGGATATGGGAACATCACCAAAGCTGAGCTTTATGCCATATATAATGGTCTTCGTCTAGCTTAGGAACATGGCATAAGGAATCTTGTTATCGAGCCAGACTCAATTGTGGTTATTAATAAGATTTTGACCCCCTTGTAACATGATTCTCTCTCTTTAGTGATTCGGAATTGTAAGGAGCTGCTTCAATGCAATTGGAATTGTAATCTTGTTCATGTTTATCGTGAAGTTAATATGTGTGTGAATTTTTTGGCGAGCTGGGCATTCCAAGAGCCTTTTGACGTAACTATATTAGTTCAACCTCCAGGAATCTTACCAAAGATTATCCAGAAAGACATGATTAGTGTAGCTAAGCCTAGGGCCATTATTAATTAGAATGGTCACGTACCAAAAAAATTACGGTCTACCTTTATAAAAAAATTATGACCATATAAATTAATTTCATAAATTGAGAAAATAATAATTTTTTATTTTATCAAAATAACCAATTGTCTTAATTTTTGTAATATAAACAAATATTAAATGAGATTTTAAATCCATACATAAATACCCTCATTATTTGGATTTTTCTTAGCACAACTAGCACAAATAGAAATATATTTGAAGTTTCAATTTATCGGTACCGGTGATTTACCTTCTTTCATATGAGAGAATGAATTATTTATAGAGGTTGACGAGTTTTAATTAAATTAAATATAATGGTTTAATATCTTTCTAATTTATTTGTTAAATTATGTTGATTGAGTTTTAACTCGAGTGGTATCAGTATTTTGTCAATGTAGGAGGTTGTGGATTTGAGTGCACTTAAGCACATTATCCTCCTATAGGTAGGGGTTGAGGAGGGACTATTGGTAGTTCTAGGCATTATATAAAAAACAATAGATATGATAAGAACCTATAATGAGATTAATGTTAAAAAAATTGCCAAATTACGGTTTATTTATTAATTAAGACCAACAAAATCAGAAAATTACTTTACGGTTTATTTAAGAATTTTTTTAAGGACTAAACTGAACATTTACCATCTTAGAGGAGTTAAAAGTGAAATTTTACCATTATAGTAATTAATAATTTTAAAATTTTTAAAAGGACTAAAAAATAATTTTATCATTTAGCGTCGGGATTAAATAAATTATTTACCATTTTTGAGGAGACTAAAGTCACTACTTGCCCCCTTTATCTTCACCCCTACACAAATGTATGTACATTTATTATATATAATATCAGGATTTAGAATGAATAATAGATAAAAGGAGGAGCAAAGCTAAAAAATTATTTTAAGGGACTAACGATGAATTATAAATTTTTGGAGAATCAAAGTTAAACTATTATACTAACTTAAAAAAAATTTTAAAAGAACTATAAGGTAATTTTACCATTTTTGAGGCTAAAGCCACCGCCTACCCCTCGGATATAAATACGTATCCGACACAAAAGTTTATTTTATTACAAAAAGAGAGTACATGTAAACCATTGCCATAAAACGTTACTCAAAAACCATCATATTATAGATCATATATATAAAACTAAACACTAGCACTAGACTTAAAGACTTGTTGACACCAAATCCAACACTAATTATACTTAAGAAAGCTGATAAAAGCAAGCTTAGTTTTGCTTATCATAGGCTAAGCAGCAGTGACTGCTATTTTCATGCCAGCTTGACAATGTCCAGCATAGTTGCAGATGAAATAGTTTTGGCCTTTGACAAGCTTGATTTGATCCTTGCCGGACTGGTAAACTTTAGCACCTTTTGGGGTTGTGCATGAACTGTAACCGGCCCTGTTTACAGCTACCACATTGTGGATTGATGGGTTGTATTTGAATACTGCAATGAAATTGAATCTTCAAAATATTACTATCATATAAGGGACGAAACTAAAAGAATATTTTAGGGAATCAGAGATGAATCATAAATTATTATGGGAATCAACATGCAATTTTATCATTATACTAACGTGTAATTCCACAAAAGTTTAAAAGACTAAATGACAACTCTACAATTGGAGGACAAGACGAATGCCTACCCACCAAAGACTGAAGGCCCGCTTGAAATTTGAGAGGATTTGAGTAAAGATATGAATAGGCGTAAAATGGGCTTAAGTTAGCTATTTATAAATATGGGCAGACTTGGAAAATTATAAAGTGTGTTAATATCATGGTTAGGCTCGGCTTGACCCATGAACACTTCTAGAAAAGAGAATGTGTGTATTGTCCTTCTATCCTTATGTTCATGGCCATCTAAGGGGTTACATTTGATAATTTCCCAATGTGTCATGTGTTGTTCATGTATTGGTTTCAAATTTCGTGAGTTTTAATTAACCTTCTGATGCCTTATCGTCATAGGTATGGATTGTCATGTTAGGACAACGAATATATGTGACATGTAAATGACAAATACTTTGTCCATACCAGTGGTTCAGTCTCAGATGGTATGGGGTCATGAGCTCTTTAGCTCAAAAAATGGTCCTTCTTAATTAAGGACATTGAGTCACAAGGTTGTAAGATGGGCTTGTAAGGTATAGATATAACATGATCAAATTTTAAACACGTATACTTATTATATGACAACAATGCTTTAAAAAATAATGTCATTAAAATTGACAAGGCTGTTTTTTTTTTCTTTTAAATTTGTTAATTTTAACTCGTTCATGCGATAAGCCTCCTAAAATAAGAAAATTTTTTATTTAGGTTTTCAAAAATTTATAAAATTTTAAGTTAATAACGGTAAAATTGTAGTTTGATCCTCTAAAAATAATGAAATTTTGATTTAGTGCTTCTAAAAACCATAAAGATATAATTCAATAATATAATGATAAAATTGTATTTTAACACCTATAAAAATATATAATTTGATCTTGACTCCTAGAAAAAAAATTATAATTTCACCCTTGATGATAACTAGATATGTTTAAACTTTGATCAACTTGTTTTAAATATGTTACATGCTAGATCTGACTTAATATTGAATATTCAAGTTTATGATTTGGCTAAAAGAAGAACTTGATTGGTGTAATACTATAATCCAAGGATTAAATTAAACTATTTTAAAATTTGGAAACATTTGGTGTAATTAACCCTCATAAAAAAAATTCCAAATAATATGCTTACCCAGTGTATCACCAGCCTTAAAACGCTTATCTTTGGTCCAACCAGCCACGTTAATGGCCCAACCACCGGTTCCACCAACAGTATACGTTGTTGCTTGAGCCAACTCAAAGTGGCTCAGCAACAAGCAGAGCACCGCCGCCGCCGCCGCTGCCACCGCTATTGCACCGCCTCTTGCCTGAGCCATTTTTTAAATAAAAAACCTTGGGAAATCAAAGCTTAAACACTGAGTTTCAAAGGATATTGAGTGATGAGGAATGAGCTAACTATTGGGAGGAGCTGCCTTTATAATGAGTTCTTTTTTTTTTTGGTGGGGAACCTTGAAATTTAAGGAGCTACACCATTTTTTTCCTTTGAAAATTTCAACCCCAAATAAATGGAGAGCTGCGTTCTTGTCAGTGCCATATTAATGAGGTTTGAATGTGTAGATAACATTGTATGGGTTAGGCCGGTCGGTTTGTGATTCAATTCATGAATGATGTTATTAAGGGTTAATTTCATTGGAGGTCCCCCAACTATAATTTGTATTCTAAATTGATTTTAACTTCAAAATAATCTAATCAATCCCAAACTATAATCAAGTCCTTCTATCACCGTAATGTCAACTTGAGTGTTAAACATCAGTTAAGATCTGATGTAAAGTACATGTAAAACACGTTGATCAAATTTAAAATGTCTACACTTACTATGTGGGCAGCTTGAACCTGATCTATTAAAAAAGGTTGTGTCGTTAAAATTTAAGGGCTATTTTAGGAGCGAAGTTAGAAAATCATTTATGAGAGGCCAACATTGAGTTATAAAATTTTGTGCGAATTTATCATTTGTATTAATCTATAGTTTTGCAATTTTTGAAGATACCTAAATACAATTTTCTCTTAGGGGTATAAATGAGACACTGGTGTTTGCAAACTACTAAAGTCTGACTCGAGAAAAAAACTCGAACTTGATTCTATAGTATCGATCTGAACTATTGGTTGAGCCAAATTCGAGTTTAGTAATACTCAACTCAAACGGCTCTCAAGCCTTATCAAGTTTTTCATTTTTAATATATTATTAAATTACATTGTTACCCTTAGTATATATTATTAATCCTAAGCTTAATTATCAAGTCGAGCTAGAGCTTGATACGTGCAAGCTTAATTGAGTGTGAGTACCAAAATTGATAACCAAGCTTAATCAAGCTAGACTCAATTATATCGCGAGCGGAGCTTGAGCTTAAAAATAGGTATTCAGTCAAGCTCAAACCGAGTATCAAATTTCGAGTCGAGCTCGATCTCGAGTTGCAAATATTTGAGCTTTGTTTGGTTCGATTACACCCTTAGTTTCACCATTGAGGGGGAGTGCCCCTCCTTACCCTTAATGTCGTCCTATTTGATTCATATGTTTTAAATATGTTCCATGTTATTTAATGCCCAAGTTGGCAGTTAAGTTCACTAAAGGACTTGAATGATATGATACTGATATTTTGAGAATTTAATTAAAACGTTTTGAAATTTGAAGGTAAATTTCAAATTTTAAATCATAATTTGAGGATGTATTATTCGATTAACCCAATTAATAAAAAGCATACTAAATTAGAGGAGGGTGAGCTAACAACCCACCACACCCCGACATCAAATGTTGATGACTCCATGTTCTAAGCATGATTTTTTGCATGAATCACCGGAAACATATAAATAAATGACTTTCAAAAATAAATAAATAAATAACAACCCATTGTCAGAATTATAAATAAAAAAATAATTTCATTGTTGAAAAATGGACCTTTTTGTTAGTATTTTCAAAGTTGGGAGAAAGACCCTCTTGTCACTACAAATGTCTCCTTTTAGTCAAACCTAAGCCACTACATCTAAATCATCACAATATTAGAATATACTTTGAAAAAATAATAATTATATAATACAAATTGTTAATATCTATTAATTCAATAATTTTTAAAAATTGCAATTTAACAATTTAATTCAATAGAAAAATTTGGCCAATAATGGTTTTTTTTTTCTGAAAGCCTTCCACGTCAGCACTTTAAATGTAATTTGGACTAACTATTAAGACTAAGTTGTGGGACCAAATCAATAATTTGACCTAAAATGCACCAACAATGTGATAGCTAATTCCAATTAGGAGTTTGGGTTTCTATGGTCATTGGTTTTTACTCATAGCCCAAGCTTTTATTGGGTTTTCATTTATGTACCCTTCTTCAAGACCCAATACATTTCAAACCCTTCATTGTGAAAATAATATGATATTTTTGATACAATACTTAAAAATTAGGCATAGTTTCTTTTTAACTCTTAAATGAAAGGATAATACACTTTAACGCATTTAAATCCATGACCTCCTGCACTGACAAAATTACGACTCAATCGGTAGGAGTATTTTCTTTTTCATTGTAAACTATTCATTGACGGAGTAGGAGTTACATGACTACCAAACAATTCAAAGAGATTAAATTACAGATAACCTAAATGAATGAGGCCACAAACGACCAAACCAAAATGATCATAGCTGACACTGAAATAAAAACCACAAATGGTTTTAACGACAAAGGTCATAAATGGCTTACAACAAAGGGCAACGACTAAGATACATGGAACTCAATACAATGCTAGATCAACCACCAAAAGTCGAGTAGGAAGAAGATGACCCCCATCAAAATCCCAAGTGATTGAGAAAGATGAAGGCCACCCCAACTACAATAGCCTTCATGTGGCTTTTAATGTCCTACAAATGCTCCACAAGCTCGAAATGCTTTAAGGTGGAGGAAGGTTAATTGATCTGAAGCTAGACAATTTTAGTGAGAATTGATTTACTTATCCGAAAAGTTGAGGTGATAAGACCATGGCACTTGAAAGAGAAACATAAAGTAAAGAGAAACTAATACAACCTCAAAGAAAACCTAGCTAGAACTAGACCTGATTATGGGTCGATCACCCGCCCAAATTCAAAAGTTCATCCGGAAAGTGGGAGAATTTGGGTAAATATATAGACCCAAAAAATAAAGCCTGCTTTCTAAACAGATCGAACCTTGTGTAGAATTTTTTTCTAGGCCCAGCTCAAATCAACTATTTTGTTATTGTTTTACTACAATTTCGCTATTATATTGCTATTATTTTGTTGTTATTATCGACTATTCTACAACTTTTATATTATTGTTAATTTTGTCACTATTTTAGAGATTTTTATTTGTTAAATTGTAACTATCTTAGTATTATTTAAGTATAAAGACTTTTTTTAACATATTTTCATTCTGTTTAAAAATATTTATTTTAATAATTTTAATATATTATATTTTCTAAATTTGCTTTTATATAAAAATAATAATCTAAAAAAAATTAATATAGATAGATAGAGTCAAACTCAAGTTTAACATTTCTAATATAGATTAAACTTTGATAAAATTTTAAACATATTTTTTAAATTAAGTTCGGGTTGAGAAAATAAATCTAAAATTTTACATTAATCCGACCTAAGTTGTATTTAGACCCAAACTCTAAAAGTGAGACCCAAAACGACTTATTAACTTTGCTTATAAAACTCATACTAAGCAACCGTATCCAATTAGAACCCGTCAAGTAGGATATTATTTTCCCATATCTACCAACAACCCACGTATTATTTTAAATTGAGAGCGTGAATTTCACATCATCCTAATAGCGCGTGGGATTCTCATTTCTCGATCACTCCAGTTCCCCTAAGAAAACACCTATCAATCTGATTCGTCGACTCATTTCTACGCTACTTTTCTCTCTTCAAATTGGTCCCTCAATTCATCCAATTTCGTGCCCAAACACAACCCTAATTTCCCTTCATTCTCTAATCCCCAATTTTAATCCTAGATCTTAGATGGGATAAAGCCTAAAAAATTCCCATGCGGGTAAAAATCGTAGCTTCATGTTCTCCTCTCATTATTTAATTACTTAATTTACTGTATAATTATGGCTTGAATCTGTTGTTAAAGAACATTGTTTTTTATTCTTTTAATTCTATGGTCTCTGGTTTTTTATGTTATCAGATAAGACTTGGTATCTCGAAAACACCCATTACATCGATCTAGATTTCAACTCTTTTTTTTCCCAAGGCAGGTGAGTTTTTCTTTTTTTTTTTTTTTGAAGTTCGTTCTTTTTGAATTTTGAGTTTTCGCGTTATATTTTGGTTGCCCATTGATTAGATATTGCTCTTTTGCGATGTTTAATCTTAGAGGTGATCTAATTCACTTATGAAATGGATAATCAAACATGGGTTTTGAGTTTGGTTGTGTGTGTTGACTCTGGTAGATAATCTAATTCACTTGTGACTTGCCAATGATGCCTCAACTCTGTTCTGGGATCTTGATGACTCAGATTCGAGTCTCACCATGCGCAAATGCCAATGCCAAGCCTGGGTTCTCTTCCAGAGTTTAAATAACACATTCTCCTGTTTAGATTCAGATATACTTAAGTTTTCAGTCTGTTGTGCTTTGTATTGAGTTAATTGTAGGTTTAATTGATTGGATATATATTATTTGTGATTTGTACTTGTAAATGGATGTGAATTTTATCAAGGATAATGGTCGATGAGTGAATTTTCTTTATGTTTACGGTTTATGAAGCCCAAATTTTGGTACTATTTATTTGTTTTTATGTATGTCGACTGTTCTGTTTTTACCATGGTTGTTTAAACTGGACCGGCTGGTTGGATTGGCAACCGGCCAATATACCTGTCCGAAGAAAGGGATTGGACTGGCTGAACCTTGAACTGTTTTGAACTGCAAATCGGAACCAGCTGAACTGTTAAAACTGCGAATTTGTAATGTATATTTGATGTAGTTAATTTAGTTAATGTTTTAAACTTTTAATTGAATTTGTAATGTATAATTGATGTTTATGTCATTTTTGTTATTTTTATGTGTTTATAAGTTTTTTAAATATCTTTTCTTTTCTTCTGCTTTTCCCCTATTTTTCAGAATTTTTTTAAAACTGTGGACTGATCGGACTGGTGGTTCATTGGTATTACCGTCGGTCTGGTTCTAAAATCATTGGTTTTTAGCTTTATATGTTGGACTTGGGTTTTTGTTTTTTTTTTACTATAAGATTTTCTGATTTTTTGCAATACTGTTCTGTGGTGTAGTTTGCAAATGGCAAAAGGTAGCAAAGGACGACGTGGAATTGCTTTCCGGCAAGTCCGGCCAACCCCGTACTCATTTACCTCACGTAATGAAAGCATTTCAGGGGATTCGTACCCAAAAAAATGTTCCAAAGCTTTGGGTAAGAATGATTGGGAAGACGTGACTTGTTCTGTTTGTATGGAGTGCCCTCACAATGCCGTGCTTCTTCTCTGCTCGTCCCATGACAATGGTTGCCGTCCTTACATGTGTGGAACTAGCTTCCGATACTCGAACTGTCTCGATCAATACAAAAAGTTCTACACTAAAGTAGTCTCATCCAATGAGGAAGAACCTTTGTTTAGTTCCATTGATACTCCGGTCTTGGCACCGGGTTCTGGCTTGCCCGTCGAGAAGTGTGAAGTAACAGAACTCGCGTGTCCACTTTGTAGGGGTCAAGTGAAAGGATGGACAGTAGTGGAACCTGCAAGGGAATATCTAAATTCTAAAAAGAGAAGCTGCATGCAGGATGACTGCACTTTCATCGGGACTTTTAAAGAACTAAGGAAACACATGAGATTGGATCATCCATGTGCTCAACCACGAGAAGTGGACCCTACTCTCGAACAAAAATGGAGGAGGCTTGTACGGGAACGGGAACGGGATGATGTGATCAGCACCATAAGGTCAACAATGCCAGGATCAATGGTTTATGGTGATTATGTAATAGAAGGAAATAACCATGGTTTCGAGACAGATGAAGAAGAGGATGGTCAGAATGGAGGTTTTGAAGCAAGTTTGGATAGTAATTTCATGAATTTCTTTCTTTTGCTGCATGCATTCGGGTCATCTGGGAACGACCTTGGTAGTATACGACCAAGGCAGCCTATACATACAGCTGATGAGAATGCTGAACCCATCAATTTATCTGATCAAGATGACGAGGACAGTGATGATGATGATGATGATGGTGGAGGCAATATTGCTTTGGTTAGCCGCCTTGGCCGACGTTCAGGCAATAGACAAACAGAAAGGTAACATAACTGGATAGTGATAGACAAAAACTTAGGTAAAAAAGAAAACACACAAAAAAATAATACACTTTGAGTTTCCACTCATTTACATGTCATTCAATTTAGGGGGAAATATAAAAAATATCATATGGTTGGCTTTGACTTTGACTTTGTTGTATGTATATACATTTCAATTTACCCACAATCTCTTTGTGTTTGCTGAATTTGTGCTCTGTAAACTTGTAATTAAGTTCAGGTCTGTTAATCATGGACCCTGTATAGTCTTGTGCTTATAAATATTATTGTTGAATAATTTTAATTTTCTCTATAGGTTGTGGGCATTTACACGGTGCTTATATACATGGACATATTTAATGTACGCATTTGATGTGGGAAATATATGAAGACTGAAATTAAGTCTATTTTGAGGTTAAAATTGTTGGAGGGTGCTCCTGAATGATTGTTCTATTTGCATGGTTTTCAAAATCAGATTAGATCATTGGTTCTCAATTTAAGTAGTTTAATTGTCAGTCCGATCGGTTCATTATTAAAAATTATTAAAATAGAGAAAAATCAGAGTTTTTTCTTAAAACTATAAATATAATTAAATAACAATAATACTTTTATTCATTTAATTTTAATTTTTTGGATTTGGGCTAAACTTGGGCCTATTGGTTAGTAAATTTAGGGTTGGTTTTTTTCATAATTTGATTCAAAAATTTGATCCAAAACATAGAAAATTAGTTTAATCGATTAATTCAATCCGTTAATTTAATAAAAAAATTAAATCATAATTAAAGTATAAATAAAAATTAGAATGAAATTTTTTTTGGTGATATTTTATCTACTTATAAACTAAAAAATAATGCATTTATTTTATAATAAAAATATTTTTTATTGATTCCAATTTTTTTTCAAATTTTTTTTTATAAATATAATATTACTAGAGAACAATAAAAAAATCCATTACAAAGTAATGAAATATTAACATGTATTTGTCATGGGTTACACAAAAGAATATGTAACCATGACATATTTGAATGATTCATCTTGTTTGTGAGAGATCATATGACTCAACAGAACTGACACATTGTTTGGAGAGATTGAATGTCCATCTATATTGCATTGAAGATATGCAATTTTAGAGAATTTATAATCTTAAAAGATTTAATTTTGTAAATTTTAGAGTTTTGATTTAATTTGTTCTGTTGAATTTGAGAAAACTCAATTATGAATAAAGATCTCTTCAAAAATTAATTTTACTTTATGTTGGTACTTTAAGAAGATTTTTACGAGAATTCTCACTTTTTTAAAATTAAGATTGCGAGATTAAAGATCTAGTGCCGTGAAAAATCTATCAAGTAGGGTAAAATAAAAGGTTAAAGGCGTTTTAGAGTTTTGACTAAAACAAACAGGCGTTGAGATTGCAACATTTAAAGAGAGAAAATAGGGCCAAACTAATCTACGTGTCAATTTGTTATTGGGTAATCGTACGGATAGAACGGTTTGAACTTCACACAAATCCCCTAAAACCCTAAATTCCCCAAATAATACCTTCCTCCGTTTTCAAAAAAACAAAACAAAGAAAAGAACATTAGCCTCTTTAGCCCTTTTGCCCCCCTTTTTTGTTTACACCCCATTCCCCTCTCTTCGCAGCCACTGTTTGTCTCACAGGTAAACCCTAGATCTCGATGTCACCCCTTTTTTGTTTTTAATTTCATTTTATTGAATATAAATTTAATCTCTGAATGATTTTCGACTTTGGGTTCTGTTTTGTTTTAAAGATTTTTTTGAAAATAATGGACCGGTACCAAAAGGTAGAGAAGCCTAAAGCTGACACACCCATAAACGAGAATGAACTGAGGATTACAGCTCAAGGGAGGATGAGGAATTATATTTCTTACGCCATCACTCTGCTTCAGGTTTTTTTTTTTTTTTTTGCTTTTTCCCTACTTTTTTTTATATGTTGAGTATTTGCATTGTTATTGATTGTTGAAAACTTTTGTATTTTGTAGGAGAAAGGTGCTAATGAGATTGTGCTTAAAGCCACTGGTAGAGCCATCAACAAGACTGTCATGATTGCTGAATTAATTAAGGTGTTTTATTTTTTGAAAAACAAACTTTTTTGGGTTCTTGTTTATAAATCTCGTGTAGGTTACTGACATTATTCTTAATATGTGGGAAATATGTAGTTTTAGTTGCATATATATATATATATATACACAGAGAGAGACTTATGTATTTGATTGGTCTCATATTTATAATCCCAGAGGAGGATTGCTGGTCTTCATCAAAACACATCAACGGGATCGATAGACATAACTGACACATGGGAACCGCTGGAAGAAGGCCTTCTTCCGTAAGAACCTAGATTTCTTATTCTTTCTAGTAGTAAGAACTATGCTGCTCGTACTCTTCATTTAAGTACGGGTTTCGGGACTCGTGTCCGACACATGGATATTGGGATATGATCTTAAAAGATCTTCCAAATTGGTGGAAAAACTTGTAAAAATCTAACCATGCCAGTGTTTGATACTCACATCCTGATTATGGGGATATGAACTTCAATGATCTTCCAAATATATGGAACAATTTTGAAAAATCTAACTGTACCCATGTTGGATACATACCTATATTTGATATTCACACCTAAGTTTGAGTAACATTGAGTAAATGTATTAATCTCCTTGCTAGAACTAACATCATTGCCACTAATTTTTGGTTTTTGCTTGTGCAGCCTAGAAACCACACGCCATGTTTCGATAATCACTATTACTTTGTCTAAGAAAGAGCTTGATTCGTCTTCAATAGGGTTAGCTGACCTCCTCTTATCTGTATTTAAAAGTTAAACATTGTTCAATATAGTCTTGTAAATTGAATCCTGATATTTACTAATGATTATATCGTTGTGCTGCTTTGTTGGTTTGTTAATTTGTTGATTTGATGTTCAGATATCAGCCTCCGATCCCGGCTGATCAAGTAAAGCCGTCAGCTGAGTTCGAGGACAATGAAGGAGGTGAGAGAATTATGTACAATTGATGTCATTATGCATTTCTGGTTTATTTTGCTTCTTGCCTGAATTGAAATTTGTACACCCATATCATGCAAATTAGAGATATCCAAAGCTAAAGCACATGGTCAAGTCACATGAGTTGTTTGGAGGAATATTATATTTTCAATAGGTTTTAGTACATGAGTTAGCAATAAACTGCTTTTGCTTCTTCATTTTTAGCCACTTACATGACCTATTTTCGGCAAAGGCAAGGAAATTCTTTTACCTATTTTGGAGAGGTCTTTTTTAATATCCTTCTAATTTCTAAGTTTAAATTTTTACAAACGCTTCTTTTATGTTATGATAAGCAATTGTAATACTTGTGGAATAATTAAGCTTTTTCTTGTGTTAATACACTAAATAACCGAACGAAGCATAGGTGTTTGAGCAAAGTGATTTTCCTGCTTTTATAGTACTTGAAGACGTTGAGAAGTTAAAATCGATTTTAGCCTTGTCATCTTGCATTTCCAATATGGGGTATGCTTAGTTTGGTATTAGTGTATAATGGACACTTTCGGGGAAGGTTAATGGGACAATAGAGGAATAGGGTTGACAAAAGTACCATGGAGGCTTTTATACTAGGATTTGGATTGCATGTTGCACCCTCTACTAAAAAAAATGAGCAAATTAGTCTTTTTCTGTTATAACTTTTATCCATTTGTACGGTTAAAAACCGGTATGGTTGACGGAGTAACCAAATAATGACATGTGGCATATCACACATATCTCATGCTGACGTACAAAGATCAATTTTTAAATGTAGAAATAGATGAAATTTTTAATATAACTAGTTAGGTTTTTTATCTAACGTGTGGGGTTAGTTTGTCCATTTTTTGAGTATAGCGACTGAAATGCAATTTGACTCTTAGTACAGGGACCTCCATGGTACTTTTACCGGTTGTTTGTTTTTGTTGGTTGGAAGTAGTTGCTAGGTTTTAGAGCCTATAGGCGACTTTTCTGTATCTGATTGATTGTAAGAGTCTGTTATCCGGATTCTTGCCGTTTGTTAAATTGTGCTTGTGTTTTTCCTGAATTCATATACATTCTTTCTTGCGCAGGCAATATCAATGGTGGCATGGTGGAGCACAGGAATGGAGGATGGGATGGTGGGCGAGGCTATGGAGGAAGAGGTCGAGGTCGTGGTCGTGGTAGGGGACGTGGCTTCCGAGGGCGTGGAAGAGGGTATGGTGGTGGAAATATGCAACGGGACTCGGGATATTACAATGGTAATGGTCCATCAGGACCATTGCCTGCCCAGGGTCGTGGTAAGCCCTTTGCTTTCAATGTGTTCTCGTACCCTGTTTTAGTGCATTCACCATTTTTGGCTAATCACACGTATTGCATCAGGTCGTGGACGAGGTCGAGGAAGGGGACGTGGAGGCGGTCGTGGTCAGGGTTTCACACCCGATGGTCCATTCCAGAAAGGTGCTTGAAACAACTAGAGCATTAATCCTTAGATTCTTCTGCAGAACATTGGCTTTAGTAAACAAAAAATCATGTCCTTTTTCGACATTAATTAAGGCTGTGTTTTTTACTTGGAGAATTTGTGTTGTAAGGGACCTTTAATATATTGGTTTTTCATTCTAGGCCACAATTTTTGTAGGAAAGTTGGTAGGGATAAATTTATCTTTTATATAATATTATTGAACACAAATTCTAGATAAAGATACATAATTATTGAACTTACTAGTATCTCTTCAATGCTTTAAGGTAAGACGATGGATAAGAAGAAGCTATATATATGCTTTTATTCAACACAATACATTTGAGTAGGATATAGCAAGAAACTATGTAGTAAGTAGATTTTGAGCTTTCAATAAGCTAACCCAAATTCCCCTCTACCTTGGAATCTGCACAAATGTCATAAAAAAGCACAAAATTAGTTCTAAAAAGCATTAACTATGTACTTAATTCCAACATTAAGCAAAAACTAAACAAAAAACCCTTCATTCAACTTTGGGTTTTTCTTTTCTATTCATTTTATATTATAGTAGGTTTGTAAAAAGTTATAAAATGGTAATTGAATTTAAATAAATTTTTTTGAATAGTTTAGTGGGTTAAATGAAAATTTTTAAATAATTCAGTTATATTTTATAATTTTTGGTTTAAAGATGTAAAAGTCCTCAAATTTTTTTCAGAAAAAACAATTTAGCTTTTTTTTTTTTTGCACTTATTTGGGTACTTGAACTTTTAAAATGCATTAAAAAGGCCTTCAAACCTTTTTAGAAAAAGCAATTAAGTCCCTACTTTTTTTTTTGTACTTAATTGGGTACTTGAACTTTTAAAATGCATTAAAAAGACCTTTAAACTTTTTAAAAAAAAGTAATTAAACCCCTACTTTTATTAAAAATTATAAAAAAATTAAAATTAATAAAAGCTATAAATATTATTAAATTTTAATAAAAAAATTAATATTAAAAATTAGAAAGAAACATAAAAATCTTGAAAATTATAAAATATATAGAAATATAAAAAAATTATAAAATTTTATAAAGTCATAAAAAAATTATACAAAATCTAAAGAAATATAAATTTTGTAAAAAAAAGTTTATAAAAATTATCGTACCAAAAGAAGTATTTTATACTTTTATTGATTTTTATTTTTTATCATTTTTTGCTATATGTCACATTATATTGTGACACGTGATGACTTTAATTTAAAAAAACTACAGGTTGTTAACTTTAACAATCAACAGCTAAAGTTAATTGTTAAAAGGGCTTTTTGATGCATTTGATAGTTTTTTTTTTATGATTTTTATAAAAGTTTACAATAATTTCTTTTTATTTTTTTACGATTTTTATAAAAAAATTCTAATTTTTATATTTTTATTAAAATTTAATAATTTTTCTAAAATTTATTATTTTTATATTTTTTTTTCTAATTTTTAATAAGAGTAAGGACTTAATTCTTTTTTGAAAAATTTTGAGAGTCTTTTTGATGCATTTTGAAAGTTCAAATACCCAAATGAGTGAAAAAAAAGTAGAGACTTAATTGCTCTTTTTGAAAAAGTTTAAAGGCCTTTTTGATATATTTTGAAAGTTCAAGTGCTCAATTGAGTAAAAAAAAAAAAGCAACTTAATTACTTTTTTTTTTTGAAAAATTTTGAGAGCTTTTTACACATTTGAACAAAACTTACATAATTTTACATACTTTAGGATACGGATTCTTGTGTCGTTATAAATTTTAATCACCGAGTTTAAGTAATTTTGTGTTGCTTAAATTATTTTAAATTTAAATTATTTCAAATATAGTATAAATTTGAGTTGAAGTCATGTACTTTTTCTTTTAAATTAAATCAATAGGTTGGCTGAAAAAATCTAATTAAAATAGAGTGAATTAAGACGAGAACCCAAAAAAAGACATCCCAACAAAAATGGGCAACTTAGATATGTCCAAAACACCCCAAAAAGGAAAGAAGATAAGGCTCTAGCTAAGTAAGATTGACCGACACGACACATAATCATATGATAAAAGGTTAAAATCTAACATAGAATACCTATCCTCTTCCTAAATTTGGAGTTTAGTCCATGCAAATTTATTTTTTTAAAGAAATTTAAAATTTAAAATTTATTAAGACTGTTAAATAGTGTCTGAATATTGTAAAAATAAAATTACTGGGACTATATTTTAATCTTTTGAAGAGTTTAGGGACTTATTGCATATTTTAACCTAAGGTAAACCTTACCTGGACTGCATCTAATCTGGCACTTGCGATCACATCGCCGCATAAGCCTCGCTGCATCACCCAAAAACAAAAACACCATAACCATAATATCAACATCCAAGATTAAACCACCACAAAAAAATGAAAAAGAAATTAAAAAAAAGTTCTTCTTTTTTTGAACTTACTGTTACTTTGAACGCAACCAGTACTACAAGCATCGTAGCAATCCACCTGTGGTGCTACGTTTTCCATTTGTGAACTTAAAACGCAGAAAACAAGAACAGCAATTATCATCATCTTCTTCATCCTTATCCCTTTTTTTTTTCTCCTTTTGATGGATGATTTTTTTTTTTTTTTTGGCTTTGCCATTAAAGGTTTATATAGTGGGTCTTTGATTGAAATTACCCATCAACTTGCATTGATCTACGTATTTGCCATGTTTAAATGAACAGCTCTCTCTTAGCAGCCACGCCGACAAGTGGGCCTTTGAAACTTTAATGCACCGTCTCGCCAATTCGTTTGACTATAGCGCCTACTTTTACTTGATGGTCAAATTTTGCAGTTTTTGTTATCCCTCCACTTTAGCAAGAACAACTGGCATAACGTGGAACAACTTGTAATCGGACTCCTCACTTTAGACGATCTACGATAACCCATTGTGCATTTTAACCGAACTGGTTTGGAGATAGTTGCCTACACACTCTCGTGGGGATTACTTGCGACATACTTACTGTGAGAGATAATGTTAGAACAAAACTACACAGAACACTATATAATGACAACTGACTTATAATAACCCTTTTACTTGGCCACGATCGTATGAATTCTCTGTGCTAGTGGCTACGCGATACTACAAGAAAATGAGTGACTCCTCTATATAAGCTTCAACACACGAGGGACAAAGATCTCTCTTTTTTTCCAAGAAAAACCTAAATATCAGCCTAGCCATTCTCTTCTCCTTTTCCCTTAGTACCTAGACTTCGACTCTCTACCTGTCATAGGTGGATCGACATTCCTCTCTATTATTTTTTTCCCTTCGTTTTCTTCCTTGGTGAAAATATGTATCAAAATTTATAATCATTTTAATTTGGTTAATTATTGTGAGAAATTTTTTAATTTTGACACGAAAAAAATCTATGTTTTAATATTGTTTATACAAAAAGAATGTAGAAAAGATTGAAGGCGGTTTCACCCAACGGACCAAAAGCTAATAGCAAAAGAAAGATTAAAGTGCGTAAGTCAACTATCCTTGATAATCTAGCCACTTCAACAGGACATTATCACTTGTTTATCACATATACTGTAACTTGATAATATTGTATCATCTTGCCGACTTAACAAAGGACTAATGAATGATGGATGGCCTACGGGGTCATCTCATTTATCCTCTTCTACTCCTTAAAAAAAAAATCTCTCTCTTCCAATGTTTTTGAAATCGGATCAATGGTCGATCTTGTTAGACCGGTTCAAAAGAAATAAATTATTAAAAAATTTAAAAAAAAACTCATTCAACCGATTTTTTATCTCGGTTCAATTGATCCATACTGATTTGCGAGTTAATCGGTTTTACACCTTTCACCAGACCGGTATCCCAGTACAACTGATCTAGTTCAGGCAACACTGCTCTCTCCCTTCTCTTGTCCTCTTCTTCAAACTTTCACTCCGCCTTTCTCCCTAACCAGTTTCACCTCTTTCACCTTGCGGCTCTCGATCCACCAAGTGAACTGCCACTTTAGCCTCCACAACACTTTCTTCCTCAACAATTATTTAGATTAGTAAATGATGTTATAAAATTAAGTTGCTTAAATAATAGAGTGGTACATTTTTTTCTTTATTTTCTTAAACTAGTATAGATACGAATACGTACATATATATTATTAAACACAAATACTAGATAAAAATACATAATTATTGAACTTGTTTATTTCTTCAATGCTTAAGAAAAATACAATAGATAGAAGCTATATGCTCTTATTCAACTCAATACATTGAGTGGCAAATATCAAGAAATTATGCAGTAAGTAGATTTATCTTTCCATGAAATAACTCAAATTCTCCTTGGTATCTGGACAAATTTCATTAAAAAAAAAAACATAAAATTGGTTTTAAAAAGCTCAAATAGTGATTTATTGAGGGTGTATTCTTTCAAGAGAAGCTTTTTGAGTGTTATTCGTTGAGCAATTGGTCGAACCTTTAACAGTGAAAGGTATTGTTCCTGGTGGGAGTTTTGTACCTTGTGCTCTATCAAGAGCAAGCATGTCTTAAGAAGTTACTTGAGGAGGTTTGATTCATAGAGTCGAGAGTACCTTAGTTGGGTGGTCGATCAGTTGTCCAATGGACAACACTTCGAAGACTTTTCTAAAAAAATTGACTCCATCAACGTAACTATGTACTACCATATAATATAGCAGCTCAACTTTGTGGTTTTAAGTTGGAACAATATGGATTAGACAATTGAGATTTTAAAATTTGCCAATCATTTCAATTCAAATAATTTTTCGAATTTAGACTTGGATTCTTGTTTAAAGTTTGGGTTGTTTCTAATTAAGTTAAGCGAGTTTAAATTTTTGACTTTTTATTATTATATTAGATTATATCAAGTTTGAGTAAATTTAAGTTTAGATTGAATTGAACTAGCTTAGATTATACTTTTATTGTGAAATCGAGGTGGATGTATTTTAGGTTTAGATTTTGGGGTTAGTATTTGGTACACTAGCAGTGTATTTTTATTCTACAAGTAACTTTGAAAAATTAAAATGTGTCTGCTTTTTTAATATTTTACTATACCCCTATAGGTCACTTGTCGACCCAAATTTCTTTTGATTATATGATCTTGAGTCTTTCATACTAAACTAAAAGTAAAGAAAAATCATTGCAATTAATTTAATTAATTGCATTTAATTAAATTCAATATTACAGTAACGAATTGATTAACATTATCAAACGATAAAAAAATTTTCAACAATTTATTTCATTGATTTTTATGTTTTGAAATTTAAAATTTCAATATTGAAAAAAAAAAGAAATTTAAAATAGTCAGCAACGTGATAAACAAGTACAATTTGATAATTTTTTAATACAATATTTTAGTTTCTACCATTTTTTTTACTTAATCCTTAGTTTTTTTTTTTTTTTTTTTACAATCAATACTTTTAAAAAAAATATTTTTTTTTGTTACCAAAATGAAAGTGAGGACATAATTTAGTTTGTATAGTTACCTGCCATTAAAAATTTAATGATTGGGTAATTAAAATGAAAGCATCTTATAGTTGAGTGACAAAATTGCGAAGGCCCAAAATAAAAGCCTCCTAAAAGTTAAGTGACCAACTAGGAGTTTACCCTATATTTTATTGGTATAATAACAAATTTAGTCGTCAAAATTTTACACATTGTGTCAAATTGGTATTGTTTAACAAATTTAACCCACAAACATTTACATATTCTATCAATTTGGTATTGATTTAACAAATTTAGCTCGTAACATTTACATATTTTGTCTAACAACACAAAATATATATAAACATTAAGCACTAAATTTATTATTATACCAATCAAAATTATATATAATTAACGGAAAACCATGATTAATTGTCCTTAATTAGTTGTTTATTTTCAAAATTGAAAGATTAATTTTTTTAAGAAGAATCAATTTGCTTATAGATGTTTGCTGCATGTTTGGTTGGATGGAATTGCTATTCCATTCTTGCCTTATTCCGTGCGCTCTAGTAATTCTCAAGTTTGGTTCACCATTTAGGTGATTCCACAGCTTTGCTATTACACCCATATTCCCTCAGTTGTTGTAATAGATATTCAGGGGTGGGGGCTCTGAGAGTACGTTTGGTTCACTGTAATGGAATAGGACTATAATTGAATAGAGCTATAATCAGTAATTCAAGTAATAGTATTCTTGTGTTTGGTTGGATAGAATGATGTTGTAATAGCATAAGGGAAAAAACTAAAATGACCAGAATATCCTTAGCAGAATTTTTTTAGGTAGATGATTATTGTTATTGTTATTAATTTATAATAGGATTATTACTAAAAATAATTTAATAATAAATAATAAATAATTTAATCATACTTTAATTTAATTATTATTAAATATAATTTAATAAAGATAATAATATATAATTTAATAACTTTCTTAATATAATTATTATTAAAATATGAATGAATAAAAATCATAATATCTAATATTAGAAAAATAATATATAAATATTTTATTATTTTTAAACTGCAATGCATATTTAATGCGTTAGAATATCATTAACGAAACAAATAATTTAATTATTTTCTATAAATTAATCTCAATTTTATGGTTTCATCTAAAGATTCATTTTGACTATAATAACTTGTGTCATTATCTTCCAATAAATTAATCCCAGATTTATAGTTTCAACTAAAGTTTCATTTGTTATTTACATATTTTTTTATATAATTTTTTTATCTGTGTTATAATCTAAAATTGATAAATTATATTAAACATGAAATTTTTATTAAAAAGAAAAAGGTACAAAACACCGAAAAGAAAAAGTGTATCTTTTATTTTTCTACTTGTCCACCATTGGTATTAGTATTGCTGAAACGTTTGTATAAATAGTCTAAAATTTGGTACCAACATAATAAAATTATATAAATAGTCTGAATTTTTTATTTTTTTGCTTGTCCACTGGTATTAGGATCATTGAAGCATCGAAAAGAAAAGGCAAAAACATTTTATTTCGATATATTCAACATTCGGAATCTTGTCAAGTTATAATATCTCCTCTGTTTTCAAAAAGACTAATTGGGAACAATTCGCAGTCATAATAAAATGAAGTCAAAACTTAACCCATATTGCGATAAAGATTTCAACTCTTTCTAATCAAAGATGTCAAAATTTATTGAGTTTGCAAATCTCAACAATGCCTTCTCTGCTGAAATATCAAATTTATTGAGTTACTCGGCCTTGCCTTTGCTAGTTTACCTGTTATTAGTAATTTAACACAAAGGCAAGGTTAGAACATCCAAGAAAAGAAAATCATTATTTAAGGTAATTAAAACGAATACTATTGCTAGCGTGCGGATTTAACATCCTTCATTACATCACTTTAATCTGCGGAACAAAAA
Source organism: Gossypium anomalum (assembly GCA_025698475.1). Classification (NCBI taxonomy): domain Eukaryota; kingdom Viridiplantae; phylum Streptophyta; class Magnoliopsida; order Malvales; family Malvaceae; genus Gossypium; species Gossypium anomalum. The sequence goes on from CM046959.1 coordinate 2,627,715, forward strand.
TACACTACATTTGCCGAATATGATCATTAATTTGTTAAATATAGCCATTGATCGGATGTCTGAATATGCTATTCCCCCATCCCCTCCCTACTTTTTTCTCAGATTAAAACCGGTTGCCATTGATTTAGATTAAAAAGAATATGGTCCATCATCATAGGCTTAACTGAGACAAAGAAACACAAATTAGGAAAAATAAAACAGTTAAACGGGTGAAAGGCTTACTAGCTGATATGAACAAAGAAGCTAATTTATCAGTTGCTTTTGGAGTTGAACCAAGTTGCTGTAATCTTGCACTAGTTGCTGAAGAAGCAAAGGAACAAGTCTATCTAGTAGAGCTTGTATCATTCTGTATTAATAACAAATTCATTTTATACTATATGCATGGAAAAATTAGCGAGTGAAAATGAAAATCTCCCCTCCCGTACTAATAATAGTATTTGAGGTAGAGGATTAAGTTTGTGACAGACACTATGTAATGTGATTTAATCAATCATATTAATTATCCTTCAATATATATTAAATGGATATACTGAAGTAATGAAATAATAGTATAGTTAGAGAGGCTCCTCAAATCTTGCAAGCCCCAAAAGATAAATGTGCAAATGGATAAGATAGGATACATAAACATAACCCTAGCATCTGTATGCTGCAATTAAACAAGATATACTTACATATTGCTCGGACCCTCGACGGCTGAAGTTGGCAGTAAAATAAAAGGTCGCTTGTAAATCTGTTTACAAAAATCAACCTTGTAGTGGGCCAAATTTGGCCAAGCCCAAACACTAAAAAAATAACCTACCCAATTTGACCCAAACTGACCTAGCCCAAAATCCCTAAACAAGCCTAAGACCCAAACTAACCTACCCAAACCCCAAACAGGCCCAATGCCTACATCAGCCCGAAAATCAAAACAAAAATTAAAAAAAACCCTAGCCTAAACCGCCTAACCCGCCGCCCCAGTCACATCTCCTGCAAGCACCGCCACTGTGCCACCGCCCCACTTGAACCTGCAGCATTTAAAGAGAAAGAACAATGTGCAGAAGGGAGAGGTCTAAAAAACAAGCTATAAAAAGGGGATCGGGTGTAAAAGGGAGGGCTGGATTTTTTTTTGAATTTTTCAGACAAGAAAGGAGATTCACATCAAAGGGTTTAGTAAATAAAAAACACGAACTTGCAGTAAAGAATTTCGAAGACCGATCTAAAGGTCTATCTATTTTTTTTTATTTATTCTTTTACCCTTTCTTTTACTCTTTCTTTGAATATTATTAGCACATATTATTTATGTTTATTAAAATAACATGCATCATTAAATAAATATACAAAAAAATGTAAAAATTTTATACCTAAAGCGATTTCCGCCACCGCAGTATGCGGTGGTGGGAAGCGACGAGACACTGGCGGCAGCATATCGGCCCCTCGTCGGTTTACAAATGTAGTAGAGAAATAAAGGAAGGAAGAAATATTTTTTAAAAAAACAGAATGAAGATGAAGAAATGAAATTTTTTAAAAATTTTTTGCCTTAAATAGCTTATCGAAACGACGTCGTTTTGGTCGGCCTCCTTAATGCCAAAACGACGTCGTCTAGCCACCCCGACCCGAAACCCGGCTTGCTCCACAGAGGGTCCGCGTGTTTTTGACATTTGGGACATTTGCGCATGCAGTCCCTCCGCAATTTCATTGGTTTTAATCAGGCCTTTTCACGTTTTTAAATTTGGCCCCGTAATTTTAATTCTGTTTTAATTCAATCCCCCGACAGTATAAAGGAGAAATAGCTGAACGATGTCGTTTAGTAAAACGGGACTATGTGCTCCTTAGATCCCTCCTACTTGCTCGCGCGCTCGAATCTGTCCCTTTGCCCTTTATTAATTTTAAAGATCGGCCCCAGGACTTCATGTTTATTTCGAATTTAATCCTTTTTTGAGAATTAATGAGGTTTTTGGAATTATTTTCACCCTTTCATTACACATATTATTCATTATTCTATTTTTGTATTATTATTATTATTAACGTATTTTACTATTATTTGGACATTAGTATATTTTACTTAGTTGTTTCATTATTAGCCTTAATATATGTTTCATGTATACAAATATTTTATCATGTATATTTTGTTATATTTTACTTCTATATTACCAATACTTATTATATATCTTTAATATATACACGTATACTTATACATTATTTTTGTTATTAATTTTGATATTATTGTTTTGTTAATACATTTGTATCATATATACATACTTTTAATATATTCATATATTATATTTCATATTATGTCCATGTAAATTAATGCTATATCGTGTATATGTTTTAATACGTATTACGTGTATATTTTGTTTCGTATATCATGTACATGCCCCGTCTGCTTTTCTATTATTATATATATCTATTTTCAATATATATTTATGTAATGTCATTATCATTACCATAGCTATTATTACTAATATGTACATACTATATAATATTACATTTTTTCTTATATACTATGTGTACGTATCTTGTAATATTATACCATTATTATGTAAGTACGTATTTCTTTTATATTTCTTATTACTTCTATTATTATGTAGGTACCTTAACCCACATATGTATATACTTTTATATCGTTACTATCGTTATCATCGTCACTCTATTTTTTATTTATTTATTCGCTTATGTGTTTGATTATTTCATTTTCAATGCATGTGTTTACATTCATATAATACCTAACCTCGTTATTGTTTCATTTTTTATATAACCGTGCATGTTATTGTTTTGACACTATCATTATATTATTACATGTGTTTATACCATAATTTACTCTTGCATATTACTATAAAATCCCATCATGTTCTTTTCTATACCTTAATTCTTTCATAAAAGCAATATCCGTTATTAGGTAATTCGAGATAATCGTGCCCTAACTTACTGGGTTTCGACTTTTCTCATTTAACCTAAACAAACGGAATATATTTTTAAAAAAATCACAATACGAGTCTTAAGAAAAATGCTTATTTTCGGGTGTTACAGGCCAATTTTGGCCTATTTACAATACCCTCAGCCCAATACATTAAACCCACTAACCAACCCAATTACCACTAACCTAAACAAACCCAAACCCTTTACAAAACAGAAAACAACTAAACCCTAGCCCCCTAGACTTTCGGCAACCACCCTCTGCCACCACCATGTCAGCCACCTGCTCCATCACATCCATCACCCATATCTCCTGCAAAATGAGAGGAAACACGCAAAATAGGGAGAGGGCAGCAGACAACACAAAACAAGAGAAAGAAAAATGTGTTTCATTCGGTTATAAAAGCCAACAAAGAACGGATGTAAGGGGGAGAGGATGTACAAAAAAAAATCTGAATCAAAAACAAAAGAAAAAAGAGCTTAGAAGGTGAACTTCAATTTTTTTTCCTCTGTTATCTCAATCTTTCTATTTATCTTTGCTTTATTTTATTTTTTATTTCATTAACTTACTTTAAAACAATAAAGAATCAAGGAAGAAAAGAGTCTTACCGGATCTACCCCGTGGCCGCTCCCCTCTCCGTTCGGCACGGTGAACCGCCGGCGACGATGGGTGTTGAAACCCTAGCTGAAAGAAGGAGGAAGAGATAAAAAGAGGGGGGGTTTGAGAGCAGTTTTCTTAGAAAAAAATACATAAAGGTTAAAATGATTTTAAAATAAAAATTGAAAAGTCAAAAGGTGAAACGGCGCCTAACTCCATGATTTGTGTGTTTCTGCTTTTAGGGATATTTGTCCCCCTGGTCCCTCAACCTCTCTAATGCGCTGCAATTTAGTGCTTTAGTTGCCTTTTTCCTATGATTTTGCAATTTGGCCACCTAATTCTCTGAGGTTTTCAATTTAGCCCCGTACCAAGCACTGCGTCTTAATGATTGGGGATATTTCTGTTTTCGGACCTCCCACGTTGCGCGCATATTGCAATCTGGTCCTCTCCACCTTATTTTCTTTTCAAATCTACCCCACAACTTTGTTTTAGTTTAATTTTAGTCTGTTTTTTACGTTTTTTTTTTTCTTTTTCGTTTTTATCTAAATATCCTTGTTATTTTCATATTATTGATATTATTATTATTAATATTATTATTATTATTATTATTATTAATTATTATTATTATTATTATTATTATTATTATTATTATGTGCTTTTGTTATATGCGTATATATATGTATTTGTATTAGGTTTTTTATTTATTCTATTTTAATATTTTTAATGCTATACTTGCCTTTATATTTCAACATTATTATTATTATTATTACCAATGTTTATATATGTTTTATGTATATGTGTATATATATATATTTACGTATAGGCTTATTTTTTACTTTACTTCAATATCTTTATTGTTTTTGTTTTTGTGTTTCAATATTGTTATTATACTTATTATTACTATCATTATAATAGTGTATTTTTCTATTTAAGTACATAGATTTTTATATATAGTATTTTTTATGTTATGTTACATTGTTGTTTTTTTTTTGTATTTTAATACCATTATTATTATAATCATTAACCGTAGTATATGTTTTGTTATAAACGTATATATTTTATATATATTATTATTTTTATTATACATATTACGTATATATTAAATATCGTTACTATTCATGTATTATATCATATATGTACATATCTTTAATATATATATATATATATATAAGTATATCTTTATGTAATATTAGTATTATTATTAATATTAATATGTTTTTTTTTTTTAACATGTAATTATATGTGTATATGTTATGTAAAATGTTTTAATATTATATTATATATATGCTTTATATATATTATGAACATGTATTTTCAATATTATTAGTTAAATTTTTGTATATATTACCCTGTGTACATATTTTAATAATACAAGTTACATATACCTATTTACCATCTTATGTATATACTTCAAACACTATATATAGTATATTTCTAACACTATTACTATTTATATATACATATATATATATATATTTTACATATATACTCTTAATTATCTTTATATGTATATTCATCGTGTTCTCATTGTATTCTCGTATTTCATACTATTGTTACATTTAATATCGCATGCATTGTCATTGTTTTTAACATTATTGTTGTATGTATTATGTGCCTTGATGTATTTCCAACTATTATCTTTCGTTTCCCGCCCACTTTTATATATTACCCCGTTGTTCATTATTTTAAAATATTTATTCGTGTTTTTATTTATTTCAATAAGCAAGGCAACGTACCGATTTAAACACTATGCCATCGATTTCATCGCTATGTTGGGTGAATATCAATCGACTCGTGTTAAAACGGTATATCCTTCTCAATAAAAACCGAAATAAACTAAAGTTTCTCGTCTTTTTAATCGAATCACGACTAAATTTTGCATTGAACTCTTATTTTTGAAAATTACGACAACACGTGTTTATAAGATACCAATTTTGGGCGTCGCGAGGGTGCTAATACCTTCCTCGCGCGAACCGACTCCCGAACCCCAATTTTTCTCTTGGCTTTTAACGTAGACCCTAAACTCAGCCTTCTTTTCGTTTTAAAAAAAGAAATTTAATAGGTGTCCGATCACACCTATAAAAGGATCGGTGGCGACTCCCCTTTTTATTCAAAATCAAACTTCAGTTTTCAAGTTTTCACTAAATCGCCACAATTAGCGACCGAAAGCTAAATTTTTTACGTCGCTACAGCTGGCGACTCCACTGGGGACTTCGGTGCGAGTCAAGTCAAATTAAACATGTTTTGTCAAAGTTTTCAAATTTCCTTGTTCAAAGTAAATATTTGGTCGTGATCCGAAAATCTCGTTTTCAAAATTCATGCATTTGCATCGTGTTGTAAATATTTCTTCTAACTTGTTATTTGTTTGTTTTTCAGTTCTCATTTTTATGGCTTTAATTTTGGTTTAGTTTCTTCAAATAAAACGTAAAGGTTTGTGATTTTCCCCCCACACACCGTGCACTTGCATTTTGCATAACATGAGCTTTAAACCCGGGCTCCGTCCGTTTAAGTGAAAGTAAACGCTACGCCTTCGTGAGTTAACTCGTCCCTCTGCACAAAGTGTGAATACTTTCGGGTTACATATGACTTATGCTTTCGTGAGTTAACTTGTCCCTCGCATAGGCATAAGTAAATGTAATCCTCGAATTGTACTCGTGAGCTTGTGATAGGCTATGATCGAGGCTTCGTACTAATCTTAGCGGATGATAGTGCGGGCAATTCGAGTACCTATCTAGAACCAAAACCGCATGTAATGAACCATATGAGCCATCCGACTAGAGCCATGCCCAGCCTTTGTCCATTTACTAGTCACCGAAATAAGTACACGGGAAAAACACATCTTACCTTCTGTTTCTTTTACATTGGCGCTTTCTATGCATGGGAATCGAGTCCATTGGACCAAGTAGCTTAATTTGTTAGATTTTCCACGCTTTTCTCTGTTCATATGTCTTTATGCTAACCAAGGTTGTTTGTCTGTATTTCTATTTTTTATCATGCATCATAGGCATCTTGTTAGGAAGGTGTTGATTAGAGATTGGTTGCCAAAAACGGGTTTCTGATGGAGGAGTCAATTACACGAGTATCCGAAACGTTGTATAATAGACTCTTTTGATTAAAGAAATGCCTAAATAGGGGCTATCTTGAAATTAACACCAAATTTTTGCATATTCATTCATGAATGACATTTATTTGACATTTATTCATTCATCTATTCATTGCATGTACATGTCCCTTAATCATTCACTGAGGCTAAAACTGTATGATCTACAAGCCAGTGACGCTATTGAGTTTGGAATCACGTCATTTGTATAAGACGTGGCTAAGAGCTAGAACTATGGAGGCCGAACTCAATGAGAAAATTGAAAGAATAGAAAGGGCCCAAAAAGAATTGCAAGAACAGTTGGCTAAGTCACAGCAGGAAACGAGAGATCTGATGGTAAGGTCTCGGGAGGAATCACTCGAGCGAAGGGATCGGATGGCCAAAATGATAGAGATGATGTCGACCTTAGTTAAAGGGAAGGGACTTATGCAGAGTTCTGACATTATAGAACCTCAGTCGAGAGTTAATCATGATCAGGATCCGTTTTATCCCCCAAGATTCACCCCATCCCACGTTCATGTAACACAAAGAGGATGTCCTCAAAGGGAACTCAAGGCACTGAGCAACGACTGCACTACACATACTCATCCAGGGCAAGGTATATCTCAGATCAAACCCCGGAGTTAATCCTGTTGATCCCAATATTCCAGATTTGGATGACCCAGTAGAGATAGCTAAGTTGAAATTAGACGATCATGGTGTTTGGGACAAGTATAGGAGTTTGGAAGAAAGGCTCAAGGCAATCGAAGGCACTAAAATCTTCTCTGCATTAAGTGCCAAGGAGCTCGGTCACAGTGCCGATCTGGTTCTACCTCCGAAGTTTAAGGCACCAGATTTTGAAAAATACGATGGAATGGGATGTCCAAGAACGCATCTTGTCATGTTTTGTCGAAAAATAACGAGTCACGTGAATAAAGATAAGTTGCTAATACAATCGTTTCCAAGATGACTTGGTCGGATCGGCTCTTCGATGGTATAATCAACTTAGTAGAGAAAGGATCCGATCATGGAAAGACTTAGCATCAGCATTTTGTGAACAGTACAAGCATGTGTCTGACATGATGCCTGATCGGTTGACTCTGCAGATGATGGAAAAGAAGCCGACGGAAACTTTTAGGCAGTACGCGCAGAGATGGAGGGACATCTCGGCACAAGTAGAACCCCCTTTAACCAAAACTGAAATAGCAGTTCTTTTCATCAACACTTTGAAAGCGCCATTTTACGATAAGTTGATAGGAAGTGCTACAAAAGACTTTGCGGACATTGTGATATCCGGGGAACTTATAGAGAGTGCTATCAAAAATGGAAGGATGGAAGGCCCCGAGAGCTCAAAAGGTTAGCACCCATGAAGAAAAAGGAGCCAGAAACCCGTGTGATGGGAATAGGAAGCCACTATGCTTATAATTCGTACTCAACTCAATCATGACCTCGATATCACCCACCTCCGAATTTTGCATACTTGGGAGTGTTTCGAACAATGGGACAGTAGAAGAGATTCGTGTACTTTTAAAGCTAATCTAGAGTAATATTCAAAACATACTTATTGCCTTAAGACCGAGAGGCGATAAGTCTTCTTTTGAGAAATAGGTTTCAGTCCAAGATTTTTATTTCAATGAAATGCATCTTTTTGAGTAAATTTTCTTCTATTTATAGATTCTTTTATTATTTGGATTTTTATTCTTTTATTTTACATTCATGATCATCCTATACAAATAATCATCCTTAAAATCATTTATTCCTTGGAATTTGCCTTCGCACCCACAGCAGATCCCTAAATATCAATGTCATGAGCGACGCTGTTACTAACTCCCTTTGGAGCAAGATATGTGTCTAGAGGGATCTCTGGACTTCGAAGATGACAGAGATTATGTCTATCTTACGACTCGTGAAGGATGACAGAATGAGATAAAAGACAAACCCTAACTTACAAAGGGTCAGCTGATATTGTGAGCTTAGGAAAGAGATGAAGACCGAAACCTAGCCCACCGCAGAAATAAGGCAAGACTATTGAGTGATTTCCATGAATTCAAGGATGTTTTTAGGAACATCTTGAAAAAAGGACCACAAGGGTGTTTAAGGAACACATGACAGTGGTTCTGTAATAGCCAGGCTCATCAATGAGGATCGGATACTGTTGGTCCACCATGGGAAAGGAATGGCATCAGCTATGTCGTCAAGACTCACGTGCTTCTTTCATCTTTTTACAAACTTTTCAATGCGTGAGGCATAGATGTTCTGGGGATGAGCTCGTCAAAAGCTTCTAGTCGACATCATCGTCGTGGTCGTCAATTGCTTTACTAAGAAGGTGAATGTAGTTTCGTATGCCAATATTATAAAGTCGACAGTCATGAAAAGAAAAAGAAAAAATAAAAAGGAAAAAGTAAAAGACAAGAAAAAAAAAAGAGAGAGATCAAATGCCAGAAAGAATCATGTTTTAATGCGTAACTGTACAATGTCATATCACAATGCAACAAAGGCCGCCAAAAGAAAAATATAAAAAGAAAAGGAAGGTGACCGAGACTTGTAAATATTGGCATAAGAAGCTACCTTTTACTCTTTGTGCTTATTAAAGTTGACCGGGACCTTCATTGGGGCATTAGAGGCGGTTCTATCCATGAAAATTAAGATTCTTTTTCTCCAAGCTTTGATTTAATCAAGATCTGGATGAGGTAAAACATCTTCAGTAAACTTGACTGTAGAAAAGAGATTTGAAGGTCAAACGCGGATGATGCTGAGTTATGACGGAAATGGTTCATCCAAAAGAATTTCATAGTAGGAACTTAGTATTGCAGAAGATTCTTTCCATACGAAAGGATTTCAAAGGAGAGTGGATGCTTAAGAACTTTATGAGGTAAAGGAGGCTTTCCCCGAAAGAACACTGATCCAATCCTAAATTCGGATTCAGTCCAGAAATACTTGAAAAGGAGATGGCCAAGGTGAAAACCCGCAAAGGGCGCTTTGTCACCTTCATTCATTCAAAAAAAAAACAAAAAAAAAAAGAGAAATAAAGAAGAAAAAAGAAAAGAAAATGGAGAGGTCAAGGTGAAAACCCGCAAAGGGCACCTTGAGACCAAAGGGGTTTTGAGTTGAAAACCCAAAAAAGCACTCAAATTTTGTTCAAAGGTGGGGCATATGGTAGTCTTGCTATGCTTGAATTGACAGGTGAAGAAGTATGCTACGTCTTGGGGCATCGACAAAGTACTTTGAATCCCCAAACACATGTTGAACTCAAAAGGGTCTCAAAGGAGTTTGTGCTGGAGAAGCTCAAGTCTGCGATATTTAGGGCACTTAGCTTTTCATTTTACCCATTTCTGAATTTGTCTTTAATTATCTTATTCTTTTCAAGATACACTTCCAATAAACTCACATTTGCTCTCATTGTTTAACTTGGTTGTTTCGAGTTATGCTCTTAGACAATTTTCTTCTTGTCCATAAGTATAATCTTTTTCAAGCATTCGCGTTGAAATAATTATCAATGGACTAATCATACTTTCGTAAAAGGAGTTTTGCGTATTACTTTGAAAGCTTCTAAATAGTACAGGATCCTGAAATCAGTCGATTGTTTAAAAGCTCACCAAGTGTAAGGGTTGGAAATATTTGAGCTCAAATTGAGTTTATTTCCTTGGATTTTCTATCAAGAAATATCAGTCGAGGGAACAAGTAACAGATTATACATTCTTGAGTTACAGAGGATACCAGATCCTATAGCCGTGAAATTGCAGTGAATGGTTTAAAGATAGTGCCAACCTTGTGTCCCCAAACTACAGATGGAGCAAGTCAAGCGTAAGCGAGAATCGCGATTATTTCCTCGAGTTTTGGGGCGAGATACCAGTAGAGCAATAGGATAGGGTACTATGTCGCATAGGGCCCCGAGAGACAATGAGTGATGACGCCTTAAGTTTTTCAAAGAAGAAGAAGAGGAAGAAGGTATATCGGGATAAAGATCCGAAAGGGTGTCCTAATGAAGCGATTTGAACCCAAGAAGTAAAACGATTCAAGCGAAAGGAGTCAAACAAAGTGAGACTACGATGATTTGAAGCATCTCTGAAAGCTCAAAAATTTCTACGCAAGAAGCCATGCTCGAAAAGATTCTTGATCGAGGAACGTGGAAGAGTTCATGCGTTGAAAGCATTTTGAAATAACGTACTCTAAACAAAACAAATGTTGAGTATTACCTGGATGAAAATTTGATAAGCACAAGAGCCTCAAAGCAAGAACAAAGTTTAGCCTGGGGCAAAAGAATAATATCTGAGAAACGTCGATTACTCGTGAAGCTTGAAGACAGGTACGAGGCCTGAAGAGAAAGTCGAGAATCAAAGCAATGAACGCAGATCCTCAACAATCGTGGCGAAAAGGACATACGAAAAACATGCTTAAGGAGCACTGCATAACCATGTAGGCATAAAGGCATTTAAGACAAACATGTGCATATCATGATAACATCATGCATGGCATATACAGATACTCCAGCAGAGCAAGAAATCTTGAATGATAGTTGTACTGAACCAAAGGGAAAGACACCTGAGTTCTACCAAATGACAGGTTTTGGTATTTTAATATTTTTTTTAAATTCATGCTTTTCAAAAAATCAACTCATATTGCGAGAGGTGAGTTGAGCCTCAAGACACGTTGAGGTAATTCCAATTTCTGTTTGTCAAAAATCAACTCATATTGCGAGAGGTGAGTTGAGCCTCGGGGCACGCCGAGGTATCTTCAATTTCTGCTTTTCAAATTCTGCTTTTCAAAAAAAAATCAACTCATATTGCGAGAGGTGAGTTGAGCCTTAGGCCACACGCTGAGGTATTTTCGATTTCGGTTTTCAATTTATGTTTCAAAAATCAACTCATATTGCGAGAGGTGAGTTGAGCCTCAGGAACGCTGAGGTATTTTCGATTTCGGTTTTCAATTTATGTTTCAAAAATCAACTCATATTACGAGAGGTGAGTTGAGCCTCAAGACACGTTGAGGTAATTTCAATTTATGTTTTTCAAAAATCAACTCATATTGCGAGAGGTGAGTTGAGCCTCAAGACACGTTGAGGTAATTTAAATTTATGCTTTTCAAAAATCAACTCATAATACGAGAGGTGAGTTGAGCCTCAAGACACGTTGAGGTAATTTAAATTTATGTTTTTCAAAAATCAACTCATAATGCGAGAGGTGAGTTGAGCCTCAAGACACGTTGAGGTAATTTCAAATTACGCTTTTCAAAAAGTCAACTCATCTTGCAAGAGGTGAGTTGAGCCTCGGCTCACATGCTGAGGTATTTCCAATTTCTGTTTTAATTCATGTTTTCAAAGACCAACTCATATTGCGAGAGGTGAGTTGAGCCTTTTAGTTACTGTTTCCCAAAAAAATCAACTCATATTGCGAGAGGTGAGTTGAGCCTCGGGTCACCTGTCGAGGTATTTTCAAAATCTGCTTTTCAAATTAAGTTTCAAAAGATCAACTCATATTGCGAGAAGTGAGTTGAGCCTTTTTATTATGTTTCGAAAATCAACTCATATTGCGAGAGGTGAGTTGAGCCTCAGGGCAAGCTGAGGTATGTTAATTTCTATTTTCAATTTACGTTTTTCAAAGATCAACTCATATTGCGAGAGGTGAGTTGAGCCTTTAATTCTTGTTTTTCGAAATCTACTTTTCAAATTATCAACTCATATTGCGAGAGGTGAGTTGAGCCTTTTAATCACTATTTTTTTAAAAAAAAAAAATCAACCCATATCGCGAGAAATGAGCTGAGCCTCAGTTCACATGCTGAGACATTTTCAATTTTTGTTTTAATGTCTGTTTTTAAAGAGTCAATTCATATTGCGAGAAATGAGTTGAACTCAGGATCACAAGCCAAGTAAAGAATAAAGATTGAAGCTGATTGAAGATGCCAGATTCTGTCCCCTGAAGTTGCAGTAAAGCAGGTCAAAGTGGCAAGTCTTATTCCCCGGAAGTTGCAGTGGAGCTGATCAAAGATATCAGATATTACCTTTCTGAAGTTGCAGAAGAAAAGACTACAAAACTCACTTCTCTGAAGCGATAGAAGAACTGATTGAAGTTATAGATTTTATCTTTCTGAAACTACAAGTGAAGCAGATCGAAGCCACCAAATATCATATCCTTAAAGCTACATTGGAGAAGATTGAAGCTACCAGACGCATATCAGAAGATACAGTGGAATGATGAAAGCAATAAGATGCGGTGGACTAGAAAGAGACTATCTGAACGAGAAGAGCACCAAACAAGTCAAGACTCAAAGAAGATTGGGCAAAATTGGCCTTTCATTATGTCTTTGCTCCATTATCACATACGACAATGAGCAAAGAGGGGCGTATTCTGTTAGGCCAATTTTGGCCTATTTACAATACCTCACCCAATACATTAAACCCACTAACCAACCCAATTACCACTAACCTAAACAAACCCAAACCCTTTACAAAACAGAAAACAACTAAACCCTAGCCCCTAGACTTTCAAAGAACCACCCTCTGCCACCACCATGTCGACCCACTGCTCCATCACATCCATCACCCATATCTCTGCAAAATGAGAGGAAACACGCAAAATAGGGAGAGGCAAAGAGACAACACAAAACAAGAGAAAGAAAAATGTGTTTCATTCGGCTATAAAAGCCAACAAAGAACGGATGTAAGGGGGAGAGGATGTACAAAAAAAAATCTGAATCAAAAACAAAAGAAAAAAGAGCTTAGAAGGTGAACTTCAATTTTTTTTCCTCTGTTATCTCAATCTTTCTATTTATCTTTGCTTTATTTTATTTTTTATTTCATTAACTTACTTTAAAACAAAAAGAATCAAGGAAGAAAAGAGTCTTACTGATCTACCCTGTGTGGCGCTCCTCTCTCCGTTCGGCAGACGGTGAACCACGCGACGATGGGTGTTGAAACCCTAGCTGAAAGAAGGAGGAAGAGATAAAAAGATGGGGGGTTTGAGAGCAGTTTTCTTAGAAAAAAATACATAAAGGTTAAAATGATTTTAAAATAAAAATTGAAAAGTCAAAAGGTGAAACGGCGCCTAACTCCATGATTTGTGTGTTTCTGCTTTTAGGGATATTTGTCCCCCTGGTCCCTCAACCTCTCTAATGCGCTGCAATTTAGTGCTTTAGTTGCCTTTTTCCTATGATTTTGCAATTTGGCCACCTAATTCTCTGAGGTTTTCAATTTAGCCCCGTACCAAGCACTGCGTCTTAATGATTGGGGATATTTCTGTTTTCGGACCTCCCACGTTGCGCGCATATTGCAATCTGGTCCTCTCCACCTTATTTTCTTTTCAAATCTACCCCACAACTTTGTTTTAGTTTAATTTTAGTCCTGTTTTCGTTTTTTTTTTTTTTTTCGTTTTTTTATCTAAATATCCTTGTTATTTTCATATTATTGATATTATTATTATTATTATTATTATTATTAATTATTATTATTATTATTATTATGTGCTTTTGTTATATGCGTATATATATGTATTTGTATTAGGTTTTTTATTTATTCTATTTTAATATTTTTAATGCTATACTTGCCTTTATATTTCAACATTATTATTATTATTATTACCAATGTTTATATATGTTTTATGTATATGTGTATATATATATATTTACGTATAGGCTTATTTTTTACTTTACTTCAATATCTTTATTGTTTTTGTTTTTGTGTTTCAATATTGTTATTATACTTATTATTACTATCATTATAATAGTGTATTTTTCTATTTAAGTACATAGATTTTTATATATAGTATTTTTGTTATGTTACATTGTTGTTTTTTTTTTTGTATTTTAATACCATTATTATTATAATCATTAACCGTAGTATATGTTTTGTTATAAACGTATATATTTGATATATATTATTATTTTTATTATACATATTACGTATATATTAAATATCGTACTATTCATGTATTATATCATATATGTACATATCTTTAATATATATATATATATATAAGTATATCTTTATGTAATATTAGTATTATTATTAATATTAATATGTTTTTTTTTTTTTTTTAACATGTAATTATATGTGTATATGTTATGTAAAATGTTTTAATATTATATTATATATATGCTTTATATATATTATGAACATGTATTTTCAATATTATTAGTTAAATTTTTGTATATATTACCCTGTGTACATATTTTAATAATACAAGTTACATATACCTATTTACCATCTTATGTATATACTTCAAACACTATATATAGTATATTTCTAACACTATTACTATTTATATATACATATATATATATTTTACATATATACTCTTAATTATCTTTATATGTATATTCATCGTGTTCTCATTGTATTCTCGTATTTCATACTATTGTTACATTTAATATCGCATGCATTGTCATTGTTTTTAACATTATTGTTGTATGTATTATGTGCCTTGATGTATTTCCAACTATTATCTTTCGTTTCCCGCCCACTTTTATATATTACCCCGTTGTTCATTATTTTAAAATATTTATTCGTGTTTTTATTTATTTCAATAAGCAAGGCAACGTACCGATTTAAACACTATGCCATCGATTTCATCGCTATATTGGGTGAATATCAATCGACTCGTGTTAAAACGGTATATCCTTCTCAATAAAAACTGAAATAAACTAAAGTTTCTCGTCTTTTTAATCGGATCACGACTAAATTTTGCATTGAACTCTTATTTTCGAAAATTACGACAACACGTGTTTATAAGATACCAATTTTGGGCGTCGCGAGGGTGCTAATACCTTCCTCGCGCGTAACCGACTCCCGAACCCTAATTTTTCTCTGGCTTTTAACGTAGACCCTAAACTCAGCCTTCTTTTCGTTTTAAAAAAAGAAATTTAATAGGTGTCCGATCACACCTATAAAAGGATCGGTGGCGACTCCCCTTTTTATTCAAAATCAAACTTCAGTTTTCAAGTTTTCACTAAATCGCCACAATTAGCGACCGAAAGCTAAAATTTTTACGTCGCTACATCGGGGATACGAAGTGCGATGCCCTAACTTATCCGGTATAACATCTCTACACCTTGCAATAAGAATTTTGCAAATAAAGGTAATATTCGGAGTTTGAAAACTCGAGGAAACGTGCCCTAACTTACTGGGTCTTGATTTCCTTCGTTCACTCTAACTAACCGAATATCCTTTTAAAAAAAAAAATACATTGATTTTAAATAAAAGGGCTAGCCCAGTCTCAAAGTTCGAGATATCGTGTCCTAACTTATTGGACGTGGTATTTCATTATTACGAGACGGGAAGGTCTTTAACATTTGAAGTTTTTTACAAAGAGAAGGATCGTATTTCAAAGGTATTCCAAGTTTTCAATTCTCGACATTAAGACACTAATTAATCAACTAGGTACCAATTTTGGGCGTACTGAGGGTGCTAATCCTTCCTCGTGCGTAACCGACTCCCGAACTCACTTTCTGATTATCGTAGACCAAAAATCATCGTTTTAGTAAATCTTAATTTTTATTAAAATGATTAATTTAAGGTGATCCGATCACACCTCATAAAAAAGATTGGTGGCGACTCCCAGTTTTTCATTTTCATTTTCAAATCCAAGTCGACTACCGTTTTTACAAAAAAATGGTTACGACAAACCTCATCCATAATGTTGTCAAAGTAAAATAAAAAATCATTGTTTAAATAGCTAGAAAGATGAGATAATTAAACACGTTAACATACTAGAACAAAAATACAATCACATTATCATGTTGACATTCTAAAAACTATGACTAGAATCAAGATTCTACAGAAGTAAAATATAAATCGAATCATATGAGCCAGAACTGTCTAGTCAAAGGGGCTCCCAAATTAAGGTAACGCACCAGGAGCCTGAAAATTTTGAAATTCAATAAACCTAAAAGGAACTGCAAAACTTAACAATTTCATATTATTTTGGAAGGGAAAAACATATACAGATGGATATTCTGGACAATCCAAAAGAACAATGTTTTGTCACGGGGCATAATTGAAGTTAAATATCCAGGTAACTATCATGATCTTTGAAGCCAATAAGATAACAACCTCAAGACATAGATTCAACTTCACATCAACCTCTAAAAATGGTTCAGACATATTTGTGTCCCAAGTAATATGATTTATCATGGTAGTGACAAAATTCAAAGCAATATTAATAGTTACAACATGGTACCAAATACACGTTTTATATAGCACAACATGCATTTTTAGATATTCTGAAAAGAAAAATCTTCATAGGCCGTCCATCTTAATTCTGTTATCAATGATAAAACTGAATGAAATCTATCCAAGCACACACACAAAAAAGGTCGTACCCAGTGCACAAGGATCTTGGCTACAAATAGGGGCAGGTCTAATGTATGCTACCTTCCTCTGTTCACAGAGGCTGTTTCAAGGGTTTGAACCCATAATCAAGCAGATAGAAAGTCAGGGACGACCTTCAAAATCTTGCCTATTATAACACAAAACTTGTAGCTATTGTTTGTATCCAATTAGGTGATAAGAGGATAGCTGCTAGGGACCATATGAAAAGTTTAGCCATAGTCTTAAAAATCCAAAAGGGCATACATTTTAAGCTTAAAATGATTGGTTTTCAAACAATAGGTTTAGCACTACGAAACAAGCATTTTAGTCCATCTAAACAACATCTGTCACTCTAAATAAAACCAAACCTATATTAGCTCAGAGGTATACAAATGCCATAATAAGTACCTGAAAAATGGTCATTTTGGCGTTCCACAACTTTTGAACCCTTGAACTGCATACAATTTTAGCAACAAGTATACACGTAATTTTCACCAGTCATCAAACAGAATATGAATAACAGTAACCATTTTCTTTGGTCAGGAAAAAAGTGCTGATAAAAAATAAGGTAAACTCCTTACCTATTCCTTCCAACTCCATTTCTTTGGTCAGCATCTCTCTCATCCCCGGGGCCTGTATGTGAACCCTTTGTTGGCAGTATATTCTTTAAGGACGGATCCAACTCTGTATCACCAGCCTTAATTTCATCCCCATCGTCCTGCAGTAGTTTGAGGTAAAGGACACGAACCCAAATAATTGCAGAAGGTAGCTGAATGCCATCATGGAAAACATAGTATTACCATTTTCCTCAATCTATCTTGTTCAGAATCAAAACTAAAATTTGAAAGATGAAGGTATTTCTCTAAATCCAATGAAAAAGAACAATCTAAAATCAACATTGAGAAACCAGAAAGAAAATAGAGGAAGAAAAGTAATGGGAAATTGGAACGATTAGAAAGAGGAACCCTTGGACATTCTTGAGGGTTTGATTAAACTTGAAATGAACGATTAGAAAGATCGCCATGGTTGTTGCTGTTGTTCTTTCAAACCTCTCTTGTTGCTCACTCCAAACGTTCTACATAGGTATACTGGGAGAATGATGAGGGTAAAGAGAAAGTTGTTAGAATGTGGCCTTCCATGCAGCTTGTGCGCGACAGCAGACAAAGCGACTTGGGTCAAGGCTGAAAGACCGAAAGTCAGCAGCAAAGTCAAAGTGCGTGTCGTTTATTTTGTTTCTTTTGTAACCATAGTTAATGTAATGTGTTCTAGTTCATTTTGAACTTAGTTTAGTTTAAATTTGATGTAATCTGATGATGTGGAAGCTGATCACCAGCTTTGTTTATGTGTACAAGCAAAACTTACATGGTTCCAATGTATTAAGTGGAGTTAGGTAATGTTTAGGTGAGATTAAGTTCATTTTGACAAGCGAATGTCTTGTATATGTAATGGCTATGTGCCAAGCTTGTTTTCAATGAAAAATTATCAAGTTTCATTCAAGTTTTATGCTCCATTTTTCTTGTTTTCTGTTCGGTTCTTGTTTTCCTTTGCAAATTCTATTTGTTTCTTCCACGCAACGAGACTTGTTGCTCAAGACTCAATCTTGCAAGCTGTTTTGTTCTTTCAAATACCAACAAAACTAAGAAGAGAAAGTTAAAAAAAACAGAGAAATTTCATATGAGATTTGTTGAAAAAAATTTATATGGGAGTTGGGAGTTTGAAGAGGATGGGTAAAAAAGGAAAAGAAAATAATTTTGTACATTACTCGAAGCGTTGAATAGCCATAAGTTTTATGGCCAACCAAACCCCTGAATAGTTTTACTGTATTGAATAAAGGAGGAATGGCTAAGCCACTCATGTCAACCAAACAAGGCCTCAAGAATTGCTATTCAACACCACATGCCTAAAATTTATCCCCAAATAACCTGCTTTCTTCTCCCAAAGTTCTGCTCCAGATTTCTTCCAACATTTATCCCCAAATCAAGGGTACATTCGCCCTTCATCTTTATCTCCCTAAAGGTACGTTTTCTTTTTTTTATGATAAGCTCCTAAAACAAGATTCTATTTCTCCTTCCTCATAACTTCATAATCCTTATTGTATGGGAACGTGGTTGGATGAAAATTATTGTTATTATGAATCAAGTCAAAGTCACACCTTAGATCCAAGAAGGGAAAGATTCTGCTACCACGAGTTCTTAAACTATGCCTGTAGCATGTCTTCGTCAGTTTTGTTATATATATATATATTTTTTTCTATTTCCAATTCATGATGAAGTAAAACTAGTATTTGTTTGACAGGAAAAGTAATTAATAAAAGTCTATCGTTTTCTTTTTCTTTTCCTAAAAATACATTTAAGACATGGCTTTTTTTTAGTTTTACAAGTATCTTCAAACACAGCTTGGGCTAGTACCAATGAAGAAATTTTAAAGAAAACCAAAATGACTAGTAATTAAAAGAGCTTTTCAACCTAGTAGAATAATTAAATTATTTATTTCACTAATGATTTTTTGCACATTAAATATATATTACAGTTTAAAATTAATAAAGTAGATTATATATTATTTTTATAGTATTATATATTATGATTTTTTAATTCATATTATTAAAAAATCATATTAAAATATGGTTAAATTATTTATTATTTATATTATATTATTTTTAATAATAATTTTATTCCATTACAGCCTTATTGAGGTTTTATACATAAAATGGGTCGAATTGTGAATATTTTTCATTGTATAAAGCCGCCATTGTTAATAGTATTGGTAGAGATCATATTTGCTGGTATTAATGTAATGTATAAGTTGGCTGCTAATGATGGGATTAGTTTAAGGGTTATTGTGTGTAATGGCTCAAATTTCAGTGGTGTCGGAATAATGATTCAAAATCAATAAATCCGACATGTGAGATTAGTAATTTAGAAATTAATAAGTAAAAGTTAGTTGTGATTTTAGAAATACTTTCGAATTGGTGAACTTTTAGGAATTAAAAGAAATTATTAGGTTAAATGAGACAAAAACGAGGTACTGAGACCTCGAATTCATAAATCGAGTCATAAATATTTTTATGAATATTTATGGAGTGTTAATAAGATAGTATTAAAGTTTCGTTAGGAAATTTTAACATTTCCATAGTCAATTAAATAAAAAGAACTAAATTAAATAAGATGTAAAAACTGTGGGAAGTGATTAAATGGCTTAAATAATAAATAAGAGGGACATAAAGAGCAATTTGGCCCAAAATAAAGTGGGCTGGACGGTTAGGTATGACTGAAAAAAAGTGTGAACTAAGGGCAAAATAGTAATTAAGTTGAAATTGAATAGTTAAAAATTGGATTAAATTAGAATATCTAGAATTCTCTTCATTTTTCTTCATCCTCTTCAGCCAAAAACACTATTGAAGGGTTTTCTTTAGCTGGTTTCTCATATTTTACTACATGTAAGCTCAATTCTTGATTATTTCTTGTAATTTTTGTGATTTTAAGACCTTTACAACTAGGTCCTATTATCTAATTCATTAGTTTTTGATTTTATGAATGATTTAGAAGGTTTTCATGAATAAATACTGGAATTTTATGATGATTTGAAGCTTTAATTTTATTTTTTCATGATTTTATGGAGATAATTAAATAGAAATTGATTTTTAGGACGTAATTGTGAAAGTTGTTGAAATTAGGGTTTTGTGTTGAAATTTTGAATGTCAAAGGCTGTGAAGTAGTTTATAATGACTAGATAAAGTATTATTTGAGAATAATTAGTTCTATTGATGAATAAATTGAGCAGGGACTAAATTGTAAAAATTTAAAAGTTTAGGGTAAAAGTGTAATTTTGAAATTAAAGGGCGTAAAGTATGAAATAGAGTAAAATTGTGATAAATACTAATAATTGAATGATCTTATAATTATAGATCAAGAACTCGAAGTGAATCGTGGAAAGGATAAATTGTCAGAATAGTCTCTGAATTTCTACGACTTTTGCAAATTAGCCCAGGTAAGTTCATGTGGCTAAATTTAATGTTTTGATATGAAAATTTCAAGAATGTTATATTTATTATTGCATATGAATGTCATTAAACTATGATAATTGTGAAATAATGTTTGAATAAAAGTAAAAATTAAGTGGAAAGAAGGATTTGAGTACTTTCGTTCTGCGGCTAAGATGAATTGACGGAAAAGACCATGGTCAAATCATGGAAATATGTGATTATTTCCTTCCGTATAAGATCATAGCTGGGTTATGGCATCGGTATGACGTGATTATATGCCTCCGTATAAGACCATATCTTGGATATGGCATCGGTGCAATATGTACTTCTGTGTAAGACCATATCTGGGATATGGCATCAATGTGGTATGTGATCCGTGTAAGACCATGACTGAACTATGACTTGGGTGTGTGATATGTGACTATGTGCAAAACCATAGTTTTACTATGACATTGTGAAAACGAAGTACTCAATTCTACAATTTTACTATGGCATTGTGATATGAAAGGGTTTTCTTTGTGTTATGTGCATGAACCTATGAGAGCTTGCCATAATCATCAATTCATCTCCTAAAATGGTTTTGATGGTTGAATTTAACATATATTTTAATTTAATATAATTATTTAAAAATTATTTTTAATTTATTATGTGTAAGTGGTGGATTTAATTTTTTTTTATTTTAGTAAAAATATTTAATGCCTATAAGCAAATTGATTCTTCTTAAAAAAATTAGAACAATTTAATCTTTCAATTTTGAAAATAAACAACTAATTAAGGACAATTAATCATGTTTTTCCGTTAATTATATATAATTTTGATTGGTATAATAATAAATTTAGTGCTTAATGTTTATATATATTTTGTTTTGTTAGATAGAATATGTAAATGTTACGAGCTAAATTTGTTAAATCAAGACCAAATTGATAGAATATGTAAATGTTTGTGGGTTAAATTTGTTAAACAATATCAATTTGACACAATGTGTAAAATTTTGAGGACTAAATTTGTTATTATACGAATAGATTATAGGGTAAACTACCTATTTGGTCACTTAACTTTTAAGGGGCTTTTATTTTGGGCCCTTGCGATTTTGTCACTCAACTTTAAGGCTCTTTCATTTTAGTTACCCAATCGTCAAATCTCTAATGGCGGTTAATTATGAAAACTAAATTATTTTCTCACTTTCATTTTGGTCACCAAAAAAATATCTTTTTTTAAAGTATTGATTGTGGTAAAAAAGAATCTAAGAATTAAGTAAAAAAAGGGTAGAAACTAAAATATTGTATTAAAAAATTGTCAAATTGTACTTGTTTATCACATTGCTGACTATTTTAAATTTCTTTTTTTTTTCACTATTGAAATTTTAAGTTCACAAATGGAAAACGTAGCACCACAGGTGGATTGCTACGATGCTTGTAGTACTGGTTGCGTTCAAAGTGACAGTAAGTTCAAAAAAAGAAGAACCTTTTTCAATTTCTTTTTCATTTTTTTGTGGTGGTTTGATCTTGGATGTTGGTCTTATGGTTATGGTGTTTTTTGTTTTTGGATCTTGGATGTTGATCTTAATATTGTCTATATTAAGATGCATTTAATGGTTGAAAGTTATTTACATAAACCGAATAGTTAGAAATTTTTAATTTATGTCAAACTTGTCATACATGATTTACACAAATTATGAAATATAAAATATGAAATTAATTATTAAAATATTAATTATATAAAAACCATTTAAATTTTACACCCGTCTAAGTGAGTCCCTGCTATATATATTTCTATAAATATTCTTGCAAATAAGAAAAAATTGCTTGGTTGGTATAATTTTTATTAATATGGAAATTTTTAAATTTTATGAACTTTATTTAAAACAATCCTAAATGTTAATTTTTTTTAATTTATAAAAGTTATAATTAATTTTAATTACATATATTATAAATTTTATAATTGATTTTATGAATAACCATGTAAATTCTAAATATTATTTTAAATATAAAATAGTATCATTTTATTATATTGTATACTTTTACATTTACACCATTGTTATAATTCTACGAATCAAAACTTAATCAGTTTTCATCTTCGATCTTCGATACTAACTATCATATTGACTTAGATTTAAAGTATGCTCTTCTACTTATCGAGAGGTATCGATCCACCATACCAATCGTCGAATTGTCACTTAAAACTTACTAGTCAGTTTAGTGATCATTTTGTAACTTTTTAAAGTTGAATGTCCAAAACGCAAACTTACCATTAGTTTAGTGACATTAGGTGTAGTTTACCCTATATATTTATAATAAAATATCACATTTACTAATTAGAAACTATTTTCTACATTATTTGAAAAAATATATATATTACCAGCACGAGAATCCCTAAGATTCCCCTTCTACTTTTGGATTCTTTGGACAATAGAGAAAATTACTATCTTTTGGATTTATACACATTCCTGGGTTTTTAATTTTTCAATTTTGGGTTCTCTTCTAGCAAAGGATTAAGTGGAGAAACCAACAAAGATTTCTGGGTTTTTTTTTCTTTGTTGGGTTTTCATATTATTGAGGTTTTATACATAAAATGGGTTGAATTGCGAATATTTTTCATTGTATAAAGTCGCCATTGTTAATGGTATTGGTACAGGTCATATTTACTAGTATTAATGTAATGTATAAGTTGGCTGCTAATGATGGGATGAGTTTAAGGGTTATTATGGTTTATAGATTCATGTTCGCCACTGTTATCATGGTTCCGCTTGCTCTTATTTTTTAAAGGTTAAAGCTTAATCTTTTTTGGTTTCAGTTGTTTTTTTATTATTATTATTTGTGTTTTGTTTTTCACTGGAAGAGCTTGACGAAAATTAATAGAAAAGTACTGCTTCAAGCGTTTCTTTGTGGATTATTTGGGTATGTTTAACTTAAATTTATATGTGTATATATTTATATATACAAAAATCTTTTTGTTTTAAGCTAATTGTAAAGGTATTTTACAGAGGATCATTAGTTCAAAACTTGTACCTGCAAAGCTTGGTGCATACATCTGCAACATTTGTTGCAGCCATGGTCAACCTTGCTCCAACCTTTACTTTTATTTTGGCCATTTGTTTCAAGTACACTACTTAACCCTTGGTTAATTTTGATTTTTTGCGTCCGTTGGATACTTCAATGGGTGTGTTATTGGGTTTTTGGTGTTTATGTTAGATTTTATCTCTAGTTTTGATTTTGAATCTGGTGAGAGTTCTAGTGGATTCAGTGACTCTGCTAAGAGCTCGAGGAGTTGACGGGCAGCAGGAGCACCCACACCCACTAAGGGCGTTGGTGAGTGAAATTTTGTGGACTGCCGTTACCTCATCGAACTCTCAATAGAATCACAAAACCCAGAGATAAAATCGAATATAAACGTGGAACCCAATTCCAATTGTCTCTAAATTTTTGCCATTTTTTACATGTATTGAAACAAAGTTAATTATGATAACAGGATGGAGAAACTGGCAATAAGAACAAATGCAGAGAAAGCCAAAGTGTGTTGGACATTAATAAGAATAGGTGGAGCAATGGTATTCACATTTTACAAAGGTATAGACATAAACATCTTGTCAACAAATGTAAACCTTTTAAAGCATCATCATCATCAACAAGTAGGTCCTAGACCTTCATATCATGGCACTGGTCACTTCACTATTAGTGCTTTTTTGGGGCTTTTGAGTTGCGTTTCTTTCTCTTTGTGGTTGATCAATCAGGTAAAACTTGGGTTCTTTTCCTTTTCCTATTCCATCAATTTTACTCTACTTACTTGGTATTTTTTGGTACTTAACTTTTGAACTTTGTTAAGCTAAAATGAGTGTGGGGTTCCCTTACTTGTATTCAAGCACTACTTTGATGTGTTTGATGGGATCAATACAAGGAGCTTTGTATGCAGTTTGTACTGTGAGGGATTGGAAT